>CM029014.1:181989005-183365497 GCA_016801055.1 Panax notoginseng
TATTTCAATTTTATTAAACTATTCAAAATTAATGATTATAATTAATTAAAAACAAGTATACTAAAATTCCAAATCAATCAACACAAATTATTAACCGTAATTTCAAAGCAGATATGGGAGAATTAGTCTTACGATTTCACTTTAAGTTTCACTCTGATTATCACACCTTTTCTAGTTTAATTTACTATCGCAGTTATTAATCAAGAACACTTAAGTAGAATTACCCATCTCTCGATGCACTAACACTATATTAACTTAAATCCACAATTTGATTAAAATTAAGTCAAACACCGTAATTCACTAGTTCACTTTTATCTCTATGTGAATTAAAATTAAATAGGTTTAAATTCCAAGTTCTTCAAGGATTCATGTGATGCTAGGTATATCTCTATCCTAAACATTCATCAAAGATTCCATCAAAACAACAGATTCAAGAACACATGCTATTGTCATTAGGTCTAGATTCATACATCATCTCTCAGATGCATACAAATACACATAAAATTGGTGATCAAGCAATTTATAAATTAAGTATAATCATAATAGATAAATTGAATTGATAATATTATTAACTGAAATTAAGGCATGACAATCATTGTTCAACACTAAAGATCCATTGCAAGCCTAAAAAGTAATTTAGTTCATAATTAATGAATTAAAAATTGAATATAGTAAGAATTCATATTTCCCATTTACAAGAACTGAATTTAAGAAAAAGAATATAGGAATACACTACCCTTCTTTGCCTTCAATTCTGCAATCTTCGTGAATTCCTTCCTTACTTTGCTCCTCCCTGTTCTTCTCTCAATTAGGGCTCCAAAAGTGTAATTGATTATGTGATAATTGATTGTCCCTCTTTAATTGACATAAATGATTTTTAACAGCTGAACCAAATTCCATGCCAAAGTTATCCAATCCAAACCTCTTCAGAATTTGAATCAAAAACCCACTCTCTATCTGGCCCCCAATGGTTATCAGTCCCAACAATCCACTAAAACTAAGGAATAACTACCCCGTAATTCTCCTATTTAATTATATTACATGAGAAAATCATTAATCCACTTAAAACTCAACTTCCATACATAAAGAACAAAATTTGCAGTTAACCCGTCCGACGGGCGCGCCCCGCGTCGAGTCTCTACATTATGCAGCGCGCCTCGCACTGTCCCACTAGTGTGTCCTCCTCATGCAGCGTGCCTCGCGCCGTTTCCTATACATCCATAGCGTACCCCGCGCCGTGTGAGCAAAATGAGAGAAATCATTGCATTTTTTTCCAATGTAAGTTCTAACCATCATCAACCTATTCTCCTGCACAAATAACAAAATCCATCAAAAGTAACATGAATAATCCCAAAAAGTAACAATATACCAAGCTAAATGAGATCAAATCGTAGGTTAAAAACTACTCATACAAATTCCCCAAACAAAATTCATTGAAACATTTGTTTGTCCAGCAGCAATGATATGTAATGCAAATGCATCTACTATTGTTCTATGCCAAATCCAGCAGTAAGACAGAACACAGTCTAATCACATGGCCTCAGAGAAATTAAGTAAACACAATAATTTATCATATCAAGACAATCAATAACTTCCCAATCAATCATCAAATCTTAAAATGTAATTACTGATATAGTACGTGTGTGTTCAACAACCATGCTAACTGATATAAAGCTAAATACAACACAAAATAGACTCTTTGAAGGAATCATACAGTGTAAACTCTAAAAATCCAAAAACAAGTAAGATCCGACTAAAATCAAACAGCTACCAGATTCAAGGGTCAAGACGGGATATTATGCTTTATTTTTCACTTACAGGGCTTTTTGCTATTTTTTCCGTTTTATTCTCCTTTTTATATATTTATATATATATATATATATATATATTTATATATATATATATATTCATGGCTGTGCAATGTCTAATTTCCTTAGGCTTTTCAATGCTACCTTAGCGAGCTTTCGACCAACGACTCACAAACAATTAAGGCCTTAGGGCGCTAGGTGTAAAAACATCCCTCAGGCTTACTTACTCAGTAACAAAGGCCACATAACTAGACTAACCACGGTGTTTTATTCTTCTTTTTTTCTAGTATAAAGCTTATATATCCCAAATTTTTCCCCCAAACTTAGATTCTTGTCTATCTTTAGTCATCACTGCCTATTCATGAGTTCATTTCATTCAAACTAGCATTATCCTTTCGAATTCCATTATGTATCAATTTAAACTCAATCAGTCAGTACAATTGTTTCTAAGGTGCTAACCTAATTATATCAGTTTCAAACAGATAAAGATCTAAATCATGCCAAGAAATCATATCATAGTCTTAATAATCAATACCATACTTGTCTACACAATTTCAATTCATCATTGGCCAAAATAGACTGTAACTATCTAACAGCTGGAAACATGCAAGTATGAACTAAATGCAATATAAACACAATAAACTAAACTAATATTTTTTCCACAAATTTGCCTATATGTATGCATGGATGAATGATACTAAACGCCAACAACAAAGCAATAAAACAATTATTAACAATTTATCAAAAATTAAAACTAACATAGATATGTAATCATAATCAAAACTAATCAACCAAGCAAATCCCCCCCAAACTTAACACAAGTAATGTCCCCATTACGGCAATATAAAGAAAATAAAAGCGTGAGGACTTCCCTGAAAGATGAGTCATTGCTCATTAGGTGGACCATCGTCATCCGAAGGAGGGTATGCTGGAAGAATAGGGGGAACATACATGTAGACCGGACCGACACTTGGATTGCACTGAGAAAAAGCATCAGCAAGAGTATTGAAGGCATTTATATTATACTGAAGCATCATATCTTGATGCTGAGCCAGCCATAAGAATTCATTCCGTGGAACTCGTGAAGAGGTAGCAAGCTCAGGTTGTTCTTCCATCGGATCAGCCGCGACCGGGGGTGAGGGTGGTCGTCTCATGATATATCCTTCTCCTCTTGGGTGTGATTGTGCCCCATCCCATGCTTTATATTTATCAATGGTAGCATGGTCGATGATTGCCATTGGTTGTTGAATTGGTTCGGAGGAATGCCATTGCACTTTAGCTTTGCGGCACAAATTAGTGATGAGAAACCCATGGAGAAGGCCCCCCGTGGTACTATCCCGTAGCAATCGGTCGATCGACTCCTGAATACACATACCCACATCCACGTTGTAGAACATAACTACATTATTTGCTCGGAAGTGATGGTGGACAATGCCATACAACAGCCGCGCCCGTTCCTTAGTCACATCGTTCTGATAGCGTGTGGGCATCAACCGGGCACATATGAAGGCGTACCAAGCTTTGCCATAGCGACTTAAGGCGGAGTGAGGAAAGCTTATTTTTTCATTAGTTCCAGCTCGGGTAACCCACTACGTTCCTGGCTTACACAACCTCACAATCAGTTCATCCAGATCAGGCAAACGGTCCTCATAGCGTGCATTCGATGGTGTTTTCAGCCGAAAGTAGTCGTTGATTGCATTGGCATGGAATGACACACGGTCTACCCTGTACCATGACCGTATGTCCAACATGCTCGATAGCATTAGCACAGAATTCCTTTACAATATTGATCACCGCGGGTTGTGGCTGCTCCACCAGTTGAAATCAATTACGTTCCACAATCATTAGTGTCATGTCTCCATCTAGATTTGCATCCGGCTTCAACCCCCTTTTTAATACCAAAGTCTTTTTATCAATGATCATTTTGAACCTCGTTTCGGCGGCCTAACTCATAAATTTAGTGCCAACGAATTGGGTCCGAGCACTAGAGGTGGACACTACTAGAAATTCGACATATAACGACGAGCAATAACGACGGTCGACATGGAACCGTCGCTATAGGATATCTATAACTACGGTCGTCATCTGGCCATCTGTATAGAGGTTTTTTTTTATAGAAAAAACCCTCCCATTTTATCTCATATCATTTTAGTATCTTCACTCCCATCCTTCCCCCCCCACCCACCCCCCCCACCCCCACCCCCACCCCCACCCCCAAATTATCTTCGTCCTCTCAAGTCATCTCCCTCCTTTCTAACACTTTCATCCGTCTCCATCTTCATTTTTTCACTTATTAAGTGCGATTCTTCATCGAATCTGTAAGTTTCTATCTCTAATTCTCTATAATATCTGCATATCACACACACATATATGTTTGTGTGTTTTATATTAATTAAATTTCACTTACATTTCTAGGGTTCTTCACATCGTCTATAACTTCAATGGGTTGCACTGTGAGAGAAAAACACATCCGTACCAATCGAAGGCCTCGATCAGCAAAACCTAATATCGATCACACCCCTAAATCGGGTATTAACGAATTGAGTACAAGACCATTGAATTACCAACTGGGTAATAATGAATCGGGTCATAACCCTAATCCTAATTCAATGATAATGGTTAGGGCTACTGTACTAAAGAGCAAGTGGCCAAGTGGACCGTGCAAATGCAGCTGTGAGGTGACTTGAGACAGAGAACGCAGAAATCAGAGCAGTGATGGAGGCTTCAAAATTAAGTGCATCAGAGTCGGTGAAAACCTGTTTGGAGTTGCAAAGAGGGAGAAGAAGGGCCTAAAGAGGCTTTTGGCTTGGAGAAACAAAAAACTAAATTGCAGGATGACATTGCAGCTGAGAAATAGAACATTTCGGAGTTGCAAGAACAGTTAGTGCGGGTAGAGCAGGTGAATTTTGTTCAAGTTTATGGTATGGATTATTAGGATAATATAATTCTAGTACTGGTAATAGTTTCATTTGATTTATTGTTGAATTGTGTTCTTAGTCTTTTAGATGCTGATTACTGTTTTTGGACTACATATGTGCTAGTGTTATAACTCATGCAGTTGGGGCTATGTTGCTGTTAATTTATTTTGTTGGTCCTATCATAAGTAGTCCTGCAGAGCTACATATGCATATGCAAATTCGAATGGAAAATTCAATATGGCTGTCTCTGTTGGCTGAGGGGAAACTGGCAGGTGATACACTAATGTTAATAGTTGGTTCTACTTATTGTTTTTAAGTTTAATTTTATAATTTATAGATGAGTGTTGTACATATGTTTTCAGCTAAACTGTATTCACCTGATAAAATTAATTTGATTTAGTTTCTGGTGCTAGATTGTTTGCTGCTACAGTCATAGAATTGTCTTTGCATTTCTTTCTTTTCATTGTTAATTTGTTTGTATTTTTTCTTATTTAATTCAGTTTATGTAATGAGACCCCTTTCTGTCTATATGCTCATAATATTACAACACATCCTTGAAGTTTCTTGTAATTGTAAAGTTGTCATTGACCAACTTGCCTGCACAGCAGTTTTTCATTCCTTTTACATTTTTACTTTGGTGTGTATTATTGTGCCACTAATTTTCCTCCTTCCTTATCCCTCCTGCTACGGCTGTGTCGAGTATTACAGGTACTAGGCAAAATTAAGCTATGTGCATTTGACTTTCTCTTTTCTTTTCTTTTTTTTTTTTTTGGGGGGGGGGGGGGAGGGGTACCTAGTAGATTTTGGTATTGAGGTTACTCCCCCATTTCACCCAGCCCTTGAGGTTACCAACTGCTGCTTTTCTTACTTGAGTTGTAATATATATTTCAAGGGAATGCTTTTGTATATGGTAGAACTTTGTGATGGTAAATGGTGTAGAGATTAATGCCTGTTTGGCAGCCGACTCCATGAAAAGAAGAGGAATGAGGTTTTTTGGAGGAGTCCCCGTTATTCCCAACTGTCGTGAGATAATAATAATCATGAAAACATTCCGTTAGATTATAATATAAGAAAATAGTCTTAGATAGAAAACTATTGTTTAAAAGCAAGCAATAATATGCGCCCTTGGTCCTAATAATCCTCTCCCTTTGTGTAAAACAAAATGTCTTATTAGATTTATGTTTGTGCTGCATAAAATCAAGTCATTGCATGAAGTAAATAATTAAATACACCAATTGACAATAAGAAGAAATCCACTATTCGAATCAATGGGAATGGAGGTTGCATAGCAGCATCTAATCAACAAAAACTTTTGATGACAAAAAAATATTAATCATCCGCCCTTTTCGTGTTATGTAAAAATCAAACTCCACGGGGAAAAAACAGTATGAATGAATGATTAGTTGGTGTGGTGATGCTTTCAATGGCTGCAGGATAGCTACATTGTTTACTATGCCTGCTGTGGTTTTCTTGAGGTCCCCTACTCTAAAGCATAATATATATTGACGAGTCCATTCACCAAAAGCATACGTTTTTGGACTATCTAGTTACTGGAAATGGAATTAAAAGTCTTGCTTTATGAGGTTTTGGTTTTAAGCCATCCCTTTTGCATTTGGTCCTCCATTATGTTGGTATATTTGGCACTCAGTTCTGTTTGCACATATCAAGGGCATGTCTTTTAAAAAAAATTAAAAATTAAAAACAAATTCAGATATTAGGAGCTCCTTGGTTTGTTTCTCAATGTCGGTTGGAGCCACAAGTTATTAGTTGTTTTAAAGCATACTATGCATTATCAAAACCATTCTCTAAATAATTGAGCTTTTAGAGAAATTTGACATTACACCCTAGCACTTGATTGCTTTCCTAAACATTGAATCTTAAATCAAAAGCTAGGTTTCCTGCTGTATAAAACCTAGTGCCTAGTAAAATGGTTTTTGCCAAGTTGTGGTAGACATATTTTCAATTGAGCTTTTGATTATTTATTTTTCTGGTTCAGTTGATTATTATCAATCAGCTTGATAGAAACAGGCAGTGGTCTAGGGCACTTGATGGATCTGATTATCTTCCTGGAATGGTACCCCATTTTGTGAATGTCACAATTATCAGTTGGCTGCTCCGTGACTCTCAATTAATTAGAGTTGGTCGCTGAGTTACACATGAGGGATAAGGCATCTTCTTAGTCCTATGAATTTGAGATTATATTTTTCTCATTGCTGGATATCTACCTTCAACAAAGACATCTGCAATAATTATTGTTTGTTTTTGATTTGTCTTAATTTATAAACATTGTTGGAACTAAATTATTGTAACTTAATGTTTGATACAGTAGTTAGCCATCTCTGAAGAAGATTGTAATTATTGTAATTGTAATGTGAATGATTTTAAATCATGTATACAATATTTTTTTTATGTTTATTTTATATTGTATTTGTGTTTATTGGATAAATGTACACAATTAATTTTCTTTAAAATTTAAAAAGCCTATAACGACAGCCATCGACCGTAGCTATAGTGTTTTATAAAACATAGGCCTATAGCTACGGTCGCCGAGCGTCGTTATAGACATCTATAGCTACGGTCATGACCATAGCAATAACTCTCAGCGACCGTTGATAAATAGCAAATACACGATTTTGTCATAACCTATAGCTATGGTCGGTGACCGTCGCTATAGGCCAAAAGACCGTCGCTAAAGCTTTACCGGCGGGTTCTTTTGCAATGGTCGCTAAAACCTTTAGCGACGGTCGGCGACTGTCGCTATAGGCTGATTTTCTAGTAGTGGGAGGCACGCGGTCGCTTGTGAGAAGACATGGTTCGTTGGGATTATAGATGGGCAAGAACTTGGTTGTGGCAAACTATCGAACAGTTGATGAGTGTTGCCGCAAGTACCCCGAACTTAATTCCAACTCAAATGCAATTCACCCTTTGGGCAGCAGTATCCCAAAGACTTCCAACCAATATGGTGAACAATAAAGATTACTACAATAGAGAACTAGAATTCACCAATTTGAAATATACCTCATATGAGTAAATCAATCTCCACACCTTGAATAACTTTAAGAGTGATGCACATCTGGTAAGAGCAAGCTTTGGTAGTGGTTGAGAATGTGTGAGAGCAAGAGAATTAGATTGGACAATATCACTAATTTGTGTGGGAAAGGATTCAGGAAGAGGAATTGGAAATAGGTGGAAGGGAATTGGGGCTTATCCCTTAGAAGGATTATGGATGAATGAGAGAAGTTGTGGTGTGAATTGGAAATTAGAGAAGAGAAGTTGATTCAGGAAGGGAGATGAGAAGGTAGGTGGTGGAATAGGTTGATGGAGGTTTGGATTCGCATGATATAGGAGTTATGGGTGAGTAGGAGTGATAATATTTGGTTTAGAATTGGAAAGGGGAACGGTTCCCTGGTTTTACAAACTGATATTACCGAATGGCGCGCCCCGTGCTATGTCTTCAAGTAAGGTGGTGCGACCCGCACTGGTATGGCAGTGAGCAAGCTCCAGATGGCGCGCCCCGCGCCGTATGACAGTGTAACCTGGCGCGCCCCACGCTGGTAATGCAGTGTCTGACTGATGAAGTAGCGCGCCTCGTGCCGTGCTGCATAGGCTCCTAGTGCGGCCTCCGCCATGGGGACAATGTCTGAGTTGGTGTACTTTTTCCTTGATTCCCTACAGATAAACCACAATTAAGTCATTACTACTATATTTTATTAAAAACTAACTATCTAGTCTATGATATGAACTAAAATTTATTGAATGAATGACAGAGAAAAGGTTTAGAGCTTGGGTTGCCTCCCAAGTAGCGCTTATTTTAATGTCGTCAGCCTGACGGTGCCTCTTGGTTCATGGTGCATCGGCAAGTGTGATTGCAATGGCTTCGTTGTCGATGTCGCCACCACAATAATGCTTTAACCGCTGCCCGTTGACTTTAAATGTCTTGAATGGATTTCTGTTGTACAGTTCAACGACGTCATGTGGGAAAACAGTCTCAAAAGCAAATGGCCCCGACCATCGAGGTTTGAGCTTTCCGGGGAATAACCTCAGTCTTGAGTTAAATAGTAACACAGATTGTCCCGGTTTGAACTTTCTCCGCATAATCTTTTGATCGTGCCACTTCTTAACCTTTTCTTTGTACAATTTTGAGTTCTCATAGGCTTGCAGTCGGAATTCGCCGAGTTCATTCAATTGGATTAATCTCTTCTCTCCTGCAGCTGTTTGATCAAAGTTAAGTTTTTGAATGGCCCAATACGCCTTGTGTTGAAGTTCTACTGGGAGGTGACATGCTTTCCCGTAGACCAACTGATACGGAGACATCCCAATTGGTGTCTTGTATGCTGTCCGATAAGCCCATAATGCGTTATCTAACTTTAGAGACCAGTCCTTTCTATTCAGATTAACCACCTTCTCTAAAATTCACTTCACCTCTCTATTGGAAACCTCTGCTTGACCACTAGTTTAGGGATGATAAGCTGTGGCAACCCTATGATTGACTCCATACTTCACCAAGAGAGCTGTAAAGGATTTATTGCAGAAGTGACTTCCCTCGTCACTTATGATTTCTCTCGGCGTGCCAAACCTTGTAAAAATATTCTTCTGTAGAAATTTCAAAACTACATTGGCATCATTTATAGGGAGTGATACGGCTTCAACCCACTTTGACACGTAATCCACAGCTAGCAGAATGTACAAGTTATTGAATGAAGGCAGAAAAGGTTCCATGAAGTCCATCCCCCATACATCAAAAACCTCAATTTCCATGATGGTGTTGAGCGTCATCTCATTCCTTTTCAAAATATTGCCCACCTTTTGGCATCTATCATAATTTTTCACGAATTGGTGGGCATCCTTGAACACAGTAGGCCAATAGAATCCTGCCTGAAGTACCTTGGCCACTATCCGCTCACTCCCATAGTGTCCCCCATACGCAGATGAATGGCATTCGTGCAAAATATTCTTCACTTCACTGTAAGGCACACATCTACGAATCATTTTATCGGCAAACTGTCTGAATAGATAGAGCTTGTCCCACATGTACCACTTGACATCATGTAGGAACTTTTTTTCTGTTGACGTGTCAGATTAGGGGGAAGGATTTTGCTCACCAAGTAATTAGCAAAATCCGCATACCATGGAAATTCAGAGTTTACTCCAAATAGCTGCTCATCCGAAAATGACTCATTGATCAAACATTTATCTGCCTCGTCCTTATCCGGATTCTCTAATCTCGAAAGATAATCCGCCACTTAATTTTCTGTCCCCTTCCTATCCTTTATTTCCAAATCAAATTCCTGAAGGAGTAGAATACATCTGATGAGTCTAGGCTTAGCATCCTTCTTTGAGATCAGATAACGAATCTCCGAGTGATCTGTGTATACCACCACCTTTGTTCCTATCAAATAAGCTCTGAATTTGTCAAAGGCGTATACTACTGCAAGTAATTCCTTCTTGGTGGTTGTATAGTTCAATTAGGCATCCGTGAGGGTTTTACTTACGTAGTATATGGCATGGAATATCTTCTATCGGCGTTGACCCAAAACAGCCCCTACCGCGTAGTCGCTAGCTTCGTACATTAACTCAAAAGTCATTGTCCAATCTGGTGCTACGATCACGGGAGCTATATTCAATTTCTTTTTCAACTGCTCAAACACGGACATGCATTGTAAGACCCCAACTTTTATGAATAAAGATGAATTTTCTATAAATATCATTTTTGAATATTATGCAGTGAATTTGATATAATGTTATAGTTGTGGGTAATATTTATAAATTTTGCAAAGTACGCAAGTTGTTATATAGTATTCGATTGGTTGGGGAATATTCGTTTTAACAAGGAATATTCGTACGACGACACAATCATTGGTGGACCCGAAAACGGAATTATTATCGGATTTAGGAAAAGACAAAAATATCTTTTTATAAAATAATGGCGAAAGTTTTACCGTTAACTGTTAGAATGCTTGGTGGTTAAAATATAGTAATACGCGTTGTTGCACAGTAGCATACGGTATTGCACATTATTTTTGAATTATTGATTCTTACGTAAGAAGGCACTACTCAATAATTGTTACAGTAATTACTGTTTAATATTTTATTTTATTGATTCAATAATTGCTGCGTTGATATTTTATATTATTGTTGTTTCAATAATTGTCACTGCACAGTATTTTCCATTATCAAATCAATAATTCATATTAATTGAATAATATTCTTAGATAGCATTATTGGTAATGTCTAGAAAGTTCTGTCAAGGAGAGGCTTGGTCACCTAATTGCGTTTCAGTAAGGAGAAATCCTTATCGGAAAATCCCCTCTGTCCTGGGAACGGCCTGGTTGTCATTATTGTGATTCTGTAATATTATTTGTAAATAATTAATTATTGATTTATATGATAAGGAAATATTTATTTTATGTGGACATAAATGATGGATAGGAAAATATTTATTTTATGTGGTTAAAAATGAAGGAATTAATGTTGAGGTGTTTTATCAGTATTTTGTCGGATTGGAAGTATTAAAAAATCAAATCGGCGTTCTTAAAGCTCTATTGTGTGCGTTATAATTTTAATCCGACCGTTGAATTGTTGTGATTTTTGGATATGTTATGCATATATAAGTTGAGTATATGTCCACAAATTTTGAACCGTTAAAAATTAACGTATGATTTGTTATGAATTTTATGAGGTATTGAAAATCATCCGTTTGTAGATTTCAGATATTTTCTGTTTGGAATTTAGAAAAATTTAAACTTACAAAGTTGTAGAGAATTAAATTTCCTATGGAATAGACACGAGATTTCAAATTTTTCTGATAAAATGGCTATTTATTATGAATTTCTGAAGTTCAAAAAATAAAATAATTTTTATTAAAATTGGGTGGGACCCACTTTTATTTTTTTGGTCACGTGGGCTGCTATTTTTTTCAGAATTGGCAGGCTTAGATGGCTGGTCTTGGATAGTTGGTGCGTAGAAGAAAAGAAATGATATATTATTATTATATTATTTTAGTCTCCTTTGGCGTTCTAACATTTTTCTATAAATAGGCGCTTGTGTTAGAATTGAAAATCACACCAGAAATAAGTTTTCTTTCTCTCTATATTATCGAGCGTATTTTTGTGAGTATTTAGATACTTTGAGAGTTGCTATTCAGTGCAAGTTTTCTTCGGCTTTACATCCGATATACCGATCAGAAATACTATTATTTTGGTGTAAGGGATGTTATTTTTGTTAAATATTCGCTTGAAATAATATTTTCTTCCATACTCTGTAGTATGTAAGTAATATTATTTCGTTTCAGATTTCGAATTCTATAATAGTTTTGTTAAAATTTTGGCTTCTATACTCCATGAAATTAGTAGAATATCCTTGATATTTGCGCTTCATCCAATGTCTTTTCATGAAAATATTATTCTGAGCATTCTTGATAAGCTTTAACTTTTTCATGCCGGAGTACTATTCACGGGGTTACTATTCCCGAAGTAATATTCACGGGGTACTATTTACTCGAGTACTATTCACCCGGGTACTACTCATGATAAAAATTGATTCGTTTTCGGTCTAAATTATTTTTGGTACAATATTATTCTTGAATTTTACTCCACAAAGCAGTATTATGTTGACAATTTGGACGTTATTGATTTCTGAATAAATTAAATTATAAATCTTTAAAAATTTATCCTTGAACTTATTTTATTGAATTCTTATATCATTGTCATCATCCTCATGTTTATATTCTGTTAAAAGTCATTTGTGGCCTGTAGTCCAAGATGGACTTGGTATGATTATGACCAGAGATTATTCGGTATAATCATGACCGTAATGTTATAAATGATGTGGTAAAAGTCCTCATTGGCCCGTAGTGCATTGGTGGACAGTTGTTGGCATGATCATGACCATTGATGAATACACAAATATCCTTGGCCCGTAGTGCATGGATAATTTGTGGTCGTGAAACTAATGAATATCATTGGTCGTAGTGTTGAGATGATATGGATTATTTATTAAGCTGAGTCTCAGCGATAAAAGTGATGAAAATCTTTTAAATCATAGAAGATAGTAGATTTTATTCTCTACTTGACTTTTCTAATGGATTGCTTGTTTCGCTGCAGTTAAACTTGATGTTTGTTATATTTTATCAGTTTAACACTGTTGAAGGCTAACGATAAATTATTCTGCATTATCTTAGTCATAATATTTCTTACTGGGCTAGTTGAGCTCACCCTTTTGCTTTCATTGTCCTCTTCAGGAAATGAGAACGTAGCCGGGACTAGTCGGGGAACGGAGTGACGGTCCATATGATAGCATTAGTAGTCCTCACTATTCTATAAAATAGTGTGATAATAATTATATTGAGGACTCCATTTGAGTTGAATACTGTCTAGAGGACAATATTCGTTTTAAAACTCTCAGTTTATGTTTTGTCGTATTTTACACGACAGTTGTATTATTAAGTTGTATTTGAATTTTGTACCATGTATTTGACGACTCAAGATGAGTGATTTATACCTATTTTGGGGGCGTCACATGCATTCTTCATCAAAACTAAAAACTGCGTCCTTCTCTAATAGACTGTGTAGTGGTTTTGGAATCTTAGAGAAATCCTTAATGAATCTGCGATAGAATCTAGCGTGTCCAAGAAAACTGTGGATTCCCTTAACTGATGTCGGTGGTGGAAGATTTTCTATTGTATCCAGCTTTGCCTTATCAACTTCCAAACCCTTTGCAGAGACTTTATGCCCTAGAATAATTCCTTCTTCAACCATAAAGTGACAGTTCTCCCAGTTTAGCACCAAATTGGTTTCCACACATCGTTTTAGAACTATGACCAGGTTTTCAAGACACATATCAAAAGTGTTCCCATAGAATGAGAAGTCATCCACGAAAACTTCAACATTTCGCTCCACCATGTCTGAAAAGATGGCCATCATACATTTTTGGAAAGTTGTCGGTGCATTTCACAACCCAAAGGACATTCTCCTGAATGCAAAGGTGCCGTATGGGCACATGAAAGTGGTCTTTTCTTGATTCTTAGGAGCTATGACTATCTGGTTGTACCCCAAATATCCATCCAGCAAATAGTAGTACTCATGCCCAGTTAACCAGGCAAACATCTGATCGATAAAGGGTAGAGGAAAGTGGTCCTTCCGTGTTGCCTTGTTAAGCTTTCTGTAGTCCATGCAAACTCTCCATCCTGTCACTGTCCTCGTCGGAATTAGTTCATTGTCATCGTTCGTCATAACTGTCATTCCACCATTTTTCGGAACACATTGAACTGGGCTTAACCATGTACTGTCTGAAATTGGGTAAATTATCCCAACATCCAACCACTTTAATATTTTCTTCTTTACCACTTCTTTCATGATTGGATTTAATCTTCTCTGTTGTTCCACTGTTGGCTTTGAATCCTCTTCCAAAGAGAATCTTATGCATGCAGAAGGTGTGACAACCCGAAAATTTATAAAATCTTGAATGATTAGAATAAAGGTTAAAGAATAAAACCTAGATGAGAATTTGAGGATTTATTTAAAATTTTCAAGTAAAACCTATATGGTTTGCTATTCGAAAGAGAATAGAGAAAATATGGGTTACAAAATTTCAAAACCCTAGAAATGAATTAATATGTACTTGAAGGAATGTCAAGAATAAGGTATTACGATACCTGTAAATTCGATGTGAACTGAATATTTTAAGAAATATTAGATAAGTACATATAAATTTTTTTTTATTAAGGAGATAAGATTTCACATGAAGAGATGTTATGAGGTTAAACGAAGATGAATATATGTATAGAAATATATATACGTAGTAAGGTGCTATAAATATTTTAGCAAGAGGAATGATGAATTAAGTTAATGATATAAGGATCATGATAAAACTATGTTAGTAATTAACATAGCTTGAATGTGGGGCTTGATTGGCAAATAAGAAGATAAATAAGTTTAAAGTCGTTAGTTAATACGATTAGCAATAAGAAGTGAGTAATTTAAAACACAAAATTTGAGTTAGAGACATAATTTTGAAGCATGGAGTGCTCGGTTGCGTTCGGAACGTCAAGTTTAGTCAGAATGGACAGTAAACACAAAATGTGTAAATGTTGACTTTTAGTCAAAGTCAACAGTTGACTTTTTATGGAGAAAAGTCAAAATTAGTGTGAGAAGTGAATTATGAGTATGATTAAATAAATATACATTATATGATGCGAATACATTTATTTTGTATATAAAAATGAATTAAGAATTAAGTTATGTAACCTAATATATATATTAGGTGTGTTAATTAAATAACCTAAGAGGTTATAATATGGGAGAATATTAGTATATAAATATATATACTAACATTAAGAGATTTATTTTATATATCTCAAATAATTAATTTTATAACCAAGTCTAATTGAGTTATGAAATTAAAATGGCATAAGTAAGGAATTTAATTTCTAGTGTGAGAAATAAAAACCCTAATTAAATGATTAGAGTAAAATAGAATTAAAAGTATTGGACATTAATGATATCATAGCCCAATAATTTAAATAGAGTCCAAGAGAATTAAATTTAATGGACTAAGGAAGTTTTATTATTTAAACAAACCCAATTAATTAATTAAGCATGAGACTTGTAGATAAAGTGATTAAGGGTAATTAAATTATTTAATATAGCCAATATACTATGTATGAGACAAGTATTATATTGACCCAATTTAATTAGGGTTGAAAGCCCAAGTTAGTTGTTGTTAGTAAGTAAAACAAGTAAATTTGTTAGCTCAATAGAATTAATTAAGGGCCCAAATTAAGCCCACTTGTGGGAGGATGATAATATTAAAAATAATATTAAGTTAAGAGATATATTTTTTATTATATCAAGTTATTAATTTTATAACTTAATTAAAACAAGTTTAATTGGGTTATAGAATTTAATGTGCTAAAGTGAGGATTTAAATTCTAAATATTTGGAATGGATACCCTAATTAAATATTTAGGGTGGGATAAGATGAAATGATTGGACTATGTAAATATTACATGGCTCAAAAGATTAATTGAAAGCCCAAAAGATTAAGAAAGTGGCCCAATTTTTTTTTTAAACCAATTAGTGATGAGGACATTTTTGGGCATTCAATAAAGTAATATAGTAATAATAGCAATATGTGGCAATAAAAAGGCCAAATAGCCGAATTAAAGTAGAAGAAAAAAAAAGATTGGCAATTATAAGGATAAGAAGGAAAGAAGAAAGAGAGAGAAAGAGAAAAGAAAAAGAGAAGGAAGAAAGAGAAAGAGAAGAGAGAGAAGCCGTGAGGGAGAGAAAGAGGAGAAGGTCGGCAGCCCTTGAAGGAGATGGGGAGGAGAGGGAAGACCATCCATGGAAGAAGGAAGAAGGAAGAAGGAAGAAGAAGAAAGGTATAAAAAAATTTCTTCCTAAACTTTTCTTTCTTTCTTTATTTTTGTGATTTGATGAAAAGGGGGTTTTTGATTTGAAAAGTTCAAACCCTATAATCTATGTGTTTTTCATAGATTCAAGTATGGATCTACCCATATTGGGTATTGATTTGGGTGGAATCAAAATAAAAAAATTTCTAGTTTAGAAATCTAAAATTTCTATTTACTTTGAAAATCCATTGTTTTAAATCTATAACTCCTTTTTATGATCCGTCAAAGAGGGGTGCTAGATATATGTGTCTACTAGTTAACCCAAGTGGTAGAACTCAAAAATCATGTTTCTAAAAATTTTGGGGTGGATTTTATTGAAAACAGTCCCGTTTTTTTAGACTATTTCGGGGCAGTCCGTAGCAGGGGCAATTTCATCCACTTTTTGTGCTTTAAAAATTCTGGGAAAATTTGGAGATATAATATCAGTTGTTATGCAGGTTGTGAAAAAATTTGGGAATTTTTGGCCATACGGTTTGAGAGATATGAATTTTACGGTGAATGACTTCTTTTATGAAACTGCCCGTATAATTCTCTGTATATAAGTCCAAAAATTACAAAAGTTTTACTGGAAGTACATGTGTATTACAGGAACATACTGTAAAAATTTCAGAATTTTTGGAGCTAATCTCGATTTATGAAAAATCGGAGAAGATTCGGCTATTATGGACTATTTAAATATAGTAAATCTATTTTAAAAATTCCGAAAAAAAATATATGTTCAATATGGAACTATTTTATGTCAAATCCTGGAAAAGAAATATTTTTGGATGTGATTTGGTATTTTTCATCTAAATGATGATAAATGGATAAATAGATTTAATTAAATATATGATGTCAAAAAATATGAAAAATACGATTTTATGACTTGAGACCCTTAAGCATGATTTATGCAGATTTGTGACGAAGTTTTAGGGTCGGGTGTGAGGTGTTATAAAATTTATGGCATTTTAGAATGCTTAAACTAGTTATTTAATAAAAGGAAAATAATTGAAATAATTGTTTATTAATGTGATTAATGATTTAAATTATTTTTATAGGGATAATAATATTAGATTAAGATATTATTAGTAGTATTTGACTGAAATGTTATTAAAATGTTGATAACCTTAGCGTAAAATATTATTACATAAATAATAATATTCGACGGGAGATTAAGATAAGAGATTTACGTTATTTTTCGATATGGTTGTTGAATTTGATATTCAATGAACTATGTTATGTTTATAATAGAGTAAAATGAGAATTCGGGGTGATGAATTTGATTTTGGGGTGCTAAATTTGATTTTGGGGCGTTGAAATTGAATTTAGTTTGCTAAACTAATTGTGGTCTGCTGAAATAGTAATTTCAGGGTGCTGAATTTGATTTTGGGTTGCTGAAATTGAATTCAGTTTCCTAAACTGATTTTGGTCTGCTGAAATAGTAATTTCAGGATGCTGAAATGTAATTCGGTTTACTAAAATTATATTTCAGTTTACTGAAAGGTTATCTAATTTACTAAGATAACACATAAAGGTAAAACTTATAAGTATAAGTTATAAGTGATGAAAAGATTATCAAAGTATAATGATAATACTAAGACTAAGGTGTGATGTCTAATACTTAATTTTGTGAGTAAAGATTAGACAAGTTAATATAACATGATGAGATTATAAGTAAGTAAATGAATAGGGTGTTAAGATTATCTAATATTTGGCTATGTGATTAAGTGTTAGATAGTATTATGGAATAAATTATGATATGCTAATTGAAAGATCAATCTTATACCTGATAGGTCTTTTCAATAAAGAAAATAAATTAAATTGCGTAGCGGTAATCGACTATGCAGGCAAGTTTCCTTAACTCAAACTCGAGTTATATTTCAAAGCATGTTAGTGAATGATTATTGATGATTATTCACGTCTAAACTGATTATTGATTCGCACTTAGTGCATGTTGCATATGTTCATCAGGTATGAAAGGCTGATCACCTTCATTACCTTAAGGTTCAGATAAAGTTATTTCTAGTCCTTGTTGACTTTAAACGTTATTGATTCAGTCATTCAATTATTGACATCTTGATTCATGTTCCTTCACAATTATTAAATTGTTGAAAACTTGAAAGCTTATTATTCTTTTAATCATGATATATCTTTATTGAATTTAAACTTGCTGGGCAAAGAAGTTGCTCACCCTTGCTATATCATGATAATAAATTTCAGATAAAGACGAAGGCTTGAAGAAGGATAGAGACAAAAGCAAAATACAGTAATAGATCGTTACAAGAATAACTATTTAGTTATCTTATTGTAAACCTTTGTAATTTTAATGGTATGTATTCAGTTAAGGTTAATAAACCTAGAAAAATGTTATAGAATTATGTAAAATAAACAATATATGTTTATTTGTTCCGCATTAGATGATAGAATATATATGATGATGAAGTACCGTAACGTACCAAGTCTGAGGTTCAAAGTACCCGGATTTGGGGGCGTCACAGATTGGTATCAGAGCTGTAGGTTATAAACCTTAGGTAAGGGTACCTTAAGCTATAACCGTGGAGATGATGATAAGGAATAAACTCAGATCGAGTTTAAGGGATAAGAGATGAATTTAAAAAAATTCATCATTTAAGTAAAGTGGAAGATAAAGAAGATTCAAAGAAGAATCTTGAAGAGCTATAAGGATAAGAATCTGGAGTTACCTGACTCCAGTAATAATAATGAAAAGTGATAATAAATAGACTATGTCTATAAGATGAGAAATGTTAATAAAATCATAATATAATATGATTAAAGAGAAGAATAAGGAGATCGTAAAATAAAGCGATCATAGGTATAAGGAGAAATGATTATCAAATAAGATCACGACGTGATCAGATTAAATCGTTGAATAACATATGATATGTTAAGTGATTGGTATGATATAGCTTGATGCTATAAAGAGAAGGTACTATGAAATTATATGATGTAAAATCAGAAAAGAGTGGTAAATGTTAAGATACGGATTAAAGAAAATTCGTATTAAGAAAAGAGAAAGTTAGAATTGTGTGGAATTTCAATTGAGGACTCATGTCAGCAGCTGAGTTGTATGATTCCTTGTATGGGCGGGGAATTTATACTTGGTTTTAGAATCACTAAGCTTCATGGTCGATATAGTGGTTAGGTTGACCAATTCTTTGTATGGGCAGAGAATTGTTCGCTTAGCTTCCTATATTGATTAGTGGCCGAGTTTGATTTGACAACCACTTAGTTTTCGGCATTGATAATCATTGGAACCTGGTGTCACGCTATTTGCTATATGCATGTTGAGAAGGTCATTCTTTTCTCATGTGTATAATGAATAGGTAGAGAATATAAGGTTAGTTGCGAGTTCTTAAAACTCATACTTATGGTAAGTTCATGACTCATAATCATATGGTATGTTTTTGAACCCCTCAGCGAATGGACGCCTATGGTCTGACTAGGATAAGTTCCGAAACTCATATGATTGTGGAAAGTTCCTGAACTCATAATGTGTGGTAAGTTTGACGAAGTGGGTATAGTTATGTGTGAATGGAGAATTAAAGATGATAGAAATAGATAGATTTATTAAGTAATGGATCAGTAGAGAAATTAAAGTTGATGGTGGAAGTATTGTAACATTCCATAATTTTAAAGTGTGATATTAAATATTTATTGATTTATTTAAGTATTTAATGGATATGTTATTGTTGAATAAATAATTGTTCAATTTGAGTGATGTGGTTTATTTAATTATTTGTTGAATAAATAATTAAATATTAAATATTTATTGAATTATATGGCAATTTGAGTTGATGTGATTTAATTAATTATTTGTTGAGTAAATAATTAAGGAGCTAAATAAATTAATTATTATGAGATTTTATAATAATAGAGTTTAATTTAATAAGCTAGAGAGCTTATAATGATTTTAAATAAATAATAATATTTAAATAAAAAATTATAATTTAAAATATTAGTTGATTAAATGAAATTATAATTGTAAAAAAAGAATTATAATTATTTATGTGTTAAAGTAATTTAATAGATTAATGTTTAATTGATTTATTAATTTAATAAAGGTGTGACTAATAACCTTGCTATAAAGGAGTTATTAAAATAAATTAAAAATGGTTTAATTTAGTTTTGTCAAACAAGGCTTAATACATAATAAGTCTTTAATCTATTAGGATTGTAGCAAACAAGGTATAAGGATTAATATATTATATTTTAATTCAATTTACCAAACAAGGAGTAAGGATTAATAGGTTATTTTTATTAAGCTTAACCAAACAAGCCTTATGGCTTTTGATTTTCAAAATAATATAACTGATGTCAGTTAAATTCTATACTAAATATATCTATTATTACATACGTTATGTTATTATACGTAAACTAGAGAAAGACTCAGTGAAAGAAAAGAGAAGAAGAAGAAGAAAAGAGAAAAGGGAAATAAAACTTGAGAGAATTCCTTGAAGGTTTGAGAAAGGAATTGGAGAAAAGTAATTAATAGTCAAAAGTAGCCATCAACTTTTCAATCAAAGGTAGGAGCTTAACCTTTTTCTTTAAAAGTCTAGTTCTCTGTAAATAATTATGGATGATGAATTTCTTATGTATATAGCTTTAGATGATGATTGTTGTTGTAAAACTATTTTGCTTGAATGTATGTATGATTATAATCAATTTCTTTATGTATGTATGCAAATTATGAAGAAAATTTATCACAGTGTTCATATGAAATATATATATGAGTATGGCTATTTTAAAATAGAAATTAAGGTTTTAATTGTTGTTAAATTGATAAATTGATTATAAGAATTGCTAGAGTATGAAAAATCATAATCATGATGCTTGAAAATTTCTGTTTTGATTGAATAACAAAATCACAGTGTTGAATTTCATGGAAAATATCAAAAATGGTGTTTTTGCCAAAAACATTAAAATTGGGTGTTGTATAATTGATGTTTGTGCTAATTGATGGATAGAAACATGTTAGGAGTACTCACAATATGTTTATATGATGTCTATATGCAATTTTCATGATAATCAGTCTATTAGATTCGAGCTTTTTGGCCAATTTGGCTTTTTCTTTCATGGTTGCCGAAGCTGTCAGTCGACGCTGACAGTTCGCGCCGCAGCGCGGCCCAGCAGTTCATTGCTGGCGCCGCAGCGCCATCACCATGACGTAAGCACGGCCTGTTGCACAATCACTGCGCCGCAACGCCGGCTCATAGTATAATCGCTGCGCCGCAGCGCCGACACAGCGCCGCAGCGCGAGCCACAGTACAAACTGTGGCGGCGCGGCGCGGCTTGGCAGAACTGTCTGACAGTTTTGTTTAAATGTACAAAACTTGAAAATAAATGTTATGTGTTTATCATAATAATGTTAAATGATAATTTCAGTATGATTAGACTATGAACTATCATGTTATTAAGTATTATCTACTTGAAAAATAATTGATTATGTGAATGGGTAATTCAACCTATATGATGAATGTAATTGTTTATATAAATATACAATGTTGGTTAGGACTAATTATGTCAATATGACATATGTTTAGGGTATCAATTTAAGTGGTAAAAGTGTAGCTTGTGCTAAAGGCAAGTTTCCTAAACCTACCTTTTACATTGAGCAAGTTTCTAAGCCTTAACTTTTGATATTTAGCAAGTTCCTTATTGTATAAGTTTTCTAATCATTGGTGTTATTGAACTAATTATTGTTTCAATTTTGATTATCATATAATGGTGTAAATTTATTTGGAGCAAGTTATTCTTGTACTTAACTTGTGGTTTAGCATGTACAATTATATACATGTTGTGGATGTTTATTATTCAATTAACCTTGTCTTATTATTGTTCAAGCAAGGTAGGTTATAATTATTCAAAGTGTATGCTATTAGATTATCCCTAAAGCATGATGTCAATTTATAAACATCAATTAAACTATGATTATTCCATAGTATACAGTTATGTCGTTTGTAATCAACTAAACCTTAGTTGATTACCGTTGAATTCTAAATTACCCCATGATGTATCCAAACCAAACTCACTTTGGTACGGACTTGTATTCTAAATACTGAGAAGAATAACTCTTTTATAAGAGGTTACGCTTAGCGTTGAAATGATTGTGCACAATACATTGTACGAAGGGTTGATCCCCCTAAGTACGTGAAGTCCTTATAGTCTTATGACTGTTAAAGTTTAAGTTGAAAAATTACTTATAACTGTGGACATGATTCGCGGTCATTAGACCCTCAGTAAAGGTTAAAGCTTCCCAAAAGTTAATAGAATATATTGTTAAATTCTATTGAGCTTAATGTTGACAAATGATGTAAAAGTTTAATGATTTAATTATTGTTATTTCAAGTGGGCCTTGTTTGCTCACTCTTGCCTGTAAAATTTCTTACAACTAAGGTTGAAACTGGTGATGTACCTAGTACCAGTAAAGGGAAAGGAAAGACGAAACAATACTGAAGATTTGTAATAGTTGAATAGTTTATTTTCAGACTTGGTTTAAAGATTGTAATGAAGTTTATTTTAATTTTTCCGCATGAATGATTGTTTGTAAAGGTTAGTTAACCTGGGAGATTTATTTAAGTTTAATCTTGTATGGGAAGGTTTTGTTATTCAATTTTATTATAATTGGGTAGTTAGAAATGAATGTTTTGATTACGTGAACACCAAATCCTGAGGAAATGAAGTACCGGGATTTGGGGGTGTCACAGGTTGATATCAAAGCTTTAGGTTATGAACCTTAGGTGGGAAAAAAAAAGCCTTAGGAAGTAACCTTTGAAAAGATAGTGGAGATAACTCTTATCGAGTTTTAAGAAATAAGTAATAAAACACTTATGTGCTTATGTGTTTATAACTTATGTGCTCGCGAGTGTCGAGTAGAATGATTAATAACTAAAACTTTAAAATTTTGTTGTCAGAATGACTAATGTCGGAGAATCCAGTCAGGCTAGGGAGGAGGGACCTCAAATGCCTATAGAGGAGGAGCCTCGCGACATTCAGGTAGTTTGGGAACAACTACTGCCACGGGAGTTAGCCCCGTTGGTCACAGTAGTTGAAGATGAGTAGGATGATGTGGAGATAGATGAGGAGGATGAGGAAGAAAGGATTCCACTTAACTCGATAACAGGCCGTATTTACTATGAGGTGCATGACCGCAACGTGGAACTTCAGGATACAGTTGAGGAATTGCAAGAGATAGTAGCTGAACAACAGACTGCAATGACATAGAAGGACGATGAGATCCTAGATCGTGAAGAACGACTGACTAACGCCGAGGAGAAATTAATACAGACTGAAGGAGAGAAAGAACAATTGATTGAGATGATTGCTGAACTGGAGAGCAAGCTGAGAGAAGAAGCTGCTAAGAGGGCAAGAGCTGAAGATGCATACGAGGAAGCTTATCAACGAACTGGAAGAGCAGCGAGAGACGTGCAGGCAAAGAGGATGAAGATGGAAGAGATGGATAAAGTATTTAACACCGCAATTAATCGAGCTCAAGATCGGGTCATGGGATATCCGATTCAGTTCGAGACGCTGCCATCATTCGTGTTAGATCGCAGAACAATGTTTCGAGTCATGGAGGAAGAACGTGATAGGGCTACGAAGTACCTTAATAGATCATCGTAGAAAATGTGTCGGTAATGTACGTAATAAGTATTAAATAATGTGTAAGTCCCTAGTGTTAAGTAACCATGGGATATGATAATAATGATGTTGTCCTGAAACTTTTGTAGTTCAGGAAAGGAATGTAGATTGCAGAGATGCTATTGTGTTATGTTTTCAGAAAGTTTATGAATAAATAAATGTTATTATTTTGTTCAAAGTGTTATGTGCTATGTGGGTATTTCTTTTATAGAGGCAAGTTAATTAGAAATACTTAAAGAAGTTGAGTAATGGTCTAATAGATGTTTTATTTTAACAGAAAATGCCTCCCAGACGTCAGCCAACACGACAGAGAACCACTGAAGGAACTAACAATAACGACAATGTTGATGAGAATCCCGTTCAACAACTAGTAACACTACTGACAGGAGTGTTGCAGAATCAACCTCAAAATCAAGGTACAACGTTTAAGGAGTTTAAGGCGGTTGGACCACCTGAATTCCGTGGGTCCATGAATCCAGTCGAAGCACAAGCCTGGATTATGGAGATAGAGAAGGTGTTCGATGTTGCTAGGGTAGGGGATGATCAGAAGACTGCTTTCGCAACGTTCATGTTGAAAGCAGAAGCTAGTTATTGGTGGCAGGCTAATAAAACTCGTGAAGGGCCAGGAGTGATGACTTGGGATAGGTTCAAGGAGTTATTTTTCGAGACCTATTTCCCGGAGAGTTCGAAGAGTCAGCTGGAAGTACAGTTTCTAGAACTGAAGCAAGGGACGATGACGGTATCTGAGTATGCCGCAAAATTCAATGAATTGGCGAGGTTTACGTCATATCAGGTTAGCACAGATGAGCTTAAGGCGAAGAGGTTTGAACAGGGACTGAAGCCATGGTTGTACAGTAGGGTTTCCCTGTTCCAATTGAAGATGTTTGCAGCAGTGATGGAGAAAGCAGTACTCGCTGAAGGTGGAGGCGAGGCGGTGACAAAATTTAACCAGGAACAAAAGAAGAAGAAGAATGAGAATGAGGTGAAGAATGGTGGTAGTAGCAGTGGAAACAACAACAATAACAACAACAACAACAAGAGGAAGTTGAATGGGAGTATGGGTACTGGAAACCAGCAAGGTAACCAGCAGAACAAAAAGTTTGAAGCATGTGCGACATGTGGAAAGTTTCACAAGGGTGCGTGCTTGATGAGAAAACGAGTTTGCTACAATTGTGGCCAGGAGGGTCACATCGCCCCAAATTGCACTCAATCAAAGAAGAATGCGTGCTTCACGTGCGGATCCAAGGATCACTTTTCTCGTGAATGCCCTAAGAAGAAGGAGGGAGTGACAACCAGAAGCAAAGGAGATAACAATGGAGGTGCGTGGGCTATTACAGGACCTGCAACATCAATCAAACTCACAGCCAGAACCTTTAACATGACTGTGCAAGATGCTGTGCAATCAAAGGATGTAGTTTCAGGTATTATCCCAATCAATGATATTGATGCATATGTATTATTTGATTCGGGTGCTACTTGCTCGTTTATATCTGATGAATTTGCTAAGAGGTTAGAATTGCCTAGAGAAGAACTGAATTTTCTTTTGAACATAGAAATTGCGAATAAGGAAATAATCCCTGTTAGATTCGTATACAAGAACTGTAGGGTGAACATTAAGGAGAATGTCTTGTTGGTAGATTTGATTCCGATTAGACTGGGGGAATTTGATATAATTTTAGGAATGGATTGGTTGTTCAAATGCGGAGCGGTAATTGACTGCCAAAAGAAGTGTGTAAACCATATGACTCTGTCAAAGGTAGTATTTTATGGTAGCAAGTCGCCTAGACAAATGAAATGTCTGACGACTATGCAGGCCAAGAAATTGTTGAGTCAAGGTTGTGTGGGCTATTTAGCTTACATAGTCGATACTCAAAAGAAGGGGGTAAAGCTGGAAGAAATACCAGTAGTGAGGGAATTCGAAGACGTTTTTCCAGAGGATTTCCCAGGACTTTCGCCTGACAGAGAAATTGAGTTCGTGATCGAATTAGTACCGGGAACAGCACCGATATCGAAGGCCCCGTACATAATGGCTCCGGTAGAAATGAAGGAACTAATGGTTCAGTTGCAAGAGCTGCTGGACAAGAAATATATTCAACCAAGCGTATCGTCGTGGGGAGCACCAGTTTTATTTGTGAAGAAGAAGGACGGGTCAATGCGTCTTTGCATTGATTATAGGGAGTTAAACAAAGTCACTATTAAAAACAAATACCCGTTGCCAAGAATAGATGACTTGTTTGATCAACTGAAGGGTGCTAAGTACTTTTCAAAAATAGATTTGAGAAGTGGTTATCACCAATTGAAGGTAAGAAAGGAGGATATACCACGAACGGCATTCAGAACTCGGTATGGACATTACGAGTTTCTGGTGATGTCTTTTGGTTTAACCAATGCACCTGCTGCGTTCATGGATTTGATGAACAGGGTGTTTAAACCATTCCTAGACAAGTTTGTAGTGGTATTCATCGATGACATTCTAGTGTATTCCAAAACTCAAGAAGAACACGTGGAACACTTACGTCTGACATTGGAGACACTAAGAAAGGAAAAACTGTACGCGAAGTTCTCTAAGTTCAAATTTTGGCTCGACCGTGTACAATTTTTGGGGCATGTGATTGACAAAGATGGGATCTCAGTGGATCCGTCGAAAGTGGAAGCAGTAATCAGTTGGGAACAACCAAAAACACCGTCGGAAGTGAGGAGTTTCTTGGGACTGGCTGGTTATTATAGAAGATTTATTCAAGATTTTTCTAAGATAGCCACTCCGCTAACAAATTTGACAAGAAAAATTGTAAAATTCGTTTGGACGGAGAAGTGCGAAGAGAGTTTCCAAGATTTGAAGAAGAAGTTAAGTGTGGCACATGTATTGACTTTGCCAGATAATACAGGAAATTTTGTGGTTTATAGTGATGCCTCATATAAAGGGTTGGGTTGTGTTCTTATGCAGAACAACAAAGTTATTGCCTATGCATTAAGACAATTGAAGGATTATGAGAAGGGGTATCCGACTCATGATTTGGAATTGGCTGCAGTGGTGTTTGCTCTAAAAATATGGAGACACTATCTTTATGGAGAGAAATGTGAGATCTACACAGACCACAAAAGTCTGAAGTATATTTTCACTCAGAAGGATTTGAACATGCGTCAAAGAAGGTGGATGGAATTAATAAAAGATTACGATTGTGAGATCTTTTATCATCCAGGTAAAGCGAATGTAGTTGCAGATGCTTTAAGCAGGAAAGGTCAGGAGAAGTTGATGCTTATAACAACTCAAAAGGAGCTCATTTCAGCAATGACAAAATTGGAGTTGGAAATCAAATTTCCAAAAGAATCTGACGAACAACTATTCCAGATAGAAGCTGATCTAACTTTAGTAAACAAAGTGAAAATTGCTCAATTACAAGATGGAGAGTGTGGAAAAATCAAAGAGAATTTGGGTGAAGGCGGAGATGTAAAATACAAGGTCGATACCGAAGGTTTACTACGGTTCGATGGACGAATTTGGGTTCCAGCAGTGCTAGAGCTGAAAGAAGAAATTCTGACTGAAGCTCATAGCTCAAAGTATTCAATTCATTCAGGAAGCACGAAAATATATCAGGATTTGCGCCGATATTTTTGGTGGCCAAATATGAAAAGAGATGTTACTGAATGCGTAGCGAAATGCTTGACATGTCAGAGAGTAAAAGCCGAACATCAAAGACCCAGCGGATTACTCCAACCGTTAGAAATACCAGAATGAAAGTGGGAACACATCACGATGGATTTTGTGGTGGGTCTTGATGAGTGTGATTTAAACCCACGAATCGGATACCTTATGGCTTAAATATTCGCCTGAATTCGTAGTTTTCTGTTGTAGTATCATAGAAATATAGTGTTAGTGTGTTTAATCGTTGCATTGCAAAGCTTCATAGTATTTTTGCAGCTTTAAAGGGGCAAAGCAGTCATTTTGCCAATGTTCGCGTCGCGGCGCCATCTCCAGGCTTAATTGCCGCACCGCAGCGCCATGTCCTGCCCCCCAGCTTGCGTAAGCCGCACCACGGCGCTATGCATCCCTCTTTGTCTCGCGCTGCAGCGCGATCACCGTGTCCTATTTCATACTATCGCGCCGCAGCGCTGCTCAATACCTGGTGACCCGCGCCGCGGCGCCACCTCCGGTTCCCAGGCAGACATGGACTTTGTTTGACCTAGCAAAAAGGGAGAGAAGGGGGCGGGAAGAAGAGGAGGACAGAGGAGACTTGGAGAAAAGAAAGAGAGGAGATAACAAGAGGGAAGAAAAAGAAGCTTGAAGAAAAAGAGATCAATTGCTCTCCACATTTTCCGACTGTGCTCGTGAAGAGAATATTTGGCAGAAGATAACTTCTTTCTACAGGGGTTTTTCTTATTGCAAATATTGTTTTTATTGTATTTGTCTGATAATGGATAGTGCAGTAGAAATTTGTGTTAGTCTCATAGTTATGAACTAACTCCATTTTAGGATTGCAATGTAACCTTTTGATTAGCTTAATCGACTTTCTCTCTCGTTTTATATAATAAAGCATGTTGGAATGGGTTGTTGTATTTTTCTTATATTGTTTGATTTTTTGATAAAGAAATTGGTACTGATAGTAATGGAAATTGATAAATGGATATTACTGTTTGTCTTTAAATGCAGCAACACCTGTTATGACCTTGACATTTGAATGTGGGGCTTAATGTGCTAATAGGATAGACATATCCTTATTTGCCTTGTGTGACCTTGTGAATGTGCTTAATGACCTCGACCCAGTTAGTTCCACCCATAGACATATGGTGTTCTAGCTTGCTAGGGATGTGCATTTGACCTTCGACAGAAGTTTATGCCTATTATTGTTCTAGGTCGACCATTCCTTGATTCGTTTGTATTGCGGAGAGTTAGAAGATTAGGCGAAGCATTAGGGGAGTTGTAATCCTATCTTACCCTCCTAGCACAACCAACGTCTCTTAGATAGTTTTCTGATTAAAATAGCTTAACCAACCTTTGCTTCCAATCGTTTAGATAAGTCTAGTAATGATTTTACCTTAGTATTTGTTTCCGATTAAATCTTTGTCCTCGTGGGTTCGACACTCTACTTTCTTATATTACTTGTTAAGACCGCATATACTTGCGCGTGTTTTGCGGTTGCGAAATCATTCAACAAGTTTTTAGCGCCGTTGCCGGGGACTTAGAATTAATTGTTTTACAATATTAAAACTAAGTCATTACGATCTTACTTTAAACTGAATTTTCTGTTTAATTTTTCTTTTCAGGTAGTCCTCATTGTTTATGCCACCTCGGAAGGGACGAAATATAATTCCTCTCGATCCCGAGGTTGAAAGAACATTCAGACGACTGCGGAGAGAAAAATCCGGGGGCATACCTGCTCCTATCATTATGGCTGAACCACTGCAAAAGTCCTTGAGGGAGCATGCTATGCCTGTTACAGACGATCTCCAGGCAAGCATTCTTAGGCCAGCCATCCAAGCTAATAATTTTGAGATCAAGTCGGGCACTATTCAAATGTGCACCAATATTCAGTTTGGGGGACAACCGAATGATGATCCTAATGATCACTTAATCAATTTTCTGGAGATCTGTGACACATTTAAATGCAACGGAGTGTCTGACGATGCCATCAGACTCCGGTTGTTTCCTTTCACCTTGAGGGACAAAGCCAAGAGCTGGCTACATTCATTACCGTCAGGTTCCATTACCACATGGACTGACATGGCACATAAATTTGTGGCGAAGTTCTTTCTGCCAGCTAAAACAGCCAAGCTCAGGCATGAGATCACTTCCTTCATTCAGTTCGAATCAGAATCCTTATACGACTTGTGGGAGCGGTTTAAGGATCTTCTAAGGAAATGCCCGCACCATGGATTGCCCGAATGGTTACCCATCCAAACTTTTTACAATGGGTTGATAGGATCTACTCGTTCGAGTATTGACGTCGCATCTGGAGGGGCCTTCATGGACAAACATCACATAGCAGGATATGAGCTGGTGGAGACCATGGCGGCCAATAATTACCAATGGCCAAATGACAGACAAGCCCCGAGAAGACCAGCGGGGGTTTATGAAGTTGACTCTATCACTGCGTTAGCGGCTCAGGTAGCAGCACTAACGAGAAGGTTAGATAACCAGGAATCTTCAGTGGTTCAGAACGTGCAGAGTGTCGTAGTTCAATGTGAATTATGCCAAGGGAGCCACCCTACGGATCTGTGTGCGATATGCCCTGAGTCAGTTGAATTTGTTTCCAACTACGGGCGACAACAAAACTCTAACCTTCCCACTCACTACCACCCGGGGTTAAGAAATCATCCAAACTTTTCATGGGTCAACAATTCCAACAACAATAGTAACCACCCCATTCCACAACAACCTCCAACTACCAGACCAAATTATGCTAATCCTCCTGGATTCCAACCTCAGACTCAGTTCAACCCACATCCACAGAGCAATCAGAATCAGTTTCACCATCCTCCACCACAACAGGAAAGGAAGCCCAGTTTAGAAGATCTCCTGTCAAGGTATATAGCCCAGAACGAAACCAGAAGTAACAATCAAGAAGCCTCCATTAGGAATATTGAAGTACAGATGGGTCAGTTGGCTACTGCCTTGAATAGTCGACCACCAGGCGCACTGCTAAGCGACACTGATGTCAACCCAAAGAGGGAAGGCAAGGAGCAGTGTAAAGCAGTGACCCTACAAAGTGGGAGAACCACTAATGTGCAAGGGGGAGAGGGTATTCCTGTGGCAGTTGAGATTGTGTCTGACGAGGAATTTTCTGAAAAGGAGAATGCTGAAACTAGTGGGGGTACAGAAAGTGGTAAAAACAACCCTTCATCACCATCTCCTCCAACGACTGTGGTCATGCAGCCTCTCCCTCAATTACCATTCCCCCAGAGGGTGCAGAAACAGAAGTTGGATAAGCAGTTTTCCAAATTCTTGGAGGTGTTCAAAAGACTGCACATAAACATTCCATTTGCAGAGGCATTGGAAGGAATGCCTAGTTATGTCAAATTCATGAAGGATATTCTGTCCAAGAAACGAAAAATGGGGGATTATGAGACGGTGGCGCTGACAGAAGAGTGTAGTGCCATCCTTCAAAATAAGCTTCCGCCAAAGCTCAAGGACCCGGGAAGTTTTACAATCCCGTGCTCCATTGGAGACCAGTTTATTGGGAAGGCTCTTTGTGATTTAGGGGCCAGCATCAACCTGATGCCCCTCTCCATTTATAAGAAGCTGGGCCTAAATGAAGCCAAGCCAACAAGTGTCACCCTTCAATTAGCTGATAGATCTCTGACATACCCGAAGGGAATTGTAGAGGATGTGCTAGTGAAAGTCGACAAATTCATTTTTCCGGCGGATTTCATAGTCCTTGATTTTGGGGAGGATAAGGAAATCCCAATAATATTGGGAAGGACGTTCTTGGCAACTGGGAGGACCCTCATTGATGTCCAAAGGGGGGAGTTGACTATGAGAGTTAACGATCAGGAAGTGACGTTCAATGTCTTCCGATCCATGAAATATCCTAATACCCCTGAGGATTGTTTCCAGATTAGCACTATTGATAAATCAGTGGAGGGGGTATTCTCAGAAACTTGCATTCCAAACCCCTTGGAAGCTTCACTAACTGGGGCTAATACTACAGAAGATCCTTCGCATGTGGAATATGCCATGTGGCTCGATGAACCTCAAAGATCAAAGCAATTCCACCGACAGTTCGAATCTCTGAATGATAATGAGGCTTCTACATCCAAAGCTCAGCCATCTATCATCGAACCTCCTGTCCTTGAGCTCAAACCTTTGCCTACTCACTTGAGGTATGCTTATTTAGGAATTTCATCTACATTACCTGTGATAATTTCTGCATCTCTAACCAAGTGTCAGGAAGAAAAGCTGTTGTTTGTGCTCAAGAAGTACAAAACGGCCTTAGGATGGTCTATCACTGATATAAAAGGGATCAGCCCAACCCTCTGTATGCACAAAATTCTTTTGGAGGAAGGCTCGAAGCCATCTATAGAGCATCAGAGGCGGCTAAATCCTATTATGAAGGAGGTTGTCCGAAAAGAAATCATTAAGTTGCTAGATGCGGGCATTATTTATCCCATCTCAGACAGTCCTTGGGTTAGTCCAATCCAATGTGTGCCAAAGAAAGGGGGTATGACAGTGGTGTCCAACGAAAATAACGAACTGATTCCCACCAGGACGGTGACCGGGTGGAGAGTGTGCATGGATTACAGGAAGCTGAACAAATCATCCTATAAGGACCACTTTCCCCTTCCTTTCATTGATCAGATGCTGGACCGGTTGGCTGGGCACGAATACTATTGTTTGCTTGATGGCTATTCGGGGTACAATCAGATCTCTATTGCTCCAGAAGATCAGGAGAAGACGACATTTACATGTCCTTATGGGACCTTTGCCTTCCGAAAAATGTCCTTCGGGTTATGTAATGCTCCCGCCACATTCCAACGGTGTATGATGTCAATATTCTCTGACATGGTTGAGAAGACCTTGGAGGTCTTCATGGACGACTTCTCAGTCTTTGGGAGCTCATTCGAAAATTGCTTGACTAATCTGACGACAGTTCTCCATCGATGTGTTGAAACAAACTTGGTGTTAAATTGGGAGAAGTGTCACTTCATGGTCGAAGAGGGCATTATTTTGGGTCATCGGGTTTCTGTAGGAGGAATTGAAGTTGACAAGGCTAAGATAGATGTGATCAATAACCTTCCACCTCCCACCTCAGTAAAAGGGGTGAGGAGTTTCCTCGGGCACGCCGGTTTTTATAGAAGGTTTATACAGGACTTCTCTCGGATCACTAAACCGTTGTGCACTCTTTTGGAAAAGGACATGCCTTTCCAGTTCAATGCCGCCTTCCTGAGCGCTTTTGAGTTATTAAAGAAAAGGCTTGTCTCGACACCTATCGTGGTAGCTCCAGACTGGGCCTACCCTTTTGAGCTGATGTGCGACGCCAGTGACTATGCTATAGGGGCAGTTTTGGGCCAGAGAAGGGAGAAGGTTTTCCATACCATTTATTATGCCAGTAAGACATTGACTGACGCTCAGTTAAATTACACCACTACTGAGAAGGAGCTTTTGGCGGTGGTATAGGCTTTTGATAAGTTCCGTTCCTACCTCATCGGGACGAAGGTGATCGTATACACCGATCACTCGGCGATCAAGTATTTGATTGAAAAGAAGGATGCTAAGCCGAGATTGATACGGTGGGTTCTGCTTCTACAGGAATTTGACTTAGAAATCAGAGACAAGAAGGGAACTGAGAATCAGGTTGCCGACCATTTAAGTAGATTGGAAAACACCACATCTTCGAGCGAAGCCGACAAGGCTATAAATGATTTTTTTCCAGACGAGCAGCTCTTTGTGGTGAATGGCAAGGTCCCGTGGTATGCGGACTTCGCAAATTACGTCGCTTGCCAAGTTATCCCTCAAGGCCTGAGTTTCCAACAAAGGAAGAAATTCCTTAAAGATGCCAAGCAATATCTATGGGATGAGCCCTTCTTATTCAAACAGTGTTCGGATCAGATTTTGCGTAGATGTTTGCCTGAAGAAGAAATGGAAGGCGTGCTGCATCATTGCCATTCGTCTATGTATGGGGGTCATTTCGGAGGCCAGCGAACTGCTGCTAAAGTGTTACAGTCAGGATTTTATTGGCCCACCCTTTTTAAAGATGCTCATGCCTATGCGATGCACTGTGACAGATGTCAACGGGTGGGCACTATTTCAAGGCGGCATGAACTACCACTGCAGAATATTTTGGAAGTAGAGTTGTTTGATGTCTGGGGCATAGATTTCATGGGACCATTCCCGTCTTCGTTCAATAATCTCTACATCCTTGTGGCAGTGGATTATGTCTCAAAGTGGGTGGAAGCAGTTGCCTTGCCGACAAATGATGCTAAGGTGGTGCTTCAGTTCCTCAAAAAGAATATTTTCACCCGTTTTGGCACACCTCGGGCCATAATTAGTGATGAAGGGTCGCACTTCTGCAATAAGTATTTTGAAGCCCTTCTAGCCAGGTATGGGGTAACTCATAAAATAGCCACTGCTTACCACCCTCAGACCAGCGGCCAAGCTGAAATTTCGAACCTAGAGGTGAAGCGAATCTTGGAAAAGATTGTTAACCCAACCCGTAAGGATTGGTCGAAGAAGCTGGATGATGCATTATGGGCCTACCACACAGCTTATAAAACGCCCATCGAAATGTCTCCATACAGGTTAGTTTATGGTAAAGCATGTCATCTCCCGGTCGAACTGGAGCACAACGCTTACTGGGCAATTCAAAAGCTTAACTTTGATCTTGAGGCAGCCGGAGAAAAGCGGCTGTTACAACTAAATGAAGCAGATGAATTTCGTCTGCAGGCGTATGAAAATGCCAAGTTATACAAGGAAAGGACCAAGAAATGGCATGACAAGAAGATCCTTGAAAGGCATTTTGAACCGGGCCAGCAAGTTCTTTTGTTTAACTCCCGGCTAAAGTTATTTCCTGGGAAGCTGAAGTCCCGATGGTCGGGCCCTTTCACTATTGCCAAGGTTTATCCACATGGAGCAATAGAGATTAAGGACCCAAATTTCGACTCAACATTCAAGGTGAATGGGCAACGTGTAAAGCACTACTGGGGCGGCGAGGTTGACCGTCAACATACCTCCATTACACTTGGAGACCCGATCTAAGTCGGGATGATAGTCAAGCCGACGACTATAAAACAAGCGCTTAATGGGGAGGCACCCCCATCTCGGTATAAATTTTATATGTTTCTTCACTCATTTCTAGTTTACTTAGTGACTGTTCATTTTATTATATAACATAGTTGATGGATTTTATGTTTTGTATCTCTCATTTACGGGCAACATGTTTCGTATGATAATCTGCAGATTATAATAGTGTTTACTATGTTTTTAACGGTGTATGTTGCTTGTGTAGTATAGCGGGTGTTCTTGTTTTGGTATGTGCAGATAGTAGGTGAAAAATGGTTCAGAACTCGCGCCGCGGCGCCGACAACTATACTGCATTTCGCGCCGTAGCGCCACAAAGGCGCCGGCTCTGCACTCTTTCGCGCCGCGGCGCCACAAAAAGCGCCGGGTACTGAAAACTCGCGCCGCAACACCGAGTTGTGAACAAACACTCGCGCCGCGGCGTCGGTAGCGTGTTTTTGAATTCCAAGAGCAGTTATAAGCAGGCTGTTCGGCTAAGACTCCTCACTTCTCTCAACCATCTCAGCTCTCTCTCTCGGCAGCCTAAAAGAATACGACCCATCAGTCGTATCACGCCCAACAAATCTGAGCAAACATCGATCGTGTCTCTCTCAACCTACAAAATCAGACCATAGCATCGATTGTTTATCAAAGGCAACCCCACTCAAGTGCAAGGGTTTTATACTTAAGGTATTTTCGAGTGTTTTCATTCTATCAGAGATTTTGTTGGTTTAATTGCTTCTCGGTGTTCTCCTTCTTGTTTGTGTTGGGGTGATTTCCACTGTTGGAAATCTGGTTAGAGTAACAACAAGCAAAGGGCTGTCCAAGTATAGTTTGGCAAACGCACACAAGGTGTTTGTTTATTTGCCTCAAAGAGTAATCGAACTGTTTTGGCTTGTTTTCGCTGGGTTTGTTTTGGGGGTTTGTTTTGCATTGCTTCAGGAATCATCTCTTCAGATTAGTGGCACTAGTTAGGGCTGTTTGTGGTAACCTCATCAACAAATTACATCATGGCACCCAAAAGGCAACGGCTTAGCGTCGGGGGTTCTTCTTCATCTTCCGTAGCTCCACCACCGGCTTGGGACCCAGCCAAGTTTGTCAGTGAGGAAACTTTCAAGCGGTACAGAAACTCTTTCGGCAAGCGCAATTTGATTCCCGAGCGGGGGTTGCGGCCGAATCAAAAAGATGGGGAAATCATGAATATGATCATGGAGCGCAAGTGGCTTAACTTCACCAAATCGCCAGTATCATCTGTTGTCCCGGTGGTTCGGGAATTCTATGCCAATGCCAGTCCTGAGGGTCCTGCTGTGGTTCAAGTTAGGGGAAGGTCCGTAGCATTTGACAATATATCCATCAATGCTTTATTTGGGACACTAAACTACGCGGGAAATGATTATATGCAGCTAGGATACCGTGGCTATGACCAGGAAAATGTCATCCGAAGGCTCAGCAAGCCCGGGACGGCCTGGAAGAAAAATATTTATACCGGTGAAAAGACTAGCTTCCCGGCTGCTGCGCTCAGTCGCTATGGAAAGGCGTGGTACAGTTTCATTTGTGCCACAATGCTCCCGACTCGTCACCTAAGCTATGTGACTAAAGAAAGCGCGATTCTGCTTTTCGCCATTGTCACGGGTTTGAATGTGGATCTCAGAGTTCTCATCCACGACTCGATCATCAAGGCTATCAAGAGTACAGTCGTTGCAGGACTTCCCCATCCATCCGTGATCACGCTTTTGTGCAAGCAGGCCGGGGTATAGTGGGGTCCAGATGAGATAGCTTCGCCGCCCATGACTGTCATCGACCATCAAACGATCAAGCGTTTCGCTGTTTGGGACGGGGCAGAATCTCATATCAGGGGCGAAGGATACGGACCACCTACAGAGCCGCCTCCTTCAGCCGGCCCAGAGCCAGAGCCCTCTCAAGCACCTGAGGCAGGCCCAGCTAGTCAGGTTTTTTTAGCAGACATCATGGCATCCCTCACCCTGCTGCATCAGAAGCAGGACGCTGAGGCACAGAGGCAGCGGAGGCATATCGCAGCGGTGGCTCAGAGGCAGGACATAGCAATGCAGTACCAGGCTGAGTTGGTAAACACAATGCAGAGTATCTACACTGACTTTTGTGGCGAGGGCATTGAGTTCACGCCATACCAGTTTCCTGACCCTCCTATTTTTCCACCATACCCTCCACCATCATCGCCTGCCGCGGCTGATCAGGACGCGCCAGACGAGGAAGAAGCCGAATCCGAAGCCGATGCCGCTGCTGAGTGAGCGATCTTCAGGGAAGCCCTCTTATATTCAATTGCTTTATGTTTAGCAATGAGGGAATTGGCCACTTCAAGTTTGGGGGTGTTTTAGCCTTTATCTGTCTATCTCATTACTGCCATTTTAGGATTGCCAGTCTTACTATCTTTATTATGTTTGTAGTTATCAGTATTGTGGTGCAGTCTTTTGAACTGCGGGATTATGTTGATTAGTTTTATCTTTATGGATGCCATAAACTGCTTTTGGTTTTATTTTCAATTTTATTTGCTTGATTGTGGTTTCTAGCCATCTTTTTGGGGCTTATTCAGATTTATATGCTTGTGCCATATAAATGGCCTTTTCACCCTATTTTTGAGCTGCTATTTAACAAGGGTGTTATATTTATTTTGGGGCTTATTCAGATTTATATGCTTGTGCCATGTAAATGGCCTTTTCACCCTATTTTGAGCTGCTATTTAGCAAGGGTGTTATATTTGGCTATTTGTAGCGCCAATTGAGTATGTCTCTCGTAGAGTTGTATCAAACATGGCATGTGTTAGGGGTTTATGAGTTGTTAAGTTTAGAATGTTATTGATCTGTCCATCTAGCAAGCACCGACCAACTGTGTTAACTAATTACTGTTCGAGTATAGTTTGTGTGTTTATTGTGTTGAAAATTTGTTCACTCTTATAAACTTTCATTTGTGCAAGGTAATAAAAGATTTAGGTATTTTTGCAGTGTTAGATCTTGGATTCTAGCTTGTTTGAAAAAAAAAAGTTTTGCTTATCGAAAGTTTTGCGGTGGGTCGAGATGGAGCGTAAAACGCACTCGCCCATAAACGCAGAGCCGATGTGACGCCCCCAAAATTAGGTATACATCACCCATCTTGGGTCGTCAGATACATAGTACAGAATACAAATACAACTGATTAATACATCTGTCGTGTACAATACGACAAAACATAAACTGTGAGTTTGAATACAAATATTATCTTCTAGAGAGTATTCATACTCAAAAGGAGTCCTCATTACATTTATTAACACACCATAACATAGAATAGTGAGGACTACTAACTAATACTATCATTCGGACCATCACTCCGTACCCCGACTTGTCCCAGCTACGTTCTCATTTCCTGAAGAGAACAGTGAAAGAAAGGGTGAGCTCAACTAGCCCAGTAAGAAATATTATAACTAAGATAATGCAGAATAAATTATCATTAGCCTTCAACAATGTTAAACTGATAAAATATAATAGACATCAAGTTTAACTGTAGCGGAACAAGCAATCCATTAAAAGAGTCAAGTAGAAAATAAACTCTACTATCTTTTATGATTTAAAAGGTTTTTCAACACTGCGATCGCTGAGACTCAGCTTAATAAAATAATCCACATCATCGAATCACCCCTGCACTACGGCCAAGGATATTCGTGTATTCATTAATGGTCATGATCATGCCAACAACTGTCCATCAATGCACTACGGGCCAATGAGGACTTTTACCACATCATTTGTAACATTACGGTCATGATTATACCGAATAATCCCAGGTCATAATCATACCAAGTCCATCTATGCAATACAGGCCACAGATGACTTTCAACATTTTATAAACATGAGGATGATGACAATGATATAAGAATTCAATAAAACAAGTTCAAGAATTAATTTATCCAGGAATTAACAACGTCCAAATTGTCAACATGATACTGCATTGTGGAGTAAAATTCAAGAATGATCAGAAGAATATTTTCTTGAAAAGATACTGGATGAAACGCAACTATCAAGGATATTCCACAAATTTCATGGAGTATAGAAGTCAAAGCTTAACCAACTGAGTACAATAAAGAATGGAATAACAAAAGAAATCACCATGCATGCGATAGACCGCACAGACAGGTTATTCCAATAGAATAATAAATAATGGAACCAGGTCCGGCGTAAACGCACAGACAGGATATTCCGACAGAATAATAAATAATGGAACCAGGTCCGGTGTAAAACACACAGACAGGATGTTCCAACAGAATAATAAACGGAACCAGGTCCGGTGTAAAACACACAGACAGGATGTTCCAACAGAATAATAGAAGAATGTCACCAAGTATAGGGTAGACCGCGTATACTGGTTATTCCAACAGAATAATAACAAATGGAATAACAGAAGTTCTCTTCATGAATATAAAAGAAATAATATTCCCTACCGTAAAAGAACTGGATATAAGAGTAGTGAAGTAGCAGAAAACTTTTCTTCTATCTCTATATAGTCTCTCTCTATAGTTTCTCTCTCTAGAGTTCAGTGAATTCGTAAGAAAATAATGAAGGAATGAGCTTCTATTTATAGGAAAATGGAATGCATAGTAACTAATCCATGAACGGTCCAGATTGATTACTTTAATCTGACGGTCCATATTTAAAGAAAAATCTTTTAAATAAAATATAATATATTCTATTTATAGAATAACTTTAATAAAGTATTCTGTTTTATATAAAAAGATGTTTCTGTTTTATTACGTTAATAATACGAATAAAACAAAACGTCATTATCGCTAAATAATTCATATTATTAACTGACAATAATGGAATCAAACTGAGTGACTTCTCACATAAGCATTAATAATTAATACCGTGTGCTACTATGCAACCACACGTATTACTGTACTTTTACTACCGAGTAGTTCAACAGTATCAACGGTAAAACTTCCGCCGTTATTTTCATAAAGTATTTTTGTCGTTTTCTCAATCCGACAATAATTCCGTTGTGGGGTCCACCAATAATTGTACCGTCGTACGGATATTCCCCGACAAAAAGAATATTCTCCGACCAATCGAATATAATATGACAACTTGCATACTTTGCAAAATTTATAAATACTACCCATAACTATTATATCAAATCCACACAATAATATAAAAAAAATTATTTCGAGAAAAATTAAATATTTATTCATAAAATCTGGGGTTTCACAATCTCCCCTCCTTATAGAATTTCGCCCTCGAAATTTACGTACGTACTTGGTATGCCGAACATGTGAGGATACCTTGACTTCACTTCAAATTCTAACTCTTGAGGTATAACCTTTAAGCATCGAATATGATCCTTCTTATCCAAGATGTTAACACGTATCTACTCATACGTTAAATCTTTCGCTATTTCGTCCGGTTCTAAATTAATAATGCGGTTCGGGTCATCCACATATTTACGTAACATCGATACGTAAAAAAAAAATGTTCTGAACACGCAACATACTTGGCGGTAATACGAGTCTATAGGCCACAGTTCCTACTTCATCGAGGATTTCAAATGGGCCAATTAAATCGAGAGTTGAGATTTCCTCTCTTCGTCGATTCTTGCTTCTAGAATAACGCCCTCTTGAACCTTTTTCTTCACATTTATCAGCTCTTAGTATGTAGCTTGAGCGGCTTTAACTTTATCGATTAAAGTCGATTTTAATCGTATATTCGTTATCTTCACGTGGGTTCGAATATTCACACTTGTAACCGTATACGATCTTCTACACAACGCGTCAGCTACCACGTTCACTTTTCCACGATGTTATTGAATGGTACGATCGTAATCTTCAACAGCTCGAGCCAACGTCTTTGGCGCATAATACGTTTGTTTTAGTTGAAGAAATATTTGAGGGTTTAAGAAATAGGTTTTGTACTGGGGTCAATACAAAATTCAATTTTACGCTCTGGGGTAGGCTAAGAAGTCTTCAAGAATACGTCAAGAAATTTATTAACAATAGAAATATCGTTCAAAACTGTGACCCTCATCCAAGACTTGGATAACACGTCACATTGATACCTATCAACTTGCCATCATCATTTACAACGTCTCCTACGGAAAGTCTAGCTTCGGTGCATTCCACACCAGGAAGTCAACAGCGAAAGGAACGGGGATTTTTACTTATGGCTTGATATGACAATGATTGACTTTAGTGGTTTGGTTACTTTGAATTTGCATAACAGGTTGGTTAGGAATATGAAAGCTAACAACCTTACGAGAAGCATGATGAGTAGTGAACCAATCGTTTCAAAAAAAATCACATCAAAGGCAAGTATTTTCAAAGAGATAAGATCGACAGGTAACGTGAAAGTGTTGATTTGAACAAGATTTATAAATAGTAGAGGTAACGAAGGTTTCTCCCAACTGAGTTTAAATAGACATATCAAAGTCTAAGTTCTCTGGAGTTAACTTCAAACATTTAACACAACTAGGTGAAATAAAAGAGTGAGTAGAACCGGTATCTAACACGGTATAGACTTCGCAAGAGTTTATGACTAACATACCCGTGATAATTTTATTCAGGTTCCTCGTCACGAAAAAAAAATACTCTCTCTTAAACTACTGGCTTTGGCTTTTCTGGGACGGTCTTTGGTGCCTCCATCCTATCTGAACTTGTCTTCGGTGAACGACAAAATCGGGCTAAATGACCTTCTCTTCCACAATTATAACATGCTTTGGACGGCATCGCGCAGTTTGGACTGATGTGCCCCTCCCCTCCGCATTTGAAACATATGATAGGTGATCGTTCTCCTTCCTTAACGACAGGTGCTGGTGCTGACATCTTTCCATCATTGTTGAATCTCCTCTTCTTAAAATGTTCATTCTTATTGTTTTGGCCCTGATTACCACCGAAGTGGTTACCATTTCTGGCCTGTTGATTCCCTCCACGCTTGTTGTCACCGCTTCGATGACTGCTCTCACTGGTATTATCATTTTGCCGGCTGCTCTCTTTTGGTTGCGTTATCTCGTTATCGCGCTCCACCAACTGAGCCCTATTTACAACATCTGAATACAAACACAGTTTATGAGAAACAAGATGTTGACGTATCTCCGGCTTCAAACCTCTTAAAAACATCCGCGTCATTCTTTCTTCATTATCCACCAGGTGGGACGCAAACCGGGATAACTCCGCAAATTTTGCCTCGTACTGCGACACGGTCATATTATTCTGCTCCAATTTGATGAACTCCACCTCCTTCATGTGACGAATACTCTCGGGAAAGTATTTGTCGTTAAACAGATCTTGGAACTTCTCCCAAGACATCTTCAGTGCGGCAGGTTGAGTACGCTTTATCGATTCCCACCAGTAATCTGCCTCTCCTCGCAACATAAAGGCGGCAAAGGGAACCTTTTGCTCCTCGGAGCAACCCAAGACATCAAATATCTTGGTGATCTGCTTTATCCATGTTTCAGCTACAAGTGGTTTGGGTTCTCCCTTAAACTCCGGTGGTCCCAGCTCCTTAAACTGCTTAGCGGTGACCGCCTGAGAGTTTTCAGTATTTCCACCTACGTTGTGGACAGGAGCCGCTTTCACCTGTTGTTGCATGAATTGCATAAGGCCTCTGAACATTTGATCATTCATCATTTGGTCAGTGTTGTTGTTTGCATGAGGATTGACACCTTCCTGATGCACATTATCATGATTATTGATGTGTGGTGAATCAACAGTCGTCTGTGCTCCATTGCTATTCTCAACATTCTCGGATGCCATTTTCAGATACTGCCACAAAATAAAAATTAATTGATATGTCATATATTATCCTTATGTTATGACCGACCAATTAAATACCATGCAAATAAACTTAGGTAGGTCATACTAGCGAAGGAATTCCCCGTCTCTCCCCTCCTAGTTCTATTCTCACATCCTAGCCAGGGATCATATCCCTAAGCTTTGATACCAACTGTGACGCCCCCAAAATTAGGTATACATCACCCATCTTGGGTCGTCAGATACATAGTACAGAATACAAATACAACTGATTAATACATCTGTCGTGTACAATACGACAAAACATAAACTGTGAGTTTGAATACAAATATTATCTTCTAGAGAGTATTCATACTCAAAAGGAGTCCTCATTACATTTATTAACACACCATAACATAGAATAGTGAGGACTACTAACTAATACTATCATTCGGACCATCACTCCGTACCCCGACTTGTCCCAGCTACGTTCTCATTTCCTGAAGAGAACAGTGAAAGAAAGGGTGAGCTCAACTAGCCCAGTAAGAAATATTATGACTAAGATAATGCAGAATAAATTATCATTAGCCTTCAACAATGTTAAACTGATAAAATATAATAGACATCAAGTTTAACTGTAGCGGAACAAGCAATCCATTAAAAGAGTCAAGTAGAAAATAAACTCTACTATCTTTTATGATTTAAAAGGTTTTTCAACACTGCGATCGCTGAGACTCAGCTTAATAAAATAATCCACATCATCGAATCACCCCTGCACTACGGCCAAGGATATTCGTGTATTCATTAATGGTCATGATCATGCCAACAACTGTCCATCAATGCACTACGGGCCAATGAGGACTTTTACCACATCATTTGTAACATTACGGTCATGATTATACCGAATAATCCCAGGTCATAATCATACCAAGTCCATCTATGCAATACAGGCCACAGATGACTTTCAACATTTTATAAACATGAGGATGATGACAATGATATAAGAATTCAATAAAACAAGTTCAAGAATTAATTTATCCAGGAATTAACAACGTCCAAATTGTCAACATGATACTGCATTGTGGAGTAAAATTCAAGAATGATCAGAAGAATATTTTCTTGAAAAGATACTGGATGAAACGCAACTATCAAGGATATTCCACAAATTTCATGGAGTATAGAAGTCAAAGCTTAACCAACTGAGTACAATAAAGAATGGAATAACAAAAGAAATCACCATGCATGCGATAGACCGCACAGACAGGTTATTCCAATAGAATAATAAATAATGGAACCAGGTCCGGCGTAAACGCACAGACAGGATATTCCGACAGAATAATAAATAATGGAACCAGGTCCGGTGTAAAACACACAGACAGGATGTTCCAACAGAATAATAAACGGAACCAGGTCCGGTGTAAAACACACAGACAGGATGTTCCAACAGAATAATAGAAGAATGTCACCAAGTATAGGGTAGACCGCGTATACTGGTTATTCCAACAGAATAATAACAAATGGAATAACAGAAGTTCTCTTCATGAATATAAAAGAAATAATATTCCCTACCGTAAAAGAACTGGATATAAGAGTAGTGAAGTAGCAGAAAACTTTTCTTCTATCTCTATATAGTCTCTCTCTATAGTTTCTCTCTCTAGAGTTCAGTGAATTCGTAAGAAAATAATGAAGGAATGAGCTTCTATTTATAGGAAAATGGAATGCATAGTAACTAATCCATGAACGGTCCAGATTGATTACTTTAATCTGACGGTCCATATTTAAAGAAAAATCTTTTAAATAAAATATAATATATTCTATTTATAGAATAACTTTAATAAAGTATTCTGTTTTATATAAAAAGATGTTTCTGTTTTATTACGTTAATAATACGAATAAAACAAAACGTCATTATCGCTAAATAATTCATATTATTAACTGACAATAATGGAATCAAACTGAGTGACTTCTCACATAAGCATTAATAATTAATACCGTGTGCTACTATGCAACCACACGTATTACTGTACTTTTACTACCGAGTAGTTCAACAGTATCAACGGTAAAACTTCCGCCGTTATTTTCATAAAGTATTTTTGTCGTTTTCTCAATCCGACAATAATTCCGTTGTGGGGTCCACCAATAATTGTACCGTCGTACGGATATTCCCCGACAAAAAGAATATTCTCCGACCAATCGAATATAATATGACAACTTGCATACTTTGCAAAATTTATAAATACTACCCATAACTATTATATCAAATCCACACAATAATATAAAAAAAATTATTTCGAGAAAAATTAAATATTTATTCATAAAATCTGGGGTTTCACAATCTCCCCTCCTTATAGAATTTCGCCCTCGAAATTTACGTACGTACTTGGTATGCCGAACATGTGAGGATACCTTGACTTCACTTCAAATTCTAACTCTTGAGGTATAACCTTTAAGCATCGAATATGATCCTTCTTATCCAAGATGTTAACACGTATCTACTCATACGTTAAATCTTTCGCTATTTCGTCCGGTTCTAAATTAATAATGCGGTTCGGGTCATCCACATATTTACGTAACATCGATACGTAAAAAAAAAATGTTCTGAACACGCAACATACTTGGCGGTAATACGAGTCTATAGGCCACAGTTCCTACTTCATCGAGGATTTCAAATGGGCCAATTAAATCGAGAGTTGAGATTTCCTCTCTTCGTCGATTCTTGCTTCTAGAATAACGCCCTCTTGAACCTTTTTCTTCACATTTATCAGCTCTTAGTATGTAGCTTGAGCGGCTTTAACTTTATCGATTAAAGTCGATTTTAATCGTATATTCGTTATCTTCACGTGGGTTCGAATATTCACACTTGTAACCGTATACGATCTTCTACACAACGCGTCAGCTACCACGTTCACTTTTCCACGATGTTATTGAATGGTACGATCGTAATCTTCAACAGCTCGAGCCAACGTCTTTGGCGCATAATACGTTCGTTTTAGTTGAAGAAATATTTGAGGGTTTAAGAAATAGGTTTTGTACTGGGGTCAATACAAAATTCAATTTTACGCTCTGGGGTAGGCTAAGAAGTCTTCAAGAATACGTCAAGAAATTTATTAACAATAGAAATATCGTTCAAAACTGTGACCCTCATCCAAGACTTGGATAACACGTCACATTGATACCTATCAACTTGCCATCATCATTTACAACGTCTCCTACGGAAAGTCTAGCTTCGGTGCATTCCACACCAGGAAGTCAACAGCGAAAGGAACGGGGATTTTTACTTATGGCTTGATATGACAATGATTGACTTTAGTGGTTTGGTTACTTTGAATTTGCATAACAGGTTGGTTAGGAATATGAAAGCTAACAACCTTACGAGAAGCATGATGAGTAGTGAACCAATCGTTTCAAAAAAAATCATATCAAAGGCAAGTATTTTCAAAGAGATAAGATCGACAGGTAACGTGAAAGTGTTGATTTGAACAAGATTTATAAATAGTAGAGGTAACGAAGGTTTCTCCCAACTGAGTTTAAATAGACATATCAAAGTCTAAGTTCTCTGGAGTTAACTTCAAACATTTAACACAACTAGGTGAAATAAAAGAGTGAGTAGAACCGGTATCTAACACGGTATAGACTTCGCAAGAGTTTATGACTAACATACCCGTGATAATTTTATTCAGGTTCCTCGTCACGAAAAAAAAATACTCTCTCTTAAACTACTGGCTTTGGCTTTTCTGGGACGGTCTTTGGTGCCTCCATCCTATCTGAACTTGTCTTCGGTGAACGACAAAATCGGGCTAAATGACCTTCTCTTCCACAATTATAACATGCTTTGGACGGCATCGCGCAGTTTGGACTGATGTGCCCCTCCCCTCCGCATTTGAAACATATGATAGGTGATCGTTCTCCTTCCTTAACGACAGGTGCTGGTGCTGACATCTTTCCATCATTGTTGAATCTCCTCTTCTTAAAATGTTCATTCTTATTGTTTTGGCCCTGATTACCACCGAAGTGGTTACCATTTCTGGCCTGTTGATTCCCTCCACGCTTGTTGTCACCGCTTCGATGACTGCTCTCACTGGTATTATCATTTTGCCGGCTGCTCTCTTTTGGTTGCGTTATCTCGTTATCGCGCTCCACCAACTGAGCCCTATTTACAACATCTGAATACAAACACAGTTTATGAGAAACAAGATGTTGACGTATCTCCGGCTTCAAACCTCTTAAAAACATCCGCGTCATTCTTTCTTCATTATCCACCAGGTGGGACGCAAACCGGGATAACTCCGCAAATTTTGCCTCGTACTGCGACACGGTCATATTATTCTGCTCCAATTTGATGAACTCCACCTCCTTCATGTGACGAATACTCTCGGGAAAGTATTTGTCGTTAAACAGATCTTGGAACTTCTCCCAAGACATCTTCAGTGCGGCAGGTTGAGTACGCTTTATCGATTCCCACCAGTAATCTGCCTCTCCTCGCAACATAAAGGCGGCAAAGGGAACCTTTTGCTCCTCGGAGCAACCCAAGACATCAAATATCTTGGTGATCTGCTTTATCCATGTTTCAGCTACAAGTGGTTTGGGTTCTCCCTTAAACTCCGGTGGTCCCAGCTCCTTAAACTGCTTAGCGGTGACCGCCTGAGAGTTTTCAGTATTTCCACCTACGTTGTGGACAGGAGCCGCTTTCACCTGTTGTTGCATGAATTGCATAAGGCCTCTGAACATTTGATCATTCATCATTTGGTCAGTGTTGTTGTTTGCATGAGGATTGATACCTTCCTGATGCACATTATCATGATTATTGATGTGTGGTGAATCAACAGTCGTCTGTGCTCCATTGCTATTCTCAACATTCTCGGATGCCATTTTCAGATACTGCCACAAAATAAAAATTAATTGATATGTCATATATTATCCTTATGTTATGACCGACCAATTAAATACCATGCAAATAAACTTAGGTAGGTCATACTAGCGAAGGAATTCCCCGTCTCTCCCCTCCTAGTTCTATTCTCACATCCTAGCCAGGGATCATATCCCTAAGCTTTGATACCAACTGTGACGCCCCCAAAAATAGGTATACATCACCCATCTTGGGTCGTCAGATACATAGTACAGAATACAAATACAACTGATTAATACATCTGTCGTGTACAATACGACAAAATATAAACTGTGAGTTTGAATACAAATATTATCTTCTAGAGAGTATTCATACTCAAAAGGAGTCCTCATTACATTTATTAACACACCATAACATAGAATAGTGAGGACTACTAACTAATACTATCATTCGGACCATCACTCCGTACCCCGACTTGTCCCAGCTACGTTCTCATTTCCTGAAGAGAACAGTGAAAGAAAGGGTGAGCTCAACTAGCCCAGTAAGAAATATTATGACTAAGATAATGCAGAATAAATTATCATTAGCCTTCAACAATGTTAAACTGATAAAATATAATAGACATCAAGTTTAACTGTAGCGGAACAAGCAATCCATTAAAAGAGTCAAGTAGAAAATAAACTCTACTATCTTTTATGATTTAAAAGGTTTTTCAACACTGCGATCGCTGAGACTCAGCTTAATAAAATAATCCACATCATCGAATCACCCCTGCACTACGGCCAAGGATATTCGTGTATTCATTAATGGTCATGATCATGCCAACAACTGTCCATCAATGCACTACGGGCCAATGAGGACTTTTACCACATCATTTGTAACATTACGGTCATGATTATACCGAATAATCCCAGGTCATAATCATACCAAGTCCATCTATGCAATACAGGCCACAGATGACTTTCAACATTTTATAAACATGAGGATGATGACAATGATATAAGAATTCAATAAAACAAGTTCAAGAATTAATTTATCCAGGAATTAACAACGTCCAAATTGTCAACATGATACTGCATTGTGGAGTAAAATTCAAGAATGATCAGAAGAATATTTTCTTGAAAAGATACTGGATGAAACGCAACTATCAAGGATATTCCACAAATTTCATGGAGTATAGAAGTCAAAGCTTAACCAACTGAGTACAATAAAGAATGGAATAACAAAAGAAATCACCATGCATGCGATAGACCGCACAGACAGGTTATTCCAATAGAATAATAAATAATGGAACCAGGTCCGGCGTAAACGCACAGACAGGATATTCCGACAGAATAATAAATAATGGAACCAGGTCCGGTGTAAAACACACAGACAGGATGTTCCAACAGAATAATAAACGGAACCAGGTCCGGTGTAAAACACACAGACAGGATGTTCCAACAGAATAATAGAAGAATGTCACCAAGTATAGGGTAGACCGCGTATACTGGTTATTCCAACAGAATAATAACAAATGGAATAACAGAAGTTCTCTTCATGAATATAAAAGAAATAATATTCCCTACCGTAAAAGAACTGGATATAAGAGTAGTGAAGTAGCAGAAAACTTTTCTTCTATCTCTATATAGTCTCTCTCTATAGTTTCTCTCTCTAGAGTTCAGTGAATTCGTAAGAAAATAATGAAGGAATGAGCTTCTATTTATAGGAAAATGGAATGCATAGTAACTAATCCATGAACGGTCCAGATTGATTACTTTAATCTGACGGTCCATATTTAAAGAAAAATCTTTTAAATAAAATATAATATATTCTATTTATAGAATAACTTTAATAAAGTATTCTGTTTTATATAAAAAGATGTTTCTGTTTTATTACGTTAATAATACGAATAAAACAAAACGTCATTATCGCTAAATAATTCATATTATTAACTGACAATAATGGAATCAAACTGAGTGACTTCTCACATAAGCATTAATAATTAATACCGTGTGCTACTATGCAACCACACGTATTACTGTACTTTTACTACCGAGTAGTTCAACAGTATCAACGGTAAAACTTTCGCCGTTATTTTCATAAAGTATTTTTGTCGTTTTCTCAATCCGACAATAATTCCGTTGTGGGGTCCACCAATAATTGTACCGTCGTATGGATATTCCCCGATAAAAAGAATATTCTCCGACCAATCGAATATAATATGACAACTTGCATACTTTGCAAAATTTATAAATACTACCCATAACTATTATATCAAATCCACACAATAATATAAAAAAAATTATTTCGAGAAAAATTAAATATTTATTCATAAAATCTGGGGTTTCACAGCCGATATCGAGATGGAGCGTAAAACGCACTCGCTAATTAATCTTCGTTCTTATTGTGAAGTCTCAGTTGGCTTATGTTGATTACGTGGTCTTTACTGCTCGAGTTATTAGATTCTTAGGGGTGTTCTACACCTAGTGCCCTAAAGTCGTCTGGCTTGGGAGTCGCTGATCAAAAGCTCATTCATGGGTAGTTCTGTAGCCTAAGGTAATTGAGTACTGTCCGAGTCTGATTTTGTTGTCGGCATGCTAGAGCCTTTTGATCTTCTCCTGTATTTGCGCCTTGTTCTTAATGCTTGTTGAATGTTTAAGTTGCAGAGTTTGCTTGATTTTAGCATTCGACTGCGCAAACTTAGTTGAGCTATGATTAGTCAGGACAGTTGGTATTCACACACGTGCTTAGAATAGATCGAATACAGTCTTATGCTTGAAATATAATGAACCCTTACTCATTCCTGTATTTGACTTACTCTTGGGGAGTAGCTTATTTAGAGTTTCGTAGCCACGATGCTAGTATAGATTGTTATATATATATATTCCTTTCGCATTCTTAGTGTCAACTGTTATTATTGTGTTCGATAGTTTGCTCGAGGGCAAGCAAAGACTTAAGTTTGGGGGTATTTGATGAGTGCGATTTAAACCCGCGAATCGGATACCTTATGGCTTAAATATTCGCCTGAATTCGTAGTTTTCTGTTGTAGTATCATAGAAATATAGTGTTAGTGTGTTTAATCGTTGCATTGCAAAGCTTCACAGTGTTTTTACAGCTTTAAAGGGGCAAAGCAGTCATTTTGCCAATGTTCGCGCCGCGGCGCCATCTCCAGGCTTAATTGCCACGCCGCAGCGCCATGTCCTGCCCCCCAGCTTGCGTAAGCCGCGCCACGGCGCCATGCATCCCTCTTTATCTCGCGTTGCAGCGCGATCACCGTGTCCCATTTCATACTGTCGCGCCGCAGCGCTGCTCAATACCTGGTGACCCGCGCCGCGGCGCCACCTCCGGTTCCCAGGCAGACATGGACTTTGTTTGACCTAGCAAAAAGGGAGAGAAGGGGGCGGGAAGAAGAGGAGGACATAGGAGACTTGGAGAAAAGAAAGAGAGGAGATAACAAGAGGGAAGAAAAAGAAGCTTGAAGAAAAAGAGATCAATTGCTCTCCACATTTTCCGACTGTACACGTGAAGAGAATATTTGGCAGAAGATAACTTCTTTCTACAGGGGTTTTTCTTATTGCAAATATTGTTTTTATTGTATTTGTCTGATAATGGATAGTGCAGTAGAAATTTGTGTTAGTCTCATAGTTATGAACTAACTCCATTTTAGGATTGCAATGTAACCTTTTGATTAGCTTAATCGACTTTCTCTCTCGTTTTATATAATGAAGCATGTTGGAATGGGTTGTTGTATTTTGCTTATATTGTTTGATTTCTTGATAAAGAAATTGGTACTGATAGTAATGGAAATTGATAAATGGATATTATTGTTTGTCTTTAAATGCAGCAACACCTGTTATGACCTTGACATTTGAATGTGGGGCTTAATGTGCCAATAGGATAGACATATCCTTATTTGCCTTGTGTGACCTTGTGAATGTGCTTAATGACCTCGACCCAGTTAGTTCCACCCATAGACATATGGTGTTCTAGCTTGCTAGGGATGTGCATTTGACCTTCGACAGAAGTTTATGCCTATTATTGTTCTAGGTCGACCATTCCTTGATTCGTTTGTATTGCGGAGAGTTAGAAGATTAGGCGAAGCATTAGGGGAGTTGTAATCCTATCTTACCCTCCTAGCACAACCAACGTCTCTTAGATAGTTTTCTGATTAAAATAGCTTAACCAACTTTTGCTTCCAATCGTTTAGATAAGTCTAGTAACGATTTTACCTTAGTATTTGTTTCCGATTAAATCTTTGTCCTCGTGGGTTCGACACTCTACTTTCTTATATTACTTGTTAAGACCGCGTATACTTGCGCGTGTTTTGCGGTTGCGAAATCATTCAACAGGTCTTCCAACTACTCAGAGAGGATGCGATGCGATTTGGGTAATAGTGGACAGACTGACGAAATCAGCACACTTTTTACCAATAAAGATTAGATTCAATCTTGATCAGTTGGCAAGATTGTACATTAAGGAGATCGTTTCGAGGCACGGAGTGCCAGTATCAATTGTGTCTGATAGAGATCCGCGGTTTACATCGAATTTCTGGAAGAGACTACAAGAATGTATGGGAACACAGTTGCGAATGAGTACGGCTTATCATCCACAGACAGATAGCCAAAGCGAACGAACAATTCAGACATTGGAAGATATGCTGAGAGCATGTGTCATGGACTTTAAAGGAAGCTGGGAAGATCAACTACCATTGGTGGAATTTTCTTACAACAACAGTTATCACGCGAGCATCGGCATGCCACCTTACGAGGTACTGTACGGAAGAAAGTGCAGAACCCCACTGTGTTGGGATGAAGTCGGTGAACGCCAACTGTTAGGACCAGAACTGGTACAACAAACTGCTGATATTGTCAAACTCATCAGGACAAGACTGGTCGCAGCTCAAGACAGACAGAAAAAGTATGCTGATCAACACATACAAGATCGTACATTTGACGTAGGAACTTTTGTATTCTTAAAAGTTTCTCCCTGGAAGGGGAAAATTCGTTTCGGTAAAAAGGGAAAGCTAAGTCCGAGGTTTATTGGACCCTTTGAAGTGCTGCGAAGAGTGGAAGAAGTGGCTTACGAGGTAGCTCTACCTCCAGTGTTGGAAAATATTCATAATGTTTTTCACATTTCGGTGTTACGACCATATAAACCCGACTACAAGCATGTGATCGAGTATGAACCTTTGCAGTTCGAAAAAGATTTGACTTATGAAGAGGTCCCTATCCAGATAGTCGACAGGAAAGAACAAGTGCTCAGGAATAAAGTGATACCTTTTGTGAAGGTGATATGGAGAAACCACAAAGCTGAAGAAGCTACGTGGGAACTCGAAGAGAAAATGTTGAAGGAATACCCTGAGTTATTTGTTTAATCTGTGTCTTCGATTCTGGGGACAGAATCTTTGTAAGTAGGGAAGAATGTAACGAATGATTTGTTTGAATTGTGATTCTGAGGACAGAATCCTTGTAAGGAGGGAATGATGTAACATTCCATAATTTTAAAGTGTGATATTAAATATTTATTGATTTATTTAAGTATTTAATGGATATGTTATTGTTGAATAAATAATTGTTCAATTTGAGTGATGTGGTTTATTTAATTATTTGTTGAATAAATAATTAAATATTAAATATTAAATATTTATTGGCAATATTAAATATTTATTGAATTATATGGCAATTTGAGTTGATGTGATTTAATTAATTATTTGTTGAGTAAATAATTAAGGAGTAAAATAAATTAATTATTATGAGATTTTATAATAATGGAGTTTAATTTAATAAGCTAGAGAGCTTATAATGATTTTAAATAAATAATAATATTTAAATGAGAAATTGTAGTTTGAAATATTAGTTGATTAAATGAAATTATAATTGTAAAAAAAGAATTATAATTGTTTATGTGTTAAAGTAATTTAATAGATTAATGTTTAATTGATTTATTAATTTAATAAATGTGTAACTAATAACCTTGCTATAAAGGAGTTATTAAAATAAATAAAAAATGGTTTAATTTAGTTTTGTCAAACAAGGCTTAATGCATAATAAGTCTTTAATCTATTAGGATTTTAGCAAACAAGGTATAAGGATTAATCTATTATATTTTAATTCAATTTACCAAACAAGGAGTAAGGATTAATATGTTATTTTTATTAAGCTTAACCAAACAAGCCTTATGGCTTTTGATTTTCAAAATAATATAACTGATGTCAGTTAAATTCTATACTAAATATATCTATTATTACATACGTTATGTTATTATACGTAAACTAGAGAAAGACTCAGTGAAAGAAAAGAGAAGAAGAAGAAGAAAAGAGAAAAGGGAAATAAAACTTGAGAGAATTCCTTGAAGGTTTGAGAAAGGAATTGGAGAAAAGTAATTGATAGTCAAAAGTAGCCATCAACTTTTCAATCAAAGGTAGGAGCTTAACCTTTTTCTTTAAAAGTCTAGTTCTCTGTAAATAATTATGGATGATGAATTTCTTATGTATATAGCTTTAGATGATGATTGTTGTTGTAAAACTATTTTTCTTGAATGTATGTATGATTATAATCAATTTCTTTATGTATGTATGCAAATTATGAAGAAAATTTATCACAGTGTTCATATGAAATATATATATGAGTATGGCTATTTTAAAATAGAAATTAAGGTTTTAATTGTTGTTAAATTGATAAATTGATTATAAGAATTGCTAGAGTATGAAAAATCATAATCATGATGCTTGGAAATTTCTGTTTTGATTGAATAACAAAATCACAGTGTTGAATTTCATGGAAAATATCAAAAATGGTGTTTTTGCCAAAAACATTAAAATTGGGTGTTGTATAATTGATGTTTGTGCTAATTGATAGATAGAAACATGTTAGGAGTACTCACAATATGTTTATATGATGTCTATATGCAATTTTCATGATAATCAGTCTATTAGATTCGAGCTTTTTGGCCAATTTGGCTTTTTCTTTCATGGTTGCCGAAGCTGTCGGTCGACGTTGACAGTTCGCGCCGCGGCGCGGCCCAGCAGTTCATTGCTGGCGCCGCAGCGCCATCACCATGACGTAAGCACGGCCTGTTGCACAATCACTGCGCCGCAGCGCCGGCTCATAGTATAATCGCTGCGCCGCAGCGCCGACTCAGCGCCGCAGTGCGAGCCATAGTACATACTGTGGCGGCGCGGCGCGGCTTGGCAGAACTGTCTGACAGTTTTGTTTAAATGTACAAAACTTGAAAATAAATGTTATGTGTTTATCATAATAATGTTAAATGATAATTTCAGTATGATTAGACTATGAACTATCATGTTATTAAGTATTATCTACTTGAAAAATAATTGATTATGTGAATGGGTAATTCAACCCATATGATGAATGTAATTATTTATATAAATGTACAATGTTGGTTAGGACTAATTATGTCAATATGACATATGTTTAGGGTATCAATTCAAGTGGTAAAAGTGTAGCTTGTGCTAAAGGCAAGTTTCCTAAACCTACCTTTTACATTGAGCAAGTTTCTAAGCCTTAACTTTTGATATTTAGCAAGTTCTTTATTGTATAAGTTTTCTAATCATTGGTGTTATTGAACTAATTATTGTTTCAATTTCGATTATCATATAATGGTGTAAATTTATTTGGAGCAAGTTATTCTTGTACTTAACTTGTGGTTTAGCATGTACAATTATATACATGTTGTGGATGTTTATTATTCAATTAACCTTGTCTTATTATTGTTCAAGCAAGGTAGGTTATAATTATTCAAAGTGTATGCTATTAGATTATCCCTAAAGCATGATGTCAATTTATAAACATCAATTAAACTATGATTATTCCATAGTATACAGTTATGTCGTTTGTAATCAACTAAACCTTAGTTGATTACCGTTGAATTCTAAATTACCCCACGATGTATCCAAACCAAACTCACTTTGGTACGGACTTGTATTCTAAATACTGAGAAGAACAACTCTTTTATAAGAGGTTACGCTTAGCATTGAAATGATTGTGCACAATACATTGTACGAAGGGTTAATCCCCCTAAGTACGTGAAGTCCTTATAGTCTTATGACTGTTGAAGTTTAAGTTGAAAAATTACTTATAACTGTGGACATGATTCGCGGTCATTAGACCCTCAGTAAAGGTTAAAGCTTTCCAAAAGTTAATAGAATATATTGTTAAATTCTATTGAGCTTAATGTTGACAAATGATGTAAAAGTTTAATGATTTAATTATTGTTATTTCAAGTGGGCCTTGCTTGCTCACTCTTGCCTGTAAAATTTCTTACAGCTAAGGTTGAAACTGGTGATGTACCTAGTACCAGTAAAGGGAAAGGAAAGACGAAACAATGCTGAAGATTTGTAATAGTTGAATAGTTTATTTTCAGACTTGGTTTAAAGATTGTAATGAAGGTTATTTTAATTTTTCCGCATGAATGATTGTTTGTAAAGGTTAGTTAACCTGGGAGATTTATTTAAGTTTAATCCTGTATGGGCAGGTTTTGTTATTCAATTTTATTATAATTGGGTAGTTAGAAATGAATGTTTTGATTACGTGAACACCAAATCCTGAGGAAATGAAGTACCGGGATTTGGGGGTGTCACAAGTATAGGTATTCCAAATCTTCTAGCTATGCTAGACTTCGACATTTTTGACATCAAGCTAAATTCGTACGGATGTCCCTTTCGAAATAAAATGAATTTTTGTTATCAGCAACACAGGGTTACAACTGTGTAGAAGTGGGCTTCGTACTACTAATGTGACAACCCCAAAATAGGTCCATTCCATCCAACCTATTCTGAGTCGCCAAATACATGGTACAGAAAACAACTACAACTTTATTACAACAATTGTCGTGCAAAATACAACAACACATATGCTGTGAGTTTGGATACAAATATATACCAAATGTGACTCATGTTCCAACCGTGGACATCACCTCACAATGGCACCTTACATAAAGGTATAGTCAAAAACTGTTTTAGAAATTAGAATCTTTGGGAAGTGCTCAAGGAAACCTTCGTACATGGGAGGCCATGCGTCTAGGTTATGATAGATATCATATGGCCACAGAATTATCCTTGGTTGACCAAATAGACCCCAAAGAAACACGAGAAGATTACTATCATATTCTTCCCAATGGTGAGTCTTCTCTTGACATATCATTATCTCTACTGTCTCTAATTGAGAATTATACTTCAAACAAACACCAAGATTATATAGGTAGTGCTCGTATATATACTCAGCAAGTGGATGAGCACATCCCTGTCTTATGATGACACGAGGTTATATGTCTTTAGACATCTTGTATGATAGTGGCAAAACACCCTACCAACGTTGGGTACACCTTACCTTATTGGATTCACCAAATAAAACTACTAAATGAACTTTTCTATACTGCTTCGGGAGAACATCCACAGCTAGAGACCACCGTTCTATTTCCCCGTTACCCTCGCTCGACCTAGCTACACTCTTATTACCTGAAAGGAATTGTGAAGCAAAAGGGTGAGCACAACTAGCTCAGTAAAGAATATCATGACTAAAGATAATTAAATTATCAATAGCCTTCATCAATAATAAATCAGAGATTTAGAACATATGGTAAATGATAAAAATTTCAACCATAGTTGTAGCGGAACGAGCAATCCATTAGAAGAGTCAAATAGACTATAAAATCTATTATCTTCTCCATGTTAAAAATCCACCAACAATGTTTTATCCCTGTAACATCAATCAACAATTCTGGTCCACAATCATATGAATAACTCATAATCATAACTGTAGTTCTAAATTCCTCTTTTCATCCAGGACGAAGATAATTTTCATCACCTATCTTTACCTGAAACATCAAAGATTATGCTTACACCAAATCACATTTCCTGTTCATAATCATACTAATAACTTCATCTTTGCACTACGGCCAAAGATATTCATTTGTATCACCAGTTGGTCATGTTCATCTCAACATCTGTTCATCTTTGCACTACTGGCCAAAGATATTCAACAACATGTCATCTTTGCACTACAGGCCAAAGATATTCATCAACAATTCATCTTTGCACTACAGGCCAAAGATATTCCTCAACAGTTCATATTTGCACTACGACCAAATATATTCATCAACAGTTCATATTTGCACTACAGGCCAAATATATTAATATCTCAAAGAAATATATAATTATTTCAGAATTTATATAAACAATAATTATAACCATGTTGATCAATTCACCTTTGTACTTAAGCTAAAGATATTCACTTATAAATTCAATGGTCATGATCATACCAATCAACAATTCAACTTTACACTACTGGCCAAAGAGAACCCATAGTCATGATCATACCAAAAATCTACCCATCTTTACACTCAAGTCAAAGAAAAATATCATCATTAGGGTTATAAAAATGTTATATATAATAATAAAAATAATATGATCAACATATAGTTTTAATCTCAAGAGTAATATTCGTAAATCAACTATAATTTGGTTAGAAAAAGAAACTAATTTTTTCGTGAATAGTAACTCGTGAATATTAACTCGACACAAAAAGGTAGAAATTCCACAATAAAATATATACCAATATTTCGGTATAATGATATTGAAAGAATAATATTTCTTAAGCTTATAAACAATTTATTTTAATTGTTTACACTTTACTAAATAATGCATTTAATCATCCTAAAATGCTATATTTTCATCACCAATAACCAAAAATCCTCATCAAAAATCTGCATATACGTCATATAGGATTCTCAAGCCATAAAATCCTATCTTCTAATTTTTTTACCTCACAAAACATATTTAATTCATTTACTTATAACTAAACCATTTTCATGAAAAATACCAAATCAGTTCCAAAAATATTTCTTTTCTGGAATTTAGCATAATATAGTCCCATAGTGAACATATATTTTTCTCAGAATTTTTAAAAATCATTTACTATTTTTCATATGGCCAAAACAGCCGAATATTTAGATATTTATCAAAAATTGTACTTTTATCTAAAAATTCTGAAATTTACATAGTATACTTCTATCATATACATATACTCCCAATAAAAATTTTACCAATTTTGGAGTTAACCACAAGAAGTTATAAGCGGTTACTTTTAAAATAGTCTTTTCCCGTAAAATTCATAACTCTTAATCTATACATCCAAAAATCACCATTTTTGGGCACAATCAAGAAAACTCATCAAAATATCATTTTAAATTTTTTCAAAATTTTTAAAGGTCAAAAAAATTACAAAACTGAAAAACATAACAACCCTTAAAATCCCTTACTATCCCTTACCTCAAAAGTGCAGTATTTCTGGCTGGAATGCAAAGCCGAAGGAAACTTGCACTGAATAGCAATTCTCAAAGTATCTAAATACTCATAAAATATGCTTCATAATATAGAGAGAGAAAGAGAGAAAGCTTATGTTTCTGGTGTGATTTTCAATTCTAACTTAGCCCTCTATTTATAGGAAAATGTTAGCACGCCGAAGCAGACTTAACCTGCAACCTGATGGCTTTACTTGCTACTATTCCCACCCACCACATTTGAATAAAAATCTCAGCACATTTCTTCACCAACCAAGAGTGGGGCCCACCAATTCTAGAATTTTCCACCAAAATGATTAACTCCGAAAATTCAACAATTTCTGAACCAGTTATCTCGTAAAATTCATAACAAATCATACGTTCATTTTTAACGGTTCAAAATTTGTGGACATATACTCAACTTATATATGTATAACATATCCAAATATTACCACGATCCAACGGTCGGATTAAAAATTATAATCCTCGCAAAATATCTCAAAAACCCTAATTTTTAATACCTCCATTCCGACAAAAATACTGATAAAAATCTCAACATTAATTCCTTCATTTTTAACCACAAAAATATATCCCTCATTTATATCCACATAAAATAAATATTTCCTTATCATATGAATCAATAATTAATTATTCACAAATAATATTACAGAATCACATTTATGACAACCAGGCCGTTCCCAGGAAAGAGGGGGCTTTCCAATAAGAATTTCTCCTTACTGGCGCGTAATTAGGTGACCAAACCTCTCCTTAGACAGAACTTTCTAGACATTACCAATAATGTTATCTAATAATATTATTTAAATAATATGAATTATTGATCTGATAATGGAAAATACTGTGCAGTGACAATTATTGAACAACAATAATATAAAATTTCAACGTAGCAATTATTGAATCAATAAAATAAAATATTAAACAGTAATTACTGTAACAATTATTGAGCAGTGCCTTCTGACGTAAGAATCAATAATTTTAAAAATACTATGCAATACCGTGTGCTACTGTGCAATAACGCGTATTACTGTATTTTAACCACCGGGTATTCCAACAGTGTTAACGGTAACAACTACGCCGTTATTTGTAAAAACTCAAATTTGTTTTCTTCACCTGACAGTTATTCTGTTATGGGGCCCATAAATGGCTGCGCCGTCGTACGAATATTCCCCGACAGAAAGAATATTTCACGACCAAATGAATATTCCCCGACAACAATGAATATTTTATAACCACTTGTGTATTTTGAAAAAAAAAATTCATATATCACTCTTAACTTTAACATTTATCAATTTAACCATTTACTGAATAGTAATTATAAGAAAAATTGAATACTTTTATTTCATAAAATTCGGGGTCTTACAACTAACATATCGTTACCTGTTGTAGCATGATGACACCAAAGATGATTTTCAAAGATTTTTAAACGGTTCAAAGAAGAGTCTATGCTAATTGATTCGGCTAGACAAAAATAATTTGAGATGTTAAAATGTATTTTATATATCATCAATGTATCATGGAACCTGATACAGAATGATAAAAATGATGGAGTTATCAATGCATAATTACCTAGTGTGGTATGTGATTTAAAGATCGTCAGCCCACTATAGTATGATGTAGTATGACAAAGTCACAAAATGACGGAATCCTCAAGCGGACTGTAAATACAGTGCGGTATCATGACGTCATAAAATGATTTTCAGAATTTTAAAGAAAAGTTAAGTGCCAATTAAATTTTGACAGAAACATGTTTCGATTGAAATTCAAATTATTGGTATGAGTCTAAGCTATTTGATTCAGCTAGACAAATGTTTATGAAATTCAAAGTATTCTTTGAAAGCTTATGCCGAACCAAATTATTTTGGTGCGGAATCCTATGATAAGTCTGAGGTGAACAACCCTGAAAATGGGGATATACTATTTGGATAAAATATTCCAATCTAAGAACGCATATAGTCGTTCCGATTACTAAGGTACAATAGACTGATCATCTAAAGTACCCGCATCGGTAGTTTACCTTCTTTGTGATTGTAAACATACCAAATATAAAATATTTCAGAAGTAGAGTACCTTTCTTTCTTAATTGAAAGAGGTAGCAGGTAGAATACCCCTAAACCTAAAAGTTCATGGTTTTTATGATTCCTCAGACAGATATGAATATTTTAAACTCTTTAGAGTAATGTTGGGGTAGTATGTGATGATGAATATGAAATATTGTGAACTCGTTGCGTATGAGTAGAATCTGAGATGATTGAATAAAGGTTATTATGATAACCTAGTTTTGGGGAATGTTTAGAAGATGTAAACTCCTAGTGAGTTGTTATGGTGAAATGTGATAATAGATGAGAAATCCTCAAAGGAGGAAATTGTAAAGGTTAAGTTAACAACCTAGTTTTGATCAAGAGAATAAGCCGAGATTAGTATACTTTAATTTCGGGGACGAAATTCTTAGAAGAAGGGGTGAATGTGACAACCCGAAAATTTATAAAATCTTGAATGATTAGAATAAAGGTTAAAGAATAAAACCTAGATGAGAATTTGAGGATTTATTTAAAATTTTCAAGTAAAACTTATATGGTTTACTATTCGAAAGAGAATAGAGAAAATATGGGTTACAAAATTTCAAAACCATAGAAATGAATTAATATGTACTTGAAGGAATGTCAAGAATAAGGTATTACGATACCTGTAAATTCGATGTGAACTGAATAGTTTAAGAAATGTTATATAAGTACATATAAAATTTTTTTTATTAAGGAGATAAGATTTTACATGAAGAGATGTTATGAGGTTAAACGAAGATGAGTATATGTATAGAAATATATATACGTAGTAAGGTGCTATAAATATTTTAGCAAGAGGAATGATGAATTAAGTTAATGATATAAGGATCATGATAAAACTATGTTAGTAATTAACATAGCTTGAATGTGGGGCTTGATTGGCAAATAAGAAGATAAATAAGTTTAAAGTCGTTAGTTAATACGATTAACAATAAGAAAGGAGTAATTTAAAACTCAAAATTTGAGTTAGAGACAGAATTTTGAAGCATGGAGTGCTCGGTTGCGTCCGGAACGTCAAGTTTAGTCAGAATGGACAGTAAACACAAAATGTGTAAAGGTTGACTTTTGGTCAAAGTCAACAATTGACTTTTTATGGAGAAAAGTCAAAATTAGTGTGAGAAGTGAATTATGTGTATGATTAAATAAATATACATTATATGATGCGAATACATTTATTTTGTATATAAAAATGAATTAAAAATTAAGTTATGTAACCTAATATATATATTAGGTGTGTTAATTAAATATCCTAAGAGGTTATAATATGGAAGAATATTAGTATATAAATATATATACTAACATTAAGAGATTTATTTTATATATCTCAAATAATTAATTTTATAATCAAGTCTAATTGAGTTATGAAATTAAAATGGCATAAATAAGGAATTTAATTTCTAGTGTGAGAAATAAAAACCCTAATTAAATGATTAGGGTAAAATAGAATTAAAAGTATTGGACATTAATGATATCATAGCCCAATAATTTAAATAGAGTCCAAGAGAATTAAATTTAATGGACTAAGGAAGTTTTATTATTTAAACAAACCCAATTAATTAATTACGCATGAGACTTGTAGATAAAGTGATTAAGAGCAATTAAATTATTTAATATAGCCAATATACTATGTATGAGACAAGTATTATATTGACCCAATTTAATTAGGGTTGAAAGCCTAAGTTGGTTGTTGTTAGTAAGTAAAACAAGTAAATTTGTTAGCTCAATGGAATTAATTAAGGGCCCAAATTAAGCCCACTTGTGGGAGGATGATAATATTAAAAATAATATTAAGTTAAGAGATATATTTTTTATTATATCAAGTTATTAATTTTATAATTTAATTAAAACAAGTTTAATTGGGTTATAGAATTTAATGTGCTAAAGTGAGGATTTAAATTCTAAATATTTGGAATGGATACTCTAATTAAATATTTAGGGTGAGATAAGATGAAATGATTGGACTATGTAAATATTACATGCTCAAAAGATTAATTGAAAGCCCAAAAGATTAAGAAAGTGGCCCAATTTTTATTTTTTTTAAACCAATTAGTGATGAGGACATTTTTGGGCATTCAATAAAGTAATATAGTAATAATAGCAATATGTGGCAATAAAAAGGCCAAATAGCCGAATTAAAGTAGAAGAAAAAAAAAGATCGGCAATTATAAGGATAAGAAGGAAAGAAGAAAGAGAGAGAAAGAGAAAAGAAAAAGAAGAGAAGGAAGAAAGAGAAAGAGAGAAGCCGTGAGGGAGAGAAAGAGGAGAAGGTCGGCAGCCCTTGAAGGACATGGGGAGGAGAGGGAAGACCATCCATGGAAGAAGGAAGAAGGAAGAAGGAAGAAGAAGAAAGATATAAAAAAATTTCTTCCTTAACTTTTCTTTCTTTCTTTATTTTTGTGATTTGATGAAAAGGGGGTTTTTGATTTGGAAAGTTCAAACCCTATAATCTATGTGTTTTACATAGATTCAAGTATGGATCTACCCATATTGGGTATTGATTTGGGTGGAATCAAAATAAAAAAATTTCTAGTTTAGAAATCTAAAATTTCTATTTACTTTGAAAATCCTTGTTTTAAATCTATAACTCCTTTTTACGATCCGTCAAAGAGGGGTGCTAGATATATGTGTCTACTAGTTAACCCAAGTGGTAGAACTCAAAAATCATGTTTCTAAAAATTTTGGGGTGGATTTTATTGAAAACAATCCCGTTTTTTTAGACTATTTCGGGGCAGTCAGCAACAGGGGCAATTTCATCCACTTTTTGTGCTTTAAAAACTCTGGGAAAATTTGGAGATATAATATCAGTTGTTATACAGGTTGTGTAAAAATTTGGGAATTTTTTGCCATACGGTTTGAGAGATATGAATTTTACGGTGAAAGACTTCTTTTATGAAACCGCCCGTATAACTCTCTGTATATAAGTCCAAAAATTACAAAATTTTTACTGGAAGTACATGTGTATTGCAGGAACATACTGTAAAAATTTTAGAATTTTTGGAGCTAATCTCGGTTTATGAAAAATTGGAGAAGATTCAGCTATTATGGACTATTTGAATATAGTAAATCTATTTTAAAAATTCTGAAAAAAATATATGTTCAATATGGAACAATATTATGTCAAATCCTGGAAAAGAAATATTTTTGGATGCGATTTGGTATTTTTCATCTAAATGATGATAAATGGAAAAATGGATTTAATTAAATATATGATGTCCAAAAATATAAAAAATACGATTTTATGACTTGAGACCCTTAAGCATGATTTATGCAGATTTGTGACGAAGTTTTAGGGTCGGGTGTGAGGTGTTATAAAGTTTATGGCATTTTAGAATGCGTAAACTAGTTATTTAATAAAAGAAAAATAATTGAAATAATTGTTTATTAATGTGATTAATGATTTAAATTATTTTTATAGGGCTAATAATATTGGATTAAGATATTATTAGTAGTATTTGACTAAAATGTTATTAAAAGGTTGATAACCTTAGCGTAAAATATTATTACATAAATAATAATATTCGACGGGAGATTAAGATAAGAGATTTACGTTATTTTTCGATATGGTTGTTGAATTTGATATTCAATGAACTATGTTATGTTTATAATAGAGTAAAATGAGAATTCGGGGTGATGAATTTGATTTTGGGGTGCTGAATTTGATTTTGGGGTGCTGAAATTGAATTTAGTTTGCTAAACTAATTGTGGTCTGTTGAAATAGTAATTTCAGGGTGATGAATTTGATTTTGGGTTGCTGAAATTGAATTCAGTTTGCTAAACTGATTTTGGTCTACTAAAATAGTAATTTCAGGATGCTGAAATGTAATTCGGTTTACTGAAATGATATTTCAGTTTACTGAAAGGTTATCTAATTTACTAAGATAACACATAAAGGTAAAACTTATATGTATAAGTTATAAGTGATGAAAAGATTATCAAAGTATAATGATAATACTAAGACTAAGGTGTGATGTCTAATACTTAATTTTGTGTGTAAAGATTAGACAAGTTAATATAATATGATGAGATTATAAGTAAGTAAATGAATAGGGTGTTAAGATTATCTAATATTTGGCTATGTGATTAAGTGTTAGATAGTATTATGGAATAAAGTATGATATGCTAATTGAAAGATCAATCTTATACCTGATATGTCTTTTCAATAAAGAGAATAAATTAAATTGTGTAGCGGTAATCGACTATGCAGGCAAGTTTCCTTAACTCAAACTCGAGTTATATTTCAAAGCATGTTAGTGAATGATTATTGATGATTATTCACGTCTAAACTGATTATTGATTCGCACTTAGTGCATGTTGCATATGTTCATCAGGTATGAAAGGTTGATCACCTTCATTACCCTAAGGTTCAGATAAAGTTATTTCTAGTCCTTGTTGACTTTAAACGTTATTGATTCAGTCATTCAATTATTGACATCTTGATTCATGTTCCTTCACAATTATTAAATTGTTGAAAACTTGAAAGCTTATTATTCTTTTAATCATGATATATCTTTATTGAATTTAAACTTGCTGGGCAAAGTAGTTGCTCACCCTTGCTATATCATGATAATAAATTTCAGATAAAGGCGAAGGCTTGAAGAAGGACAGAGACAAAAGTAAAATACAGTAATAGATCGTTACAAGAATAATTATTTAGTTATCTTATTGTAAACCTTTGTAATTTTAAAGGTATGTATTCAATTATGGTTAATAAACCTGGGAAAATGTTATAGAATTATGTAAAATAAACAATATATGTTTATTTGTTCCGCATTAGATGATAGAATATATATGATGATGAAGTACCGTAACGTACCAAGGAAGGAAGGGCTTATCCCCTTGATATTAGTGATCGTCCATCCTATTGCAGACTTGTATTCTCTAAGTACCCTCAGCAACTTACTTTCCTGCAATTCGTTAAGCGCAGATGCAATAATAACAGGTAAAGTATTAAAATTACCCAAATAAGCATACCCGAGGTGTTTAGGAAGAGGTTTAAGCTCAAGAGTGGGTGGCTCCTCCAGTGAAGGTTTCATCAGTACCGAAGCTTTTTCTTCCGTGTGTAGTGGCTCGAATGGTACCTTAAATCTTCTTACTCTAGGTAAAGAATCCAGCATATGCAAGTAGTCCACGAATTCTGGATCATCCAAGTCCTCATCTCCCAGTAGAGTATTTTCCAATGAATCCCTGACCTACCCTCTAACCAAGTCTTCATTAACCATTTTGCTGATCACATCCATTTGAAAACACTCTTCCTCATCGGTAGGGAACTTCATGGCTTTGTACACATTAAATTTAATTTCTTGATCTTAAACCCTCATGGTTAATTACCCTTTTTGAACGTCAATGAGAGTTCTCCCAGTAGCCAAGAATGGCCTCCCTAAGATGATTGGGATGCTTTAGTCCTCTTCATAATCCAAAATTATAAAATCTGCCAGAAAAATAAACTTATCCACCTTAACTAAAAGGTCTTCCACAATCCCTCTTGGATAAGTCACCGATCTATTTTCTAACTGAAGTGATATGTTTGTAGGCTTTGGAGCTGGCAAAACCAACTGAGTATATACTGACAAAGGCATGAGGTTCACACTTGCCCCCAAATCACACAAACACTTGTTGAAGGCCATGTTACCGATTGTGCAAGGAATAGTAAAACTCCCTGAATCCTTCAACTTCAGGGGTAACTTTCTCTATAATATTGAATTGCATTCCTCCGCCAATGCTACAGTCTCATAGTCCTCTAATTTCTTCTTCCTCGACAGAATACCGTTCATGAATTTAGCATAACTCGACATTTGTTCTAGGGCTTCTGCAAAAGGAATGTTGATCTGAAGTTTCTTGAAAACTTCCAAAAACTACTTATCCAATTTCTATTTCTGAACTCTCTGCTGGAATGCTGGTGGAGGATAAATAACGGGCTCAACGTCTGTCTTACTCTTGTCCACTTGCTTGTCTTCACCCTGTTTCTCTTCAACCACTTTGTCTTCACCTTGTTTAACATCCTTCTTCGCTGAATTTTCTGCATTCTGTCCCTCAAGATGCTTTCCACTTCTCAAAGTGATTACTTGACACTATTCGTTATTCCCCTTCAGATTTTTCTTAGTGTCACCAGGTAAAGTCCCGTGAGGCCTGTTATTCAACGCTAACACAAGCTGTCCCATCTGATTTTCTAAGTTTTTGATTGCCACTGATTGTGTTTTTATTGCCGCCTCTTACGTTTTCATGGCCGCCTCATTGCTTGTTATGTACTTCAACAACAACTCTTCTAAATATGTCTTTTTCTCTTAATGCGGAGCTGGTTGTTAATGCTGATTTTGAAACCTTGGGGGATAAGATGGTCATGGAGCCTGCATATTTTGATTATTACCCCACGAAAAATTTGGATGATTCCTATTCCCCGGATTGTAGGCATTCTGATACTTATTCTGTAGAATTCTGTTGTAGATGCCCACAAATTGTACCGTTGCTAGGTTAATGGCACACTGTTGCATAGGATGTTCCCCTGCACACAATTCACAAACCAAAGCAACCTGCTGAGTTTGTGCACATGTTAGAGTATCCATCTTCTTTGATAAAGCTAAAATATGTGCCGCTAACGCTATTACCCCATCTACCTCTAACATCCCTAGCTGCCTTTGGCTGTGTCATTCTTGTTGTGGGCCACTAGTAGTTATTAGCCGCCATCGTCTCTATCAGATCATATGCTTTGTCATAACTCTTAGCCATGAAAGCTCCCCCAGAAGCTGCATCAATACTCGTTCGGAGATTACCACTAAACCCATTGTAAAAAGTGTTCATCTGCAGCCATTTGGGTAGTCCATGTTGTGGGCACTTCCTAAGTAGTTTCTTGTACTTCTCCCAAGCTTCGTACAAAGACTCCCCATGCTGCTGGTCAAACATAATAATCTCGTTCCTCATCTTCGCAGTCTTTGCCGGTGGGAAAAACTTGGCCAAATATTTCTGAGCAAGGTCATCCCATGTTGTAATCAACCCTGGCGGTAGTGAGTGTAACCAACTTTTCGCCTTGTCCCGCAATGTGAACGAAAACAAGCGAAGCCTGGCTGCATCATCTGACACCCCGTTATATCTGAAAGTGTCGTAAATTTCCAGAAAACTGACTAAGTGCTCATTCAGATCGTCGTTGGCTAATCCCCCAAAATGCACTAAGTTCTATATCATTTGTATGGTCCCAGGCTTACTCTCAAAGTTATTTGCAGCAATCGTAGGCCTAGTAATGCTCGACTGAAGCTTAGTCACCCTGGGAGTAGCATAATCCCTCAGCGCTTTCTGATCTTCTGCAGCCATTGTTTCTTCCTGTTTATCAAAGTTCTTCTTGTTGTCCCTAATCCACTTACTAAGCCTTTGAAACCTTTTCTCGATATCATCCTCGAAAGGAAGCAAGTCTGGCTTCTTAGACCGAGTTTGCATACACTAAGTCAGAGAACCTGAAACCAGAAAGAACAAAATTAAAAGGAAAATTTGTTTAACTAAAACTGAACTAATTAAACTGATATTGAAAGTACTAAAATCAAAATTAATCCCTGGCAACGGCACCAAAAAAACTTGTTGGGTAAATTCTAAATACGTTCTACACCCAAGTGTACGTGGTCAACAAGTAATATAATGATGAATAGAGTATTGTTCCCACAGAGACTAGTATGAAATTTAATCTAACAATTACCAGTTTTATATTATTTCAATTTTATTAAACTATTCAAAATTAATGATTACAATTAATAAAAACTAGTAAACTAAAATTCCAAATCAATCAACACAAATTATTAACCGTAATTTCAAGCAGATAATGGAGAATTAGTCTTACAATTTCACTTTAAGTTTCACTCTGATTATCACACATTTTTTTAATTTAATTTACTATTTCAGTTATTAATCAAGAACACTTAAGTAGAATTAGTCATCTCTCGATGCACTAACAACATATAAACTTAAATCCACAATTTGATAGAATTAAGCCAAACACCCTAATTAACTAATTCACTATATCTCTAAGTGAATTAAAATCAAATAAGGTTTAAATTCTAAGTTCTTCAAGGATTACATGTGATGCTAGGTATATCTCTATCCTCAACATTCATCAAGATTCCATCAAAACACAAAATTCAAGAACACTTGCTATTGTGATTAGGTCTAGATTCATACATCATCTCTCGAATCCGTACAAATCAACATAAAATTAGTGATCAAGCAATTCATAATATAAGTATAAACCATAATAGATAAACTGAATTGATAGTATAATTAACTGAAATTAAGGCATGACAATCATTGTTCAACACTAAAGATCCATTACAAGCCTAAAAAGTAATTTAGTTCATAATCAATGAATTAAAAACTGAATAAAGTAAAGAATTCATCATCCCAATTACAAGAACTAAATTTAAGAAAAAGAATAGTAATACACCACCCTTCTTTGCCTTCAATTATGCAATCTTCGTGAATCTCCTTCCTTGCTTTGCTCCTCTACTGTTCTTCTCTCAATTAGGGCTCCAAAAGTGTAATTAATTTTGTGATAATTGATTGTCCCCCTTCTAATTGACATAAATGATTTTTAATAGTTGAACCAAATACAATCCCAATCCATGCCAAAGTTATCCAATCCATACCTCTTCAGAATTTGAATCAAAACCCAACTCCTATCTGCCCCTAATGGTTATCAGTCCCAAGAATCCACTAAAACTAAGGAATAATTGCCCCTTAATACTCCCAATTTAACTATATTACATAAGGAAATCATTAATGCACTTAAAACTCAAATTCCATACATAAAGAACAAAATCTGTAGTTGACCCATCCGACCGACGTGCCCCACGTCGGGTCTCTTCATTATGCAGCACTTTCCGCGCCGTCCCACCAGTGTGTCCTCCTCATGCAGTGCACCCCGTACCGTTTCCTATAAATCCATGGCTCGCCCCACGCCGTGTGAGCAGAATGAGAGAAATCCTTGCAATTTCTTCTAATATTAGTTCTTAACCATCATCAACTTATTCTCCTACACAAATAACAAATTCCATCAAAAGTAACATGAATAATCTCAAAAACTAACAATATACCAAGCTAAATGAGATCAAATCGTAGGTTAAAAACCTACTCATCATCCGTTAACATGGTTGTTGAGCACACCACACTATATCTGTAAGACCCCAACTTTTATGAATAAAGATGAATTTTCCATAAATATCATTTTTGAATATTATGGAGTGAATTTGATATAATGTTATAGTTGTGGGTAATATTTATAAATTTTGCAAAGTACGGAAGTTGTTATATAATATTCGATTGGTCGGGAAATATTCGTTTTAACAGGGAATATTCGTACGACGGCACAATCATTGGTGGACCCCACAACGGAATTATTGTCGAATTGAGAAAATGACAAAAATATCTTTGTATAAAATAACGGCGAAAGTTTTACCGTTAACTGTTAGAATACCTGGTGCTTAAAATACAGTAATACGCGTTGTTGCACAGTAGCACACGGTATTGAACAGTATTTTTGAATTATTAATTCTTACGTAAGAAGGCACTACTCAATAATTGTTACAGTAATTACTGTTCAATATTTTATTTTATTGATTCAATAATTATTGCGTTGATATTTTATATTATTATTGTTTCAATAAATGCCACTGCATAGTATTTTTCATTATCAAATCAATAATTCATATTAATTGAATAATATTATTAGATAACATTATTGACAATATCTAAAAAGTTCTATCAAGGAGAGATTTGGTCACCTAATTGCGCGCCAATAAGGAAAAATCCTTATCAAAAAGCTCCCTCTTTCCTGGGAACGGTCTGGTTGTCATTATTGTGATTCTGTAATATTATTTGTGAATAATTAATTATTGATTTATATGATAAGAAAATATTTATTTTATGTGGACATAAATGATGGATAGGAAAATATTTTATTTTAAGTGGTTATAAATGAATGAATTAATGTTGAGGTGTTTTATCAGTATTTTGTAGGATTGGAAGAATTAAAAAATTAAATCGGTGTTCTTAAAGGTTTATTGTGTGAGTTATAATTTTAGTCTGACAGTTGGATCGTTGTGATTTTTGGATATGTTATGCATATATAAGTTGAGTATATGTCCACAAATTTTGAACCGTTAAAAATTAACGTATGATTTGTTATGAATTTTATGAGGTATTGAAAATTATCTGTTTGTGGATTTCGGATATTTTCTGTTTGGAATTTAGAAAAACTTAAACTTACAAAGTTGTAGAGAATTAAATTTTCTATGGAATAGACACGAGATTCGAATTTTTCTGATAAAAGGGATATTTATTATGAATTTCTGAAGTTCAGAAAATAAAATAATTTTTATTAAAATTTTGTGGGACCCACTTTTAATTTTTTTAACATGTGGGTTGCTATTTTTTTCAGAATTGGCAGGCTTAGATGGCTGGTCTTGGATGGTTGGTGCGTAGAAGAAAAGAAATGATATATTATTATTTTATTATTTTAGTCTCTTTTGGCGTTCTAACGTTTTCCTGTAAATAGGCGCTTAGGTTAGAATTGAAAATCACACCAGAAATAAGTTTTCTTTCTCTCTATATTATCGAGCATATTTTTGTGAGTATTTAGATGCTTTGAGAGTTACTATTCAGTGCAAGTTTTCTTCAGCTTTACATCCGATATACCGATCAGAAATACTATTATTTTGGTGTAAGAGATGTTATTTTTGTTCAATATTCGCTTGAAATAATATTTTCTTCCATACTCTGTAGTATGTAAGTAATATTATTTCGTTTCAGATTTTGAATTCTATACTCATTTTGTTAAAATTTTAGCTTCTATACTCTATGAAATTAGTAGAATATCCTTGATATTTGCGCTTCATCCAGTATATTTTCATGAAAATATTACTTTGAGCATTCTTGATAAATTTTAACTTTTTCATGCTGGAGTACTATTCATGGGGTTACTATCCCTGAAGTACTATTCACGGGATACTATTCACTCGAGTACTATTCACCCGGGTACTATTATTTTTGGTACAATATTATTCTTGAATTTTACTCCACAAATCAGTATCATGTTGACAATTTGGACGTTATTGATTTCTGAATAAATTAAATTATAAATCTTTAAAAATTTATCCTTGAACTTATTTTATTGAATTCTTATATCATTGTCATCATCCTTATGTTTATATTTTGTTGAAAGTCATTTGTGACCTGTAGTGCATAGATGGACTTTGTATGATTATGACCAGTGATTATTCGGTATAATCATGACCGTAATATTACAAATGATGTGGTAAAAGTCCTCATTGGCCCGTAGTGCATTGGTGGACAGTTGTTGGCATGATCATGACCATTGATGAATACACGAATGATGTGGATTATTTATTAAGCTGAGTCTCAGCGATAAAAGTGATGAAAAACCTTTTAAATCATAGAAGATAGTAGATTTTATTCTCTACTTGACTCTTCTAATGGATTGCTTGTTCCGCTGCAGTTAAACTTGATGTTTGTTATATTTTATCAGTTTAACACTATTGAAGGCTAACGATAAATTATTCTGCATTATCTTAGTCATAATATTTCTTACTGGGCTAGTTGAGCTCACCCTTTTGCTTTCATTGTCCTCTTCAAGAAATGAGAACGTAACCGGGACTAGTCGGAGAACGGAGTGACGGTCCAGATGATAGCATTAGTAGTCCTCACTATTCTATAAAATAGTGTGATAATAATTGTATTGAGGACTCCATTTGAGTTGAATACTGTCTAGAGGACAGTATTCGTTTTAAAACTCTCAGTTTATGTTTTGTTGTATTTTACACTACAGTTGTATTATCAAGTTGTATTTGAATTTTGTACCATGTATTTGATGACTCAAGATGGGTGATGTATATATATTTTGGGGGTGTCACCGTTGGTATCAAAGCTTAGGGATATGATCCCTGGCTGAGATGTAAGATAAGAACTAGGAGGGGAGAGACGGGGAATTCCTTCGCTAGTATGACCTACCTAAGTTTATTTGGTATTTAATTGGTCGGTCAGAGTATAGTAATAATATGTTGCATGTCAATTAACCCTTGTTTTGTGGCAGTATTTGAAAATGACATCCGAGAATATTGAGAATAGTAATGGAGCACAGGAGACCATTGAGTCACCGCAGATCAATACCCAAGATAATGTGCAACAGGAAGACAATAATCCTCAGGTAAACTACAACGGTAGAATGTTCAGAGGCTTTATAAAATTTATGCAACATCAGGCGAGAGCGGCTCCTGTCCAAAATGTAGGTGAAAACACTAGAAACTCTCGGACGGTCACCGCTAAATAGTTCAAGGAGCTGGGACCACCGGAGTTTTTTGGAGAGCCAAAACCACTTAAGGCGAAGACGTGGATAAAGCAGATCAACAAGATATTTGATGTCTTGGGATGCTACGAGGAGCAAAAGGTTCCCTTTGCCACCTTCATGTTGTGGGCAAAAGAAGATTACTGGTGAGAATCTGTAAAGCGTACTCAACCTGCCGCACTGAAGATGTCTTAGGAGAAGTTCCAAGAACTGTTCAATGACAAGTACTTTCCCGAAAGTTTTCGTCACATGAAATAGGTAGAGTTCATTAAACTGGAGCAAAACAACATGACCGTGTCATAGTACGAAGCCAAGTTTGCTGAGTTGTCCCGATTTGCGTCCCACTTAGTTAATAATGAGGAGAGAATGAAACGGATGTTTCTAAGAGGTTTGAAACCCAAGATTCGTCAATACCTTATCTCTCACAAACTTTGCTTGTATTCAGATGTTGTGAATAGGGCTCAGTTATTGGAACGTGATAATGAGTTAACCTAACCAAGAGAGAGCAGCCGACAAAATGATAATACCAGTGGTAGCAGTCATCGAAGCGGTGACAACAAACGTGGAGGGAATTAACATGCCAGAAATGGTAACCACTTCGGTGGTAATCATGGCCAAGACAATAAGAGTGGACATTTCAAGAAGAGGAGATTCAACAATGATGGAAAGACGTCAGCACCAGCACCCGTTGTTAAAGAAGGAGAACGACCACTTACCTTATGCTTCAAATGCGGAGGGGAGGGACACATCAGTCCAAACTGCGCGATGCAGTCCAAAGCGTGTTATAATTATGGAAGAGAAGGTCACTTAGCCCAATTTTTTCGTGCACCGAAGACAAGTCCAGCTGGGATGGAGGCACCAAAAGCCGTCCCAGAAAAGTCAAAGTCGGTAGTTCAAGGGAGAGCGTTTGCCGTGACCAACCAGAAAGTAAGGAACCCGAACTAAGTCATCACGGGTAAACTTATCATAAACTCTAGCAAAGTCTAAACCTTATTTGATACCGGTTCTACCCATTCTTTTATTTCTCCTACTTGCGCTCAACGTTTAAATTTGACTCAGGAGAAATTAGACTTTGACTTATCTGTTGAAACTCCGTTGGGAGAAACCTTCATTACATCTACTGTTTATAAGTCTTGTTTGGTTCAAATTGGTACCCTCACATTACTTGTCAATCTTATTTCATTGAAAATACTTGCATTTGACGTAATTTTAGGGATTGATTGGTTAACTACTCATCATGCTAAAATTGATTATTTTCGTAAGGTTGTTAGCTTTTATATTCCTAACCAACCTATTATGTGAATTCAAGCAACCAAACCATTAAAATCAATCACTGTCATCTCAAGCCATAAAGTTATTCGTTTATTGAAAAACAGATGTCAAGCTTTCTTAGCTCATGTCACGGATTTAAACAAAAATACGTCAGTTTTGAATGATATTTCTATTGTTAATAAATTTCCTGACGTATTCCCTAAAGAACTTCCTGGCCTACCCCCAGAGTGAGAAATTGAATTTTGTATCGACCTTGAACCTGGTACAAAACCCATTTTTAAAGTCCCATATCAAATGACTCCTATTAAACTTCAGGAGTTAAAGACCCAATTGCAGGAATTGTTAGACATCGGTTTCATTCGTCCTAGTACGTCTCCTTGGGGTGCTCCTGTTCTATTCGTGAAGAAGAAAGATGGGAGTATGCGACTTTTTATTGATTATCGGGAGTTGAATCATGTCACCATCAAGAATAGGTACCCATTGCCACGTATTGATGACCTATTTGACCAGTTGCAAGGTGCCAAATTCTTTTCAAAGATCGATCTTCGTTCCGGATATCATCAGTTAAAGATTAGAACTGATGACATTCCAAAGACGACTTTTAGAACTCGGTACAGGCATTATGAATTCCTAGTCATGTCTTTTGGATTGACTAATGCTCCTGTTGCCTTCATGGATATGATGAAACGAATATTCAAGAAATATTTAGATCACTTTGTGGTCGTCTTTATTGATGACATCCTCATATATTCTAAAAGCCGTGAAGATCATGAGCAAAACTTGAGGCTGATACTCCAAAAGCTTCGTGGAAACAAACTTTATGCCAAGTTGAAGAAATGCGAGTTCTGGCTGGAAGAAGTAGCATTCCTTGGGCACGTAGTATCAAGTCATAGAATATCTGTTGACCCAACAAAGATTAAAGCTATTCAAAGCTGGGAGCAACCTAAATTAGTGACCAAAGTACGTAGCTTTCTCGGCTTAGCTGGGTATTATCGGAGATTCGTAGAAGGGTTTTCTCGAATCGCTACTCCATTAAATCAGCTGACTTGGAAAGATACAAAATTCAGTTGGAGCGTGGAATGTGAGAAGTGTTTTCAAGAACTCAAGAGGAGACTCATTTCAGCACCTGTTTTGACAATACCATCTGGCTCGAAGGGATTTGTCATCTACAGTGATGCTTCGGGCAAAGGGTTAGGATGTGTTCTCATGCAACATGGGAAAGTCATAGCCTATGCCTCTCGACAACTCAAAGAATATGAGAGAAATTATCCTACTTATGATCTAGAGTTGGTAGGTGTTGTCTTTGCACTTAAAATTTGGAGGCATTACTTGTATGGGGAGAAAGCGGAGATCTTTACGGATCATAAAAGCCTCAAATATTTCTTCACCCAAAAGGAACTCAACATGCGATAACGATGTTGGCTTGAACTATTGAAAGATTATGATCATACCATTCAATACCATCCTGGTAAAACGAACGTAGTAGCTGACGTATTGAGTAGAAGATCATATGCGGGTACGAGTGCGATATTGTCAAGGCAAATACCCATTTTATATGACTTGAAAAGGATGGAGATAGAGTTAAAAACTCCAGGGACCCATGTAATGATAGCGAATATACGAGTAGAACCAACTTTAATCGATAAAGTTAAAGCTGCTCAAGCTACAGACCTAGAGCTGATGCGTATGAGGAAGAAAGTGCAAGAAGGTGCTATGTTGGAAGCAAGAATTGATGAAGAAGGAATACTTCGAGTCAACTTCAGACTTCATGTTCCTAACGACCCTAATTTAAAGTATAAAATCATGATGGAGGCGCACAACACACCGTTTGCAATCCATCCTGGGACTACCAAAATGTATCATGATGTTTGACATATATTTTGGGGGAGTAATATGAAGAGAGAGATCGCAGAGTTTATCTCAAGGTGTCTAACTTGTCAACGAGTCAAGGCGAAGCATCAAGTACCAAAAGGTCCATTGCAACCACTTGAAATTCCATAATGGAAGTGGGAACACATTACCACGGATTTCGTTACCGGTCTTCCCAAGGTTTCTCAAGGCATAAATGCGATTTGGGTCATTCTTGATAGATTGACCAAGTTGGCTCATTTCTTACCTATATGAGAAACTTATACACTTGAACGTCTTGCTCGTATGTACATAAACAAGATTGTAAGATTACATGGTATGCCAGTATCCATAGCTTCTGATCGAGACCCAAGATTCACTTCAAGATTTTGGGTTAGTTTGCAAAAGCTATGGGCACGAATTTATAATTTAGTTCGGTTTATCATCCTCAAACGGACGGGTAGTCAGAGAGGACTATTCAAACTCTTGAAGATCTATTAAGACTTTGTGTCCTTGACTTCAAGGGAAGTTGGGACAAGTTTTTACCATTGGTGGAGTTTTCCTACAACAACAGTTATCAAGCAAGTATTGGCATGGCTCCATTCGAGGCGTTGTATGGAAGAAAGTGTCGTTCTCTAGTATGCTGGGATGAGGTGGGTGAAGCAATGTTGTTGGGACTGGAGCTGGTACGTATAACTACGGAAAAGATTCAAACGATCCGACAACGTATAAAAACCTTACAAGATCGACAAAAGAGTTATGTTGATCTTCATCGAAAGGATGTTGAATTCAATATTGGAGAACATGTGTTGTTATGTGTTGCTCCATGGAAAGGAGTTACACGATTTGAAAAGAGAGGAAAGCTCAATCCTCGATTCAATGACCCATTTTTAATCTTCGAACGAGTAGAAACTGTGGCCTATAGACTCGCCTTACCGCCAAGTATGTCTCGTGTTCATAACGTTTTTCACATATTTATGTTACGTAAATATGTGAAAGACCCGAATCACATTATTGAGTTAGAATCAAACGAAATAGCGGAAGATTTAACGTATGAAGAGGTTCCTATTAAAATCTTGGATAAGAAGGAGCATATTTTACGCTCCAAGGTTATACCTCAAATCAAAGTTTTGTGGAGAAACTACGATGTTGAGGAAATGACCTGTGAGTTAGAATCTGAAATGAAATCAAGGTATCCTTACCTCTTCGACATACCAGGTACGTACCCTAATTTCGAGGGAAAAATTTCATAAGAAGGGGAGGTTGTAAGACCCCAACTTTTATGAATAAAAATGAATTTTTTATAAATATCATTTTTGAATATTGTGGAGTGAATTTGATATAATATTATAGTTGTGGGTAATATTTATAAATTTTGCAAAGTACGGAAGTTGTTATATAATATTCGATTGGTCGGGAAATATTCGTTTTAATAGGGAATATTCGTACGACGACACAATCATTGGTGGACCCCACAACAGAATTATTGTCGGATTGAGAAAATGACAAAAATATCTTTGTATAAAATAACGGCGAAAGTTTTACCGTTAACTGTTAGAATACCTGGTGGTTAAAATACAGTAATACGCGTTGTTGCACAGTAGTACACGGTATTGCACAGTATTTTTGAATTATTGCTTCCTACGTAAGAAGGCACTACTCAATAATTATTACAGTAATTGCTATTCAATATTTTATTTTATTGATTCAATAATTGCTGCGTTGATATTTTATATTATTGTTGTTTCAATAATTATCACTACACAATATTTTTCATTATCAAATCAATAATTCATATTAATTGAATAATATTATTAGATAACATTATTGGTAATTTCTAGAAAGTTCTGTCAAGGAGAGGCTTGGTCACCTAATTGCGCGCTAGTAAGGAGAAATCCTAATCGAAAAGTCCCCTCTTTCCTAAGAACGGTCTGGTTGTCATTATTGTGATTCTGTAATATTATTTGTGAATAATTAATTATTGATTTATATGATAAGAAAATATTTATTTTATGTGGACTTAAATGATGGATAGGAAAATATTTATTTTATGTGGTTATAAATGAAAGAATTAATGTTGAGGTATTTTATCAGTATTTTATCGGATTGGAAGTATTAAAAAATTAAATCGGTGTTCTTAAATCTCTATTTTGTGAATTATAATTTTAATCTGACCGTTGGATCGTTGTGATTTTTGGATATGTTATGCATATATAAGTTGAGTATATGTCCACAAATTTTTAACCGTTAAAAATTAACGTATAATTTGTTATGAATTTTATGAGGTATTGAAAATCATCCGTTTGTGGATTTCAGATAATTTCTGTTTAGAATTTGGAAAAATTTAAACTTACAAAGTTGTAGAGAATTAAATTTCCTATGGAATAGACATGAGATTCAAATTTTTCTAATAAAAGGGCTATTTATTATGAATTTTTAAAGTTTGGAAAATAAAATGTTTTTTATTAAAATTGGGTGGGACCCACTTTTATTTTTTTGAACATGTGGGCTGCTATTTTTTTCAGAATTGGCAGGCTTAGATGACTGGTCTTGGATGGTTGGTGTGTAGAAGAAAAGAAATGATATATTATTATTTTATTATTTTAGTCTCCTTTGGCGTTCTAGCATTTTTTTATAAATAGACGCTTAAATTATAATTGAAAATCACACTAGAAACAAGTTTTCTTTCTCTCTATTTTATCGAGCGTATTTTTGTGAGTATTTAGATACTTTGACAGTTGCTATTCAGTGCAAGTTTTCTTCGCCTTTACATCTGATATTGCGATCAGAAATACTGTTATTTTGAGGTAAGGGATGTTATTTTTGTTCAATATTCGCTTGAAATAATATTTTCTTCCATACTCTGTAGTATGTAAGTAATATTATTTCGTTTCAGATTTCGAATTCTATACTCGTTTTGTTAAAATTTTGGCTTCTATACTCCATGAAATTAGTAGGATATCCTTGATATTTGCGCTTCATCCAGTATCTTTTCATGGAAATATTATTCTGAGCATTCTTGATAAGTTTTACCTTTTTCATGCCGGAGTACTATTCACGAGATTACTATTCCCAAAGTACTATTCACCCGGGTACTATTCATGATAAAAATTGATTCGTTTTCGGTCCAAATTATTTTTGGTACAATATTATTTTTGAATTTTACTCCACAAATCAGTATCATGTTGACAATTTAGACGTTATTGATTTCTGGATAAATTAAATTATAAATCTTAAAAAATTTATCCTTGAACTTGTTTTATTGAATTCTTATATCATTGTCATCATCCTTATGTTTATATTCTATTGAAAGTCATCTGTGGCCTGTAGTGCATAGATGAACTTGGTATGATTATGACCAGGGATTATTCGGTATAATCATAACCGTAATGTTACAAATGATGTGATAAAAGTCCTCATTGGCCCGTAGTGCATTGGTGGACAGTTGTTGGAATTATCACGACCATTGATGAATACACGAATATCCTTGGCCCGTAGTGCATGGATAATTTGTGGTCGTGATACTAATGAATATCCTTGGCCGTAGTACAGGGATGATGTGTATTATTTATTATGCTGAGTCTTAGTGATAAAAGTGATGAAAAACCTTGTAGATCATAGAAGATAGTAAATTTTATTCTCTACTTGACTCTTCTAATGGATTGCTTGTTCCGCTGCAGTTAAACTTGATGTTTGTTATATTTTATCAGTTTAACACTGTTGAATGCTAACGATAAATTATTCTGCATTATCTTAGTCATAATATTTCTTACTGGGCTAGTTGAGCTCACCCTTTTGCTTTCATTGTCCTCTTCAGGAAATGAGAACGTAGCTGGGACTAGTCGGGGAACGAAGTGACGGTCCAGATGATAGCATTAGCAGTCCTCACTATTCTATAAAATAATGTGATAATAATTTTATTGAGAACTCCATTTGAGTTGAATACTGTCTAGAGGACAATATTCGTTTTAAAACTCTCAGTTTATGTTTTGTCGTATTTTACACGACAGTTGTATTATTAAGTTTTATTTGAATTTTGTACCATGTGTAAGTCCCCAAATTATTAATAAATGAAATTTAATTTCCTCTATTTATTATTCTGAAATAGTAAGAGTTGATTTGATTAATGTGGTTAGTTATGGGTAAAATGCGCAAATATTTTAAATAAGCAAGTGGTTATAAAATGTTCATTATTGTCGGGAAATATTTGTTTGGTCGTGGAATATTCTTGTTGTCGGGGAATATTCGTACGACGGCGCAGCCTTGTGTGGGCCCCATAACAGAAAACGATTGGATGAAGAAAACGACAAAAATAAGTTGTTTATAAATAACGGCATCGTGATCTTCGACATACATTTTGGTGGAACAATATGAAGAGAGAGATTGCAAAGTTTATCTCGAGGTGTTTAACTTGTCAACGTGTAAAGGTGGAGCATCAAGTACCAAAGGGTCCATTGTAACCACTTGAGATTCCGAAATGGAAGTGGGAACACATTACCATGGATTTTGTTACGGGTCTTCCCACGGTTTCTGAAGGTATAAATGCTATTTGGGTTATAGTTGATAGATTAACCAAGTCTGCTCATTTCTTGTCGATACGGGAGACTTATTCCCTTGAACGTCTTGCTAGTATGTACGTGAATGAGATTGTAAGGTTGCATGGCATGCCAGTATCCATAGTTTCGGATCGTGACCCAAGATTCACTTCAAGATTTTGGGTTAGCTTGCAAAAAGCTATGGGCACGGATTTACGGTTCAGTTCGGCATACCATCCTCAAACGGACGGGCAATCAGAGAGGACTATTCAAACTCTTGAAGATTTATTAAGACTTTGTGTCCTAGATTTCAAAGGAAGTTGGGATAAGTACCTACCATTGGTGGAATTCTCCTACAACAACAGTTATCAGGCAAGTATAGGTGTGGCTCCCTTTGAAGAATTGTATGGACGAAAGTGTCGCTCTCCAGTATGTTGGGATGAGGTGGGAGAAGCAACGTTGTTGGGACCAGAGTTGGTACGAATGACTACAGAGAAGATCCAAACGATTCGATAACGTATACAAACGGCACAGGATCGACAAAAGAGTTATGTGGATCTTCATCGAAAGGACGTGGAATTTGACATTGGGGATCATGTATTATTACGTGTAGCTCCATGGAAAGGAGTTACAAGATTTGGGAAGAGAGGAAAGCTCAATCCACGATTTATTGGTCCATTTCAGATTCTTGACCGAGTAGGAAATGTGGCCTATAGACTTGCGTTACCTCCAAGTATGTCTCGTGTTCATAATGTTTTTCATATATCTGTGCTTCGTAAATATGTGAAAGACCCGAACCATGTTATTGAGTTAGAACCGGACGAGATAGCTGAAGACTTAACGTACGAGGAGGTACCTGTCAAGATCATGGATAAGAAGGAGCATGTCCTACGCACGAAGGTCATACCACAAGTTAAAGTTTTGTGGAGAAACCATGCTATTGAGGAAATGACCTGGCAGTTGGAAACGGAAATGAAAGCAAGGTATCCTTATCTTTTCGAAACACCAGGTACGTATGTCAAATTCGAGGACGAAATTTCATAAGGAGGGGAGGTTGTAAGACCCCAAATTATTAATAAATGAAATTTAATTTCCTCTATTTATTATTCTGAAATAGTAAGAGTTGATTTGATTAATGTGGTTAGTTATGGGTAAAATGCGCAAATATTTTAAATAAGCAAGTGGTTATAAAATATTCATTGTTGTCGGGGAATATTTGTTTGGTCGTGGAATATTCTTGTTGTCGGGGAATATTCGTACGACGGCGCAGCCTTGTGTGAGCCCCATAACAGAAAACGATTTGATGAAGAAAACGACAAAAATAAGTTGTTTATAAATAACAGCGTAGTTGTTACCGTTAATACTGTTGGAATACCCGGTGGTTAAAACACGGTAATACGCGTAGCACACGGTATTGCACCAATTATTGATTCTTACGTAAGAAGGCACTACTCAATAATTGTTACAGTAATTACTGTTCAATATTATATTTTATTGATTCAATAATTGCTGCGTTGATATTTTATATTACTGTTGTTTCAATAATTGTCACTACGCAGTATTTTTTATTATCGGAGCAATAATTCATATTATCTGAATAATATTATTAGATAACATTATTGGCAATGTCTAGAAAGTTCTGTCTAAGGAGAGGTTTGGTCATCTAATTGCGCGCCAGTAAGGAGAAATCCTTATTGGAAAGCCCCCTCTTTCCTGGGAACTGCCTGGTTGCCAGTACTGTGGTTCTGTAATATTATTTGTGTATAATTAATTATTGATTTATATGATGAGGAAAATAGTGATTTTATGTGGATATAGATAGAGAAAAATTTTAATGTGACAATTGTTGAAAATTAATATTTTATCTTTTTCTGATAAAATAATTCATTTAAATATATTATTTTAATAATATATTGATGGTGGTATTTTTACAATGAATGTGGGATATATGAGTATATGAGGAGGAAGAGTATTTTTGTGGCATTAAATGATTAACACATGTTTTGTGTGTTGGTGGACATAATTCTTGACCGAAAATTTATTATTGACTGTAAAATCGCCCGTTTGTGAATTTCGGTCAATTTCTGTTTGGAATTTGGAAAAACTTTCTTCTGCAAAGTTGTAGAGAATTGAATTTCCTATAAAAATTCGCGAGATTCGAATTTTCTGATAAAAGGGCTATTTATTATGAATTATTGAAGTTCTGAAGTTCCGAAATAATTGATTTTTGGAAGTTTTATTTATTATTTTGAAGAAAAACGTTTTTTGGCATTTAAGTGGGCTAACATGTGATATAAATGGGCTGAGATCAGATGTCTAGAGGTGGGCTAAGGAAAATTTGATAAATATATTATTATTATATTAAATTTTCTGCTTTGGTGTTCTAAGCATTTTCCTATAAATAGGGTGCTTAGGTTAGAATTGAAATCACACCAGAAACACAAGTTTCTCTCTATTTCTCTCTCTATAACGAGCGTATTCTTGTGAGTATTTGATACTTTGAGTGTTGCTTTACGGTGCAAGTTTCCTTCAGCACTATATCTAGTATTCCAGTTAGAAGTACCGTCTTTCCGAGGTAAGGGATGTTATTTCTTCTTAAATGATATTATTTTCTTCAATATCATTATGCCGAAGTATTGATCTGAATTTTTATCAAATTTGGAACTATTCATGTCGAGGTTACTATTCACGAGTTACTATTCACCGAAAAATGAAATTTTTTTCTTTTCGTCCAAATATCTATTCTGGATACTAGCTTTGATTGTATCCATGTTTTGATCATTCTTGAATTTTACTTCACTATGATAAGGTATTTTTGGACATGGATAAATTGAAATACGAATCCTTAATATTTGTTATTTTGCTTCACTGGATTCATTTTCTTTAAAATATTTTTCATCATCCTCAGTCTTAAATGATGATATAACTGAATATCTTTGGCCTGTAGTGCAAAGATGAGTAATTTCTGATGAATATCTTTGGCCCGTAGTGCAAAGATGAACAGGTGTTGAGGTGAACATGACCAACTGATGGATATCTTTGGCCTGTAGTGCAAAGATGACTATTTGATTCAAGATATTTATTGATTGATGTTACAGGGATAAAATGTTGATGATGAGCTTTTAAATTCATAGATAATCGTAGATTTCATTCCCTACGTAACTTCTCTATGAATTATTATTTTCCGCTGCGAATAATGAATTAAAACTTGTTGTCTATTGTATTCTATTAAATTTTTCCCTGTTGAAGACTAACGATAATTTGTTGTATATTATCTTAGTCATAATATTCTTTACTGGGCTAGTTGAGCTCACCCTTTTCCTTGTTGTTCCATTTTCTTCTCAGGAGGCGAGTATGTAGCAGGTACTAGTCGGGGTATGGAATGAAGGTTCTAGGAAGTTGTTTTAGTAGTCCTCACCATTTTTTTTAAAATATTGTTCCAATAACTGTAATGAGGACTTATTTGGGTGTGAATATTGTCTAGATGACAATATTTGTATTTATACTCACAGTTTTTATGTTGTATTAATAAAGTTGTAGTTGTTTCTGTACCATGTTATTGACGACTCAGAATAGGTGTTGTATACCTGTTTTGGGGGCGTCACAGTTGGTATCAGAGCTTAGGGATATGATCTCTGGCGGAGATCGGGGAATAGAACTAGGAGGGGAGAGACGAGTAAATCCTTCGCTAGTGTGTCCTACCTAAGCTTATTTGTTGGTCGGTCATAATATAGGAATATTATGTGATTTGTTAATTTGTTAAATTAACCCTTGTTTTATGGCAGTATTTGAGAATGTCGACTGAGAATGTTAACAGTGGAGTAAATGAAATCGTGGAGACACCTGTACTCACCAACGAGAAGAACGTGCAACAGGCTGGCAATGTTCCTCCTGTGAACAACACCACTGAGCAGACGATGAACGATGAGATGTTTAGAAGCTTTTTGCGGTTCATGCAAAACCAGACGAAGGAGATTCCTGTTCAAAATATAGGAAGAAACAATGGCAACGCACAGCTGGTCACAGCCAAGCAGTTCAAAGAGTTGGGACCACCAGAATTCTGGGGAAAGCCAGATCCGATTAAGGCGGAGACATGGGTCAAGCAAATTACCAAGATATTTGATGTCTTGGGATGCACGGAGGAACAGAAGGTTCCATTCGCCACCTTTATGTTCCGTGGCGAGGCAGACTACTAGTGGGAATCTGTGAAGCGTACCCATCCAGCCGCACTCAGTATGTCTTGGGAGACATTTCAGAAACTATTCAATGACAAGTACTTTCCTGAAAGTATTCGTCATATGAAGGAGGTAGAGTTTATTAGACTGGAGCAGAATAACATGACGGTGTCCCAGTACGAGGCGAAGTTTGCAGAGTTGTCCAGGTTTGCACCTCATTTGGTGGAGAATGAGGAACGTATGACACGGATGTTTCTAAGAGGTTTGAAACCCGGCATACGTCAATATCTCATTTCTCATAAATTTTCTCTCTATTCAGATGTTGTCAACAGGGCTCAATTGTTGGAGCGAGATAACGAGTACGGTCAACCGAGGGACCACAACCAGGATCATATCGGTGACAACAGTCATCAGAACAATGATAACCAGCGGAGAAAGAAAAATACAGACAAGAACGGCAACCACTCTGGTGGTAATCGTGGCTATGAAAATAGAAGAAGCGAGTCGGGAGGAGATTTTAAAAAGAGGAGATTCAACAATGACAATACGAAGACGTCAGCACCAGCAGCAACTGGTTCCAAGGGAGGAGAACGACCACCGATCATATGCTATAAATGTGGAAAAGAGGGACATATCAGCCCAAACTGTCCACAACAGTTCAAGGTATGCTATAATTGTGGAAAGGAAGGACATATCGCTCGAGAGTGTACGATAGCGAAACCAAGTTCAGCGGGGACGGTGACTCAAAAGGCTGCCCCAGAAAAGTCAAAGTCAACGGTTCCTGGAAGAGCGTTTGTCGTGACTGGTCAACATGCGAGGAACCCAAACGAGGTGATCACGGGTAAGCTAATCATAAATTCATGTGAAGTTTATACCTTACTAGATACCGGTGCTACCCATTCATTTATTTCTCCTGCTTGTGCTCAACGTTTAAACTTGACTCCGGAGAAATTAGACTTTGATTTATCTGTGGAGACTCCGTTAGGGGAAACTTTCATCACATCCACTGTTTATAAATCTTGTTTGATCCAAGTTGGTACCATCACCTTACCTGTTGACCTTATCTCTTTAAAGATACTTGCATTTGACGTGATTTTAGGAATTGATTGGTTAACTACTCATCATGCCAAAATTGATTGTTTTCGTAAGGTGATTAGTTTTCATATTCCTAATCAACCTGTTGTTCGAATTCAAGCAACAAAGCCATTAAAATCAATCACTGTCATATCAAGTCATAAAACTATTCGTTTATTGAAAAACGGATGTCAAGCTTTCTTAGCCCATGTTATGGATTTGAATAAAGACACGTCAAATTTGAATAATATTCCTGTTGTTAGTAACTTTCCTGACGTATTTCTTGAAGAACTTCCCGGTCTACCCCCAGAACGTGAAGTTGAATTCTTTATTAATCTTGAACCTGGTACAAAGCCCATTTCTAAAACCCCATATCGAATGGCTCCTATTGAACTTCAGGAGTTAAAAGTCCAACTACAAGAGTTGTTGGACATCGGTTTCATTCGTCCTAGTACATCTCCTTGGGGTGCTCCTGTTTTATTTGTAAAGAAGAAAGACGGGAGTATGCGACTTTGTATCGATTACCGGGAATTAAACCATGTCACCATCAAGAATAGGTATCCGCTACCTCGTATTGATGACCTGTTTGACCAGTTACAAGGAGCACAATTCTTTTCAAAAATTGATCTTCGTTCTGGATATCATCAGTTGAAGGTTAAAACTGAGTATATTCCGAAGACTGCCTTTAGAACTCGGTACGGGCATTATGAATTCTTAGTCATGTCTTTTGGATTGACTAATGCTCCTGCGGCTTTCATGGATATGATGAACCGAGTATTCAAGGATTATTTGGATCAGTTCGTTGTTGTCTTTATTGATGACATCCTCATATATTCCAAAAGCCGTGAAGATCATGAGCACCATTTGAAGCTGGTACTCCAAAGGCTGCGTGAAAACAAGCTATATGCTAAGTTAAAGAAATGCGAGTTCTGGCTTGAGGAAGTAGCATTCTTACGGCACGTGGTGTCGAAACATGGAGTATCTGTGGACCCGGCGAAGATTGAAGCAATACAAAGCTGGGAGCAACCGAAGACGGTGACCGATGTACGTAGTTTTTTGGGCTTAGCTGGTTATTATCGGAGATTCGTAGAAGGGTTTTCTCGAATCGCTACCCCGTTAACTCAGCTGACTCGGAAGGATATCAAATTCATATGGAGCGAAGAATGCGAGAAGAGTTTCCAAGAGCTTAAGAGGAGACTCATTTCGGCACCTGTTCTGACAATACCATCTGGTTCGGATGGATTTGTTATCTACAGCGATGCTTCAGGCAAAGGGTTAGGATATGTTCTCATGCAACGTGGGAAAGTCATAGCCTATGCCTCGCGACAACTTAAAGAATATGAGAGGAATTATCCTACTCATGATCTAGAGTTGGCAGCAGTCGTTTTCGCACTAAAGATCTGGAGGCACTATCTATATGGGGAGAAGGTGGAGATATATTCAGACCATAAAAGCCTCAAATATTTCTTCACTCAAAAAGAACTCAACATGCGGCAACGACGTTGGCTCAAGCTGTTGAAAGATTACGACCACACTATTCAATACCATCCTGAAAAAGCAAACGTGGTAGCTGACGCGTTGAGTAGAAGATCATATGCAGGAACGAGTGCGATGATGTCAAGTATACGCGTAGAACCAACTTTAATCGATAAAGTTAAAGTTGCTCAAGCTACAGACCCAGAGCTGATGCGTATGAAGAAGAAAGTGCAAGAAGGTGCTATTCCAGAAGCAAGAATCGATGAAGAAGGAATACTTCGAGTCCACTCCAGACTTTGTGTTCCTAACGATTCTGATTTAAAGTACAAGATCATGATGGAGGCACACAATACACCATTTGCAATCCATCCTGGAAGTACTAAAATGTATCGTGATCTTCGACATACATTTTGGTGGAACAATATGAAGAGAGAGATTGCAAAGTTTATCTCGAGGTGTTTAACTTGTCAACGTGTAAAGGCGGAGCATCAAGTACCAAAGGGTCCATTGCAACCACTTGAGATTCCGAAATGGAAGTGGGAACACATTACCATGGATTTTGTTACGGGTCTTCCCACGGTTTCTTAAGGTATAAATGCTATTTGGGTTATAGTTGATAGATTAACCAAGTCTGCTCATTTCTTGCCGATACGGGAGACTTATTCCCTTGAACGTCTTGCTAGTATGTACGTGAATGAGATTGTAAGGTTGCATGGCATGCCAGTATCCATAGTTTCGGATCGTGACCCAAGATTCACTTCAAGATTTTGGGTTAGCTTGCAAAAAGCTATGGGCACGGATTTACGGTTCAGTTCGGCATACCATCCTCAAACGGACGGGCAATCAGAGAGGACTATTCAAACTCTTGAAGATTTATTAAGACTTTGTGTCCTAGATTTCAAAGGAAGTTGGGATAAGTACCTACCATTGGTGGAATTCTCCTACAACAACAGTTATCAGGCAAGTATAGGTGTGGCTCCCTTTGAAGCATTGTATGGACGAAAGTGTCGCTCTCCAGTATGTTGGGATGAGGTGGGAGAAGCAACGTTGTTGGGACCAGAGTTGGTACGAATGACTACAGAGAAGATCCAAACGATTCGACAACGTATACAAACGGCACAGGATCGACAAAAGAGTTATGTGGATCTTCATCGAAAGGACGTGGAATTTGACATTGGGGATCATGTATTATTACATGTAGCTCCATGGAAAGGAGTTACAAGATTTGGGAAGAGAGGAAAGCTCAATCCACGATTTATTGGTCCATTTCAGATTCTTGACCGAGTAGGAAATGTGGCCTATAGACTTGCGTTACCTCCAAGTATGTCTCGTGTTCATAATGTTTTTCATATATCTGTGCTTCGTAAATATGTGAAAGACCCGAACCATGTTATTGAGTTAGAACCGGACGAGATAGCTGAAGACTTAACGTACGAGGAGGTACCTGTCAAGATCATGGATAAGAAGGAGCATGTCCTACGCACGAAGGTCATACCACAAGTTAAAGTTTTGTGGAGAAACCATGCTATTGAGGAAATGACCTGGGAGTTGGAAACGGAAATGAAAGCGAGGTATCCTCATCTTTTCGAAACACCAGGTACGTATGTCAAATTCGAGGACGAAATTTCATAAGGAGGGGAGGTTGTAAGACCCCAAATTATTAATAAATGAAATTTAATTTCCTCTATTTATTATTCTGAAATAGTAAGAGTTGATTTGATTAATGTGGTTAGTTATGGGTAAAATGCGCAAATATTTTAAATAAGCAAGTGGTTATAAAATATTCATTGTTGTCGGGGAATATTTGTTTGGTCGTGGAATATTCTTGTTGTCGGGGAATATTCGTACGACGGCGCAGCCTTGTGTGGGCCCCATAACAGAAAACGATTTGATGAAGAAAACGACAAAAATAAGTTGTTTATAAATAACAGCGTAGTTGTTACCGTTAATACTGTTGGAATACCCGGTGGTTAAAACACGGTAATACGCGTAGCACACGGTATTGCACCAATTATTGATTCTTACGTAAGAAGGCACTACTCAATAATTGTTACAGTAATTACTGTTCAATATTGTATTTTATTGATTCAATAATTGCTGCGTTGATATTTTATATTACTGTTGTTTCAATAATTGTCACTACGCAGTATTTTTTATTATCGGAGCAATAATTCATATTATCTGAATAATATTATTAGATAACATTATTGGCAATGTCTAGAAAGTTCTGTCTAAGGAGAGGTTTGGTCATCTAATTGCGCGCCAGTAAGGAGAAATCCTTATTGGAAAGCCCCCTCTTTCCTGGGAACTGCCTGGTTGCCAGTACTGTGGTTCTGTAATATTATTTGTGTATAATTAATTATTGATTTATATGATGAGGAAAATAGTGATTTTATGTGGATATAGATAGAGAAAAATTTTAATGTGACAATTGTTGAAAATTAATATTTTATCTTTTTCTGATAAAATAATTCATTTAAATATATTATTTTAATAATATATTGATGGTGGTATTTTTACAATGAATGTGGGATATATGAGTATATGAGGAGGAAGAGTATTTTTGTGGCATTAAATGATTAACACATGTTTTGTGTGTTGGTGGACATAATTCTTGACCGAAAATTTATTATTGACTGTAAAATCGCCCGTTTGTGAATTTCGGTCAATTTCTGTTTGGAATTTGGAAAAACTTTCTTCTGCAAAGTTGTAGAGAATTGAATTTCCTATAAAAATTCGCGAGATTCGAATTTTCTGATAAAAGGGCTATTTATTATGAATTATTGAAGTTCTGAAGTTCCGAAATAATTGATTTTTGGAAGTTTTATTTATTATTTTGAAGAAAAACGTTTTTTGGCATTTAAGTGGGCTAACATGTGATATAAATGGGCTGAGATCAGATGTCTAGAGGTGGGCTAAGGAAAATTTGATAAATATATTATTATTATATTAAATTTTCTGATTTGGTGTTCTAAACATTTTCCTATAAATAGGGTGCTTAGGTTAGAATTGAAATCACACCAGAAACACAAGTTTCTCTCTATTTCTCTCTCTATAACGAGCGTATTCTTGTGAGTATTTGATACTTTGAGTGTTGCTTTACGGTGCAAGTTTCCTTCAGCACTATATCTAGTATTCCAGTTAGAAGTACCGTCTTTCCGAGGTAAGGGATGTTATTTCTTCTTAAATGATATTATTTTCTTCAATATCATTATGCCAAAGTATTGATCTGAATTTTTATCAAATTTGAAACTTTTCATGTCGGGGTTACTATTCATGAGTTACTATTCATGAGTTACTATTCACGAGTTGCTATTCACGAGTTACTATTCACCGAAAAATGAAATTTTTTTCTTTTCGTCCAAATATCTATTCTGGATACTAGCTTTGATTGTATCCATGTTTTGATCATTCTTGAATTTTACTTCACTATGATAAGGTATTTTTGGACATGGATAAATTGAAATACGAATCCTTAATATTTGTTATTTTGCTTCACTGGATTCGTTTTCTTTAAAATATTTTTCATCATCCTCAGTCTTAAATGATGATATAACTGAATATCTTTGGCCTGTAGTGCGAAGATGAATAATTTCTGATGAATATCTTTGGCCCGTAGTGCAAAGATGAACAAGTGTTGAGGTGAACATGACCAACTGATGGATATCTTTGGCCTGTAGTGTAAAGATGACTATTTGATTCAAGATATTTATTGATTGATGTTACAGGGATAAAATGTTGATGATGGGCTTTTAAATTCATAGATAATCGTAGATTTCATTCCCTACGTAACTTCTCTATGAATTATTATTTTCCGCTGCGAATAATGAATTAAAACTTGTTGTCTATTGTATTCTATTAAATTTTTCCCTATTGAAGACTAACGATAATTTGTTGTATTTTATCTTAGTCATAATATTCTTTACTGGGCTAGTTGAGCTCACCCTTTTCCTTGTTGTTCCATTTTCTTCTCAGGAGGCGAGAATGTAGCAGGTACTAGTCGGGGTATGTAATGAAGGTTCTAGGAAGTTGTTTTAGTAGTTCTCACCATTTTTTTTTTGTAAAATATTGTTCCAATAACTGTAATGAGGACTTATTTGAGTGTGAATATTGTCTAGATGACAATATTTGTATTTACACTCACAGTTTTTATGTTGTATTAATAAAGTTGTAGTTGTTTCTGTACCATGTTATTGACGACTCAGAATAGGTGTTGTATACCTGTTTTGGGGGCGTCACACCATGTATTTGACGACTCAAGATGGGTGATGTATACCTATTTTGGGGGCGTCACAATATCAGTCATAACAAGGTAAGATTTGGTGATTGATGTGGAGTTTTTGATTTGTCTTGGTATGATTTACTATCATGTCTATTGTAGTTTCTCTGAGGCCATGTGAAAAAATTGTGTTCTATCTGATAGCTGGATTCGTAGGCATGTAGTTAGTTGCATTGGATTGCATGTTGTTGTGCTCGAGGACTAGCACGGTTTAAGTTTGGGGGAATTTGATGAGTGGGTTTCATACCTACGAATCAAATACCTATTTGGACTTAAACAGTGCCTAACCCGTTTATTTTAGTACAGTTTTATGTGTTTGTGCTTATTTTGTTTGCAGGTTTCAGTATGTGTTAGCTAAGGTATGATAGTGGCAATGCGGCGAGAATTATCATGAAAAGCAAGGAAAACAGTAGACTGCAGCATAGTACCCCGCCGGGGCAGGGGTGCACGTGGCAAAGACTAAGTACCCCGCCGGGGTGGGGGTACGCGGATCAGAAGAGGAGTTTTATTGCAATTCTACTACTGTTATGGTATGGACTGAATGACTTTGGATCAGATTGGGACTGGTTGAGGGCATTTCTATCAGCAATTACAGAGACTTAAGCAAAGGGATTTATACATTCATGAGACAATCAATCAAGAGTAACTTGGAAGCCCTAATTTGAGAAGATTTTGGAGGAACAGAGCTAAAGGAGTAAGGAACACGAAGATTGCAGAATTGAGTGAGGAGAAGGGTGGTTCTATACTATTCTTATTCTTTAATTTCAGTTTTTGTAATTGGGATGTTATTTTCTTTAATCTATTTGGTGTGTAATTCATTCGTTATGAACTAATTCATCTTATTAAGCTTACAATGGATCTTTAAGTGTAACAAGGATTATCATGCTTTAATTTCAATTCTATAAAGCTATTTTTTCAGTTCATCTATTAATATTTGTGCGTAATTTATGAATTGCTTGATCACCAATTCTATGTGGACTTGTATGGATTCGAGAGATGAGATATGAGTCTAGACTTAGTCATAATAACATATGTTTATGTTGGGTGTAATCTAATTAAGTACGTCACACAAGTATACGTGATCAACAAGTAATATAATGATAAGTTAAGTATCGTTCCCACAGAGATAAGTATCAATTTTAATCTAACAACTAAGAGCTTTGTATTATTTTAATTTTATTAAACTAATTGAATTAATGATTGAAAATAGTGAAAAACTAATAAATAAAAATCAAGACAAATCAATGCAACTAATTACTGTAAATTTTAATCAGATAATGGAGAATTAAGCTTACAACTTCACTTTAACCTTCATTAAGATTATCACACTTCTTTCTAATCCAATTAACTATTTCAGTTCATTAGTCAAGAACATAAAAGTAGAATTAGCCATCTCTCAATGCACTAACACCATATTAACATAAATTCACAATTGATAGAATTAAGTCAAACACCCTAATTAACTAATTCACTATATTTTTATGTGAATTAAAATTAAAGAAGGTTTAATTCTAGGTTCTTACACGATTACATGCGATGTTAGGTATATCTCTATCCTAAACTTACATAATGAATTACATCAAAATTAAACGCAGAAATCATAAACACATGCTATTATGACCAAGTCTAGATTCATATATCATCTCTCGAATCCATACAAATCCACATAGAATTGGTGATCAAGCAATCCATAAGTTATGCAAAATTCATAATAGATGAACTAAAAAGATAGCTTTACCGAACTGAAATCAAAGCATGATAATCATCGTTTCACTTAAAGATTCATTGCAAGCTTAATAAGATAATTAGTTCATAACGAATGAATTAAACACTGAATAGATTAAAGAATACATCATCCCAATTACAGAAACTAAAATAAAAGAATAAGAATAGTATAAAACCACCTTTTTCCTCACTCAATTCTTCAATCTTCGTGATCCTTGCTCCTTCGCTCCACTTCCTCCATGATTCTTCTCCAAATTAGGGCTTCAAAGTTGAATTTGATTGATTGTATGAATGTCTCTTGAATTCCCAGTCTTAAGTATCTGTAATAGCAGCTAATTACGACCTCTGTCCAATCCCAATCGAAGCCAAAGTCATTCAGTCCACGCCACAGAAATAGTAGAATTGCAATAAAACTTTTCCTTTCTGTCCGCGTACCCCCGCCCCGGCGGGGTAAATTGCGTTGAGAACCCCCACCCCGGTGGGGTACTACTTTGCCACGTGTACACCCCTGCCCTGGCGTGTTATTTTATTTGTTAAATGCCCGCCTCGGCGGGGTCCTATACTGTAGTTTACTATTTTCCTTGCTTTTCATGCCAATTCCCTCCACATTGTCACCATCATATCTTAGCTAACACAAACTGAAACCTGCAAACAAAACAAGCATAAACATATAAAACTATACTACAATAGACATGAGCTATTAACTAAATGCAAATCTAACACATGCAAACTAAACATACTCAACATAACAGAAATAACAAAACTAGACAAAACTACAAAACTACACTTCTACTCCCCTAAACTTATGAAAAATAATGTCCTCATTATGAAAATAGAGCATTGAAGTATAAGAGGACTTCCCTGTGGTAGCTAGGCAGGCGGTGGCTATGATGGTGGCATCTCCTCGACGTCAGAATCAGATGGTGGATATTACAGCAATGGCCATGGAGTCGGGAATTGGAACTGATATGCATCGCCTGGATTCATTCTTTGAAATGCCTCAGTCAATGAAGCATGGAATTTGTTTATTGTGGTAAACATATGATCTTGTCTCGCTGTAATTCTCTATAACTTCCTATCTTCTTGTCTGTCTCGATCTTCAATGTGTCTCTGCAGGCTGCGAAACTAGGTACTGAACATGTACTACTGACTACCACTTGCAGCCTCCTCCTCCCCAGACATCTCGTAAGTCTTGAATTCGCCATCCTCAGAGGTATCCTCTGCCTTCTCCTCCTCAGGAGCATCAGGAAATACAAATCCTAATCCTCTAGGATGCGACTCCCCTCCAGCCTATACTGAATATCTAGCAATCATTCTCGAATCAAGTAGCTGGTGAGGCTGTTGCACGGGCTCATCTGCTAACCATCTAACCCCTGACTGTTTACACAGTTCATAGATAAGTGAGGGGTGTGGCAATCCTCCTGAAAATGGCTCACGTAAGCAGCAACGGATCGAAAAGCTGATAATTTCCCCAATATCAATATCAAAATCCTTCACGATGGCATATAAAAGCAGCACCTTTTCTTTAGTCATTTCACTGGTATGTGTCGATGGAAACAGCTTCGCACACAAGAACACATACCAGATCTTGCCATATAAACTCAAATCTTTTCTCATGAAAAGGGTTCCACCTTTCTTCCCCTTCACCCATGTTGTGACGCCCCCAAAATAGGTATACATCACCCATTCTAAGTCGCCAAATACATGGTACAAAATATAAATACAAACTTAATTATACAATATGTGATATGTGGTGACTCAACGGTCTCCTGTGCTCCATTGCTTATCTCAACATTTTTGGATGTCATTTTCAAACACTACCACAAAACAAGGGTTAATTGACATGCCACATATTATCCCTATATTTTGACCGACCAATTAAATAAACTTAGGTAGGTCATACTAGCAAAAGATTTACCCGTCTCTCCCCTCCTAGTTCTAGTCTCACATCTCAGTCAGGGATCATATTCCTAAGCTTTGATACCAACTGTGACGCCCCCAAAATAGGTATACATCACCCATTCTGAGTCGTCAAATACATGGTACAGAATACAAATACAACGTAATTATACAATTGTCATGTAAAATATGACAAAATATAGCTGAGAGTTTTAACACGAATATTGTCTTCTAGAAAATATCCAAACTCAAACGGAGTCATCATTACAATTATTATCACACTATTTTATAAAATAGTGAGGGCTACTATAGCCACCATCTCGGACCATCACTCCGTTCCCCGACTAGTCCCAACTATATTCTCATTTCCTGAAGAGAACAATGAAAGCAAATGGTGAGCTCAACTAGCCCAATAAAGAATATTATGACTAAGATAATGCAGAATAAATTATCGTTAGCCTTCAAAAGTATAACAACTGATAGAATACCATAGACAACAAGTTTTAGATCAACAACTGTAGAGGAAATAACAATCCATTAGAAGAGTCAAGTAGAGCATGATATCTACTATCATCTATGATTTAAAAGTTTATCATCAATTTTATCACTAAGACTCAGCTCAATAAATAATCCACATCACTAAATTATCCATGCACTACGGGGCAAGGATATTCATTATTATCACATCCATAAATTATCCATGCACTACGGGCCAATGATATTCGTGTTATCACTAATGGTCATGAACATGCCAACAACTGTCCATCAATGCACTACGGGCTAATGAGGACTTTTACCACATCATTTGTAACATTACAGGTCATGATTATACCAAATAATCCCTGGTTATAATCATACCAATCAACAGTCTATCTATGCACTACGGGCCAAAGATGACTTTCATCACAATATAATCATGAGGACGATGACAATGATATAAGAATTCAATTAAATGAAACAAGGATAAATTTTAAAAATTTATAATTCAATTTATCTAGAATTCAATAATGTCCAAATTGTCGACATGATACTGCTTTGTTGAGTAAAATTCAAGAATAATATTGTATCAAAAATGATTTGGACAGAAAAGAAATCAATTTTTATCATGAATAGTACCCCGAGTGAATAGTAGGGGTGAGCATGGTGCGGTTTGTTGCGGTTTGAAGTCTAAACCGCACCCGAAACCGCTTAGGTACGGTTTGAAAAATTCAAAACTGCACACGAAACTGCTTGTGATTGGTGCTGTGCGATTTTAAAGTGTGCGGTACGGTTTTAATTGGTGCGATTTCGGTTCCAAAACCAATTGAAACAACAAAAAAGTCTAAGCCTTCAATAAATTTTAACATAGAACTTACATCGAGTAATTAACTTAGTGACAAAGTCGGCAATGAGAATTATATCAGGCATAGAACCAAAGTTCCTTTTGCCAAACATGTCAAATTCACCATCAAATCATAGAACAGTGAGACACATAAAATAGTTTTAGTTTATAATAAAGGAATGATGCTTTAAAACTAAAACATAAGCTATATAAAATAACGGAGACCATATATTCGATAACAAGCAAGAAGGTTTATCTAGTTCACCAAAAATTAAAAATATATATTGGAGATAGAATGAAATTCTATCTTATATATTGCAGGGATGACTTATAGAATATAATCCTAACTATACCTAATTTAAAAAATAATTTATTAGACTATTACTATTATAACATTGACCTTAACCAATGTATTAAGTGCTCGAACTAACAAATTTGGTCCCTCAGCCATAAGTCCCTCCAATAACGCATCAAACAAATTCGAAATTTCAAAACCCAAATATTTAATTTTCGACGCTATAACCTCTAATCATCTTCTTTCAATTGGTGAAAAAATGACAATGCAAGACTAGAATTTTCTCTAAGCATGTTTAAGTGAAAAGTAACTTTAGAATTTACTAGAGATAATACATACATACACACACATGGTGCGGTTTTGGTTTTATGCGTGCGATTTTGGCTAGTAACCAAATTGGAACCGTAAATTTGGTTATTCAACCCACCTAAAACTACCACATACGCCGAAACTGTTGGTGCAGTTCGTGCAATTTTTGGTGCTATTTCGATTCCAATTTGATTACTTGCTCAGCCCTAGTAAATAGTACCCGAGTGAATAGTACTCTGTGAATAGTACTTCATGAACAGTACCCTGTGAATAGTAACCCGACATGAAAAGATCAAAATTTAACAAGAATATTCAAAAAAATATCCTTGTGAAACTATACTAGATGAAGTGCAAATTTCAAGGATATTCTACTAATTTCAAGGAGTATAGAAGCAAAACTTATCAACATGAGTGTAAAATTCAGAATCTGAAGCGAAATAATATTACTCACATACTATAGAGTATGGAAGAAAATATTATTTCTTACGAATACTGAATAAAAATAATATCCCTTACCTTAAAAGGAGAGTACTTCTGATTGGTAGGGTGAGGATATTCTTGAAGAAAACTTATACTATTTTCTACGCTCAAAGCTTCCTTAAAGAAATACGCTCAATATTATAGAAGAAGAATTTTCTAATTCTGGTGTGATTTTTAATTCTAAACTAAGCATCCTATTTATAGGAGAATGGAAGGATACTATTTAGGAAAAATTACGAACTGCACAGTAATTTTGGACGAATTTCACGGGCGTAGAAACTGAATTCACATGATTTACTATGCAAATACTATGCAGACACTATGCATAATAAAATATAAAATATTCTATTTTTCATAAAAAAAACAAAACTTATAATAATACACCCTCCCTATCAAGTTTCTCCCCACCCCCATTTCAAATTATTATATATATATATATATATATATATATATATATATATATATATATATATATATATATATATATATATATATAGAAAACAAAACTGAGACAACTTCTCCTGACTATTTTTGAAAAATAGGTAAGTGGGGGGTCCAAATAATATGCCAAACTTACAACAAGTACTTCATAAAAATCCCCTCTAATTATCTCCACTCACTTGGCTTCATGAAACACATTTTTAATAACATTCATCATTAATATTATAACTCACAATATTAACAACCAAATCATTCTCAGGAAAGAGGGGGCTTTCCGATAAGGATTTCTCCCTATTGGCACACAATTAGGTGACCAAACCCCTTTCCTCGACAGAACTTTCTAGACATCATCAATAATGTAAATAATAATATGAATAACTTTGTCGTCTAAATTATTGATTTAATACTATAAAATATTGTGACAATAATTGAATAAAACTGAGTGACTTCTCACGTAAGCATCAATAATCAAAGATATTGTACAATACTGTGTGCTACTATGCAACTATGCGTATTACTGTACTTTTATCATCGGGTATTTCAACAGTTAACGGTAAAACTTTTCTCGTTATTTTTATAAAAAGTTATTTTTATCATTTTCTAACTCCGACAATAACTCTGTTGTGGGGTCCACCAATGATTGTGCCATCGTACGAATATTCCCTGATAAAATGAATATTCCCTGACCAATCGAATATTTTATAACAACTTGCTTACTTTGCAAAATTTGAAAATATTACCCATAACTATAATATTATATCAAATCCACACCTTAATATTCAAAAAGATATTTAGAGAAAATTATTCTTTATTCATAAAAATTGGGGCCCTACAACTTTCCCTTCTTATGAAATTTTGTCCTAAAAATTAGTGTACGTACCTGGTATGTCGAAGATGTGAGGATACCTTGATTTCATTTCAGATTCTAACTCTCAGATCATTTCCTCAATATCGTGGTTTCTCCACAAAACTTTAACTTGAGGTATAACCTTGGAGCGTAGAATATATTCTTTCTTATCCAAGATTTTAACAGGTACCTCTTCATACGTTAAATCTTCCACTATCTCGTCCGGTTCTAAATTAATAACGTGGTTCAGGTCTTCCACTTATTTACGTAACATAGATATGTAAAAAAAACGTTATGAACACGAGACATACTTGACGGTAAGGCGAGTCTATAGGCCACAGTTCCTACTCGATCGAGAACTTCAAATAGAACAATAAATCGAGGGTTGAGATTTCCTCTCTTCATCGACTCTTGCTTCTAGAATAATGTCTTCTTGCACCTTCTTCTTTATATTCATTAGCTCCGAGTGTGTAGCTTGAGCTGCTTTAACTTTATCGATTAAAGTCGATTCTACTCGTATATTTGACATCATCACGTGGGTCCCTAGAGTCTTTAACTCTATCTCCATCCTTTGTAAGTCATATGGAATGGGTCTGTGTTAACGACGTCGCACTCATATTCGAATACGATCTTCTACTCAATGCGTCAGCTACCACGTTCACTTTTCTAGGATGGTATTGAATGTTATAATCGTAATATTTCAATAGCTCGAGCCAACGTCTTTGGCGCATGTTACGTTCGTTTTGGTTAAAGAAATATTTGAGGATTTTGTATTGGGTTCAAGGTCGATACATAATTCGATTTCACGCTTTGGGGGTAAGTTTGGAAGTTCTTCGGGGAATACATCAGAAAATTTATTAATAATAAAAATATCATTCAAAACTGTGACTCTCATCCAAGACTTGGATAGCACCTCACATTGATACCTATCAACTTGCCACCGTTATTCACAGCATCCCCTACGAAAAGTCTGGCTTCGGTACATCCCAAGACTTGGAAGCCTTCAGATAAAGGCTAGGGTCTCTTTACTTATGGCTTAATATGACAGTGATTGAATTTAGAAGTTTGGTTGCTTAAATTCGCATAACAGGTTGGTTAGGAATATGAAAGCTAATAACCTTACAAAAATAATCAATTTTAGCATGATGAGTATGTGACACCCCCAAAATAGGTATACATCACCCATCTTGAGTCGTCAAATACATGGTACAAAATTCAAATACAACTTAATAATACAATTGTCGTGTAAAATACCAAACAGATGATTTTCAATACTTCATAAAATTCATAACAAACCATGCATTAATTTTTAACAGTTCAAAATTTGTGGACATATAATCAACTTATATATGCATAACATATCCAAAAATCAAAACGATCCAACGGTCGAATTAAAATTATAACTCACATAATAGAGCTTTAAGAACACCGATTTGATTTTTTAATACTTCCAATCCGACAAAATGCTGATAAAATACCTCAACATTAATTCCTTCATTTATAACCACATAAAATAAATATTTAAATCAGTAATTAATTATTCCTATCCATCATTTCTGTCCACATAAAATAAATATTTCTTTATCATTTAAATCAGTAATTAATTATTCACAAATAATATTATAGAATCACAATAATGACAACCATGTCGTTCTCAGGAAAGAGGAGTTTTTCGATAAGGATTTCTCCTTACTGGTGCACAATTAGGTGACCAAACCTCTCCTTGACAGAATTTTTTAGACATTGCCAATAATGCTATCTAATAATATTATTCAATTAATATGAATTATTGATTTGATAATGGAAAATACTGTGCATTGACAATTATTGAAACAACAATAATATAAAATATCAACGCATCAATTATTGAATCAATAAAATAAAATATTGAACAGTAATTACTGTAACAATTATTGACTAGTGCCTTCTTACGTAAGAATCAATAATTCAAAAATACTGTGCAATACCGCGTGCTACTGTGCAACAATACGTATTACTGTATTTTAACCACCAGGTATGCTAACAGTTAACGGTAAAACTTTCGTTGTTATTTTATAAAACGATATTTTTGTCGTTTTCTCAATCCGACAATAATTCCGTTGCGGGGTCCATCAATGATTGTGTCGTCGTACGAATATTTCCTGTTAAAACGAATATTCCCCGACCAATTAAATATTATATAACAACTTGCGTACTTTGCAAAATTTATAAATATTACCCACAACTATAATATTATATCAAATTCACTCCATAATATTCAAAAATGATATTTATAGAAAATTTATCTTTATTCATTAAAGTTGGGGTCTTACAACCTCCCCTTCTTATGAAATTTTGTCCTCGAAATTAGGGTACGTACCTGGTATGTTGAAGAGGTAAGGATACCTTAATTTCATTTCAGATTCTAACTCCTAGGTTATTTCCTCAACATCGTTGTTTCTCCACAAAACTTTGACTTGAGGTATAACCTTGGAGCGTAAAATATGCTCCTTTTTATCCAAGATTTTAACAGGAACCTCTTCATACGTTAAATCTTCTGCTATTTCGTCCGGTTGTAACTCAATAATGTGGTTCGGGTCTTTCACATATTTACGTAACATAGATATATGAAAAACGTTATGAACACGAGACATACTTGGCGGTAAGGAGAGTCTATAGGCCACAGTTCCTACTCGTTCGATGATTAAAAATGGGCCAATCAATCGAGGATTAAGCTTTCATCTCTTTCCAAATCTCGTAACTCCTTTCCATGGAGTAACATGTAACAACACATGTTCTCCAATATTGAATTCCACGTCCTTTCGATGAAGAACATCATAACTCTTTTATCGATCTTGCGAGGTTTTTATACGTTGTCGGATCGTTTGAATCTTTTTTGTAGTCATACGTACCAACTCCGGTCCCACCCACGTTGCTTCACCCACCTCATCCCAGCATACTGGAGAACAACACTTTCTTCCATATAACGCCTCGAATGGAGCCATGCCAATACTTGCTTGATAACTGCTGTTGTAAGAAAACTCCACCAATGGTAAGAACTTGTCCCAACTTCCCTTGAAGTCAAGGACACAAAATCTTAATAGATCTTCAAGAGTTTGAATAGTCCTCTCTGACTGCCCATCCGTTTGAGGATGATAAGCCGAACCAAATCGTAAATTCGTACCCATAGCTTTTTGCAAACTAACCCAAAATCTTGAATTGAATCTTGGGTCTCGATCAGAAACTATGGATACTGGCATCCTATGCAATCTTACAATCTCGTTTATGTACATACGAGCAAGACGTTCAAGTGTATAAGTTTCTCGTATAGGTAAGAAATGAGCTGACTTGGTCAATCTATCAACAATGACCCAAATCGCATCTATGCCTTGAGAACCCTTGGGAAGACTAGTAACGAAATCCATGGTAATGTGCTTCCACTTCCATTCTGGAATTTCAAGTGGTTGCAATGGACCTTTTGGTACTTGATGCTCCGCCTTGACTCGTTGACAAGTTAGACACCTTGAGATAAACTCCACGATCTCTCTCTTCATATTGCTCCACCAAAATGTATGTCAAAGATCATGATATATTTTGGTACTCCCAGGATGGATTTCAAATGGTGTGTTTTGCGCATCCATCATGATTTTATACTTTAAATCAGGGTCGTTAGGAACACAAAGTCTGGAGTTGACTCGAAGTATTCCTTCTTCATCAATTCTTGCTTCTGGCATAGCACCTTCTTGCACTTTCTTCCTCATACGCATCAGCTCCAGGTCTGTAGCTTGAGCAGCTTTAACTTTATCGATTAAAGTCGGTTCTACTCGTATATTCGCTATCATCACATGGGTCCCTGGAGTTTTTAACTCTATCTCCATCCTTTGCAAGTGCGTTGACAATATCGCACTCGTACCCCCATATTATCTTCTACTCAATACGTTAGCTACTACGTTCGCTTTACCAGGATGGTTTTGAATGGTATGATCATAATCGTTCAACAATTCAAGCCAACGTCGTTGCCGCATGTTGAGTTCCTTTTGCGTGAAGAAATATTTGAGGCTTTTATGATCAGTAAAGATCTCCACTTTTTCCCCATACAAGTAATGCCTCTAAATTTTAAGTGCGAAGACAACAGCTGCCAACTCTAGATCATGAGTAGGAAAATTTCTCTCATATTCTTTGAGTTGTCGAGAGGCATAGGCTATGACTTTTCCATATTGCATGAGAACACATCCTAACCCTTTGCCCGAAGCATCACTGTAGATGACAAATCCCTCCGAGCCAGATGGTATTGTCAGAACAGGTGCTGAAATGAGTCTCCTCTTGAGTTCTTAAAAACTCTTCTCACATTCCACGCTCCAACCGAATTTTGTATCTTTCCGAGTCAGCTGAGTTAATGGAGTAGCGATTCGAGAAAACCCTTCTACGAATCTCCAATAATAACCAGCTAAGCCGAGAAAGCTATGTACTTCGGTCACTGATTTAGGTTGCTCCCAGCTTTAAATAGCTTCAATCTTTGCCGGGTCAACAGATATTTCATGACTTGATACTACGTGCCCAAGGAATGCTACTTCCTCCAACCAGAACTCACATTTCTTCAATTTGGCATAAAGCTTGTTTCCACGAAGCTTTTGGAGTATTAGCCTTAAGTGTTGCTCATGATCTTCACGGCTTTTGGAATATATGAGGTTGTCATCAATAAAGACGACCACAAAGTGATCCAAATATTCTTTGAATACTCGGTTCATCATATCCATGAAGGCAGCAGGAGCATTAGTCAATCCAAAAGACATGACTAGGAATTCATCATGCCCGTACCGAGTTTTGAAAGCCGTCTTTGGAATATCATCGGTTCTAATCTTTAACTGATGATATCCGGAATGATGATCGATCTTTGAAAAGAATTTGGCACCTTGCAACTGGTCAAATAGTTCATCAATACGTGGCAATGGGTACCTATTCTTGATGGTGACATGATTTAACTCCCGATAATTAATACAAAGTCGCATACTCCCATCTTTCTTCTTCACGAATAGAACAGGAGCACCCCAAGAAGACGTACTAGGATGAATGAAACCGATGTCTAACAATTCCTGCAATTGGGTCTTTAACTCCTAAAGTTCAATAGGAGCCATTCGATATGGGGCTTTGGAAATGGGTTTTGTACCAGGTTCAAGGTCGATACAAAATTTAATTTCTAACTTTGGGGGTAGGCCAGGAAGTTATTCAGGGAATACGTCAGGAAATTTATTAACAATAGAAACATCATTTAGAATTGACGTATTTTTGTTTAAATCCGTGACATGAGCTAAGAAAGCTTGACATCCGTTTTTCAATAAACGAATAGCTTTATGGCTTGAGATGATAGTGATTGATTTTAATGGTTTGGTTGCTTAAATTCGCATAATAGGTTGGTTAGGAATATGAAAGTTAACAACCTTGCGAAAATAATCAATTTTTGCATGATGAGTAGTTAACCAATCAATCCTTAGAATTACATCAAATGCAAGTATTTTCCATAAAATAAGATCGACAGGTAATGTGAGGGTACCGATTTAAACCAAACAAGACTTATAAATAGTGGATGTAATGAAGGTTTCTCCTAACGGAGTTTCAACAGATAAGTCAAAGTCTAATTTTTCTGGAGTCAAATTTAAACATTGAGCGTAAGTAGGAGAAATAAAAGAATGGGTAGAACCGGTATCAAATAAGGTATAGACTTCGCTAGAGTTTATGATAAGCTTACCCGTGGTGACCTCGTTCGGGTTCCTTACTTTCTGGGAGGTCACAACAAACGCTCTCCCTTGAACTATTGGCTTTGACTTTTTTGGGACGGCCTTTGGTGCCTCCATCCCAGCTGGACTTGTCTTCGGTGCACGACAAAATTGGGCTAAGTGACCTTCTCTTCCACAATTATAACACGCTTTGGACTGCATCGCGCAATTTGGACTGATGTGTCCCTCCCCTCCGTATTTGAAGCATAAGATAGGTGGTCGTTCTCCTTCCTTAACAACGGGTGTTGGTGCTGACGTCTTTCCATCATTGTTAAATCTCCTCTTCTTGCAAAGTCCACTCTTATTGTCTTGGCCATGATTACCACCGAAGTCGTTACCATTTCTAGCATGTTGATTCCCTCCACGTTTGTTGTCACCACTTCGATGACTGCTACCACTGGTATTATCATTTTGTCAGCTGGTTTCTCTTGGTTGGGTTGACTCATTATCACGTTCCAATAACTGAACCCTATTCACAACATCTAAATACAAGCAAAGTTTGTGAGAGATAAGGTATTGACGAATCTCGGGTTTCAAACCTCTTAGAAACATCTGCGTCATTCTCTCCTCATTATCAATTAAGTGGGACGCAAATTGTGATAACTCAGCAAACTTGGCTTCGTACTGTGACACGGTCATGTTGTTTTGCTCCAGTTTAATGAACTCTACCTCTTTCATGTGACGAATACTTTTGGGAAAGTACTTGTCGTCGAACAGTTCTTGGAACTTCTCCCAAGACATCTTCAGTGCGGCAGGTTGAGTACGCTTTATAGATTCCCACCAGTAATCTGCTTCTGCCCGCAACATGAAGGTGGCAAAGGGAAATTTTTGCTCCTCGGAGCATCCCAAGACATCAAATATCTTGTTGATCTGCTTTATCCACGTCTCCACCTGAAGTGGTTTTGGCTCTCCAAAAAACTCTGGTGGTCCCAACTCCTTGAACTGTTTAGCGGTGACCGTCCTAGAGTTTCCAGTGTTTTCACCAACATTTTGGACAGGAGCCACTCTCGTCTGATGTTACATGAATTGCATAAAGCCTATAAACATTCCATCGTTGTTGTTTACCTGAGGATTATTGTCTTCCTGTTGCACATTATCCTGGGTATTGATTTGTAGTGACTCAACGGTCTCCTGTGCTCCATTGCTATTCTCAATATTCTCGGATGTCATTTTTAAATACTGCCACAAAACAAGGGTTAATTGACATGCAACATATTATTCCTATACTCTGACCGACCAATTAAATACCAAATATACTTAGGTAGGTCATACTAGCGAAGGAATTCCCTATCTCTCCCCTCCTAGTTCTTGTCTCACATCTCAGCCAGGGATCATATCCCTAAGCTTTGATACCAACTATGACGCCCCCAAAATAGGTATACATCACCCATCTTGAGTTGTCAAATACATGGTACAAAATTTAAATACAACTTAATAATACAACTGTCGTGTAAAATACGACAAAACATAAGCTGAGAGTTTTAAAACGCATATTGTCCTCTAGACAGTATTGAACTCAAATAGAGTCCTCAATACGATTATTATCACACTATTTTATAGAATAGTGAGGACTACTAATGCTATCATCTAGACCGTCACTCCGTTCCCCAACTAGTTCCGACTACGTTCTCATTTCCTGAAGAGGACAATGAAAGCAAAAGGGTGAGCTCAACTAGCCCGGTAAGAAATATTATGACTAAGATAGTGCAGAATAATTTATCGTTAGCCTTCAACAATGTTAAACTGATAAAATATTCCAAACATCAAGTTTAACTGCAGCGGAACAAGCAATCCATTAGAAGAGTCAAGTAGAAAATAAAATCTACTATCTTTTATGATTTAAAAGATTTTTCATCACTTTTATCGTTGAGACTTAGCTTAATAAATAATCCACATCATCCCTGCACTACGGCCAAGGATATTCATTAGTATCACGTCCACAAATTATCCATGCACTACGGGCCAAGGATATTCGTGTATTCATCAATGGTCATGATCATGCCAACTTTTGTCCACCAATGCACTATGGGCCAATGAGGACTTTTACCACATCATTTGTAATATTACGGTCATGATTACACCGAATAATCCCTGGTCATAATCATACCAAGTCCATCTATGGACTACAGGTCACAGATGACTTTCAACAGAATATAAACATGAGGATGATGACAATGATATAAGAATTCAATAAAACAAGTTCAAGAATAAATTTTTAAAGATTTATAATTTTATTTATCCAGAAATCAATAACGTCCAAATTGTCAACATGATACTGCTTTGTGGAGTAAAATTGAAGAATAATATTGTACCAAAAATAACTTGGACCAAAAATGAATAAATTTTTATCGTGAATAGTACTCGAGTGAATAGTATTCTGTGAATAGTACTTCGGAGATAGTAATCCCGTGAATATTACTCTGGCATGAAAAAGTTAAAACTTATCAAGAATGCTCAGGATAATATTTTCATAAAAAGATACTAGATAAAGCGCAAATATCAAGGATATTCTACTAATTTTATGGAGTATAGAAGCCAAAATTTTAACAAAACGAGTATAGAATTCGAAATTTGAAACGAAATAATATTACTTACATACTACAGAGTATGGAAAAAAAAAATTATTTCAAGCGAATATTGAACAAAAATAACACCCCTTACCTCAAAATAACAGTATTTTTGATCGGAATATCGGATGTATAGCCGAAGGAAACTTGCACTGAATAGCAACTCTCAAAGTATCTAAATACTTATAAAAATATGCTCGATAATATAGAGAGAAAGAAAACTTGTTTCTGGTGTGATTTTCAATTCTAACCTAAGCACCTATTTATAGAAAAATCCTAGAACGCCAAAGGAGACTAAAATAATAATATATCATTTCTTTTCTTCTACGCACCAACCATCCAAGACTAGCCATCTAAGCCTGCGAATTCTGAAAAAAATAGCAGCCCACATGTTCAAAAAAATAAAAGTGGGTCCCACCCAATTTTAATATAAATTATTTTATTTTTCGAACTTCAGAAATTCATAATAAATAGTCTTTTTATCAGAAAAATTCGAATCTCATGTCTATTTCATAGGAAATTTAATTCTCTACAACTTTGTAAGTTTAAGTTTTTCCAAATTTCAAACAGAAAATATCCGAAATTCACAAACGGATAATTTTCAATACCTCATAAAATTCATAACAAATTATACGTTAATTTTTAACGGTTCAAAATTTGTGAACATATACTTAACTTATATATGCATAACATATCCAAAAATTACAACGATCCAAAGGTCGGATTAAAATTATAACTCACACAATAGAGCTTTAAGAACACCGATTTGATTTTTTAATACTTTTAATCCGACAAAATACTGATAAAACACCTCAACATTAATTCCTTCATTTATAATCACATAAAATAAATATTTTCATATCCATCATTTATGTCCACATAAAATAAATATTTTCTTATCATATAAATCAATAATTAATTATTCACAAATAATATTACAGAATCACAATAATGACAACCAGGCCGTTCCCAGGAAAGAAGGGGCTTTCCGATAAGGATTTCTCCTTACTGGCGCGCAATTATGTGACCAAACCTCTCATTGACAGAACTTTCTAGACATTGCCAATAATGATATCTAATAATATTATTCAATTAATATGAATTATTGATTTGATAATGGAAAATACTGTGCAGTGACAATTATTGAAATAACAATAATATAAAATATCAACGCAGTAATTATTGAATTAATAAAATAAAATATTGAACAGTAATTACTGTAACAATTATTGAGTAGTGCCTTCTTACCTAAGAATCAATAATTCAAAAATACTGTGTAATACTGTGTGCTACTGTGCAACAACGCGTATTAATGTATTTTAACCACCAGGTATTCTAACAGTTAACGGTAAAACTTTCGCTGTTATTTTATAAAAAGATATTTTTGTCATTTTCTCAATCCGATAATAATTCTGTTGTGGGGCCCACTAATGATTATGCCGTCGTACAAATATTTCCTATTAAAACGAATACTTCCCGACCAATCGAATATTATATAACAACTTGTGTACTTTATAAAATTTATAAATATTACCAACAACTATAACATTATATCAAATTCACTCCATAATATTCAAAAATGATATTTATAGAAAATTCATCTTTATTCATAAAAGTTGGGGTCTTACAGAATAGTTAAGTAGTCGATTCCTAAAATCACATCAAATGCAAGTATTTTCAAAGAGATGAGATCAACAGGTAATGTGAGAGTGTCGATTTGAATCAAACAAGATTTATAAATAGTGGACAACCTTTGGTGTCATCATTATCGCTGGAACCACCGACTTTTACTTGTCCAGGACAACCTTTGGTGTCATCATTATCGCTGGAATTGATTTTCGCTATAGGGCATATTGTACCCTCAACTGCTTCGTCGTACTCTTAATCCATGATCTGAATCATTAATCTTCGATCCATATCGAATTGGGGTTGATCGCAATGTACAGGATAATTTAAAACTCGATGTTGGGTTCTCTCAATTGTTGTCCAAAAAGAGAAATACATATAATCTATTTTAGCCTTCTTGGATCGGACTTCTCTTTCCACATTATTAACGCGTCGTGCAACTTTTGCCCATGCATCTTTCATTCTCACTCGTTCAGTTGTTTCTTCTTTCAGTTGATCCTTGACATTTGAATTCTCATATTCTAGATTTATCATCTTATACTCTGCTAAAGAGTGCTTCTGTTTAAGCATCACATATCGGGTAATGCAATCTTGAATTGTTGCATCCCTTTGCTCAACGACCGTCTATCGTTCTTCGGGCTACTCTTCTAACTCATGAATATAATTTTGCAGTTCTATATTTTGATCATAATGTTCTCCTAATAAATCTTCCTCAAGTTCCTCTTCTTCCTCACTCTCAGCTGTTTCCTCTGCGACTAGGTCGGATGCAACTATTAGTTCTTCACTCACCACATGGATATCTCTAATTTCTTCTTTGCCTGACATCCTACAATTAAGTTTAATAACTTAATTAGTACTCCCCAATAAAATCTTTGTTATAACAAAATATTATACTCTAATATTTATTCATTAAATGAATCTCCTGAATTCATCACTTAAAACTCTATATGAGTTCATCTCTTAATTTTCAAATGTCATTTTCAAATACTACCACAAAACAAGGGTTCTTTGACAAGCCACATATTATCCCTATATTCTGACCGACCAATTAAATAACAAATAAGCTTACGTAGGTCATACTAGAGAAGGATTTACCCATCTCTCCCCTCCTAGTTCTAGTCTCAAATTTCAGTCAGGGATCATATCCCTAAGCTTTGATACCAACTGTGACGTTCCCAAAATAGGCATACATCACCCATTCTGAGTCGCCAAATACATGATACAGAATACAAATACAAACTTAATTATATAATTGGTTCGACGTCTGGTAAAGGCAAGTACTATTGGCGAAAGTGACTCTTAGATGATGACATATGGCCCCCATAGAATAAACCAAACTTACAACAAACGTCTCATAACAGACTTCTTATTTATATCAAAGATTGAATAAATATTTACCACCAATCATTTTATCTTCAATCAACATATTTTTTAATCTTTCAACAATTATTCATCATTAATATTATAACTCACAATATTGACAACCAGATCATTCCCACGAAAGAGGGGGCTTTCCGATAAGGACTTCTCCTTATTGGCGCGCAATTAGGTGACCAAACCCCTTTTCTCGACAGAACTTTCTAGACATCGTCAATAATACAAATAATAATATGAATAACTTTATCGTCTCAACTATTGATTTAATAATATAAAATATTGTGCAGATGATACTGCGACAATAATTGAATCAATAACGTGAGATATTATGCAGCAATTACTGTAGCAATAATTGAGTATAATTGAGTGACTTCTCATGTAAGCCTCAATAATCAATACCGTGTGCTACTATGCAACCACACGCATTACTATACTTTTATCACCAGGTATTTCAATAGTTAACGGTAAAACTTTCACCGATATTTATATAAAAAGATAATCTTGTCGTTTTCTAACTCCGACAATAATTTTGTTATGGGGTCCACCAATGATTGTGCCATCGTACGAATATTCTCCGACAAAAAGAATATTCCCTAACCAAACGAATATTTTATAACAACTTGCTTACTTTACAAAATTTATAAATATTACCCACAACTATAACATTATATTAAATCCACACCATAATATTCAAAATGATATTTAGAGAAAAATGATCTTTATTTAATAAAGTTGGGGTCTTACAACCTCCCCTTTTTATGAAATTTCGTCCTCGAAATTGGGGTACGTACCTGGTATGTCGAAGAGGTGAGGATACCTTAATTTCATTTTAGATTCTAACTCCCAGGTCATTTCCTAAATATCGTGGTTTCTCCACAAAACTTTGACTTGAGGTATAACCTTGGAGCGTAGAATATGTTGCTTATCCATGATTTTAACAGGTACCTCTTCATACGTTAAATCTTTCTCTATTTCGTCTGGTTCTAAATCAATAATGTGGTTCGGGTCTTCCACATATTTACGTAACATGGATATATGAAAAACATTATGAACACAAGATATACTTGGCAATAAGGCGAGTCTATAAGCCATAGTTCCCACTCGATTAAGGATTTCAAATGGGCCAATGAATCGAGGATTGAGCTTTCCTGTCTTTCCAAATCTCGTAACTCCTTTCCATGGAGAAACCCGTAACAACACTTGATCTCCAACACTGAATTCCACGTCATTTCGATGAAGATTAGCATAACTCTTTTGTTAATCTTGTGAGGTTTTTATACGTTATCGGATCATTTGAATCTTTTTTGTTGTCATGCATACTAATTCTGGTCCCAACAACGTTGCTTCACCCACCTCATCCTAACATACTAGAGAACGACACTTGCGTTCATATAACGCCTCGAATGGAGCCATACCAATACTTTCTTGATAACTGTTGTTGTAGGAAAATTCCACTAATGGCAAAAACTTGTCCCAACTTCCTTTGAAGTCAAGGACACAGAGTCTTAATAGATCTTCAAGAGTTTGAATAGTCCTCTCTGACTGCCCATCCATTTGAGGATGATATGCCAAACTAAATTGTAAATCCGTGCCCATAGCTTTTTGCAAACTAACCCAAAATCGTGAAGGGAATCTTGGGTCTCGATCAGAAACTATGGATACTGGCATACCATGCAGTTTTACAATCTCATTTATATAAATACAAGCAAGACGTTCAAGTGAAAACATTTCTCGTATGGGTAAGAAATGAGCAGACTTGGTCATTCTACCAACAATGACCCAAATCACATCTATGCCTTGAGAAACCTTGGGAAGACCAGTAATGAAATCCATGGTAATCTGTTCCCACTTCAATATTGGAATTTTAAGTGGTTGTAATGGACCTTTTGGCACTTGATGCTCCGCTTTGACACGTTGACACGTTAACAACTTGAGATAAACTTTTCTATATCTCCCTTCATATTGCTCCATAAAAATGTATGTCGAATATCATGATACATTTTGGTACTCCCACGATGGATTGCAAATGGTGTGTTGTGCACCTCAATCATGATTTTATACTTTAATTCAGGATCGTTAGGAGCATAAAGTCTAGAGTTGACTCGAAGTATTCCTTCTTCATCAATTCTTGCTTCTGGAATAGCACCTTCTTGTACTTTCTTCTTCATACGCATCAGCTCTAGGTCCGTAGCTTGAGTAACTTTAACTTTATCGATTAAAGTCGGTTCTACTCGTATATTTGTCATAATTACGTGGGTCCCTGGAGTCTTTATCTCTATCTTCATCCTTTGTAAGTCATACCAAATGAGCCTTTGCATTAACAGTATCGCACTCGTACCCGAATATGATCTTCTACTCAATGCGTCAGCTACCACATTCGCGTTTTCAGGATGGTATTGAATGGTATGATCATAATCTTTCAGTAGCTCGAGCCAATGTCGTTGCCGCATGTTGAGTTCCTTTTGGGTGAAGAAATATTTGAGGCTTTTATGATCTGTATAGATCTCAACTTTCTCCCCATACAGGTAATGCCTCCAAATTTTAAGTGCGAAAACGACAGCTGCCAACTCCAGATAATGAGTAGGATAATTCCTCTCATATTCTTTGAGTTGTCGCAAGGCATAGGCTATGACTTTCCCATATTGCATGAGAACACATCCTAAACCTCTGCCTGAAGCATCACTGTAGATGACATATCCCTCCAAACCAGATGGTATTGTCAAAATAGGTGCTGAAATGAGTCTCCTCCTGAGTTTTTGAAAACTCTTCTCACATTCCTCGCTCCAACCGAATTTTGTATCTTTTCAAGTCAGCTGAGTTAATGGAGTAACGATTCGAGAAAATCCTTCCATAAATCTCCGATAATAACCAGTTAAGCCCAGAAAGCTACGTACTTCGATAACTGACTTAGGTTGCTCCCAGCTTTGAATTGCTTCAATCTTTATCGGGTCAATAGATATTCCATGATTTGATATCACGTTCCCAAGGAATGCTACTTCCTCAAGCCAGAACTCATATTTCTTCAACTTGGCATTTAGTTTGTTTTCATGAAGCTTTTGGAGTATTAGCCTCAAGTGTTGCTCATGGCTTTTGGAGTATAAGAGGATGTCATCAATAAAGACTACAACAAAATGATCCAAATATTCCTTGAATACTCGGTTCATCATATCCATGAAGGCCGCATGAGCATTAGTCAATCCAAAAGACATGACTAGGAATTCGTAATGCCCGTATCAAGTTCTGAAAGCAGTCTTCAGAATGTCATCAATTTTAACTTTTAACTGATGATACCTGGAATGAAGATCGATCTTTAAAAAGAATTTAGCGCCTTGCAACTGGTCAAACAGGTCATTAATTCGAGGTAACGGTGACATGATTCAACTCCCGATAGTTAATACAAAGTCGTATACTTCCATCTTTCTTCTTTACGAATAGAATAGGAGTACCCCAAGGAGACATACTAGGACGAATGAAATCGATGTCTAACAATTCTTGTATTTGGGTTTTAACTCCTAAAGTTCAATAGAAGCCATTCAATATGGGGCTTTGGAAATGGGTTTTGTACCGGGTTCAAGATCAATACAAAACTCGATTTCACACTCTGGGGGTAGGCTAGGAAGTTCTTCAGGGAATACGTCAAAATATTTATTAACAATAGAAATCTTATTCAAATCTGACGTAATTTTGTTTAAATATGTGACATGGGCTAAGAAAGCTTGACATCCATTTTTTAATAAACGAATGGCTTTATGGCTTGATATGACAGTGATTGACTTTAGTGGTTTGGTTGCTTGAATTCGCATAATAAGTTGGTTAGGAATACGAAAGCTAACAACCTTACGAAAATAATCAATTTTAGTATGATGAGTAGTTAACCAATCAATCCCTAAAATCACATCAAATGCAAGTATTTTCAAAGAGATAAGATCAACAGGTAATGTGAGGGTGCCAACTTGAATCAAACAAGGCTTATGAACAGTGGATGTAATGAAGGTTTTTCCCAGTAGAGTTTTAACAGATAAGTCAAAGTCTAATTTCTACAGAGTTATATTTAAACGTTGAGCGCAAGTAGGAGAAATAAAAGAATGGATATAACCGGTATCAAATAAGGTATAAACTTCGCAAGAGTTTATAATTAGCTTACCCGTGATAACTTCATCTGGGTTGCTCACTTTTTGGGAGGTCACGACAAACGCTCTCCCTTGAACTACCGGCTTTGACTTGTCTGGGACGGCCTTTGGTGTCTCCATCCTAGCTAGACTTGACTTCACTGCACGACAAAATTGGGCTAGGTGACCTTCTCTTCCACAATTATAACACGCTTTGGACTGCTGCGTACAGTTTGGACTGATGTGTCCCTCCCCTCCGCATTTGTAGCATATGACTGGTGGTCGTTCCCCTTCCTTGAAAATGGGTGCTGCTTCTATTGTCTTGTCCATGATTACCACCGAAGTGGTTACCATTTCTGGCATGTTGATTCCCTCCACGTTTGTTATCACCTCTTCGATGATTGCTACCACTGGTATTATCATTTTGCCGGCTGCTCTCTCTTGGTTGGGTTGACTCATTATCACGCTCCAATAACTGAGCCCTATTTACAATATCTGAATACAAACACAGTTTGTGAGAAATTAGGTATTGACGTATCTCGGGTTTCAAACCTCTTAGAAACATCCGCGTCATTCTCTCCTCATTATCAACTAAGTGGGGAGCAAACCGGGATAACTCGACAAACTTAGCTTCGTACTGTGACACGGTTATATTATTTTACTCTACCTTAATGAACTCCACCTCTTTCTTGTGATGAATACTTTCGGGAAAGAACTTATCGTTGAACAGTTCTTGAAATTTCTCCTAAGACATCATTAGTGTAGTAGGTTGGGTATGCTTTATAGATTCCTACCAGTAATCTGCCTCTACTCATAACATGAAGGTGGAAAAGGGAACCTTTTGCTCCTTGGAACATCCCAAGACATCAAATATCTTGGTGATGTACTTTATCCACGTCTCTGTCTTAAGTGGTTCTCGCTTTCTCACAAACTCCGGTAGTCCTAGCTCCTTGAACTGCTTAGCGGGGACCATCCGTGAGTTGCCAGTGCTTCTACCTGCATTTTGGATATGAGTCTCTCTCGCCTGATGTTGCATGAATTACAGAAAGCCTCTAAACATTCTGTCGTTCATCATTTGGTCGGTGTTGTTGTTTACCGGGGGATTATTGCCTTCCTGATGCACATTATCCTGGGTATTGATATGTGGTGAATCAACGGTCTCATGTGCTCTATTGCTATTCCCAACATTCTTGGATGTCATTTTCAAACACTACCACAAAATAAGGGTTAATTGACATGCCACATATTATCCTTATATTCTGACCGACCAATTAAATAACAATTAAACTTAGGTAAGTCATACTAGCGAAGGAATTACCCGTCTATCCCCTACTGGTTCTAGTCTTACATCTCAGCCAAGGATCATATCCCTAAGCTCTGATACCAACTGTGACGTCCCCAAAATAGGTATACATCACCCATCTTGGGTCACCAAAAACATGGTACAAAATTCAAATACAAACTTCCTTATACAATACGACAAAAACCGTAGCTGAGAGTTTTTACACGAATATTGTCTAGTAGACAGTATTAAAACTCAAATGGAGTCATCATTACAATTATTATTACACTATTTTATAAAATAGTGAGGACTATTACAACCACCATCTCAGACCATCACTCCGTTCCCCGACTAGTTTCGGCTACGTTCTCATTTCCTGAAGAGAACAATGAAAGCAAAAGGGTGAGCTCAACTAGCCCAGTAAGAAATATTATGACTAAGATAATGCAGAATAAATTATCATTAGCCTTCAACAGTGTTAAATTGATAAAATACAATAGACATCAAGTTTAACTGCAGCGGAACAAGCAATCCATTAGAAGAGTCAAGTAGAGCATGATATCTTCTATGATTTAAAAAGTTTATTATCAATTTTATCGCTAAGACTCAGCTAAATAAATAATCCACATCACTGAATTATCCATGCACCTACGGGCCAAGGATATTCATTATCATCACCAATGGTCATGATCATACCAACAACTGTCCATCAATGCACTACGGGCCAATGATGACTTTTACCACATCATTTGTAACATTACGGGTCATGATTATACCGAATAATCACTGGTCATAATCGTACCTATTAACAGTCCATCTATGCACTACGACCAAAGATGACTTTCATCACAATATAAGCATGAGGATGATGACAATGATATAAGAATTCAAATAAATGAGAGCAAGGATAAATTTTAAAGATTTATAATTCAATTTATACAAAATTCAATAATGTCCAAATTTTCAATATGATACTGCTTTGTGGAGTACAATTCAAGAATAATATTGTATCAAAAATAATTTGGACAGAAAAAAATCAATTTTTGTCATGAATAGTACCCCGTGAATAGTACTTCATAAATAGTACTTTGTGAATAGTACCCCGTAAATAGTACTCCAACATGAAAAGATTAAACTTTAACAAGAATATTCAGAAAAATATCATTGTGAAACGATACTAGATGAAGCGCAAACTTCAAGGATATTCTACTAATTTCAAGGAGTATAGAAGTAATACTTAACAACATGAGTGTAGAATTCAAAATCTGAAATGAAATAATATTACTTACATACTATAGAGTATGAAAGAACATATTATTTCATACGAATATTTAACAAAAATAATATTCCTTATGAATACGAAAGAAATAATACCACTTACCTTAGTAAGAGATTGGATACTGCAATAGTGTAGTAACAGAATACTCTTCTTTCTCTCTGATTCTCTCTCTATAGATTTCTCTTGTGAGTCGCAGTGAATTGGTGAGAATGATAGAAGAAATAAGCTTTTATTGATAGAAGATTTCTAGCTTAGCCCTTGCAATGTGAAAAGGCAAGTGGCTTGACGACTGATGATGTGAAAAGAAAGGTGGTTTGACGCCTGTAATGTGAAATAACAAGTGGTTTGACGCCTATATTGTGAAACAACAAGTGGTTCGACACCTGACGACAATTGATTCGACACCCGTAATGTGAAACGACAAGTGGTTCGACGCTTGTAATGTGAAACGACAATTGGTTCGACGTCTGGTAAAGGCAAGTACTATTGGCGAAAGTGACTCTTAGATGATGACATATAGGCCTCATAGAATAAACCAAACTTACAATAAACGTCTCATAACAGACTTCTTATTTATATCAAAGATTGAATAAATATTTACCACCAATCATTTTATCTTCAATCAACACATTTTTTAATCTTTCAATAATTATTCATCATTAATATTATAAATCACAATATTGACAACCAGATTATTCCCAAGAAAGTGGGGGCTTTTCGATAAGGACTTCTTATTGGCGCGCAATTAGGTAACCAAACCCCTTTCCTCGACAGAACTTTTTAGATATCGTCAATAATGCAAATAATAATATGAATAACTTTATTGTCTCAACTATTGATTTAATAATATTAAATATTGTACCGATGATATTGCGACAATAATTGAATCAATAACGTGAGATATTATGCAACAATTACTATAGCAATAATTGAGTATAACTGAGTGACTTCTCATGTAAGCATCAATAATCAATACCGTGTGCTACTATATAACCACACGTATTACTGTACTTTTATCATCGAGTATTTCAATAGTTAATGGTAAAACTTTCGTCGTTATTTTTATAAAAAGATAATTTTGCCATTTTCTAACTCCGACAATAATTCTGTTGCGGGATCCACCAATGATTTTGCCATCGTACGAATATTCCCCGACAAAAAGAATATTCCCCGACCAAACGAATATTTTATAACAACTTGCTTACTTTGTAAAATTTATAAATATTACCCACAACTATAACATTATATTAAATCCACACCATAATATTCAAAATGATATTTAGAGAAAAATAATATTTATTTATTAAAGTTGGGGTCTTACACTATAGCCACCATCTCGGACCATCACTCCATTCTCCGACTAGTCCCAGCTATATTCTCTTTTTCTGAAGAGAACAATAAAAGCAAAGGGTGAGCTCAACTAGCCCAGTAAAGAATATTATGACTAAGATAATGTAGAATAAATTATCATTAGCCTTCAACAATATAACAACTGATAGAATACAATAGACAACAAGTTTTAAATCAACAACTGTAACGAAAATTATAATCCATTAGAAGAGCTAAGTAGAGTATGATATCTACTATCTTCTATGATTTAAAAGTTTATCATCAATTTTATCACTAAGACTTAGCTCAATAAATAATCCACATCACTAATTATCCATGCACTACGGTCCAAGGATATTCATTATTATCACATCCATAAATTATCCATGCATTACGAGCCAAGAAATCCGTGTTATCACTAATGGTCATGATCATGCCAATAACTGTCCATCAATGCACTATAGGCCAATGAAGACTTTTACCACATCATTTGTAACATTACAGGTCATGATTATACCGAATAATTCCTGGTCATAATCATACAAATCAACAGTTCATCTATGCACTACGGGCCAAAGATGACTTTCATCACAATATAATTATGAGGATGATGACAATGATATAAGAATTCAATTAAATGAGAAACATGGATGAATTTAAAAAATTTATAATTCAATTTATCCAGAATTTAATAATGTCCAAATTGTCAACATGATACTGCTTTGGGGAGTAAAATTCAAGAATAATATTGTATCAAAAATAATTTGGACAGAAAAAAAATTAATTGTTGCCATGAATAGTACCTCAGGTGAATAGTACCCGAGTGAATAGTATCCCATGAAAAGTACTTATAATATCCGAGAATTTTCACGTATTATAAAATGAATATATTAATGGAAATACTATTTATGTGAATATAAGTGTTATTGTTTTATGAGTTGGTTAATGCAATTGATTCGTATTAGATCAATGCATATTAAGATGTGTGAATTGACAATGAGAAGTGTGAAATGCCTTGTATGGTATAATGCGAAACGATAAAATTCACTAAGCAAGTTAAAACGGGAATTAGGAAGATTAATCGGGTTGATCATGAAATGTCATGTAGTTAATAAGTACGCTCTTAGACTTGTAATATTACTCATGTGGACAGTAATTCATGTCGTATAAAATGAGTTTAGCGATGAAAATTGGCACGGGCTTGAAGCTAAACCAGCCTTGGCAGTGTCAGGGTACGGCGCAGTTGCGCCAGTGGTCATTTGGAGAAAACTAATTTGTTTCACTTTAGAAATTAAATGAAACAATTATGTGATATGTGTGATATTGATAAACCATGAAAAAAAGTACGTTATGTTTGACTAAGGAATTATTAAGTAAACCATTAATTAATATTAATTAATTGTGGTAGAATATTGATTACTTGGTAAGTAATTTATAATATGAGACTATTATTATTTGTAATATATCTTTATATATAATAAGAATTATATAGATAATTAATGATTATGGAGATCCTAAAATACATTAATCGATGAGGAATGGATTAATTAATATTGGTGGTAATTAATCAAGGAAGTGAGTAGTTTGTTTATTTGACATAAATAAGTAAGTTATTAACATAATAATATTATATTGACAGTTATGTGTATGTGAGCAATAATACGACTATACTATATAGTATAGTGTAACTTTTATGTGACTATATATTAAGTTTTATGATACTATATGGTACGAGGCAATATGATTAGGCATATTGAAACTATATGGTATACATATATCATGAAATATGTATGCAATAATATGCATGTGGGTAGACATTAAAATAAAATGTACATGGATTATATGTATGTTGCATAACATATACTACCTTGAAATGTTAAATCATATTGTGACATTAAGTTATAATGTATGGTTGATATGTGTATAAAATATAACATAAGAGTGGGAATTTGTAGAAGTATACATGAGTGCTGAGTTAGTGGAAGTGTCCCAAAATGAGTGTCCCATTTGCCTCATTTCTCAGTCATGTATAAACCAAAAAGGTTAAGGCCTATTCCTTCTTCCAAGCTTTGCTAGACAATGATCATGCAGGGAGTGGGCATAATGATGCAAATCACCAACCAATTACCAACTCCTTGTTAACCTTCATGCAATTCTTCCATCCTTTGGTTTGAGTTCTTGGACAATGGCTTGGCATGGTCAAAGAATTTTCTATAAAATGAACACTTCCCTTCATTATTTGTGTTGCTTGAGTTGTCTGAGAATTTCTAAGAGATTGAGAGCATTCTAGGACATTGGGAGTTCATTAGGAGCAAGCTAATTTGTAATTACAGAGGTATCAAATCCTTCCATTTTTAGTTTCTGTTAAATAGAGTTTTCGTGAGTTCTTAAAATTCAAATTTGTGATTTTGTGAAATTAGATGTTAATGAGATTGGGTAATTTCCATATAGTTGTTATATGACCATATAAGCATGTTTAAACTGATACATGAGTGCTTAGGAATGAATTCATGAGTAATTTCTGTGTTTGGGATAAATAGTTGCCGACGCCAACTGTTTCTGGTTCGAACCAGACGTGGCGCAGCTGCACCGTATTAACACTGAGGTGTAGCGCAGCTGCGCCGGTTCCTAAGTTCAGTTGGAACTTCTGTTTTGAAATCTTCTATGTGTTGATCAACCATTATAGCTTAAACTAGCATTAAAGCATGTGTAATGTGTATGTATAAGTATATTAATCTAAGTTGGGCATATTTTAATAGATTTGAATGATTAACGAAAGTATATGGTTTAGATGGAGATTTGGACTTTATGTTTTGAAAACAAACTATGTTAGAGATCATGTTCTGCAAATTGTGAACTTAGTAAGCTATACATGACTGAATTTATACATAAATGAGCATGCTAGAGTGTACATAGTTCCTTTGTTCATAACTACCTTATTAGGCTTTGTGTTAGAGATGTTTTCAAGAAAAGGCTTAGCCTAGTGAGCTAACATGCATGATTCTACATATTGTATATTCTGACTTTGCAAGCATGTTAATATGACTTAGAAATGCATGAATAAACCTTTAGCTTGTGTTTATGTGATCAGCAAGGAATCATGAACATGTTGAACTTACTAGTAAGCTTTGAATGTGAATATTCTCAAACTACCTTGAGGGTTAGAATTTGACATTTGTGATCATGTTTGATGACCCTCTTAGACTCACTCATGTAGTATAACCATAGATATACCATGCTTGTGTTTCACATTTCAAGAAAAGCATAAACGAAGCATATTTTCAACCAAAACGGTGCTAATTTCACATGTGTTATGAATACTCATAAGCATGCCTAATATGAGTTTTATAACTATCTTGTATGTTTAGATAGCAAGCATGATAGACTTTGTGGTTTCATGACCTTGAATGGCCTTAAATTGTTGAAATGATCAATTTAGAATTTTATTATGAAATAAGGAACCTAGATTGACTTGTGAAGCATGAAAAGACCTTTAACATGATAAATATATCATGTATGATTATTTTGTTCAAGCCGGACAGAAACCACAAGGCAGCAGCTGAGTCTTGGCATAGCCAGAGGATGGCGCAGCTATACCGGTCCTAGGCTTAGCCATGGCGTAGCTGCGCCCGTCTGAAGTCAGGATTTGGTCAGTTTTGAAATTTGAACTTTGGCGGTCAACTTGTATGGTACCTAAAATCTTAGAGGTGGTTTAAAACCTCCTGATACATGTATATAAGTGATGCTTAGATGATGCATTGGTGTTTGCCTCATATTAGGATGGTCCATGGGTAAAAAGGACTTAACCTTGCGCATTCTAAATATACTTATGAAATAACTAGGTATTTGGTTCATAATGAAACTATAAACTGATGTTGTACCATATGTGCATACTTGAATTATGTCATGCTTGATTAAAGGCTGTGTTAGCTAGTGAACATCTTAAACATATTGTGACGCCCCCAAAATAGGTATACAACACCCATTCTGAGTCGCCAAATACATGGTACAGAAAGCAAACTACAACTTCAATAATACAATTATCGTGCAAAATACGACAACACATACTGTGAGTTTAAATACAAATATTGTCTTCTAGAAAATATCCACACTCAAATAAGTCCTCAATACAATTATTCAAACACTATTTTACAGAAATAGTGAGGACTGCTAAAACATTTTTCTAGAATCATCACTCCATACCCCGACGAGATCCTGCTATGTTCTCACCTCCTGAGAAGAAAAATGGAACAAAAAGGAAAAGGGTGAGCTCAACTAGCCCAGTAAAGAATATTATGACTAAGATAATATACAACAAATTATCATTAGTATTTAATAAGGAAAAATCTGATAGAATATAATCGACAACAAGTTTTAGATCAATAACTGCAGCGGAAACAGCAAACCATTAGCAGAGTCAAGTAGAGAATGAATTCTACTATCTTCTAAGATTTAAAAGTCCATCATCAATATTTTATCCCTGTAACATCAATTAATAATCATCTTTATCCAAATATTCATCTTTGCACTACAAGCCAAAGATATTCATTTGTATCACCTGTCAGTCATGTTCATCTCAACACCTGTTCATCTTTGCACTACAGGCCAAAGATATTCATCAAGTAATCTTACATCTTTGCACTACAGGCCAAAGATATTCAGTAATATCATCATTTAGGACTGAGGATGATAAAAAATATCTTAAAGAGAACAAATCCAGTGAGATAGAAGGACAAATAGTAGGGATTCGTATAACGGTTTATCCAAGATCAATAATACTTCATAATAATCAATTGTGAAGCAGAATTCAAAAATAAAGATCAAAACATGGATACAATCAAAGATAGTAACCATAATAGACATCTTGGATAAAAAGGGAAAATTTTATTTTTCGGTGAATAGTGCCGTATTCGTGAATAGTGTCGTATACGTGAATAGTAACGTCAACGTGAATAGTAATCTCGACACATAAAGTTCCAAATTTGATAAAAACTCATGTTGATATTTCAGCATAATGATATTGAAGAAAATAATATCATTAAGAAGAAAATAATATCCCTTACCTCAAAATATCAGTACTTCTGGTCGGAATACCGGTATAAGGCCGAAAAAAACTTGCTATGATGAATAGAAACTCTCAAAGTATCTAAATACTCACAAAATACACTCAATAATCTAGAGAGAGAAAGAGAGAAAACTTGTTTCTGGTGTGATTTTCAATTCTAACTTAGCCCTCTATTTATAAGAAAATGTTAGCACGCCGAAGCAGACTTAACCTGGAACCTGATGGCTTTACCTGCTACTATTCCCACCCACCACATTTGAATAAAAATCTCAGCACATTTCTTCACCAACCAAGAGTGGGGCCCACCAATTCTAAAATTTTTCACCAAAATGATTAACTCCGAAAATTCAACAATTTCTGAACCAGTCATCTCGTAAAATTCATAATAAATTATACGTTAATTTTTAACGGTTCAAAATTTGTAGACATATACTCAACTTTTATATGTATAACATATCCAAAAATTACCACGATCCAACGGTCGGATTAAAAATTATAACCCCCGTAAAATATCTCAAAAACCCTGATTTTTAATACCTCCATTCCGACAAAAATACTGATAAAAACCTCAACATTAACTCCTTCATTTTTAACCACAAAAATATATCCCTCATTTATATCCACATAAAATAAATATTTCCTTATCATATGAATCAATAATTAATTATTCACAAATAATATTACAGAATCACATTTATGACAACCAGGCCGTTCCCAGGAAAGAGGGGGCTTTCCAATAAGGATTTCTCCTTACTGGCGCGCAATTAGATGACCAAACCTCTCCTTAGACAAAACTTTCTAGACATTGCCAATAATGTTATCTAATAATATTATTCAAATAATATGAATTATTGATCTGATAAAGAAAAATACTGTGCAGCAATAATTATTGAAACAACAATAATATAAAATATCAACGCAGCAATTATTGAATCAATAAAATAAAATATTGAATAATAACTACTGTAACAATTATTGAGTAGTGCCTTCTTACGTAAGAATCAATAATTGGTGCAATACCGTGTGCTACTGTATTTTAACCACCGGGTATTCCAACAGTATTAACGGTAACAACTACGCCGTTATTTATAAACAACTTATACTTGTCGTTTTCTTCATCCAATCGCTTTCCATTATGGGCCCACACAAGGCTGCGCCGTCGTACGAATATTCCCCGACAGCAAGAATATTCCACGACCAAACGAATATTCCCCGACAAAATGAATATTTTATAGCCACTTTCTTATTTTGCAAAATTTGCACATTTCACCCATAACCAAAGTATTATATCAAATTAACCCCTTATTATTCACAATAATATTTAGAGAAAATTTGATTTTATTCATTAATAAGCTGGGGTCTTACAACCTCCCCTCCTTATGAAATTTCGTCCTCGAAATTGACGTACGTACCTGATATTTCGAAAAGGTGAGGATACCTCGCTTTCATTTCTGATTCCAACTCCCAGGTCATTTCTTCAATAGCATGGTTTCTCCACAAAACCTTAACTTGTGGTATAACCTTTGTGCGTAGGACATGCTATTTCCTATCCAAGATCTTAACAGGTACCTCCTCGTACGTTAAATCTTCAGCTATCTCGTCTGGTTCTAACTCAATAATGTGGTTCGGGTCTTTAACATATTTACGAAGCATAGATATGTGAAAAATATTATGAACACGAGACATGCTTGGAGGTAATGCGAGTCTATATGCCACATTTCCTATTCGCTCAAGAATCTCAAATGGACCAACAAATCTTGGATTGAGCTTTCCTCTCTTCCCAAATCTTGTAACTCCCTTCCATGGTGCAACACGTAACAATACATGATCCCCAATATTAAATTTCACGTCCTTCCGATGAAGATCCGCATAACTCTTTTGTCGATCCTGTGCCGTTTGTATACGTTGTCGAATCGTTTGGATCTTCTCTGTAGTAATGCGTACCAACTCTGGTCCCACAATGTTGCTTCACCCACCTCGTCCCAGCATACTGGAGAACGACATTTTCTTCCATACAACGCCTCGAATGGAGCCACACCTATGCTCGCCTGATAACTGTTGTTGTAGGAGAATTCCACCAACGGTAGGTACTTATCCCAACTCCCTTTGAGATCTAGGACACAAAGTCTTAATAGATCTTCAAGAGTTTGAATAGTCCTCTCTGATTGTCCGTCCGTTTGAGGATGGTTTGCCGAACTGAATCGTAAATCCGTGCCCATAGCTTTCTGCAAGCTAACCCAAAATCGTGAAGTGAATCTTGGGTCACGATCCGAAACTATGGATACTGGCATGCCATGCAATCTCACAATCTCGTTCACATACATACTAGCAAGACGTTCAAGGGAATAAGTCTCACGTATCGGCAAGAAATGAGCAGACTTGGTTAATCTATCAACAATAACCCAAATCGCATCTATGCCTTGAGAAACCTTGGGAAGACCTGTAACAAAATCCATAGTAATGTGTTCCCACTTCCATTTCAAGATCTCAAGTGGTTGCAATGGACCCTTTGGCACTTGATGCTCCGCCTTTACACGTTGACAAGTTAAACACCTCGAGATAAACTCCGCGATCTCTCTTTTCATATTGCTCCACCAAAATGTGTGTCGAAGATCGTGATACATTTTGGTACTCCTAGGATGGATTGCAACCGGTGTGTTTTGTGCCTCCATCATTATTCTATGCTTCAAGTCAAAATCGTTAGGAACACAAAGTCTGGAGTTGACTCGAAGTATTCCTTCTTCATCGATTCTTGCTTCTGGAATAGCACCTTCTTGCACTTTCTTCTTCATACGCATCAGCTCTATGTCCGTAGCTTGAGCAGCTTTAACTTTATCGATTAAAGTCGGTTCTACTCGTATATTTGATATCATCATGTGGGTACTTGGAGCCTTCATCTCTATCTCCATCCTTTGCAAGTCATACAAAATGGGCCTTTGTGTTAATAACATTGCACTCGTACCCGCATATGATCTTCTACTCAATGCGTCAGCTACTACGTTTGCTTTTCCAGGATGATATTGGATGGTATGATCGTAATCTTTCAACAGCTCGAGCCAACGTCGCTGCCGCATGTTGAGTTCCTTTTGGGTGAAGAAATATTTGAGGCTTTTATGATCTGTATAGATCTCCACTTTCTCCCCATACAGGTAGTGTCTCCAGATCTTCAACGCGAAAACGACTGCTGCCAACTCCAAATCATGAGTAGGATAATTCCTCTCATATTCTTTGAGTTGTCGCGAGGCATAGGCTATGACTTTCCCATGTTGCATGAGAACACATCCTAACCCTTTGCCTGAAGCATCGCTGTAGATAACAAATCCATCCGAACCAGATGGTATTGTCAGAACAGGTGCCGAAATGAGTCTCCTCTTGAGTTCTTGGAAACTCTTCTCGCATTCCTCACTCCATACGAATTTTGTATCTTTCTGAGTCAGCTGAGTTAACGGAGTAGCGATTCGAGAAAATCCTTCAACAAATCTCCGATAATAACCAACTAAGCCTAGAAAGCTATGTACTTCGGTAACCGACTTCGGTTGCTCCCAACTTTGTATGACTTCAATCTTCGTCGGGTCGACAGATACTCCATGTTTTGACACCACGTGCCCAAGGAATGCTACTTCCTCAAGCCAGAACTCGCATTTCTTCAGTTTGGCATATAGCTTGTTTTCACGAAGCCTTTGTAATATCAGCTTCAAATGACGCTCATGATCTTCACGGCTTTTGGAATAGATGAGGATGTCATCAATAAAGACAACAACGAACTGATCCAAATATTCTTTGAATACACGGTTCATCATATCCATGAAGGCAGCAGGAGCATTAGTCAATCCAAAAGACATGACTAAAAATTCATAATGCCCGTACCGAGTTCTGAAGGCAGTCTTTAAAATATCCTCAGTTTTAATCTTCAGCTGATGATATCCAGAACGAAGATCGATCTTTGAAAAGAATTGTGCTCCTTGCAACTGGTCAAACAGGTCATCAATGCGAGGTAGCGGATACCTATTCTTGATAGTGACATGATTCAATTCTCGATAGTCAATACAAAGTCGCATACTCCCGTCTTTCTTCTTTACGAATAACACAGGAGCACCCCAAGGAGATGTACTAGGACGAATAAAACCGATGTCCAACAACTCCTGTAGTTGGACTTTTAACTCCTGAAGTTCAATAGGAGCCATTCGATATGGGGTTTTAGAAATGGGCTTTGTACCGGGTTCAAGGTCAATAAAGAATTCAACTTCACGTTCTGGGGGTAGACCAGGAAGTTCTTCAGGAAATACATCGGGAAATTCTCTAACAATAGAAATATTATTCAAATCTGACTTGTCTTTGTTCAAATCCATAACATGGGCTAAGAAAGCTTGACATCCGTTTTTCAATAAACGAATAGCTTTGTGGCTTGATATGACAGTGACTGATTTTAGTGGTTTAGTAGTTTGAATTCGTATGACAGGTTGGTTAGGAATATGAAAACTAACAACCTTACGAAAATAATCAATTTTAGCATGATGAGTGGTTAACCAATCAATTCCTAAAATCACATCAAAAGCAAGTATCTTTAAAGAGATAAGATCAACAGGTAATGTGATAGTGCCAACTTGGATTATGCAAGATTTATAAACTGTAGATGTAACGAAGGTTTCACCCAACGGAGTTTCAACAGATAAGTCAAAAGTCAATTTCTCCGGAGTCAAGTTTAAACGTTGAGCACAAGCAGGAGAGATAAAAGAATGGGTAGAACCGGTATCTAGTAAAGTATAAACTTCGTAAGAATTCAAGATTAGCTTACCCGTGATCACCTCGTTCGGGTTTCTCGCGTTTTGGCCAGTCACGACAAACACTCTTCCAGGAACCGCTGATTTTGACTTATTCGGGACAACTTTTGGAGTCACCATCCCTGCTGAATTTGGTTTTGCTACAGAACACTATCGAGCTATATGACTCTCCTTTCCACAGTTATAACATACCTTGGATTGTTGTGGGCAGTTTGGGCTGATATGTCCCTCTTTCCCACATTTGTAACATACGACCGGTGGTCGTTCTCCTCCCCTAGAAACAGTTGATGTTTGTGCTGACGTCTTCATGTTATCATTGTTGTACCTTCTCTTCTTGAAATCTCCTTCCGACTCGCTCCTTTTATTATCACGACCACGATTACTGCCAGAGTGGTTACCGCTTTTGTCTGAATGTTTTCCTCCCTGCTGGTTTTCATTGCTTCGATGACTGCCGCCACCGGTATGACCCTGGTTGTGGTCCCTCGGTTGCACATACTCATTATCTCGCTCTAATAATTGAGCCCTGTTTACAACATCTGAATATAAAGAAAATTTATGAGAGATAAGATATTGTCGAATCTCGGGTTTTAGACCTCTCAGAAACATCCTTGTCATTCGTTCCTCATTTTCGACCAAATGAGGTGCAAACCTGGATAACTCTGCAAACTTCGCCTCGTACTGGGACACCGTCATGTTGTTTTGTTCCAGTCTGATAAACTCCACCTCCTTCATATGACGAATACTTTCAGGAAAGTACTTGTCATTGAACAGTTTTTGAAATATTTCCCAGGACATGTTGAGTGCGTCAGGCTGGGTACGCTTCACAGACTCCCACCAGTAGTCTGCCTCACCGCGGAACATAAAGGTGGCGAATGGAACCTTCTGTTCCTCCGTGCATCCCAAGACATCGAATATCTTGGTAATTTGCTTGACCCACGTTTCCGCCATGATCGGATCCGGCTTTCCCTTAAATTCTGGTGGTCCCAATTCTTTGAACTGCTTGGCTGTGACAAACCGCGCGTTGTTATCATTTCCACCCGTATTCTGCACACGAGTCTCCCTCGTCTGATTTTGCATGAACTGCAAAAAGCTCCTAAACATTCCATCATTCATCGTTTGCTCGGTAACGTTATTTGCAGGAGGAATATTGCCTTCCTGTTGCACGTTCCCCTGGGTGATGATCAAAGGTGTCTCCACGATCTGATTTACTCCATTATTAACGTTCTCAGCTGCCATTCTTAAATACTGCCATAAAACAAGGGTTAATAGTCATGTCATATATTATCCCTATACTCTGACCGACCATATAAACACCAAATAAACTTAGTCAGGTCATACTAGCGAAGGAATTCTCCGTCTCTCCCTCCTAGTTCTTGTCTCACATCTCAGCCATAGATCATATCCCTAAGCTCTGATACCAACTGTGATGCCCCCAAAATAGGTATACAACACCCATTCTGGGTCGCCAAATACATGGTACATAAAGCAAACTACAACTTCAATAATACAATTGTCGTGCAAAATACGACAACACATACTGTGAGTTTAAATACAAATATTGTCTTCTAGACAATATCCATACTCAAATAAGTCCTCAATACAATTATTCCAACACTATTTTACAGAAATAGTGAGGACTGCTAAAACATCTTTCTAGAACCATCACTCCATACCCCGACTAGATCCTGCTATGTTCTCACCTCCTGAGAAGAAAATGGAACAAAAAGAAAAAAGGGTGAGCTCAACTAGCCCAGTAAAGAATATTATGACTAAGATAATATATAACAAATTATCATTAGTATTCAACAGGGAAAAATCTGTTAGAATATAATCGACAACAAGTTTTAGATCAACAACTGCAGCGGAAACATCAAACCATTAGAAGAGTCAAGTAAAGAATGAATTCTACTATCTTCTAAGATTTAAAAGTCCATCATCAATATTTTATCCCTGTAACATCAATTAATAATCATCTTTATTCAAATATTCATCTTTGCACTACAGGCCAAAGATATTCATTTGTATCACCTGTCAGTTATGTTCATCTCAACACCTGTTCATCTTTGCACTACAGGCCAAAGATATTCATCAAGTAATCATACATCTTTGCACTACAAGCCAAAGATATTCAGTAATATCATCATTTAGGACCGAGGATGATGAAAAATATCTCAAAGAGAACGAATCCAGTGAGACAGAAGGACAAATAGTAGGGATTTGTATAACAGTTTATCCAAGATCAATAATACTTCATAATAATCAATTGTGAAGCAGAATTCAAAAATAAAGATCAAACCATGGATACAATCAAATATAGTAACTATAATAGACATCTTGGACAAAAAGGAAAAATTTTATTTTTCGGTGAATAGTACCGTATTCGTAAATAGTGCCGTATAAGTGAATAGTAACGTATACGTGAATAGTAACTCCGACACAAAAAGTTTTAAATTTGATAAAAACTCATGTTGATATTTCAGCGTAATGATATTGAAGAAAATAATATCATTAAGAAGAAAATAATATCCCTTACCTCAAAATATCAGTACTTCTGGTCGGAATACCGGTATAAGGCTGAAATAAACTTGCTCTGATGAATAGAAACTCTCAAAGTATCTAAATACTCACAAAATACACTCAATAATCTAGAGAGAGAAAGAGAGAAAACTTGTTTCTGGTGTGATTTTCAATTCTAACTTAGCCCTCTATTTATAGGAAAATGTTAGCACGCCGAAGCAGACTTAACCTGCAACCTGATGGCTTTACCTGCTACTATTCCCACCCACCACATTTGAATAAAAATCTCAGCACATTTCTTCACCAACTAAGAGTGGGGCCCACCAATTCTAGAATTTTCCACCAAAATGATTAACTCTAAAAATTCAACAATTTCTGAACCAGTCATCTCGTAAAATTCATAATTAATCATACGTTCATTTTTAAAGGTTCAAAATTTGTATACATATACTCAACTTATATATGTATAACATATCCAAAAATTACCACGATCCAACGGTCGGATTAAAAATTATAACCCCCGCAAAATATCTCAAAAACCCTAATTTTTAATACCTCAATTCTGACAAAAATACTAATAAAAACCTCAACATTAACTCCTTCATTTTTAACCACAAAAATATATCCCTAATTTATATCCACATAAAATAAATATTTCCTTATCATATGAATCAATAATTAATTATTCACAAATAATATTACAGAATCACATTTATGACAACCAGGCCGTTCCCAGAAAAGAGGGGGCTTTCTAATAAGGATTTCTCCTTACTGGCACGCAATTAGATGACCAAACCTCTCCTTAGACAGAACTTTCTAGACATTACCAATAATGTTATCTAATAATATTATTCAAATAATATGAATTATTGATCTAATAAAGGAAAATACTGTGCATCAACAATTATTGAAACAACAATAATATAAAATATCAACGCAACAATTATTGAATCAATAAAATAAAATATTGAATAATAACTACTGTAACAATTATTGAGTAGTGCCTTCTTACGTAAGAATCAATAATTGGTGCAATACCGTATGCTACTGTATTTTAACCACCGGGTATTCCAACAGCATTAACGGTAACAATTACGCCGTTATTTATAAACAACTTATACTTGTCGTTTTCTTCATCCAATCGCTTTCCGTTATGGGGCCCACACAAGGCTACGCCGTCGTACGAATATTCTCCGACAGCAAGAATATTCCACGACCAAACGAATATTCCCCGACAAAATGAATATTTTATAACCACTTGCTTATTTTACAAAATTTGCACATTTCACCCATAACCAAAGTATTATGTCAAATTAACCCCTTATTATTCACAATAATATTTAGAGAAAATTTGATTTTATTCATTAATAAGCTGGGGTCTTACACATATAATATGCTATAAATAGGATTCGAAAGTGATGATTTCTTAACGTGGATAAACTACGCTTAAGGTAAGTATCCGAACCCTACTTTACATTGTTCAAGTATTCTAACTCTTGCATTACTTTATTCGACGAATATCGTAAACTTATCTCATTGAATGAGCTATTATGTTAAACTTTTGAGGAAAACTATTATTCATGTGAACTTGGTATTGTTCTTGAATATTGTTAAAGTATCTATGCCATTTGATTTGGCTAGATTATATGCATGTTTATAAAACTGTCCAAACCAATTGATTGGTGCGAAAAATCTTGAAAACTGAGTTGGACAACCCTTAAGGTAATGGGAATGTATGTTGTTGGAAACCCCGACACATGAGTATATTATTACTGTGGTGTTATGCATAACTTAAAGTATTTTAGACTGATCATCTATAGTACTTGATTTGTTTTGGGTTATCAGTTTAATATTGGTAATTCTAGTAGATGTTCAATAGTCCTTAGTGACTGCTCAGTATAAATTGTTATTCAGTCGGATACCTTGATAGTCTTTGAATTCATATATATCTGTTGATCTATATTGAATTATTGTTCTTATTCCAAGAATTGTTGATATTCATTATTCATGATATTATTCTGAAACTCTGAACTATCTTAGAGATGATACTTCAATATTTCAAACTTGTGTTATAAAACTCCTTACCCTTGTTGTATATCACTTGCTGGGTAATTTATGCTTATTCTTGCTTATTTAAAACCTTTCAGTTAAGGCGGAACAGGAAGGTATCTCTGGGAAAGACAGGGGCAAGGGCAAGGCTACCGATTAGCTTGTCCCTTATGTTTAAATCTATTATGTTGCATTAAGACTATTTCCAGACTATGTTTAAGCTTAAGTAGCGTTATGTAATAAGTCTTTATTCGATATTATTATGTAATATATTAAGCACTATATATTGCGAGACTTGGGGGAATAATTATAATAAATAATTGTATATTACTCTAAATTAGATCTTTCATTGTGAATGTGTGATTTTAGTTATTATGGTGTTACCATGAGAACATGACGAACCGAATCCGGGTGACCAAGTGGCGGTAAGAAATTGGTGGCTTCACAATACTTCATGAATAGTATCCCGTGAATAGTACCCCGGCATGAAAAGATCAAAATTTAACAAGAATGTTCATAAAAATATCCTTGTGAAACGATACTAGATAAAACGCAAATTTCAAGGATATTCTATTAATTTCAAGGAGTATAGAAGCAAAACTTATCAACATGAGTATAGAATTCGAAATCTGAAACGAAATAATATTACTCACATACTATAGAGTATGGAAGAAAATATTATTTCTTACGAATACTGAACAAAAATAATATCCCTTACCTTAAAAGGAGAGTACTTCTGACAGGTAGGGCAGGGATATTCTTGAAAAAACGTATACTATTTTCTATGCTCAAAGCTTCCTTAAACTCTAAAGAAATACGCTCAATATTATAAAAGAAAAGTTTTCTGATTCTGGTGTAATTTTCAATTCTAAACTAAGCATCCTATTTATAGGAGAATGGAAGGATACTATTTAGGAAAAATCACGGACTGCACAGTAATTTCGGACGAATTTCACGGGCGCAAAAACTGAATTCACATGATTTATTATGCAAATACTATGCATAATAAAATATAATATATTATATTTTTAATAAAAAAACAAAACTTAATATAATAATAATAATAATAATAATAATAATAATAATAATAATAATAATAATAATAATAATAATAATAATACACCCTCCCAACCAAGTTTCTCCCCACCCCCATTTCAAATTAATATATATATATATACACACACATAAAACTGAGATAACTTCTCCCGACTATTTTTGAAAAATGGGTAAGTGGAGGGGGGGGGGTCCAAATAATACGTCAAAATTATAACAAATACTTCATAAAAATCCCCTCTAATTATCTCCACTCACTTGGCTTCACGAAACATATTTTTAATAACATTTGTGAGACCCCAGATTTTATGAATAAATATTTAATATTCTCGAAATATTTTTATTTATTTTTTTTTTTATATTATGGTATGGATTTGATATAATGTTATAGTTGTGGGTAGTATTTATAAATTTTGTAAAGTATGCAAGTTGTTATATAATATTCGATTTGTCGGAAAATATCCGTACGACTGTATAATCATTGGTGGACCCCACAACAGAATTATTATCGGATTGAGAAAACGACAAAAATATTTTATAGAAATAACGGCGGAAGTTTTACCGTTAACTGTTGAAACACCCCGTGTTAAAAGTACAGTAATACGCGTGGTTGCATAGTAGCACACGGTATTGATTATTGATGCTTATGTGAGAAGTCACTCAGTATTGTTCAATCGATTATTCGGGACACTTTTTATGTCGGAGTACTATTCACGAGTTACTATTCATGAGTTACTATTCACGGGTTACTATTCACCTAAATTACTATTCACTCGAATATTATTCACTCGGGTATTTGGAGTACTTTTCGTGTCGGAGTACTATTCATGAGTTACGATTCACGAGTTACTATTCACCCAAATTATTATTCACTCTAGTATTGTTCACTCGGGTATTTGGGACACTTTTCGTGTCGGAGTACTATTCACGAGTTACTATTTATGAGTTACTATTCATGAGTTATAATATTAATGATGAATATTGTTCGGAGTTGAATTTGGAGACGCAGACGTGATATTTGAGTCCGGAACGTCGAAATTAGTAAAAATAGTCTATAAACATAAAATTTTCCGAAATTCACTATTTGGTCAAAAAGTCAACAGTTGACTTTTTCGGAAAAAGTCAAACTTTGAAATTTCAAAATTTATATTTTTGATAAAAATGGTTTCATTATGTTGGAATTGTTTGTGTTAGTGAAAATCGACATTTATTTCGATAATAATTGATATCTGGAGGTTATATTGACCAATCAGGTATTTAACCGGATAAATGAGCAATTGATTGCTATTATTTCACATGATTATAACTATTTGTTCACATGTTATACTATTGACTCACATTCTTGTTACTATTAGGGGAGTTGGTGCAAGATTGATAATACTTGCATGACTAAGTTAAAAATAGAGATATAGAGGGAGGTACTATATTGTAATTAATTTTTAACATGTTTAGAACTATTGAGTCACATGATTTTACTATTGATTCACATGAATTACTATTAGGGGAGTTGATGCAAGTTTGATAATACTTGGATGATTGAATTAAAAATGAAAGAAAAGTTGGAGGTATGTTTAGAACTATTGAGTCACATGATTTTACTATTGATTCACATGAATTACTATTAGGGGAGTTGATGCAAGTTTGATAATACTTGGATGATTGAATTAAAAATGAAAGAAAAGTTGGAGGTATTGTACTAGGAGGGGAGAGACGGAGAATTCCTTTGCTAGTATGACCTACCTAAGTTTATTTGGTATTTAATTGGTCGGTCAGAATATAGGGATAATATGTTAAATGTCAATTAACCTTTGTTTTGTGACAGTGTTTGGGAATGGCAGCTGAAAATGTTTACAATGGAGTGAATGAGACCGTGGAAACACCTATAATCACCAACCAGGTTAATGTGATTAGAGATATCTATGTGGTGATTGAGGAATTAAAAGTTGCACTCAAGCTAGTCGCAAAGGTAGCAACTGAGAGTGAGGAAGAAGAGGAACCTGAGGTTGATTTATTAGAAGAACTTATTGATCAAAATGTAGAATTACAAAATCGTATTCATGAGTTAGAAGAGCAGGCTGAAGAACGACAGGCGGCCGTAGAACAAGGGGATGCAATAATTCAAAATTGTATTACCCGATGTGCGATGGTTGAACAGAAGCACTCTTTAGCAGAGTATACGATTTTAAAGCTGGAATATGAGAATTCAAATGTCAAGGAGCAGCTGAAAGAAGAAATAACTGAACGAGTGAGAATGAAAGATGCATGGGTGAAAGCCGCACGACGCATTGATATTGTGAAAAGAGAAGTCTGATCCAAGAAAGCTAAAATAGATGATATGTAATTTTTTTCCTGACAGTAATTGGGAAAATCCAGCATCGAGTTTTGAATTACCCTAACGAGGAATCAAACGAAGTTATCACCGGTTAGTTAATTATAAATTCTTGCGAAGTCTATACCTTATTAGATACCGGTTCTACCCATTCTTTTTTCTCTCTTGCTTGCGCTCAACGTTTAAATTTGATTTCGAAAAAATTAGACTTTGACTTATTGGTTGAAACTTAGATAGTAGAAACCTTCGTTACATCCACTATTTATAAATTTTGTTCAAATCAACACTTTCACGTTACCTGTCGATCGTATCTCTTTGAAAATACTTGCCTTTGATGTGATTTTAGGAACGATTGGTTAACTACTCATCATTCTTTTCGTAAGGTGGTTAACTTTCATATTCCTAATCAACCTGCTATTCGAATTCAAGCAACCAAACCACTAAAGTCAATCATTGTCATATCAAGCCATAAGTAAAGACCCCCGAGCCTTTCGCTGGTGACTTCCTTGTGTGGAATGCACCGAAGCCGAACTTTCCGTAGGGGACGTTGTGAATGACGATGTCATGTTGATAGGTATCAATGTGATGTACTATCCAAGTCTTGGATGAGAGTCACAGTTTTGAATGATATTTCTATCGTTAATAAATTTCGTGACGTATTCTTGAAGACTTCTTAGCCTACCCTTAGAGCGTGAAATCGAATTTTGTATTGACCCCAGTACAAAACCCATTTCTCAAACCTTCAAATATTTCTTCAACCAAAATGAACGTATAATGCGCCAAAGACGTCGGCTCGAGCTGTTGAAGATTACGATCGTACCATGCAATATCATCGTGCAAATGCGAACGTGGTAGCTGACACGTTTAGTAGAAGATTGTATGCGTTTACGAGTGTGATGTTGTTAACACAAAGACCCATTTCGTACGACTTACAAATGATGAAGATAGAGTTAAAGACTCTAGGAACCCACGTGGAGATAACGAATATACGAGTAGAATCGACTTTAATCGATAAAGTTAAAGCCGCTCAAGCTACAAACCCGTAGCTGATGAATGTGAAGAAGAAGGTTCAAGAGGGCGTTATTCTAGAAGCAAGAATCGACGAAAAGAGAAAATCTTAACCCTCGATTTAATTGACCCATTTTAAATCCTCGATCAAGTAAGAACTGTGGCTTATATACTCGTTTTACCGCCAAGTATGTCGCGTGTTTATAACATTTTTAACGTGTCGATGTTATGTAAAAATGTGGACGTCCCGAACCACTTTATTAATTTAGAACCGGACGAGATAGCAGAAGATTTAACGTATGAGGAGATACATGTTAACATCTTGGATAAGAAGAATCGTATTCAACACTCAAAGGTTATACCTCAAGAGTTAGAATCTGACGAGGTATCCTCACCTCTTTAGCATTCCAGGTACGTACGTAAATTTTGAGGGCGAAATTCCATAAGGAGGGGAGATTGTGAGACCCCAGATTTTATGAATAAATATTTAATATTCTCGAAATATTTTTTTTTATATTATGGTATGGATTTGATATAATGTTATGTTGTGGGTAGTATTTATAAATTTTGTAAAGTATGCAAGTTGTTATATAATATTCGATTTGTCGGGGAATATCCGTACGACCGTATAATCATTGGTAGACCCCATAACAGAATTATTGTCGAATTGAGAAAACGACAAAAATATTTTATTGAAATAATGGCGGAAGTTTTACCGTTAACTGTTGAAACACCCCGTGTTAAAAGTACAGTAATACGCGTGGTTGCATAGTAGCACACGATATTGATTATTGATGCTTATGTGAGAAGTCACTCAGTATTGTTCAATCGATTATTCGGGACACTTTTTGTGTCGGAGTACTATTCACGAGTTACTATTCATGAGTTACTATTCACGGGTTACTATTCACCTAAATTACTATTCACCCGAATATTATTCACTCGGGTATTTGGAGTACTTTTCATGTCAGAGTACTATTCGCGAGTTACTATTCACGAGTTACTATTTATGAGTTACTATTCACGAGTTACTATTCATGGGTTACTATTCATCCAAATTACTATTCACTCTAGTATTGTTCACTCGGGTATTTGGAACACTTTTTGTGTCGGAGTACTATTCACGAGTTACTATTCATGAGTTATAATATTAATGATGAATGTTGTTCGGAGTTGAATTTGGAGACGTAGACGTGATATTTGAGTTTGGAACGTCGAAATTAGTAAAAATAGTCTATAAACAAATTTTTTTTCGAAATTTACTATTTGATCAAAAAGTCAACAGTTGACTTTTTCAGAAAAAGTCAAACTTCGAAATTTCAAAATTTATATTTTTGATAAAAATGGTTTCATTATGTTGGAATTGTTTGTGTTAGTGAAAATCGACATTTATTTCGATAATAATTAATATCTGGAGGTTATATTGACCAATCAGGTATTTAACCGGATAAATGAGTAATTGATTGCTATTATTTCACATGATTATAACTATTTGTTCACATGTTATACTACGAACTCACATTCTTGTTACTATTAGGGGAGTTGGTGCAATATTGATAATACTTGCATGACTAAGTTAAAAATAGAGGTATAGAGGGAGGTACTATATTGTAATTACTTTTTCACATGTTTAGAACTATTGAGTCACATGATTTTACTATTGATTCACATGAATTACTATTAGGGGAGTTGGTGCAAGTTTGATAATACTTGGATGATTAAATTAAAAATGAAAGAAAAGTTGGAGGTATTGTACTATAATATTTCGAGCCCCAAAACGTGCAATTATCAAAACTATGTTTTCCTATAAATAGAAGCTCATTCTTCCTTTATTTTCACCAATTCACTAAAGCTTTAGAGCCATTATTATAGAGAGAAATTATAGAGAGAAAATCTATAGAAGAAGAGAAGTCTGCTCCCTCACTACTCCTATATCCAGTTTCTTTCAAAGGTAGGGAATATTATTTCTTTCTTTCATCTTTATGAAGAGAACTTCTGTTGTTCCATTCTTTGTTATTATGTTGGAATAACCTGTTTATGCGAAGTACTGCATACTTGGTGAAATTCTTCTATTATTCCATTCCTTATTATTCTGCTGGAACATCCTGTCTGTGCGTTCTACGCCAGACCTGGTTCTATTATTTATTATTCTGTTGGAACATCCTGTCTGTACGTTCTACGCCAGACCTGGTTCCGTCCTTACTATTCTATTGGAATATCATGTCTGTGCGTTCTACGCCGGACCTGGTTTCGTCTTTACTATTCTGTTGGAATATCCTGTCTGTGCGGTTTACGCCGGACCTGGTTCCGTTATTTATTATTCTGTTGGAATAACCTGCCTATGCGGTCTATCGCATGCCTGGTGATTTCTTTTTTTATTCCATTCCTTATTATACTCAGTTGCTTAAAGTTTTGACTTCTATACTCCATGAAATTAGTGGAATATCCTTTATATTTGCGCTTCATCCAGTATGTTTTCATGAAAATATTCTTCTGAGCATTCTTGAATTTTACTCCACAAAACAGTATTATGTTGACAATTTGGACGTTATCAGTTCATGGATAAATTAATTCTTGAACTTGTTTTATTGAATTCATATATCATTGTCATTATCCTCATGATTATATTTTGTTGAAAGTCATCTGTGGCCTGTAGTGCATAGATAGACTTGGTATGATTATGATCAGGGATTATTCGGTGTAATCATGACCGTAATGTTACAAATGATGTGGTAAAAATCCTCATTTGCCGTAGTGCATTGATGAACAGTTTTTGGTATGATTATGGCTATGGATTCTCTTTGGCCATAGTGCAAAGGTGAATTATTTTATGGCATGATCAAGACCGTTGATGAAAACATGATTATCTTTAGCCGTAGTGCATGGATAATTCGTGGTCGTGATACTAAAGAATATCCTTGGCCGTAGTGCAGGGGTGATTCGATGATATGGATTATTTATTAAGCTGAGTCCTAGCGATAAAAGTCATGAAAAACCTTTTAAATCATAAAAGATAGTAGATTTTATTTTCTACTTGACTCTTTTAATGGATTGCTTGTTCTGCTGCAATTAAACTTGATGTCTATTATATTTTATCAGTTTAACATTGTTGGAGACTAATGATAATTTATTCTGCATTATCTTAGTTATAATATTTCTTACTGGGCTAGTTGAGCTCACCCTTTTGCTTTCATTGTTCTCTTCAGGAAATGAGAATATAGCTAGAACGAGTCGGGGAATGGAGTGATGGTCCAGAGAATAGCATTAGTAGTCCTCACTATTCTGTGAAATAGTGTGATAATAATTGTAATGGGGACTCCTTTTGAGTTTGTCTAATCTCTAGTAGACAATATTTGTATTCAAACTCACAGTTTATATTTTGTCGTGTTGTACACGACAGTTGTATTAGTAAGATGTATTTGAATTCTGTACCATGTATCTGGCGACCTAAGATGGGTGATGTATACCTGATTTTGGGGCGTCACAACATTCATCATTAATATTATAACTTACAATATTAACAACCAAATCATTCCTTCGAAAGAGGAGACTTTTCGATAAGGATTTCTCCCTGTTGACGTGTAATTAGGTGACCAAACCCCTTTCCTCGACAGAACTTTTTAGACATCGTCAATAATATAAATAATAATATGAATAACTTTGTTGTCTCAATTATTGATTTAATAATATAAAATATTGTGACAATAATTGAATAAAACTTAGTGACTTCTCACGTAATATGAATAACTTTGTTGTCTCAATTATTGATTTAATAATATAAAATATTGTGACAATAATTGAATAAAACTGAGTGACTTCTCACGTAAGCATCAATAATCAAAAATACTCTACAATATCGTGTGCTACTATGCAACCACGCGTATTACTGTACTTTTATCATCAGATATTTCAACAATTAACGGTAAAAATTTTGTCGTTATTTTTATAAAAAGTTATTTTTGTCGTTTTTCAACTCTGACAATAATTTCGTTGTGGGGTTCACGAATGATTGTGCCGTTGTACGAATATTCCCTGATAAAACGAATATTCCTCGACCAATCGAATATTTTATAACAAGTTGCTTACTTTGCAAAATTTAAAAATATTATCCACAACTAGAACATTATATCAGATCCACACATTAATATTCAAAAAGATGTTTAGAGAAAATTATTCTTTATTCATAAAAGTTGGGGTCTTGCACATGTAGTGCCCGATTTTGAAATTTCATTAAGAATCTAATCGTAATTTGGGTTGCTGTCTCGCAGTTGGACATACTGGCAAATAGTCGGGGCTCGCACATTATAGAACTCAGTTATCACCTCTATACTGAAAGACACTTACTTTCCCCATACAAACACCATAAATGGTGCTTTATCCTCGGCGTTGGCATAGAATTCCTTCACCACAGTCACAACTGCAGGGTCCGATTGATCAGTAAATGTATCCCAGCCCTGTTCATTGATCTGTCGCCGCATATGTCCATTAAATGAATTTGGCCTCAATCCCCTCTTTGGTGTCTGTACCTTTGGTGTGAAATAATCGAATTTGTCAGTTGCGTAGGCACTGACGAATTTGCATTTGTCGAAGCTACGGGTCAGTGGCGATATCCTTTCGCCACATTGACGCTTCATAGGCATTTTTGGTGACATTCTATCACTGCTTTAGTTAACTACTCCTCCAAACTTGCTCTTGGACAATTTCACAAACACTTGGTGTGCACATAACTCACAATACCCAAAATTGAAGACTGAAATCCAACCTATGAAGAAAAACTGGTGATAGTGGCTGACCCACACTGATTTTCTTCACGTGATGATAATATTACAGTGGTTGAGTGACCAATTGCTGAATTATCCCTTCTTCCTTTGCTACAAACCTGAAACTTAATGAAACCCTAGGTTTTGTGGATGTAAATCAGAGGATTTTGTGTGTAATAGGTGTTTATGTGGTGTGGAATGGATGGGGTTGAGGTTTAATTTATAGAAGGTTGGAGTATTGTACGGATTTGATGTGAGATTGGGGTTTATGGGGGGATTTCGTGTGTTTTAGGAGTGCTTGGCGTCAGTTTTGTTCAATAGAAGTGGGAAATCCACTATTGCAGAATGGTTTTTTTATTTTGGGAATCCCTTACCCCCGCCGGGGCGGGGGGTATTTTACCTTAAATTGCCCGTCGAGGCGGGTAAATACAGAGCCCCCCCCCAGCCGGGGTGGCGCGTTAGGTGGTGAATAGGCCCGCCGGGGCGGACATGTGCTTGCTTTAAAACTTAAGTTTTTCAACTATTTTGACCCTTAAGCGTGTAACACTTCATCATCAGTACCTGAAAACCAATAAAACCAACATTTTAAGTTAAACATATGGCGTTTGTGTAAGACCCCAACTTTTTATAAATAAAATTTAATTTTCTCTATTTATTATTTTGAAATAGTAAGGGGATGATTTGATTAATATGGTAAAATGAGCAAATATTTTAAATGAGCAAGTGATTATTAAATATTCATTGTTGTCGGGGAATATTCGGTTGGTCGTGGAATATTCTTGCAGGCCCTATAACGAATATTCGTACGACGACGCAACCTTTTGTAGGCCCAATAACGGAAAGCGATTGGATGAAGAAAATGATAAGTATGAGTTTTTATAAATAACAGCGTAGTTGTTATCGTTAACATTGTTAGAATACCCGGTGGTTAAAACACAGTAAGACGCGGTGTTGCACAATATCACACGATATGCACCAATTATTGATTCTTACGTAAGAAGTCACTACTCAATAATTGTTATAGTAATTACTGTTCAATATTTTATTTTATTGATTCAATAATTGCTACGTTGATATTTTATATTGTTGTTGTTTCAATAATTATCACTGCACAATATTTTCCATTATCAGATCAATAATTCATATTATTTGAATAATATTATTAGATAGCATTATTGGTAATGTCTAGGGAAGTTCTGTCTAGGAGAGGTTATTTAATTGCGGGCCAGTAAGGAGAAATCTTTACCGGAAGGCCCCTTCTTTCCTGGGAACGACCTGATTGTCATTATTGTGATTCTGTAATATTATTTATAAATAATTAATTATTGATTTATATGATAAGGAAAATATTTATTTTATGTGGATATAAATGGAGGAATTTTTAGAAAAGTAACAATTGTTGAAAATTAATATTTTATCTTTTTTGATAAAATAATTCATTCAAATATATTATTATATTACAAATGTATAATGCGATAATATAATAATATAGTAATGGCGATATTTTTACAATGAATGCGTGCTATATGAATAAATGAGGAGGAAGAGTTTTTTTGTTACAATAAATGCTAAACACATGTTAAACAAGTTGGTGGATCCCATTTTTGACTGAAATTTGATTATAGCCTGCAAGATCGTCCGTATGTGGATTTCGGTCAATTTCTGTTCAGAATTTAAAAAAATTTAAAGCTACAAAGTTGTAGAGAATTGAATTTTCTATGGAATGGATATAAGATTCGAATTTGTCTGATAAAAGGGCTATTTATTATGAATTATTGAAGTTCTGAAATATTGGGTCTGAATTGATTTTGTTATAAAAAATATTTAAAACATGTTTTTTATGCTGGTGGGCCCCACTTAATGTTGTAAATGCTGAATTCAGATTGTCAAAGTGGGCGTAGGAAATTTTTTAATAAATATTATTATTTTATTAAATTTTTTGCTTTGATGTTTTAAGCATTTTCCTATAAATAGGGTGTTTAGGTTAGAATTGAAAATCACACCAGAATCTAAAGTTTTCTCTCTCTATATTATCGAGCGTATTTTTGTGAGTATTTTGATACTTTGAGTGTTGCTATGCGGTGCAAGTTTCCTTCAGCGTTATTGTAGACACTCAAAATTTTCTGTACAATTGTTACTAACATTGTAGGAGGACAGATTCGTCTTTTAGGAGAGAACCCTGGAAGACAGTTCATATCCAGTCCGGATACTACCGGAAGTTCAGCATCAACCCCGGAGTACACACCGGGAGTAACAAATCCAACCTCGGAGATAACCCCGAGGCATGCAGATCCAATACCGAAACACACACCAGAGAAGACCAATTAATCTCGGAGATAACCCCGAGGTATCCAGTCTCAGTCCCAACCATGGGAGTAGCTACTAACCTTGGCGATAACCCCAAGGAATGCAGTTCCAATGATAATCCCGGAAATGCTTGTTTCAAATGTAATCAGCTTCAATCTCGGCGCTCACAACGAGATACTCAGTACCAACCCGTATATAACATTGGGAGGACAAGTACACCTCATAGATGACACTGAGGACCTTTAACTATTGCAGCAGTCCAATCTCAGAGATAATCCTGAGCAACGTCTGCTTTATAAGCCCAAACCGGAGATAACCCCGGTGAGGGGCTAATTCGTCATCTCCCCACCATGACGCCACATCACGTCGTCTCAACATTTCAGACATACATTTCTACACAGCAATGTCCCAAAAAAGCTCAGAAGAACCAATCCCGAGTGACTATTGCACAGGATAACGGATAGAATTTGAAGCTGAAGACCGGAGGGCATCGTCCCATCTTCATGACTTCGTACAACCTCTAATCCCATGTCATTGCGTAACTGTCGACAACGACGGTCTGAAATAGGTCCTATATACCTCAGTCGGATGCCCAGATTACAATTCTGAAAGTTCGAGTGGACATCACGTTGCCCGCGTGCACGTACTACGAGACAATGCGACCTGCAGCTCCACCCTCTATAAATAGAAGGCTTAGGGTGGCCATTTTATGAAGAGAAAGAGCAAGGAAGCCCTGTCCAATTTGCTCCGTACTTGCAATATATTGAGTGCTTTCCCATTTTAAACACCTGTGAGCTCACATATAGCTATTTTTGTACCTACAAAAGCTAGTGTTTATCTACTTTAAATATATAGAAGTCTTCTTTGGCAGCCCATTGTAAGCCTTCTTACACACTTTAAAGCCCTTTTCTCCATCTTTGCACAAACCCTTCTTTAAGTTGAAAGTCGTGTTGTGTTTGTTTGCCCGGACTTCGGTCTGTGGTTTTATTTCAATTTGTATATACATATTTATATATATATATATATATATATATATATATATATATATATATATATATATAGTTATATATCGATATGAGCCTAACATAATCGAGTTATGCCTCGATATGATATATATATATATATATATATATATATATATATATATATATATATATATATATATATATATATATATATATATATATATATATATATTAACTGTTATCAGACTTTGTTCGATGAGCCTGGATTTTATATCCGGTGCGTTTATTGCTTTAATATATATATTAACTGTTGTCGAACTTTGTCCGATAAACCTTGATTTTATATTCGGCGTGTTTATCGCTTATATATATATATATATATATATATATATATATATATATATATATATATATATATTTTGTCCCACCTGGAGTTTACTTCGTGGTGGTTGACCGTTTTTACTGCTTTTTATACATTTCGTCCCGCCTGGAGTTTCCTCCATGGCGGTTGATAGCTTTTACAGCTTTATTTACATTTTTGATCCCCCATGGAGGTGCTTCATTATTGGTGATCATGTTTGTATATATATATTTACGGCTTATATATATATATATATATACCTGCTTACTGCGTTTATATCAATTGCGGCATCATGTGAGCCTAGGAATCATGTGATCATAGATTCAGTCCACTAAATCTAGATTCGGTTCCCGTGATGAACCTTTTCAGCTGTAAGCAGCTTGTAAATTTATTTGTGATGTCTGAATTACCTTAGATGATTTTCATGTCCACGAGGAGTTTAGTACCTTTTGTACATTATTTTCATACAGATGCCTCGCATCTGTAAAATAAAACTAATCTAGCCGAATACAGAATAAAATGGAAGTATCAAAGGCCTCAATTACTATTGAGCACAGGGTTTGAAAAACCTCTTTTACAAAACATCACTGTTATATCTTGTTTAAAATTGAATTTTTACACAAATTCAAGCCCTTTGTATATAGGTGCAAACGAGGCATAACACTACTTTCAAATAATAACACATTGACCCACACACACACACATTCAGATAATAGTTTCTTGAAAAGTGGCGGTCACCGTGGCAACACGAATGTTGGGGGGTGCCTAACACCTTCCCTCCGCATAAGCAAGTCCCCGGACCCTAATTGAATCTCGGTTTCACCGATCCGTTTAGCAGTGTCACATCACTGGGTTAATGTGCAAACCTTTTCTCGGTTGTGTTGGTACAACCAGTTAAAAAACCAACTGGCGACTCTTACAGTCCAATCGTCGACATTATACATGTCGGACCTTTTTCACTTGTTATTTCAAACAAATCTCACATAAAATGAGAACACAAAAAAATAGGTAACGAAAAGGGACAAATAAAAATCCCGACGTCGACAGGTGGCGACTCTGCTGGGGACTCCAGTAAGAGGACTTAAGCTGCTACTACAATCTTTTCAAAACTATTATCTGCTTGTATGTGGATGTTGCATTTACATTTATGATGAATGTGTATGAATGCATATCCTTATTGCACTTAGTGCTTCGCACCATATCTGCTTGTGATATTAGTGCTTCGCACATGTCATCATTTTCATACGGTGAGACGCAATGTATGTGAATGTATGTTGTGTGGTCCCTCCATCAGGAGGCTATCCCGTCGGTGTTTGATTACTAGACTCGTAGGTAGACTAATTCCACGGAGCTCAGGAAAGGCACCACCCAAATTCGCTCCAGTTGAAAGACCAGATTTAATTCCTGTCGAGTAAATTGCGATGATTTGGGAACCTTCATGCCAAAAAGCCGTGAGAGTAACCTAAGATAGGTCAGCCTCTGATAAACCCAACACGTAGGAAAGTCTCGTCATGCTTTTGCATTACTTACAATATTCATGCCATATTCATGTAATGAGAGATATGAAGAAACGTGTATACACATATGTTTAAAATTGACATGCTATTACGATCAGCTAACATCCGTTTTAGCAGGATAAAATTCCTAAAATGAACACATCATATAACATGTTAATTTACATTCCCTAAAGACTAAACTATGCAAGTCTTTCGCAGGGAATCCATCGGACCTACTACCTGGTCAAAATCCAAAAAGGCCACGGGCCTACAGCCAATTATGTCGTCATCCGACCAGACTAACCTTAATCCAGTTTCTCGCAAGGAATTCGACGGATTAAGCAAACAAATTACAGATTTGGCTATTTTGCTTAAAGAACTACAACAATCAATGCATGGTCCAAAAATACCCGTACATACTGAATCCTCTACACAAGGGGGAGCCTAGGTCGTTACAATACCTGAACTGCAGTTGGATACGACCAACAAAATTCATGATGACACCCATCTCACAAGAGATCCAGACACCGGTGACATAAAAAAGAAAGTTCTTCAGATGGAAGAGACCCTTCGCGCTATCAAAGGAATTGGAGCACACGAGAGTGTTTCATATGCTGACCTTTGTATATTCCCTGGTGTTCATTATCCAGAAAAGTTTAAAACTCCCGACTTTAAAAAATATGACGGGCTAGGAGATCTTTATACCCATTTAAAGGTATTCATTGGAGAACTTGGATCTTATGCAGAGGACGAGAAGCTTAGAATGCAGCTGTTCCAGAAAAGTCTTACTGGAGAACCCTTTCATGGTATACCAGATTAGATAACTCCAAGATCCATAGCTGGGAAGAGCTAGCACACGCCTTCCTCACTCAATACAGCTTTCAGTCTCAAATAGCTCCTGACCGGCATCAGATTACCAAGGTCAAGAAACAATCTAATGAATCTTTCAGAGAGTATGCTCAAAGGTGGAGACGCCTGGTTGCCCAAGTTATTCCTTCCATGACAGAATCAGAAATGGTCATGACCTTCATAGACATACAAGAAGCTCCTTTCTATGAAAGAGTGTTAGCCGACATCGGTAAACCATTTTCTGAAATGATCGAACACGGAGAGATGGCTGAGATGGGATTGAAGTTAGGAAAGATTCAAAACCTAGCTGTCCCTAAAGCTGTTGCTGAGCACATCCAGTCTGGAAATTATGGAAACAACCCCCAGATGGTCCATAATAAGAAAGAGGAAGATGTTTCCCTGATATTGCAAGGTCAAAAAGGCAATCAGAACATGCCTGTTCAAAGGAGAAGTTACATTCCCTTTCAAGCTCAGTCTTCAAATCCTCCATTGCCAAAAGGTGGAGAAGTCAAACGCCCTTGAGTGTTCACACCCTTAGGGGACTCTCTCGAGAACATTCTCACTCTTCTGACAACACAGAAGAAAATCACGCATCTTATTCCACCAGCCAGCCCTAATGGACGGGGTTTCAATGCTGCTAAGAAATGTGCATATCATGTCGGGGCACCTGGACATGATACTCAAGATTGATGGGCCTTGAAACACAAGATCCAAGACTTGATAGGAAATGGGGAAATCGTGGTTACCAAACTAGATCAACCTCACGTTCAAGATAACCCTCTTCCTCAACACAAAGAGAAAGAAGTCAACATGATAAATTGGAGCAATGGATAGAGTTCCAATTTCAATGGCGAGTCATCTCAAACCACCAAAGACGGTGTTGACAAATGGGATTATGCCAAGTTTCAATTCCCAATGGAACGTAAGATGAAAGCTCTATGCAAACAGATCGATCAATTGGCAGAATTGGCGACCTACCAGCATTAAGTTACGCGCTAATTAGTAAGCCAGGAGCATGCTAGTCTCTTTCCTCTTGTCAGGAATATTCCTTCGTCACCTTCAGAAAGTGAAACTTTGGAGGACAAAGCGGCAAAGAGAGCGAATGCTAAAGCTCGTCGTGATTTTGCCAACAGAAGGGAATTCACACATCTGGGCCAACCCATGGAGGAAATCCTTCATATGCTAATCAATGAAGGAAGGATCAATTCCCTTCTACCTCCAATCAACCCCTGTTCTGGATGGTATAATTCTGATGGAGTATGTCAATATCACTCCCATTCTCGCGGTCACAGCACAGAAGAATGCTGGGCACTCCGCCACCTTATCCAGAATCTCATTGACAGCGGTGTCTTGCAACTAGCAGACAATGATACTGTGCTACGTGGGAGTGAGAATATCTGTCCTACTAAGTGGAAGGGATTTATAGCAGTTATCTCTGCAGAGGCTGATGACAATATCAAGCCACTCACTATACCAATAATTCAACTCAGAGGAAACAACAATCCTTTGAAAGTGGCCTCTCCCGAGCCAATTAACTTACCATGCAGAGCAAAATATCCTATTGTTTGTCTGCACAATGTTCCGTGGAATTATGGAGAAGGTGAAGGATCCACCTCACATACAACTGCTACAGTGTCGAAGGAAAATCCACTGTATCTTCCCCAACGGGTGATGAAATCTACCATGAAATCAAAGGGGAAAATACCCATGGAGAAGATTGAAAAATTCCTCCGCACTATGGGTCATCACGAAGCCAAGGTGGTTTTAAGCTTGAGAGAAGCTCCACACCAGATTTCAATTTTGGACTTAGTACTAACTTCCGAGGATCACCGGAAGATCTTATTGAAGGTTTTAGAAGAAGCCTATCTACCAGAATCAGTGGATACAGAAAAGTTTCAACACTTGGTTGATCACATTTTCAGCAACAATGTGATATCCTTCACTGATGACGATATACCGCCCAAAGGGACAGGTCATTGCAAGCCGTTACATATTGCGGTCTTATCCTCCGAATATATGCTGGCTGGAGTATTGATAGATGGAGGCTCATCTCTAAATATTTGTCCATACGCCACATTGTTGAAGACGAATATTAATCTCAACCAAATTCAGGGTGGCCATACGGTCATCAAAGCTTTTGACGGAGCCCGTCGGAATTCTGTCGGAGTAATTGAGCTGCCAATCGAAATTGGTCCCCATACATTCTGCATATCCACGTGCTCAAGGTAGATTCTGGATACAACCTGCTCTTGGGAAGACCGTGGATTCATATGGCTAGGGCAGTCCCCTCCACCCTTCATCAGCAACTGAAATACATTATCAACAATAGCCTAGTCATGACCAACGCTGAACCGAAGTGTCCTCAACATGGGGACATGCCATTCATCAGTGCTAATGAAGATGTTGAGCCGTTCAGTTTTCATGCCTTGGAAGTGAGCAATACTTAGTACCATGCTATTGGAACGACATTTCCCGTACCCAAGATTTATGCCGAAGTAATGTCGGCGGCTCAGGAAATGATGTCATTGGGTCATCAGCCAGGACAAGGGCTGGGTAAAGATCACCAAGGTATTAAATACCCCATTCAAGTAGCCAGGCAAACTGGGACAGCTGGACTAGGCTATTCTGCCAGTTCTAGTCAGAGGAATCCTCATAAGCATCCTCAGATTCCTTCAGCTTCAACCACGAGGCGGTTATCTTCCCCTTCAAACTCTGAGTCCGCACAACTTCTTGTAAAGGTGCCAACTAACGTGATGGCTATGCTATTTCCCAAGCCATTGTCGTTCAAAGCAAAAGAAATCTTTGTTCCCCATCTCGCAGTGGAAGAAGAGAAATAAAGAATTAAGCAAAACGTTGTCCGGATAATGTCGGGCATACGCATCATCGTCCACGATGAGCATACAAACAGATACACCCCAGACGATGATTGCCAAGACGTATTGGCCATTATTCGGGAAGAGGAGGATGATGACAACTCCTCTATAAATGCAGTCCACCCGGACTTTATCCTTGCCAATTGGAGTAGCATTCTTTGCATTGGTCGACAAGGGTAAAGCGGGCAGAAACTCTTTCTGCCCTGTAGATGATATCATAACTTCTTACTTTTCTGTATAGTATTAGCAACTTATTTTGTCAGTACATGCTAACACTGTGTATAATCAAAATGTTTTATATATACTAAGTGAAGGCATAGTTTATTTCAGGACCCTGAATTTAGATGAGCATGTACTTGCTGATACGGTGCCTCTTCTCCACAAGGATTATACCTTTGTTGTAGAGATGAATTCAGCCTTGATGGAAATACATGAGGACATTGAGGTGCCTCCAGAAATTCAAGAATGGGTCAAAGACAAACCTAAATCCAACCTTGATCAAACCACTTCCTTCAATCTTAGAACCTTAGAAAGCCTTAAGTTAATCCAGATTGGTTCAGACCTTACCCCAAACCAATAGAATGACATGGTTATGCTATTAACCCAATTCCAGGATGTGTTTGCATGGTCTCATAAAGACATGGTGGGTTGTTCTTCATCGCCTTCCCATCATAGAGGGATTCAAGCCAATCAAGCAGAAGCTTAGGCGATTGAAACCTGAGTGGAGTTTAAACACTACTACAAAACAGTAAATAGACAACGCAGAAAAAACGTTGTGGTTTCAGTCAGAAAAACGTCGTGGTTAAGGGTGTTGTCTATTTGACACCCTTACACAACGTTTTTAAAACGTTGTAGTTAAGCACATTACACAATGTTTTTAATAAAAAAATGTTGTAGATTTATTTTTCATAAATTGGCATATGCTTAAAAACGTTGTAGAAGGTATGATTCCACAACGTTTTCTGGATAAAAACGTTGTAGTTTAATATATCAGACAACGTTTTTAACCAATTTATACAACATTTTTAAAATGTTGTAGATAAAGAAAAAAAAGAAAAAAAAAGGTTGTGGTCCACCTATATTACCAATGCACCTGCTATATGCTAATGTCATGATATATAGCTAAAAGGTCTAAATTCTCATTTAAATTTAAAGCCAAAATATATCAACTATTCAAAATACATCCCAATATTCGTTTACAATTTCAAATTACTACATCCACAAAATATATACCAAACTATCTATATATACATCTCAAATTCACTTTTTAATCCACAAAATAAACCACAAAATAAACCAAACTATCCATAAAATTAAGCTACTACCTAAGCATTACAGTGTCCTTGTGATTAATTATAAAGTAAAACTTCATCACCGAGTATGTGATTAATTTACAAAAGCATGACAAGAGGAAATACAATTGAACTTCCCATAATAGCTCACCAGTTGTGCTATTACGAATATAGTTAGAAGTAGTAAACCAGGGCGTTCAACGAAGGACCAGCTCCGGGACCGAGTAACAAAGATTAGTGCCTGACTCACAATACTGACTTGGAGGTAAAGAGCTGTTGTAAGCTCATAAGGACTCTTCCTGATTGATCTTACACCAAACTTGTCCTGCCAAACTCATAATATTAATCTTGAGTAAATTTAGAATAGGATGAGAAATATATATAGTGAACATAATAACAAAAATCTACAACAGTTATTGAGTAGACAACTTTTTCGACTTACTGAGAAGAAGTCTGAATCGTGAGCTGTCCAGAAGAAAATAACAGTCATCATGGCTAAGTAAGCTCCGAGAACAACACCAGTGGAAAAAATCTCCCCGAGGCACCTGTAACATCATTATCAAGTTGAAAAGACCATAACTAGAATCAAACCACTAGCAAAATTGGTAGTGAATATTGTAAAATTGTTGAGGGTCTGTAGAATACTCACACCAGGTTTGGCACGATCACTAGCTGACATATCTGGTGAATAACTGAAACTGGTTAAAACTTACATATTCCCATCAAACCCCAAAGTGAATAACTGAAACTGGTTAAAACTTACAGAAACATGAAACACCACTGTTGGTGTATATTCAGGTTAAAATACAGTTCAATGAAAGATGGCCAACTTTAAATTTCAAAGTCAAAACAAACTGTTAATGTTGATATATATACAATGACGACTCAGATAGTGACAATATGGAATTGAGTTATCTGAGAACATTGATGAATTACTTAGACCATACTGCTGCATCAATCTGATTGGCAGATGAGTTTAAACTCCAAACAGGAAAAAAGGAAAATGAGGGATGCAAAGATAAACCCTGTTAATAAATCTCGACTGTTGCCTACACTACATGTCTACAAAAGCAGCATAAATATATCAAAATTGCAAACTTACAAGTTCACATTCATTAATTGATAGACCTTTTGCCCGATGAGTCTGATGATCTAAAACCCTTAACATTCTCAGAAGGATATCTACAAGAATGAAATGTAGGAAGTTCTTTTCTCGTATAGACAAAATTTCATTCACAAGCATTCTCATATCAGCAACGGGCAATGATAACCACTCAGATTCATCATGATCATCACCGAGAATTTCTACCCAACTACACAAATCCCCTAACATCACACAAAAGCCACCAACAGTGGCATCTATACCAAACAACATGCATAATTACAATAATAAGACATATAGTAAAGGCATAATGAAGAAGCAAAAACTAGAAAACCTTGAAGCTCTTTTGCATCTGGACCAGTAGATGACAATGTGACATCACTTCCTTTCTTCTTGACTTTTGGTTTCCTAGAAGAAGTTAACACCTTATCCAGCAATCCTTTCCAAAATCAGGATCATAACAACCATATTACCAACTATTAAAAAATGAACAAAACTAACGTAATTATGCTGATTATTTTGAGTTCCTCCAGGGTCTCTTTGGGCTTGGCTAGTAACAGGTATATCCTGCTGAGAAGGCTTCTTTTCAGGTACCATACTCGTATACAATTGCTCCTTGACAGGACCTGAGAAACTTAAACAAAACAATAAACAATAAGCTCTACAACATTAAAATACTTGAAAAACTATACATCTGGTCACTGAAAAGATGCATATGGATATATACATATACAGTTATACACATATATATAATATATACATATTTGAGGAATAGTGGCTGGCATCAGAAATGGTATCCTGGAACAAAATCCAAAAAGCAAAAAGTAAAGCAATATAGTAATATAAGCCCTATCACCTAAGCAAACAAGTCTTAGTTGCAGCAAGCCACTAATGTTAGTAAGTAATAATAGGGATGTTGGTAGGCAATTGAAGAAAAATTCTCTTCATAGTCTAAATATATTGAGCTTTCACTATATAATAGGGATATCGGTAGGCAATTACACCAACAACTTTATTTCTCCTCCAAAATCTAGTTTCAAATGATTACCAAGTACTTTTCCCAACATTCTATTAATATAGACTTATAGATGCAGATACTTGAACTTATAACTATGAAATAGACTACAAAAATTTCACAAAGCAAAAGTTCATTAGTGTTTAAGATAGAAAACACATACAACCAGACTCGCTAATTGTATCGTACACTGTCAGAAGTAAATATTGCACAAGAAACAATTACCAAGATGGTAAGAATTTGGAATATCATTAAAACTGATAACCACAGCTTATATAAGGTACTCATTTTCCTGGACATTGGGTTCAGGGTACAGGGATTTCAAAATTGGAGGGTTAAAATGTTGATATCATAAGCCTTCAAGTAACTGCAGACACTAGATACACTGCTGGATATATATGTAAGTGTGCAATCTTGGATGGAGGAAAGGAGTTAAAAAGTTCAGATCATAACATCATATATCAATCATAGTCAAACAATAACGGATGTTTACTGATGACATCTGAGGTCAATTAAAACATTACCTGCACCTATTGTGCACCAATGTCATGGAGTTATTTGTGAGACATTCTTGCTTCCCACAAACTGTCGGCTCACTGATTCGTCCTGGTAACATCCAAATGCACTAATAAACTTCAAAGAAACCAACATATGTCATTAAATGCAAAATAATAATAGCTCACATAAACAACCTCTATCTACAACAATGGGGTCAGAGTAGTACCCGCACATAAGACATCTGAATATTGCTTCCCTGATCTCTAGTATTATTGAACTACACCGAATAATCATCCCTTTTAATGACACCATCTTCTCAATATCTAACCAAACAAACGAAATTCACACATTGTCAAGTTAACAATGAATTTATATTAAAGTAATTCTTTATAAAACTAATTTGTATAGGTAATTTATGCACCCAAAAAAAAGAGTAACTAAAACTCGTAAACATTGAAACTAACCAGATGGGTTTAAATTCCTCATGGAGGTAGAGGCCTTGAGATTATAAATTCGCGCTTTAATTTGCTTCTCGAATAATGGATTAATTTGACTAACCATATCCATCAAAACAATATCAAAAATAGCAAGGACCTAATGGGCGAACGAATTCAGAGCAATTAACAAACACTTGTCAACATAGGCACCTGATATGCATCTTCATACTTCAAGGCAACAGGCTGAGGTTCATCATCAACACCAGGCTTCTCAAGATCTTCCAGCGTAGCATCAGGATTAGTCTCCCAAAGCTCTTCTACCTTATTTATTTGTTGAGCACTGATTTATCGTGCCCTCAACTATTCCTGTTTAGATGGGACCTGGAAGATTTGAATTTGGAACTGATTAGCACATTTGAGTAAGCAAATATTACCTCCAGTGAAGGTGAAGCTTGTATGAAAATACACATACGTATGTATATTTATACCAACCTTGACAAGCCACTGCAAGAAATATCTATCATCAATAAGGGGACACCACTGACTCAGGTCCCAATTCATGTCTTTCAATGCATTAACACTAAGGCAAGGCTCCCTGCAAAGAAGAACAACAACACTCTCTACCTTGGCAGAAATGAATCCAAGAAGAAAAACATTTCAACATCCACAATTGTAACACTCCTTAATTGATAAGAGAAACTCCAAAATAGCAAAATTCAAAAAGGAATTAGGAAATACAGAAGCTGAACCTAGAGATAATAGAGCAAATTGAAAATAGTAATAGAACTGGAAAAACCTAAACAAAATCATACAATAAAAATACATATAAGATCTATAACCTTAACTACATATCCAAGACGGTCCATAATTCACAATAAACATTATAAAAACAAAATTCAAGAGCAAATCTGAGCAATTAAAAGCGAAACCTATAAAGAAATGGAGAAGTAATTACATAAAGTGATAGATATGTACAAAAGGTACCAGATTAGCTATCTTGATGAGACCTTCGAGTCAGGCAATAAATAAGTATGGGCTTTGGCTTAGGCACTGCAGACTACTTAACAACAAAGAACGGGAGCAGGAATAGCAGAGAGAGTGTCAGCCATAGCAAAAACCCTAGAGTTTTGTCTGACCGAACACGAAAAATCGTAGAGAGAGGCGTTTTTTGATCTTCTCTAGCTCAAATCAAAATAACTCTGATTGAAACATCGTATGTGCCTCCTCAGCTGATGACCACAGTGGTAGCCGAAGTTTGGATCGTAGGAGAGTAGGAGAGCAGGGCACCTACTTCGTAGAGAGAGAAAGTACAAAGATAAGAGAGAAGAAAGTAGATTTGTTTTAATTTCAAATTTTCATTTCAGCGTCTTTTTTTTAGCTCCGTGTTTTTCTTCATAGACAACATTTTTAAAAAAAATGTTATCTAGTTAAAACCAAAAAAATTTCCTTTTAAATAGATAACGTTTTTGTATATATATCTACAACGTTTTTTTTAAAAACGTTGTAAAAAATACCATAAAAACGTTGTCTATTAAGCGTTTTCTATTTACTGTTTTGTAGTAGTGAAAGGTGAAAGAAGAAATTGTGAAACAATTTCAAGCTGACATCATCATGGTGTCTACATATCCTGAGTGGATATCCAACATCGTGCCCGTGCCTAAACCTGGAGGAAAGGTGCGAGTTTGCGTGGATTATAGGGATTTAAACAAAGCTTGCCTTAAAGATAGTTTTCCTGTGCTATTCGTCCACATTCTCATTGACAATACTGCTCAATACAACATGTACTCCTTTGCTGACTACTTTGCGGGGTACCATCAGATCATGGTTGCTAAGGAAGATCGTGAAAAAACTGCTTTAATCACTCCTTGGGGAACCTTTTGCTATAGACGATTGTCATTCGGCCTCATCAATGCCGGAGCTGCCTATCAACGAGCTATGATGTAAGACCCCAGCTTATTAATGAATGAAATCAAATTTTCTCTAAATATAATTGTGAATAATAAGGGGTTAATTTGATATAATACTTTGGTTATGGGTGAAATGTGCAAATTTTGCAAAATAAGCAAGTGGTTATAAAATATTCATTTTGTCGGGGAATATTCGTTTGGTCGTGGAATATTCTTGCTGTCGGAGAATATTCGTACGACGACGCAGCCTTGTGTGGGCCCCATAACGGAAAGCGATTGGATGAAGAAAATAACAAGTATAAGTTGTTTATAAATAACGGCGTAGTTGTTACCGTTAATGCTGTTGGAATACCCGGTGGTTAAAATACAGTAGCAAATGGTATTGCACCAATTATTGATTCTTACGTAAGAAGACACTACTCAATAATTGTTACAGTAGTTATTATTCAATATTTTATTTTATTGATTCAATAACTGCTGCGTTGATATTTTATATTATTGTTGTTTCAATAATTGTTGTTGCACAGTATTTTCCTTTATCAGATCAATAATTCATATTATTTGAATAATATTATTAGATAACATTATTGGCAATGTCTAGAAAGTTCTGTCTAAGGAGAGGTTTGGTCATCTAATTGCGCGCCAGTAAGGAGAAATCCTTATTGGAAAGCCCCCTCTTTTCTGGGAACGGTCTGGTTGTCATAAATGTGATTATGTAATATTATTTGTGAATAATTAATTATTGATTCATATGATAACGAAATATTTATTTTATGTAGATATAAATGAGGGATATATTTTTGTGGTTAAAAATGAAGGAGTTAATGTTGAGGTTTTTATCAGTATTTTTGTCGGAATGGAGGTATTAAAAATCTGGGTTTTTGAGATATTTTGCGGGAGTTATAATTTTTAATCCGACCGTTGGATCGTGGCAATTTTTGAATATGTTATACATATATAAGTTGAGTATATGTCTACAAAGTTTGAACCGTTAAAAATGAACGTATGATTTATTATGAATTTTACGAGATGACTGGTTCAGAAATTGTTGAATTTTCGGAGTTAATCATTTTGGTAGAAAATTCTAGAATTAGTGGGCCCCACTCTTGGTTGATGAAGAAATGTGCTGAGATTTTTATTCAAATGTGGTGGGTGGGAATAGTAGCAGGTAAAGCCATCAGGTTGCAAGTTAAGTCTGCTTCGGCGTGCGAACATTTTCCTATAAATAGAGGGCTAAGTTAGAATTGAAAATCACACTAGAAACAAGTTTTCTCTCTTTCTCTCTCTAGATTATTGAGTGTATTTTGTGAGTATTTAGATACTTTGAGAGTTTTTATTCATCAGAGCAAGTTTCTTTCAGCCTTATACCGGTATCCGACCAGAAGTACTGCTATTTTGAGGTAAGAGATATTATTTTCTTCTTAATGATATTATTTTCTTCAGTATCATTATGCTGAAATATCAACATGAGTTTTTATCAAATTTGGAACTTTTTGTGTCAGGGTTACTATTCACGTATACGTTACTATTCACGTATACGACACTATTCACGAATACAACACTATCAACCGAAAAATAAAATTTTTTCTTTTTGTCCAAGATGTCTATTATGGTTACTATCTTTGATTGTATCCATGTTTTGATCTTTATTTTTGAATTCTGCTTCACAATTGATTATTATGAAGTATTATTGATCTTGGATAAACTGTTATACGAATCCCTACTATTTGTCCTTCTGTCTCACTGGATTCGTTCTCTTTAAGATATTTTTCATCATTCTCAGTCCTAAATGATGATATTACTGAATATCTTTGGCCTGCAGTGCAAAGATGTATGATTACTTGATGAATATCTTTGGCCTGTAGTGCAAAGATGAACATGTGTTGAGATGAACATGACTGACAAGTGATACAAATGAATATCTTTGGCCTGTAGTGCAAAGATGAATATTTGGATAAAGATGATTATTAATTGATGTTACAAGGATAAAATATTGATGATGGACTTTTAAATCTTAGAAGATAGTATAATTCATTCTCTACTTGCCTCTTCTAATGGTTTGCTGTTTCCGCTGCAGTTGTTGATCTAAAACTTGTTGTCGATTATATTCTATCAGATTTTTTCCTGTTGAATACTAATGATAATTTGTTGTAAATTATCTTAGTCATAATATTCTTTATTGGGCTAGTTGAGCTCACCCTTTTTCTTTTTGTTCCATTTTCTTCTCAGGAGGTGAGAACATAGCAGGATCTAGTCGGGGTATGGAGTGATGGTTCTAGAAAGATGTTTTAGCAGTCCTCACTATTTCTGTAAAATAGTGTTTGAATAATTGTATTGAGGACTTATTTGAGTGTGGATATTGTCTAGAAGATAATATTTGTATTTAAACTCACAGTATGTGTTGTCGTATTTTGCACGACAATTGTATTATTGAAGTTGTAGTTTGCTTTCTGTACCATGTATTTGGCGACTCAGAATGGGTGTTGTATACCTATTTTGGGGGCAATTGTATTATTGAAGTTGTAGTTGTATTTTGCACGACATTTTGATTACTTTAATCTGACGGTCCATATTTAAAGAAAAATCTTTTAAATAAAATATAATATTCTATTTATAGAATAACTTTAATAAAGTATTTTATTTTATATAAAAAGATGTTTCTGTTTTATTATGTTAATAATACGAATAAAACAAAACGTCATTATCGCTAAATAATTCATATTATTAACTGACAATAATTGAATCAAACTGAGTGACTTCTCATATAAGCGTTAATAATCAATACCGTGTGCTACTATGCAACCACACGTATTACTGTACTTTTACTACCGAGTAGTTCAACAGTATCAATGGTAAAACTTCCGCCGTTATTTTTAATAAAATATTTTTGTCATTTTCTCAATCCGACAATAATTCCGTTGTGGGGTCCACCAATGATTGTGCCGTTGTACGAATATTCTCTGTTAAAACGAATATTCCCCGACCAATCGAATATTATATAACAACTTGCGTACTTTGCAAAATTTATAAATATTACCCACAACTATAACATTATATCAAATTAACTCCATAATATTCAAAAATAATATTTATAGAAAATTCATCTTTATTTATAAAAGTTGGGGTCTTACAAGGTACAACAATGATAACGTGAAGACGTCAGCACAAACATCAACTGTTTCTAGGGGAGGAGAACGACCACCGGTCGTATGTTACAAATGTGGGAAAGAGGGACATATCAGCCCAAACTGCCCACAACAATCCAAGGTATGTTATAATTGTGGAAAGGAGGGTCATATAGCTCGAGAGTGTTCTGTAGCAAAACCAAACGAGGAATCCAAATGAGCGTTTGTCGTGACTGGCCAAAACGCGAGAAACCCAAACGAGGTGATCACGGGTAAACTTATCTTGAATTCTTGCGAAGTTTATACTTTACTAGATACCGGTTCTACCCATTCTTTTATCTCTCCTGCTTGTGCTCAACGTTTAAACTTGACTCCGGAGAAATTGACCTTTGACTTATCTGTTGAAACTTCGTTGGGTGAAACCTTTGTTACATCTACAGTTTATAAATCTTGCTTAATCCAAGTTGACACTATTACATTACCTATTGATCTTATCTCTTTAAAGATACTTGCTTTTGATGTGATTTTAGGAATTGATTGGTTAACCACTCATCATGCTAAAATTGATTATTTTCGTAAGGTTGTTAGTTTTCATATTCCTAACCAACCTGTCATACGAATTCAAACTATTAAACCACTAAAATCAGTCACTGTCATATCAAGCCACAAAGCTATTCGTTTATTGAAAAACGGATGTCAAGCTTTCTTAGCCCATGTTATGGATTTGAACAAAGACAAGTCAGATTTGAATAATATTTCTATTGTTAGAGAATTTCCCGATGTATTTCCTGAAGAACTTCCTGGTCTACCCCCAGAATGTGAAGTTGAATTCTTTATTGACCTTGAACCCGGTACAAAGCCCATTTCTAAAACCCCATATCGAATGGCTCCTATTGAACTTCAGGAGTTAAAAGTCCAACTACAAGAGTTGTTGGACATCAGTTTTATTCGTCCTAGTACATCTCCTTGGGGTGCTCCTGTGTTATTCGTAAAGAAGAAAGACTGGAGTATGCGACTTTGTATCGACTATCGAGAATTAAATCATGTCACTATCAAGAATAGGTATCCGCTACCTCGCATTGATGACCTATTTGACCAGTTGCAAGGAGCACAATTCTTTTCAAAGATCGATCTTCGTTATGGATGTCATCAGCTGAAGATTAAAACTGAGGATATTCCAAAGACTGCCTTCAGAAATCGGTACGGGCATTATGAATTTTTAGTCATGTCTTTTGGATTGACTAATGCTCCTGTTGCCTTCATGGATATGGTGAACCGTGTATTCAAAGAATATTTGGATCAGTTCGTTGTTGTCTTTATTGATGACATCCTTATCTATTCCAAAAGCCGTGAAGATCATGAGCGTCATTTTAAGCTGATATTGCAAAGGCTTTGTGAAAACAAGCTATATGCCAAACTGAAGAAATGCGAGTTCTGGCTTGAGGAAGTAGCATTCCTTGGGCACGTGGTGTCAAAACATGGAGTATCTATCGACCCGGCGAAGATTGAAGCCATACAAAGTTGGGAGCAACCGAAGTCGGTAACCGAAGTACGTAGCTTTCTAGGCTTAGCTGGTTATTATCGAAGATTTGTGGAAGGATTTTCTCGAATCGCTATTCCGTTAACTCAGCTGACTCGGAAAGATACAAAATTCGTATGGAGTGAGGAATGCGAGAAGAGTTTCCAAGAACTCAAGAGGAGACTCATTTCGGCACCTGTTCTGACAATACCATCTGGCTCGGATGGATTTGTTATCTACAACGATGCTTCAGGCAAAGGGTTAGGATGTGTTCTCATGCAACATGGGAAAGTCATAGCTTATGCCTCGCGACAACTCAAAGAATATGAGAGGAATTATCCTACTCATGATTTGGAGTTGGCGGCAGTCATTTTCGCGTTGAAGATCTGTAGACACTACCTGTATGGGGAGAAAGTGGAGATCTATACAGATCATAAAAGCCTCAAATATTTCTTCACCCAAAAGGAACTCAACATACGGCAGCGACGTTGGCTCGAGCTGTTGAAAGATTACGATCATACCATCCAATATCATCCTAGAAAAGCAAACGTAGTAGCTGACGCATTGAGTAGAAGATCATATGCGGGTACGAGTGCAATGTTATTAACACAAAGGCCCATTTTGTATGACTTGCAAAGGATGGAGATAGAGATGAAGGCTCCAAGGTCCCACATGATGATATCAAATATACGAGTAGAGCCGACATTAATGTGTATGAAGAAGAAAGTGCAAGAAGGTGCTATTCCAGAAGCAAGAATCGATGAAAAAGGAATACTTCGAGTCAACTTCAGACTTTGTGTTCCTAACGATTTTGACTTGAAGCATAGAATAATGATGGAGGCACACAACACACCGTTTGTAATCCATCCTGGGAGTACCAAAATATATCACGATCTTCGACACACATTTTGGTGGAGCAATATGAAAAGAGAGATCGCGGAGTTTATCTCGTGGTGTTTAACTTGTCAACGTGTAAAGGCAGAGCATCAAGTGCCAAAGGGTCCATTGCAACCACTTGAGATCCCGAAATGGAAGTGGGAACACATTACCATGGATTTCGTTACAGGTCTTCCCAAGGTTTCTCAAGGCATAGATGCGATTTGGGTTATTGTTGATAGATTAACCAAGTCTGCTCATTTTTTACCGATATATGAGACTTATTCCCTTGAACGTCTTGCTAGTATGTATGTGAACGAGATTGTGAGATTACATGGCATGCCAGTATCTATAGTTTCGGATCGTGACCCAAGATTCACTTCACGATTTTGGGTTAGCTTGCAGAAAGCTATGGGCACGGATTTACGATTCAGTTCGGCATACCATCCTCAAACGGACGGATAATCAGAGAGGACTATTCAAACTCTTGAAGATCTATTAAGACTCTGTGTCCTAGATCTCAAAAGGAGTTGGGATAAGTACCTACCATTAGTGGAATTCTCCTACAACAACAGTTATCAGGCGAGCATAGGTGTGGCTCCATTCGAGGCGTTGTATGGAAGAAAATGTCGTTCTCCAGTATGCTGGGACGAGGTGGGTGAAGCAACATTGTTCGGACCAGAGTTGGTACGCATGACTACAGAGAAGATCCAAACGATTCGACAACGTATACAAACGGCACAGGATCGACAAAAGAGTTATGCGGATCTTCATCGGAAGGACGTGGAATTTAATGTTGGGGATCATGTATTGTTACGTGTTACACCATGGAAGGGAGTTACAAGATTTTGGAATAGAGGAAAGCTCAATCCAAGATTTGTTGGTCCATGTGAGATTCTTGAGCGAATATGAAATGTGGCATATAGACTCGCATTACCTCCAAGCATGTCTCGTGTTCATAATGTTTTTTACATATCTATGCTTCGTAAATATGTTAAAGACCCGAACCACATTATTGAGTTAGAACCAGACGGGATAGCTGAAGATTTAACGTACGAGGAGGTACCTGTTAAGATCTTAGATAGGAAAGAGCATCTCCTACGCACAAAGGTTATACCACAAGTTAAGGTTTTGTGGAGAAACCATGCTATTGAAGAAATGACCTGGGAGTTGGAATCAGAAATGAAAGCGAGGAATCCTCACATTTTCGAAATATCAGGTACGTACGTCAATTTCGAGGACGAAATTTCATAAGGAGGGGAGGTTGTAAGACCCCAGCTTATTAATGAATAAAATCAAATTTTCTCTAAATATTATTGTGAATAATAAGGGGTTAATTTGATATAATACTTTGGTTATGGGTGAAATATGCAAATTTTGCAAAATAAGCAAGTGGTTATAAAATATTTATTTTGTCGGGGAATATTCGTTTGGTCGTGGAATATTCTTGCTGTCGGGGAATATTCGTACGACGGCGCAGCCTTATGTGGGCCCATAACGAAAAGCGATTGGATGAAGAAAATGACAAGTATAAATTATTTATAAATAACGGCGTAGTTGTTACCGTTAATGCTGTTGGAAAACCCGGTGGTTAAAATACAGTAGCACACGGTATTGCACCAATTATTGATTCTTACATAAGAAGGCACTACTCAATAATTGTTATAGTAGTTATTATTCAATATTTTATTTAATTGATTCAATAATTGCTGCGTTGATATTTTATATTATTGTTATTTCAAAAATTGTTGCTGCACATTATTTTCCTTTATCAGATCAATAATTCATATTATTTGAATAATATTATTAGATAACATTATTGGCAATGTCTAGAAAGTTTTGTCTAAGGAGAGGTTTGGTCATCTAATTGCGCGCCAGTAAGGAGAAATCCTTATTGGAAAGCCCCCTCTTTTCTGGGAACGGCCTGGTTGTCATAAATGTGATTCTGTAATATTATTTGTGAATAATTAATTATTGATTCATATGATAAGGAAATATTTATTTTATGTGGATATAAATGAGGGATATATTTTTGTAGTTAAAAATGAAGGAGTTAATGTTGAGGTTTTTATCAGTATTTTTGTCGGAATGGAGGTATTAAAAATCAGGGTTTTTGAGATATTTTGCGGGGGTTATATTTTTTAATCCGACCGTTGGATCGTGGTAATTTTTAGATATGTTATACATATATAAGTTGAGTATATGTCTACAAATTTTGAACCGTTAAAAATGAACGTATGATTTATTATGAATTTTACTAGATAACTGGTTCAGAAATTGTTGAATTTTCGGAGTTAATCATTTTGGTGGAAAATTATAGAATTGGTGGGCCCCACTCTTGGTTGGTGAAGAAATGTGCTGAGATTTTTATTCAAATGTGGTGGGTGAGAATAGTAGTAGGTAAAGCCATCAGGTTACAGGTTGAGTGTGCTTCGGCGTGCTAACATTTTCCTATAAATAGAGGGCTAAGTTAGAATTGAAAATCACACCAGAAACAAGTTTTATCTCTTTCTCTCTCTAGATTATTGAGTGTATTTTGTGAGTATTTAGATACTTTGAGAGTTTCTATTCATCAGAGCAAGTTTCTTTCAGCCTTATACCGGTATTCCGACCAGAAGTACTGATATTTTGAGGTAAGGGATATTATTTTCTTCTTAATGATATTATTTTCTTCAATATCATTATGCTGAAATATCAACATGAGTTTTTATCAAATTTGGAACTTTTTGTGTCGGGGTTACTATTCACGTATACGTTACTATTCACGTATACGGCACTATTCACGAGTACGACACTATTCACCGAAAAATAAAATTTTCCCTTTTTGTCCAAGATGTCTATTATGGTTACTATCTTTGATTGTATCCATGTTTTGATCTTTATTTTTGAATTCTGCTTCACAATTGATTATTATGAAGTATTATTGATCTTGGATAAACTGTTATATGAATCCCTGCTATTTGTCCTTCTGTCTCACTGGATTCGGTCTCTTTAAGATATTTTTCATCATCCTCAGTCCTAAATGATGATATTACTGAATATCTTTGGCCTGTAGTGCAAAGATGTATGATTACTTGATGAATATCTTTGTCCTGTAGTGCAAAGATGAACAGGTGTTGAGATGAACATGACTGACAGGTGATACAAATGAATATCTTTGGCCTGTAGTACAAAGATGAATATTTGGATAAAGATGATTATTAATTGATGTTACAGGGATAAAATATTGATGATGGACTTTTAAATCTTAGAAGATAGTAGAATTCATTCTCTACTTGACTCTTCTAATGGTTTGCTGTTTCCGCTGCAGTTGTTGATCTAAAACTTGTTGTCGATTATATTCTATCAGATTTTTCCCTGTTGAATACTAACGATAATTTGTTGTATATTATCTTAGTCATAATATTCTTTACCGGGCTAGTTGAGCTCACCCTTTTCCTTTTTGTTCCATTTTTCTTCTCAGGAGGTGAGAACATAGCAGGATCTAGTCGGGGTATGGAGTGATGGTTCTAGAAAGATGTTTTAGCAGTCCTCACTATTTCTATAAAATAGTGTTTGAATAATTGTATTGAGGACTTATTTGAGTGTGGATATTGTCTAGAAGACAATATTTATATTTAAACTCACAGTATGTGTTGTTGTATTTTGCACGACAATTGTATTATTGAAGTTGTAGTTTGCTTTTTGTACCATGTATTTGGCGACTCAGAATGGGTGTTGTATACCTATTTTGGGGGCGTCACATATAATGGCTCTCTTCCACGACTTAATGCACAAAGAGATAGAGATCTACATGGATGACATCATTGTCAAATCCCAGAAAGAGGATGACCACTTAGACCATTTGAAAAAAGCTATTCAACAGGTTGCGCAAGTACAACTTGAAGTTGAATCCAGCCAAGTGCACCTTTGGCGTTAAATACGGCAAGTTGCTAGGATTTCTAGTCAGCCATAAAGGGATTGAGCTGGACTCTACCAAAATCCAGGCCATTATGGAAATGCCCATTCCTCAGATAGAGAAGGAAATATGGGGATTTTTGGGAAGAATCAACTTCATTAGCAGGTTCATTTATCAACTCACAGCAACCTGTGAGCCTATCTTCAAGCTGTTAAGGAAGAACTCCTCCATGAAATGAAATGACAAGTGCTAAAAAGCCTTCCTTACAATCAAAGAACAGCTAGTCAAAGCTCCTGATTTGGTACCACCCAGAGATGATGCTCTTCTGACCATGTACCTGTCCGTAAGTGACAATGCCATGGGTTATATGCTGGGACAGAACGATGATAGAGGCAAAGAATGAGCTATCTATTACCTCAGCAAAAGATTCAGCAGCAGTGAACACAAGTACACTCTGATTGAGAGAACTAGTTATGCTTTAGCATGGGCTTCCATGAGGTTACAACATTACCTGCATGGTCACACAACCCATCTTATATCCCGCATGGATCCTCTCAAATACGTGTTCAGCAAACCCATGTTAAATTGCCGACTGTCAAGATGGCAGTTGATCCTACAAAAATTTGACATCGTCTGTGTGACTCAAAAGTCCATTAAAGGTCAAGGGATTGCGGATCAACTATTTGTTTCACCTACAGAGGATTTCAAACCCTTGGAGACATACTTCCCCGATGAAGGGATCATGACAGTTCAGCAACACCATCAGTACAATACACTCCAAGCATGGAAGATGTATTTTGATGGAGATGTTAATACGGAAGGTTCTGGAGCTGGAGCAGTTCTAGTATCCGGTACGAGGGAGCAGTATCCTGTCGCCGTCAAATTGTAGTTTGTTAGCACCAATAATACAGCTGTGTATAAAGGCTGTCTCGTGGGCCTAAAACTTGCTCGTTCAATGGGCATCAGGCGGTTAACTGTCTTTGGAGATTTGGAGTTAGTGGTCAGACAATCCACGGGAATCTATCAAACCAAAGAGTTACATTTGTTGCCTTACCAGCGGCAGGTTTTGAAGATGGCTTTGGAGTTCGAAGAAATCTCCTTTCTACATATTTCTCGTAGTAGGAATGATTTTGTGGATACATTAGCAACTTTGGCCTCCTTGATACACATATCTGACAAGGGACATTTGCCAAGCGTCACAATTGCCCTGCACAAAGCACCAGCTTATGGGAACTACGTTGGAGAAGTATCGGATGAGCTACGTCGCACCCAATATCCTTGGTATCAGCATATTAAGGAGTACCTATGAGACGGATCTACACCCACTGAGGCGAGCCCTACTGAGAAGAGGCGGATCCATCGACTTGCTATGAAATTCTACCTGAGCGGAGATGCACTCTACAAGAGAGATGCAGGATTAGGTCTCCTCAGATGCCTGGATAAGGATCAAGCTCAGAGACTCATGGATGAGATCCATGGTGGAGTCTGTGGCCCACACATTAGTGGCCCCCTCCTTGTCAAAAAGATCCTCAGGACGGGACATTATTGGCTATCTCTCAAAGCTGACTGCAATGACCACGTTAGGAGATGTTATCAATGTCAGATTCATGGGAATGCTATCCACGCCCCTCCAAGGGAACTCCACAATATGAGTTCGCCTTGGCCCTTCTCAATATAGGGAATGGACGTGATTGGGTCCATTGAGCCTAAAGCCAGTAATGGACATCGATTCATCTTCACCATGATTGACTACTTTACCAAGTGGGTAGAAGCAACCTCCATCCCCAGGGTTACCAAAGAAGTCATCATTGCCTTCATAAAAAATAATGTTATTTGTTGATATGGACAACCAGAGGTGATTGTATTTGACAATGCTAAGAACCTCAACAACAAAATGATGGAGGAATTATGCAGTAAATTCCACATCCAACATCTTAACTCCGTCATCTACCGTCCAAAGATGAATGGTGTTGCTGAAGCGGCTAACAAAAACATCAAGAAGATCATGCAAAAGATGTCCGCCAACCACAAAGGATGGCCTGACTTATTGCCTCTTACTCTGTTAGCCTACAGGACATCAATGCGCACTTCGACTGGGACAACCCCCTACGCATTAACCTATGGGATGGAAGCAGTACTCCTCATAGAAGTAGAAATGGAATCCCTCAGAGTGTTGATAGACGCTTAGCTAGATGAAGACCAATGAGTATAAGGCAGGTATCACCAATTGTCTCTGATAGACGAAAGGCAAACCGTGGCTATCTTCCATGGTCAGTTATATTAATAAAGGATCGCCAGATCCTACAATAGAAAAGTCTGGCTACGGTAGTTTAAACAACATGACTTGGTTTTGAAGAAGATCATTGACAACCAAGATCAATCCAAGGGAAAATTCGCTCCTAACTGGGAAGGCCCGTTTGCTGTCAAGGAAGTATTGACAGGAGGTGCTCTCAGATTACAAGAAATGGACGACAATGAATTTCCACAGCTTATCAACTCAGACACCGTGAAACGGTACTATGTCTGAAGTTACCATCAAGCAAACATCCTGGTGTTGGATCATCAGATCATCAGTCATTCCGGTTCTTTAACCCTTTACCACATACAACTTTTTACCACACTTTTCCCCTCAGGGAAACATACCTTTCAAGCCAGCAGCCTGGCTTCTCTGCGCTCATACAACTTAGGTCATCCCAACGTGGATTGAATCTCTCGCATTTGCAGTTTGGCTACCCATACGTGGGATCAAACTTTTCACACCTACAGTTTATCCTTAACCTAGGATTAAACTTTCTGTTTCCCGCATTCTGACCTGCACATGGGATTATGCTTTTCAACTCACCTTGAGGGGTGAACTACGTCGACCTGATCTCCTTGATACATGGGAGTACGTAGGCAACCATATTCTATATGGCCCGGTCACAATAAACAAAAAATAACAAAAATATTTCTACCCTTTTCTAAAAAAATAAAAACACTTCTACAACCTTTTTCATCAATAAAGCTTCTACACCCATCTGCCTTTCACAAACAGCGTTAAACCTCTTACACCAGGTTCAAACTACGCAGACCTGATCTCCTTTTCAATAGGAGTACGTAGGCAGCCATTCATGGTTCGGTCATACCCCTACCAAAACACAAACCTTTGTCAACGACATTGGGATCAAACTTCAATCTACCACATTTCATTGGCTTCAAACCAAAGGGATGAATATCTTTGGCCTGTAGTGCAAAGATGAACAGGTGTTGAGATGAACATGACTGACAGGTGATACAAATGAATATCTTTGGCCTGTAGTACAAAGATGAATATTTGGATAAAGATGATTATTAATTGATGTTACAGGGATAAAATATTGATGATGGACTTTTAAATCTTAGAAGATAGTAGAATTCATTCTCTACTTGACTCTTCTAATGGTTTGTTGTTTCCGCTGCAGTTGTTGATCTAAAACTTGTTGTCGATTATATTCTAACAGATTTTTCCCTGTTGAATACTAACGATAATTTGTTGTATATTATCTTAGTCATAATATTCTTTACTGGGCTAGTTAAGCTCACCCTTTTTCTTTTTGTTCCGTTTTTCTTCTCAAGAGGTGAGAACATAGCAGGATCTAGTCGGGGTATGGAGTAATGGTTCTAGAAATATGTTTTAGCAGTCCTCACTATTTCTGTAAAATAGTGTTTGAATAATTATATTGAGGACTTATTTGAATGTGGATATTGTCTAGAAGACAATATTTGTATTTAAACTCACAATATGTGTTGTCGTATTTTGCACGACAATTGTATTATTGAAGTTGTAGTTTGCTTTCTGTACCATGTATTTGGCGACTCAGAATGGGTGTTGTATACCTATTTTGGGGGCGTCACAACCTGCCTCTCCAATACCCAGTGCTCCAGCATGCCATCCACGAATCCTATTGGAACTTGAAACATCAACAGGGTTATAGTATGCTGCAATAAATGATCTACGGTCACCCTGTCTGATGGTGACATGCTATCATACCAAGATCGCATACCAGATACCACCAATAATGGTGGGGTATGATCAATAAGGCTAACTGTCGAAGAAGACATCTGCACGTGCAGTGTCATAAAACCATCCAGGGATCAATGCTGAATATCTCTGGACATACATACATATGCATAACATGATACATACATTACAGATAATAGATGGCAATATGATATAGGGAATGGAAAAAACTGTACATACATTTCTAAGTATATCATCATCTAATACAGCATCTCTGTACAGCTACAAATACAGGGAAATGGGGCACAGACGCCCTACTACTAACAGAGGCCTATCAAAAGATATAGCGAGAATGGGGCACAACCACCCAATAGCTAACAGAGGCCTATCAAAAGATATAATGGGAATACACATCAGAAGAAGACAATGGTGTCGATGTCCACATCATTAATCCTGTCCACCTGATGTAACTCCTCTTGAGTCACTAGATCTCTATCAATAGGGATATCAGGCCTATACAAAGGAGGATTTGCGTCGGCAAAACCAAATGGGTCATCCGAGGGGCTAGCTCCTGAGTTGGAAGGATTAAATGAATCTGCCTCTGTCGAATCTCTGCCCAATTGCCAGATAAAGATATGTTCCTGGTCTAACTACCGGGTCAAACTGTCAATCTGTGTCACATGAGTCAGATCTCAGACATAGGCTAGCCAATTCATCATCATCACGGATCCTGGAACCTATGAACTGAGTGGCATAGGTCTGGGCTCCAATAGTCCGAGGCAACCACCAACGCTAGAATACATCCTGAGTACAGGGACCCTATGATAATGTAAAATCATCAACACCCAACAATGGGATATCAATGATGGGTGACTGCGACATAGGCCAATAACGCCTGGCAGGAGGCAAGATCGGCATACGGATCTCCCTTGTGGTGCTCCTAATAGCACGCTTTTCTAAATAGAGCTCCCAGCCTCCATCCATGAAGAGAGGAACTCTCCTGGTGGAAATCACGTACTCGACTCCAGTAGGGTACCCATCCTCAAAACCGATGGCCAAATGTTCCCTAGAATAGGGAATCCATGTGATAATGTCAGCTGTCAATAATTGCAGCTGCAAGCGACAGTGAGTGAAACCCTCAGCTACAAGGACCTCTGCCAATATAGACTGATGCCATCATTGTCCTCGTGGGTAGGTATCCAATCCTAATACACTCACCGAACGCAAGTATGGGAGCCTCTCATAGGCCCAAAACTGCCAACACAACGGCAAAATATCTGCTGTCAGTTAACACTCTTAACCTATACATGGGAAATGATAAGAGAAATGCTCACCAGTAGAAATGGGTAAAATCCTAGCCAAGACTACGTCAAACCTTGTGAGCGCATACGCGTTCCCCTGAAGAAATTGGCAAAGGTGTATGAACCCCAATCATACTCTCTAATATGATCCACATGACGTGTGGCACTGATCAAAGCGAACAACACCGTGGAAGAGTTATCTGCTATGAAGCAGCCCCTAATGATCATCATGAATAATCACCGAAGAATGCGATCCCTGACTCTAACATCATCTGGCATGGGCTCGCTCAATAGCCCAGTCATAGCATCTACGCTCAAATGACCTGCACGGACAGTCCTGCCCTTGAGCCCTTCCTCCGTAACTCCTAATAAGGATCTGACGGCAGTAGGGGTAATATCCGCCATACAAGGCACTGGCGACCATCCAAACTCTATACCTGTGTTAATCGCCAATCCATCGGCGTCATCATCACCTCACAGTCTAGCAAATGTAGTGACTGAGTCTGGTGAAACCACCGTTCAGACAATGTCATGAGGTAACCCCAGGGACAACGCCGGGGAAGGATGGAGAAGAATGCCCTGAATCCCCAGTCATGCACTACTGCTCTATTATTGGGATGAAGAACCTGCTACATGGAGTGTATGCTGAACCAATTCCCTCGAGGTTGTGTAAAGCCGGGAACCTGCATATAATGTAGATCAACATCAAGACCCTTTAATCCTCATCAAATAGGAAAGATGGAAGATCAAGTTCTAACATCATACCTCGTTAGCATGCAAATACATCGAGGGATGTCTACTCAAGTCACCCAAAAGCTCTGGGTTTGCAACCTGAATACTCGGGAGGTCCCTACGTGGAACATGTGCAGCAGGAGCGGGGTTCGCAACCGGAACATCCTCCTCCTCATCCTCGACGTCTGGCACATCAACCCAGACTAGACGTGTCACCGCCTCTACCAATCGATGACGCTGTCTAACAGAACGGGGTCGAGGTACTTCAGAAGCCCTCCTCTGTACACCAGAAGTGGTCTTACGGGAACTACTCGGCTGATCCGGATCCATAATATCTAGACAATAGTTCTCCAAATCACCTCAGAAAGGGTGTGGTATATTCTAACCTGGAGCTTTTCTAAATGCATCGTATTACTACATGCATGCATGCATTTACTTTAACATACAATAGAGTTAAAATGCATGACTACCCAATGCCTACATTTTGGAAAATTTTGCCATAGTATCGTTTGTAAATAGGACTATCAATATGCACATAGGCATGACTAGGTGGCCATTCAATAGCACACCTGCCCACAATCATATACATACTATATGCATTAAAAATCAAAATCTTCAACACATAAGGTTAACCTCAATGCTAGGAGTACTTTGCCTTCTTACCTTATGCTCAAATGTCCTCAAATAGGATAAAAATAGCAGAAAAAGTGCCAATTTGACTATCTCAAAAGTCAATTTTTTTTACATCATTATGTTCGACATGGTTTAACACTAACATTTACTATGTTGAATATTTTTTATCAAGTCATTTGTGCATACATAATCACTACTATGTGTTTAGATGCATTTCATATGATAAGTCATTTTCCAACGGATAAAAACTGGAAAAAAGAACATGCATACGTTACCAGGACAGTGTAGAACACATGTACGGTGATAGAATTTGCAGAAAGACGTCCGAACTCAGCAGATCTGAAGGAAGCTCTCGAATTTTCTTCACAATACAAGTTAAAAGTGACTTGTGAGACCAACCTGCAGGATATTAGTATCCACGGATGGCCGCAGGTCCATCTGCGGCTGAAGCATGTGTACCTGCGACACCCCTATGTGGGCCCCATCCCTCTGGCTCGGTCCAGTTTGAGTTACAAAGGAGTTTTCATAGACTAAAAAGGTCAAATCAGGAATAAGAACGCTACACGATTGAGTAGAATAGCCTACAATCCTGGTCTTCTCAAATAGAACCTTTAGTCTGTACATTGGTATTCGCCCGAGCATGAGGTATACTATGCCAATGATCTCTATTGTTACAAAATACATTCGGTAATACCTTACACATGTCCAATGTCGCCATCTCCTAGTCATTACCCTAAAGACCAACGTCAGTCCCCGACGGGGGTTACAACGTCAGTCCCCGACTGGGGTTACAATGTTAGTCCCTGACGAGGGTTACAATGTCAGTCCCCAATGGGGGATACAACGTCAGTCCCTGATGGGGGCTACTACGTACATCTTCTGTTGATACACATATCAATGAAGATCAAACAACCTTGATATCAGTTCAGTCGTTGGCAAGGAAACCCAATGTCGCATCAGAAATCATCCAATGATTGCATCAGTTGATACATGTGAGACCCCGAATTGTATGAAATAAAAGTATTCAATTTTTTTATTTAGGTAAATAGTTAAATTGATAAAAGTTTAAAGTTAAGGGTCATATTTGAAAATTTTTCAAAGTAGACAAGTTGTCATAAAATACCCAGTTACTATTCACTCTAGTATTATTCACTCGGGTATTTGGGACACTTTTTATGTTGGAGTACTATTCACGAGTTACTATTCATGAGTTACTATTCACCCAAATTACTATTTACTCTAGTATTGTTCACTCGAGTATTTGGGACACTTTTTGTGTCAGAGTTACTATTCACGGGTTACTATTCATCCAAATTACTATTCACTCTAGTATTATTCACTCGAGTATTTAGGACACTTTTTGTGTCGGAGTACTATTCACGAGTTACTATTCATGAGTTACTATTCATGAGTTACTATTCATGAGTTGATATTCACGAGTTGATATTCACGAGTTCCTATTCACGAGTTACTATTCATGAGTTACTATTCACCTGAGCAATATATTTATTTTCGGTCCAAATCATTTTTGGGTACAATATTATTCCATGAGGAGATGCACTAATTTTTCAGACCGTTGGTTGAAATATTAGTAAATCAATAATTTATTTAAATATATTATTATAATATTATATTATAGTAGTATAATGTGATTATATGATAGTATGTTTTTTATAATTTGAATGGTAACATTATTATAGTAAACTCATGGTATAAAAGTAAAATGAGGTGAAAGAGAACAATTTGAATTTAAATTCTGATGATGTAAGCGATGATGTCATCGGAACGATGAGGTAAGCAATGATGTCATTTGATCGATGATGTAAGCAATGATATCATATGATCAATGATGTAAGCAATGATGTCATAAATTATGCCAAAACGACTATTTTACCCTTACTCTACCAAGCTTATAAATAGAAGTTCATTCCTTCATTATTTTCTTACGAATTCACTGAAACTCTAGAGAGAGAAACTATAGAGAGAAAGAAGAAAAGTATTCTGCCACTTCACTTTTCCAATATCCAGTTCTTCTAAGGTAGGAATTGTTATTCGTTGTATTCATAAGGGGTGTTATTCTTTCTTATTCATGAAGAGAACTGTTGCTATTTCATTGCTTATTATTCTGTTGGAATAACCTGTATACGTGGTCTACCCTATACTTGGTGACATTCTTCTATTATTCTGTTGGAACATCCTGTCTGTGTGTTTTACACCAGACCTGGTTCCGTCTTTATTATTATTCTGTTGGAACATCCTGTCTGTGTGTTTTACACCGGACCTGGTTCCGTCTTTATTATTCTATTTTTATTATTCTGTAGAAATATCCTGTCTTTGCGTTTACGCCGGACCTGGTTCCATTATTTATTATTCTGTCGAAATATCCTGTCGGTGCGGGTTACGCCTGACGTGGTTCCATTCTTTATTATATTCAGTTGGTTAAAGTTTTGACATCTATACTCCATGAAATTAGTGGAATATTCTTGATATTTGCGCTTCATCCAGTATCTTTTCATGGAAATATTCTTCTAAGCATTCTTAAATTTTACTCCACAAAGCAGTATCATGTTGACAATTTGGACGTTATTGGTTCTTGGATAAATTAATTCTTGAACTTGTTTTATTGAATTCTTATATCATCGTCATTATCCTCATGTTTATAAAATGTTGAAATTCATCTGTGGCCTGTAGTGCATAAATGGACTTGGTATGATTATGACTAGGGATTATTCGGTATAATCATGACCGTAATGTTACAGATGATATGGATAAAGTCTTCTATGGCCTGTAGTGCATAGATGGACTTGGTATGATTATGACCAGGGATTATTCGGTATAGTCATGACCGTTGATGATTTAATGAATATCCTTGTCTCGTAGTACAAGGATGATTAGAAGATGTGGTTTATTTATTAAGCTGAGTCTCAGCGATAAAAGTGATGAAAAACCTTTTTAAATCATAAAAGATAGTAGATTTTATTCTCTACTTGACTATTTTAATGAATTGCTTGTTCCGCTGCAGTTAAACTAGATGTCTATTATATTTTATCAGTTTAGCATTGTTGAAGACTATTGATAATTTATTCTGCATTATCTTAGTCATAATATTTCTTACTGGGCTAGTTGAGCTCACCCCTTCTTTCAATGTTCTCTTCAGGAAATGAGAACATAGCTGGGACTAGTCGGGGAACAGAGTGATGGTCCTAGATGATGCATTAGTAGTCCTCACTATTCTGTGAAATAGTATGATAATAATAGTAATGAGGACTCCATTGAGTTTGTATACTCTCTAGATGACGATATTTATATTCAAACTCACAATATATGTTTTGTCGTATTTTACACGATAGTTGTATAATTAAGTTGTATTTGGATTTATGTACCATGTATCTGGCGACTCAAAATGGGTGATGTATACCTAATTTTGGGGGCGTCACAGTTGGTATCAGAGCTTAGGGATATAATCCCTAGCTGAGATGTGAGATAAGAACTAGGAAGGGAGAGACGGAGAATTCCTTCGCTAGTATGACCTACCTAAGTTTATTTGGTATTTAATTGGTCGATCAGAGTATAGGGATAAAATGTGATATGTTAATTAACCCTTGTTTGGTGTTAGTGTTTGAGAATGACATCTGAAAATGCTGAGATAAGCAATGAAGCACATGAGAGTGTTGATTCAGCTCAAGCAAAAGGTAACGACCAACAACACGATAATAATCATACTGGTGGCAAGGGCTAGCGGAACAATGATAACCATCGTGGGGGAAATTATCATGCCAAGAATGGTAACCACTTCGGTGGTAATCTTGGAAAAGATAATAAAAGTGAAAATTGCAAGAAGAGAATGTCATTTAGCCCGATTTTGTCGTGCACCAAAGTTAAGTCCAGCTGGGACGGTGGCACCAAAGGTGGATACGGACAAAACAAAGTCGTTGATTTTAGGAAGAGCGTTTTTCATGACTTCTCAAAAAGCGAGTAAACCAAACGAAGTTAGCACGGGTTAGTTAATTATAAATTCTTACAAAGTCTATACCCTATTAGATATCGGTTCTACCCATTCTTTTATCTCTCTTGCTTGCGTTCGACGTTTAAATTTGACTCTAGAGAAGTTAGACTTTGACCTATCGGTTGAAACTCCGTTAGGAGAAACCTTCATTTCATATGCTATCCAAGTCTTGGATGAGAGTCATAGTTTTAAATGATATTCTTATTGTTAACAAATTTCCTGACATATTCTTGAAGACTTCTTAAACTACCCCTAGAGCATGAAATCGAATTTTGTATTGACCCCAGTACAAAACTCATTTCTAAAACCCTCAAATATTTCTTCAACTAAAAGGATCTGTTTATGTGGATTATGATGAAAGTCATAATAAAAGCATTGGACTAATGAAAATCATGGGTATATGTGGTATTAGTAAGTGTTATGATGAGTTATGTTGGTTATTATGAGAAAACATGAAAGTTTCTTAGAAATCACAAAGGGTTAAAAAATCAGATTTTGGTGAAAATGGAACAAGAAATTCAATTGACCATATCTCCTATTATATTTCGAATTTTTGAGTATGGTCAATTTCTAAAGTTAGATCTATGAGTTTTGTAACTTATTCAAGTGGAATCATTAGAAAAGGTAGTGTAGATTTTCGTGTGGACTGATTTTAGTAAAGGAGTCAAAAACTGAAAAGTGCTGAAGAGCTGCTGCAAGAAAATTTAAAAGGGCATTTTCGGCCACTAATTTGTGAGAAAAATTCTAGCCTTTTGGGACATGAAAGTATATGGTATAAAGAACCTCCTGTCCAAAAATGAGCTCATTTCGACTTAAAATGAGCAAGTTATGACCATTTCAATATTTAGATTTTTTCGACAAAAAATGCTATAACCGGAGTTTTATAACTCCGATGACCATGAAATTTAAACTGGAAGCTCACGTTAACATGTGTAAGATCCTGCCAAGATTTGGGAATTTCTGGAGTTAACCGTGAGGTAGCTAATTTCTTAAGGAATTAATTATAAATTTATTTTTGAAAAATAGTAAATGAATTTTAAAAATTCCGAGAAAAATATATTTTTATTATGAGACTATATTATGCTAAATCCCAGAAAAAAAATATTTTTGGAACTGATCTGGTAGTTTTCATGAAAATGATCTAGTTATGAGTAAATGAGTTAAATATATTATGTGAAGTAACAAAATTGGAAAATAGGATTTTATGGCTAGGGAATCCTATATAGAGTATATGCATATTTTTTAATGAGGGATTTGATCATTGGTGATGATATCTTATGAGTATGGCATTTTTGAATGATTAAATGCATTATATGGTAAAGCATAAACAATTGAAATAAATTTTTATAAGTTTAAGAAGTGATTAAAATATTGTTATAATATTAATGATATTAGATTATGAAATTATTAAGTGATTGATAACATTGGGATACTCTTGAACCCTGGATAAATTATATTATAATTGTTTAATATTTATCCTTTATCTCATTTGATTGATTCTTTATATCATTGTCATGATCCTCATGTTTATATATATATATATATATATATATATATATATATATATATATATATATATATATATATATATATTTAAGTCATCTGTGGCCTGTAGTGCATAGATGGACTTGGTATGATTATGATCAATGATTATTCGGTGTAATCATGACCGTAATGTTATAAATTATGTGGAAAAAAATCCTCATTGGCCCGTAGTGCATTGATGGACAATTTTTGGTATAATTATGGCTATGGATTCTCTTTGGCCATAGTGCAAAGATAAATTATTTTATGGCATGATCAGGACCGTTGATGAAAACACGATTATCTTTGGCACGTAGTGCATGGATAATTCGTGGTCGTGATACTAAAGAATATCCTTGGCCTGTAGTGCAAGGATGATTCGATGATGTGGATTAATTATTGAGCTGAGTCTCAGCAATGAAATATTAATTCATGGATGTGGTAAAAGTCATCTGTGCCTTACGTGCATAGATGGACTTGGTATGATTATGACCAGGGATTGTTCGGTATAATCATGACCGTAATTGAAAACACAATTATCTTTGGCACGTAGTGCATGGATAATTCGTGGTCGTGATACTAAAGAATATCCTTGGCCTGTAGTGCAGGGATGATTCGATGATGTGGATTAATTATTGAGCTGAGTCTCAGCAATGAAATATTAATTCATGGATGTGGTAAAAGTCATCTTTGGCCGTAGTGCATTGATGGACTTGGTATGATTATGACCAGGGATTGTTCGGTATAATCATGACCGTAATTGAAAACACGATTATCTTTGGCACGTAGTGCATGGATAATTCGTGGTCGTGATACTATTAAACTGAGTCTCAGTATTATTGATTTTACAGTTGTATATCTTTGACCTGTAGTGCAAAGACGAACTGTTGATTATTGGTTATACAGTTGGCATGTAGTGAAAAAAAATGAATTGTTAATAAATATCTTTGGCCGTATTGCAAAGATGAATTTAATGTTTTCAACGATAAAGGTATTCAAGGTATCCTCACCTCTTCGTCATACCAGGTACGCACGTAAATTTCGAGGGCGAAATTTCATAAGGAGGGGAGATTGTGAGACCCCGAATTGTATGAAATAAAAGTATTCAATTTTTCTATTTTGGTAAATAGTTAAATTGATAAAAGTTTAAAGCTAAGGGTCATATTTGAAAATTTTTCAAAGTAGACAAGTTGTCATAAAATACCCAGTTACTATTCACTCTAGTATTATTCACTCGGGTATTTGGGACACTTTTCGTGTTGGAGTACTATTCACGAGTTACTATTCACGAGTTACTATTCACCCAAATTACTATTCACTCTAGTATTGTTCACTCGAGTATTTGAGACACTTTTTATGTCGGAGTTACTATTCACGAGTTACTATTCACGAGTTACTATTCACCCAAATTATTATTCACTCTAGTATTATTCACTCGAGTATTTGGGACACTTTTTCTGTCGGAGTACTATTCACGAGTTACTAATCATGAGTTACTATTCATGAGTTGATATTCACGAGTTGATATTCACGAGTTACTATTCACGAGTTACTATTCATGAGTTACTATTCACCCGAGCAATATATTTATTTTCGGTCCAAATCATTTTTGGGTACAATATTATTCCATGAGGAGATGTGCTAATTTTTCAGACCGTTGGTTGAAATATTAGTAAATCAATAATTCATTTAAATATATTATTATAATATTATATTATAGTAGTATAATGTGATTATATGATAGTATGTTTTTTATAATTTGAATGGTAACATTATTATAGTAAACTCATGGTATAAAAGTAAAATGAGGTGAAAGAGAACAATTTGAATTTAAATTCTGATCATGTAAGCGATGATGTCATCGGAACGATGAGGTAAGCAATGATGTCATTTGATCGATGATGTAAGCAATGATGTCATATGATCAATGATGTAAGCGATGATGTCATAAATTATGTCAAAAAGACTATTTTACCCTTACTCTACCAAGCTTATAAATAGAAGTTCATTCCTTCATTATTTTCTTACGAATTCACTGAAACTCTAGAGAGAGAAACTATAGAGAGAAAGAAGAAAAGTATTCTGCTACTTCACTTTTCCAATATCCAGTTCTTCTAAGGTAGGGAATGTTATTCGTTGTACTCATAAGGGGTGTTATTCTTTCTTATTCATGAAGAGAACTGTTGTTATTCCATTGCTTATTATTCTGTTGGAATAACCTGTATACGTGGTCTACCCTATACTTGGTGACATTCTTCTATTATTCTGTTGGAACATCCTGTCTGTGTGTTTTACACCAGACCTGGTTCCGTCTTTATTATTATTCTGTTGGAACATCCTGTCTGTGTGTTTTACACCGGACCTGGTTCCGTCTTTATTATTCCATTTTTATTATTCTGTCGGAATATCCTGTCTGTGCGTTTACGCCGGACCTGGTTCCATTATTTATTATTCTGCCGAAATATCCTGTCGGTGCGGGTTACGCCTGACCTGGTTCCATTCTTTATTATATTCAGTTGGTTAAAGTTTTGACATCTATACTCCATGAAATTAGTGGAATATTCTTGATATTTGCGCTTCATCCAGTATCTTTTCATGGAAATATTCTTCTAAGCATTCTTGAATTTTACTCCACAAAGCAGTATCATGTTGACAATTTGGACGTTATTGGTTCTTGGATAAATTAATTCTTGAACTTGTTTTATTGAATTCTTATATCATTGTCATCATCCTCATGTTTATAAAATGTTGAAATTCATCTGTGGCCTGTAGTGCATAGATGGACTTGGTATGATTATGACTAGGGATTATTCGGTATAATCATGACCGTAATGTTACAGATGATATGGATAAAGTCTTCTGTGGCCTGTAGTGCATAGATGGACTTGGTATGATTATGACCAGGGATTATTCGGTATAGTCATGACCGTTGATGATTTAATGAATATCCTTGGCTCGTAGTACATGGATGATTAGAAGATGTGGTTTATTTATTAAGCTGAGTCTCAGCGATAAAAGTGTTGAAAAACCTTTTTAAATCATAAAAGATAGTAGATTTTATTCTCTACTTGACTCTTTTAATGAATTGCTTGTTCCGCTGCAGTTAAACTAGATGTCTATTATATTTTATCAGTTTAACATGGTTGAAGACTATTGGTAATTTATTCTGCATTATCTTAGTCATAATATTTCTTACTGGGCTAGTTGAGCTCACCCCTTCTTTCAATGTTCTCTTCAGGAAATGAGAATGTAGCTGGGACTAGTCGGGGAACGGAGTGATGGTCCTAGATGATGCATTAGTAGTCCTCACTATTCTGTGAAATAGTGTGATAATAATAGCAATGAGGACTCCATTGAGTTTGTATACTCTCTAGATGACGATATTTGTATTCAAACTCACAACATATGTTTTGTCGTATTTTACACGATAGTTGTATAATTAAGTTGTATTTGGATTTATGTACCATGTATCTGGCGACTCAAAATGGGTGATGTATACCTAATTTTGGGGGCGTCACAATACACACATCAACAAAGTCCAAGCAGCCTTGGCATTTATCCCCAGCATGGAGTTCATCCGTTGATATACACGATAACAGAGGATCAGATGTATCCCCGACGGGGGTTATAATGCATGGTCAACCGTTGGTTCACACGTCAACGAAGGTCAGGCAACCCTGACAACATTTGCTGTTGGTAGTAAAACCAACAGAACAGTGACATACTCTGGCGATACAAACCAGGAAAGGTCAATGTCATCAAGGAGGATTAATGACAAAATATTTTATACACATCCTCAAAGATTTGGATCATGCACAACCAATCTGGTCATCATTACCAATCCCCGGCAGAAGCAACAGGGAGCCGACAATCATCCCCAGCTTGTTGGAAAGTAATGCATATCCATCATACACTTGCATCATATTGCTCCATATTGCGTCATGTTTATCTTGTTGCATTTTAAGTGTCTAGGATTCTTTATCCTACTCATGCATCGCATTGCATGAATATGATAAAGAGGGGCATCTGTAGACACTCGAAATTTTCTGTACACCTGTTACTAACATTGTAGGAGGATAGATTCGTCTTTCAAGAGGGAACCCTGGAAGACAATTTATATCCGGTTCGGATACTACCAGAAGTTCAGCATCAACACCGGAGTACACACTGGGAGTAACAAATCCAACCTCGGAGATAACCCCGAGGTATGCAGATCCAATACCGGAACACACACCGGAGAAGACCGATTAATCTCAGAGATAAACCCGAGGTAATCTGTCTCAGTCCCAACCATGGGAGTAGCTACCAACCTTAGCGATAACCCCAAGGAATGTAGTTCCGGTGATAACCCCGAAAATGCTTGTTTCAAATGCAATCAGCTTCAATCTCTGAGCTCACAACGAGATACTCAGTACCAACCTGAATATAATATCAGAAGGACAGGCACACCTCAGAGATGACACTGAGGACCTTCAACCACTGTAGCAGTCCAATCTCAGAGATAACCCTGAGTAACATCTGCTTTATCAGCCCAAATCGGAGAAAACCCTGGCGATGGGCTAAGTCATCATCTCGCCATCATGACGCCACATCACGTCATCTCAACATTTTAGACATACATTTCTACACAGCAATATCCCACAAAAGCTCAGAAGAACCAATCCCGAGTGACTATTGCGCAGGATAACGGATAGAATTTGAAGCTGAAGACCGGTGGACATCGTCCCATCTTCATGACTTCGTACAACATCTAATCCCATGTCATTGCGTAACTCTCGATAACGGTAGTCTGAAATAGGTCCTATATACCTCAGTCGGATGCCCGAATTGCAATTTTGAGAGTTCGAGTGGACATCACATTGCCCGCGTGCACGTACTACGAGACGACATGACCCGTAAAACCCGATGCAACCCAGGTAGCCTCTGGTACACCTGCGGCTCCAGCCGTAGGTCTCCACCCTCTATAAATAGAGGGCTTGGGGTGGCCATTTTAAGAGGAGAAAGAGCGAGGAAGCCCTATCCAATTTGCTCCGTACTTGCAATATACTGAGTGCTTTCCCATTTTAAACACTTGTGAGCTCACATATAGCTATTTTTGTACCTATAAAAGCAAGTGTTTATCTACTTTAAAGATATATAAGTCTTCTTTGGCAGCCCACTGTAAGCCTTCTTACACACTTTAAAGCCTTTCTCTCCATCTTTGCACACACCCTTCTTTAAGTCGAGAGTCGTGTTGCGTTTGTTTGCCCGGACTTCGATCCGTAATTTTATTTCAGTTTATATATATATATATATATATATATATATATATATATATATATATATATATATACATACATATATATATATGGACTACCATTATCGAGTTATGCCTCGATTGAGCCTATAATTTGGTCTAGAGAGTTTACTTGCTTTTGTGTGTGTGTATATATATATATATATATGAATTGCATGTCGAACTTTGTTCGATGAGCCTAGACTTTGGTCTGGAGCATTTAATGCTTTAATATATATATATGTATATATATTTAAATATATTAACTGTTATCGGACTTTGTTCGATGAGCCTGGATTTTACATCAGGTGCGTTTATTACTTTAATATATATATATATACTTATATATATTAACTGTTGTCGGACTTTGTCCGATGAGCCTGGATTTTATATCCGGTGCGTTTATCGCTTATATATATATATATATATATATATATATATATATATATATATATATATATATATATATATATATTTCGTCCCACCTAGAGTTTACTTCGTGGTGGTTGACCATTTTTACTACTTTCTGTACATTTCGTCCCGCCTGGAGTTTCCTCCGTGGCGGTTGATAGTTTTTCCAGCTTTATTTACACTTCTGATCCCCCATGGAGGTGCTTCGTGGTTGGTGATCATGTCTGTATATTTATATTTACGGCTTATATATATATATATATATATATATATATATATATATATATATATATACATGCTTACTGCGTTTATATCAATTGCGGCATCATGTGAGCCTAAGAATCATGTGATCACAGATTCAGTCCACTGAATCTAGATTCGGTTCCCGTGATGGACCTTTTTAGCTATAAGCATCTTGTAAATTTATCTGTGATGTCTGAATTACCTCAGATGGTTTTCATACGCACGAGGAGTTCAACACCTTTTGTACATTATTTTCATACAGATGCCTCGCATCTGTAAAATAAAATTAATCCAGCCGAATATGGAATAAAATGGAAGTATCAAAGGCCTCAATTACTATTGAGCACATGGTTTGAAAAACCTCTTTTACAAAACATCACTGCTATATCTTGTTTAAAATTGATTTTTTACACAAATTCAAGCCCTTTGTATATAGGTGCAAACGAGGCATAGCACTACTTCCAAATAACAGCACATTGACCCCCCCCCCACATACACACACATTCAGATAATAGTTTCTTGAAAAATGGCGGTCACCATAGTAACACGGATGTCGGGGGGTGCCTAACACCTTCCCTCTGCATTAGCAAGTCTCCAGACCCTAATTGAATCTCGGTTTCACCGACCCGTTTAGCAGTGTCACATAACTGGGTCAATGCGCAAACCTTTTCTCTGTTGTGTTGGTACAACCAGTTAAAAAACCAACTGGCGACTCTTACAGTCCAATCATCGACATTATACATGTTGGACCTTTTTCACTTCTTTTTTCAAACAAATCTCACATAAAATGAGAACATAAAAAAACAGGTAACGAAAAGGGACATAAAAATCCTGACGTCGACAGTTATATATGATATTCCAGGCAGAAGTACTATTCTTTTGAGGTAAGGGATGTTATTTTTTCGTAAATGATATTATTTTCTTCAATATCATTATACCAGAATATTGATATAAATTTTATTATGAAATTTTTACCTTTTCATGTCGGGGTTACTATTCATTAGTTACTATTCATGAGTTACTATTCACGCGTACTATTTACGAGTACTATTCACAAAGTATGATGATTTTTCTTGTGGAATTTCTACCTTTTAGTGTCGGGGTTACTATTCACGTATGCGGTACTATTCACGTATACGACACTATTCACGAATACGGTACTATTTATAGAAAAATTAAATTTTCTTTTCTGTGTCTAAAATTGTTTGTTATGGTTCCTATCTTTGATTGGATCTATTTTTTGATCTTCATTTTTGAATTCTACTCCACAATTGATTATTATGGAGTATTTTTGAACTTAGATAAACCGAAGTACGAATCCCTAATCTTTGTATTTTTATCTCTCTGGATTCATTTTCTTGAAAATATTTTTATCATCCTCAGTCTTTAATGGTGATACTTGATGAACATCTTTGGCCTGTAGTGTAAAGATGAATGATTACCTGATGAATATCTTTGGCCCATAGTGCAAAGATGAACAGGTGTTGAGATGAACATGACCAACTGGTGATACAAATGAATATCTTTGGCCCGTAGTGCAAAGATGAATATTTGATGATTGATGTTACATGGATAAAATATTGATGATGGTCTTTTAAATTCATAGATGATAATAGATTTCATTCTCTACTTAACTCTTCTAATGAATTGTTGTTTCTGCTACAGTTGTTGATCTAAAACTTGTTGTCTATTGTATTCTATTAGATTTTTCCCTGTTGAGGACTAACGATAATTTGTTCTATATTATCTTAGTCATAATATTCTTTACTGGGCTAGTTGAGCTCACCCTTTTCCTTTTTGTTCCATTTTTCTTCTCAAGAGGCGAGAATATAGCGGGAACTAGTCGGGGTATGGAGTGATGATTCAAAACAGTTGTCTTAGTAGTCCTCACTATTTTGTAAAATAATGTATCAATAATTATAATAAGGACTTATTTGAGTGTGGATATTGTCTGGAAAATAATATTTGTATTGTAAACCCACAATATATGTATTATCGTATTTTGCACGACAATTGTAATAATGAAGTTGTAGTTGTTTTCTGTACCATGTATTTGGTGACTTAGAATAGGTTGGGTGGATTGGACCTATTTTGGGGGCATCACAGTTGGTATCAGAGCTTAGGGATATGGTCTCTGGCGGAGATCGGGGAACAAAATTAGGTGGGCAGAGACGAGTAAATCCTTCGCTAGTGTGTCCTACCTAAGCTTATTTGGTATTTAATGGGTCAATTGAAGCATAGGGTTAATATGTGATATGTTAATTTATTTAATTAACCCTTGTTTTGTGACAGTATTTGAGAATGACATCTAAAAATTTTGAGATGAGCAATGGTGCAAAACAATATGACCGTGTCGTAGTACGAAGCTAAGTTTGCTGAGCTATCCCGGTTTGCATCCCATTTGGTAGACAACGAGGAGCGAATGATTCGAATATTTTTGCGAGGTTTGAAACCCGAAATACGCCAATACCTCATTTCTCACAAACTTTGTTTATATTAAGATGTTGTGAATAGGGCTCAGTTATTAGAGCGCGATAATGAGTCAGTCCAACCAAAAGTTAACGACCAACAACACGATAATAATCGTACTGGTGGCAACGGCCATCAGAACAATGATAACCATCGTTGAGGAAATTATCATGCCAGAAATGGTAGCCACTTCGGTGGTAATCATGGCAAAGATAATAGAAGAAATGATTTAAGTGGAAATTTCAAGAAGAGAAGATTTAATGATTACGGGAAGACATTGGCAGCAGCACCAACACCAGCAACAAATTCTAGGGGAGGAGAACGACCACCAATTGGATGCTGCAGATGCGGAGAGGAGGGACACATAAGTCCAAACTGTTCACAGTCTTCCAAGGTATATTTTAGTTGTGGAAAAGATGATCATATAGCTCGATTTTGTCCTATAGCAAAGTCAAGTCCAGCTGGGACGGTGGCACCAAAGGCGGATACAGACAAAACAAAGTCGGTAGTTTAAGGGAGAACATTTTTCGTGACGAGGAATCGGACGAAGTTATCACGGGTTAGTTAATTATAAATTCTTGCGAAGTCTATATCTTATTAGACACCGGTTCTAGCCATTCTTTTATCTCTCCTACTTGTGCTCAACGTTTGAACTTGACTCCTGAGAAATTAGACTTTGACTTATCTGTTGAAACTCCGTTAGGAGAAACTTTCGTTACATCTACTGTTTATAAATTTTGTTTGATTAAAGTTGGAACCATCACATTACCTGTGATCTCATTTCTTTGAAAATACTTGCATTTGATGTGATTTTAGGGATTGATTGGTTAACCACTCATTATGCTAAAATTGATTATTTTCGTAAGGTTGTTAGTTTTCATATTTCTAACCAATCTATTATGCGAATTCAAACAACCAAACCACTGAAGTCAAACAATTTCATATCAAGCTATAAAGTCATTCGTTTATTGAAAAACGGATGTCAAGCTTTCTTAGCCCATGTCATGGGCTTGAACAAAAATACGTCAGATTTGAATAATGTTCTGTTGTTAGTGAATTTCCTAACGTATTTCTTGAAGAACTTCCCAGCCTACCCCTGGAGCGTGATATTAAATTTTGTATAAACTTTGAACCCGATACAAAACCCATTTCTAAAATGTCATATCGAATGGCTCCTATTGAACTTTAGGAGTTAAAAACCCAACTACAAGAGTTGGTACCCTAGCCTCTATCTGGTGACTTCTTTCATGGAATGCACCGAAGCCAGACTCTCCGTAGGGGATGTCATATTCGTGCGGTGGTAAACTGATAAGTGCCATTATAACGTGCTATCCAAGATTGGGATATGAGTCACAGTTAAGAGAAACCTAAGTCAGTAATCGAAATACGTAGCTTTCTAGGCTTAGCTGGTTATTATCAGAGATTCGTGAAAGAATTTTCTCTAATCGCTACTCCATTAACTCAGCTGACTCGAAAAGATACAAAATTCAAATGGAGCGAGGAATGTGAGAAGAGCTTCCAAGAACTCAACATGTGGCAACGATGTTGGCTCGAGCTGTTAAAAGATTACGATCATACCATTTAATACCATCATGGAAAAGCAAACGAAGTAGCTGACGCATTGAGTAAAAATCGTATGCGGTTACGAGTGCGATGTTTTTAACACGAAGACCCATTTCGTATAATATACAAATGATGAAGATAGAGACTTTAGGGACCCACGTGATGATGTCAAATATACGAGTAGAATCGATTTTAATCGATAAAGTTAAAGCCGCTCAAGCTACACACCCGCAGTTGATGAATATAAAGAAGAAGGTGTAAGAAGGCGTTATTCTAGAAGTAAGAGTTAATGAATAGAAGAAATCTCAGCCCTCGATTTGTTGGTCCATTTGAAATTCTCGATCGAGTAGAAAATCTGACCTATAGACTTGCTTGACCGCCAATTATGTCTCGTGTTTATAACGTTTTTCGTATATCCATGCTACGTAAATATGTGAAAGATACAAACCACATTATTGAGTTAGAACCAAACGAGATAACCGAAGATTTAACGTACGAGGAGGTACCAGTCAAGATCTTGGATAAGAAGGAGCATGTCATATGCACAAAGGTTATACCACAAGTCAAGATTTTGTGGAGGAACCATAATATTGAGGAAATGACCTGGGAGTTGGAATCTGATATGAATATAGGGTATCCTTACCTCTTCGACATACTAGGTACGTAAGTCAATTTCGATGACAAAATTTCATAAGGAGGGGAGGTTGTAAGACCCCAACTTTTTATAAATAAAATTTAATTTCCTCTATTTATTATTTTGAAATAGTAAGGGTTGATTTGATTAATATGATAAAATGCACAAATATTTTAAATAAGCAAATGATTATAAAATACTCATTATTGTCGGGGAATATTCGGTTGGTCGTGGAATATTCTTGTTGTCGGGGAATATTCATACGACGGCGCAGCCTTTTGTGGGCCCCATAACTGAAAACGATTGGATGAAGAAAACGACAAGTATGAGTTTTTATAAATAACGACGTAGTTGTTATCGTTAACACTGTTAGAATACCCCGTGGTTAAAACACAGTAAGACGCGGTGTTGCACTGTAGCACACAGTATTGCACCAATTATTGATTCTTACGTAAGAAGTCACTACTCAATAATTGTTACAGTAATTACTGTTCAATATTTTATTTTATTGATTCAATAATTGCTACGTTGATATTTTATATTATTGTTATTTCAATAATTATCACTGAACAATATTTCTAATTATCATATCAATAATTCATATTATTTGAATACTATTATTAGATAGCATTATTGACAATGTCTAAGAAAGTTCTGTCTAGGAGATGTTATTTAATTACGCTTCAGTAAGGAGAAATCTTTACCGGAAGGCTCCCTCTTTCTTGGGAACGACCTGGTTGTCATTATTGTGATTTTGTAATATTATTTGTGAATAATTAATTATTAATTTATATGATAAAGAAAATATTTATTTTATGTTAATATAAATGGAGGACTTTTTAGAAAAATAACAATTGTTGAAAATTAATATTTTATCTTTTTTAATAAAATAATTCATTCAAATATATTATTATATTACAAATGTATAATGCGATAATATAATAATATAATAATGGTGATATTTTTACAATGAATGTGTGATATATGAATAAATGAGGAGGAAGAGTATTTTTGTTACAATAAATGCTAAACACATGTTAAACATGTTGGTGGATCTCATTTTTGACTGAAATTTGATTATAGCCTGCAAGATCGTCCGTATGTGAATTTCGATCAATTTCTGTTTAGAATTTGGAAAAACATAAAGCTACAAAGTTGTACAGAATTGAATTTCCTATGGAATGGATATAAGATTCGAATTTTTCTGATAAAAGGGCTATTTATTATGAATTATTGAAGTTCTGAAATATTGAGTCTGAATTGATTTTGTTATAAAAAATATTTAAAACATGTTTTTTATGTTGGTGGGCCCCACTTAATGTTGTAAATGCTGAATTCAGATTGTCAAAGTGGGCGTAGGAAATTTTTTAATAAATATTATTATTTTATTAAATTTTCTGCTTTGGTGTTCTAAGCATTTTCCTATAAATAGGGTGCTTAGGTTAGAATTAAAAATTACACCAGAATCTGAAGTTTTCTCTCTCTATATTATCGAGCATATTTTTGTGAGTATTTTGATATTTTGAGTGTTGTTGTACGGTGTAAGTTTCCTTCAGCGTTATATCTAATATTCCAGCCAGAAGTACTATTCTTTTGAGGTAAGGAATGTTATTTTTTCGTAAATGATATTGTTTCCTTCAATATCATTATACCGGAATATTGGCATGAATTTTATTATGAAATTTTAACCTTTTCATGTCGGGGTTACTATTCATAAGTTACTATTCACGAGTTACTATTCATAAGTTACTATTCACGAGTACTATTCATGAAGTATGATGATTTTTCTTGTGGAATTTTTACATTTTAGTGTCGGGGTTACTATTCACTTATACGACATTATTCACAAATACTGCACTATTCACAAAAAAATTAAATTTTCTTTTCTATGTCCAAGATTGTCTGTTTATGGTTCCTATCTTTGATTGGATCTATATTTTGATCTTTATTTTTGAATTCTGCTCCACAATTGATTATTATGGAGTATTTTTAAACTTAGATAAACTGAAGTACGAATCCCTAATCTTTGTCTTTTTATCTCTCTGGATTCGTTTTCTTGAAAATATTTTTATCATCCTCGGTCTTTAATGGTGATACTTGATGAATATCTTTGGCCTGCAGTGTAAAGATGAATGATTACCTGATGAATATCTTTGGCCCGTAGTGCAAAGATGAACAGGTGTTGAGATGAACATGACCAACTGGTGATACAAATAAAAATCTTTGGCCTGTAGTGCAAAGATGAATATTTGATTATTGATGTTACAAGGATAAAATATTGATGATGGAATTTTAAATTCATAGATGATAGTAGATTTCATTCTCTACTTAACTTTTCTAATGAATTATTGTTTCTGCTGCAGTTATTGATCTAAAACTTGTTGTCTATTGTATTCTATCAGATTTTTTCCTGTTGAGGACTAATGATAATTTGGTCTATATTATCTTAGTCATAATATTCTTTACTGGGCTAGTTGAGCTCACCCTTTTCCTTTTTTTTTCATTTTTCTTCTCATGAGGCGAGAATATAGCGGGAACTAGTCAGGGTGTGGAGTGATGATTTAAAACAGTTGTCTTAGTAGTCCTCACTATTTTGTAAAATAGTGTATCAGTAATTGTAATGAGGACTTATTTGAGTGTGGATATTGTCTGGAAGACAATATTTGTATTTTAAACCCACAATATATGTGTTGTCGTATTTTGCACGATAATTGTAATAATGAAGTTGTAGTTGTTTTCTGTACCATGTATTTGGTGACTCAAAATAGGTTGGGTGGATTGGACCTATTTTGGGGGCGTTACAGTTTGACTAAGAATGTTTAGAATTACTACACTAACTAACTAACTATATACGATTGGCATCTGTTTGAACTATGAAACACTAAAACTACTAACTAAACTACATATTAAGCAACATGAAACTAAAATACTGTATATGACAAGAAAATTGGGTTGCCTTTGAATGAGCGCTTGTTTTTTAGTCTTTCAGCCTGGATCGGTTGGGATATTTTTAGCATGCTCGTGACGCCCCAAAAATTAGGTATACATCACCCATCTTGGGTCGTCAGATACATAGTACAGAAATCAAATACAACTTACTAATACAACTGTCGTGTACAATACGACAAAACATAAACTGTGAGTTTGAATACAAATATTATCTTCTAGAGAGTATTCATACTCAAAAGGAGTCCTCATTACATTTATTAACACACTATTACATAGAATAGTGAGGACTACTAACTAATACTATCATTCGGACCATCACTCCGTTCTCCGACTTGCCCCAGCTACGTTCTCATTTCCTGAAGAGAACAGTGAAAGAAAGGGTGAGCTCAACTAGCCCAGTAAGAAATATTATGACTAAGATAATGCAGAATAAATTATCATTAGCCTTCAACAATGTTAAACTGATAAAATATAATAGACATCAAGTTTAACTGCAGCGGAACAAGCAATCCATTAAAAGAGTCAACTAGAAAATAAACTCTACTATCTTTTATGATTTAAGAGGTTTTTCAACACTGTTATCGCTGGGACTCAGCTTAATAAAATAATCCACATCATCGAATCACCCTTGCACTATGACCAAGGATATTCGTGTATTCATTAATGGTCATGATCATGCCAACAACTGTCCCTCAATGCACTACTGGCCAATGAGGACTTTTACCACATCATTTGTAACATTACGGTCATGATTATACCGAATAATCCCTGGTCATAATCATACCAAGTCCATATATGCACTACAGGCCACAGATGACTTTCAACATTTTATAAACATGAGGATGATGACAATGATATAAGAATTCAATAAAACAAGTTCAAGAATTAACAACGTCCAAATTGTCAACATGATACTGCTTTGTGGAGTAAAATTCAAGAATACTTAGAAGAATATTTTCATGAAAAGATAATGGATGAACCGCAATTATCAAGGATAGTCCACAAATTTCATGGAGTATAGAAGTCAAAACTTAACCAACTGAGTATAATAAAGAATTGAATAACAAAAGAAATCACCATACATGCGATAGACCGCACAGACAGGTTATTCTCACAGAATAATAAATAATGGAACCAGGTCCGGCGTAAACGCACAGACAGGATATTCTGACTTAATAATAAATAATGGAACCAGGTCCGGTGTAAAACACACAGATAGGATGCTCCAACAGAATAATAACAAGACGGAACCAGGTCCGGTGTAAAACACACAAACAAGATGTTCCAACAGAATAATAATAAAAATGGAACCAGGTCCGGTGTAAAACACACAGACAGGATGTTCTAACAGAATAATAATAAAAACGGAACCAGGTCCGGTGTAAAACACACAGACAGGATGTTCCAACAGAATAATAGAAGAATGTCACCAAGTATAGGGTAGACCGCGTATACTGGTTATTCCAACAGAATAATAAATAATAGAATAACATAAGTTCTCTTCATGAATATAAATGAAATAATATTCCCTACCTTAAAAGAACTGGATATTGGAAAAGTGAAGTAGCAGAATACTTTTATTCTCTCTCTCTTATTCTCTCTATACTTTCTCTCTCTATAACTTGAATGAATTCGTAAAAAATAATGAAGCCCTAGGCCTCTATTTATAGAAAAACCGAGGGTGGCTCTTGGTCTTAACGAATGGTCAAATGACTCTTGGTCTTAACGAAGGGTCAAATGACTCTTGGTAATATTGAAGGGACAACTACTATTGACGAAAGTAATTACTATTGACCAAGGTAAATACTATTGACGAAGGTAATTACTATTGACCAAGGTAAATACTATTGACCAAGGTAAATACTATTGACGACGGTAATTACTATTGACCAAGGTAAATACTATTGACCAAGGTAAATACTATTGACGATGGTAATTACTATTGACGACGGTAATTACTATTGACGAAGAGACTCTTAGATGATGACATATGGCCCCCCATAAAAATAACCAAACTTACCACAACGTCTCAATTATTGATTTAATAATATAACATATTATACAGATGATACTATGACAATAATTTAAGAGATATGATGCAGCAATTACTGTAGCAATAATTGAGTATAGCTGAGTGACTTCTCACGTAAGCATCAATAATCAATACCGTATGCTACTATGCAACCACGCGTATTACTGTACTTTTACTACCGGGTAGTTCAACAGTTTTAACGGTAACACCTCAGCCGTTATTTTTATAGAAAGATAATTTTGTCGTTTTCTAACTACGACTATACTTCTGTTGTGGGATCCACCAATGATTGTGCCGTCATACGAATATTCCCCGAAAAAAGAATATTCCCCGACCAAACGAATATTTTAAAATAACTTGCTTACTTTACAAAATTTATAAATAATACCCACAACTATAATATTATATCAAATCCACACCATAATTATTTCGAGAAAATTAAATATTTATTCATAAAATCTAGGGTCTCACAATCTCCCCTCCTTATGGAATTTCGCCCTCGAAATTTACGTACATACCTGGTATGCCGAACAAGTGAGGATACATTGACTTCACTTCAAATTCTAACTCTTGAGGTATAACCTTTGAGCGTCGAATATGATCCTTCTTATCCAAGATTGTAACACGTATCTCCTCAAACATTAAATCATCCGCTATCTCGTCCGGTTCTAAATTAATAATGTGGTTCGGGTCGTCCACATATTTATGTAACATCGATACGTAAAAAAAATATTCTGAACACGCAACATACTTGGCGGTAAAATGAGTCTATAGGCCACAACTCCTACTTCATCGAGGATTTCAAATGGGCCAATTAAATCGAGAGTTGAGATTTCCTCTCTTCGTCGATTCTTGCTTCTAGAATAACGCCCTCTTGAACCTTCTTCTTCACATTTATCAGCTCTAAGTATGTAGCTTGAGCGACTTTAACTTTATCGATTAAAGTCGATTTTAATCGTATATTTGGTATCTTCACGCGGGTTCATATATTCGCACTTGTAACCGTATACGATCTTCTACACAATGCGTCAGCTACCACGTTCGCTTTTCCACGATGTTATTGAATGGTACGATCGTAATCTTCAACAGCTCGAGCCAACGTCTTTGGCGCATAATACGTTCGTTTTAGTTGAAGAAATATTTGAGGGTTTAAGAAATGGGTTTTGTACTGGGGTCAATACAAAATTCAATTTTACGCTCTGGGGTAGGCTAAGAAGTCTTCAAGAATACATCAAGAAATTTATTAACAATAGAAATATCGTTCAAAACTGTGACCCTCATCTAAGACTTGGATAACATGTCACATTGATACCTATCAACTTGCCATAACAGATTGGTTAGGAATATGAAAGCTAACAATCTTACGAAAAGCATGATGAGCAGTTAACCAATCGTTTCCAAAAATCACATCAATGCAAGTATTTTCAAAGAGATAAGATCAACAAGTAACGTGAAAGTGTTGATTTGAACAAGATTTATAAATAGTGGAGGTAACAAAGGTTTCTCCTAACAGAATTTCAACAGATAAATCAAAGTCTAACTTCTCTGGAGTTAAGTTCAAACATTGAACACAACTAGGTGAAATAAAAGAGTGAGTAGAACCGGTATCTAACACGGTATAGACTTCGCAAGAGTTTATGACTAATATACCCGTGATAATTTTATTCAGGTTCCTCGTCACGAAAAAAATGCTCTCTCTTAAACTACTGGCTTTGGCTTTTCTGGGACGGTCTTTGGTGCCTCCATCCTATCTGAACTTGTCTTCGGTGAACGACAAAATCGGGCTAAGTGACATTCTCTTCCACAATTATAGCATGCTTTGGATGGCATCGCGCAGTTTGGACTGATGTGTCCCTCCCCTCCGCATTTGAAGCATATGATAGGTGGTCGTTCTCCTTCCTTAACAACGGGTGCTAGTGCTGACGTCTTTCCATCATTGTTGAATTTTCTCTTCTTGAAATGTTCATGCTTATTGTTTTGACCATGATTATCATTGAAGTGGTTACCATTTCTTGCATGTTGATTCCCTCCATGCTTATTGTCACCGCTTTGATGACTGTTATCACTAGTATTATCATTTTTCCGGTTACTCTCTTTTGGTTGCGTTGACTTGTTATCGCGCTTCACTAACTGAGCCCTATTCACAACATCTGAATACAAACACAGTTTATGAGAAATAAGATATTGACGTATCTCCGGTTTCAAACCTCTTAAAAATATCCGCGTCATTCTCTCTTCATTATCCACCAAGTGGGATGTAAATCGGGACAACTCGGCAAACTTGGCTTCTTACTGTGACACGGTCATGTTGTTTTGCTCTAACTTGATAAATTCCATCTCCTTCATGTGACGAATACTTTCGGGAATGTACTTGTCATTGAACAGTTCTTGGAACTTCTCCCAAGACATCTTGAGTGTGTCAGGCTGGGTACGTTTTATAGATTTCCACCAGTAATCTGCCTCTTCACGCAACATAAAGGTGGCAAAGGGAACCTTTTGCTCCTTGGAGCATCCCAAGACATCAAATATCTTAGTGATTTGCTTTAACCACGTCTCCGCCTTAAGTGGTTCTAGCTTTCCCAAAAACTCCGGTTGTCCTAGCTCCTTGAATTGCTTAGCGGTGACCAACCGTGGGTTGTCATTGTTTCCTCCTTCATTTTGGATAGGAGCCGCTCTCGCCCGTTATTGCATGAATTGCATAAAGTCTCTGACCATCCCATCATTCACCATTTCATCGGTGTTATTATTTTCATGAGGATTATTGTCCTCTGGTTGCACATTACCCTGAGCATTGATCGTTGGTGATTCAATGGTCTCATATGCTTCATTGTTTATCTCAACATTTTCGGATGCCATTTGCAAATACTGTAACAAAACAAGGGTTAATTAACATATAACATATTATCCATATACTTTGACCGACCAATTAAATACCAAATAAACTGAGGTAGGTCATACTAGCGAAGGAATTCCCCGTCTCTCCCCTCCTAGTTCTATTCTCATATCCTATCCAGGGATCATATCCCTAAGCTCTGATACCAACTGTGACGCCCCCAAAATTAGGTATACATCACCCATCTTGGGTGGTCAGATACATAGTACAGAAATCAAATACAACTTACTAATACAATTGTCGTGTACAATACGACAAAACATAAACTGTGAGTTTGAATACAAATATTATCTTCTAGAGAGTATTCATACTCAAAAGGAGTCCTCATTACATTTATTAACACACTATTACATAGAATAGTGAGGACTACTAACTAATACTATCATTCGGACCATCACTCCGTTCCCCGACTTGCCCCAGCTACGTTCTCATTTCCTGAAGAGAACAGTGAAAGAAAGGGTGAGCTCAACTAGCCCAGTAAGAAATATTATGACTAAGATAATGCAGAATAAATTATCATTAGGCTTCAACAATGTTAAACTGATAAAATATAATAGACATCAAGTTTAACTGCAGCGGAACAAGCAATCCATTAAAAGAGTCAACTAGAAAATAAACTCTACTATCTTTTATGATTTAAGAGGTTTTTCAACACTGTTATCGTTGGGACTCAGCTTAATAAAATAATCCACATCATCAAATCACCCCTACACTACGGCCAAGGATATTCGTGTATTCATTAATGGTCATGATCATGCCAACAACTGTCCCTCAATGTACTACTGGCCAATGAGGACTTTTACCATATCATTTGTAACATTACGGTCATGATTATACCGAATAATCCCCGGTCATAATCATACCAAGTCCATCTATGCACTACAGGCCACAGATGACTTTCAACATTTTATAAACATGAGGATGATGACAATGATATAAGAATTCAATAAAACAAGTTCAAGAATTAATTTATCCAAGAATTAATAACGTCCAAATTGTCAACATGATACTGCTTTGTAGAGTAAAATTCAAGAATACTTAGAAGAATATTTTCATGAAAAGATACTGGATGAACCGCAATTATCAAGGATATTTCACAAATTTCATGGAGTATAGAAGTCAAAACTTAACCAACTGAGTATAATAAAGAATGGAATAACAAAAGAAATCACCATGCATGCGATAGACCGCACAGACAGGTTATTCTCACAGAATAATAAATAATGGAACCAGGTCCGGCGTAAATGCACAGACAGGATATTCTGACAGAATAATAAATAATGGAACCAGGTCCGGTGTAAAACACACAGACAGGATGTTTCAACAGAATAATAACAAGACGGAACCAGGTCCGATGTAAAACACACAGACAGGATGTTCCAACAGAATAATAATAAAAATAGAACCAGGTCCGGTGTAAAACACACAGACAGGATGTTCCAACAGAATAATAAAAAAAATAGAACCAGGTTCGGTGTAAAACACACAGATAGGATGTTCCAACAGAATAATAGTTGAATGTCACCAAGTATAGGGTAGACCGCGTATACTGGTTATTCCAACATAATAATAAATAATGGAATAACAGAAGTTCTCTTCATGAATATAAAAGAAATAATATTCCCTACCTTAAAAGAACTGGATATTGGAAAAGTGAAGTAGCATAATACTTTTATTCTCTCTTTCTTATTCTCTCTATACTTTCTCTCTCTATAGCTTGAATGAATCTGTGAAAAATAATGAAGCCCTAGGCCTCTATTTATAGAAAAACTGAGGGTGTCTCTTGGTCTTAACGAAGGGTCAAATGACTCTTGGTCTTAACGAAGGGTCAAATGACTCTTGGTAATATTGAAGGGACAACTACTATTGACGAAAGTAATTACTATTGACCAAGATAAATACTATTGACGAAGGTAATTACTATTGACCAAGGTAAATACTATTGACCAGGGTAAATACTATTGACGAAGGTAATTACTATTGACCAAGGTAAATACTATTGACGACAGTAAATACTATTGACGACGGTAATTACTATTGACGAAGAGACTCTTAGATGATGACATATGGCCCCCCATAAAAATAACCAAACTTACCACAACGTCTCAATTATTGATTTAATAATATAACATATTATAAAGATGATACTATGACAATAATTTAAGAGATATGATGCAGCAATTACTGTAGCAATAATTGAGTATAGCCGAGTGACTTCTCACGTAAGCATCAATAATCAATACCGTGTGCTACTATGCAACCACGCGTATTACTGTACTTTTACTACTGGGTAGTTCAACAGTTTTAACGGTTTTAACGGTAACACCTCAGCCGTTATTTTTATAGAAAGATAATTTTGTCGTTTTCTAACTACGACTATACTTCTGTTGTGGGGTCCACCAATGATTGTGCCGTCGTACGAATATTCCCCGACAAAAAGAATATTCCCCGACCAAACGAATATTTTAAAACAACTTGCTTACTTTGCAAAATTTATAAATAATACCCACAACTATAATATTATATCAAATCCACACCATAATTATTTCGAGAAAATTAAATATTTATTCATAAAATCTGGGGTCTCACAATGCTGTTTGTTTACCGTACATAACCAACAATGCTTTATTGCATGCCCGTTCAACTACATTTTTGGGAGTGAGGTTGACTTCATATCATCAATCAGTGCCTTTAGACCACCAACCTCTCTACAATCCTTATGTTTGACATGTGTAGACGCCTCGATTAAATCACTCTCCTCCTTATCATTAGGAATTGGAATTTCTTTGAACACTTTAACTTTCACTACCCGATCGAACACTTTCACAGCTAATTCTCCATTAGGCACGTCAATTAGTGTCCGATCCATTGCAAGGAATGGTTGTCCCAAGATGATCGGGATGTTCTTATCTTCTTCGAAATCTAACACCACAAAATCAGCTGAAAAAATTAATGTGTCAATCTTTACCAACACATCTTCTACTATCCCTAATGGATAAGTTATTGATCTATTTGTAAGTTGTAGACTGATGTTAGTTGGCTTTGCTTCCTTTAAGCCCAACTTCCTATATATCGATAGTGGCATAAGGTTTATACTTGCTTCTAGATCACATAAGGCTCTTCCCACATCTTGATTACCAATTGCACAAGGAATAGTAAAACTCCCCAGATCTTTCAACTTAGGGGGAAGCTTTTTCTGCAGAATTGCTTTGCACTCTTCCGTTAATGCCACTATTTCGAATTCGTTGGGCTTGCGTTTCTTTGAAAGTATCTCTTTTATGAACTTAACATATCGTGGCATCTGCTCTAGTGCTTCGACGAATGGAATGTTAATGTGCAACTGTTTGAATATATCCATAAACTTAGAAAACTAATCCTTGAGCTTTTGACTTTCTAACCATTAGGGGAAAGGTACATGTGGTGTGACTCTATTCTTCTTGTCTTCATTCGGCTTTTCCACAACTTGTTCCTTAGTTTTACTTATTGAATCACTCCCGTCATTTTCAAAATCCTTAACTTTGTTTGCTCTCCTATCAAGGTCAGAAACCAATGCTTTACCACTCCTAAGTGTGATAGCATTACATTGCTTATGATTTCCTCTAGGGTTCTTTTCAGTATCACTCAGTAAAGTCCCATGACGTCTGTTATTCAATTCCAATGCAAGTTGTCCCATCTGATTTTCCAAGTTCTTTATTACCGCCACTTGCGTTTTCATAGCTGCCTCATTACCGTATATGTATTTCAACAACAATTCTTCCAAATCTGACTTTTTCTCTTGATACGGAGCTGACTGTTGATGCTGATTTTGAAAACCTCGGGGATAAGATTATCGTGGAGCCTGCTGATTTTGATTGTTACTCCACGAAAAGTTCAGATGGTTCCTTGCCCCCGGGTTGTAGGTATTTTGATACGGATTCAGAGGTATTCTGTTATAGCTACCTATAAACTGAACTGCAGCTGAATTGATGGCACACTGCTCTGTTGGATGTTCCCCCGGATATAATTCATACACAAATGCCACCTGCTGAGCCTGTGTACCCGTGAGGGCATCCATCTTCTTTGATAGTGCTGAAATTTGAGCTGCTAAAGTTGTCACTCCATCTACCTCTAACACTCCAGCTACCTTTGATTGTTCTATTCTTGCTGTGGGCCACTGGTAGTTATTAGCTGCCATCGTCTCAATTAAGTTATATGCCTCCTCAAATCTTTTATCCATAAAAGCTCCCCTAGATGCTGCATCTATACTAGTACGGAGATTTCCATTCAGCCCATTATAAAAGGTGTTCATCTATAGCTACTTGGGTAATATGTGATGCGGACACTTCCTTAGCAATTTCTTGTACCTTTCCCAAGCTTCATACAGAGACTCCCCATGCAGCTGTTCAAAAGTGGTAATCTCATTCCTCATCTTCACAGTCTTTGTTGGTAGGAAAAATTGAGCTAAAAACTTATGAGCTATGTCATCCCAAGTAGTGATTGACCCTGGCAGTAGTGAATGTAACCATCTCTATGCCTTATCCCGCAGTGTGAACGAAAACAACTGTAGTGTAACTGCATCATCAGATACCCCATTGTATTTAAAGGTATCACAAATCTCCAGAAAGCTAATCAGGTGCTCATTTGGATCATCATTAGCCAATTCCCCAAACTATACTGAATTCTATATCATCTGAATTGCCCCAAGCTTGATCTCAACATAGTTCACAGCTATCGGAGGTTTGGTGATTCTTGACTGAATTTCAGTGACTCAGGGTGTGTCATAGTCCCCCAGTGCTTTCTGATCCTCTGCAGCCATACTTTCTTGCTTATTAACATTCTCTCTAGTCTCCTTAATCCACTTACTAAGCCTCTAAAACCTTCGTTCGATGTCATCCTCGTAAGGAAGCAAATCTGGTTTCTTTGACCGAGTTTGCATGCACTAAGTACGAGAACCTAAAACAAGAAATAACAAAAACAAAAAGAAATTATGTTTAACTAAAGCTGAACTAATTAAACTGATATTGAAAGTAATAAAATCAAAAACTAGTCCTCGGCAACGGCGCCAAAAACTTGTTGGGTGTAATCTAATTAAGCATGACACGCAAGTATACGTGATCAACAAGTAATATAATGATAAGTAAGTATCGTTCCCATAGAGACAAGTATCAATTTTAATCTAACAACTACCAGCTTTGTATTATTTTAATTTTATCAAACTAATCGAATTAATGTGAAAATAATGAAAAACTAATAACTAAAAATCAAAACAAATCAATGCAACTAATTACTGCAAATTTTAATCAGATAATGAAGAATTAAGCCTAAAACTTCACTTTAAGATTCACTCAGATTATCACACTTCTTTTTAATCCAATTAACTATTTTAGTTCATTAATCAAGAACATAAAAGTAGAATTAGCCATCTCTCAATGCACTAACACCATATTAACTTAAATCCACAATTGATAGAATTAAGTCAAACACCCTAATTAACTAATTCACTATATTTCTATATGAATTAAAATTAAAGAAGGTTTAATTCTAAGTTCTTACACGATTACATGCGATGTTAGGTATATCTCTATCCTAAACATACATAATGAATTCCATCAAAATTAAACGCAGAAATCATAGACACATGCTATTATGACCAAGTCTAGATTCATATATCATCTCTCGAATCCATACAAATCCACATAGAATTGGTGATCAAGCAATCCATAAGTTATGCACAATTCATAATAGATGAACTGAAAGATAGCTTTATTGAACTGAAATCAAAGCATGATAATCATCTTTTCACTTAAAGATCCATTGCAAGCTTAATAAGATAATTAGTTTATAACGTATGAATTAAACACTGAATAGATTAAAGAATACATCATCCCAATTATAGAAAGTGAAATAAAAGAACAAGAATAGTATAGAACCACCCTTCTCCTCTCTCAATTATGCAATCTTTGTGATCATTGCTCCTTCGCTCCACTTCCTCCAAGAATCTTCTCCAAATTAGGGCTTCAAAGTTGAATTTGATTGATTGTATGATTATCTCTTGAATTCCCTGACTTAAATCTCTGTAAGAGCAGCTAATTACATCCTCTGTCCAATCCCAATCGAAACCAAAGTCATTCAGTCCACACCACAACAACAGTAGAATTGTAATAAAACTCTTCCTTTCTGTCCACGTACCCCCGTCCCGGCGGGGTAAATTGCCTTGAGAACCCCCGCCTCGACGGGGTACTACTTTGTCACGTGTACACCCTCGCCTCAGCGAGGTATTTTCTCTATTAAATGCCAGCCCCGGCAGGGTCCTCTACTGCAGTTTACTGTTTTCCTTACTTTTCATGCCAAATCCCTCCACATTGTCACCATCATATCTTAGCTAACACATACTGAAACATGCAAACAAAACAAGCAAAAACACATAAAACTATACTAAAACAGACAGATTAAACATTGTTTAAGTCCAAATAGGAACCCAATTCAAAGGTATGAAACCTACTCATTAGTTTATGATTTCTGCGTTGTGATGAAATTCATGATGTATGTTTAGGATAGAGATATACCTAACATCACATGTAATCGTGTAAGAACTTAAAATTTAAACCTTCTTTAATTTTAATTTACATAGACATATAGTGAATTAGTTAATGAGTGTGTTTGGCTTAATTCTATCAATTGTGGATTTAAGTTGATATGATTTTAGTGCATTGAAAAATGGCTAATTCTACTTTTGTTTTCTTGATTAATGATTTCAAATATTTAATTGGATTGAAAAGAAGTGTGATAATCTGAGTGAACCTTAAAGTGAAGTTGTAGTCTTAATTCTCTATTATCTGAGTAAAATTTGCGGTAGTTAGTTGACTTAATTTGATCTGATTTTTAGTTTATTAGTTTTTCATTATTTTCAATAATTAATTCGATTACTTTAATAAAATTAAAATAATATAAAGCTGGTAATTATTTAATTAAAATTGATACTTGTCTCTGTGGGAACGATACTCAACTTATCATTATATTACTTGTTGATCACGTACACTTGCGTGTCGTGCTTAATTAGATTACACCCAACAATATATGGTTTATCATCAAACATGATTGGCTTGTATGTATACTACTTTCAATCTCCCACTTGCACTAAAGCCAATCACCATGGTATCTCATACCCATCTTCTCTAAGTGACTGTTGTGTTAAAGCTTTAGTAAAGGGATTTGTAATGTTATCTTGAGTCTCCACACGCTCTAGGGTTACATCTCCTCTTTCAATGATTTCTCTAATCAAATGAAACTGCCGCAACACGTGTTTGGATTTCTGATGAGACCTGGGTTCCATAGCCTATGCAATAGCTCCAGTGTTGTCACAGAATAAAGGTATTGCTCCTCTAATGCTAGGAACCACACTAAGTTCGGTTATGAACTTCTTCATCCAAATGGCCTCCTTTGTAGCTTCACTTTCAGCTATGTACTTTACCTCTGTCACTGAATCAACAACTATTTGCTCTTTGGAACTTTTCTAACTCACTGCGCCACTATTTAGAGTAAACATATATCCCGAAATGGATTTACTGTCATCTTGGTCCGTTTGAAAACTTGAGTCTATGAATCCCTCTAGTTTCAATTCAGACCCATCGTAGACAAGAAATACATCCTTGGTTTTTCTTAAGTACTTTAGGATGTTTTTCATTGCCTTCTAGTGCTCTTCTCCTAGATTCGATTGATATCTGCTTGTTACACTAACTTCATGAGCGACATCTGGTCTAGTACATATCATACCGTACATGATAGATCCTATTATTGAAGCATAGGAATCTTACTCATACAATCTCTCTCCTCAGGTGTCTTTGGGGCCTGTTTCTTTAAGAGATGTATTCTATGGCTCATCAGCATGAAACCTCTCTTGGAATCTTCTGTGCTCAACTTCTTTAGCATCTAGTCAATGTACGTTGTAACGAACCCAAAATTTATACATTTTAAATCTCAACTTCGGTCGTTAACCATACATTAAATCTCAAATTTTACATCATTGTTCGATATTAAAAATCACTAAATATTGCGGAATAATTAAAATTTTTATACATCTTCTTCTGTCTTGCCCTAAATCGTAACCTTTACATTACATCTCTTCGATCCAAATCAAATATTATGAATCATTACAACAAAATGACTATACAAAGTCTTACATCATAACTAAAGATCCATATACATTGGGTAGCTCAACTTACAATTCAACAACATATTACATTCAAAATATTAAATATATTTCTCATAAAACATAAGTAATCTTCGTGAATATAGATCTCTATAACTCACTTAGCACATATCTTTACCTTAAAATCTGTACCTGCAAAAGTGGTTATTTGCAAGAGTGAGCTCGACAGCCCAGCAAAGTCTAACAGTTTCATGCATCACATAACATATAATAACATGCTCGATATATATCTCATAATAACTAAAGTAACATGGCATACATGCTTTCGATTCACATAACAAATATAAAGATTGAGTTAACTAAAGTAACATGGCATACATGCTTTCAATTCACATAACAAATATAAAGATTGAGTTCCTTACTCAATCATCATTACTTAGCCAAAACAAAGCAGTCATATATTGACTTTAATCTTTCATGATTTCAACATACATAACATATCATGCAATTTATAACAGTTCATCAAGTCCACGTAGAAAATAGGAACCGAAAGACTTGCCTTTGTCGTCGTTTACCAATAATAGATTAATAGCTTACAGTTATCTACACTTCACGTGCCCTACACAATTATATAATCATACACATCAACTATTAGTCACATAACAACACTTAGTAATTGTAATGTAAACTCTACTCCACATCTCATAATCTTTCCTATCATCACACAATGTTCAATTAGATTGTGTTAACTTTTCGATTTATGACTCACTATATTTCTTCTTAGTCAAACTCGAATCTCGTTCAAGTGCTTAAGCTCGGACTACTTATTGGTTTTATATTAAACCCATTTCATATCCTATAATATATGTCATCATGACATAGTTAGCCATTAACACATTACAAACATAACTAAGTACGTTCATCATTTATGTTTGATTATTTAATCACATAATCAATTATAACACAAGTTAATATGTAATAACATTATTATTAATAGTGTAGAACTACTAAAATCAATATTTTTCAGTCCTACTATCATTACATAGAGTGTTCTTAAAATTTCGTGTACAAAAAGTACACTGTCAGAATTTTTTGACAACTCGCGCTGCGGCGCCACAGTTACACTGTGGGCCGGCGCTGCGACGTGGCCATGGCGCTGCGGCGCGGGGATCAAAGCTACCAGGCCGCGCTGCGGCGTGATTATGGCGCTGCAGCGCCACAAAGGTATTACAAATTCGCGCCGCGGTGCCGAGTTGCAGACCTCGGCAGACAGCCTCGGCAACAACATAGAAAAAGCCAATTTTGGCCTACAAGCTCGTTTCTAATAGACTAATTATCCTGTAAATTACATATAGACTTCATATAAACATATTTCAAAAACTTTAAACATGATTATACCCATACAACAACATAAACAACCAAATTAACACACCCAAATTCACTGTTTTTGGGAAAAACTCATGTTTTTATATTTCTATGAAAAATCAACACTATAACTTTTGTTTTTCAACCAAAATCACTAATTCAAAGTATTTTTATCAACAATTATACATGCTCTATCAAATTAAATGGTCAATTTATCAACTAAACAACTAATTAACCCTCAATTTCTATTTTAACTAAACAATATATAATCAGCAAAAACTCTCTGTAAAAAAAGTTTTCTTCACAAACTTCATACATAACCACAATTCTTTGATTATAACTCATGAAAATAGTTTTAACATTACAAGTAAGACATATTAAGCCTCATACCAACAATACTTCATACTTACACAAGGATTTCATGGAGAATTTGGGAAGATAAAAACTAACTCTTAAAACTAAAAGTATAGGAGAAATACCTTGAAGAAGAAGATGATACTATCTCTTTGATTGCCAAGCTTTTCTCCTCTTCACTCCCAATTTCTCTAGGATTCTCTCACTTTTTCTTCTTCTCTTCTTCTTCTTCCTCTGAATTTTTCCTTCTTCTCTCTAACCTCTCTCCTCTAACTCTAGAGCGTACTAACAATCTAACGTAACTAGATATTATATATATTAATTATATAATATAAATATAAAATACATAACTGACATCAGTTAAAAGTTTTTGAAAACATAAGCCATAAGGCTTGTTTGGTTACTATAAAAAAATAACCCATTAACCTTACACCTTGTTTGAATAAATTAAGGACTTAATAGGCATTATGCCTTGTTTGGCCAAAACGGAATTAAAACTCCTTTAAGTTATTTTAATAACTCTTTTATAGGTTATTTGTCACCTTAATAAATCAATTAAAACATTAATCTATTAAATTACTTTAGCACATAATTTAATATCACATAACTATAATTTCTTTTAAAAATTATAATTTTATTTTACCAACTAATATTTTAAATTACCCTTTCCCATTTAAAATATTATAATCTATTTAAATCACTATAAGCTCTCTTGCTTACTTATTAAATTAAATTATTATATAATCTCATAATAATTAATTTACTTAGCTCCTTAATTATTTATTCAATAATTAATTAACTAACCCACGTCAACTTAAATTATCACATAATTTAATAAATATTTAATATTGCCAATAAATATTTAATATTTATTATTTAATTATTTACTCAACAAATAATCAAATAATTAACTAAATCATATCAACTCAATTTAAACAATTATTTATTTAATAATAACATATCCATTAAATATTTATATATATCAATAAATATTTAATATTACACTTTAAAATTTATGGAATGTTACATACGTTCCTTGGGACAAGCCGAGCATCCTTTAAGATCTATCTCTATAGATCTTTATCCCCAAAATATAGGATGTTTTTCCCAAGTCCTTCATGAAGAAGTGTTTAGATAACCTGATTTTGATCGACTGTGGTACCCTACCAGTAATATATCGTCAACACATAATACAATGAATGAAACAGCGCTCCCGCTAACCTTCTTGTACACACATGGTTCATCCTTGTTTTTGATAAAATCAAACTATTTGATTGTCTCATCAAAACAGATGTTCCATGTGACGCCCCGAAAATAGGTATACACAACCCATTCTGAGTCGCCAAATACATGATACATAATTTAAATACAAACTTCATTTATACAATACGACAAAACGTAGCTGAGAGTTTTAACACGAATATTGTCTCGTAGATAATATCCAAACTCAAATAGAGTCCTCATACAATTATTATCACACTGTTTTATAGAATAGTGAGGACTATTACAGCCATCATCTTGAACCGTCACTCCATTCCCCGACTAGTCCCGGCTATGTTCTCATTTCCTAAATAGAACAATAAAAGAGCTCAACTAGCCCTGTAAAGAATATTACGACTAAGATAATGTAGAATAAATTATCGTTAGCCTTTAACAATGTAAAACTGATAGAATACAATAGACAACATGTTTAACTGTAGCGGAATAAACAATCTATTAGAAGAGTCAAGTAGAGTATGATATCTACTATCTTCTATGACTTAAAAGTTCATCATCAATATTTTATCGCTGTAACACAGCTCAATAAATAATCCACATCATCGAATTATCCATGCACTACGGGCGAAGGATATTCGTTAGTATCACATCCATGAATTATCCATGCACTACGGGCCAAGGATATTCGTTATTATCACTAATGGTCATGATCATGCCAACAACTGTCCATCAATGTACTACGGGTCAATGTGGACTTGTACTACATCATTTGTAACATTATAGGTCATGATTATACCGATACATAATTCTTAGTGATAATCATACCAATCAACAGTCCATCTATGCACTATGGGCCAAAGGTGACTTTCATCACAATATAAGCATGATGATGATGACATTAATATAAGAATTCAATTAAGTGAAAGCAATGACAAATTTTAAAGATTTATAATTCAATTTATCCGGTTCAAGAATGTCCAAATTGTCAACATGATAATTGTTTTGTGGAGTAAAATTCAAGAATAATATTTATGTATCAAATATAATTTGGACAGAAAAGAAATTAATTTTTGTCGTGAATAGTACCCCGAGTGAATAGTACCCGAGTGAATAGTACGCCGGCATGAAAAGATTAAAATTTAACAAGAATGTTCAGAAAAATATTTTTGTGAAACGATACTAAATGAAGAGTAAATTTCAAGGATATTATACTAATTTCAAAGAGTATAGAAACAATACTTAACAAAATGAGTGTAGAATTAGGAATATGAAACGAAATAATATTACTTATATACTACAGAGTATGGAAGAAAATATTAATTCTTACGAATATTGAATAAAAATAATATCCCTTACCTTAAAAGGAGATTATTTCTGATTGGTATGGCGTGGATATTCTTGAAGAAAACTTATACTATTTTCTACACTCAAAGCTTCCTTAAACTCAAAAGAAATACGCTCAATATTATAGAAGAAGAATTCTCTGATTCTGGTGTGATTTTCATTTCTAAACTAAGCATCATATTTATAGGAGAATGGCAGGATACTATTTAAGAAAAGAAATAACAGACTGCACAATAAATTTCAGACGATTTCACGGGCGAGAATTCTGAATTTGACATAAATTTTACTATCCAACACTATATAGTACTATGCAAACACTATACAATACTATACAAATAAATAAAATAAAATATATTCTATATATATATATATATATAACACCATAACATACACGACACACACATACACAATTATAAATATGTATATAACTTAATATTGTAACGACTATATGCTTTACTTTCAGAACAACTGTCTCCGATAACATGACCCCTTTATAGGGTTGTTCACCTTAGCTTTTTAACATCTGAATCCGCCCAAAAACAATTTGGTTTGGCATAGTTTGTCAAGAATGCTTGAATTTCATAAACATCTTTCAGTAATCCTCTAGCTAAATCAAATAACTTAGACTCTTAGCAACAATTCTAACGTCAATTGAAATAGTTTTAGTCAATTCATGTGACATATCTTTCTTAGTTTAAAGAAAACCAAAAATCATTTTATGATGGTCAAGATATCGTACTATTTTAATAGTACGTTGAGGATTCAATCAGTATATGACTTCGTCATGCTACATCATACCATAGTAGGTTGACGATCCTATGATCACATCAAACACCAGGTTTAATTGCATTGGTGACTTCCTCGTTTGTCATATCAGCATTATATTTAGTGATGCTTTAATGACTATGGAAAAACAAAATGCATTTTGATATGTTTAAATCATTTTTGTCTAGCCAAAATAATTAGCATAGACATATGAATAACGAAATTATTTTTTTTAAAACTCACTGGTTTAATAATTTGATCCAAATATTTTTCATGAAAATAGAAGTAGAAACATTAGCACGAAGTTAATAAATTTCAAAAATCTACCAAAGCTAGAAGATTTGGAATATCTATTGTTCTCCATCAACTTCACTCTTTACTCCATTACTTCTTTACTTACTAATTCATTTTATTTCTGGCACCACCAATGCTCTTATACTAAATATTCTTGTATTTCAACTTACAATATTTCTATACCCCCAATATAGTTAATCAAACTTACCACACGTTGGAAGTTCAGAAACTTGCCACAATAATATGAGTTTAGGAACTTGTCCTAGCAATATGTAGTCCAAGAACCCATCAGGGACTGTCCATACGCTTAGGGGTTCAAAAATATAAATATGATTATGAGTCATCAACTTACCATATGTATGAGTTTTAAGAACTCACACCTAATCCTAATAATAACTGACTAATCTTAATAGTCTCTAACTATCAAGTATACACACGAGAAAAGAATCACCTTTTCGTCATATATACATTGATAGCGCGACACCAACATTTCAATGATTATCAATATGATAAACTGAGTGCAAGCACAAAACTCTCGCCCATACAAAGGTTTGTACAACTCAACCATCACATGAGTCCTCAATTAAAATCCCACCTAACTCTATCTTGCTCATAACTTTCTCTTTACTCGACATGAATTTTCTGTATCTCATCATTTATAACTCCTCGTGAGTTTGCCTCGTACTATTTCATAGTACATTCTCTTATAGCATCAAGCTATAACTATTCATTCATTACAGATCATCTATCATTTTACAACTTAACCAGATCACGTCGTGATTTTATTCTACAATCATCTTCTTTATGATTCCTTTCTTATATTATGATCATTTTGGTTTCACGATCCTCATTACTTCCTCTTTAATTATGTTGTCTTATGATTATTCGACTCAATTTTAACTCTTCTGGTTCTTGTTTGAACCCAAAAATATTATCTTGACTTGTTTCATAAGCATTCCCTGAATGTATCATCAATTAAACTCTATTTGAGTTCATTATTATTATTAATTTAATCACCTTCATCTTCTAGACATCGTCTATTTAATAACACTTAAAATCTTACTACTAGAGTCAGGTAACTCCATATGTCTTTTATAAATCTTCAAGATTCCTCTTCGAACCTTCTCATATACATTATAATCTCTTCTCTATACATTTCTTAAATTTATTTATTATGGATCAAGCTCTATCTGAGTTTATTCTTTACCATCTTCTCCTTTATTCTCTAAGGTTATAGCCTATGGTACTCTTACCTAAGGTTTATAACCTACAACTTTGATACTAACTATAACGACCCCAAAAATTCATACAAATAAACTATCAACTTCGGTCATTAATAATACGTCTAACTTCTGATTTTACATCATTATTCGATGTTAAACTTAATAAAATGCGGAATAATTAAAACTTTTATGTCTTCTTACTTTAATTCCTTGGATCAAAACATTTATCATTTACACATCTCTAAATCAATTTTATTTTATGATTCATTTCACATAATTATTATATAAATTTTTACATTTCAATCAGATAACCTTTACATATCAGATAACTCAAACTTGACAGTTTATCATTACATAATTATTGTGTTTTATCAAGACATTTCTCAAAACTTTTATCTTTACCTACCTTTGAACTATACTTAGTTTATTACTCACTTTATCAGAGTTAATAAACGTAGTCATAAATTGACTTCAACGTAGTCATAAATTGACTTTAACGTTTCATACTTTCAACATATATAAAACACATCATGCTATTTGTAATAAAGATTTAAGACAGTTCATCATCAAGTTCACATAGCAAATAGGAACTGAAAGACTTGACTTGATCGTTGTTTACCAATAATAGTTTAACAGCTTACAGCTATCTGCACTTCACGTGCCCTACACAATTATATAATCATGCACATCAACTATTAGTCACATAGCAACGCATAATAGTTATAATGTAAACTTTACTCTACATCTCATAACCCTTCCTATTATCAATACACAATGTTTAATTTGATTGTGTTAACTTTCGACTTATATCTCACTATATTTCATACTTGAAGTTCATTCAAGTGTTTAAGTCTTACTAGGAATCATTATTGGTTTTATATTAGCCCCATTTCATATCTTATAATATTCATTTCATTTAACTTAAAACACTTTTTATGTTCATTAATACTTGTCACGGCGTTTCAACGTTTATTTGTCACACGCTCAATTTGACTCTCTTGTGTATGCTTAGTATGATTATACAAGTTATCTAATAAATCTTTTATTGATGGTATGCATCATTATATTTACTAAAATTCATGTTTTATAACTTATAACAACATCTTTTATCGTCAGAAGCACTATACTTGCATACGTGCATGCCTGACGCCATCCGATTGCCTCTGAAAACACAATAATCCCAAAGATGGCCATTTTTACCCCTACTAACGACCTCAAATTGAAAAACTAGAAATATATAAGTTGTAGGTTTATATTTCCTCGTTCTGTATCATCTTGAATCGCCTCAATCGGAGTAGGTATGAAAAAGTTATGCCTATTTTACTAAAACATGTCAAAATAGTCACACTTGACACACTATGGGCACGGCCGCGCCCATTTCCTTCACAATTCCAGTGTGCCCACGCCATCCAGCATCGCCCAACTGCGCACCCGCACTCCTGGGTAGCGTACCCGTGCTATTACAGTTTTCTCAATGTACATACTTCAAATCTTCATAACTTTTTCATTTTGAGTCAGAATTAGTTGATTTTCAATTCTTTGAACTCGTTAAACTCAGAGCTACTCATCTACAGAATAATTATAACACTTCAAAAATATTAACAATTCATTTTAAAGGTTCCAACTATGTGTTCATGCTATATTTTTATGTTTTAAACATATTTAGCGAATTTATTCACTACGTATTCGTTTCTTAACCAGATTAATTCATTAACACAATCCATTACCAATTTTATAATTATAACATAAACTCCTAACAAATTTTAGTCTCAAAATAGACCCAAAATACATATATTAAACAAAACTCATACTCTTCATCCTTAACATAATTTTCATGAATTTGACATCTCTAAAATCGTTTATAGATGACATACCACATATTATACACACCTATAAACAAATATATCCTTATCCTTCATCAACCCAGACTAATTTTATTGAAACCTAATATTTGAGGCAAACAAGAGTAGAGAGTTTTTAAGGTTGGATTAATACCTTTTGATTCCTTCTTACCCCAATTAGATGATGAATAAGGTTATTTTTTTCTTGTTCTTCCAAAGCTCTACTCCAATTCTCGGAGAAATCTCTCACTCTCCCTCACTCCCAAATTTCTTTTTACTGAAGAACAAGCTATCTGATGAGTTTTGTTTTTAACGTAAAAACTCAATTCCTTCATCGGTTACAAAACTCTAAAGGTCACAAGACGTTGTTTGGCAAACTTCCTTAGACACCCCTTTCAATTATTTTAATAATTTTTTTATCATATGATATATTTGTCAAACTTAAATTTAATTAAACTTATTTTATTAATAAATCTAATTAAATCTTACTAACAAATTTATAATGTCTAATTAGACAATTATAAATTTATTTTATAAATCATTAATTTTCTAATTTAATTATTTAATTAAATTAGAATATTATCATTATCCTCGCGTAATAAAAAACGCACCAATTCTTAAATTATTTAAGAATACGGACCAATTCTTAAATTATTCTCGGAGAAACCTTTATCGTTACCTACCTTTGAACCATACTTAGTTTATTACTCACTTTATCAGAGTTAATAAATAAAACTTACATCCAAGTTCAATACCCTTTTATACAACGGACAAAACTTAAACTTTATAACTCAACATCCATTAAACATCATACATTATTCGGAACCTTAAACATGGTTCAAATAATAACAACTTAGCCAAAGTATATAAATCTTCATGCATTACATCGGATTCATGTCTTTCAAGTATCACATAGCGTTACCTTGAATCCTTAACCTACAAAAGTGGTTATTTGCAAGGTTGAGCTAGACAGCCCAGCAAAATCTTACAGTTTTTATGCATCACGTAGGATATAATAACATGCTCAACATACATCTCACAAACACTGGACTAACATAACATACAAGTACAATTCATATAACAAGTATAAACACATAATATATATACTTACCCACAGTCAAAATACATAATTCAAAATATATACATCTCAAAATAAGAATTTTAATTATTAAATTATTATTTTAATAACTTATAAAAATTCAGGTTGTCACATCCTTCCCCCCTTTATAAGGATTCTGTCATCGGAATCAACGAAACCTCCCTTACTTGATTTTCACCAAATCTCTTTTCAAAATTTATCGTTGAATATCTTCAACACATTACCTGAATATAGGTTTTATTTATTACCACTCCAACCATTCTTCACAATAAATTCTTCTAAGTTTTATTTTATAACCTTTACTTAGACTCAATTATATTTGAGTATTACATATTCTTTAACCTATCCATTATCTTCTTCTAAGTATTATTATCATATGCTCAATTCTCAAACTCTCGGGACATTACATTCACCCCTTCTTCTAAGAATTTCTTCCTCAAAATTTTTATTTAATAATCTTTGTTCATTCGATTTATCAGAATAAATTTTACTTTAATCCTTTATTCATTCATTGGGTTCTATAACCAAATTCTTTCTCTATGTATCTTTCTAAAATCATCGTATTCTCCACATCTTTCTTTTCTAAGAATTTCACATTTTCTTTAGATAACTTCATCCTTTCTCTTTCTCAAAAATTCATTTCTTTCTTGGAATTATTACAGTTTCCTCAATTTACTCATCATCACATGTCGTGTTTCCACAAATTACTATTTTCTAAGGAATATCCTCCTTGCCACATTCACTTTAGAATAACATGAATCTTTCACAATTGCTCAATAATTGGGAAGCAGTATGAATAGCTCAGGATTTTAAAAGATTATCCAATCATGCTGAGGGGTCACAAGACCATGAACTCATCTCTAGGTTTAATAGTGCTTCACCCCCGGTACTTCACACTTTAAAACCCTTTTTAACAGAATGTTTATCAATCACAAAGACAGAAAACACCCTCTGCAAGTACTCTAGATGATCAGCCTATCGTACCACTACGTCTTGCACAACGTATTACAACTTAACATCGTAACGACTATATGCTTTACTTTCAGAACAATTATCTCCAATAACATGTCCCCTTTATAGGGTTATTCACCTCAGCTTTTCAACATCTGAATCCACCCTAAAACAATTTGGTTTACCATAGTTTGTCAAGAACGCTTGAATTTCATAAACATCTTTTAATAATCGTCTAGCTGAATCAAATAGGTTAGACTCATAGCAACAGTTCTAATGTCAATCAAAATAGTTTTAGCTAATTCATGTGGCATATCTTTCTTAGTTTAAAAAAACCAAAAATACACATTAAATTAATCTTAATCATTAATCTTCTAATTTAATTATTTAATTAAATTAGAATATTATCATTATCCTCATGTAATAAAATACACATCAATTCTTAAATTATTTAATTTAATCAATAATATCACACTTACATAAATTATCCCATAATAATTACCATCAAATATATTTATATTAATTCACCATTTTAATTAAGTGAATTACTCTCATTATTTATGAAATTTTAATGCATACCAATTTCATTGCCATAAAGCATAATAATCGAATTATATTATTTCATAATATAATTTTCAACTTAATTAAATTAACTAATATTATTTAGTTAATTTCCTTTCCGTAACAATCTCATTTAATTTCTTCAATAGTTAAATTAACTATTAAACCATATTTTCCAAACATATACATCTCTTTTATATTTATACTTAATCTCTTCACACCAAATCACATATTTCAAGATAAATTGCAAATATATATACTTTTCCACACTCAAAACACATAATTCAAAATATATATATCTCATAATAAAAATTTTAATTATTAAAATTTTATTTTAATAATTTATAAAAATTTGGGTTGTCACATATCTCAATTCGCTTGGCTTAACTAAGCACATTTTGAATAACATTTATTCATTATTAATATTATAACTCACAATATTAATAACCAGATCATTCTTAGGAAATAGGGGACTTTTCGATAAGGACTTCTTCTTATTGGCGCGTAATTAGGTGACCAAACTCCTTTTTTCGACAGAACTTTCTAGACATTGTCAATAATGCAAATAATAATATGAATAACTTTGTCGTCTAAATTATTGATTTAATAATATAAAATATTGTGTAGATGATACTGTGACAATAATTGAATTAATAATATGTGATACTATGCAGCAACTACTGTTGCAATAATTGAGTAAAACTAAGTGACTTCTCACGCAAGCATCAATAATCAAAGATATTATACAATACCGTGTGCTGCTATACAACCACGCCTATTACTATACTTTTATCACAGGGTATTTCAGTAGTTAACAGTAAAAGTTTTGCCGTTATTTTTTTAAAAAAAGTTATTTCTGTCATTTTCTAACTCTAACAATAATTCCGTTGTGGGGTCCACCAATAATTATGCCGTCGTACGAATATTCCCTGATAAAACGAATATTCCCCGACCCAACGAATATTTTATGACAACTTGCTTACTTTGCAAAATTTAAAAATATTATCCACAACTTTAACATTATAACAAATTCACACCTTATTATTCAAAATAATATTTAGAAAAAATTCAATCTTTATTAATAAAAGTTGGGGTCTTACAACCTCTCATTCTTATGAAATTTCGTCCTCAAAATTAGTGTACGTACCTGGTATGTCGAAGAGGTGAAGATACCTTAATTTTATTTCAAATTCTAACTCCCAGGTCATTTTCTCAATATCGTGGTTTCTCCACAAAACTTTGACTTGAGGTATAACCTTTGAGCGTAGAATATGTTCCTTCTTATTTAAGATTTTAACATATACCTCTTTATACGTTAAATCTTTTGCGATCTCGTCTGGTTCTAATTCAATAATGTGGTTCGGGTCTTCCACATAATTACGTAACATAGATATATAAAAAATGTTATGAACACGAGACATACTTGGCGGTAAGGTGAGTCTATAGGCCACCATTCGTACTCGGTCGAGGATTTCAAATGGGCCAATGTATTGAGGATTGAGCTTTCCTCTCTTTTCAAATCTCGTAACTCCTTTGCATAGAGCAACACGTAACAACACATGATCTCTAACATTGAATTCCATGTCCCTTCAATGAAAATCAGCATAACTCTTTTGTCGATCTTTTGAGGTTTTTATACGTTGCCGGATCATTTGAATCTTTTCCGTTGTCATGCGTACCAATTTCGGTCCCAATAACATTGCTTCACCCACCTCATCCTAGCATACTGGAGAACAAAACTTGCGTCCATATGCCTCAAATGGAGCCATGCCTATACTTACTTGATAACTGTTGTTGTAGGAGAATTCCTGTAATAATATGAATTTTTGTTAATATTTTGTTAATAATATGAAAATTTTTGTTAATAATTTTTGGGAGGCGTAAGAGACTAGTCGGCAAGAGTATCATCACCTCTTTAACGTCAAGTAAATCTTTGTTACTCTTTTGAGTCTCGGGACGGAATCCTTTTTAAGAGGGATGTATTGTATTACCCGAAAAAATAAAAATAAATTATATTCTTATAACATATTGTTTGGACTTTGTCTTTTATTTGAGTCAAAATTGTTATTTAATTTATTTGGGCTAATAAGTATTAATAAGTGATGGATAAAAAAACTTAGTAAAATTGGACTTTTATTATGTTTGGCAATTTTGGTCAAATTGTAGTTTATTTATGTTGACTATAATAAGTATGTGGTTACATTAATTTAGGTATTTAAAATAATTGGGTCAAACTAATTTTGAAGTATAAGTTTGGGCTTGTTAAACTATTTGAGCCCAAATTAAGGTGATGAGTTTAAAAATTAAATTGGAATAGGAGTAATATATTAGGTTAAATTCCTTCCTAATACATATACTGACATAATCGACTAAAGAGGTTTCTAACGTAGCGAGAAACAAAAGAAACAGGCGGAAGAAGAACGAGGAGAACGAGGGAACGTGGCTGGAATTAAAAAGGGTTTGAGAGAAAGATACTTAAAATTTTATTCACCATATTCTTCTTCTCCAAGGTAATCATTGGACTATTTTTTGAATACAAAATAATTATTTTTCTACTGTAATTATAATCTATTTTCTTGTTGTGTTTGCAATCTATTTTAAAAATATTTTATGTCGTTTGATTAATTGAATTTGTTAATAAAATTTTAATTTATAATTAGGATATATGATATATATATATATATATATATATATATATATATATATATATATATATATGCAAAAATTTTAAAAAGGGGAAAGTGATAAATAAAATTATAATATGATTATTATAATTAAAATGTATCTTTTGATTACAAAGTGAATATAGTATATTAAAACTATTGAATTTGTGAAAATATAAACTATATAAGTTCATAATTTAATTATATGTATTGTATTTTATTTTGATAATTAGATCGGATTGAGGGAGTCTAGTGGGTGATATTTGAATTCGAGGAATTATTTTGGTACTATATTAAGATACTTATTTCGTACTCTTTCAGCGATACTTTTGTTAAATTTGATTTGTTCGTTTTGTTCTTCGTTTCGAATTCTGTTATTATTTCACATAATTATTTCTTGTGAAATTCATATATTTGTTTCTGTTATTATTTCACATATTTATTTCTTGTGAAATTCATATATTTGTTTCTTCTTGGAGTTGACACATTGGACTCGTACTTGTACTATTTGAATTAGGTTATCATGTCTAGTATTTATTTTGATATTTGTACAACGATATATGTTGTTACCTTCTTTTGGAGACACTATAATTTGATCTGGTTCAACATATACATTAAAACGCCATTTTTGTGGATATTGTGTTGCATGTGTTGTGGCACGTTATCTATTTTTATTGGTATTATGTCGCATGTGTTGTGACACGATACCTATTTTGATGGTATTTCATCGCATGTGTTGTGATATGATATTTTTGTTAGAATGTACCGTAGGGTATACCAGAGCTATAACCACCTTTGGGGTACCACATGCATGCCGTCTTGGCACGAGAGGCATGACACTCTCTGTCGCGGTGTGATTAGTCCACGGCGTCTCCGTTTGGGCTCCGTAGGAAGTAGGCCATTTGGTGTTTTGTTATGGGAGACATATGGGTTAACCCTAATTTTCTGTTTTGCAGATTTGTGATGTTGTTGCAAACACACATATTCGATTTACATACATTTGGATTCGCCGTCCAATGTTTGATTTGCCTATGTGGCATTATTTTGGTTGCCTATGTGGCATTATTTTGACTTGCCTGTGTGGCATTATTTTGACTTGCCTGTGTGGCAATGTATATTTCTGAGCTCACTCGGTATGAAATAACACCGAGCCATTTGATTCAGCCTATTATTTCATTATATTTGTTTTGTTTATTTTTGTTCAGTTTAATTAATTGAGTTAGTTACTTTAGTTCATTCTTTACTCTTCTGTTTATTTTGTTAAATCTGTTGATTCAGATATATTTTATTCAGACTTTGGATATTATATTTTCGTTGGTCTTTAAGCTTGAGGCTTTGTTAAGTATGTTGCTTCAGTTGATTTCATATTTCGGTTATACATATTTATATTATCTATATCCGTACTGGGAAATTAGCTCATGCTATTTTTTTCTTCTGGCAGGTTTGCAGGGATGATTCAGGGCTAATTTGATGAGAGAGTTGCCTTTGACCATCTAAGTTGATTCGATTTGAAATTTTGATTTTTTTGACTCTGTTTGGAGAATTGTATTTAGTACTTTATTAATGGATCACCACTATTAATATTTTGAAGTTATTAGTGCTCTGTTTACTTATTTTGAGGTTTGTTATGCTTTGCACGTGACCTCCATTTCCTATTCAGGAAGGGGGTGTTACAGTTATGGTGTCAGAGCTTAGGTTCTTTCGTGTAGAAAACCTATTTAGGTTTGACCTGTGAGTTATGGGTAAACCATTGGGTAGACGTAAGAGTTTTATTCGATTTTGTTCTTTGTTTGGTTGGTCTCTATTTTGACCAACTATCGATTTCTTTTCGATTTGTAGTTGATTTAAGAAAATTGGAATAATTTATTAAGGTGACTCAGTAATGATATTAGTTAAGAATTGTTATTTAATCATTGAGGTGAATAAAGTTATAATTTGTACATAAAAGAAATGATCTTATATGAGATGCGATTATGATGTGAGTATTTGTATCAACGAGTATTTGATTTTGGAAAATTATTTGTTAGAGCTATTTTTTTGTGGCAATTATTATGATCATTAAATTGAGGATTTAATTTGAGTTAGGTTTTGATTTATGTTAAGATTGTGGATAATGTAAGGTTTGTGTATTGATGGCATACTATGATAAAGTGAAAATTATTAAGTATAGAGGATTTCTTGTCATTTGAGTTGTTGATATTCGAGGTAATTGGATTAATCATTTGGAGTTAATGATCAATTTTGTGGCTATTTTATAGTAGGATATTGGAGTTATGTCCTATGAAGTTTCTTTGTGATAGTATGAGGAGACATTGAAATTTATTAGATTAAGGTTTGCAATAAGGGATGATTGATTTATTATATGATTAGATAGTAAGTGATGAAATTCAATTGATTTTGAGAGAACTTGAATAGTTATAGTTCGTTTATGCAGATGGTAGAAGATGTGACTTGGAGTTTCATATGGTGATAAAGAGATCTTAGTAGTATATTTTTGGTATAATAATATTTGAGAACTTGTTTAATTTGAGGTTATGATATTTTGAAACTATTGAGTTCTTAGGGTGAGTTGGTGATATAATTTGTACAATTGTTTTGTGTATTCGATATCATTGAAGTTTTACATGAATTTATGTAAAAAAAATAAAATATTTGTTAGATCTTGGTCATGTACAGAACATAAACATTTTACGAGTTATAGATAATTTTTAATATTTAGGGTATTCGAATCTTATTTAGATGAAAGGAAAATTATGTGTTTTCGAATTATGTTCTGAAGAGTACGTACGTTTGCAAGAATGAAACTCAAAGATATTAACGGGGAGGCCCACACCAACAGTGGATCATGTGATTTAAAGCGAAGAACCTTACCAAGGCTTGACACGATAGCTGATGAATCTTTTACGAGTACATGGATAATTGTGTGGACCGATAGACTTACCTAGTTTGATCGTTACAAATGGCGGCGCTACATCTTAATTAAAGTTTATGAATAATTATGTAATTTAAATAAAGATTAAAATAATACTTTATGTAACTTATTTGAATTCCGATGACGAAATTATTTTTAAGGAGGGAAAATGTAATAATATGATTTTTTGTTGATAATTAAATATTAATTTTATTTTTCCTAAAATTATCCGGAGCGCGAAGCTACTTGGGAGGCGTAAGAAACTAGTCGGCAAGAGTATCCTCACCTCTTTAATGTCAAATAAATCTTTGTTACTCTTTTGATTCCAGGGACGGAATCCTTTTTAAGGGGGAGGTAATGTAATACTCGAAAAAATAAAAATAAATTATATTCTTAAAACATATTGTTTGGACTTTGTCTTTTATTTGAGTCAAACTTGTTATTTAATTTATTTGGGCTAATAAGTATTAATAAGTGATGGATAAATTAACTTAGTAAAATTGGACTTTTCTTATGTTTGGCAGTTTTGGTCAAATTGTAGTTTATTTATGTTGACTATAATAAGTATGTGGTTACATTAATTTGGGTATTTAAATTAATTGGGTCAAACTAATTTTGAAGTATAAGTTTGGGCTTGTTAAACTATTTGAGCCCAAATTAAGGTGATGGTTTTAAAAACCAAATTGGAATAGGAGTAATATATTAGGTTAAATTCCTTCCTAATACATATACTTACATAATCGACTAAAGAGGTTTCTAACATAGCGAGAAACAAAAGAAAGAGGCAAAAGAAGAACGAGGAGAGCAAGATCCTTAAAACTTTATTCACCATATTCTTCTTCTCCAAGGTAATTATTGGACTATTTTTTTAATACAAAATAATTTTTTTGCAACTGTAATTATAATCTATTTTCTTGTTGTGTTTGCAATCTATTTTAAAAATATATTATGTCATTTGATTAATTGAATTTGTTAATAAAATTTTAATTTATAATTATGATATATGATATATATATATATATATATATATATATATATATATATATATAAAGAGAGAGAGAGAGAGAGAGAGTAAGGATCAAGTGCATACCCCTTATCTTACTCACCCGTGCTCACCCCCCTTTAGGCGACGGTTTCGGTCATACAACTATCGTCTATACTTTTAGCGACGGACAACATATAGTGTCGCTAAAAGTATAGACGACGGTTGTATGACCGAAACCGTCGCCTAAAGGGGGGTGAGCACGGGTGAGTAAGATAAGGGGTATGCACTTGATCCAGACCGTATATATATATATATATATATATATATATATATATATGGCCCCGTTCAGGAGCATCCACCTTAAAGAGTATTACGCCCCTTAAAGAGCATTCCTTTTTAAAAAGCCGGATTTTTTATATCTCTCTCCTCACTCAGTCATTATACAAAAAGACTGCGCTCTAGCTAGAAAATCCCTCACTGCCAAAATCGATTCCCTTGAAATCTAGTCTTGCAAAATCGAAGAGAGAGAAAGCGAAGCCCTTGATGCCCTCTCCTCGCTACACTACCAGCTCTGAAACTAAAAGCCGTGTTTCTATGACAACCTCCTCGCTACACTACCCTTGATCCCCAAATCTTCTGCAAATCGAAGCATGCCACAGAAATCGAAGTCCAAGCCCTCAGTTCGTAACCATTGATCCCCTCCAGAAAATCGAAGCCCAGCGTGCTCTCACAAGCCCTAGATTCAGAACATCAATTGATTTTTGAAATCGATTAGCGAGAGTCGTTTAAACTTCTTCGAGTTCTTATGGCCCTCAATTCGTGACCCTTAACAAAACTTCTCCAAATGCCCTCAGTTAGTGACCCTTGACAAAACTGTTCGTGACCCTTGAAAATATGATTCTTCACAAATTGGAGAATCCCTCAGTGTAGCTTAGAGTAATGCCCTCAAAGCCTTTTACCTTCTTCTTCATTCCTATTTTTTTTAAAAATTTAGGTTTTTTTGTTGTTAATAGAACGCTAAATTTGAAATTTGTTACGCTCAATGTTGTGTCTGTTTTTGGCAATAATGGGTATACATTGGAGTTACTGTCATGTGTCAATTGTTATAGGGACTTATTAGGTATTTGTGTATGATTGTATTATCTTTTTTATAGTGGTAATATGCTACCTGTTTACTGATATTCTCATATATTGTAATCTTATAATGCACAGCTCATATACTGCACAAGTTGAGTTGGAGTGCTGATGGAAGCATATTGTTCAGTGGACACATAAAATGTTATTATCAGGGTTTGGGGTATTGGGTGTCTTTACAAAGCCAGATCTAGACAAGCAATTACAAGTAAATTTCTGTTTGTCAAGTAAATCCCAACAATATAACTATTATCTCTATAATTTTTTTAATTGCTGACTTCACAAGTTTAAGTAAATTTCTGTTTGTCCAGGTGTAAATATAATGGATGACATGTACAATGAAGTAGGGAGTTGCGGGGATAATGTAGAAATGAATTTGGAAATAGAAATGGATGGGAATGACTCGAGTGGAGAGGGGTTGAATGTGAATAATACTAATACTGTTGTCTACTATCCTTAAGTAGCAGATGCGTTTACACCTAAGCTTGGTCAAGAATTTCAAACATTAGATGATATTCACACGTTTTACAATACATATGAAATGCATGCTAGATTTAGTGTACGAAAGTTTAATGAGAAAAAAAGGGCGGGTAGCGATGAGATTTATAGGAAGGAGTATGTGTGTTCTAAGAAAGGAAAGGACAAACTATTAGCCGATGTGGTTGTAAAAAGAAAACGTGGATCTACGAAAGAAGGTCGTGGTGCAAAAATTATAGTGGTAAAGAGAAATGACTTGTACGTAATTACTAAAATTGAGGAGGGTCATTGTCATCCATTGTCAACTCCACATAAGAGGCATTTGTTATGATCGCATCGTAATGTATCAAATGCCCAAAAATTGTTGTCTCAGTAACTTGGCACAGTGAATATACCACAATACCAATAATATAATTTTCTTGCAGTGCAGGCGGGTGGTTTTGAAAATATTGGTTGCACGCAACGAGATTTATATAACTTTGAAAGAGACAAGCATAATGACTTGAAGGGACATGATGGGGATATGTTGAATGAGTACTTACAGTTAGAACAACAAAAGAATCCTTCATTCACTTTCACAATTGACATAGATGATGAAAATCGGATCACTCGTTATTTTTGGGCCGATGCAACTTCTAGACGAGCTTATAGATTTTATGGTGATGTTGTCATTTTTGATACCACATATAATACTAATCGTTATGGAATGATATTTGCACCACTAATGGGGGTTAATAATCATGGTCAAACTACTGTATTTGGTTGTGCTTTCTTAAGTGATGAGACCATGGTTAGTATTGAATGGCTTTTCAAGTGTTTTTTGGAAGCAATGCCAGGTGATACACCTAAAATGATTATCACCGATCAGGATCTAGCTATGACAAATGCCATTTCACATATTCTTCCTAATACATTTCATAGGTATTGTAGTTGGCACATATTAACCAAATTTTCAGAGAAGATTGACTTAGTAAAATACAGTGCTTATTATAAAGAGTTTTCATATTGCAATTGGAATTCGGAGACTGTGGAAGATTTTGACTCTACTTGGGTAGCGTTAATGGAGAAAAGTGGGTTGAATGCTAATAAATGGCTACAATCAATGTATGACATCCGTTGTAGATGGGTACCCGCACATGTGAATCATATTTTCTCAGCCGGCATGTCAAGTAGCCAACAAACGGAGAGTTGTCATGCATTTTTTAAAAAGTTTATTTTGAAAAGGAATTCTTTAGTGGATTTTATGATTCAATTTGGTCGGGGCCTTCAGCATCAACGACACAATGAATTGGTTTCGGATAACAAAGATTTAGTTGAGAGGCCGAGAATGAAATATCATCATGACTTCTTAGTTCAAATGGTTGACATTTATACACACTCTATATATTATAAATTCGAAGAAGAGTTGTGTGAGATCTTGCATTATAGGTTTGAACTTATGACAGAGGATGTCAACCACCGTGTATATAAGATTTACCGACGGAATGTCAGCAAGTTTAAAGTAAGAGAAATTCAGTATGACAACGCTTTGGATTATGCAACATGTACTTGCAAAAAGTTTAAGAGTTTGGGAATCCTATGTCGGCATGTGATAGCTTATTTGCATAAGTATCATGATCTTGACAAATTACCTACAAAATACATTTTAAAAAGGTGGACAAAAGTAGCAAAATCAAGTGGTGTAGTTGATGATCATGGTGTGGAGATAAAAGATGACAAGCCATACTTACTCTTGCAGAGTCAATTAATTCAGCAATCTCTAGAGATGATTGATGGTGCTCTCACAAATGAAGAAGCCACAAATGTATTAAAGGAATGTTTTGATATTGGATATGAAAAGATCAAGCAATTAATTGGGAATAATGGTTCCAAATGAAACAATGAAATGGAGTCTGATGGAATGAGTGCATCCAAGTCAGTTAACATGACTGGGACTTATGAACATAATTACATTGAGCCGAACCAAGTGCAAAAGGGTGTGGCAAAAGGCTGAAGGGTGGCAAAGAAAGGGCTTTGGGGAAAACAAAAAACCCCAAGGGGAGACGTTGTCATGGATGTAGCAAAGTTGGTGTCACACACGACAAAAGAAACTGTCCGGCTCTTAATAATCGGTAAACAAGTTTACTTATTTTGACTTTGTTATTTAACTAAATTTGACTTTACTATTTGTTTAAATTTGACTTTGCTATTTGTTTAAATGTAGCATTGGAGACTCAAATGTTGATGCTACTCAGGATCCAAGTGTAGATGATGAATGTGATTCACCCACAGGTGGAACTGAGATTGCTATAACAACACTTGTATATCTATATCTTTGTATTAACTTGGATTTTTTTTTCTATAGAGTGTCCTTCAGAATTGCACTAATCATGGGAGTGACTTATGGTATCAACAATGGTGTCAGGTAGTTGTGCCTCTTTTACTTTATTTTTTATTTTGCTATGTTCTATACAAGTGAAAAACAGTTACTAATCATGGGAGTGACTTATGGTATTACTAAAGTAAAGTAAAGAAGTAAATAAAAAAGGCTATTTGTTGAAATCTATTTTGTAAAAATTATTTGATTGTCTTGTTAGGCTAAATTTTTTTAGGAGAGGTTGCAAAGATGATTCAAGTTATTTTATATTTTTTTTGTTAAGGTCTTGAGTTTTTGAGGAATATAAACGCAACTTACCATCTTCATTGCACAATATGCAAACATAATTGCTCTAGATTGAGACTAATGTAGTTTTGTTATTGATGTTTCTGACAATGGAAATGTTGTTTTTCTCATATTAACATCCCTTTTTCATTCCTCTCTGCATAGTGCACTTGTTACACTGGTGAATCTTTTTTCTCCCATTTAAGGTTCTACTTAGGGGCCATTTCCTAGGTGGGAAAAGTTAAGGTTAACAACCATGAATTTGCTACTCCAAAAGTGTGGACATCCACTTGCTACAACTAACTGCAAGGGGTGTAACATTTACCTAGTTTCACCCCTCAGCTACCTTGGTGGATAATAAAACAAATTAGGTTATAGATATTGAAATTAGATGTAATCAAATCCTAGTAATCTTGTTATGTAGTTTAAATTCTTGTGTGGCTACTTTTTATTTGTTCAGGATTTTGGTTATGGTAGTATTTAATCCATATTTTTGCTTATATTTACAAGTGTTTTATCTAAGTTGATTCCAGGTAATATTGTTTTTCATCTGGGGTTTCTGTTGTTGCAAGGTCAGTTGTTCATAATATTTACAGATTAGGTGGGATTCTGTAATGCGAATGAGTGCAGACCTGAGTAATAAGTGCTTTATTGTTTGGTTTGTTGCAGTACACCGACTGAAGTAATAAAAGCTAATCCTTTTCTGATGTTGAAGATGCTTGAAATTGGCACCTGCATAGAGCTGAAAGCCAAAACTGAGCTGAAAGCTAATCCTTTTCTGATGCTAAACCTTTTTATGGTTGCTTGATGTAAACAGTTTTGCCATATGTAAATTTTTTATGGCTGCTTGATGTAAATAGTTGTTTATGGCTGCTTTATGGTTGCTTGATGTAAACAGTTTTGCCATATGTAAATAGTTTATGGCTGCTTGATATAAACAGTTTTGCCATATGTAAACAGTTTATGGCTGCTTGATGTAAACAATTTTGCCACTTGTATAAAATATATGTTCTGTGAATTGTAAGCTTCACTTGTCATATCTATAACAGTCTTAGCAAGGGATCAGTTTAAACTGAGGAACATATCCAATGTGCCATCAAAGTAAATCAGGGCCATAGTCAATAATTGCCAGAATATTCTATATACAATCTGGAGGATGAAACCGAAAGGAATTAGCATTACAGTTTATGAATATAGCTAAACTAATACATATCACTGATAGAGACACAGAGGCAATGAAATCAACTAGTAGTAATCAACTTTGCTTCATTACAATCATTCATTACATTTAAAAGATGGACTTCACACAACTTAACTTTTCTGTCTCCCAAATTCTAATTACAAATTTCTCGTATTTAAGCATCTTCTTGCACAGAGATGGTTCCAAAGATATTTCAAAGTAGTAAAATCAAGGAAACCCATATGATTATCTTGTAAATCATATATTTGCGTCTAACATTTTGAGCTTCATTTTCAAGAGCCCTCAACTTCCTCAACAAACCAGGAATCACTTGAATAGCTCTTGGTTGCATCAGAGGATCATACCACATGAAATACCCGCAACCATGAGGCTGTCTATAACAACCCGATATTTTCTATATAAATAAATAAGAAATTTTGCGTATAATTTTTTTTTATATATTTTAAGGATGATGATTTGTACAAGATAATGTGTATATGTAATTATGTGGTAAATAAAAATATATTTATTACATAAATATTTACAAATAAATTTATTTTAGAATTATTAATTTTTATAAAGTATATTCTTATAATAATTAATTTATAGTAGAAATGTTTTTATTAATTATTTTCCATGAAAATATAATCATATATTATTTAAATAATATATGGAGTGATTTTTAGAATAAATATAGTAATTATTTTATTATATGAATTTTAGTACGGATTATTAAGTTAATTATTTTACCATAATTATTAAGGTTAAATATGAAGAATAAATCAGATATGGAACCCAAACCCTAATTTTTGATTATTGTCAAGGAATGAGAATAACAATGTAATATTAATTATATTTTGATTTTTCAGTGCTATAAATATGTACTGTATGTACGTATTGATGATGATTGGTCAATTATGGTGTTTAATTTCAAAACCCTTTTATTAATTGATTAAACCCTAATTTTACAGGTAAAAACCCTAATTGGAAAATCAACTGTGAGTTTAAAACTGTTATATAACTGTGTTATATATTTTATGTTATGTATTAAGTGATTAATTAGGTAAACTCTAATTAAAATTCTAGAAACCCTAAATAATTTTTAGAAAACCCTAATTATTTAAAAACCCTAAATTTTTATTAGTAAGCTCTAATTAAAATTTTATTGAACTTTAAACTTAAATTTTTAAACCCTAAAAATTATTTAGGAAACCTTAAGGTTTAAGATCTATTGATTTTAACCTAGATTCAAGTGTCATGGACAAGAGTACCCTTAAATTATTTTGTTAGTTTACTAAAATACCCTTTTTGGATTTATTTTAATAAGATTTCTAGCAAATCTTCCCATATCTTGCAAGTCATCACCCTAGATTATAGCACATGCCTAAAACTCGTCCAAGCTTATCCACTTTGACACCTTGCATGTTAGATGCATTGAATCTAAGAATTATAAATAGGTTAGGAGAGAGAAAAGTGCACATATTTGCTCATTTGTGCTCTTACACTTCACCAAGACCATCTCTCTCTAAACCCACGAATTTCCAGTGCTAGACCAGTCCCCAAATCAAGCCCCACGAAATCCACTAACAAAATTAGAAGCTAGAAAATAGAAATTAATCATATAAGGTATAAACCCTACTCAAAAATCTGTCCAATTTTCTATTGTTAGATGTTATGTTTGAGTTTTAGAATATGTTGTTAGTAGTGTCTATGGGTGATATGGGTTGCTATATGTTAGATCCATAACATCTAGAGGCTCGGATTTAGCATTTTACAAAATCTGGAAAAATTTTATTTTGTGGTCTGACATCAAATGTCAAAGGTTGTAAATCTCAGCCTGTTTATGATTTTTGTGTTTTGAAGGTTTATACTTGTAGTATGTTATGTGGTCTAGGATCTAGAACTTGAATCAGGGTCGTATCGATAATATATTGCAAGATATTTAAGGTCAAAATGCGTTGACCGGCCATGACCGGGTGTTTCTGGGTAACCCAGAAACAGCCCAGAACCGGCCTGACAACATTTTTAACCGTCTTGATCTGTCATTTTGTTCATTGTTTGTTGATGTTGTTGTATACATGTTATAGCCTGCTAGATGAAGTATAAATCTATGCCTTAAAACCTTTTAAACAACAACTATGTTGGATTTAGGAGATGGTCAAAGTAGCCATCCGAGACTGATTTTGAGTTTCTGGAAATTTCCAGAAACCGTATGAACTAGATTCCTGACATGGTTTGACCAGCTTTGTTATGCTTGATCTGTTGTTATTTCAGTGATATAATGTGATAGAACGCTTCCCTGGTATGTTTACTACACACTGCAACCTTTAAATCACTAAAATATTACAAGGATTACATGTTGTAGAAGCCCAAAAATAGACAGTCGAACTGTTCTTCATTTCTGGGTAACCCAGAAATGAAGAACAGGTCTGACAGTCATTTTAGAGGCTCAGATCTCTTGGGTTATGCAGTGTTTGGTTATGTTTGTTGTTGGATCTTGTAGTCCTACACTAGCACTACAATATCTGACTAACATCATGCCCAGAAACACAACACACACAAAATTAGACATGGTCAAACCTAGTCACTCGGTAATGAGCTTGATGTTCTAGGTTTCATGAAGAACACCTATAACGACAGTTTCGTCGCTATAGGGCCCTTTAGCGACAGTTATTAATAAAAATTAATTATTTTTATTAAATAATTTGTATTAATTAATTTTTAATTCTAAAAAATACAAAATAAATTACTAAAAATTATTTTAAATTTCAAAAATTAGTTTTTAATTATTTTAAATAAATTTCATAAATATTTAATATTTTTAGAATATTAAAGGTATTTAATTATATTATTAAAGAAATTAGTTAAAAATGATTTTAATACATAAAAAATTATTTAAAATTGTATTAAGATATAAGAAATTATTTTAAGTTATTTTTAATGACTTTTAATATTTTGTAATAAAATTTATTAATAAATTAATATTAATGATATTTAAGTTATTTACTAAATGAATTAAATAAATTAATAAAAAATGATTTTATTATATTAAAAATCATTAAAAATAATAATAAGGTATTTAAAAATATTTTAAGTTATAAAATATAACTTTCAATATTTAAAGGCAAAATTTCATTAATTAATTATTATTAATGATATTAAGGTTATTTAATAATTATATTAAATAAATTAGTTTTAAAATGATTTTAATATTATAAAAATTATTTTAAATGTAAATAAAGTGTTTAAAGATATTTTAAGTTATAAAATATAAATTTTAATATTTAAAGAATAATTTCATTAATAATTTAATATTAATGATATTAATTTAATACTAAGTGATATTAAATTTATTTAATAATTATATTAAATAAATAGTTTAAAAATGATTTTATTAATTTAAAAATTATTGAAAAAGGATATAAATGAATTAAAAATATTTTAAGTTATACTTAATGACTTTTAATATTTGGATAAATAAAGCATTAATACTTTAATATTAATGGTAATTATTTAAGAATGATTTTAAATGTTTTAAAAATCATTTAAGGGTAATATTAATACTTTAAAAATATTCTAAGTTATTATAAATAACTTTAATATTTTGAAAATGATTTCATTAATAGTTTAATATTAATTAAATATTAATGATAACAGAATTGATTAATATTTAAATAATTTAATAATGATTCCGATGTTTAAAAATAATGTTTCGCAAAACAATTGAAGTTATAGAATTTTACAATAAAGAAGCTTGCACGAATGATTAATTAATCATCAGCCCGAACTTACCCTAGCTCGCTGCAATCAACTTAATAAGAGTTGAATAAATTCATAATGAAAAACAGGGTAAGAAACTTGCTTGATACGTCCTCTACAATTTACCGCTATCTACTAGTCCTACACATAACCTATTCACATGTGTCACGTTAAGCAATTAGATTCTCAAATACTTCTTCGAAGTGTAATGGTTTCCTTTTATTTTAATAAGATGATTAAACTTACACGTATTCAAATACAATTCAGTTACATAACATGTTGCTTCGTATAAGCCACGTGTTTCAATAAAAGAATCTGGGAAAAATAAATTTTTGACATTTTTCGGACCAAAACCTCCATCAAAAATCTGCATATAAATATGCTTAAGGGTCTCAAGTAGGAAAACCTCATTTTCCATAATTATGACATCACATATTTAATTAAACTCATTTATCTATATAACATCATTTATATGAAAAATAACAAATCAGTCTGAAAAATATTTCTTTTCTGGGATTTTGCAGAATATAGTCCCACATTGAACATATATTTTTTCCAGAATTTTTAAAATCCATCTACTATTTTTAAATAGTCCATAATAGCCAAATAATCTCAAATTTTTCATACATCGAGATTAACTCCAAAAATTCTAAAATTTTTAGGGTTAGCTCCTGTTATATACATGTACTTCAAGTAAAAATTTCGTAATATTTGGACATATACACAGAGAGTTATTCGGGTATCTTTTCAAATAGTGTCCTTAGCCGTAAAATCCATAACTCTCAAACCGTATGGCCAAAAATTCTCAAATTTTTACAGGACCTTCATATCTTCATATATTAACACTCCAAATGTTTCCATAATTTTTAAAGTACAAAACAGTGGACGAAAATGCCCCCGAGACAGACCGATTCAAAATAGTCTAAAGAAAGACATCAAATTTTTGTTTCTTGCAGCCACTTTTGTGATTTTATTCCCAATAATCTACAGATGATATGACCATGATACTTGGACACAATAAACTTCATACAACAAGGTATTTTACAAAAATATAACATTCATGAAACTAGCATGCTAAGACCACAAACCAACTGCATAGAAAAGTTTGCCAGCACTGGTTCTATACTTAGAAAAAAATCTGGAAAATCCAGATTTTCTGCAGATTTTGATATGAACATGCTTGCTTACGATTTTCATAACTTTCTCATTATAACTCTGATTCTAACGAAATTTAGGATAGATTAGACTTCATATTACATACTACTTTATAAAATTATTACATACGCTAATCGAGTCATATAAACCACGAATCCAAGGCTCCGAAAAACCCGAAAAGTCACAGATTTTAATTTAGTTCAATTCGACAAAACTCCATATTTTCGATTCTAGCATGCAATGGAAAGGCTCCTACTGTCTAGAACTCATATACTAACATATATGCACGTAACCCAACAATCAACTTCACGAAATTAACATGATTTGAACAAATTGACATCTAAGAGGCATAATACCAAACACTTAGCATGCATACATGAATTACTTGCATTTTTACGATTTTGAAACATGTAATATACCAGAATTTTTCATTCTTAACCATCACATAACAGAAACCAACATTAGAATGGCATTACAACCTCAAAACAAAGCATTTCCCATGATTATTCATACACTTTTCCACTAGTTTCTCAAAAACATAAACAGAGACTACAAGGATTACCTCCTTGATGAATTCTTCTTGTTTGAATACTTCTATTGATTCTCCTTGCTTGATTAATCCCCTATGAAAACTCCAAAATTCTCACAAACTCTCACACCCTCATTCTCACTATCTATTTGCTCTATTGGGTGGAACTTTTAGGGAAAAGGAAGAATGAGTTTAGATGGATTGCATATATAGAGGTTATAGTCTTTTGATTTACCATGGTCATTAACTCTCCATGATCGATTATACATCATAAGTATATAATATCAAAACAATTTAGTATGGAGTGGGGGTTAGAGAAATGAAAAAGTCTAGGTTTATTAAGGAGTGTAACTCCCTCTCCCTCAACATATTGCAATACACGTGTATGCTCCCTCCTTGTTCCCATTTGATGGTCTTGTGGACCCCTCAGCTGCTGTAACTATTTAATTAAAATATTATTTTAATCATGTAATCAATTAATAATCTATTTTGACCCTTTTGCCCTTCGTAACTGAACGTGTTCGATACTTATATTGATTTCTGCTAAAGTCGATGTTTCGGACGTCGTGAAACTATTCGTTTCGTCAAAATCATCTCTGAAATTCGTAGTTGACTTTTTCCTTAAAAAAGTCAACTGGTTAACTTTGACCAAATAGTCAATCATGACACATTTTCATGGTTATAGTCTATTATGACTACTTTTGACGTTTCGAACTCAAATACGCAGTCCGCGTTTCTAAATTTTGCTCTGAACTCAAACTCATGCTTTAAAGCCATCCCACGAAATTAATAGAATTAATTCCAAAATTAAATCAATTAGTTAAATAAAACTAAGCCAACCATTTAAATACATCTCATTACATATCTTAAAATATCACATATACGTATACCACATATACATCTAATAAATGAAGTCACACCAGAGTTTCACATAAGTTCGTTTATTGATAATTATTAAATTACATAAAAACTCGAATATTACATTCACCCTCCCTTATAAGGATTCCGTCCCTGGAATCCCGTATAAGGATTTCGTCCCTAGAATCTTTACACATCAAACAAAAAGATTAGGGTAATTTTTTATCATTTTCTCCTCGAGTTCTCACGTAGCCTCTTCGACATTGTGGTTCCTCCATACTACCTTAACAGAAGGTATTATCTTATTTCTTAACACTTATACTTTTCTATGGATTATCTGCACTGGAACCCCTTTATAGGTTAAGTCCTTTTCAAATTGAATAAGTTCATACTCTATGACATGCTTGTAATCCTATTTATAGGGTCGTAGGACTGAAACGTGGAGCACGTTGTGTATATGTTCTAACTCCGAAGGTAAAGCTATTTCATAAGCTACCTCACCGAATCGCCTCAACACTTCAAAGGGTCCTATGAATCTGGGACTAAGTTTTCCCTTCTTCCCGAATCTCATTTTTCCTTTCCAAGGTGACACTTTCAAGAACACATAACTGCCGACGTCGAAGTCTCGTTGTTGCTGATGCTGATTAGCATATTTCTTCTGTTGATCCTGAGCCGTGACTAGTCTCGCTCGTATCGTTTTGATCATAACTGTAGTTTGCTGCACCAATTCTGGCCCTAGAAATTGTCATTCTCCCACTTCATCCCAGCACAATAGCATTCTGCATTTCCTTCCATATAAAGCTTCATAAGGTGGCATACCGATGCCCGCGTGATAGCTGTTGTTGTATGCAAATTCCACTAACTGTAGGTGGTCATCCCAACTTCCTTTGAAATCCATAACATATGATCTCAGCATGTCCTTTAACGTTTAAATAGTTCTCTCGATCTGCCCATCTGTTTGAGGATGATACGCCGTGCTTAACCTCAGTTGCATTCCCATGCGTTCTTGGAAACTTCTCCAAAAATTTGCTGTGAACCGCGGATCACGATCTGACACAATTGATACAGGTGCATGCCTGGAAACAATCTCTTTGATGTAAAGCTTTGCCAACTGATCCAAGGTATATCTGATCTTGATTGGCAAGAAATGCGCTGACTTGATCAATCGATCAACGATCACCGATACTGCATCATAACCCTTCTGCGTAGTTGGAAGTCCTACCATGAAGTCCATCGTGATATGCTCCCACATTCATTCCTAAATTTCTAAAGGTTGAAGTAACCCGCTCGGTTTCTGATGTTCCGCCTTAACTCGCTGGCATGTTAAACACTTGCTGACACACTTTGTGACTTTTCTTTTCATATTGGGCCACCAATAATGTTGGCGAAGATCCTGATACATCTTTGTGCTTCCCGGTTGGATTGAGTAACTTGAGCTGTGAGCTTCCTGCAAGATTTCTTCCTTTAATTCAGACACCGCTGGCACCCAAATTTTCTTCTCAAATCTTAATAGTCCATCACCCCCATACTGAATTTAATCTCTTCTCCATCTAAAATTCTTTTCCTCACCTTCACACATTCCTCATCGCTGCCTTGTGCTTCCTTGATTTTGTCCAATAGAGTCGGATGAGCCTCTATTACGAACAATTTCCCCTGGCTCCCTCAGACTTTTTATCTCGAGTTCCAATCTAGCCATCTCCTTAATTAACTCCTCTTGAGCTGTTAGCATTGCCAATCTACCACTGCCCTTTCAACTTAGCGCATCTGCTACCACGTTAGCTTTCCCCGGATGATACAAGATGTCGCAATCGTAATCCTTTATATGTTCCAACCATCTTCTATGTCTCATATTCAACTCCTTCTGCGTGAAGATATACTTCAGACTTTTATGGTCCGCGTATATTTCATACCTTACACTATATAAATAGCGCCTCCATATCTTTAGGGCAAATACTACCGTCGCCAATTTCAGGTCATGGGTAGGATATCCCTTCTCGTAATCCTTCAATTAACGCGATGCGTACGCAATAACTTTACCATGATGTATAAGCACACAACCAAGTCCTTTGTGTGATGCATCACTGAAAATCACGAAGTCACCTGTATCGTCAGGTAAAGATAACACTGGTGCTTTACTCAGTCTTTTCTTGAGTTCCTTAAAACTCTCTTCACACTTCTCTGTCCAGATAAATTTTACCGACTTCCTAATTAAATTCGTCAATGTTCCCGCTATCTTCGAAAAATCTTAAATGAACCGTCTGTAATAGCCTGCCAGTCCTAAGAAACTTCTTACTTCAGTTGGTGTCTTTGGTTGTTCCCAATTTTGTACCGCTTCCACCTTTGCTGGATCCACAGAAATTTCGTCCTTATTGATCACGTGACCCAGAAATTGAACTTTCTCCAACCAGAATTCACACTTCGAGAATTTTACGTATAACTAATCCTTCCTCAACGCCTCTAATACTAACCTTCGGTGTTCAACATGATCTTTCTGAGTCTTGGAATAGATCAAGATATCATCTATGAAAACAACTACGAATTTATCTAAGTATCGCTTGAATACCCGATTCATCATGTCCATAAACGTTGCTGGCGCGTTTATTAACCCGAACGACATAACCAGGAACTCGTAGTGACCGTAACGAGTCCTGAACACTGTATTAGGTATGTAAGACCCCAAATTTTATGAAATAAAAGTATTCAATTTTTTTATTTAGTAAATGGTTAAATTGATAAAAAGTTAAAGTTAAGGGTGATATATGAATATTTTTCAAAATAAGCAAGTGGTTATAAAATATTTATTTTGTCGGAGAATATTCGTTTGGTCGTGGAATATTCTTTCTGTCGGAGAAAATTCGTACGACGGCGCAGCTATATGTGGGCCCCATAACGGAAAGCGATTGGATGAAAAAAATGACAAAATTAAGTTTTTATAAATAATGGCGTAGTTGTTACCGTTAACACTGTTAGAATACCCGGTGGTTAAAATACAGTAATACGCGTTATTGCACAGTAGCACACGGTATTGCACAGTATTTTTGAAATTATTGATTTTTACGTAAGAAGGCACTACTGAATAATTGTCACAGTAATTACTGTTCAATATTTTATTTTATTGATTCAATAATTGCTGCGTTAATATTTTATATTATTGTTGTTTCAATAATTGTTGCTGCACATCATCTCCATTATCAGATCAATAATTCATATTATTTGAATAATATTATTAGATAATATTATTGGCAATGTTTAGAAAGTTCTGTCTAAAGAGAGGTTTGGTCATCTAATTGCGCGCCAATAAGGAGAAATCCTTATTGGAAAGCCCCATCTTTCCTTGGAACGACCTGGTTGTCATAAATGTGATTCTGTAATATTATTTGTGATTAATTAATTATTGATTTATATGATAAGGAAATATTTATTTTATGTGGATATAAATGAGGGATATATTTTTGTGGTTAAAAATGAAGGAGTTAATGTTAAGGTGTTTTATCTGTATTTTTGTCGGAACGGAGGTATTGAAAATCAAATTAGGGTTTTTGAGATATTTTGCGAGGGTTATAATTTTTAATCCTGCCGTTGGATCGTGGTAATATTTGGATATGTTATACATATATAAGTTGAGTATATGTCCACAAATTTTGAACCGTTAAAAATGAACGTATGATTTGTTATGAATTTTACGAGATGACTGGTTCAGAAATTGCTAAATTTTTGGAGTTAATCATTTTGGTGGAAAATTATAGAATTGGTTGGCCCCACTCTTGGTTGGTGAAGAAATGTGCTGAATTTTATTTCAAATGCGGTGGGTGACAATAGTAGCAGGTAAAGCCATCAAGTAGCAGGTCAAGTCTGCTTCGGCGTGCTAACATTTTCCTATAAATAGAGGGCTAAGTTAGAATTGAAAATTACACCAGAAACATAAGCTTTCTCTCTTTCTCTCTCTATATTATGAAGCATATTTTGTGAGTATTTAGATACTTTGAGAGTTGCTATTCAGTGCAAGTTTCCTTCAGCTTTGCATTCCAGTCAGAAATACTGCACTTTTGAGGTAAGCGATTGTATGGGATAGTAAGGGATATTATTTTCTTCTTAAATGATATTATTTTCTTCAATATCATTATGCTGAAATATTGATATGAGTTTTTTTTATCAAATTTGAAACTTTTTGAGTCGGGGTTACTATTCACGTATACTGCACTATTCACGTATACGGCACTATTCATGTATATGACATTATTTACGTATATGACATTATTTACGTATACGGTACTATGTACGAATACGGAGTACTATTCACGAGTTACTATTCATGAGTTACTATTCACGAGTTACTATTCATGAGTTACTATTCACGAGTTATTATTCATGAGTTACTATTCACGAGTTACTATTCACGAGTTACTATTCATAGATACTATTCACGACAAAAATTTGTTTCTTTTTCTGACCAAATTATCGTTGATTTATGATTGTTGCTCTTGAAAATTAATGCAGTTGTTGATAATATTGTTTCTATTATCATATATAACATTTTTATAACCCTGATGTTGAATTTCTCTTTCACTTGAGTGTAAAGATGGGTAAATTATTGGTATGATCGTGACTGAGGAATATCTTTAGCCTGTAGTACAAAGATGAATTGTTAACTGGAATGATCATGACCATTGAATTTATAATTGAATATCTTTAGCTTAAGTGTAAAGATGAATTGATTAACATGGATATAATTATTGTTTATATAAATTCTAAAATGATTATATATTTCTTTGAGATATAAATATATTTGGCCTGTAGTGCAAATATGAACTATTGAGGAATATGTTTGCCATGTAGTGCAAAGATGAATTGTTGATGAATATCTTTGGCCCGTAGTGCAAAGATAACCTGTTGTTGAATATCTTTGGCCAGTAGTGCAAAGATGAACTGTTGACGAATATCGTTGGCCCGTAGTGCAAATATGAAATTGTTTGTATGATTATAAACAGGAACTGTGATTTGGTATAACCATGATCTTTGATGTTTCAGGTAAAGACAGGTGATGAAAATATTCTTCGTCCTGGGTGCGAAGAAAAATTTAGAATCACAATTATGATTATGAGTTATTCATATGATTGTGGAAAGGAACTGTTAAGTGATGTTACAGGGATAAAATATTGTTGGTGGATTTTTAAGATGAAGAAGATAATAGACTTTATGGTCTATTTGACTCTTCTAATGGATTGCTCGTTCCGCTGCAACTATGGTTGAAATTTTTTATCATCTACCATATGTTCTAAATCTCTGATTTATTACTGATGAAGACTATTGTTAATTTATTTATCTTTAGTCATGATATTCTTTACTGGGCTAGTTGTGCTCACCCTTCTGTTCACAATTCCTTTCAAGTAATAAGAGTGTAGCTGGGTCGAGCGAAGGTAACGGGGAAATAGAACGGTGGTTTCTAGCTGTGGAGGTTCTCCCGAAGCAGTATAGAAAAGTTTATTTAGGAGTTATATTTGGTGAATCATCTAGGGTGAAGCGAACCCAACGTTGGAAGGGTGTTTTGCCACTATCATACAAGATGTCTAATGACATACAACCTCGTGTCATCATAAGATAGGGTTGTGCTCATCCGCTTGCTGAGTATCTTTACGAGCACTACCTATATAATCTTGGTATTTGTTTGAAGTATATTTTTCAGTTAGAGACAGTGGAGATAATGATATGTCAAGAGAAGACTCACCATTGGGAAGAATATGATAGTAAACTTCTCGTTTTTCTTTGGGGTCTATTGGGTCAACCAAGGATAATTCTGTGGCCATATGATATCTATCATAACCTAGACGCATGGCCTCCCATGTACGAAGGTTTTCTTGAGCACTTCCCAAAGATTCTAATTTTTAAAACAGTTTTTGACTATACCTTTATGTAAGGTGTCATTGTGAGGTGATGTCCACAGTTGGAACATGAGTCACATTTGGTATATATTTGTATCCAAACTCACAGCATATGTGTTGTTATATTTTGCACGACAATTGTTGAAATAAAGTTGTAGTTATTTTTTGTACCATGTATTTGGCGACTCAGAATAGGTTGGATGGAATGGACCTATTTTGGGGTCGTTACAGTTGGTATCAGAGCTTAGGGATATGGTCTCTGGCGGAGATCGGGAAATATAACTAGAAGGGAAAAGATGAGTAAATCCTTCGCTAGTGTGTCCTACCGAAGCTTATTTATTGGTTAGTCATAATATCGGGATATTATGTGATATGTTAATTTGGTCAATTAACCCTTGTTTTGAAGCTGTATTCTAGAATGATATCTGAAATATAGGAGATGAGCGATGGGGAAATCATGATGACATGGAAGATAGAATCTGAAATAAAAGCAAGGTATTCTCAACTCTTTGAATTACCAGGTACGTAAATTTCGAGAACGAAATTTCATAAGGAGGGGAGATTGTAAGACCCCAAATTTTATGAAATAAAAGTATTCAATTTTTCTATTTAGTAAATGGTTAAATTGATAAAAAGTTAAAGTTAAGGGTGATATATGAATATTTTTCAAAATAAGCAAGTGGTTATAAAATATTTATTTTGTCGGAGAATATTCGTTTGGTCGTGGAATATTCTTTCTGTCGGGGAATATTCGTACGATGGCGCAGCTATTTGTGGGCCCCATAACGGAAAGCGATTGGATAAAGAAAACGACAAAATTGAGTTTTTATAAATAACGGCGTAGTTGTTACCGTTAACACTGTTGGAATATCCCGTGGTTAAAATACAGTAATACGCGTTATTGCACAGTAGCACACGGTATTGCACAGTATTTTTGAAATTATTAATTCTTACGTAAGAAGGCACTACTGAATAATTGTCACAGTAATTACTGTTCAATATTTTATTTTATTGATTCAATAATTGCTGCGTTGATATTTTATATTATTGTTGTTTCAATAATTGTTGCTGCACATCATCTCCATTATCAGATCAATAATTCATATTATTTGAATAATATTATTAGATAACATTTTTAGCAATGTTTAGAAAGTTCTGTCTAAGGAGAGGTTTGGTCATCTAATTGCGTGCCAATAAGGAGAAATCCTTATTAGAAAGCCCTCTCTTTCCTTAGAACGACCTGGTTGTCATAAATGTGATTCTATATTATTATTTATGAATAATTAATTATTGATTTATATGATAAGGAAATATTTATTTTATGTGGATATAAATGAGGGATATATTTTTTGTGGTTAAAAATGAAGGAGTTAATGTTGAGGTGTTTTATCTGTATTTTTGTCAGAACGGAGGTATTGAAAATCAAATTAGGGTTTTTGAGATATTTTGCGAGAGTTATAATTTTTAATCCGACCGGTGGATCGTGGTAATATTTGGATATGTTATACATATATAAGTTGAGTATATGTCCACAAATTTTGAACCGTTAAAAATGAACGTATGATTTGTTATGAATTTTACGAGATGACTGGTTCAGAAATTGTTAAATTTTCGGAGTTAATCATTTTGGTGGAAAATTCTAGAATTGGTGGGTCCCACTTGTGGTTGGTAAAGAAATGTGCTGAATTTTATTTCAAATGTGGTGGGTGACAATAGTAGCAGGTAAAGCCATCAAGTAGCAGGTCAAGTCTGCTTCGGCGTGCTAACATTTTCTTATAAATAGAGGGCTAAGTTAGAATTGAAAATCACACCAGAAACATAAGCTTTCTCTCTTTCTCTCTCTATATTATGAAGCATATTTTGTGAATATTTAGATACTTTGAGAGTTGCTATTCAGTGCAAGTTTCCTTCGGCTTTGCATTCTAGTCAGAAATAGTGCACTTTTGAGGTAAGTGATAGTAAGGGATTGTATGGGATAGTAAGGGATATTATTTTCTTCTTAAATGATATTATTTTCTTCAATATCATTATGCTGAAATATTGATATGAGTTTTTTTATCAAATTTAAACGTTTTGAGTCGGGGTTACTATTCACGTATACGGCACTATTCACGTTTACGACACTATTCATGTATATGACACTATTTACGTATATGACATTATTTATGTATACGGTACTATGTACGAATACTGAGTACTATTCACGAGTTACTATTCATGAGTACTATTCACGAGTTACTGTTCACGAGTTACTATTCACGGGCACTATTCACGACAAAAATTGGTTTCTTTTTCTGACCAAATTATCGTTGATTTATGATTGTTGCTCTTGAAAATTAATGCAATTGTTGATAATATTGTTTCTATTATCATATATAACATTTTTATAACCCTGATGTTGAATTTCTCTTTCACTTGAGTGTAAAGATGGGTAAATTATTGGTATGATCGTGACTGAGAAATATCTTTAGCCTGTAGTACAAAGATGAATTGTTAACTGGAATGATCATGACCATTGAATTTATAATTGAATATCTTTAGCTTAAGTGTAAAGATGAATTGATTAACATGGATATAATTATTGTTTATATAAATTCTAAAATGATTATATATTTCTTTGAGATATAAATATATTTGGCCTGTAGTGCAAATATGAACTATTGAGGAATATGTTTGCCATGTAGTGCAAAGATGAATTGTTGATGAATATCTTTGGCCCGTAGTGCAAAGATAACCTGTTGTTGAATATCTTTGGCCAGTAGTGCAAAGATGAACTGTTGACGAATATCGTTGGCCCGTAGTGCAAAGATGAAATTGTTTGTATGATTATAAACAGGAACTGTGATTTGGTATAACCATGATCTTTGATGTTTCAGGTAAAGACAGGTGATGAAAATATTCTTCGTCCTGGGTGCGAAGAAAAATTTAGAATCACAATTATGATTATGAGTTATTCATATGATTGTGGAAAGGAACTGTTAAGTGATGTTTCAGGGATAAAATATTGTTGGTGGATTTTTAACATGAAGAAGATAATAGACTTTATGGTCTATTTGACTCTTCTAATGGATTGCTCGTTCCGCTGCAACTATGGTTGAAAATTTTTATCATCTACCATATGTTCTAAATCTCTGATTTATTACTGATGAAGACTATTGATAATTTATTTATCTTTAGTCATGATATTCTTTACTGGGCTAGTTGTGCTCACCCTTCTGTTCACAATTCCTTTCAAGTAATAAGAGTGTAGCTGGGTCGAGCGAAGGTAACGGGGAAATAGAACGGTGGTTTCTAGCTATGGAGGTTCTCCCGAAGCAGTATAGAAAAGTTCATTTAGGAGTTATATTTGGTGAATCATCTTGGGTGAAGCGAACCCAACGTTGGAAGGGTGTTTTGCCACTATCATACAAGATGTCTAATGACATACAACCTCGTGTCATCATAAGATAGGGTTGTGCTCATCCGCTTGCTGAGTATCATTATGAGCACTACCTATATAATCTTGGTGTTTGTTTGAAGTATATTTTTCAATTAGAGACAGTGGAGATAATGATATGTCAAGAGAAGACTCACCATTGTGAAGAATATGATAGTAAACTTCTCGTTTTTCTTTGGGGTCTATTGGGTCAACCAAGGATAATTCTGTGGCCATATGATATCTATCATAACCTAGACGCATGGCCTCCCATGTACGAAGGTTTCCTTGAGCACTTCCCAAAGATTCTAATTTCTAAAATAGTTTTTGACTATACCTTTATGTAAGGTGTCATTGTGAGGTGATGTCCACGGTTGGAACATGAGTCACATTTGGTATATATTTGTATCCAAACTCACAGAATGTGTTGTTGTATTTTGCACGATAATTGTTGTAATAAAGTTGTAGTTATTTTATGTACCATGTATTTGGCGACTCAGAATAGGTTGGATGGAATGGACCTAGTTTGGGGTCGTCACAAGGTACATCCTTCTTCCTTACCTTTAACTGGTGATATCCCGTCCTCAAGTCGATCTTGGAAAAATATTTCCCTCCTTTCAACTTATTGAACATATCATCTATCCTAGGTAACGGGTACTTGTTCTTTAATTGTCACCTTGTTTAACTCTCGATTGTCGATACATAGTCTCATCGATCCGTCCTTCTTTTTCACAAATAAAATCGGTGCTCCCCAAGGAGACACACTCGGTTGAATATAATTCCTATCCAATAACTCCTGCAACTGTACCATCAGCTCCTTTATTTCTACTGGTGCCATTCTGTAAGGGACTTTTGAAATTGGTGTCGTTCCCGGTACTAAATCTATAACGAATTCGACCTCCCGAACCGGTGGAAGTGTTGGCAATTTCTCTGGAAATACATTCAAAAATTCGTTCACTACTGGTATCTATCCCATCTCTATCCCTGCTTTCTACGTATCGACGATATGGGCCAGATATCCTACACATCCCTTTCTTAGTAACTTCCTCACTTGAATTATCGTCAGACAACTTGAGTGTCTCGGCGACCTACTTCTATAGAACTCTACCTTAGACAGATCTAGAGTCCTAAGGTTTACACACTTCTTCTGGTAATATATCATCGCTCCATGGTTAAATAACCAATCCATTCCTAGAATTACATCAAATTCTCCTAATTGAATTGGAATTAAATCCACAGATAACTTATATCCCCTAATGTCTATAACATAATTTCTATAGACATGGCTAACGGGAATTATTTCCTTATTAGCAACTTCTATGTTCATAGGATATTCTAATTCTTCCTAGGGTAAGTTTAATCATTGGGAGAATTTATGCGATATGAAAGAACAAGTAGCACCCGAATCGAATAATATGTAAGCAGATATATCATTGATCGGAATGATACCTGAAACCATGTCCCTGGATGCGACCACATCCTGAACCGTCATGTGAAAAGTCCTAGTTGTGGGTCGATTCTGAGTTGGTAGTCCACTAATCGTGAGATTTCCACCGCTTGGTCCCCTTCCTCCATTTCCTCTTGCTGAGTTCTTCTTTAGGCAATTCCTTGCCTGATGATCCAATGATCCATAGTTGAAGCATCCATTTCTCTTTGGTGCAGAGCAATTGGGAGAGATGTGCCCCTCCTGCCCGCAGTTGAAACAGACATTCTTCCCTTTTAGACATGCCCCTGAGTGATTCCTCCCACACTCCTTGTATGCCTCAGTTCTCTTCTTTGCTTCCCCTGGTTTTCCCCCAGAGTTTCTCGAATTGAAATTGTTGCTGCTACTATTGTTATTGTTCCACTTCCTCTTGTTTGCACCACTACTGCTGCTACCTTCCCCATGATTCCCTCCTTCATTCTTCTTCTTTTTCTCCTTGTTAAATTTCATCAGGGCCTCACTTTTGCCTTCAACGATTATATCTTTCTCTAGGAGAGTCGTGAAGCTATTCGTCTATAGCACCGAGAGTCTGCTATATAGCCATGGCTTGAGACCCTGCTCAAACTTCCTCATTTTTCTCTCCTTAGTGTTGACCTGGTGAAGCACGAACCTCGCCAGCTCGTTGAATTTTACGGCATATTGAGGTACCGTCATGTCTTCTTGCTTCAGCTCTAGGAATTGCATCTCCATGCGACTCTGCATACTAACCGAAAAATAGTTCTGAAAAAAGATTTTCTTAAACCCTTCCCAAGGTATCACACCTTCTCCAGCCCTGGTCTGGTTTGCCTCCCACCAGAAGTTGGCTTCACCCTTCAGCATGTAAGTGGCGAAGATTGCTTTTTGATCATCACCTACTCGGGCGATAGCAAACTCCTTTTCGATTTCCTTGACCCAAGTTTGAGCTTCGATGGGTTCAGTGGTTCCTTTGAACTCTGGGGATCCCGCGCTCTTGAAGTCCTTAAAGTGTGCCACTTGGGCCACTGGAGGGTTATTGGCATTCGGGGTTAGATTCTGAAGTGCCCCCACTAACATGTCTACAAACTGCTGTATAGGGTTCGGTGGATCCCCAACATTACCACCTGACCCCTCGGTTGTTTGACGACGTCTTCCTTTAGCCATCTATCTGTTTAAAATGAACTTAATGTTATTATCTTATAACTTACTATACAGAATATATTATTCATAAGAAGAGAACTTAATCATCACATCACATACATAAATAAAAGCATATTTATTTATAAACATAACACCCAAGGTATTTCATCGTCTTATGGCATTAAGCCATTTACATCACTTTAAACAAGCATACTTAGTAAAAATCGAAACCAAACTTTTTATTCATAAATAAGCGTTCTATATGCTAGTAGTAAAAGTTCATCATAATAAACTAAAAGCCCCGCCTAATGGAGTCTTCATGCTCCTCGTCCGCTATCTCCAGTACCAGCCCTCGGCTTATAACACGTCTAGACCGGTGCTCCTCACTTAGAAAGTGATGCACCCTATGCTGGAACCTTCCATGTGTCGACTTAAATGCGTACTTCATCTTGTCTATCTTAACCTTCTTATCTCTCACCTCTCCTTCTAACTCGCCATTTAGCTTCTCGGCCCGAACACGGTCTCTCCTCTCATCTCCCCAGAATGTAGTAATAATCTGCTTGTCAGTTTGGAGACTTTGTATCCTCGACTCTAACCCATTAATGGTATGCCCTAAGTGGGTCTTAATAGCTTCTTTCTCATCCTCCAGCCTATCTGCCTTCTGGTCTGATGCCTGCAGCTTGTCAGCCAGATCCCCGTTCTTAATTATCAGGGGGTGCACCAATGCCTCAAGCAATGCTACAGATTGGTGCTCCCCCTGATACAGCTCCTCTAACTCATGGACCTTATCGTTCAACTCCGTAATCCTATCCATCAACTCGTCTAGTAGACCATCCCCAGTAGTTTCCTAGGAGTCCTCCTCGGGCTCCTTTTCCCCTTCAGGATACTCCTCTGGGTCTGACACAGCTGATGCCTCAGTTATAGGCTCAAGTACAGCTGTCACCAACTGCTCACTCACAACGTGGATATCTCTATCCTCCTCTTCTCCTGACATCCTTCAAACAATACAAAATAACTCGGTTAGTATTTTAAAATAGATGTTTTTGTTTTTAGAAAAATAATAGATTTGACACAACCCCTAGAACTCTACGTGAGTTCATCTCCTTATTTTCTCCACTAACTTCCCTGAGGTTATAGTCTAAGGTTCCCCACCTGAGGTTTATAACCTATTGCTTTGATACCAACATGTGACGCCCCCAAATCCGTGTAACATCAAACACAGGATATAGTGCTCACGATACATCAAACACCATCATCTAACTAAATAAACTTCATAGATAATAATAATAATTATTTTTACATACCCATTCAAATAAAATCCTAAGTCTTTACAACCTTAAATAAACTGAAACTTAAACTTAGCGTTTATCGCTACATTATATCATACGCGGAATTATAACTTATTACATAAATAACTTTCATCATTTCATCTTAGACTTCCCCTTGTCCTTGCCCGAGCCCTCAATGTTCTCAACCCTAACTGAAAGGTTTAAGCAAGAATGAGCACAAATTGCCCAGCAAGTATATAAAGTAGTTTGAAAACATACATTAGGTGTAAAAGCATTTGTATGAATATTTCTCAACAGTTGATATAATTATCAAGAGATAAACAAGAATATTAAGAAAAGAGTTCTAAAATTCTCAATAGCATACTTAGGGGTGTTAGATACCCTGAACATTACATTGTTTCATCAAAAACCATCAAACGGATTAACAATCAAATAGATTGTAAACAGTCTCTGCAAGTACTCCAGGTGATCAACCTATCATACCCTACATTGTGCACAAGTATAAAATTTAACTACATAAGCATAAATGGGACTATATGCCCGACATCTGTTTGCCCATTTATTCGGGTTGTTCATCTTAGTAATCATGCGAGACCGCACCAAAGAAGTTTGGAGTGGTAGACATTAAATAGCCTCAAAGGATTTGAATTGTTTAAACAATATACTATGTTTGCATCAATAACATCTAGCTGGAACGAAAGCTATAAAGCATACCTGGATATAGTTCTTTAAGGGAATAAGAACTTTAAAGCATAGCAGTTGCAATAGGAACTGAATCATCAATAACGTTTTGCAAAACAATTAAAGTTATAGAATTTTACAATAAAGGAGCTTGCACGAATGATTAATTAATCATCAGCCCGAACTTACCCTCGGTGCAATCAACTGAATAACAGTTGAATAAATTCATAATGAAAAATAGGGTAAGAAACTTGCCTGATACGTCTTCAACAATTTACCGCTATCTACTAGTCCTTCATGTAACCTATTCATATGTGTCACGTTAAGCAATTAGGTTCTCGAATACCATTTTGAAGTGTAATGGTTTCCTTTTATTTTAATAAGATGATTAAACTCGCATGTATTCAAATACAATTCAATTACATAACATGTTGCTTCGTATTGGCCACGTTTTTCAATAAAAGAATCTGGGAAAAATAAATTTTTGACATTTTTCGGACCAAAACATCCATCAAAAATCTGCATAAAATATGCTTAAGGGTCTCAAGTCGGAAAACCTCATTTTCCATAATTATGACATCACATATTTAATTAAACTCATTTATCCATATAACATCATTTATATAAAAAATACCAAATCAGTCTCAAAAATATTTCTTTTCTAGGATTTTGCAGAATATAGTCCCACATTGAACATATATTTTTCCTGGAATTTTTAAAATCCATCTACTATTTTTAAATAGTCCATAATAGCCAAATATTCTCAGATTTTTCATACATCGAGATTAGCTCCAAACATTCTGAAATTTTCAGGGTTAGCTCCTGTTATATACATGTACTTCTAGTAAAAATTTCGTAATATTTGGACTTATACACAGAGAGTTATTCGGGTATCTTTTCAAATAGTGTCCTTAGCCGTAAAATCCATAACTCTCAAACCTTATGGCCAAAAATTCTCAAAATTTTACAGGACCTTCAAATCTTTTTATATTAACACTTCAAATGTTTCCAGAATTTTTAAAGTACAAAATAGTGGATGAAAATGCCCCCGAGACAGACTGATCCCAAACAGTCCCAAGATAGACATCAAATTTTTGTTTCTTGCTGCCACTTTTGCGATTTTATTCCCAATAATTTACAGATGATATGACAACGATACTTGGACACAATAAACTTCATACAACAAGGTATTTTACAACAATATAACATTCATGAAACTAGCATGCTAAGACCACAAACCAACTGCATAGAAAAGTGTGCCAGCACTGGTTCTATACATAGAAAAAATCTGGAAATTCCAGATTTTTTGCAGATTTTGATATGAACATGCTTGCTTACGATTTTCATAACTTTCTCATTATAACTCTGATTCTAACAAAATTTGGGATAGATTAGACTTCATACTACATACTATTTTATAAAATTATTACATACGCTAATCGAGTCATATAAACCACAAATCTAAGGCTCTAAAAAACCCAAAAAGTCACAGATTTTAGTTTAGTTCAATTCGACAAAACTCCATGTTTTCAATTCTAGCATGTAATGGAAAGGCTCTTACTGTCCAGAACTCATATACTAACATATATGCACGTAACCCAACAATCAACTTCACGAATTTAACATGATTTGAACAAATTGACATCTAAGAGGCATAATATCAAACACTTAGTACATGAATTACTTGAATTTCTATGATTTTGAAACATGTAATATTCCAAAAAATTTCATTCTTAACCATCACATAACAGAAACCAACATTAGCATGGCATTACAACCTCAATACAAAGCATTTCCCATGATTATTCATGCACTTTTCCACTAGTTTCTCAAAAACAAAAAAGAGACTACAAGGCTTACCTCCTTGATGAATTCTTCTTGTTTGAATACTTCTAATGATTCTCCTTGCTTGATTAATCCCCTATGAAAACTCCAAAATTCTCACTAACTCTTACACCCTCATTCTCACTATCTATTAGCTCTTTTGGGTGGAACTTTTAGGAAAAGGAAGAATGAGTTTAGATGGATTGCATATATAGAGGTTATAGTCTTTTGAGTTACCATGGTCATCAACTCTCCATGATCAGTTATACATCATAAGTATATAATATCAAAACAATTTAGTATAGAGTGGGGGTTAGAGAAATGGAAAAGTCTAGGTTTATTAAGGAGTGTAACTCCCTCTCCCTCAACATATTGCAATACACGTGCATGCTCCCTCCTTGTCCCCATTTGATGGTCTCGTGGACCCCCCAACTGCTGCAACTATTTAATTAAAATATTATTTTAATCATGTAATCAATTAATTAATCCATTTTGACCCTTTTGCCCTTCGTAACCGAACGTGTTCGATACTAATATCGATTCCTACTGAAGTCGACGTTTCGGACGTCATGGAACTATCTTCTTCGTCAAAATCATCTCTAAAATTTGTAGTTAACTTTTTCCTTGTCAAAGTCAACTGGTTGACTTTGACCAAAAAGTTAACCGTGACACATTTTCGTGGTTACAGTCTATTCTGACTACTTTCGACGTTTCAGACTCAAATACGCAGTTCGCATTTCTAAATTTTGCTCCAAACTCAAACTCATGCTTTAAAACCATCCCACGAAATTAATAGAATTAATTCCAAAATTAAATCAATTAGTTAAATAAAACTAAGCCAACCATTTAAATACATCTCATCACATATCTTAAAATATCACATATACGTATACCACATATACATCTAATAAATGAAGTCACACCAGAGTTTCACATAAGTTCGTTTATTGATAACTATTAAATTACATAAAAACTCGAATATTACAGCGATATATGTTGTTACCTTCTTTTGGAGAAATTATAATTTGATCTAGTTCAACATATACAACAGAACCCCATTTTTGTGGATATTGTGTTGCATGTGTTGTGACACGTTATCTATTTTTATTGGTATTATGTCGCATGTGTTGTGACACGATACCTATTTTGATGGTATTTTATTGCATATGTTGTGATATGATATTTTTGTTAGAATGTACCGTAGGGTATACCGGAGCTATAACTACCTGTGGGGGTACCACATGCATGTCTTCTTGGCACGATAGGCATGACACTCTTCGTGGCGATGTGATTAGTCCACGGCGTCTTCGTTTGGGCTCCAGAGGAAGTCGGTTATTTGGTGTTTTGTTGTGGGAGGCGTATGGGTTAACCCTAGTTTTTTATTTTGTGAATTTGTGATGTTGTGCCAAACACACCTATCCAATTTGCATACATTTGGATTCGCGGTCCAATGTGTGATTTGCCTGTGTGGCATTATTTTGGTTGCCTATGTGACATTATTTTGACTTGCCTGTGTGACATTATTTTGACTTGCCTGTGTGGAAATGCATATTTCTGAGCTCACTTAGTATGAAATAACACCCAACCATTTGATCCAACCTATTATTTTATTGTATTAGTTTTGTTTGTTTCTGTTCAGTTTAATTAATTGAGTTAGTTACTTTAGTTCAGTCTTTACTCTTCTGTTTATTTTGTTAAATCTATTGATTCAGATATATTCTATTCAGACTTTGGATATCATATTTTCGTCAGTCTTTAAGCCTGAGGCTTTGTTAAGTATATTGCTTCAGTTGATTTCGTATTTCGGTTATACATCTTTGTATTATCTATATCCGTACTGAGAAATTGGCTCATGCTATGTTTTTCTTCCGGCAGGCTTGCAGGGGTGATGTGACACCCCCAAATCCGGGTACTTCGATTCCACGGGATTTGGTGTTCACTGTACAAGCATCATCTATCTATCTAGCCATAAATAATATCAAACCATACAATAGATAGAAATCATAATAAAATCTCTTCCCTTAAGGGTTACATCAACTGAATCATAAATAAATCCCAGGTTACTCTAACCTTAAAACATCTGTGCGGAATTCTAAACAAATAAGTCTTAACATCAACATAACTCAAGTCTTAAACAAATACATCAATTAATAAATAACAGGTCTTCATCATTTGCTAACTTTGCCCTTGCCTTACTAGTGGAGGGTTCATCGCTTCTTTCATTCTTAACTGCAATGTTATTATTAAGCAAGAGTGAGCACAAATGCCCACAAGTATAAAAAATGAAACAACAGTATAATAACATGCGAATAATCAAAGACATCTGAATAAAGCTTAACTTTTGAATCAAGAATAAATAACATGAATCAAAAGAATACTGAGGGTCATAAGACCTTGAACTATGTCCTAGGTTAACAAGGGTTATACTTGAAACCTTTAACAGTCATAAGACTATGGACCTTCTTCTCGTACTTAGGGGGATCAACCCTTAGTACCATACTGTGCACAATATCTTAACGCTAATGCATAAGTGAATCCCTTTTCAGGGTTGTTCTTCTCAGTTTTACATTCGAGTCCGCACCAAAGGAAGTTTGGTTTGGATAATTCAATAAGGGTTCTAAAATTTAGAACGTTCATCAACTATGGACTAGTTGAATTAATAAGGTTCACTAGTCTAATAAGGTTCAACAATAATTGATATTTGATTTGAATAAAAATCTCAAAAGTATACAATAGGACAATTATTGTATAACTGAATCATGCTTTGAAAAGATAATTAATCTTTAATATCATGCTTGAACTTGAATAATAACAAGGATAATTTATTCAAGGTAAATAATAAACTTGAACGATAATGACAAGTAGGGTTAGGGAAACTTGCTCGACATAAAAGTAACGTTTAAGTTTAAATAAACTTGCTCAATAGAATGGAGTTAGGGATAGGATACTTGCCTCGTGCGTAGATTACACTTCAACTAAGCACGTTCTTTGAATTAAATCCTACATACCATTCATATACACAATACCAGTTAATTATAAATTAACTAATCAATATAAACTCATTCTCGTTGTCTACTTTAATTATTGACTAAACTTAGTCAAATTATCACGTTGTCACATAATTTATACTTCATGAATTATCAAACTAATTATATATTTAATAATTCAATTCACATATAATATTTTATTACATGTTAAACAACTATTTTATCATCTCATAATACCTCTAACATGATTACATGTTCATTACATCAATCCACTAACACTTGTTAGACTTTAACATTTTAAAAATACATTTCTGACATTTTCTGGAGAGTGGCGCTGCGGCGCCACTAATGTGCTAAGGAGTCGCGCTGTTGCGCGGTGGCGCTGTGGCCGGGCCCTTGGCACTGCGGCGCTGTGGCGCCGTGGCTCGAGTCTTGGCGCTGCGAGCGCTGTGGCGCTGCGGCGCGAGAAATTAGTTCTAGAGCTGGCGCCGCGGCGCGAGACCCCAGAAACTGAATCTCAGTTCGCGAAGAACACAGAGTTCAGCGAAATCAACACATTTTTAACACTAATTTCACCAAATCATATATACCCACATGTTATAATTCATGCATAATCATAATACAACATCTATAAAGTGATTTTAACCTATTAAAACATATAATCACATATTTAAATCATAAAAATTTAGACTGTTCTTGAAGTTCTTGAGGATTTTGACAAAACTTATAATTTAACACTACGGATTCGTTATAAGGCCAAATCCGTTCGTTTAAAGCTTGATCACTTCGTATTAACATGCTCAATAATATAAGGGTGTAAAATTTAGGGATAATATAAAATCAATACATCAATTATCACATATAAGGCCATATGGCCATATCACGTACTCTGTTTATTTTGAAAAACATACGTACGACATGCTTTCATGAAACTGATCACATGGCTTACATGGTATATATAATTAAACACTATTTGGTATAACATAACACACATATATAAAGTTATACTCATCTCATATACCAAACACAGAGATTTTTAGAAAACTGTGAAAGCCATTTTATGAAAACTTAAAAGACATATATTATAAATTTGGAAGGAGAATTACCCAGAGTATAATAATGGAAGAGATGATCATATGACCCTTTTTACAATAACCTGTAATTACACACTCACAAAATCTCTCTGGTATTTTTATCAGACTTAGAACCAAATGAAAAGAGAAGACGTCGTATAATAAAGACTGGTGCACATCATGGCCAGTTATCCCAGTCATGGGTAACTGGTGGTAACTCCCACTAAAGCCTTGTTTGTTTAGCCACTAATTCCAAAACTCTTTATTTTAATAAAACCTTTTTATCATATAGTTCAATCATGTCACACCCACTTATACAATAAACTCATATATCATATTTAATTTAATAATAATTTCTCATAAATTCACATAGTCACATAATTAATTATATCATTAATAAATAATGTCAATTTATTAAATTTCTAATTAATAATTAAATTAATTAAATAACATCATGCTTAATTAAATAATTTATTTAATTAAATAAGCTCACATAATTTCATACCTTGATAAAATTATTTTCTTCATTAATTTAATAAATGTAACACATATAATTAAATTAATCTACCACAATTGCATCAATTAATTATTAAATCTAATAATTAAATCGTCGAAAAATATTTATTTACTTCAATAAATATTTAAAATAATTTACAAAATTCTCGTTCGTCACATCTTTCCCCCCTTAAAGGATTCTGTCCCCAGAATCACGACTCAATAATTTTGACCCATTACATTCTCCTGCCTTACAAAGATTCTGTCCCCAGAATCGCATACATATAATTAAGTAAATAAATGAGGGTAATTTTTCATCATATTCTCTTCGAGTTCCCACGTAGCTTCTTCAGCGTTGTCGTTCCTCCAAATTACCTTAACAGAAGGTATAACTTTATTTCTCAGAACTTGTTCTTTTCGGTCGATAATTTGGACATGAATTTCTTCATAAGATAAGTCTTTCTCAAAATATAGGGGTTCGTATTCAATGACATGCTTGTAATCGGGCTTGTAAGGTCGCAACACAGAAACGTGGAAGGCGTTGTGGACATTCTCGAGTGCTGGAGGTAAGGCTACCTCGTATGCAACTTCTCTGATTCTTCTCAGTACTTCAAAGGGTCCAATGAATCTTGGGCTCAATTTTCCTTTCTTCCCAAACCTGATCTTCCCTTTCCAGGGAGAGACCTTCAAGAAAACATAACTACCTGATTCAAACTCGATAGTCTTACGATGTGGATCAGCGTATTTCTTCTGTCGATCTTGAGCCGCTACCAGTCGTGCTCGGATTACTTTGATTATTTCTGCTGTCTGCTGTACCAATTCTGGTCCTAGCAATTATCTTTCACCAACTTCATCCCCGTAAAGCGGAGTTCTGCACTTTCTGCCGTATAACGCTTCGTAAGGCGGCATGCCTATACTAGCGTGGTAACTATTGTTGTAGCCGAACTCTACTAATGGTAGGTGATCATCCCAATTTCCTTTAAAGTCCATCACACAGGCTCTTAGCATATCTTCTAATTTCTGAATCGTTCTCTCACTCTGTCCGTCTGTTTGAGGGTGGTAAGCTGTACTCATTCGCAATTGCGTACCCATGCATTCCTGAAGACGTTTCTAGAAATTTGATGTGAAGCGCGGATCTCTATCAGAAATAATTGACACCGGCACCCCGTGCCTTGAAACAATCTCTTTCACATATAATCTTGCCAACTGATCTAAGTTAAATCTGATTTTGATAGGAAGGAAGTGCGCGGATTTCGTCAGTCGGTCAACGGTAACCCATACTGCGTCGTAGCCTTTCTGAGTCGTCGGAAGGCCAACCACGAAGTCCATCGTAATATGTTCCCATTTCCATTCTGGGATCTCCAACGGTTGTAGCAATCCACTCGGTCTCTGATGTTCTGCTTTAACTTTCTGACATGTCAGGCATTTGGCAACACATTCTGCAATATCACGTTTCAAATTCGGCCACCAGAAATGTTGTCGAAGATCTTGGTACATTTTTGTACTACCAGGGTGAATCGAATATCTTGAACTATGAGTCTCACTCAAAATTTCTTCCTTAATTTCTTGTACTGGCGGAACCCAAATTCTACTTTCAAATCGCAATATTCCTTCCTTATCCATCTTAAATCTTGGTTCGGTTCCTTCAGATATCTTCGATGTTACCTTTTTGCATTCATCATCCTGAAGCTGAGCCTCCTTCACTCTATCTAGTAGAGTTGTACCAGATTGCATCTGAAATAGCTTCTCATCAATCTCCATAGGATACTTCACTTCTAACTCCAGTTTCTCCATATCTGCAATTAGCTCCTGCTGAGCAGTCAACATCATCAATTTCTCACGACCCTTTCTACTTAAGGCGTCGGCAACCACATTAGCCTTATCCGGATGATATAAAATCTCACAGTCATAATCCTTGATTAATTCCAACCATCTTCTTTGACGCATATTCAAATCTTTCTGTGTAAAAATATATTTCAGACTCTTGTGGTCCGTGTATATTTCACACTTCTCCCCGTATAGATAGTGACTCCAAATTTTCAAAGCAAAAACAACTGCAGCTAACTCCAAATCATGGGTTGGGTAACCCTTCTCGTAATCCTTCAACTGCCGTGATGCATACGCAATGACTTTGCCGTTTTGCATCAGCACACAACCAAGTCCTTTATGCGACGCATCGCTAAAAACAAAAAAAATTCTTGTATCATCCGGAAGAGATAACACAGGCACTGTACTCAACCTCTTCTTTAATTCTTGAAAACTCTCCTCACACTTCTCCGTCCAAACAAATTTCACAGCTTTTCGAGTTAAATTTGTTAACGGAGTTGCGATCTTAGAAAAATCTTGTATGAATCTTCTATAATATCCTGCTAATCCAAGAAAACTTCTTACTTCTGACGGCGTTCTCGGCTGATCCTAGTTAATCACAGCTTCTACTTTGGATGGATCTACCGAAATTCCATCTTTATCGATTACGTGACCAAGAAATTGTACTCTCTCGATCCAGAATTCGCATTTCGAAAATTTAGCATACAACTTCTCCCTTCTCAATACATCCAACGTTAACCTGAAGTGTTCTTCATGTTCCTCTTTGGTTTTGGAATATACCAAAATGTCGTCTATAAATACCACGAATTTGTCCAAAAACGGCTTGAATACACCATTCATTAGTCCCATAAATGCTGCAGGAGCATTCGTAAGACCAAACAACATTACTAAAAACTCATAATGACCATATCGCGTTCGGAACGCTGTCTTCGGTACATCCTCTGGCCTCACCTTTAGTTGGTGATAACCACTCCTCAAGTCAATCTTGGAAAAGTATTTTGCTCCCTTCAATTGATCAAACAGATCATCGATCCTCGGTAATGGATATATGTTCTTAATCGTGACCTTATTTAATTCTCTGTAGTCAATGCAGAGCCTCATCGATCCGTCCTTCTTTTTCACGAACAACACCGGCGCTCCCCACGGCGATACGCTTGGTTGAATGTACTTTTTGTGCAATAATTCTTGTAGTTGTACCATTTATTCCTTCATCTCTACTGGCGCCATTCGGTATGGTGCCTTCGATATTGGAGCAGTTCCAGGCGCCAAATCAATCACAAAGTCTACTTCTCTATCTGGAGGAAGTCCTGGCAAATCGTCTGGAAATACATCGACGAAGTCCCTCACAATCGATATCTCCTCTACCTTCGGGTTCTCTTTTCGACTGTCGACTATGTAAGCTAAATATCCTACACAGCCTTGTCTTAATAACTTCCTGGCCTGCAACATCGTCAGACAACTCGCTTGTCTAGGCGACTTGCTATCATAAAACACAACCTTTGACGGAGTCATAAGGTTAATACGCTTCTTTTGGCAGTCAATTATAGCCCCATAATTGGATAGCCAATCCATACCTAATATAACGACAAATTCCCCCAATCGAATAGGGATAAGATCTACGTTCATGATATTACTCTTAATATCCACTCTACAATTCTTATACACATGCTTAACATGAATTATCTCTCTATTCGCAATTTCTATAATCATGGAATATTCCAATTCATCCTTAAGCAAATCTAAACTATTAGCAAAGTTATCGAATATAAAGGAACAAGTAGCACCCGAATCAAATAAAACGTAAGCATTAATTTCATTGATCGGAATGATACCTGACACCACATCACGAGACTGGATTGCATCCTGCACCGTCATATTGAAAGTTCTGGCGGTTGGTTGGTTTGTTGTAGGTGGTCCGGTGATGGTTAAGGTATTTCCATTGCTATTTCCCCAGTTTCCTCCTTGTCCTGATCCTCCCGATCCCTTCTTGGGACAGTCTCTTGCTAAATGATCTTTTGAACCACAGTTGAAACAAGCACCCTTCTTTGGGTTTGGACAATTTGGTGCTATGTGGCCTTCCTGACCACAATTGTAGCACACTCTCTTTCCCTTCAAACAAACTCCTAGATGTGCCTTGCCGCAAGTCGGACATGCTTCTATCTTCTTTTTCTGCCCTCCGTGTTGACTTCCAGCTGTCGAGTTATCCGTCCACTTCCTCTTCTGATTATTATTATTCCCAGTATTACTTCCACCAGTCTTGTTATTACCTTCATTCTCACTCTTTTTCTTTTTCTGTTCTTGGTTGTACTTAGTCACTGCATCACTTCCTCCTTCCGCGAGAATGGCCTTTTCCAAAACTCCCGCAAACGTGTTAAGTTGAAACATTGATACCTTGCTGTATACCCAAGGCTTCAGTCCTTGTTCGAATCGTCTGGCTTTCCTCTCGTCAGTGTGTACTTGATACGGGGCAAACCTTGCCAACTCATCAAATTTAGCCGCGTATTCCGGCACGCTCATGTTTCCCTGTTTCAGTTCTAGAAATTGTACCTCCAACTGATTCTGCGAACTAGCTGGGAAATACATTTCGAAAAACATCTCTTTGAATCTCTCCCACGTAATTACACCTTCACCTCCTCGCATCTTGTTTGCCTGCCACCAGTAGCTAGCCTCAGACTTCAGCATAAATGTCACAAAAATGGTCTTCTGATCTTCTCGAACCCTAGCAACGTCGAAAACCTTCTCCATTTCCATCACCCACGTTTGAGCCTCGATCGGGTTTCTGGAACCTTTGAACTCTGGCGGTCCTACCGCCTTAAAATCTTTAAATGTTGTGCTAGGTGGAGCTTGCGGTTGGTTATTCATGACTCTAGTTAGTAAATTAACTAGCTGTTGAACTGGATTAACGTTGGCATTATTATTATTATTGGTTGACTCTTCCTGAGCCGGTTGACGTTGTTGTCTTCTCCTTGGCGGCATTTTTCTGTTAAATAAACGTTTATTAGAACTTTATTTATTTCTCTACATAGTTAAGACATTACTCAACAATTTAACATATCACTTAACACATCATCTCAAACAACTTGATATCTTTTCATTCAAATAAAAAAAAATTTAACATTAAACTATAGCATACTGCTTTTTACATCGTCTATCCTGGAATAAAGAATCCACAGGATTTAAAATATTCAAATATTAACATATTCCTTAGTTCATAAACACATCAGAATTTACATAAAACTATATAAGTCTTTCACATAAATAAACAGATTCTATTCCTGTCTTCCAAGCTGCTCAATAGCCTTACCACGCTCCTCATTCATGATACGAGACATCGTCCTGCGATCCAACATATACGATGGAAGTCCTTCAAACTGGATGGGGTACCTTAACACTCGCTCTTGAACCTCATCCATCGCATGATTAAGTGTGGCGTACGTGTCTTCAAGCTTTTCTTTCTTTGCACGACTATCATTTTCTGCACGATCAACTCGATGTGATTCTCTTACCCATCCTTCCTCTGCTATTTTCAGTCTTCTGGAGGTTTCTTTCAGTTCCTTCTTCAGCTTCTCTATCTCCTCAGTCTTATCTTCGGTTTGACCCTTCTCATGGACCAATTCCCATTCTACATTTCCCAGTCGTGAGTAAAGAGTCGAGATCCCCCTCTCCTTCTGCTCGAGAGTAGACTGCTGAACGGTCGCTCGCTCAGTCAATTCCTGAACCTCGTCTTGTAATTCCACGTTACGGTCGTATAATGTGTCATACATCTCTACATCAATGGTGTACCGTGGTAGCTCCTCTTCTTCTTCCTCCTCATCAAACTCCTCCTCAGGATCAGTCTCGGGCTCATGCTCCTGACCAACAACGGTGATCAATGGAGATGACTCCCTCTGAACTAACTGTTCCCTAACAACATGTATGTCTCGGGTCTCCTCCTCTGTCGGTCCTACAAGTACACGAGATCCCTCCTCAGTAGGTACTATAGGTAAATGGGGTTCTTCCTCCCCAGCTTGACTAGCTTCTCCAACATTCGTCATCCTGACAACAAAATTTTAAGTTTTAGTTACTAAGTCATACTATCTAACGCATACTTAACACATAAACACATAATGTATTTTATTATCTTCAATGAATTACAAAAATTCATTACTTAGAACTCGATAAGAGTTTTCAATTTCTATCTTCTTCTATAAGGCTACTACCTAAGGTTGTTTCCCCCACCTAAGGTTCATAACCTACAGCTCTGATACCAACTTGTGACACCCCCAAATCCGGGTACTTCGATTCCACGGGATTTGGTGTTCACTCCACAAGCATCATCTATCTATCTACCCATAAATAATATCAAACCATACAATAGATAGAAATCATAATAAAATCTATTCCCTTAAGGGTTACATCAACTGAATCATAAATAAATCCCAGGTTACTCTAACCTTACAACATCTGTGCGGAATTCTAAACAAATAAGTCTTAACATCAACATAACTCAAGTCTTAAACAAATACATCAGTTAATAAATAACAGGTCTTCATCATTTGCTAACTTTGCCCTTGCCCTTACTAGTGGAGGGTTCATCGCTTCTTTCATTCTTAACTGCAATGTTATTATTAAGCAAGAGTGAGCACAAATGCCCACAAGTATAAAAAATGAAACAACAGTATAATAACATGCGAATAATCAAAGACATCTGAATAAAGCTCAACTTTTGAATCAAGAATAAATAACATGAATCAAAAGAATACTGAGGGTCATAAGACCTTGAACTATGTCCTAGGTTAACAAGGGTTATACTTGAAACCTTTAACAGTCATAAGACTATGGACCTTCTTCTCGTACTTAGGGGGATCAGCCCTTAGTACCATACTGTGCACAATATCTTAACGCTAACGCATAAGTGAATCCCTTTTCAGGGTTGTTCTTCTCAGTTTGACATTCGAGTCCACACCAAAGGAAGTTTGGTTTGGATAATTCAATAAGGGTTCTGAAATTTAGAACGTTCATCAACTATGGACTAGTTTAATCAATAAGGTTCACTAGTCTAATAAGGTTCAACAATAATTGATATTTGATTTGAATAAAAATCTCAAAAGTATACAATAGGACAATTATTGTATAACTGAATCATGCTTTGGAAAGATAATTAATCTTTAATATCATGCTTGAACTTGAATAATAACAAGGATAATTTATTCAAGGTAAATAATAAACTTGAACAATAATGACAAGTAGGGTTAGGGAAACTTGCTCGACATAAAAGTAACGTTTAAGTTTAAATAAACTTGCTCAATAGAATGGAGTTAGGGATAAGATACTTGCCTCGTGCGTAGATTATACTTTAACTAAGCACGTTCTTTGAATTAAATCCTACATACCATTCATATACACAATACCAATTAATTATAAATTAACTAATCAATATAAACTCATTCTCGTTGTCTACTTTAATTATTGACTAAACTTAGTCAAATTATCACGCTGTCACATAATTTATACTTCATGAATTATCAAACTAATTATGTATTTAATAATTCAATTCACATATAATATTTTATTATATGTTAAACAACTATTTTATCATCTCATAATACCTCTAACATGATTACATGTTCATTACATCAATCCACTAACACTTGTTAGACTTTAACATTTTAAAAATATATTTCTGACATTTTCTAGAGAGTGGCGCTGCGGCGCCACTAATGTGCTAAGGAGTCGCGCTGCGGCGCGGTGGCGCTGTGGCCGGGCCCTTGGCGCTGCGGCGCTGTGGCGCCGTGGCTCGAGTCTTGGCGCTGCGAGCGCTGTGGCGCTGCGGCGCGAGAAATCAGTTCTAGAGCTGGCGCCGCGGCGCGAGACCCCAGAAACTGAATCTCAGTTCGCGAAGAACACAGAGTTCAGCGAAATCAACACATTTTTAACACTAATTTCACCAAATCACATATACCCACATGTTACAATTCATGCATAATCATAATACAACATCTATAAAGTGATTTTAACCTATTAAAACATATAATCACATATTTAAATCATAAAAATTTAGACTGTTCTTGAAGTTCTTGAGGATTTTGAACAAAACTTATAATTTAACACTACGGATTCGTTATAAGGCCAAATCCGTTCGTTTAAAGCTTGATCACTTCGTATTAACATGCTCAATAATATAAGGGTGTAAAATTTAGGGATAATATATAATCAACACATCAATTATCACATATAAGGCCATATGGCCATATCACGTACTCTGTTTATTTTGAAAAATATACGTACGGCATGCTTTCATGAAACTGATCACATGGCTTACATGGTATACATAATTAAACACTATTTGGTATAAAATAACACACATATATAAAGTTATACTCATCTCATATACCAAACACAGAGATTTTTAGAAAACTGTGAAAGCCATTTTATGAAAACTTAAAAGACGTATATTATAAATTTGGAAGGAGAATTACCCAGAGTATAATAATGGAAGAGATGATCATATGACCCTTTTTACAATAACCTGTAATTACACACTCACAAAATCTCTCTGGTATTTTTATCAGACTTAGAACCAAATGAAAAGAGAAGACATCGTATAATAAAGACTGGTGCGCATCATGGCCAGTTATCCCAGTCATGGGTAACTGGGGGTAACTCCCACTAAAGCCTTGTTTGTTTAGCCACTAATTCCAAAACTCTTTATTTTAATAAAACCTTTTTATCATATAGTTCAATCATGTCACACCCACTTATACAATAAACTCATATATCATATTTAATTTAATAATAATTTCTCATAAATTCACATAGTCACATAATTAATTATATCATTAATAAATAATGTCAATTTATTAAATTTCTAACTAATAATTAAATTAATTAAATAACATCATGCTTAATTAAATAATTTATTTAATTAAATAAGCTCACATAATTTCATACCTTGATAAAATTATTTTCTTCATTAATTTAATAAATGTAACACATATAATTAAATTAATCTACCACAATTGCATCAATTAATTATTAAATATAATAATTAAATCGTCGAAAAATATTTATTTACTTCAATAAATATTTAAAATAATTTATAAAATTCTCGTTCGTCACAGGTGATTCAGGGCTAGTGAGATGAGAGAGTTTCTTTTGACCATCTAAGCTGATTCGATTTTAAGTTTTGATTTTTTTTACTCTGTTTAGAGAATTGTATTTAGTACTTTATTAATGGATCACCACTATTAATATTTTGATGTTATTTGTGCTCTGTTTACTTATTTTGATGTTTGTTGTGCTTTGCACGTGACCTCCATTTCCTATTCGGGACGGGGGTGTTACAATTCCACTAATGGTAAGAACTTGTCCCAACTTCTTTTGAAGTCTAGGACATAAAGTCTTAATAGATCTTCAAGAGTTTGAATAGTCCTCTTCGACTCCCCTTCCGTCTGAGGATGATATGTTGAACTAAATCTTAAATCTGTGCCCATAGCTTTTTGCAAACTAATCCAAAATCGTGAAGTTAATCTTGGGTCTTGATCAAAAACTATGGATACTGGCACACCATGCAGTCTTACAATCTCATTTATGTATATACGAGCAAGACGTTCAAGTGAATATATTTCTCGTAAGGGTAGGAATTGAGTAGACTTGGATAATCTATCGACAATGACCCAAATTACATCTATGCCTTGAGAAACCTTGGGAAGACCAGTAACGAAATCCATGTTAATATGCTCCCACTTCCATTTTGGAATTTAAAGTGGTTGTAATGGACCTGTTGGCACTTGATGCTCTACCTTGACTCGTTGACAATATAAACACCTTGAGATAAACTCTGATATCTCTCTCTTTATATTGCTCCACCAAAATGTATGTCAAAGATCATGATACATTTTGGTACTCCCATGATGGATTGCAAACGGTGTGTTGTGTGCCTCCATCATGATTTTATACTTCAAATCAGAGTCGTTAGGAACACAAAGTTTGGAGTCGACTCGAAGAATTCTTTCTTCATCATTTCATGCTTCTAGAATAGCACCATCTTGTACTTTCTTCCTCGTACGCATCAGCTCTAGGTCCGTAACTTGAGCAACTTTAACTTTATCGATTAAAGTCGGATCTACTCGTATATTTGCCATCATCACGTGGGTCCTTAGAGTCTTTAACTCTATCTCCATCCTTTGTAAGTCATACAAAATCGCACGCGTACCCGCATATGATCTCCATCCTTTCCGTTCACAATATCGCACGCGTACCCGCATATGATCTTCTACTCAATGCGTCAGCTATCACGTTCGATTTTTTTAGGATGGTATGATAGTAATCTTTCAACAGCTCGAGCTAACGACGTTGCCGCATGTTGAGTTCTTTTTGAGTGAAGAAATATTTGAGGCTTTTATAATCTATATAGATCTCTACTTTCTCCCCACACAGGTAATGCCTCTAGATCTTTAGTACAAAAATGACCGCTGCCAACTCTAGATCATGAGTAGGATAATTCCTCTCATATTCTTTGAGTTGTCGTGAGACATAGGCTATAACTTTCCTATGTTGCAAGAGAACACATCCTAAACCTCTGCCTGAAGCATCACTGTAGATGACAAATCCCTCCGAACCTGATGGTATTGTCAGAACATATGCTAAAATGAGTCTCCTCTTAAGTTCTTTAAAACTCTTCTCACATTCCTTGCTCCAACTGAATTTTATATATTTTTGAGTTAGCTGAGTTAACGGAGTGGTGATTCGAGAAACCTTTCCATGAATCTCAGATAATAACCAGCTAAGCCCAAAAGCTACGTACTTTGGTTACTAACTTAGATTTGTCCCAGCTTTGAATTGCTTCAATCTTCGCTGGGTCAACATATATTCCATGATTCGATACCACGTGCCCAAGGAATGCTACTTCCTCAAGTCAGAACTCGTATTTCTTTAACTTGGCATATATCTTATTTTCACGAAGCTTTTGGAGTATCAGCCTTAAGTGTTGTTCATGATCTTCACGACTTTTGGAGTATATGAGAATGTCATCAATAAAGACAACCACAAAATGATCCAAATATTCCTTAAATACTCGGTTCATCATATCCATGAAGGTAGCAAGAGCATTGGTCAATCCAAAAGACATGATTAGGAATTCGTAATGCCCGTACCGAGTTTTGAAAGCAGTCTCTGGAATGTCATCAGCTTTAATCTTTAACTGATGATATCCGGAACGAAGATCGATCTTTGAAAAGAATTTGGAACCTTTCTACTGGTCAAATAAGTCATCAATGTAAGGCAACAGATACCTATTTTTGATGGTGACATGATTTAACTCCCGATAGTCAATGCAAAGTCGCATTATCCCATTTTTCTTCTTTACGAATAGAACAGGAGCACCCCCAGGAGAAGTGCTAGGACGAATGAAACCGATGTCTAACAATTCCCGTAGTTGGGTTTTTAACTCCTGAAGTTCAATATGAGCCATTCGATATGGGGTTTTGGAAATAGAGTTTGTACCGGGTTCAAGGTCAATACAAAATTCGATTTCACACTCTGGGGGTAGGCAAGGAAGTTCTTTAGGGAACACGTCGGGAACTTTATTAACAATAGAAATATAATTCAAATCTGACATATTTTTGTTTAAATCCGTGACATGGGCTAAGAAAGCTTGACATCCGTTTTTCAATAAACGAATGGTTTTATGGCTTGATATGACAGTGATTAACTTTAGTGATTTGGTTGCTTGAATTCACATAATAGGTTGGTTAAGAATATGAAAGCTAACAACCATACGAAAATAATTAGCATGATGAGTAGTTAACCAATCATTCCCTAAAATCACATCAAATGTAAGTATTTTCAAAGAGATAAGATCGATAGATATTGTGAGGGTGCCGATTTGAATCAAACAAGATTTATAAACAGTGAATGTAATGAAGGTTTCTCCCAACAGAGTTTCAACAAATAAGTCAAAGTCTAATTTCTCTGGAGTCAAATTTAAACGTTGAGCGCAAGTAGGTGAAATAAAAGAATGGGTAGAACCGGTATCAAATAAGGTATAGACTTCGCAAGAGTTTATGATTAGCTTACCCGTAATAACTTCATTCGGGTTCCTCACTTTTTGGAAGGTCACGACAAATGCTCTCCCTTGAATTACCAGCTTTGACTTATCTGGGACAGCCTTTGGTGTCTCCATCCCAGCTGGACTTGACTTCACAACACGACAAAATTGAGCGAGGAGACCTTCTCTTATGCAATTATAACACGTTTTGAGTTGCTGCATATAGTTTGGACTGATGTGTCCCTCCCTTTTGCATTTGTAGCATATGACTGATGAATGGGTTTTATACCTACGAATCGGCCTCTAATTCGGACTTAAACTATGTTAATCCTATAGATTTATGTTCGTTTTTACTTGTTTATATTTGTTTTATGTTTAGGTGGTATAGTGTAGCATTTGTGGCATGAAGGTAGTGTTATGACAGGAATTGGCATTAAAATGAGCAAAATGTGCAGCTGCAGAACTACCTCCGGCCGGGGCGGAGGTACTTGAGAAACTACAGAATGACCCCCCGCCGGGGTAGGTCTCTATAGAACAAAAACCCCCGCTGGGGCGGGGGTATGGGACAAGAACAGGAGTTGTGTTGCAATTAGAGTTCTGCAGCAGCGTGAAAGGGAACAAGTTGGCATGGCTTGGAACTTTGTTTGGCATCGGTTTATGGACTAAATATATGTCTTGTGCTGGAGATAACACAAGAAGAGGGAGAATTAACAACAATTAACCAATTACATGCTAGAGCCCTAATTGGAGTGAAGGACATTGGAGGAAAGAATTGAAGGTCAGAGTCACGGAGATTGCAAGTTGGAGCGAAGAAGAAGGGTGGTTTTGTATTCATTCTTCTTCTTTAATTCAATTATTATAATTCGGATGATGGATTCTTTTATTATTTCAGTTTTTATTTTATTTATGATGAACTAAGTTACTTTTTAGGCTTATGATGGATCTTTATGGTTGAATGATGATTGTGAAGCCTTAATTTCAGGTTAATATTCTATCAATTCAGTTTATCTATTGTGATTTGTGCTTTAATTTATGAATTGCTTGATCACCAATTCTATGTGGATTTATATGGATTCGAGAGATGATGTATGAATATAGACTTAGTCACTTTATCATGTGTTCTTGAATTCTATGTTAATATGGAATCTTGATGAATGTTAGAATAGAGATATGTTTAACATCGCATATAACCGGGTAGAGAACTTGAATTTAAACCTTATTTGATTTTAATTCACGTAGAGATACAATGAGTTAGTTGATTATGGTGTTTGACTTAATTCTATCAAATTTGTGGATTTAAGTTAATACGGTATTAGTGCAATGACAGATGACTAATTCTACCTAAGTTTTCTTGATTAATAAACTGGGATCGTGAATTGAATTGGAATAAGGTGTAATAATTGAAGTGAGGCTTAAAATGAAGTTGTAAGCCTAATTCTCCATTATTTGCTTAAAATTATGATTTTTAGGTTATGTTGATTGATTGGTATTTTTAATATTTTAGTTTTTAATAGTTATAATCATTGATTTGGATAGTTTAATAAAATTTGGATTAATAGAAAGCTAGTAATTGTTACGATTAATTTCATACTAATCTCCGTGGGAACGATACATTTACTTATCATTATATTACTTTTTGACCACGTGCACTTACGTGCTGAGCGTAATTAGAAATTCGACCAACAAGTTTTTTGGCGCCGTTGCCGGGGACTAGTATTGATTTTAATATCTTTTAATATCAGTTTAATTAGTTTAGTTTTACTTAAACAAATTTTCTTTTGTTTTGTTCTTTCCTGTTTCAGGTTCTTTGAGTAGTTTATGGAAACTTGGTCTAAGAAGCCAGACTTGCTTCCTTTCGAGGACGATATCGAGAAACGGTTTCAAAGGCTAACTAAGTGGATTAAAGACACTACGGAAAACTTCAAGAACTCTAAGAAGGAAGAAATAATGGTTGCAGAAGATCAAAAAGGGTTGAGGGATTATGCTACTCTTAAGGTGACTGAGCTTCAGTCGAGTATCACTAGGCTGGCGATTGCTACAAATACTTTTGAGATCAAGCCTGAGACTATTCAGATGATCCGAATAAGCACTTGGTTAGCTTTTTAGAAATATGTGACACCTTTAGATACAATGGGGTGTCAGATGACACAGTCAGACTTCGCTTGTTCCCGTTCACACTGCGGGACAAGGAAAAGAGTTGGTTACATTATCTACCGCCAGGTTCAATAACTACCTGGGACGACCTCGCTCAGAAGTTCTTGGCAAAATTTTTCCCACCAGCAAAAACTCCAAAGATGGGAAACGAGATCACCATGTTTGAGCAGCAGTATGGGGAGTTTTTATATGAGGCATGGGAACGGTACAAGGAACTACTCAGAAAGTGCCCTCATTATGGACTACCTAAATGGCTGCAGATGAATACGTTCTACAACGGGTTGAATGGGAATCTCAGGACAAGTATAGATGCAGCTTCGGGTGGAGCGTTTATGGCTAAGATCTATGAGGAGGCATATGAGGTAATAGAAATAATGGCAGCTAATAACTACTGGTGACCTACAGCAAGAATGATACAACCTAAGGTAGTTGGGGTATTAGAGGTAGACGGGGTAACTGTAATACCCGAAAAATAAAAATAATTATAACATTTAAATCTATATTTAAAAATAGTTAATTAGGCTTTCCTTATGTTTGGGTCAGATTCTATTTAATTTATTTGGACCATAATAAGTAATGAGTACATTAATTTGGACTTTTATATTAATTGGGTTTAAATGGTATTTATGTAATTTTTAAATCCTATTAAAAATTTGAAATATTAATAAATAAATAAGTAAAACCTAATCTTACACATAATACATTAATACGAACCGACTGAAGAAAGAAAGAAAGGAGAGCGCAGCCTCAGCAAAATAAGGGAAAGTGGGAAATCGAATTACTAGTAAGTTGTGTTTTTTTTTTTTTATTTGGAAGTTTTCTGACTAGTGTTGCTTTATGAATAACATCAAAAGGTTGGAATCTCATTCATGAATCAAGTGGCAGACTGGCAGTACATATACTTCTATATATATATATATATATATATATATATATATATATATATATATATATATATATATTTTATATCAGAATGTATATAGGTAATACATATAAAGTCTATAATAATAATAATAATAATAATAAAATGAGTTTATTAACGGGTTAAAGATGGAAGAATATTTTTACGAGTGTACTTATATTTATTATTATTTTGTTTAATTAGCTCGGACAGAAGAAATTTAACGAGTCGAATTTGGAATATAAATTTGGGTATTACATTGCTTAATCTAGGTACGGATTCTATACTTTTTCAACGAGACTCTTTTGAATATAATTCGTTTGTTTTGTTATTCGTTTAAAAATTTGGTATTGCTTCTTAGGATTATTCCAATTTATTGTGATAGTTTCATTTTGGTGATGATATTAAAATTCGTATTTGTACTCCTTGAACTAGTTAATCGTGTCAGTATATTTTGGAGACTTTATTCGTTTGTACCATTGTTCGTATATTTTCATTCACATTCGGGAGTCATTTTGATCATTGATATATTGTGATAATCAATATTATTTGTATTTGATAATTCGATCTCATTTGAATATGGTCATGTAAGCCTTGTGATTTGAACCTCTTTTGGCTTACATTTTGTAGTTTGATCCTTAGGGTATACTTGAGCTAACCACATGTGGGGGTACCACATGCATGTCCTCTTGACACAAGGGCATGACACCTTCCGTGGCGGTGTGATTAGTCCATGACGTATCCTTTTGTATGCTCTGGGTATGAGCTTTGGCCATTTGATATATTTGTTCAGGATACATATGGGTCGACCCAGTATTTAATTTGATTCGATTTGTTTGGCGGATTAGTGACGTATGTGTCATGCGTACTATCCGATTTGATTTGTAAACATCATGGTACCGATGTATTTTGTTAGCCTTTGGCTATTTGTATTTGAGCTCAATATGAAATTGTTACCGTATAACCATTTGATTCAGCCCTATTTGTTTGGGATTCTTTTGGATATAATTTTTCGATTGACAGTGTTAGTCATTTGTAAATAGACTCTCAAATTTTGATCTATTCGTAATTCGTTTGTAATTCGCATGTGTTCATTCATTCAACTGTTTTAGATTCATTACTTATTGTGATATATTTATTCATCTTCATATCCGTACTGGGCGATTAGCTCATGCTGTATTCTTTTTTTCCGGCAGGTAATCAGGGGTGATCAGGATTTGTGGGATGAGAGCTACCTTTGATCCAAATGAGTAGATTAGCTTTTGAGATTTTTATTAGACTTGGTTTTTCTAAGATTTTGTAATTGGATGTTTTGGGGCCTATTTTGACATTTATTTCTTATCAGTAGATACTATATAAATGTGGAATTCCTTCTATTTAAATTGGAGTATGTGACATTTGGTATTAAATTTTATTGGAGATATTTTGAGATTTATTAGAGGTTTGTATTTATTATGTTTGTGCGTGACATCCCTTTTTCCTTTTGGGAAAGGGAGTGTTACAGTAACGGTGTTGGCGGCATATATTTCAACCTTATCAAAGAAAATGGATGCTCTGACAGGTGCACAACCACATCAGGTGGCGTATGTTTGCGAATTATGTTCAGGAGAACATCCTACAGAATAGTGTGCCATCAACCTAGCATCGGTACAGTTGTGGGCAGCTACAACAGGATTTCACAGAACATGTATCAAAATGCCTACAACCAGGGGAATAGGAACCATCCCAAATTTTCGTGGAGTAACAATCAAAATCAGTAGGCTCCACAACCTTCTTATCCCCTAGGGTTCCAAAATCAGCATCAGTAAGTAGCTACGCATCAAGAAAAGAAGACAGATTTGGAAGAGCGTCTGTTGAAATATATATCGAGAAACGAGGCGGCGATGAAATCACAAGTAGTGTGTGACGCCCCCAAAATAGGTCCACACAACCCTTTATGAGTCACGAAATACATGGTACAGAAACAACTACAAACTTCGTTATTACAATTGTCGTGCAAAATACGACAACACATATGTTGTGAATTTAAATACAAATATTATCTTCTACACAATATCCAAACTCAAATAAGTCCTCATTATAATTATTGATACACTATTTTACAAAATAGTGAGGACTGCTAAAACAACTGTCTAGAAACATCACTCTACACCCCTACTAGTTCCCGCTATATTCTCGCCTCCTTAGAAGGAAAATGGAACAAAAAGGAAAAGGGTGAGCTCAACTAGCCCAGTAAAGAATATTATGACTAAGATAATGTAGAACAAATTATCGTTAGCCTTCAACAAATCAGATAAAATATAATAGACAACAAGTTTTAGATCAATATTCACAGCTGAAATAACAATTCATTAGAAGAGTTAAGTAGAGAATGAAGTCTACTATCTTCTATGATTTAGAAGTCCATCATCAATATTTTATCTTTATAACATCAATCAATACACATCTTGAACCAAATATTCATCTTTTCACTACGGGCCAAAGATATTCATTTGTATCACCATTTGGTTATGTTCATCTCAACACCTGTTCATCTTTGCACTACAGGCCAAAGATATTCATCATGTAATCATTTATCTTTGCACTACATGCCAAAGATATTCATCATGTAATTATTCATCTTTGCACTACAGGCCAAAGATATTCATCAAGTATCACCATTTAAGACTGAGGATGATGAAAAATATTTTAAAGAAACGAATTCAATGAGATAAAAAGACAAAGATTAGGGATTTGTACTTTAGATAATCAAAGTTCAAAAGTACTCCATAATAAACCATAGTGGAGTAAAATTCAATAATGAAGATCAAAAGATGGATACAATCAAAGATATTAACCAAAATAGACATCTTGGACAAAGAAGAGAAAATTTTATTTTCCTGTGAATAGTGTCGTATACGTGAATAGTACCGTATACGTGAATAGTAATCCCGACATGCAAAGGTAGAAATTCCACAAGATAAATCATACTTCGTGAATAGTGCCGTATACGTGAATAGTAACCCCGACATGAAAAGGTAGAAATTTCATAATAAAATTCATACCAATATTTTGGTATAATGATATTGAAAGAAATAACATCATTTACGAAGATAATAGCATCCCTTACCTCAAAAGAACATTACTTCTGACTGGAATATCATATATAATATTGAAGGAAACTTGCACTGAATAACAACTCTCAAAGAATCTAAATACTCACAAAAATACGCTCGATACTATAGAGAGAGAAAACTTCAGTTTTTGTTGTGATTTTCAATTCTAACCTAAGCGCCATATTTATAGGAAAATACTAGAACGCCAAAGCAGACTTAACCTGCTACCTGATGGCTTTACCTACTTCTATTCACGGACACCATCATTGGAAAAAAATCTCAACACATCAACAAGGACAAGAGTGGGGCCCACCCCTTCTAGAAAATTTCCAAAAATATTTTAAATATAAACAATATTCAAAAACTTCAATAATTCATAATAAATAGCCCATTTATCAGAAAAATAAGAATTTTATGTCCATTCCGTAGGAAATTTAATTCTCTACAACTTTGTAGAAGAAATTTTTTCCAAATTCCAAACAGAAAATGACCGAAATCCACATACGGATGATTTTTAATACCATCATTTTGACAAAATACTGATAAAACACCTCAACATTAATTTATTCATTTATATCTACATAAAATAAATATTTTCTTATCATATAAATCAATAATTAATTATTCACAAATAATATTATATAATCACAATAATGACAACCAGACCGTTCCTAGGAAAGAGGAGGCTTTCCGATAAGGATTTCTCCTTACTAGTGCGCAATTAGGTGACCAAACCCTTTTTCTAAACATAACTTCCTTAGACATTGTCAATAATGCTATCTAATAATATTATTCAAATAATATGAATTATTGATCTGATAATGGAAAATACTGTGCAGTGATAATTATTGAAACAACAATAATATAAAATATCAACATAACAATTATTGAATCAATAAAATAAAATATTGAACAGTAATTACAGTAATAATTATTGAGTAGTGCCTTCTTATGTAAGAATCAATAATTCAAAAATACTGTGCAATACCGTGTGCTACTGTGCAACCACGCGTATTATTGTATTTTAACCACCGGGTATTCTAACAGTGTTAACGGTAACAATTACGTCATTATATATAAAAACTCAAACTTTTCGTTTTCTTCATCCGACCGTTTTCTGTTATGGGGCCCACAAATGGTTGCGGCATCGTACGAATATTCTTCGACAACAAGAATATTCCTTAACCAAACGAATATTCCCCGACAATAATGAATATTTTATAATCACTTGCTTATTTTGCAAAATTTACACATTTCACCTATAACCAAAGTATTATATCAAATTAACACATTATTATTCAAAATAATAATTAGAGGAAATTCAATTTTATTTATAAAAAGTTGGGGTCTTACAACCTCCCCTCCTTATAAATTTTCGTCCTCGAAATTGACGTACGTATCTGGTGTTTCGAAAAGGTGAGGATACCTCGTTTTCATTTCCGATTCAGCATGCATTGTAACAATCCAGATTTTTAATTAAATATTTATTGAATTATATAAATATTTAATGGTTGTGTTTATCGTTGAATAAGTATTTGTTTAATTGATTTGATGTGATTTGATTATTTATTTGTTTAATAAATAATTAATGAGTTAAGGAAAGTAATTATTTTGAAATAGTAATCTAATTTAATATAATAATTAAGCTAGAGAGTTTATAATGATTAAATAGATTATTATATTATGCAATGAATTGTTATTAGAATTAATTAAATTAAGTATGAAAACTTAATTAATTAGAAATGTGACAAATAACTATATTATAAGTGGTTATTAAAATAAATTAAAGTAGTTTTAATTTATTTTGCCAAACAAGGCTTAAATATATTAAGTCTTTAATTTTAAAGAGTTTTGCCAAACGGAGCCTTATGGCTTTTGGATTTTTAAATTTGATTTATTAAATATAAATTAAATAAATAAAATATAAATAATATATATAATAATTTTATAACTGATAATTGATTAGGGTCAATTATTATAATGTCAGTTTTTTTTTAAAAAAGAAACGTCTGCATTAGTTTTATGTTGTGTTACGTATATTGTATTTGGTTAAGTCTGAGAAAGGAAAAAGGGAAGTGTTTAAGGAAAGAAAAGAGTCTGAGAAATTTCAGAGAGAGCATTTGACAAAGGACTGAGATTTCAAAAGTTAGTTCAGAGTAGCGATTCTCAGTGAATGGTTTTTCTAAAAGCAAGTGAAGGTATGTTATATAAAACCTAAAACATATTACGGTATAATTTTATTGAATATCACTGTGTATGTTATAAAGTTTTACAAAAATTGTATAGAAATCATGTTTTTATAATTATGTATGATATTATGTGTATTTGTAACTGTAATTGTTATATTAGCACATGTATGTATATATGAGAAGTATGCTAGCATTCACAGAGAGAAAAGAATTGGTTTTACAGTGAAAACGTGTAAGAAATTGAGTTGTACAAAATCAAATGTTATAGATACAATTGTACGCTAAATGTAAAATTGAAGTGTGATTATGTTAATTGGGTATGAATTTTAGAGAATCGTACCTTAAAGTAATCAAGTTTGGGTTATTATTGATATTACAGTGTTAAACAACGTTAACAATGGAGTTTTTCTTAAAAATAGTGTTTTCAAATAATGAAGTTTTCTAAAGTAGTTGTTTAATTGTCGGTAATTGTTATATGGATGATTGTTAAACGTTTATGTGTAGTTGCGATGAAGTTATGGATGTTAATTAGTGTTAGAATTGAAGTAATAGACAAACAAATCAGTTTTTCTATTCTTCGTGGTTGGGTTCTGCGAGTTTCGGCGCCCCAGCGTCAAAATTCACGCCCTAGCGCCAAAAATCGCGCCCCGTCGCCAAAATTCGCGCCCCAGCGCCAGAAGTTGGCGCCCCAGCGCTGAAATTCGCGCCCCAGCGCCAATCTCGCGCCCCAGCGCCACTTGTTGGCTTAGTCCTCGCGCCCCAGCGCGGGGACAGAAGTCTGACTTGGACAGTTTTGACCTCCTGTAGTAAAATAGCCATAACTTCCTCATACGAACTCCGATTGAGGTGATTCAAGATGATCCGGAACGAGAACGAGTAGACCTACAACTTTCGTTCTTTACGTGTTTCAATTTGAGGTCATTAGGATGGGTCAAAATGGTCATCTTTAGGACTATTGTGTTTTCGGAGGGTGTCGGGCATGCACATATGCATGTGTAGTGCTCCAGACCGTAAACGATGATGTCCTAAGTTATAAAACATGAATCTTAGTAAATATAATGATGCTTAACATTAATAAATAATGTATTACATAAGTTATAGAAGCATAGTAAGCATACACAAGAGAGGCAAATCGGGCGTGTGACGATTGAACGTCGAAACGCCGTGCCAAGTGTTAATGAACTTAAAAAGTGTTTCAATTCCATTAAAATGGATATTATAAGATATGGAATGGGTTTAATATAAAACCAATAAGTAGTCCTAGCAAGACTTAAGCACTTGAACTTCGAGTTTGACTAAGAAGAAATATAGTGAATCATAAGTCGAAAAGTTAACACAATCTAATTGACCATTGTGTATTTATTAATAGGAAAGATTATGAGATGTGGAGTAGAGTTTACATTACAATTGCTATGTGTTGTTATGTGACTAATAGTTGATGTGTATGATTATATAATTGTGTAAGGCACGTGAAGTGCAGATAACTGTAAGCTGTTAAGCTATTATTGGTAAACAACGATCAAGGCAAGTCTTTCGGTTCCTATTTTCTACGTGGACTTGATGAACTGTTTTAAATTGCATGATGTGTTATGCATGTTGAAATCATGAAATGTTAAAGTCAATATATGACTGCATTATTTTGACTAAGTAATGAAGATTGAGTAAAGAACTCAATCTTTATAATTGTTATGTGAATTAAAAGCATGTATGCCATGTTACTTTAATGAGATGTATGTCGAGCATGTTATTATGTGATATATGATGCATGAAAACTGTTAGAATTTGCTGGGCTGTCGAGCTCACTCTTGCAAATAACCACTTTTGCAGGTCAATATTTTAAGGTAAAGATACGTGCTATGTGAGTTATAGAGATCTATATTCACAAAGATTACTTATGTTTTATGAGAAATGTATTTCATATTTTGAACGTAACATGTTGTTGAAATGTAAGTTGAGTTATCCAATTTATATGGATATTTAGTTATGATATAAGACTTTGTATAGTCATTTTGTTGTAACGATTCATGATATAAGGTTGAATCAAAGAGATGTAATGTAATGGTTGCGATTCAGGGCAAGAAAGAAGGAAATGTATAAAAGTTTTAAATATTCCGCAATTTTATTAAGTTTAGCATAGAATAATGATGTACTATTTAGAGGTTGAATGTATGGTTAACGGCCGAAGTAGTTTTAAATATTCCGCAATTTTATTAAGTTTAGCATAGAATAATGATGTACTATTTAGAGATTGAATGAATGGTTAATGACCGAAGTCGGGATTTTAATTGTATGGATTTTGGGGTCGTTACATGCATGGTTCCTCCACAAAACTTTGACTTGTGGTATAACCTTTGTGCTTAGGACATGCTCCTTCCTATCAAAGATCTTGACATGTAGCTCCTCGTATGTTAAATCTTCACTTATCTCGTCTTGTTCTAACTCAATAATGTGGTTTGGGTCGTTCACATATTTACGAAGCACAGATATGTAAAAAACATGATGAACACGAGACATTCTTGGAGGTAATGCAAGTCTATAGGCCACATTTTCTACTAGGTCAAGAATCTCAAATGGACCAACAAATCGTGGATTTAGCTTTCCTCTCTTCCCGAATCTTGTAACTCCCTTCCATGGAGCAACACGTAACAATACGTCCATATAATTCAACGTCCTTTTGATGATGATTCCACGTCCTTTCGATGAAGATTCGTATAATTCTTTTGTCGATCTTGTGCCGTTTGTAAATATTATTGGATCATTTGGATCTTCTCTGTAGTCATACGTACCAACTCTGGTCCCAACAATGTTGCTTCTCCCACCTCATCCCAACATACTGGAGAGCGACACTTTTGTCCATATAATGCTTCGAATGGAGCCACACCTATATTTTCCTGATAACTATTGTTGTATGAGAATTCTACCAATGGTAGGTACTTATCCCAATTTCCTTTGAAATCTAGGACACAGAGTCTTAATAGATCTTCAAGAGTTTGAATAGTCCTTTCTGATTACCCGTCTATTTGAGGATGGTATGCTGAACTGAATCATAAATCCATGCCAATAGCTTTCTGTAAACTAACCCAAAATCGTGAAGTGAATCTTGGGTCACGATCCGAAACTATGGATATTGGAATGCCATGCAATCTCACAATCTTATTCACATATATACGAGCAAGACGTTCAAGGGAATAAGTCTCCCGTATAGGCAAGAAATGGGCAGATTTGGTTAATCTATCAACAATAACCCAAATCGCATCAATGCCTTGAGAAACCTTGGGAAGACCCATAACGAAATCCATGGTAATGTGTTCCCACTTCCGTTTTGAAATCTCAAGTGGTTGCAATGGACCCTTTTGGCACTTGATGCTCTGCTTTTACACGTTGACAAGTTAAACACCTCGAGATAAACTCCACGATCTCTCTCTTCATATTGCTCCACCAAAATATTTGTCGAAGATCATGATACATTTTAGTACTCCCAGGATGGATTGCAAACGGTGTGTTGTGTGCGTCCATCATGATTCTATGATTCAATTTAGAATCGTTAGGAACACAAAGTCTGGAGTTGACTTGAAGTATTCCTTCTTCATCGATCCTTACTTCTGGAATAGCACCTTCTTGTACTTTTTTCTTCATACTCATCAGCTCCAGGTCCGTAGCTTGAGCAGCTTTACCTTTATCGATTAAAGTCGGTTCTACTCGTATATTTGATAGCATCACGTGGGTACTTGGAGCCTTTAACTCTATCTCTATCCTTTGTAAGTCATACAAAATGGGCCTTTGCGTCGACAATATCGCACTCGTACCCACATATGATCTTCTACTCAATGCGTCAGCTACTACGTTAGCTTTTCCAAGATGGTATTGAATGGTAGGATCATAATCTTTCATCAGCTCAAGCCAACATCATTGCCGCATGTTGAGTTCCTTTTGGGTGAAGAAATATTTGAGGCTTTTATGATCCGTATAAATATCCACTTTCTCCCCATATAGGTTGTGTCTCTAGATCTTCAACGTGAAAATGACTACTGCCAACTCAATATCATTAGTAGGATAATTCCTCTCATATTCTTTGAGTTGTCACGAGGCATAAGCTATGACTTCCCCATGTTGCATGAGAACACATCCTAACCCTTTGCCCTAAGCATCAATGTAGATAACAAATCCATCAGAACCAGATGGTATTATCAGAACAGGTGCCAAAATGAGTCTCCTCTTGAGTTCTTGGAAACTCTTCTCGCATTCCTCGCTCCATACGTATTTTGTATCTTTTCGAGTCTGCTGAGTTAACGGAGTAGCGATTCAAGAAAATCCTTCCACGAATCTCTGATAATAACCAGCTAAGCCCATAAAGCTACGTACTTCGTTCACCGACTTTGGTTGCTCCCAACTTTTTATTGATTCAATCTTCCCCAAGTCAATAGATACTCTATGTTTTGACACCACGTGCCCAAGGAATGTTACTTCCTCAAGCCAGAACTCACATTTCTTCAACTTGGCATATAGCTCGTTATCACGAAGCCTTTGAAGTACTAGCTTCAAATGGTGCTCATGATCTTCATGGCTTTTAGAATAGATGAGGATGTCATTAATAAAGACAACAACGAACTGATCCAAATATTCCTTGAACACACGGTTCATCGTATCCATGAAAGCAGTAGGAGCATTAGTTAATCCAAAAGATATGACTAAGAATTCATAATGCTCGTACCGAGTTCTGAAGGCAATCTTTGGAATATACTCATTTTTAATCTTTAACTGATGATATCCGGAACGAAGATCGATTTTTGAAAAGAATTGTGCTCCTTTTAACTAGTCGAACATGTCATCAATGAGAGGTAGCGTATATCTATTTTTAATGGTGACATGGTTCAATTCCCTATAGTCAATACAAAGTTGCATACTCCCGTCTTTCTTCTTTACGAATAAAACAAGAGCACCCCAAGGAGATGTACTAGGACGAATGAAATCGATGTCTAACAACTCTTGTAGTTGAACCTTTAACTCATGAAGTTCAATAAGAGCCATTCAATATAGGGTTTTAGAAATGGGTTTTATATCAGGTTCAAGGTCAATAAAGAATTCAACTTCACGTTCTGGGGGTAGACCGAGAAGTTCTTCAGGAAATACGTCAGGAAATTTACTAACAACAGAAATATTATTCAAATCTGACGTAATTTTGTTCAAGTCCATGGCATAGGCTAAGAAAGATTGACATCCGTTTTTCAATAAACGAATGGCTTGATATGACAGTGATTGACTTTAGTGGTTTGGTTGCTTGAATTTGCATAACAGGTTGGTTAGGAATATGAAGACTAACAACTTTACGAAAATAATCAATTTTGGCATGATAGTGGTTAAGCAATCAATCCCTAAAATTATATCAAATGCAAGTATTTTCAAAGAAATAAGATCGACAGGTAATGTGATGGTACCAACTTGAATCACGCAAGATTTATAAACAGTGGATGTAATGAAAGTTACTCCTAACGGAGTCTCAACAGATAAGTCAAAGTCTAATTTCTCTACAGTTAAATTTAAACGTTAAGCACAAGTAGGAGAGATAACAGAATGGGTAGAACCAGTATCTAATAAGCTATAAACTTCGCAAGAGTTTATGATTAACTTACATGTGATCACCTTATTCGGGTTTGTCACATTTTGGGTAGCCACAACAAATGTTAACACTCTTCTAAGAACCACCGACTTTGACTTGTCCAGGACAGCCTTTGGAGTCACCATTCCCGCTGGACTTGGCTTCGCTATAAGATAATCTCTAGCTATATGACCTTCTTTTCCATAGTTATAACATACCTTGGATTGTTGTGGGCAGTTTGGACTGATGTGTCCCTCTATCCCGCATTTATAACAAACGACTAGTGATCGTTCTCCTCACCTGACGTCTTCACGTTGTCATTATTGTACCTTCTCTTTTTGAAATCTTCCCCCGACTCGCTTCTTCTACTATCATAGCCACGATTACCACCAGAGTGGTTACCGCTTTTGTACGGATATTTCCCTCCCCACTGGTTATCATTGCTCTGACGACTGCTGCCACCGGTATGACCCTAGTTGTGGTCCCTCGGTTGAACATACTCATTATCTCACTCTAATAATTGAGCCCTGTTCACAACATCTGAATATAGAGAAAATTTGTGAGAAATAAGATATTGTCGAATTTCGGGTTTCAGACCTCTCAAAAATATATGCGTCATACGTTCCTCATTCTCTACCAAATGAGGTGCAAACCTAGATAACTCTGCGAACTTAGCCTCGTACTGGGACATAGTCATGTTGTTCTGTTCCAGTCTAATAAACTCTACCTCCTTTATATGACGAATACTTTCAGGAAAATACTTATCATTGAAAAGTTTCTGAAACGTTTCCCAACATATATTGAGTGCGGCTGGCTGGGTACGTTTCACAGATTTCCACCAGTAATATGCCTCACCGCGGAACATAAAGGTAGCGCATGGAACCTTATGTTCCTCCGTGCATCCTAAGACATCAAATACCTTGGTAATTTTCTTAACCCACGTTTCCGCCTTGATCGGATCTGGCTTTCCCAAAAATTGTGGTGGTCCCAACTCTTTGAACTGCTTGGCTGTGACAAGCCGTGCGTTGCTATCATTTCCATCAATATTTTGTACACGAGTCTCCCTTGTCTGATTTTGCATGAACTACAACAAGATTCTAAACATCCCATCATTCATCGTTTGATAGTGGTGTTGTTTACAGGAGGAACATTGTCGTCCTGTTGCACGTTCTCCTGGTTGGTGATTAAAGGTGTCTCCACGGTCTCATTAACTCCATTGTTAACATTTTCTGCTGCCATTCTCAAATACTGCCATAAAACAAGGGTTAATTAAAGAAATTGGCATACCACATAATACCCCTATATTCTGACCGACCAATAAATAAGCTTAGGTAGGACACATTAGCGAAGGATTTACTCGCCTCTCCCCTCCTAGTTCTATTCCCCGATCTCCGTTAGAGAACATATCCCTAAGCTCTGATACCAACAATGACGCCCCCAAAAGAAGTCCACACAACCCATTCTGAGTCGCCAAATACATGGTACAGAAACAACTACAAGCTTCATTATTACAATTGTCGTGCAAAATACGACATCACATATGCTGTGAGTTTAAATACAAATATTATCTTCTAGACAATATCCAAACTCAAATAAGTCCTCATTACAATTATTGATACACTATTTTACAAAATAGTGAGGACTGCTAAAACAACTATCTGGAAATATCACTCGACACCCCTACTAGTTCCCGCTATATTCTCGCCACTTGAGAAGAAAAATGGAATAAAAATGAAAAATGTGAGCTCAACTAGCCCAGTAAAGAATATTATGACTAAGGTAATGTAGAACAAATTATTGTTAGCCTTTAACAAATCAGATAAAATATAATGGACACCAAGTATTAGATCAATATTCGCAGTGGAAATAACAATTTATTAGAAGAGTTAAGTAGAAAATGAAGTCTACTATCTTTTATGATTTTCAAGTCCATCATCAATATTTTATCCTTGTAACATCAATCAATATACATCTTGAACCAAATTTTTATCTTTGCACAATGGGCCAAAGATATTCATTTGTATCACCATTTGATCATGTTCATCTCAACACCTGTTCATCTTTACACTAAAGGCCAAAGATATTCATCATGTAATCATTCATCTTTGCACTACAGGCCAAAGATAGTCATCAAGTATCACCATTGAAGACTGAGGATTATGAAAAATATTTTAAAGAAACGAATCTAGTGAGATAAAAGGACAAAGATTAGGGATTCGTACTTTAGATAATCCAAGTTCAAAAATACTCCATAATAAATCATAGTAGAGTAAAATTCAAGAATGAAGATCAAAACATGGATACAATCAAAGATAGTAACCATAAGAGACATCTTGGACAAAGAAGAGAAAATTTTATTTTTCTGTGAATAGTGTCGTATTCGTGAATAGTGTCGTATACGTGAATAGTAACCCCGACATGAAAAGGTAAAAATTCCACAAGACAAATCATACTTAGTGAATAGTACTCGTGAATAGTACCGTATTCGTGAATAGTATCGTATACATGAATAGTGCCGTATACGTGAATAGTAATCCCGACTTGAAAAGGTAGAAATTTCATAATTAAATTCATACCAATATTTCGGTATAATGATATTGAAAGAAATAACATCATTTACGAAGAAAATAACATCCCTTACCTCAAAAGAACAGTACTTCTAACTAGAATATCGGATATAATGTTAAGAGAAACTTGCACTGAATAGTAACTCACAAAATATCTAAATACTCACAAAAATACACTCAATATTATAGAGAGGGAAAACTTCAGTTTCTGGTGTGATTTTCAATTCTAACCTAAGCACCCTATTTATAGGAAAATGCTAGAACGCCAAAGAAGACTTAACATGTTACCTGATGGCTTTACTTGCTGCTATTCATGCACACCACCATTGAAAAAAAATCTCAGCACATCAACAAGGAGAAGAGTGGGCCCACCCATTCTAGAAAATTACTAAAAATGTTTTAAATATAAACAATATTCAGAAACTTCAATAATTCATAATAAATAGCCCTTTTATCATAAAAATACGAATTATATGTCCATTTCATAGGAAATTTAATTCCCTACAACTTTGTAGAAGAATGTTTTTCCAATTCCAAACAGAAAATGACCAAAATCTACATACGGATGATTTTTAGTACCTTCATTCTGACAAAATACTGATAAAACACCTCAACATTAATTCCTTCATTTATATCCATAAAAAATAAATATTTTCTTATCATATAAATCAATAATTAATTATTCACAAATAATATTATAAAATTATAATAATGACAACCAGATCGTTCCCAGGAAAGAGGGGGCTTTCCGATAAGGATTTCTCCTTACTGGCGCGCAATTAGGTGACCAAATCCCTTTCCTAGACAGAACTTCCTTAAACATTGTCAATAATGATATCTAATAATATTATTCAAATAATATGAATTATTGATCTGATAATGAGAAATATTGTGCAGTGACAATTATTGAAACAATAATAATATACTATATCAACATAGCTATTATTGAATCAATAAAATAAAATATTAAATAGTAATTACTGTAATAATTATTGAGTAGTGTCATCTTACATAAAAATCAATAATTCAAAAATACTGCGTAATACCATGTGCTACTGTGCAATCACGTGTATTACTGTATTTTAACCACCGGGTATTCCAATAGTGTTAACGGTAACAATTATGTGATGCCCCCAAAATAGGTATACACCACCTATTCTAACTCGCCAAATACATGGTACAGAAATAACTATAACATCATTACTATAATTGTCGTGCAAAATACGACAACACAAACTGTGAGTTTAAATACAAATATTGTCTTCTAGACAATATTCACACTTAAATAAGTTTTCATTACAATTATTGAAACACAATTTTATAAAATAGTGAGGACTGCTAACACAACTGACTGGAAACATCACTCCACACCCTAACTAGTTCCCGCTATATTCTCGCTTCCTTAGAAAAATGAAACAAAAAAGAAAAGGGTGATCTCAACTAGTCCGGTAAGAATATTATGACTAAGACAGTATACAACAAATTATCATTAGTCTTCAACAGGGAAAAATCTGATAAAATATAATAGACAACAAGTTTTAGATCAAAAACTACAGCAGAAATAACAATCCACTAGAATAGTCAAGTAGAGAATGAATTCTACTATCTTCTAAGATTTAAAAGTCCATCATCAATACTTTATCCCTGTAATTTCAATCAATAAACATCTTGAATCAAATATTCATCTTTGCACTACAGGCCAAAGATATTCATTTGTATTACCAGTTGATCATGTTCATTTAAACACTTGTTCATCTTTGCAATATGGGCCAAAGATATTCATCAGTTAATCATTTATCTTTGCACTACAAGCCAAAGATATTCAGTAATATCATCATTTAGGACTGATGATGATGAAAAATATCGCAAAGAAAATGAATCCAATGAGACAAAAGGACAAATATTAAGGATTCGTACTACAGTTTATCCAAGTTCAAAAACGCTCCATAATAAACCATAGTGGAGTAAAATTCAAGAATGAAGATCAAAATATGGATACAATCAAAGATAGTAACCATAATAGACATCTTGGACAAAGAAGAGAAAATTTTATTTTTCTGTGAATAGTGTCATATTCGTGAATAGTGTCATATATGTGAATAGTACCGTATACATGAATAGTAATCTCGACACAAAAAGGTAGAAATTTCACAATACAATTCATATCAATATTTCTGCATAATGATATTGAAGGAAATAATATCATTTACGAAGAAAATAACATCTCTTACCTCAAAAGAATAGTACTTCCGGCTGAAATATCAGGTATAAGGCTGAAGAAAACTTGTACTGAATAGCAACTCTCAAAGTATCTAAATACTCATAAAAATATGCTCTATAATATATAGAGAGAAAGAGAGAAAACTTGTTTCTGGTGTGATTTTTAATTCTAACTAAGCACCCTATTTATAGGAAAATGCTTAGAACGCCAAAGCAGACTAACCTGCTACCTGATGGCTTTACCTACTACTATTCACTCCTACCACTTTTGAAATAAAATTTTAGCACATTTTTCACCAACCAAAAGTGGGGCCCACCCATTTTAGAAATTTCCAAAATATTTTAAATTTAAACAATAATCAGCAACTTCAATAATTCATAATAAATAGCCCTTTTATCAAAAAAATTCGAGTCTCATGTCTATTCCATAGAAAATTTAATTCTCTACAACTTTGTAAAAGAAAGTTTTCGCAAATTCCAATCAGAAAATGACCGAAATTCACATACGGACGATTTTTAATACCTTCATTCTGACAAAATACCGAAAAAATACCTCCACATTAATTCCTTCATTTAAATTCATATAACAATATATATTTCCTTATCATAAAAATTAATAATTAATTATTCACAAATAATATTACAAAATCATAATTATGACAACCAGGTCGTTCCCAGGAAATAGGGGGCTTTCCGATAAGGATTTCTCCTTACTGGCGCGCAATTAGGTGACCAAACATCTCCTTAGACTAAACTTTCTTAGACATTGCCAATAATACTTCTAACAATATTATTCAAATAATATGAATTATTGATCTGATAATGGAGATACTGTGCAGTGATAATTATTGAAACAACAATAATATAAAATATCAACGTAGCAATTATTGAATCAATAAAATAAAATATTGAATAGTAATTACCGTAACAGTTATTGAGTAGTGCCTTCTTACATAAGGATCAATAATTCAACAATACTGTGTAATACCGTGTGCTATTGTGTAACCACGCGTATTACTATACTTTAACCACCGTGTATTCCAACAGTGTTAACGGTAACAACTACGCCGTTATTTATAAAAACTCAAACTTGTTATTTTCTTCATCCGACCATTTTTTGTTGTGGGGCCCACAAATGACTGCGCCATTGTACGAATATTCCCCAACATCAAGAATATTCCACGACCAAATGAATATTCCCCAACAACAATGAATATTTTATAACCACTTGCTTATTTTGTAAAATTTGCACATTTCACCCATAACCAAAACATTATATCAAATTAACACCTTATTATTCAAAATAATAATTAGAGAAAATTCAATTTTATTTATAAATAAGTTGGTCTCTTACAACCTCCCCTCCTTATGCAGATCGACAAAAGAGTTATGCGGATCTTCATCGAAAGGACGTGGAATTTAATATTGGGGATCATGTATTGTTACGTATTGCTCCATGGAAGTGAGTAACAAGATTTGGAAAAAGAGAAAAGCTCAATCCGAGATTTGTTGGTCTATTTGATATTCTTGACCGAATAGGAAATGTGGCCTATAGACTCGCATTACCTTCAAACATGTCTCGTGTTCATAATATTTTTCATATATCTATGTTTTATAAATATGTGAAAGACCCGAACCAGAAAATTGAGTTAGAACCAGACGAGATAGCCGAAGATTTAATATACGAGGAGGTACCTGTTAAGATCTTGGATAGAAAAAAGCATGTCCTACGCACCAATGTTATACCACAAGTTAAGGTTTTGTGGAGGAACCACGCTATTGAAGAAATGACCTGGGAGTTAGAATCAGAAATGAAAGCAAGGTATCCACACCTTTTCGAAACACCAGGTACGTACGTCAATTTCGAAGACAAAATTTCATTAGGAGGGGAGGTTGTAAGACCCCAACTTATTAATAAATAAAATCGAATTTTCTCGAATTATTATTTAGAATAATAAGGTGTTAATTTGATATAATGCTTTGGTTATGGGTGAAATATGAAAATTTTACAAAATAAGCAAGTGGTTATAAAATATTCATTGTTGTCGGGGAATATTCGTTTGGTCGTAGAATATTCTTGCTGTCAAGGAATATTCGTATGATGGCACAGTCATTTGTGGGCCCCATAACGAAAAATGGTTGGATGAAAAAAATGACAAGTTTGAATTTTTATAAATAACGGCGTAGTTGTTATCGTTAACAATGTCGGAATACCCGGTGGTTAAAGTATAGTAATACGCGTGGTTGCACAGTAGCACACGGTATTGTACAGTATTGTTGAATTATTGATCCTTATGCAAGAAGACACTACTCAATAATTGTTACAGTAATTATTATTTAATATTTTATTTTATTGATTCAATAATTTCTACGTTGATATTTTATATTATTGTTGTTTTAATAATTGTCACTGCACAGTATCTCCATTATCAGATCAATAATTCATATTATTTGAATAATATTGTTAGATAACATTATTGGTAATGTCTAAGAAAGTTCTGTCTAAGGAGAGGTTTGGTCACCTAATTGCGCGCCAGTAAGGAGAAATCTTTATAGAAAAGCCCCATCTTTCCTGAGAACGACCTGGTTGTCATAATTGTGATTCTGTAATATTATTTGTGAATAATTAATTATTGATTTATATGATAAGGTAATATTTATATTTATGTTAATTTAAATGAAGGAATTAATGCTGAGGTGTTTTATCGGTATTTTGTCGGAATGAAGGTATTAAAAATCGTCCGTATGTGAATTTCGGTCATTTTTGGATTGGAATTTAGAAAAACTTTCTTTTACAAAATTGTAGAGAATTAAATTTCTTATAGAATAGACATGAGACTCGAATTTTTTTGATAAAAGGGTTATTTATTATGACTTATTGAAGTTGCTGATTATTGTTTAAATTTAAAATATTTTAAAAATTTCTAAAATGGGTGGGCCCCACTTTTGGTTGGTGATAAATGTGCTAAAATTTTATTTCAAAAGTGGTGTGCGTGAATAGTAGCTGGTAAAGCCATCAGGTAGCAGGTTAGTCTACTTTGGCGTTCTAAGCATTTTCCAATAAATAGGGTGTTTAGTTAGAATTGAAAATCACACCAGAAACAAGTTTTCTCTCTTTCTCTTTATATATTATTGAGCGTATTTTTATGAGTATTTAGATACTTTGAGAGTTGCTATTCAAGTTTTCTTCAGCCTTATACCTGATATTTCAGCCGGAAGTACTGTTCTTTTGAGGTAAAAGATGTTATTTTCTTCGTAAATGATATTATTTCCTTCAATATCATTATGCCAAAATATTGATATGAATTGTATTGTGGAATTTCTACCTTTTTGTTTTACGGTTACTAGTCACGTATACGACACTATTCACGAATACGGCACTATTCACAAAAAAATGAAATTTTCTCTTCTTTTTCCAAGATGTCTATTATGGTTACTATCTTTGATTGTATCCATGTTTTGATCTTCATTCTTGAATTTTACTCCACTATGTTTAATTATGGAGCGTTTTTGATCTTGGATAAACTGTAGTAAGAATCCCTAATATTTGTCCTTTTGTCTCATTGGATTCGTTTTCTTTAAGATATTTTTCATCATCATCAGTCCTAAATGATGATATTACTGAATATCTTTGGCCTGTAGTGCAAAGATGAATGATTAACTAATGAATATCTTTGGCCCATAGTGCAAAGATGAACAGGTGTTTAGATGAACATGACCAACTGGTGATACAAATGAATATCTTTGGCCTATAGTGCAAACATGAATATTTAATTCAAGATGTATATTGATTGAAATTACAGGGATAAAATATTGATGATGGACTTTTAAATCTTAGAAGATAGTAGAATTCATTCTCTACTTGACTCTTCTAATGGATTGTTGTTTTCGCTGCAGTTGTTGATCTAAAACTTGTTGTCTATTATATTTTATCATATTTTTCCCTGTTGAAGACTAATGATAATTTGTTGTATATTATCTTAGTCATAATATTCTTTACTGGGCTAGTTGAGCTCACCCTTTTCCTTTTTGTTCCATTTTTCCCAGGAGGCGAGAATATAGCGGGAACTAGTCGGGGTGTGGAGTGATATTTTCAGTCAATTGTGTTAGCAGTCCCCACTATTTTATAAAATAGTGTTTTAATAATTGTAATGAGGATTTATTTGAGTGTGGATATTGTCTAGAAGACAATATTTGTATGTAAACTCACAATTTATGTGTTGTCGTATTTTGTACGACAATTGTAGTAATGATGTTGTAGTTGTTTCTGTACCATGTATTTGGTGACTTAGAATAGGTGATGTATACCTATTTTGGGGGCATCACAGAAGACCTGGTAAAAAGTTTGGTCAATGATCCGTTGGAAACCACACTACTGGGGGATGAGGATTTGGATGATCCAGAGTTCGTGAATTACTTACATATGCTGGATTCGTTACCTCGAGTTAGTAGATTCAAGGTTTTGTTTGAGCCACTTCACACGGAAGAAAGAGCTTCTATTCGGATGAAACCATCACTTGAGGAGCCACCCACTCTTGAGCTCAAACCGCTTCCTAAACACCTCAGGTATACTGAAGTGGTTGGATGCAAAAATTATTTACCCGATTTCAGACAGTGTATGGGTCAGTCCAGTACAGTGCGTGCTGAAAAGGGTGGAATGACAGTGGTTAAGAATGAAGATAATGAGCTGATTCCAATGAGGAAATTGACCGGATGCATGGTTTGTATGGACTACAGGAGGCTGAATAAGGCAACCTGGAAGGATCACTTTCCTCTACCCTTCATTGATTAGATATTAGACCGACTAGCTGGACATGAATACTATTGTCTACTGGATGGATACTCGGCGTACAACCAAATAGTTATAGCTCCCAAGGATCAAGAGAAGACCACTTTTGCATGCCCATACATCACCTTTGCATTTAGAAGGATGTCCTTTGGTTATGTAATGCACCAGCTAAGTTCTAAAGATGTATGATGGCCATCTTCTAGGACATGGTGGAGAAAAATGTGAAAGTTTTCATGGATGACTTTTCAGTCTATGGAAACACTTTTGATAAGTGTCTAGAGAACTTGGTGATGGTTTTGAAGAGATATGTGGAAACGAACTTGGTGCTTAACTGGGAAAAGTGCCACTTTATGGTTGAAGAAGGAATAATTTTGGGGCACAAAGTCTCTGCAAAAGGGTTGGAGGTTGATAAGGCAAAGTTAGACATAATCGAGAACCTTCCACCACCAAATTCAGTGAAAGGAAACCGCAATTTTCTTGGACATGCTGGATTCTATAGAAGATTTATAAAGGATTTCTTTAAGATTGCAAAACCATTGTTCAGTATTTTAGAGAAAGATGCAGTATTCAGTTTTGATGAGGAGTGTAAAGCAGCGTTTGAGCAGTTGAAAACCAAGTTGACTACAGCTCTAATAATCGTCGTACCGGATTGGACTATGCCTTTTGAGTTAATGTCTGATGTAAACGACTATGCGGTAGTGGCTGTTTTGGGTCAACGTCGAGAGAAGATATTATATGCCATATACTATGAAAGTAAAACCCTTACGGATGCACAATTAAACTATACAACCACTGAGAAAGAGTTACTTGCAGTAATATACACCTTTGAAAAATTCAGAGTCTACTTGATTGGAACAAAGGTGGTGGTATACACGGATCACTTCGCGATTTGTTATTTGATTTTGAAGAAGGATGCTAAGCGTAGACTAATCAGATGGATTCTATTCCTTCAAGAATTTGACTTGGAAATAAAGGATAGGAAGGGGATAGAAAACCAAGTGGCGGATCATCTTTCGAGGTAAGAAAATCTGGATAAGGATGAAGTTGATAAGTGTGTAATTAATGAATCGTTTTCTGACGAGCAGCTTTTTTGGAGTTAACTCCGAATTTCCATAGTTTGCCAATTACTTAGTGAGCAAAATCCTTCCCCCTGATCTGACACGTCAACAGAAAAAGAAGTTCCTATATGACGTCAAGTGGTACATGTGGGACGAGCCATACTTATTCAGACAGTGTGCAGACAAGATGATTCGGAGGTGTGTGTTGTATAGTGAAGTGAATAATATTCTACACGAATGACATTCATCTGCGTATGGGGGAAATTATAGTAGTGAGTGGACATCGGCTAAAGTACTACAAGCAAGATTTTACTGGCCTACTGTGTTCAAGGATGCCCACCAGTTTGTGAAAAACGTTGACAGATGCCAAAGGGTGGGCAATATATCAAAGAGGAATGCGGTGCCGCTCAACACTATCATGGAAATGGAAATTTTTGATGTATGAGGGATGGATATTATGGGACCGTTTCCTCCTTCATTCAATAACATGTACATCTTGCTAGCTGTAGATTATGTGTCGAAATGGGTTAAAGCCGTAGCAGTCCCTACAAACGATGCCAAGGTGGTTCCATTCTCAAGTTCTTACAAAAGAATATCTTTACAAGGTTTGTTGAACTTTCTCTTATTGAAATTTCCACTTGACTCATTTCTTCTATTATCTTGACCAGGATTACCACCGAAGTGGTTACCATTTCTGGCATGTTGATTTCCTCCACGTTTGTTGTCACCGCTTTGATGAGTGCTACCACTAATATTATCATTTTGCCGGCTACTATCTCTTGGTTGTGCTGACTCATTAACGTGCTCCAATAATTGAGCCCTATTCACAACATCTGAATACAAGAAAAGTTTGTGAGAAATGAGGTATTGACGTATTTCGGGTTTCAAACCTCGTAGAAACATTTGCGTCATACGCTCCTTATTGTCTACCAAATGGGATGCAAACCGAGATAACTCCACAAACTTAGCCTCGTACTACAATACGGTCATATTATTTTGCTCTAGCTTGATGAATTCTACCTCTTTCATGTGACGAATACTTTCAGGAAAGTACTTGTCGTTGAACAATTCTTGGAACTTTTCCCAAGACATCTTCAGTGTGGCAGGTTGAGTACGTTTTACAAATTCTCACCAATAATCTACCTCTCCTCGCAACATGAAGGTGGCAAAGAGAACCTTTTGCTCCTCGGAGCATCCCAAGACATCAAATATCTTGGTGATCTGCTTATTCCACATCTCTGTCATAAGTGATTCTGGCTTTCCCAAAAACTCCGATGGTCCCATCTCCTTGAATTGCTTAGCGGTGACCAACCGTGAGTTGCCATGGTTTCCACCTATATTTTGAACTGGAGTTTCTCTTGCTTGGTGTTGCATGAATTGCAGAAAGCTCATAAACATCCCGTCGTTCATCATTTGGTCGGTGTTATTGTTTACATGAGGATTATTGCCTTCCTGATGCACATTATCCTAGTTATTGATCGGTGGTGACTCAACGGTCTCATGTGCTCCATTGCTTATCTCAACATTTTCAGATGCCATTTTCAAACACTGCCACAGAACAAGGGTTAATTGACATACCACATATTATCCCTATATTTTGAACGACCAATTAAATAACAAATAAGCTTAGGTATGTCATACTAGCGAAGGATTTACCCGTCTCTCCCCTCCTAGTTCTAGCCTCAAATCTCAGCCAGGGATCATATCCCTAAGCTTTGATACCAACTGTGACGCCCCCAAAATAGGTATACATAACCCATTCTGAGTCGCCAAATACATGGTACAGAATTTAAATACAAACTTCATTTATACAATACGACAAAATGTACCTAAGAATTTTAACACGAATATTATCTCGTAGACAATATCCAAACTCAAATAGAGTCCTCATTGCAATTATTATCACACTATTTTATAGAATAGTGAGGACTACTACAACCACCATCTCGGACCGTCATTTCATTCCTCGACTAGTCCCAACTATGTTCTCATTTCCTGAAGAGAATAATGAAAGCAAAGGGTGAGCTCAACTAGCCTAGTAAAGAATATTATGACTAAGATAATACAGAATAAATTATCGTTAGCCTTCAACAGTGTAAAACTGATCGAATACAATAGATAGCAAGTTTAACTGCAGCGGAACAAGCATTCCATTAGAAGAGTCAAGTAGAGCATGATATCTACTATCTTCTATGATTTAAAAATTCATCATCAATATTTTATCGCTGTAACACAACTCACTAATTAATCCACATCATCGAATTATCCATGTACTACGGGCTAAGGATATTGGTTAGTATCACATCCACGAATTATCCATGCACTACGGGCCAATGATATTCGTTATTATCACCACTGGTCATGATCATGCCAATAACTGTCCATCAATGCACTACAGGCCAATGAGGACTTCTACCACATCATTTGTAACATTACATGTCATGATTATACCGATACATAATTCCTGGTCATAATCATACCAATCAATAGTCCATCTATGCACTACGGGTCAAAGATGACTTTCATCACAATATATGCATGAGGATGATGACAATGATATAAGAATTCAATTAAGTGAAAGCAAAGATAAATTTTAAAGATTTATAATTCAATTTATCTAGAGTTCAAGAATGTCCAAATTGTCAACATGATAACTGCTTTGTGGAGTAAAATTTAAGAATAATATTCATGTATCAAAAATATTTTGGACATAAAAGAAATTAATTTTTGTCGTGAATAGTACCCCGGGTGAATAGTACTCGAGTGAATAGTACCCCGTGAATAGTACCCTGGCATGAAAAGATCAAAAGTTAATAAGAATGTTCAGAGAAATATTCTTATGAAATGATACTAAATGAAGCACAAATTTTAAGGATATTCTACTAATTTTAAGGAGTATAGAAGGAATACTTAACAAAATGAGTGTAAAATTAGGAATATGAAATTAAATAATATTACTTACATACTACAGAGTATGGAAGAAAATATTATTTCTTACGAATATTGAACAAAACTAATATCCCTTGCCTTAAAAGGAGAGTATGTCTGACTGGTATGGCGGGGATATTCTTGAAGAAAACTTGTATTATTTTCTACACTCAAAGCTTTCTTAAACTCAAAAGAAATATGCTCAATATTATAGAAGAAGAATTCTCTGATTCTGGTGTGATTTTCATTTCTAAACTAAGCATCCTATTTATAGGAGAATGACAGGATACTATTTAGGAAAAGAAATCATGGACTGCATAGTAAATTTCATAGGATTTCACATGATTTTTACTATGCAGCACTATACTGTACTATGCAAACACTAATGCAGTACTATGTGTCGACGTTGGGATTTTTATTTTTCCCTTTTCTGTTCTTGTCTTTTGGTGTTCTCATGTTAGGTGAGATTTGTTTAAAAAAATAAGTTGTGAAAAGGTCCGACATGTATATGTATACGATAGGATTGTAAGAGTCGCCTGTTGGCTTTGTAAATGGTTGTACCAACACAACCAAGAAAAGATTTGCACATTGACCCAGTGATGTGACACTACTTAACGGGTCTATGAAACCGAGATTCGTTAGGGTCCGGGGACTTAATTATGAGGAGAAAAGGTGTTAGGCACCCCCCGACATCCGTGTTACCACGAAGACCGCCACTTTTTAATTAAACTATTATATGAATGTGTGTGTGTGTGTGGATCAATGTGAAATTATTTGGAAGTAGTGTTATGCCTCGTTCACACCTATATACAAAGGGTTTGAATTTTGTATAAAATTTAGTTTTAACAAGATATATCAATGATGTTTTGTAAAAAGAGGTTTTTCAAACCCTTATGCTCAATAGTAATTGAGGCATTTGATACTCCTATTTTATTATGTATTTGGCTTGATTGTTTTTATTTTTGAGATGCGAAGCATCTTCGAGAAAATAATATACATAGCAGTGCCGAAATCCTTATAGGCATGAGAACCATCTAAGGAAATTCGAACAACGCGAATAATTTACAAGCCGTGTACAGCTGAAAATGTCCATCACGGGAATTAAATCTAGATTCAGTAAACTGAATCTGTGATCACATGATTCCTAGGCTCACATGATGTAGCAATTTGTATGAAAGCTATAAACAGTAATATATAAAAAATGTAAATATATATATATATATATATATCTGTGTGTGTGTGTGTGCAAACAATTAACCACCACGAAGCACCTCTATGGGGGATTGCAAATGTAGATAAAGCAGTAAAAAACCAATCAACCGCCACGAAGTACCTCCATGGGGGATTGGAAAATATAAATAAAGCAATAAAATGATCAACTGCCTTGAAGTAAACTCCAGGAGGGACAAAATATAAATAAAGTTGTAAAATGCAACGAAGTAAACTCTAGACCTAACAGAAATGTAAATAAAGCGGTAAAAGGCCACGAAGTAAACTCAAGGCCAGACAGAAATGTATATATATATATATATATATATATATATATATATATATATATATATATATACATAAGCAATAAACGCACCGGATGTGAAATACAGGCTCAATCAAACCGAGTTTGATAGCAACAACATATATATAAGTATTTATATATATATATATAAAAGCAGTAAACACTCAAGATGTAAATCCAGGCTCATCAAACAAAGTTCGACAACAGTTTATATATATATATATATATATATATATATATATAATATACAAAAAGAAATAAAAGTCACGGACCGAAGTTTCGGCATACACACGCAACACGACTCTCAACGTGCAGAACTGTGTGTGCACAGTAGTGGACAAAGGCTTTAGAAAGTGTAAGAAGGCTTACAATGCACTGCAAAAAAAGATTTCAGTGACTTTAAATGGATGAACACTCGGATCCCGCCGGTAAAAATATAACAATACAGAAGCTCATAAGTGTTTAAAATGAGAAAGCACTCAGTTTATAGTGTGTAAAGAACAAATTGGACAAGGCTTCTTCGCCTTTTTTCTCTTTCAAAATGGCTGCCCCTGTAACGCCCCTAAATCCGGTCTATCTTCACACCCTGATTCCGTGCGTCACGATTCCATCTCCTTACCAAGCATACGTCATTATATAGTTAAATATAATAACATATATTCTCAAATCCCAGGTTCTGGAAACCTTATAACTTCTTTCATTACAAATAATGATAATTACATTATTCTTTTCATCTTACACGAGTGACTTTCATCCACCACCAAGGATGCATAACTGTTCATTAAACTAGTCTATAGTTTAATTCTATCATTCTATATTAGAAGTCTTCACTTGATCTTCACGCTCATTCATCTAATGAATGACACTTCGTCTGGATACCGATTAGCTTGATCTTTACGGGATCCTTAAGTTCTTTCTAACATCATTCACTGAAAATATTTTTCATTTAAAGTAAGTGTGAGCATTCAATTTCCCAGCAAGTCATAACAGTTGAACAACCAACTTCAAGAGTTTAAACATTCTTCAGAACTTCGATAACCGAACAAGGGTTATGAAGCAGCTTGAATAATATGAATAGTCTCGATTCCTATCATCTTAAAACATTCATGACATACTCTTTACACTATTTTCATTCTTCTACCTTTTCCCATACATATCCTGTCTGGCTAGAATCATTAGCACAGACTTAACAATAATGATTCATGTATAAACAGAACATCCTCGTATTGAACAGTTTAATCACAGAATAGTTCATCTCAAAGAAACACCAAAGTGCTCAAATTATGGCTCAAGGCCTCATACGTACTACCACCGTGTACATATATCACACATATGCACATAGACAGAACTTCTCAAGTTCAACATCTGAGAAGTTTAAGAAACTAGCATTTATTTAAAATATGAATGAAGTTAAGAAACTTGCCTTACGCACAACTACATCTTATAGTTTACGCTGAACTGCATATTCCAAATCCCTATATAACACATAAGGAAATAACACGTACACCAATTAGACATATACTTGACTTACGCATTGGTTTATTTAACTTTACTTCTTAAGGTTCGCGCTCTTGTAATTTAAGCTTACGCGACTAACTTTCATTACCGGTTCACGGCTTCATGACATATGGAGATGTCTTACTCAAAACGTTCATCGTCTTTGATGATTTATATTCTTATCTTCTTCTTATAACTTCTATAGGACTTAGCACACATCGCTTCTCTGCTAGTAGTCCATATAGTACTCTGAGTGGTTTCCCACAAATAACTAACAAACAAATTCCCGTCTCATCTACACTGCCATCACAGTGAGTTAGATCGGTTACCAATTTCGTATATACCTTCGCTCTCTGAAGGAATTATTTAGCCCAGCTCCCATATGTCAACCATCAAAGGTTACGATTGTACCACAACCTAACTTATCGTAACTTATCCGAACCATTAACTATAATGTTCGTTAATTCAATTTCTTATTCCTTACGGTTTTCTGGCAACTAAATGCCATACCTCAAGATTCATTTCTTATCGTCTAAGTCCTACAGTCTTTTGTATACTCGGAACAATCGTTCAATGTCATAACTATGAGGTCATAGCGTTAAACATTTTATATCTTACAACGTTCGGTTCATTCGACTCAGAACGTCCTCCAAGTTCAAATTACTAACTCGGCTTCTTTACATTATACGTCATTGTCTTTAATTCAAATTCTTCATTCTTCATTACCTTACGGTCAAACCATACACGGAGTGTAGGTTCTGCCCGTTTAATATTCACGTACACTCAACATTCATGTCGGCTAAAGTGTTTAACTCTTATATTCATTCTAACATTCTCTCCAAAAAACTCCGGTGGTCCCAGCTCCTTGAACTGTTTAGCGGTGACCATCCGAGAGTTTTCAGTGCTTCCACCTATATTTTGGACACGAGCCGCTCTCGTCTGATGTTGCATGAATTGCATAAAGCCTCTGAACATTCCATCGTTGTTGTTTACAAGAGGATTATTGTCTTCTTGTTACACATTATCCTGGGTATTGATCTATGGTGACTTAACGGTCTCTTGTGCTCCATTGTTATTCTCAATATTCTCGGATGTCATTTTCAAATACTGGCACAAAACAAGGGTTAATTGACATGCAACATATTATTCCTATACTCTGACCGACCAATTAAATACCAAATAAACTTAGGTAGGTCATACTAGCAAAGGAATTCTCCGTCTCTCCCCTCCTAATTCTCGTCTCACACCTCAGCCAGAGATCATATCCCTAAGTTTTGATACCAACTGTGACGCCCCCAAAATAGGTATACATCATCCATCTTGAGTCGTCAAATACATGGTTGTATGACCCCAACTTTTATAAATAAAAATGAATTTTCTATAAATATCATGTTTGAATACTATGGAGTGAAATTGATATAATGTTATAGTTGTGGGTAATATTTATAAAATTTGCAAAGTACGCAAGTTGCTATATAATATTCGATTGGTCTGGGAATATTCGTTTTAACAGGGAATATTCGTACGACGACACAATCATTGGTGGACCCCACAACGGAATTATTGTCGAATTGAGAAAACGACAAAAATACTTTATGAAAATAACGGCGGAAGTTTTACCATTAATACTGTTGAACTACTCTATAGTAAAAATACAGTAATACGCATGGTTGCATAGTAGCACACGGTATTGATTATTGATGTTTACGTGATAAGTCACTCAATTTTGTTTATTTGGTATTATTAATGTAATAAAACATAAAAGCTTTTTATATAAAACAGAATACTTTTATAAAGTTATTTGTTTTATTAGGCTAATAGTAAAATCTTTTTATATAAAACATAATACTTTAATAAAGTTATCTGTTTTATTAGACAATAATTAGAATATATTATATTTTATTATGCATAGTGTTTGCATAGTAAAATCTTTTATAAAGTTATTCATTTTATTAGATTATAAATATAATATATTATATTTTATTTAAAAGATTTTACTTTAAATATGGACCATCAGATTAAAGTAAATCAATCTGGACCGTTCATGAATTAGTTAGTATGCAGTCCATTCTTCTATAAAATAGAAGCTCATTCCTTCATTATTTTTTACGAATTCACTGAAACTCTAGAGAGAGAAGTTATAGAGAGAAAGAAGAAAAGTATTCTGCTACTGCACTAGTCATATATCCATTATTCTTCTTCTTAAGGTAAGGGGTATTATTTCTTTTGAATTCATGAAGAGAACTTATGTTATTCCATTATTTATTATTCTGTTGGAATAACCTGTATACGCGGGCTACTCTATACTTGGTGAAATTCGTCTGTTATTCTATTCTTTATTATTCTGTTGGAACATCCTGTCTGTGCGTTTACGCCGGACCTGGTTCCATTATTTATTATTTTATTGGAACATCCTGTCTGTGCATTTACGCCAGACCTGGTTCCATTATTTATTATTCTATCGGAATATCCTATCTGTACGTTTACGCCGGACCTGGTTCCATTATCTATTATTCTGTCGAAATATCCTGTCTGTGCGTTTACGCCGGACCTGGTTCCATTATTTATTATTCTGTCGAAATATCCTGTCAGTGCGTTTACGCATGGCCTGGTTCCGTTATTTATTATTCTGTTGGAATAACCTGTCTGTACGGTCCATCGCATGCCTGGTGATTTCTTTTGTTATTCCATTCTTTATTATACTCAGTTGGTTAAAGTTTTGGCTTTTATACTCCATGAAATTAGAGGAATATCCTTGATATTTGCGCTTCATCCAGTATATTTTCACGGAAATTTCTTCTGAGCATTCTTAAATTTTACTGCACAAAGCAGTATCATGTTGACAATTTTGGACGTTATTGGTTCTTGGATTAATTAATTCTTGAACTTATTTTATTGAATTCTTATATTATTGTCATTATCCTCATTTTTATATTTTGTTGAAAGTCATCTATGGCATGTAGTGCATAGATGGACTTTGTATGATTATAACCAGGGATTATTCGGTGTAATCATGACCGTAATGTTACAAATGATGTGGTAAAAGTCCTCATTGGCCCATAGTGCATTGATGGACAGTTGTTGGCATGATCATGACCATTGATGAATACACGAATATCCTTGGCTGTGATGCATGGATAATTTGTGGTTGTGATACTAATGAATATCCTTAGCCGTAGTGCAGGGATGATGTGGATTATTTATTAAGCTGAGTCTTAGTGATAAAAGTGATGAAAAACCTTTTAAATCGTAAAAGATAGTAGATTTTATTCTCTACTTGACTTTTTTAATGGATTTCTTGTTCCGCTGCAGTTAAACTTGATGTTTGTTATATTTTATCAGTTTAACACTGTTGAAGGCTAACGATAATTTATTCTGCATTATCTTAGTCATAATATTTCTTACTGGGCTAGTTGAGCTCACCCTTTTGCTTTCATTGTTCTTTTCAGGAAATGAGAATGTAGCGAGGACTAGTCGGGGAACGGAGTGACGATTCTGAGGATAGCATTAGTAGTCCTCACTATTCTATGAAATAGTGTGAAAATAAATGTATTGAAAACTTATTTTGAGTTTAAATCCTGTTTAGAAGAAAGTGTTGTATTTAAACTCACAGCTTATGTTTTGTCGTATTTTACACGACAGTTGTATAATTAAGTTTTATTTGTATTTTATACCATGTAGTTGACGACTCAGAATAGGTGATGTATACCTATTTTGGGGGCGTCACAGTTGGTATCAAAGCTTAGGGATATGATCCCTGGCCGAGATGTGAGATAAGAACTAGGAGGGGAGAGACGGGGAATTCCTTCGCTAGTATGACCTACCTAAGTTTACTTGTTATTTAATTGGTCGGTCAGAGTATAGAGATAATATGTGATATGTTAATTAACCCTTGTTTTGTGGCAGTATTTGAAAATGACATCCGAGAATGTTGAGAATAGCAATGGAGCACAGGCGGCCGTTGATTCACCACATATCAATAATCAGGATAATGTGCATTAGGAAGGCGATAATCCTTATGCAAACAACAACACTGACCAAATGATGAATGATGGAATGATCAGAGGCTTTATGCAATTCATGCAACAGCAGGCGAGAGCGGCTCCTGTCCAAAATGTAGGTGGAAACACTAAAAACTCACGGACGGTCACCACTAAACAGTTCAAGGAGCTGGACCAATAGAGTTTATTGGAGAACCAAAACCACTTAAGGCAGAAACGTGGATAAAGCATATCACCAAGATATTTGATGTCTTGGGATGTGCCGAGGAGAAAAAGGTTCCCTTTGCCACCTTTATGTTGTGAGGAGAGGCAGATTACTGGTGGGAATAGGTAAAGCGTACTCAACCTACTGCACTGAAGATGTCTTGGGAGAAGTTCCAAGCACTGTTCAATGACAAGTACTTTCCCGAAAGTATTCGTCACATGAAGGAGATAGATTTCATCAAGTTGGAGCAGAATAATATGACCGTGTCGCAGTACGAAGCTAAGTTTGTCGAGCTATCCCGGTTTGCGTCCCACTTGGTGGGTAATGAAGAGAGAATGACGTTGATGTTTTTAAGAGGTTTGAAGCCGAAGATACGTCAACATCTTATTTCTCATAAACTGTGTTTGTATTCAGATGTTGTAAATAGGGCTCAGTTAGTGGAGCGCGATAACGAGTCAACGCAACCTAAAGAGAGCAACAGGCAAAATGATAATACCAGTGAAAGCAGTCATCGAAGCGGTGACAACAAGTGTGGAGGGAATCAACAGGCCAGAAATGGTAACCACTTCGGTGGTAATCATGGCCAAAATAATAAGAATGGACATTTCAAGAAGAGGAGATTCAATAATGATGGAAAGACGTCAGCACCAGCACCCGTGGTTAAGGAAGGAGAACAACCACCGATCATATGCTTCAAATACGGAGGGGAGGGACATATCAGTCCAAACTGTGCGATGCCATCCAAAGCATGTTATAATTGTGGAAGAGAAGGTCATCCCAGAAAAGTCAAAACCGGTAGTACAAGGGAGAGCATTTATTGTGACCTCCCTGAAAGTAAGGAACCTGAATGAGGTCATCACGGGCAAGCTTATCGTAAACTCTAGCGAAGTCTATACCTTATTTGATACCTATTCTACCCATTCTTTTATTTCTCCTATTTGCGCTCAACGATTAAATTTGACTCCGGAAAAATTAGACTTTGACTTATCTGTGGAAACTCTGTTTGGAGAAATCTTCATTACATCCACTGTTTATAGGTCTTGTTTGGTTCAAATCGGTACCCTCACATTACCTGTCGATCTTATTTCATTGAAAATACTTGCATTTGATGTAATTCTAGGGATTGATTGGTTAACTACTCATCATGCAAAAATTGATTATTTTCGTAAGGTTGTTAGCTTTCATATTCCTAATCAACCTATTATACGAATTCAAACAACAAAACCATTAAAATCAATCACTGTCATCTCAAGCCATAAAGCTATTCGTTTATTGAAAAATGGATGTCAAGCTTTCTTAGCACATGTCACGGATCTAAACAAAAATACTTCAGTTTTGAATGATATTTCTATTGTTAATGAATTTCCTGACGTATTCCCTGAAGAACTTCCTGGCCTACCCCTAGAGCGTGAAATTAAATTTTGTATCGACCTTGAACCCGGTACAAAACCTATTTCTAAAGCCCCATATCGAATGACTCCTATTGAACTTCAGGAGTTAAAGACCCAACTACAGAAATTGTTAGACATTGGCTTTATTCGTCCTAGTACTTCTCCTTGGGGTTCTCCTGTTCTATTCGTGAAAAAGAAAGATGGGAGTATGCGACTTTATATTGATTATCGGGAGTTGAATCATGTCACCATCAAAAATAGGTACCCATTGCCACGTATTGATGACCTGTTTGACCAGTTACAAGGAGCACAATTCTTTTCAAAATTTGATCTTCGTTATGGATATCATCAGCTGAAGGTTAGAACTGAGGATATTCCAAAGACTGCCTTTAGAACTCGGTACGAGCATTATGAATTCTTTGTCATGTCTTTTGGATTGACTAATGCTCCTGCTGCCTTCATGGATTTGATGAACCGAGTATTCAAGGAATATTTGGATCACTTTGTGGTCGTCTTTATTGATGACATCCTTATTTATTCCAAAAGCCGTGAAGATTATGAGCAACACTTGAGGCTGACACTCCAAAAGCTTCGTGAATACAAGCTTTATGCCAAGTTGAAGAAATGCGAGTTCTGGCTTGAGGAAGTAGCATTCCTTGGGCACGTAGTATCAAGTCATGGAATATCTGTTGACCCGGCAAAGATTGAAGCAATTCAAAGCTGGGAGCAACCTAAATCAGTGACCGAAGTACGTAACTTTCTCGGTTTAGCTGGTTATTATTGGAGATTCATGGAAGAATTTTTTCGAATTGCTACTCCATTAACTCAATTAACTCAGAAAGATACAAAGTTCTGTTGGAGCGAAGAATGTGAGAAGAGTTTTCAAGAACTCAAGAGGAGACTCATTTCAGCAGCTATTCTGACAATATCATCTGGCTCAGAGGGATTTGTCATCAACAGTGATACTTCGGGCAAAGGGTTGAGATGTGTTCTCATGCAACATGGAAAAGTCATAGCCTATGCCTCAAGACAACTTAAATAATATGAGAGGAATTATCCTACTCATGATCTAGAGTTGGCAACTGTTGTCTTCACACTTAAAATTTGGAGGCATTACTTGTATGGGGAAAAAGTGGAGATCTTTACGGATCATAAAAGCCTCAAATATTTCTTCACTCAAAAGGAACTCAACATGCGACAACGATGTTGCCTGGAACTGTTCAAAGATTATGATCATACCATCCAATACCATCCTGAAAAAGCGAACGTGGTAGCTGATGCATTGAGTAGAAGATCATATGCAAGTACGAGTGCGATATTGTCAACGCAAAGGCCCATTTTGTGTGACTTGCAAAGGATGGAGATGGAGTTAAAGACTCTAGGGACCCATGTGATGATGGCGAATATACGAGTAGAACCGACTTTAATTGATAAAGTTAAGGCTGGTCAAGCTACAGACCAGGAGCTGATGCGCATGAGGAAGAAAGTGCAAGAAGGTGCTATGCCGGAAGTAAGAATCGATGAAGAAGGAATACTTCGAGTCAACTCCAGACTTTGTGTTCCTAACGACCCTGATTTAAAGTATAAAATCATGATGGAGGCGCACAACACACCGTTTGCAATCCATCTTAGGAGTACCAAAATGTATCGTGATCTTCATCATACATTTTGGTGGAGCAATATGAAGAGAGAGATAATGCTGTTTATCTCAAGGTGTCTAACTTGTCAACGAGTCAAAGCGGAGTATCAAGTACCAAAAGGTCCATTGTAACCACTTAAAATTCCAGAATGGAAGTGGGAGCACATTACCATGAATTTTGTTACTGGTCTTCCCAAGGTTTCTCAAGGCATTGATACAATTTGGGTCATTGTTGATAGATTGACCAAGTCTGCTCATTTCTTACCAATACGAGAAACTTATACACTTGAACGTCTTGCTCGTATGTACATAAACGAGATTGTAAGACTGCATAGTATGCCAGTATCCATAGTTTTTGATCGAGACACAAGATTCACTTCACGATTTTGGGTTAGTTTGCAAAAAGTTATGGGCACGGATTTACGATTTAGTTCAGCATATCATCCCCAGACGGATGGACAATCAGAGAGGACTATTCAACTCTTGAAGATTTATTAAGACTCTATGTCCTTAACTTTAAGGGAAGTTGGGATAAGTTCTTACCATTGGTGGAGTTTTCCTACAACAACAGTTATCAAGCAAGTATTAGCATGGCTCCATTCGAGGCGTTGTATGGAAGAAAGTGTCGTTCTCCAGTATGCTAGGATGAGGTGGATGAAGCAACGTTGTTGGGACCGAAGTTGGTATGTATAACTACAGAAAAAGATTCAAATGATCCGGCAACGTATAAAAACCTCAAAAGATTGACAAAAGAGTTATGCTGATCTTCATCGAAAGGACGTGGAATTTGATATAGGAGATCATGTGTTGTTACGAGTTGCTCCGTGGAAAGGAGTTACGAGATTTGGAAAGAGAGGAAAGCTCAATCCTCGATTCATTGACCCATTTTTAATCATCGATCGAGTAGGAACTGTGGCCTATAGACTCGCTTTACCGCCAAGTATGTCTCGTGTTCATAATATTTTTCACATATCCATGTTACGTAAATATGTGGAAGACCCGAATCAAATTATTGAGTTAGAACCGGATGAAATAGCAGAAGATTTAACGTATGAAGAGGTTTATGTTCAAATCTTGGATAAGAAGGATCATATTCTACGCTCCAAGGTTATACCTCAAGTCAAAGTTTTATGGAGAAATCATGATATTGAGGAAATGACCTGGGAGTTAGAATCTGAAATGAATTCAAGGTATCTTTACCTCTTCGATATACCAGGTACGTACCCTAATTTCGAGGGCAAAATTTCATAAGAAGGGGAGGTTGTAAGACCCCAACTTTTATAAATAAAGATGAATTTTCTATAAATATTACTTTTGAATATTATGAAGTGAAATTGATATAATGTTATAGTTGTGGGTAATATTTATAAATTTTGCAAAGTATGCAAGTTGCTATATAATATTCGATTGGTCGGGGAATATTCGTTTTAACAGGGAATATTCGTACGACGACACAATCATTGGTGGACCCCACAACGGAATTATTGTCGGATTGAGAAAACGACAAAAATACTTTATGAAAATAACGGCGAAAGTTTTACCATTAATATTGTTGAACTACTCGGTAGTAAAAGTACAGTAATACGCATGATTGCATAGTAGCACACGGTATTGATTATTGATGCTTACGTGATAAGTCACTCAATTTTGGTTATTTGGTATTATTAATGTAATAAAACAGAAAAGCTTTTCATATAGAACAGAATACTTTTATAAAGTTATTCGTTTTATTAGGCTAATAGTAAAATCTTTTTATATAAAACAGAATACTTTTATAAAGTTATCTGTTTTATTAGACAATAATTAGAATATATTACATTTTATTATGCATATCGTTTGCATAGTGCCTGCACAGTGTTTGTACAGTAAAATCTTTTATAAAGTTATTTGTTTTATTAGATTATAAATAGAATATATTATATTTTATTTTAAAAATTTTGCTTTAAATATGGACCGTCAGATTAAAGTAAATCAATCTGGACCGTTCATGAATTAGTTACTATGCAGTCCATTCTTCTATAAATAGAAGCTCATTCCTTCATTATTTCTTACGAATTCACTGAAACTCTAGAGAGAGAAGTTATAGAGAGAAAGAAGAAAAGTATTCTGTTAGTGCACTAGTCATATATCAAGTATTCTTCTTCTTAAGGTAAGGGGTATTATTTCTTTTGTATTCATGAAGAGAACTTTTATTATTCTATTATTTATTATTCTGTTGGAATAACATGTATACGTGGGCTACCCTATACTTGGTAAAATTCTTCTGTTATTCCATTCTTTATTATTCTGTTGGAACATCTTGTCTGTGCATTTACGCCAGACCTGGTTTCGTTATTTATTATTCTGTTGGAACATCTTGTCTGTGCGTTTACGCCGGACCTGGTTCCATTATCTATTATCCTGTCGAAATATCTTGAATGTGCGTTTACGCTGGACCTGGTTCCATTATTTATTATTCTGTCGTAATATCCTGTCAGTGCGTTTATGCATGACCTGGTTCCGTTATTTATTATTCAGTTGGAATAACCTGTCTGTGCGGTCCATTGCATTCCTGGTGATTTCTTTTGTTATTCCATTCTTTATTATACTCAGTTGGTTAAAGTTTTGGCTTTTATACTCTATGAAATTAGTGGAATATCCTTGATATTTGCGTTTCATCCTGTATATTTTCATGGAAATATTCTTGTGAGCATTCTTGAATTTTACTGCATAAAGCAGTATCATGTTGACAATTTGGACGTTATTGGTTCTTGGATTAATTAATTATTGAACTTGTTTTATTGAATTCTTATATCATTGTCATTATTCTCATGTTTATATTTTGTTGAAAGTCATCTATGACATGTAGTGCATAGATGGACTTAGTATGATTATAACCAGGGATTATCCGGTGTAATCATGACCGTAACGTTACAAATGATGTGGTAAAAGTCCTCATTGGCCCGTAGTGCATTGATGGACAATTGTTGGCTTGATTATGACCATTGATGAATGCATGAATATCCTTGGCTATGATGCATGGATAGTTTGTGGTTGTAATACTAATGAATATCCTTGGTCGTAGTGCAGGGATGATGTGGATTATTTATTAAGCTGAGTCTCAGTGATAAAAGTGATACAAAACCTTTTAAATCATAAAAGATAGTAGATTTTATTCTCTACTTGACTCTTTTAATGGATTGCTTGTTCCGCTACAGTTAAACTTGATGTTTGTTATATTTTAACACTGTTGAAGGCTAACGATAAATTATTCTGCATTATCTTAGTCATAATATTTCTTACTGGGCTATTTGAGCTCACCCTTTTGCTTTAATTGTTCTCTTCAGGAAATGAGAACGTAGCGGGGACTAGTCGGGGAACGGAGTGACGATTCAGAGGATAGCATTAGTAGTCCTCACTATTCTACGAAATAGTGTGAAAATAAATGTATTGAGAACTTATTTTGAGTTTGAATCATGTTTAGAAGAAAGTGTTGTATTTAAACTCACAGCTTATGTTTTGTCATATTTTACACGACAGTTGTACAATTAAGTTTTATTTGTATTTTATACCATGCAGTTGACGACTCAGAATAGGTGATGTATACGTATTTTGGGGGCGTCACAATGGTACAAAATTCAAATACAACTTAATAATACAACTGTCGTGTAAAATACGACAAAATATAAACTGAGAGTTTTAAAACGAATATCGTCCTCTAGACAGTATTCAACTCAAATGGAGTCCTTAATACAATTATTATCACACTATTTCATAGAATAGTGAGGACTACTAATGCTATCATCTGGACCGTCACTTTGTTTCCTGACTAGTCCCAGCTACGTTCTCATTTCCTAAAGAGGACAATGAAAGCAAAAGGGTGAGCTCAACTAGCCAGTAAGAAATATTATGACTAAGATAATGCAGAATAATTTATCGTTAGCCTTCAATAGTGTTAAACTGATAAAATATAACAAACATCAAGTTTAACTGCAGCGGAACAAGTAATCCATTAGAAGAGTCAAGTAGATAATAAAATCTACTATCTTCTATAATTTAAAAGGCTTTTCATCACTTTTATCGCTGAGACTCAGCTTAATAAATAATCCACATCATCCCTGCACTACGGCCAATGATATTCATTAGTATCACGACCACAAATTATCCATGCACTACGGGCCAAGGATATTCGTGTATTCATCAATGGTCATGATCATGCCAACAACTGTCCACCAATGCACTACGGGCCAATGAGGACTTTTATCACATCATTTGTAACATTACGGTCATGATTATACCGAATAATCCCCGGTCATAATCATACCAAGTCCATCTATGCACTACAGGCCACATATGACTTTCAATAGAATATAAACACGAGGATGATGACAATGATATAAGAATTCAATAAAACAAGTTCAATGATAAATTTTTAAAGATTTTTAATTTAATTTATCCAGAAATTAATAACGTCCAAATTATCAACATGATACTTCTTTGTGGAGTAAAATTTAAGAATAATATTGTACCAAAAATAATTTGGACCGAAAACGAATCAATTTTTATTATGAATAGTACCCGGGTAAATAGTACTCGAGTGAATAGTACCCCGTGAATAGTACTTCAGAAATATTAACCCCGTGAATAGTACTCTGACATGAAAAAGTTAAAACTAATCAAGAATGCTCTGAATAATATTTCCATTAAAGATATTGGATGAAGCGCAAATATCAAGGATATTCTACTAATTTCGTAGAGTATAGAAGCAAAAATTTTAACAAAATGAGTATAGAATTCGAAATCTGAAACGAAATAATATTACTTACATACTACAGAGTATGGAAGAAAATATTATTTCAAGCGAATATTGAACAAAAATAAATCCCTTACCTCAAAATAACAGTATTTCTGATCGAAATATCGGATGTAAAGTCGAAGGAAACTTGCACTGAATAGCAACTCTCAAAGTATCTAAATACTCACAAAAATACGCTCGATAATATAGAGAGAAAGAAAACTTGTTTCTGGTGTGATTTTCAATTCTAACCTAAGCGCCTATTTATAGGAAAATGCTAGAACGCCAAAAGAGACAAAAATAATAAAGTAATAATATATCATTTCTTTTCTTCTACGCAGAAACCATCCAAGACCAGCCATCTAAGCCTGCCAATTCTGAAAAAAATAGCAGCCCACATGTTCAAAAAAATAAAAATGGGTCCCACCCAATTTTAATAAAAATTATTTTATTTTCTGAACTTCAAAAATTCATAATAAATAGCCTTTTTATCAGAAAAATTCAAATCTAATGTCTATTCCATAGAAAATTTAATTTTCTACAACTTTGTAAATTTAAGTTTTTCCAAATTCCAAACAAAAAATATCCGAAATCCACAAACGGATGATTTTTAATACCTCATAAAATTCATAACTGTTGGAAAAAATCTAATTACGCACAACACGCAAGTATACGTGGTCAACAAGTAATACAGTGAAAGTAGAGTATCCTTCCTACGAGGAATTGTTAATACAAATTACCAAGTACTAACCCGTAACCAACTCAATCTTATTTAAATGAATGAATTTCAAATTATATGAATTAAATTATTTAATTACACTAATTCTAATTACCACTAGTTAAATTAAGATTATGGAGATTTAAGATCACAACTTCACTTATTGCTGTATTTAGGTTAACACACTTCTCATCAATTATTCTCTATCCCGAATTGTTAATCAAGAACACGAAAGTAGTATTAACCACCTCTCGATGCACTAATACCGTATTAACGTCAATCCACAATTAAGATAGAAATCTGTTAAACACCTTAATCAACTAACCCACTATATCTCTTTGTGAATTACAATTGAAGAAAGTTTAAGAATAAGTTCTCTATCCGATTACATGCGATGTCAAGCATATCTTTACCTTAACATTCATCAAGATTAAGCTATTCACAAAATCATGAACACATGCTATCATGATAAGATCTAAATCAATACTTCATCTCTCGAGTTCATATAGATTATCACGGTAATTGTTAGCTAGGAAATTAAGCAATTAAGTCCAAATCACAATAAACAATGCACACAATAGAACATAATAATTGATAGCAAATCATATTAAAATAAACTACACAATAAGATCCATTGTAATCTCAAACAAAGAATTAGTTCATGATTATTGAATTAAAACTAAGAATCAACAATTGAATACACATTAAAAGACAAAGATAGAAGAAGATGAAAAGATATAATCTATTGTCTGTAGATTTAACGCTCCCTCCTTGCTCCTACTTTGAATTTTTAATGGTCTCCAAATTGCTTCAATCTCCAAAACTCATTAGAACTAGGGTTTTGATCTAATTTACTCTAATCTAATCTAATGGATTCTTCCAAAAACTAATGTATATCCTTTTCTTTTATGTCTCTCATCATGTATTTATGGTTCTAATGGACACCCAAGCAAGTTAGACAACTAAGAATCCTATTCTAGCTCAAATTGGACATCAAATGACCCAAATCAGATGTCTTCCCGCCGCCTAGCGCGCCCCGCGCTGTCCCCAAGCCATTCTGGGCGATGACTACTATATTAGAGGAACTGATGGACTAGCGCGCCCCTAGCGCGGTCCGCGCTACTCTGTTTTCTGCTGCGACGTCCTTTGGTAAAATAGACATAACTTTTGATCTCCTTGGAGTTATGGGACCTACCACCCACCAAATCGAAGATATCGACGAGATCTACAACTTTTATTCTTTAATAATTTACAGATTTGGGCTGGAGCAAGGCGGAAATAGAGCTTGAAGTAGATGCTGTGTAAATGGCAAGCATGACAACTCTTAGCTTTGATCTTTGTTGATAAAAAGGTCATAACTCTCGCATCTGAACTCCGATTGGGACGATTCAAGATATTTCGGAAAGCTAAGAAGTAGATCTACAATAAAATCCAAGTTTCAAGCCATGAACATGCATCCAACTTGGTGGTAAAAGCTCTGCAATCTTCCCTTTTTGCATTTGCTTGCATATTTTGGTCCAAAAGATTTCCGAATTGTTTTCCCTTGCTTCTTCATGCCAATGTTATGTCATAGCCTACAAAATAACATAAAATGTATGAAAAGTAACTAAGACACATGAATATACGCAACTAATTCAAGTAAAAGATACCGGATAAGTAGGTATAAAACCTACTTATCAAATACCCCCAAACTTAAACCGTTGCTTGTCCCCAAGCAACACAACATAATGCAATACAATGCAATGAAATACAACTAATCTATATGCCTACGAATCCAACAATATTGATAGAATCAAATCTATTCTCTCGGCCTCAGAGAAATCAAGCAAACACGACAATACTTTATATCAAAACCAATCAACAATTTCCTAGTCAATCATCAAGTCTTAAACTGTTATTACTGGTATAGTGTGTGTGTACTCCACAACAATGTTAACTGATATAAAATTAAATTTAACACATAACAAGTTTCTTTGAAGGCATCATACAGTGTAAACTCAAGAAATCCAAAAAAAAGCTAGATCCAACTAAAATCAAACAATTACCAATATCGAGGGTCAACTTGGGATACTTATGCTTTATTTTTCATTTACGGGGGCTTTTTACTCTTATTTCCCGTTTTATTATCTCTTTTTTTTGTTTATATACACATAGCTATGCAATGTCTTATTCTCTTAGACTTTTCAATTCTACCTTAACGAGCTTTCGACCAACGACTCCCAGACCATTAAGATCTTAGGGCGCTAGGTGTAGAGACAATCCCCTCGGGCTTACTTACTCAAGTAACAAAGGCCACAAAACTAGACAAGCACGTCACGGTGTTTATTCATACTTTTTTTTCTTTTTTTTATAGCTTATATACCCCAAATATTCCCCCAAACTTAGGTTCTTGTCTAACTTTAGTCATCGCTACTTATTCTTGTCATTCTTTCATTTAAACTAGCATTATCATTTAGAATCCCATTATGTATCAATTTAAACTCAATCAATTAACAAGGTTCTTTCTAATGTGCTAACCTTGATTATACCAGTTTCAAACAGGAAAAGATTCAATTCATAACAAGAAATCACATCAAAGCTCTAATAATTAGTAGTATACTTGTCTACTCAATTCCAATCTCATCATTGGCCAAAATAAACTGAACTATCTAATAGCTGGAATCATGCAAGATGAACATAGTAACTAACTATTATTTTTGATATTTGATTTTTGATTTTTGATTTTTTTTTAATAATGAACCTAAACTATATTAATTACATATGCAAAATAACATAACATAAACATGAAACTAAACATGCAATAACGAACCAAACTGAACTCCCCCAAACTTAGCAATTACAATGTCCTAATTATAAGAATATAGTGATAAGTAGAAGAGAACTTCCCTGTAATCAGCTAAGCGTGAAGTGATGGTGGCGATGGCGGCGACGATCATTTTCCTATCCATTGAACCTCCAATACCTGTAATAAAGAGAGACAACATGGATTAGATTATAAGAGAGCTTAATAAGCAAATTAATTCCTATCTACTAAATAAACTAGTAAAACATATAAATATAAAAAATCCTGGGTTGCCTCCCAGTCAACGCTTGATTTACAGTCTTTCAGCCTGACTTTGTCTGGTCAATGCTATCCAATTCCTCTTCGAAAGTTGAGGAACCCTCCATCAATCAGAAATAATATAACTTTTGGTAGGTTCCCATTTGTGATGGCTAATGCATCAAAGTCACCTAGCATACTCAGATTTGGTATGATCTCATTCAAGAACGTCCAACATCTAGGTGTTTTCTCCATTGTGTATGTGATCACTTTGGGCCATGGAAGCTTGTCACACACAATGGGCTCTTCGTCTATCTTCTCTTTATCTTCCCACCATGGATTGAAAATTGTACTCACTTTTATGTTAACAAGAGCTTTGCCGACAACATGACTACCAAGTGGGCACGGTTTTGCAAATCTGACGGACTCTTTGATCTTTGGTGGAGACCCATTTAGATCTTCGTTGACCTCTATTTCATTATCCCCAATTGTGTCCACACTTTCGATATCTTGTGGCTCATCCAGTTGCAGATTTGGTTCTGCTTCTCCGTCAATTTCGGAATCCTCGTCATAACACCAATTATTTTGAGGACAGTTGTGCAAGGCTTTGAGCATTTGATCTACCTGATTCTGCAGATTGTGACGTGATATCTCTTGATTCTGAATTGACCGCTCTTGATTTATCCTCCTCTCCTCATTTGATGCTATGAACTTGGACAATAATTCCTCTAACTTTGACTTTTCTTCTTTTAATGGGGGTTGATAAGAGAAATATGGCGTGTATGTTGGATCTTGAATAGAGTATTGGTCTTGATAGTTGTAGCTCCATGAAGAATTCGGGTGATACTCCCAAACTTGATCATAATTATCATATGCATACTGATTGAGGTAGTTACCACCATATTGTACCGGCCCAAGATTGATGGTGCATTGATTACTCGGGTGATTGACAGCACAATAGTCGCAAATAACTGCAATCCTTCGACTCCTTTGGGCTGCAAAAATGTCTAACTTCCTCGAAAGTTCTTCAATCTGTGCTGACACTGCGGAAAGTGTCGCGAGTCTGTCAATCTCCGCTCCCCTTGGCTGAGTCATTCTTGCCATCCTTCGACTCCGTTGGGCTCGAATAACCTCCAACGTCTTTGAAGTTGCTTCAATTTGTATTATCTCTATATAAGATGTATTAAGTCCATCAATCCCTATTTCCCTTGGTTGAGTCATGTTCGTGTATGGCCATTGATACGCAAAGTCATCCATGGTACCTGAAAAGAGAGAAATATAGGAAGAGAATTAAAAATAAAAATAAAAATATTTAAATTAAGACTAATTTGATTGAAATTAATATTGGCAAAGAGATATTAAACTAATTCCCCGGCAGCGATGCCAAAAACTTGTTGGGTAAAATCTAATTATGCACAACACGCAAGTATACGTGGTCAACAAGTAATACAATGAAAGTAGAGTATCGTTCCCACGAGAAATTATTAATATAAATTACCAAGTACTAACCCGTAACCAACTCAATCTTATTTAAACAAATGAATTTCAAATTATATGAATTAAATTATTTAATTACACTAATTCTAATTACCACAAGTTAAATTAAGATTATGGAGATTTAAGATCACAACTTCACTTATTGCTGCATTTAGGTTAACACACTTCTCATCAATTATTCTCTATCCTGAATTGTTAATCAAGAACATGAAAGTAGTATTAACCACCTCTCGATGCTCTAATACCGTATTAACGTCAATCCACAATTAAGATAGAAATCCGTTAAACACCTTAATTAACTAACCCACTATATCTCTATGTGAATTATAATTGAAGAAAGTTTAAGAATAAGTTCTCTATCTGATTACATGCGATGTAAAGCATATCTCTACCTTAACATTCATCAAGATTAAGCTATTTCACAAAATCATGAACACATGCTATCATGATAAGATCTAAATCAATACTTCATCTCTCAAGTTCATATAGATTATCACGGTAATTGTTAGCTAGGCAATTAAGCAATTAAGTCTAAATCACAATAGACAATCCTCACAATAGAATATAATAATTGATAGCCAAGCATATTAAAATAAACTACACAATAAGATCCATTGTAATCTCAAACAAAGAATTAGTTCATGATTATTGAATTAAAATTAAGAATCCACAATTGAATATACATTAAAAGACAATGATAGAAGAAGATGAAAAGATATAATCTATTGTCTGTAGATTTGACGCTCCCTCCTTGCTCCTACCTTGAATCTTCAATGGTCTCCAAGTTGCTTCAATCTCCAAAACTCATTAGAACTAGAGTTTTAATCTAATTTACTCTAATCTAATCTAATGGAATTCTTCCAAAAACTAATCTATATCCCCTTCTTTTATGTCTCTCATCATGTATTTATAGTTCTAATGGACACCTAAGCAAGTTAGACAACTAATAATCCTGCTCTAGCTCAAATTGGATATCAAATGACCCAAATCAGATGTCTTCCCACCGCCTAGCGCACCCCGCGCTGTCCCCAAGCCATTATGGGCACTGACCGCGCTACTGTAGCAGAGGAACTGATGGACTAGCGTGCCCCTAGCGCGGTCCGCGCTACTCTATTTTCTGCTGCGACGTCCTTTGGTAAAACAAGCATAACTTTTGATCTTCTTGGAATTACGGGGCCTGCCACCCATCAAATCGAAGATATCGACGAGATCTATAAATTTTATTTTTTAACAATTTACAGATTCGGGCTGGAGCAAGGCGAAAATCGAGCTTGAAGTAGATGTTGTGTAAATGGCAAGCATGACAACTCTTAACTTTGATCTTTGTTGATAAAAAGGCCATAACTCTCGTATCCGAACTCCGATTGGGACGATTCAAGATTTTTCAGAAAGCTAAGAAGTAGATCTACAATAAAATCCAAGTTCTAAGCCATGAATATGCATCCAACGTGGTGTTAAAAGCCCTGCAATATTTCTTTTTTTGCATTTGCTTGCATATTTTGGTCCAAAAGATTTCCGAATTGCTTTCCCTTGCCTCTTCATGCCAATTTATGTCATAGCCTACAAAATAACATAAAATGTATGAAAAGTAACTAAGACATATGAATATACGCAACTAATTCAAGTAAAAGATACCGAATAAGTAGGTATAAAACCTACTTATCAATAACAAATCATACGTTAATTTTTAACGGTTCAAAATTTGTGGACATATACTTAACTTATCTATGCATAACATATCCAAAAATCACAATGATCAAATGTTTGGATTAAAATTGTAACTCACACAATAGAGCTTTAAGAACACCGATTTGATTTTTTAATACTTGCAATCCGACAAAATACTGATAAAACACCTCAACATTAATTTTTTCATTTATAACCACATAAAATAAATATTTTCCTATCCATCATTTATGTCCACATAAAATAAATATTTCCTTATCATATAAATCAATAATTAATTATTCACAAATAATATTATTGAATCACAATAATGACAACCAGGCTATTCTCAAGAAAGAGGGGCCTTTTCGATAAGGATTTCTCCTTACTGGCGCGCAATTAGGTGACCAAACCTCTCATTGACAAAAATTTCTAGACATTGTCAATAATACTATCTAATAATATTATTCAATTAATATGAATTATTGATTTAATAATGAAAAATACTGTGCAGTGACAATTATTGAAACAACAATAATATAAAATATCAACGCAGTAATTATTAAATCAATAAAATAAAATATTGAACAGTAATTACTGTAATAATTATTGAGTAGTGCCTTCTTACGTAAGAATTAATAATTCAAAAATACTGTGCAATACCATGTGCTACTGTGCAACAACGCTTATTACTGTATTTTAATCACCAGGTATTCTAACAGTTAACGGTAAAACTTTCGCCGTTATTTTATAAAAAGATATTTTTGTCGTTTTCTCAATCCGACAATAATTCTGTTGTGGGGTCCACCAATGATTGTGCCGTCGTACGAATATTCCTTGTTAAAATGAATATTCCCCGACCAATCGAATATTATATAACAACTTACGTACTTAGCAAAATTTATAAATATTATCCACAACTATAACATTATATCATATTCACTCCATAATATTCAAAAATGATATTTATAAAAAATTCATCTTTATTCTTAAAAGTTAGGATCTTACAACCTCCCCTTCTTATGAAATTTCGCCCTCAAAATTAGGGTACATACCTGGTATGTCGAAGAGGTAAGGATACATTGATTTCATTTCAGATTCTAACTCCCTGATCATTTCCTCAACATCATGGTTTTTCCACAAAACTTTGACTTGAGGTATAACCTTGGAGCGTAAAATATGCTTCTTCTTATCCAAGATTTTAATAGGAACCTCTTCATACGTTAAATCTTCTGCTATTTGGTCCGGTTCTAACTCAATAATGTGATTCGGGTCTTTCACATATTTACGTAATATAGATATGTAAAAAACGTTATGAACACGAGACATACTTGGCGGTAAGGCGAGTCTATAGGCCACAGTTCCTACTCATTCGAGGATTAAAAATGGGCCAAAGAATTGAGGATTGAGCTTTCCTCTCTTTCCAAATTGGTGGTTAAAAGGCTGTTTGTATAAGTTTATTGATGAATTAATTCATGTTATGTAGTTATTTGGGAATAAAACCATATTACAGTGAATTGGTATAAATATATATGACTATGGCTTAGTTTAAAGTAAAACTGAGGTTTGATTAGTTGTTTAATATATATATTGACTATCGAATTCGAAAGAGGATGAATAAACATTAGCATAGTATGTTGAATTAACTATATTAGTTGAAAAACAAAATCACAGTGATGATTTTTCACTGAAACTTTCAAAAAGTGAAGTTTTAACAAAAAATAGTGAAAATTAATGGTGGTATTTTGAATGTTTATGTTGTTTAGATGGCTAGAAACGAGTTAGAAAATATTAGATTTTGTTTTTGTAAACCAATTACACCTTGGGTAGGTTGGTATGGTTGTTAGAAAGGAGTTTGGAGGCCCAATTTGGCTTTTCGTAGTATTCTAGAGCTGAAATCATAAAATCACAGCAGGGACCCCCACCCCGGCGGGCCCCCCCAGTGCAAAAAACCCCGCCCCGATGGGGGGGGATAGTCTATCTAGCCAAATTTTGGAAAAAAATTGACCAGACATGTTTTACTAAAATGAGCATAACTTTTTCATACGAACTCTGATTGAGACGATTCAAGATGATCTGGAATGAGGACGAATAGACCTACAACTTTTATTCTTTAAGTTTTTTAATTTGAGGTCAGGAATATGGGTCAAAATTGTCATATTTAGGACTATTATGTTTTCGAAGGCAATCGGAGGGCGTCAGACATGCACGTATGCAAGTGTAGTGCTCTTGACGATAAAAGATATTATTCTAAGTTATAAAACATGAATGTTAGTAAATATAATGATGTTTAGCATTAGTAAATGATGTATTAGATAAGTTGTATAAGCATACTAAGCATACACAAGAGAGACAAATTGGGTGTGTGACGAATGAACGTCGAAACGTCGTGACAAATGTTAATGAACGTAAAAAAGTGTTTTAAATCAAATGAAATAAATATTATAAGATAGTGAATGGGGTTAATATAAAACCAATAAGTAGTCCTAGCAAGACTTAAACACTTGAATGAACTTCGAGTATGAAATATAGTGAGATGTAAGTTGAAAGTTAACACAATCAAATTGAACATTGTGTATTGATTAATAAGAATGGTTATGGGATGTAGAGTAAAGTTTACTTTACAACTACTATACGTTGCTATGTGACTAATAATTGATGTGTATGATTATATAATTGTGTAGGGCACGTGAAGTGCAGATAACTATAAGCTGTTAAAATGTTATTGGTAAACAACGATCAAGGCAAGTCTTTCAGTTCCTATTTGCTATGTGAACTTGATGATTAACTATTTTAAATATTTATTACAAAGAGCATGATGTGTTATATATATGTTGAAAGTATAAAACGTTAAAGTCAATGTATGACTACGTTGATTAAGTATTGAATGTTGATTGAGTAAGGAACTCAATCTTTATACTTGTTATGTAAACTGCAGCATGTATGTTATGTTATTCCAATGATTATGAGATAAATGTTGAGCATGTTATTATGTGCTATGTGATGCATGAAAACTGTTAGATTTTGCTAGGCTGTCGAGCTCAACCTTGCAAATAACCATTTTTGCAGGTCAAGATTTTAAGGTAAGGATACGTGCTAAGTGAATTATAGAGATTCATATTCGTGAAGATTACTCATATTTTATGAGAAATGTATTTAATATTTTGAATGTAACATCATGTTGAATTGTAAGTTGAGCTATCCGGTGTATTTGGATATCTATTTATGATGTAAGACTTTGTATAGTCTCTTTGTTGTAACGATTCATGATATAAATTTTAATCGAAGAGATGTAATGTAAAGGTTGCGATTTAGGACAATACACAAGGAAATGTATAAAAGTTTAAATATTCTGTATTTTTAGTGATTTTAATATCGAATAATGATGTAAAGATAGATTAAAGTTGTATTGTTAACGATCGAGAAGGAGAATATTATTGTATAAATTTTGGGTCGTTACAGAGACTTTCCTCCGCGTTTGGTTTATCAGAGGCTGACCTATCTTAGGTTACTCTCGCGGCTTTTTGGCATGAAGGTTCCCAAATTATCGCAATTTACTCAACGAAAAGTTAATCCGGTCTTTTAACTGGAGCAAATTTGGGTGGTGCCTTTCCCGAGCCTCATTGGAATTATTCTTCCTATGAGTCCAGCAATCAAACACCAACATGATAGCCTCCTGATGGAGGAACCACATAACATATATTCACATACAATGTGTCTCACCGTTTATGAAAATGATGACATGTGCGAGGCACTAATATCATAGATAAATATTTTGTAGTGCAGTTTAAAAAATGTATTCGTACACATTCATCATAAATATAAATACAACATCCACACAAAAGCATATAACAGTTTTGAAAAGCTTGTAATATCGGCTTAAGTTCTCTTACTGGTTGTCCCCAGCAGAGTCACCACCTGTCGACGTCGGGATTTTTATTTGTCCCTTTTCTATTCTTGTTCTTTTGTGTTCTCATATTAGGTGAGATTTATTTGAAAAATAAGCGAAAAAGGTCTGACATGTATACGTCGACGATTGGACTATAAGAGTCGCCAGTTGGTTTTTTAACTGGTTGTACTAACACAACCGATAAAAGGTTTGCACATTGACCCAGTGATATGACACTGCTAAACGGGTCTGTGAAATCGAGATTCATTAGGATCCGGGGACTTGCTTATGCAGAGGGAAGGTGTTAGGCACCCCCCGACATCCATGTTACCACGGTGACATCCACTTTTCAAGAAACTATTATATGAATATGTGTGTGTGTGTGGGTCAATGTGTTGTTCTTTGAAAGTAGTGCTATACCTCGTTCGCACCTATATACAAAGGGTTTGAATTTATGTAAAAATTCAGTTTTAAACAAGATATAGCAGTGATATTTTATAAAAATGGTTTCTCAAACCCTGTGCTCAATAGTAATTGAGGCCTTTGATACTTCTATTTTATTAAATGGTCGGCTTGATGGCTTTTATTTTTGAGATGCGAAGCATTTTCGAGAAAATAATGTACAAAGCAGTGCCGAACTCCACGTGGGTATGAAAACCATCTAAGGAAATCCAAGCACCGTGAATAATTTACAAGATGCTTACAGCTGAAAATGTCCATCACGGGAACCGAATCTAGATTTAATAAACTGAATCTGCGATCACATGATTCCTAGGCTCACATGATACCACAGTTTGTATGAAAGCAGTAAGCAGTTATATATATATAAGTTGTAAATATATGTATACAGACATGATCAACCACCACGAAGCACCTCCATACGGGATCGAAAATGTAATTGTATAAAAGCAGTATATACATATATATATATATATATATATATATATATATATATATAAACTGAAATAAAACCACGGATCGAAGTTCGAGCATACACACGCAACACGTCTCTCAACGTGAAGAATAGTGTGTGCAAAGATGAAGAGAAATACTTTAAAGTATTGAAGAAGGCTTACAGTGGGCTGCCAAAGAAGACTTCAATAGCTTTAAGTGGATGAACACTCGGCTCCCGCTAGTAAGAAGTAGCTATATATGAGCTTACAAGTGTTTAAAATGAGAAAGCACTCAGTTTAGGGTGTGTACAGAGTAAATTGGACAGGGCTTCGTCGCCTTTTTCTCTTACAAAATTGCCACCCCCAGCCCTCTAGGTGCCCCGGGCTCCGCGGGTCCTGTCATCTCGAAGTACGTGCACGTATGCAATGTGATGTCCCCTCAAACTTTTAGAACTTCAATCCGGGCATCCAACTGAGGTGTATAAGACCTATTTCGAATCGCCGTTGTCTAGAGTTACGCAATGACATGGGATTAAAGGTTGTACGAAGTTAGAAAGATGGGACCATGCGCTCAGGTCTTCAAGCTTCAAATTCTATTCGTTATCTTGCGTAATAGTCACCCGGGATTGAACTTCCTTGGTTCTTGTGGGACATTGCTGTGTAGAAATGTATGTCTGAAATGTTAAGACGATGCGATGTGGCGTCAAGGTGGCAAGATGATGACTTTGCCCCTCACCAGGGTTATATCTGGCTTAGGCTGATAAAGCAGATGTTACTCAGGATTATCTCTGGGATTGGACTGCTGCATGTGTTGAAGGTCCTCAGTGTCATCTTTGAGGTGTGCCTGTCTTCCCGGTGTTATTTCAGGTTTTTATTGAGTGCCTCGGTGTGAGTGCTGAGTGTTCTGAAGCTGTTTGCATGGCTTTGAAATAAGTATTTTTGGGGTTATCTCCGAAACTGCAACTACATTCCTTGGGGTTATCTCCAAGGTTAGTGTTGCTATTCCCGGTATCGGGACTGAGACTGAATATCTCAGGGTTATCTCTAAGATGAATCAGCCTTCTCCAGTGGAATTTTCGGTATTGAAACTGCATGCCTCGGGGTTATCTCTGAGGTTAGAAGTGATACTCCCGGTGTATATTTCGGGGTTAAAACTGAACTTTCGGTAGTATCCGGATAGGATATGAGCTGTCTTCCAAGGTTATCTCTGAAAGAAGAATCTGCCCTTCTGTAATGTCAGTAACAGGTGTGCAAAAAATTTTGCGTGTCTACAGGAATCTCAATACCCTTGTGCTGAATGGGTTAAATTGTATGTAAGGGGGTAGCTGCATCTGTCTTAGAAGATATGACTGCTACGACTTCTTTCCACTTTGTAGGAAACGCATCCCCACTCTCTAGTACTACAGCATCATCTTCTGCCATCTGTAGGACACCGCTGTCAATTAAATTCTGGATAAGGTGGCGGAGTGCCCAGCATTCTTCTGTGTTGTGACAGCGAGATTGGCAGTGATACTGGCACACTCCATTGAAATCAAACTATGTTAACCGCAGGCTGATTGGAGGTAGCAGAGTTGTGATTCTTCCTTCATGTATCAACATCTGCAATATTTCTTCCATCGTTTTGCCTAGGTATGTAAATTCCCTTTTGTTGGCAAAATCCCGACGGGCTTTGGCATTTGCTCTTTTTACAATTTTATCCGCCAGTGTTTCATTTTCTGGAGTACACGGTGAAGTGTTTGTAACAAGAGGAAGGAGAATAGCATGCTCCTAACTAAATAATTGGCGTGTGACCTGGTGCTGATGGACCACTAATTCTGCCAATTAGTTAACTTGCTCACAGAGAGTCTTCATTTTTCGTTCCATCGTATACTGGAACTGAGCAAAATCCCATTTATCAGCACCATCCTTGCTGGTCTGGGATGATCCACCACCATGATTATTAGAACTTTGTCCACTACTCCAATTAATCATATTAACGTCATGTTCTTTGTGTTGAGAAAGAGGGTTGTCTTGCACATGGGGTTGGTCGGGTTTAGCTACCACGATCTCATCATTATCAATCAAATCCTGGATATTGTGTTTCAAGGCCCATCAATCTTGAGTATCATGTCCTAGAGATCCACCATTGTGACGCCCCTAAATTCGGGTATCTTCCAACCCGACAGATGGTGCTACACGGTGCTACAGTTCACACAAACATTCAATTGAAATTCCTTAAAAGAACGAATATATCTTATATATATTCAAAATAATATTAACATTCCCCCAGGTTCTTTATAACTGTTACATTTGTCCTGGTCATAATATCAAGTATTATCATTACAAACCTATACTATTACATAAGTGATCTACGGGTTCGCCTTAGCCTTCCCTTTTTCCTTGTCGGATCCGTCGGTCCGTTCGATCTTAGCTGCATTCATATGGTTCAAGCAAGAGTGAGCCTAACTAGCTCAGCAAGTACAACAATTCTAATAAAACTAGCATGCTTGAAACATAGGAATCGTATATATTCAATAACTGAACAATAGTTATGAAGTACTATCGATAATTGAAAATAGCACTTCTTTCCATTCAAAACGTTTTACAATAACAATATTCAATAAAACATCAATTTCGGTCCAAGACCATGGGCATTTCATAAGTTCTTTGAAAAGGACATCCCGCCACGAAGTCCGTAAGTTCAGCATAGCTTACGAGCACGTCTAGATGATCAACCTATAGTACTCTATATTGATCAACACTACATTCATTAAACGTGTGTACGTCTAAGTTGTGGCAACCTCACGTGCCTGTCGTTTGACGACAAAACAATTTAGCATACTCAGTCTCCTTTTGAAAACCACGCCAATATAAGTTTGGTAAATCATTGACAATACTTTGATAGATTATAAGAAATCCAACATATCGTAAGTCTAGCCGAAAGAATTGGCGTTGACTTCATCAGACATTAACTCATGCGTAAGAATACATGAATCACAAAGCTTGTCCAGATTGAACTAAAATAAGGGTTAGAATACTTGCCTTTAGCATCTGCTACAGTTATAACACGTGCACTTTAAGTCCTTAAGTCTCTACAGTAGATGATAACATCACATAACACATTAGGTCATGAATAACATACATGGTTCCAAAAGAATCTTACCCTTCTTCTCAATCTAAATACGTATTAGATTTGTTATTATTTGTTCCGGCTTGCCGTTATAACTGACACTGTCATTATGTTCATGTTCGTTTGATTATCTTTAACCTTTAGTTATCAAACTTAAGGTTTAACAAGGCTTTACAGTGTTATAATTAAGCTTTACTTCATTACTAATCAATTCACTTTCTTTCTTTACTTGTAATTTTTCCTTTCTATGAAATCCTTAAGGCTGGCGCTGCGGCGCCAACATTCCTCCTCTGTGTCACGCCGCGGCGTGAGTTAGCAGTGTGTATGGCCCAGACTCGGTGCTGCGGCGCGAGTTCCAGCTCTCTATGTCACGCTGCGGTGCCAACTAACAGTGTACTATAGTCCAGCCTCGCGCTGCAGCATGGGCTTTTATGCCTTGAGTCGCGCTGCGGCGCGGACTCTGTGCCTCAGAAAATTTTGACAGATTTTTAACTTTATGAGATTCCCGGGCTCGTAACTTCTTTATTATAAGTCCGAATTAGCTCGTTCAAGAGCCTACGATTCATAAATTACACACTCTACGTGTTCATACAAGAATTCTATCTATTTTACTTTATTGACTAAAAATTCACCTATTAGTCCATTTTTAACAAAAACGATAAACGTTTGTGAACGTTCAACGCTCATTTCTTCATTCTAAGTCGAAATCCGATCATTTTTGAGTTTGCAACTCTATAATGCCAAATAAAATTTGTCTCCATCAACAACTAACATTTCTGAGTTCAAACACAAAATTCGACTTCCAATTCGACAATTTCACGAATTCGACGATTATCGTCCAATCATGTGAATTCCGGCAAAACTTCGTTACTAACGATTTGTTCATCATTCCAAACGGATTCAATTCAATAACTAGACATATCAACCTATATAATATAACAACTTATTTTCATGCTAAGTTATTACATGTTCTTCATGAACTTATTTACTTATCAAAGTATAAATTTCATATAACTTTTGTCTCTCATGGCTTGTGATAGTTAAAGTTTTCTAACCATCATGTCTACATCTTATTATCATACTATTCTTCGTACATATAGACATGATATAAGTCTTTCAAGTTCTTCTTTAGTTCATAGCTTATTAATGGACAATGTGCTTATTCCCGGCTCATTAATACTTAAGTCATTAACTTATCCCTTCTTATGATTTCTTATCATACAAGACCATCACTTCACTATCAAGCTATTATGGAAGAGATGGAAGAATAGAGGACAAGAGTCTTACCCTTGATGAACTAGTTATTCTTCTTCTTCTTGAAACAAATATGGAAGTTTAGCTTATAAGTGCTTATTCTCTCTACTAATTAAGTTACTTTATGTTGGATGAAAACTAACAATCCAACAAATGAATTTTAAGCTTGCTATTTATGGGCTTGCTAATGTTAGGGCAAAAGTATCATTAGGACATCCACCTCCTTAAGTAACCTCCTTACTATTCATGACTTAAGCTCTAAGTAAACTTGCCCATTACACAACTTCCTTCCCCACCACACAAAGTTCTTGGTCACCAATTCTCCTAGGGGTTGCCCCATGGATCAAGCTTTACCCATTGGATCATATCTTGGGCTTAGATTTTAAATTACTTAACTTATCTTTGGGCTTGCATTAATTTAATTTGGGCTTAATATAAACCACCTCTTGGGCTAGCACCTTAATGTTTATTGGACTAATCAATTGTTTACACAATCCTACTAGTCCATTCCATTTAACTAAAAGTCTTATAACAAATACTATACGTATAATTCTCATATACTAAATCATAATATACGGAATACCATCATTCCTACATACTCGTATCATACTCGTATATATTACCTCGCACAATACATACGTATCATACGATCATAACATTAAATTCTTAACACTTGATTTTTCCTAACGTGCTCAAATTAAGTCCGCATGTAAAATATTGCGTTTTCCATACTTGAATTATTATTAGATAATCCATCTCACCTCGATATTATAACGTTACATATTTCTCGGAAGTTCAAAAATAATTCTTGAGCGGAAAACGATGAATAGTATTTTTCGTAAAATTTCTCGAAAAGCTTTTATTTTCGTCTTGAAAATTCAAACACTTTAATTCCTTTACGTAGTCAAAATACTACGATGTTTCGACGTTTCTAGGTTATAGAACGACATTCATCTTACTAGCACATAATAATAACAAATATTTTTATTTTATTCATTATAAAAGTATTTACAAAAGGTTCGATTTTTTTCGGGGCGTTACACTCTCTCCCTCTGACAAGGATTCTATCCCCAGAATCTCGAAAAAAAAAATTACACAAACAAATGAGGGTAATTCTTCTTCATCTTTTTTCAAGTTCCCACGTTACTTCTTCGACATCGTGGCTCTTCTATAACACCTATACAGAAGATATAACTGTGTTCCGTAGAACTTGCTCTTTTCTATCGATGATTTGAATCGGTATCTCCTCATATGTTAAGTCCTTCTTCATATGAATCAGCTCATACTCTATTACGTGTTTGTAGTAAGGCTTATAGGGACATAATACATATACGTGAAACACATTATGTATCCTAATGATAATTTGTTGTATATTATCTTAGTCATAATATTCTTTACTTGGTTAGTTGAGATCACCCTTTTCTTTTTTCTTCTTTTTTTTCAGGAGGCAATAATATAGCGGGAACTAGTCGGGGTGTGGAGTGATTTTTTCAGTCAGTTGTGTTAGTAGTCCTCACTATTTTGTAAAATAGTGTTTCAATAATTGTAATGAAAACTTATTTGAGTGTGGATATTGCCTAGAAGACAATATTTGTATTTAAACTCACAGTTTATGTGTTGTGCTATTTTGCATGACAATTGTAGTAATGATGTTGTAGTTGTTTCTGTACCATGTATTTGGCTACTCAGAATAGGTGATGTATACCTATTTTGGGGGCATCACAGTTGGTATCAGAGCTTAGGAATATAGTCTCTGGCAGAGATCGGGGAATAGAACTAGGAGTGGAGAGACGAGTAAATCCTTCGCTAGTGTGTCCTACCTAAGCTTATTTGTTGGTAGATCATAATATAGGAGTATTATGTGGTATGTCAATTTCTTTAATTAACCCTTGTTTTATGGTAGTATTTGAGAATGGCAACTGAGAATGTTAACAATTGAGTGAATGAGACCGTGGAGACACCTTTAATCACCAACCAGGGGAACGTGCCGAAAGGCAATATTCCTCCTATAAACAACACTACCGAACAAATGATGAATGATAGAATGTTTAGAAGCTTTTTGCAGTTCATGCAAAATCATACGAGGGAGACTCGTGTACAAAATACAAGTGGAAATGATAGCAACGCGTAGCTTATAACAGCCAAGCAGTTCAAAGAGTTGGGACCACCAAAATATGTGGGAAAGCCGAATTCAATCAAGGCGAAAACGTGGGTCAAGAAAATTACCAAGATATTTGATATCTTGGGATGCACGGAGGAATAGAAGGTTCCATTCACCACCTTTATGTTCTGTGGTGAGGCAGACTACTGGTGGGAGTCTATGAAGCGTACCCAGCCAGTCGCATTCAATATATCTTGGGTATCAATGACAACTAGTGGGGAGAAAAATATTCGGACAAAAGCGGTAACCACTCTGGTGGTAATCGTAGCCATGATTGTAGAAGAAGTGAGTCGGGGGGAGATTTCAAAAAGAGAAGGTATAATAATGATAATGTGAATACGTTAGCACCGATATCAACTATTTTTAGGGGAGGAGAATGATCACCGGTCGTTTGTTACAAATGTTGGAAATAGGGACATATCAGCCCAAATTGCTCATAAAAATTCAAGGTATGTTATAACTGTGGAAAGGAAGGTCATATAGCTAGAGATTATCTTGTAGCGAAACCAAGTCCAACGGGGATGGTGACTCCAACGGCTGTTCTAGACAAGTCAAAGTCAGTGGTTCCTGGAAGAGCGTTTGTCGTGACTAGCCAAAATGCGAGGAACCCGAACGAGGTGATCACGGGTAAGCTAATCATAAACTCTTGCGAAGTTTATACGTTATTATATATCGGTTCTACCCATTCTTTTATCTCTCCTGCTTGTGCTCAACGTTTAAACTTGACTCCAGAGAAATTAGACTTTGACTTATCTGTTGAGACTCTGTTAGGAGAAACTTTCATTACATCTACTGTTTATAAATCTTGCTTGATCCAAGTTGGTACCATCACATTACATGTTGATCTTATTTCTTTGAAAATACTTGCATTTCATGTCATTTTAGGGATTGATTGGTTAACTATTCATCATGCCAAAATTGATTATTTTCGTAAGGTTATTAGTTTTCATATTCCTAACCAACCTGTTATGTGAATTCAAGCTGCCAAACCACTAAAGTCAACCACTATCATATCAAGCCATAAAGCTATTCGTTTATTGAAAAACGGATGTCAAGCTTTCTTAGCCCATGTTACGGACTTGAACAAAAACACGTCAGATTTGAATAATATTTCGATTGTTAGTGAATTTCCTGAAGAACTTTCCGGTCTACCCCCAAAACATGAAGTTGATTTCTTTATTGACCTTGAACCCGGTACAAAACCCATTTCAAAAACCCCATATCGAATGACTCCTATTGAACTTCACGAGTTAAAGGTCCAACTGTAGGAGTTGTTGGACATCAGTTTCATTCGTCATAGTACATCTCCTTGGAGTGCTCCTATTTTATTTGTAAAGAAGAAAGACGGGAGTATGCGACTTTGTATTGACTATCGGGAATTGAACCATGTCACCATCAAGAATAGGTATCCGCTACCTCGCATTGATGACCTATTTGACCAGTTGCAAGGAGCACAATTCTTTTCAAAGATCGATCTTCATTCTGGATATCATCAGCTGAAGATTAAAACTGAGGATATTTCGAAGACTGCCTTCAGAACTCGGTATGGGCATTATAAATTCTTAGTCATGTCTTTTGGATTGACTAATGCTCCTGTTGCTTTCATGGATATGATGAACCGTGTGTTCTAGGAATACTTGGATCAGTTCGTTATTGTCTTTATTGATGACATCCTCATCTATTCTAAAAGCCGTGAAGATCATGAGCACCATTTGAAGCTAGTACTTCAAAGGCTTCGCGATAACAAGCTATATACCAAGTTGAAGAAATGCGAGTTCTAGCTTGAGGAAGTAGCATTCCTTGGGCACGTGGTGTTAAAACATAGAGTATCTATTGACTCGGCGAAGATTAAAGCCATACAAAGTTGGGAGCAAATGAAGTCGGTGACTGAAGTACGTAGCTTTTTGGGCTTAGCTGGTTATTATCGGAGATTCGTGGAAGGATTTTCTCGAATCGCTACTCCGTTAACTCAGCTGACTAGGAAAGATATAAAATTCATATGGAGCGAGAAATGCGAGAAGAGTTTCCAAGAGCTCAAAAGGATACTCATTTCAGCACCTGTTCTGACAATACCATCTGGTTCGGATGGATTTGTTATCTACAACGATGCTTCAGGAAAAGGGTTAGGATGTGTTCTCATGCAACATGGGAAAGTCATAGCCTATGCCTTGTGACAACTCAAAGAATATGAGAGAAATTATCCTACTCATGATCTAGATTTGGCAGTAGTTATTTTCGCGTTGAAGATCTGGAGACACTACCTGTTTGGAGAGAAAGTGGAGATTTATACGGATCATAAGAGCCTTAAATATTTCTTCACCCAAAAGAAACTCAACATGCGGCAACAACGTTGGCTTGAGCTGTTGAAAGATTACGATCATACCATCCAATACCATCCTAGAAAAGCGAACGTAGTAGCTGACGCATTGAGTAGAAGATCATATGCGGGTACGAGTGCGATGTTATTAACACAAAGGCCCATTTTGTATGACTTGCAAAGGATGGAGATAGAGGTAAAGGCTCCAAGTACCCACATGAGAATATCAAATGTACGAGTAGAACCGACTTTAATCGATAAAGTTAAAGCTGCTCAAGCTACGGACTTGGAGCTGATGCGTATGAAGAAGAAAGTGTAAGAAGGTGCTATTCTAGAAGCAAGAATCGATGATGAAGGAATACTTCGAGTCAACTCTAGACTTTGTATTCCAAACAATTTTAACTTGAAGCATAGAATCATGATGAAGGCACACAACACACTGTTTGTAATCCATCATGAGAGTACCAAAATGTATCATGATCTTCGACATATATTTTGGTGGAGCAATATGAAGAGAGAGATCACGGAGTTTATCTTGAGGTGTTTAACTTGTCAACGTGTAAAGGCGGAGTATCAAGTGCCAAAGGGTCCATTGCAACCACTTGAGATTCTGAAATAGAAGTGGGAACACATTACTATGGATTTCGTTATGGGTCTTCCCAAGGTTTCTCAAGGCATAGATGAGATTTGGGTTATTGTTGATAGATTAACCAAGTCTGCTCATTTCTTGCCGATAAAAGAGACTTATTCCCTAGAACGACTTGCTCGTATGTATGTGAATGAGATTGTAAGATTGCATGGCATGCCAATATCTATAGTTTCAGACCGTGACCCAAGATTTACATCACGATTTTGGGTTAGCTTGCAGAAAGCTATGGGCACGGATTTACGATTCCGTTCAGCATACCATCCTCAAATGGACAGGCAATTAGAAAGGACTATTCAAACTCTTGAAGATATATTAAGACTCTGTGTCCTAAATTTCAAAGGGAGTTGGGATAAGTACCTACCATTAGTAGAATTCTCCTACAACAACAGTTATCAAGCAAGTATAGGCATGACTCCATTCAAGGCGTTGTATGGAAGAAAATGTCATTCTTTAGTATGCTGGGATGATGTGGGTGAACCAACATTGTTGGGAGCAGAATTGGTACGTATGACTACAGAGAAAATCCAAAAGATCCGACAACATATACAAACAACACAGGATCGACAAAAGAGTTATACAGATCTTCATCGAATGGACGTGGAATTTAATATTGGGGATCATGTATTGTTATGTATTGCTCCATGGAAGTGAGTAACAAGATTTAGGAAAAGAGAAAATCTCAATCCAAGATTTGTTGGTTCATTTGAGATTCTTAACCGAATAAGAAATGTGGCCTATAGACTCGCATTACCTCCAAGCATGTCTCGTGTTCATAATATTTTTCACATATCTATGCTTCGTAAATATGTGAAACACCCAAACCACATAATTGAGTTAGAACCAAACGAGATAGCCGAAGATTTAACGTACGAGGAGGTACCTGTTAAGATCTTAGATAGGAAAGAGCGTGTCTTACGCACCAAGGTTATACCACAAGTTGAGGTTTTGTGGAGGAACCATGCTATTGAAGAAATGACCTGGGAGTTGGAATCAGAAATAAAAGCAAGGTATCTGCACCTTTTCGAAACACCAGGTACGTACGTCAATTTCGAGGACAAAATTTTCTAAGGAGGGGTGGTTGTAAGACCCCAACTTATTCATAAATAAAATCAAATCTCCTCCAATTATTATTTTGAATAATAAGGTGTTAATTTGATATAATGCTTTGGTTATGGGTGAAATGTGCAAATTTTACAAAATAAGCAAGTGGTTATAAAATATTCATTGTTGTCGTGAAATATTCGTTTGGTCGGGAAATATTCTTACTGTCGGGGAATATTCGTACGATGACGCAGTCATTTGTGGGCCCCATAATGAAAAACGGTTGGATGAAGAAAATGACAAGTTTGAGTTTTTATAAATAACGGCGTAGTTGTTACCGTTAACACTGTTGGAATACCCGGTGATTAAATTACAGTAATACACGTGGTTACACAGTAGCACACGGTATTGCACAGTATTGTTGAATTATTGATCTTTACGTAAGAAGGTACTACTCAATAATTGTTACAGTAATTACTGTTCAATATTTTATTTTATTGATTCAATAATTGCTACGTTGATATTTTATATTATTATTGTTTCAATAATTGTCACTGCACACTATCTCCATTATCAGATCAATAATTCATATTATTTGAATAATATTGTTAGATAACATTATTGATAGTGTCTAAGGAAGTTCTATCTAAGGAGAGGTTTGGTCACCTAATTGCGCGCAAGTAAGGAGAAATCCTTATCGAAAAGCCCCCTCTTTCTTGGGAACGACCTGGTTGTCATAATTGTGATTCTGTAATATTATTTATGAATAATTAATTATTGATTTATATGATAAGGAAATATATATTTTTATTTGGATTTAAATGAAGGAATTAATGCTAAGGTGTTTTATCGGTAATTTGTCGGAATGAAAGTATTAAAAATGTCCGTATGTGAATTTCGGTCATTTTCTGATTGGAATTTGGAAAAACTTTCTTTTACAAAGTTGTAGAGAATTAAATTGCCTATGGAATAGACATGAGACTCGAATTTTTCTGATAAAAGGGCTATTTATTATGAATTATTGAAGTTGCTGATTATTGTTTAAATTTAAAATATTTTGGAAATTTCTAAAATGGGTGGGCCCTACTTTGGTTGCTGAGAAGTGTGCTAAAATTTTATTTTAAAAGTGGTGGGCATGAATAGTAGCAGCTAAAGCCATCAGGCAACAGGTTAGTCTGCTTTGGCGTTCTAAGCATTTTCCTATAAATAGGGTGCTTAGTTAGAATTGAAAATCACACCAGAAACAGGTTTTCTCTCTTTCTGTCTATATATTATCGAGTGTATTTTTGTGAGTATTTAGATACTTTGAGAGATGTTATTCAGTACAAGTTTCCTTTAGCCTTATACCTAATATTTCAGCTAGAAGTACTATTCTTTTGAGGTAAGGGATGTTATTTTCTTCGTAAATGATATTATTTCCTTCAATATCATTATGCCGAAATATTGATATGAATTGTATTGTGGAATTTCTACCCTTTTGTGTTAGAATTACTATTCACGTATACGGCACTATTCACGTATACGACACTATTCACAAAAAAATAAAATTTTCTCTTCTTTGTCCAAGATGTCTATTATGGCTACTATCTTTGATTGTATCCATATTTTGATCTTCATTCTTGAATTTTACTCCACTATGGTTTATTATGAAGTGTTTTTGAACTTGGATAAACAGTAGTAAGAATCCCTAATAATATTTGTTCTTTTATCTCATTGGATTCATTTTCTTTAAGATATTTTTCATCATCCTCAGTCCTAAATGATGATATTACTGAATATCTTTGGCCTGTAGTACAAAGATGAATGATTAACTGATGAATATCTTTGGCCCATAGTGCAAAGATGAACAGGTGTTTAAATCTGGTGATACAAATTAATATCTTTGGCCTGTAGCGCAGAGATGAATATTTGATTCAAGGTGTATATTGATTGAAATTACAGGGATAAAATATTGATGATGGACTTTTAAATATTAGAAGATAGTAGAATTCATTCTCTACTTGACTCTTCTAATGGATTGTTGCTTCCGCTGCAGTTGTTGATCTAAAACTTGTTGTCTATTATATTTTATCATATTTTTTCCTGTTGAAGACTAATAATAATTTGTTGTATATTATCTTTGTCATAATATTCTTTACTGGGCTAGTTGAGCTCACTCTTTTCCTTTTTGTTCTATTTTTCTCAGGAGGCGAGAATATAGCGGGAACTAGTCGGGATGTGGAGTGATGTTTCTAGTCAGTTGTGTTAGTAGTCCTCACTATTTTGTAAAATGGTTTTTCAATAATTATAATGAGGACTTATTTGAGTGTGGATATTGTCTAGAAAACAATATTTGTATTTAAACTCACAATTTATGTGTTGCCATATTTTGCATGACAATTGTAGTAATGATGTTATAGTTGTTTCTGTACCATGTATTTGGCGACTCAGAATAGGTGATATATACCTATTTTGGGGGCATCATAGAAGACCTGGTAAAAAGTTTTGTCAATGATCCGTTGGAAACCACACTACTGGGGGATGAGGGTTTGGATGATCCAGAGTTCGTGGATTACTTACATATGCTGGATTCTTTGCCTCGAGTTAGTAGATTCAAGGTTCTGTTTTAGCCACTTCACACGGAAGAAAGAGCTTCTATTCGGATGAAACCATCACTTGAGGAGCCACCCACTCTTGAGCTCAAACTGCTTCCTAAACACCTCAGGTATGCTTATTTGGGTGATTCAAATACTTTACCTATTATTATTGCATCTGCGCTTAACGAATTGCAGGAAAGTAAATTGCTGAGGATTTTGAGGGAATACAAGTCTGCAATAGGCTGGACCATTGCCGACATAAGTGGAATAAGTCCATCCTTCTGCATGCACAAGATTCTCATGGAAGAGGATGCAAAGCCAACAGTGGAACAACAGAGACGAATAAATATAATCATAAAAGAAGTGGTAAAGAAAGAAATACTGAAGTGGTTGGATGCGAAAATTATTTACCCGATTTCAAACAGTGCATGGGTCAGTCCAGTACAGTGCATGCTGAAAAAGGGTGGAATGACAGTGGTTAAGAATGAAGATAATGAGCTGATTCCAACGAGGAAAGTGACCGATTGGAGGGTTTGTATGGACTACAAGAACCTAAATAAGGCAACCCGAAAGGATCACTTTCCTCTACCCTTCATTGATAAGATGTTAGACCGACTAGCTGGACATGAATACTATTGTCTACTAGATGGATACTCGACGTACAACCAAATAGCTATAGCTCCCGAGGATCAATAGAAGACCACTTTTGCATGCCCATACATCACCTTTGCATTTAGAAGGATGTCCTTTGGTTATGTAATGCACCAGCTATGTTCTAAAGATGTATGAAGGCCATCTTGTCGGACATGGTGAAGAAAAACGTGGAAGTTTTCATGGATGACTTTTCAGTCCATGGAAACACTTTTGATAAGTGTCTAGAGAACTTGGTTATGGTTTTGAAGAGATATGTGGAAACGAACTTGGTGCTTAACTGGGAAAATGAAACTTTATGGTTGAAGAAGGAATAATTTTGGGCCATAAGGTCTCTGCAAAAGGCTTGGAGGTTGATAAGGCAAAGTTAGACACAATCGAGAACCTTCCACCACCAAATTCAGTGAAAGGAATCCGCATTTTTCTTGGACATGCCCGTTTCTACAGAAGATTTATAAAGGATTTCTCTAATATTGCAAAACCATTGTGCAGTCTTTTGGAGAAAGATGCAGTATTCAGTTTTGATGAGGAGTGTAAAGCAGCGTTTGAGCAGCTGAAAACCAAGTTGACTATAGCTCTAGTAATCGTCGCACCGGATTGGACTATGCCTTTTGAGTTAATGTGTGATGTAAGCGACTATGCGATAGGGGCTATTTTGGGTCAACGCCGAGAGAAGATATTCTATGCCATATACTATGAAAGTAAAACCCTTACGGATGCACAATTAAAGTATACAACCACCGAGAAAGAGGTACTTCCAGTAATATACACCTTTGACAAATTCAGAGCCTACTCGATTGGAACAAAGGTGGTGGTATACACGGATCACTTGGCGATTCGTTATTTGATTTTGAAGAAGGATGCTAAGCCTAGACTAATCAGATGGATTATATTCCTTCAGGAATTTGACTTGGAAATAAAGGATAGGAAGGGGATAGAAAACCAAGTGGCGGATCATCTTTCGAGGTTGGAAAATCCGGATAAGGATGAAGCTGATAAGTGTGTAATTAATGAATCATTTCCGGACAAGCAGCTTTTTGGGGTCAACTTAGAATTTCCATGGTTTGCAGATTTTGCCAATTACTTGGTGAGCAAATTCCTTCCCCCTGATCTGACAAGTCAACAAAAAAAGAAGTTCCTATATGACGTCAAGTGGTACATGTGGGACGAGCCATACTTATTCAGACAGTGTGCAGACAAGATGATTCGGAGTTGTGTGCCGTATAGTGAAGTGAATAATATTCTACACGAATGCCATTCATCTGTGTATGGGGGAAATTATGGTAGTGAGCGAACATCGGCTAAAGTACTACAAGCAAGATTTTATTGGCCTACTGTGTTCAAGGATGCCCACCAGTTTGTGAAAAACGTTGACAGATGCCAAAGGGTGGGAAATATATCAAAAAGGAATGCGATGCCGCTCAACACTATCATGGAAATGGAAATTTCTGATGTATGGGGGATGGATTTTATGGGACCGTTTCCTCCTTCATTCAATAACCTATACATCTTGCTAGCTGTAGATTATGTGTCAAAATGGGTTGAAGCCGTAGCAGTCCCTACAAACGATGCCAAGGTGGTTCCATTCTCAAGTTCTTACAAAAAGAATATCTTTACAAGGTTTGTTGAACCTTCTCTTATTAAAATTTCCACTTGACTCATTTCTTCTATTATCTTGACCAGGATTACCACCGAAGTGGTTACCATTTCTGGCATGTTTATTTCCTCCACGTTTGTTGTCACCACTTCGATGACTGCTACCACTGGTATTATCATTTTTTTGGTTACTATCTCTTGGTTATGTTGACTCATTATCGTGCTCCAATAACTGAGCCCTATTCACAACATCTGAATACAAGAAAAGTTTGTGAGAAATGAGGTATTAACGTATTTCATGTTTCAAACCTCGTAGAAACATTCGCGTCATACGCTCCTTATTATCTACTAAATGGGATGTAAACCGGGATAACTCCACAAACTTAACCTCGTACTGCGATACAGTCATATTATTTTGCTCTAGCATGATGAATTCTACCTCTTTCATGTGATGAATACGTTCAGGAAAATACTTATCGTTGAACAATTCTTGGAACTTCTCCCGAGACATCTTCAGTGTGGCAGGTTGAGTACGTTTTACAGATTCTCACCAATAATCTACCTCTCCTCGCAACATGAAGGTGGAAAAGGGAACCTTTTGCTCCTCGGAGCATCCCAAGACATCAAATATCTTGGTGATCTGCTTAATCTACGTCTCTGCCTTAAGTGGTTCTGGCTTTCCCAAAAACTCTGATGGTCCCATCTCCTTGAATTGCTTAGTGGTGACTAACCGTGAGTTGCCATTGTTTCCATCTGTATTTTGAACAGGAGTTTCTCTTGCTTGGTGTTGCATGAATAACATAAAGCTCATAAACATCCCGTCGTTCATCATTTTGTCGGTGTTGTTGTTTACATGAGGATTATTGCCTTCCTGATGCACATTATCCTAGTTATTGATCGGTGGTGACTCAACGGTCTCATGTGCTCCATTGCTTATCTCAACATTTTCAGATGCCATTTCAAACACTGCCACAAAACAAGCTTTAATTGACATACCACATGTTATCCCTATATTCTGAACGACCAATTAAATAACAAATAAGCTTAAGTAGGCCATACTAGCGAAGGATTTACCCGTCTCTGCCCTCCTAGTTCTAGCCTCAAATCTTAACCAGGGATCATATCCCTAAGCTTTGATACCAACTGTGACGCCCCCAAAATTGGTATACATATCCTATTATGAGTCGCCAAATACATGGTACAGAATTTAAATACAAACCTCATTTATACAATACGACAAAACGTACCTAAGAGTTTTAACACGAATATTGTCTCGTAGATAATATCCAAACTCAAATAGAGACCTCATTACAATTATTATCACACTATTTTATAGAATAGTAACCACCATCTAGGTCCGTCACTTTATTCCCCGACTAGTCCCGGCTATGTTCTCATTTCCTAAAGAGAATAATGAAAGCAAAGGGTGAGCTCAACTAGCCTAGTAAAGAATATTATGACTAAGATAATATAGAATAAATTATCGTTAGCCTTCAACAGTGTAAAACTGATAGAATACAATAGAAAACAAGTTTAACAGCAGTGGAACAAGTAATCCATTAGAAGAGTCAAGTAGAGCATGATATCTACTATCTTCTATGATTTAAAAGTTCATCATCAATATTTTATCGCTGTAACACAACTCACTAAATAATCCACATCATCGAATTATCCATGCACTACGGGCTAAGGATATTCGTCAGTATCACATCCATGAATTATCCATGCACTACGGGCCAATGATATTCGTTATTATCACCAATGATCATGATCATGCCAATAACTATCCATCAATGCACTACGGGCCAATGAGAACTTCTACCACATCATTTGTAACATTATATGTCATGATTATACCGATACATAATTCATAGTCATAATCATACCAATCAATAGTCCATCTATGCACTACGGGCCAAAGATAACTTTCATCACAATATAAGCATGAGGATGATGACAATGATATAAGAATTCAATTAAGTGAAAGCAATGATAAATTTTAAAGATTTATAATTCAATGTATCCAGAGTTCAAGAATGTCCAAATTGTCAACATGACAACTGCTTTGTGGAGTAAAATTTAAGAATAATATTCATATATCAAAAATAATTTGGACAGAAAAGAAATTAATTTTTGTCGTGAATAGTACCCCGGGTGAATAGTACTCGAGTGAATAGTATCCCGTGAATAGTACCCTGGCATGAAAAGATCAAAATTTAATAAGAATGTTCACAAAAATATTTTTATGAAATGATACTAAATGAAGCGCAAATTTCAAGGATATTCTACTAATTTCATGGAGTATATAAGCAATACTTAACAAAATGAGTGTAAAATTAGGAATATGAAATGAAATAATATTACTTACATACTACATAGTATGGAAGAAAATATTATTTCTTACGAATATTGAACAAAACTAATATCCCTTGCCTTAAAAGGATAGTATGTCTGACTGGTATGGCGAGGATATTCTTGAAGAAAACTTGTATTATTTTCTACACTCAAAGCTTCCTTAAACTTAAAAGAAATATGCTCAATACTATAGAAGAAGAATTCTCTGATTCTGGTGTGATTTTTATTTATAAACTAAGCATCCTATTTATAGGAGAATGACATGATACTATTTAGAAAAAGAAATCATGTACTGCACAATAAATTTCAGACGATTTCACATGATTTTTACTATGCAGCACTATGCAGCACAATGCAAACACTATACAGTACTATGTGTCGACGTCGGGATTTTTATTTTTCCCTTCTTTATTCTTGTCTTTTGGTGTTCTCATGTTAGGTGAGATTTGTTTGAAAAAACAAGTTGTGAAAAGGTCCGATATGTATATGTCTACGATAGGACTATAAGAGTCGCCAGTTGGTTTTTTAAATGGTTGTACCAACACAACCGAGAAAAGATTTGTACATTGACCCAGTGATGTGACACTGCTTAACGGGTCTATGAAACCGAGATTCGTTAGGCTCCGAGACTTGATTATACGGAGAGAAGGTGTTAGGCACCTCCCAACATCCGTGTTGCCACGGTGACCTCCACTTTTTAATTAAACTGTTATATGAATGTGTGCATGTGTGGATCAATGTGCAATTATTTGGAAGTAGTGCTATGCCTCGTTCACACCTATATAAAAAGGGTTTGAATTTTGTATAAAATTTTGTTTTAACAAGATATAGAAGTGATGTTTTGTAAAAAGAGATTTTTCAAACACTTGTGCTCAATAGTAATTGAGGCCTTTGATACTTCCATTTTATTATGTGTTTGGCTTGATTGCTTTTATTTTTGAGATGCGAAGCATCTTCGAGAAAATAATATACATAGCAGTGTCGAAATCCTTATGGGCATGAGAACCATATAAGGAAATTCGAATAATGCGACTAATTTATAAGCCGCGTACAGCTGAAAATGTCCATCACGGGAATCGAATCTAGATTCAGTAGACTGAATCTGTAATCACATGATTCCTAGGCTCACATGATGTAGCAATTTGTATGAAAGCTATAAACAGTAATATATAAAAGCTATATATATATATATATATATATATATATATATATATATATATATATATATATATATATATATATATGCAAAAAATCAACTAGCACGAAGCACCTCTATGGGGGATTGCGAATGTAAATAAAGCAGTAAAAAACCAATCAACAGCCACGAAGCACCTCCATGGGGGATTGGAAAATATAAATAAAGCAATAAAATGATCAACCGCCTTGAAGTAAACTCCAGGCGGGGCAAAATATAAATAAAGCTGTAAAAGGCAACGAAGTAAACTCTAGACCTGACAGAAATGTAAATAAAGCGGTAAAAGGCCACAAAGTAAACTCCAGGCTAGACGAAAATGTATATATATATATATATATATATATATATATATATATATATATATATATATATATATATATATATATAAAGCGGTAAACGCACCGGATGTGAAATCCAGGCTCAATAAAATTGAGTTTGATAACAACAACATATATATAAGTATTTATATATATATAAATGCAGTAAACGCTCCAGATGTAAATTCAGGCTCATCAAACAAAGTTCGACAACAGTTTGTATATAAGTATATATATATAAAAGCAAATAAACGCTCCGGACGTGAGAGTAGGCTCAATCGAGGAGGCATATATATATATATATATATATATATATATATATATATATATATATATATATATATATATATATATATATACAAATATACAAAAAGAAATAAAAGTCGCAGACCGAAGTTCGGGCATACACATGCAACACAACTCTCAACGTGCAGAACTGTGTGTGCACAGTAGTGAACAAAGGCTTTGGAAAGTGTAAGAAGGCCTAAAGTGAACTGCCAAAGAATACTTCAATGACTTTAAATAGATGAACACTCGGCTCCCGCCGGTAAAAATATAACAATATAGAAGCTCACAAGTGTTTAAAATGAGAAAGCACTCAGTTTATAGTGTGAACAGAACAAATTGGACAAGGCTTCTTCGCCTTTTTTCTCTTTCAAAATGCCTGCCCCTGTAACGCCCCAAAATTCGGTCTATCTTCACACCCTGATTCCGTGCGTCACGATTCCATCTCATTACTAAGAATACGTCATTATATAGTTAAATATAATAACATATATTCTTAAATCACAGGTTCTGGAAACCTTATAACTTCTTTCATTACAAATAATGATAATTATATTATTCTTTTCATCTTGCACGAGTGACTTTCATCCGCCACCAAGGATACGTAACTGTTCATTAAACTAGTCTATAGTTTAATTCTATCATTCTATATTAGAAGTCTTCACTTGATCTTCACGCTCATTCATCTAATGAATGACACTTCGTCTGGATACTGATTAGCTTGATCTTTACGGGATCCTTAAGTTCTTCTAACATCGTTCGCTGAAAATATTTTTCATTTAAAGCAAGTGTGAGCATTCAATTGCCCAGCAAGTCATAACAGTTGAACAACCAACTTCAAGAGTTTAAACATTCTTCAGAACTTCGATAACCGAACAAAGGTTATGAAGTAGCTTGAATAATAGGAATAGTCTCGATCCCAATCATCTTAAAACATTCATGACATGCTCTTTACACTACTTTCATTCTTCTACCTTTTTCCATACATATCCTGTTTGGCCTGAATCATTAGCACATACTTAACAATAATGATTCATGTATAAACATAACATACTCGTATTAAACAGTTCAATCACAGAATAGTTCATCTCAAAGAAACACCGAAGTGTTCAAATTGTGGCTCAAGGCCTCATATGTACTACCACCGTGTACATATATCACACATATGCACATAGACATAACTTCTCAAGTTTAACATCTGAGAAGTTTAAGAAACTAGCATTCATTTAAAATATGAATGAAGTTAGGAAACTTGCCTTACACATAGCTACATCTTATAGTTTACGCTGAACTGCTTATTCTAAATCCCTATATAACACATAAGGAAATAAGACGTACACCAATTAGTCATATACTTGACTTACGCATTGGTTTACTTAACTTTACTTCTTAAGGTTCGCGCTCCTGTAATTTAAGCTTACGCAACTAACTTTCATTACCAGTTCACGGCTTCATGACATACGGAGATGTCTTACTCAAAACGTTCATCATCTTTGATGATTTACATTCTTATCTTCTTCTTATAACTTCTATAGGACTCAGCACACATTGCTTCTCTGGTAGTAGTCCATATGGTACTCTGAGTGGTTTTCCATAAATAACTAACAAACAAGTTCTCGTCTCATCTACTCTGCCATCACAGTGAGTTAGATCGGTTGCCAGTTTCGTATATACCTTCGGTCTCTGAAGGAATTGTTTAGCCCAGCTCCCATATGTCAACCATCAAAGGTTACGATTGTACCACAACCTAACTTATCGTAACTTATCCGAACCATTAACTATAATGTTCGTTATTTCAATTTCTTATTCCTTACGATTTTCTGGCAACTAAATGCCATACCTCAAGATTCATTTCTTATCGTCTAAGTCCTACACTCTTTTGTATACTCGGAACGATCGTTCAATGTCAATACTATGAGGTTATAGCGTTAAACATTTTATATTATCTTATTCATATATTACAACGTCCGGTTCATTCGACTCAGAACGTCCTCTAAGTTAAAATCACTAACTCGGCTTCTTCACATTATACGTCATTGTCTTTTATTCAAATTCTTAATTCCTCATTACCTTACAGTCAAACCATACACGGAGTGTAGGTTCTGCCCGTTTAATATTTGCGTACACTCAACCCTCATGTCGGCTAAAGTGTTTAACTCTTATATTCATTCTAACATTCTCTCCAAAAAACTCAGATGGTCCCAGCTCCTTGAACTGTTTAGCGGTGACCGTCCGAGAGTTTCAAGTGTTTCCACCTACATTTTGGACATGAACAGCTCTCGCCTGATGTTACATGAATTGCATAAAGCCTCTGAACATTCCGTCGTTGTTATTTACGTGAGAATTATTGTCTTTCTGTTTCACATTATCTTGGGTATTGATCTGTGATGACTTAACGGTCTCCTGTGATCCATTGCTATTCTCCACATTCTCGAATGCCATTTTCAAATACTATCACAAAACAAGGGTTAATTGACATGAAACATATAATTCCTATACTCTGACTGACCAATTAAATACCAAATAAACTTAGGTAGGTCATACTAGCGAAGGAATTCCCCGTCTCTCCCCTCCTAGTTCTTGTCTCACATCTCAACCAATTATCATATTCTTAAGCTTTGATACCAATTGTGACACCCCCGAAATAGGTAAACATCACCCATCTTAAGTCGTCAAATACATGGTACAAAATTCAAATACAACTTAATAATACAACTGTCCTGTAAAATACGACAAAACATAAACTGAGAGTTTTAAAATGAATATTGTCCTCTAGACAGTATTCAACTCAAATAGAGTCCTCAATACAATTATTATCACACTATTTCATAAAATAGTGAGGACTACTAATGCTATCATCAGGACCGCCACTTCATTCCCCGACTAATCCCAGCTACGTTCTCATTTCCTGAAGAGGACAATGAAAGCAAAAAAGTGAGCTCAACTAGCCCAGTAAGAAATATTATGACTAAGATAATGCAGAATAATTTATCGTTAGCCTTCAACAGTGTTAAACTGATAAAATATAACAAACATCAAGTTTAACTACAACGGAACAAGCAATCCATTAGAAGAGTCAAGTAGAGAATAAAATCTACTATCTTCTACGATTTAAACAGTTTTTCATCGCTTTTATCGCTGAGACTCGTGTTAATAAATATTCCACATTATCACTGCACTGCGGCCAAGGATATTCATTAGTATCATGACCAGAAATTATCCATTCACTACAGGCCAAGGATATTTGTGTATTCATCAATGGTCATGATCATGCCAACAACTGTCCACCAATGCACTACGAGCCAATGAGGACTTTTACCATATCTTTGTAACATTGCGGTCATGATTATACTGAATAATCCCTGGTCATAATCATACCAAGTCCATCTATGCACTACAGGCCAAAATATAAACATGAGGATGATGACAATGATATAAGAATTCAATAAAACAAGTTCAAGGATAAATTTTTAAAGATTTATAATTTAATTTATCCAAAAATCAATAACGTCCAAATTGTCAACATGATACTGCTTTGTGGAGTAAAATTCAAGAATAATATTGTACCAAAAATAATTTAGACCGAAAACAAATCAATTTTTATTATGAATAGTACCCGGGTGAATAGTACTCGAGTGAATAGTACCCCGTGAATAGTACTTCAGGAATAGTAACCTCATAAATAGTACTCTGGCATGAAAAAGTTAAAACTTATCAAGAATGCTCAGAATAATATTTTTAAGAAAAGATATTGGATGAAGCGCAAATATCAAGGATATTCTACTAGTTTCGTGGAGTATAGAAGCCACAATTTTAACAAAACGAGTATATAGAATTCGAAATCTGAAATGAAATAATATTACTTACATGCTACAGAGTATGGAAGAAAATATTATTTCAAGCGAATATTGAACAAAAATAACATCCCTTACCTCAAAATAACAGTATTTCTGATCGGAATATCGGATGTAAAGTCGAAGAAAACTTGCACTGAATAGCAACTCTCAAAGTATCTAAATACTCACAAAAATGCGTTTGATTATATAGAGAGAAATAAAACATGTTTCTGGTGTGATTTTCAATTGTAACATAAGCGTCCATTTATAGAAAAATGCTAGAACGCCAAAAGAGACTAAAATAATAAAATAATAATATATCATTTCTTTTCTTCTACGCACCAACCATCCAAGACCAGTCATCTAAGCCTGCCAATTCTAAAAAAAATAGCAGCCCACATGTTCAAAAAAATAAAAGTGGGTCCCACCCAATTTTAATAAAAATTATTTTATTTTCTGAACTTTAAAAATTCATAATAAATAGCCCTTTTATCAGAAAAATTCAAAATTCATGTCTATTCCATAGGAAATTTAATTCTTTACAACTTTATAAGTTTAAGTTTTTCCAAATTCTAAACAGAAAATATCTGAAATCCACAAACGGATGATTTTTAATACCTCATAAAATTCATAACAAATCATACGTTAATTTTTAACGGTTCAAAATTTGTGGACATATACTGAACTTATATATGCATAACATATCCAAAAATCACAACGATCAAACGATCTGATTAAAATTATAACTCACACAATAGAGCTTTAAGAATACCGATTTGATTTTTTAATACTTCCAATCCGACAAAATACTAATAAAACACCTCAACATTAATTCTTTCATTTATAACCACATAAAATGAATATTTTCCTATCCATTATTTATGTCCACATAAAATAAATATTTTCTTATCATATAAATCAATAATTACTTATTCATAAATAATATTACAGAATCACAATAATGACAACCAGGCCATTTCCAAGAAAAATGGAGCTTTCCGATAAGGATTTCTCCTTACTGGCGCGTAATTAGGTGACCAAACCTCTCATTGACATAACTTTCTAGACATTGTCAACAATGCTATCTAATAATATTATTCAATTAATATAAATTATTGATTTGATAATGGAAAATACTATGCAGTGACAATTATTGAAACAACAATACTATAAAATATCAACGTAGCAATTATTGAATCAATAAAATAAAATATTGAACAGTAATTACTATAACAATTATTGAGTAATGCCTTCTTACGTAAAAATCAATAATTCAAAAATATTATGCAATACCGTGTGCTACTGTGCAACAACGCTTATTAATGTATTTTAACTACCAGGTATTCTAACAGTTAACGGTAAAACGTTCGCCGTTATTTTGTAAAAAGATATTTTTGGCATTTTCTCAATCTGACAATAATTCTGTTGTGGGGTCCACAAATGATTGTGCCGTCGTACGAATATTCCCTGTTAAAACGAATATTCCGCGACCAATCGAATATTATATAACAGCTTTCGTACTTTGAAAAATATATAAATATTACCCACAACTATAACATTATATCAAATATACTCCATAATATTCAAAAATGATATTTATAAAAAATTCATCTTTATTCATAAAAGTTGGGGTTTTACAACCTCCCCTTCTTATGAAATTTCGCCCTTGAAATTAAGGTACGTACCTGGTATGTCAAAGAGGTAAAGATACCTTGATTTCATTTTAGATTCTAACGCCTAGATCATTTCCTCATCATCGTGGTTTCTTCACAAAACTTTGACTTGAGGTATAACCTTGGAGCAAAAAATATACTCCTTCTTATCCAAGATTTTAATAGGAACATCTTCATACGTTAAATCTTCCGCTATTTCGTCCAGTTCTAACTCAATAATGTGGTTTGGGTCTTTCACATATTTACGTAACATAGATATGTGAAAAACATTATGAACACGAGACATACTTGGCGGTAAGGTGAGTCTATAGGCCACAGTTCCTACTCATTCGAGGATTAAAAATGGGCCAATGAATCGAGGATTGAGCTTTCCTCTCTTTCCAAATTGGTTGTTAAAAGGTTGTTTGTACAAGTTTATAGATGAATTAATTCATGTTATGTAGTTATTTGGGAATAAAACCATATTACAGTGAATTGGTATGAATATATATGATTATGGCTTAGTTTAATGTAAAATTGAGGTTTGATTAGTTGCTTAATATATATATTGACTATCGAATTCGAAAGAGGATGAATAAACATAAGCATAGTATGTTGAATTAACTATTTTGGTTAAAAAACAAAATCACAGTGATGATTTTTCACTGAAACTTTCAAAAAGTGAAGTTTTATCAAAAATAGTGAAAATTAATGGTTGTAATTTGGATGTTTATGTTGTTTAGATAGCTAGAAACGCGTTAGAAAATATTAGATTTTATTTCTGTAAACCTATTACACCATGGGTAGGTTGGTATGGTTGTTAGAAAGGAGTTTGGAGGCCAAATTTGGCTTTCCGTAGTGTTCTAGAGCTGAAATCATAAAATTACAGCAGGGACCCCCACCTCGGCGGGTCCCCCAGTATAAAAAACCCCCGCCCTGGTGGGGGGGGGGTAGTCTGTCTAGCCAAATTTTGGAAAAAAAAAACTTATCAGACATGTTTTACTAAAATGAGCATAACTTTTTCATACGAACTCCGATTGAGGCGATTCAAGATGATCCGGAACGAGGACGAATAGATCTACAACTTTTATTCTTTAAGTTTTTCAATTTGAGGTCCGAAACATGGGTCAAAATAGTCATATGTAGGACTATTGTGTTTTCGGAGGCAATCGGAGGGCGTCGGATATGCACGTATACAAATGTAGTGCTCTTGACGATAAAAGATGTTGTTCTAAGTTATAAAACATGAATGTTAGTAAGTATAGTGATGTTTAACATTAATAAATAATATATTAGATAAGTTGTATAAGCATACTAAGCATACACAAGAGAGACAAATTGGGCGTGTGACGAACGAACGTCGAAACACCGTGACGAGTGTTAATGAACGTAAAAAAGTATTTTAAATCAAATGAAATTAATATTATAAGATAGCGAATGGGGTTAATATAAAATCGATAAGTAGTCCTAGCAAGACTTAAACACTTGAATGAACTTCAAGTATGAAATATAGTGAGATGTAAGTCGAAAGTTAACACAATCAAATTGAACATTGTGCATTGATTAATAAGAAGGGTTATAGGATGTAGAGTAAAGTTTACTTTACAACTACTATGCGTTTCTATGTGACTAATAGTTGATGTGTAGGATTATATAATTGTGTAGGGCACATGAAGTGCAGATAACTGTAAGCTGTTAAACTGTTATTGGTAAACAACGATCAAGGCAAGTCTTTCAGTTTCTATTTGCTACGTGAAATTGATGATTAACTATTTTAAATCTTTATTACAAAGAGCACGATGTGTTATATATATGTTGAAAGTATAAAATATTAAAGTCAATGTATGACTACGTTGATTAAGTATTGAATGTTGATTGAGTAAGGAACTCAATCTTTATACTTGTTATGTGAACTGCAACATGTATGTTATGTTAGTCCAATGATTACGAGATAAATGTTGAGCATGTTATTATGTGCTACGTGATGCATGAAAACTGTTAGATTTTATTGGGCTGTCGAGCTCAACCTTGCCAATAACCATTTTTACAGGTCAAGATTTCAAGGTAAGGATATGTGCTAAGTGAATTATAGAGATTCATATTCGCAAAGATTACTTATGTTTTATGAGAAATGTATTTAATATTTTGAATGTAAAATGTTGTTGAATTGTAAGTTGAGCTATCCGGTGTATTTGGATATCTATTTATGATGTAACACTTTGTATAGTCATTTTGTTATAACGATTCATAATATAAATTTGAATCGAAGAGATGTAATGTAAAGGTTGCGATTTAGGGCAATACACAAGAAAATGTATAAAAGTTTAAATATTCCACATTTTTAGTGATTTTAATATCAAATAATGATGTAAAGATAGATTAAAGTTGTATTGTTAATGATCGAGAAGGAGAATATTATTGTATAAATTTTGGGGTCATTACAGAGACTTTCCTCTGCGTTTGGTTTATCAGAGGCTGACCTATCTTAGGTTACTTTCGCAGCTTTTTGGCATGAAGGTTGCCAAATTATCTCAATTTACTCAACGAAAAGTTAATCCGGTCTTTCAACTGGAGCGAATTTGGGTGGTGCCTTTCCTGAGCCTCGTTGGAATTAGTCTTCCTACGAGTCCAGTAATCAAACACCGACATGATAGCCTCCTGGCGGAGGAACCACGTAACATACATTCACATACAACGTGTCTCACCGTTATTGAAAATGATGACATATGCGAAGCACTAATATCACAGATAGATATTTTGCAGTGCAGTTTAAAAAATGCATTCGTACACATTCATCATAAATGTAAATGCAACATCCACACATAAGCATATATCAGTTTTGAAAAGCTTGTAATAGCGGCTTAAGTCCTCTTACTGGTTGTCCCTAGCAGAGTCGCCACCTGTCGACGTCGGAATTTTTATTTGTCTCTTTTCTATTCTTGTTCTTTTGTGTTCTCATATTAGGTGAGATTTGTTTGAAAAACAAGCGAAAAAGGTCCGACATGTATATGTCGACGATTGGACTATAAAAGTTTCCAGTTGGTTTTTTAACTGGTTCTACTAACACAACCGATAAAAGGTTTACACATTAACCCAGTGATGTGACACTGCTAAACGGGTCTGTGAAACCGAGATTCATTAGGATTTGGGGACTTGCTTATGCGGAGGGAAGGTGTTAGGCACCCCCCGACATCCGTGTTACCACGGTGACCACCACTTTTCAAGAAACTGTTATATGAATATGAGTGTGTGTGTGGGTCAATGTGTTGTTATTTGAAAGTAGTGCTACGCCACGTTCGCACCTATATACAAAGGGTTTGAATTTGTGTAAAAAATCAGTTTTAAACAAGATATAGCAGTGATGTTTTATAAAAAAGGTTTTTCAAACCTTGTGCTCAATAGTAATTGAAGCCTTTGATACTTCTATTTTATTAAATGGTCGGCTTGATGGCTTTTATTTTAAAGATGCGAAGCATCTTCGAGAAAATAATGTACAAAGCAGTGTCAAACTCCTCGTGGGTATGAAACCCTTCTGAGGAAATCCAAGCACTGTGAATAATTTACAAGCTGCTTACAGCTGAAAATGTCAATCACGGGAATCGAATCTAGATTTAATAAACTGAATCTGCGATAACATAATTCCTAGGCTCAGATGATACCGCAGTTTGTATGAAAACAGTAAGCAATTATATATATAAAAGCTATAAATATATATATACAGACATGATCAACCACCACGAAGCACCTCCATGGGGGATAAAAAATGTAAATGTATAAAAGCGGTATATATATATATATATATATATATATATATATATATATATATTGACATGATCAACAACCACGAAGCACCTCCATGGGAGATCAGAAATGTAAATAAAGCAATAAAACGATCAATCGCCTTGAAGTAAACTCCAGGCGGGACGGAATGTACTATAAAAACGATCAACCGCCACGAAGTAAACTCCAGGCGGGACTATATATATATATATATATATATATATATATATATATATATATATATATGTATATAATGCACCGGATATAAAATCCAGGCTCATCGAACATAGTTCGACAACAGTTCATATATATATATATATATATATATTAAAGCAGTAACGCACTAGATATAAAATCCAGGCTCGTCGAACATAGTTCGACACACAGTTCATATATATATATATATATATATATATATATATATATATATATATATATACACACACACACACACACTCAAAAAAGAAATTAAACGCTCCAGACATAAGTCTAGGCTTAATCGAGGCATAACGCGATAATGTTAGTCCATATATAAAAAAAAAAATAAATAAATAAATATATATATATATATATATATATATATATATATATATATAAACAGAAATAAAACCACGGACCGAAGTCCGGGCATGCAACACGACTCTCAACGTGAAGAATAGTGTGTGCAAAGATGAAGAGAAAGGCTTTAAAGTGTGGAAGAAGGCTTAAAGTGGGCTACCAAAGAAGACTTCTATAACTTTAAGTGGATGAACATTCGGCTTCCGCTGGTAAAAAGTAGCTATATATGAGCTTACAAGTGTTTAAAATGAGAAAGCACTCAGTTTAGGTTGTGTACAGAGTAAATTGGACAGGGCTAGCTTCCTCACCTTTTTTTCTTACAAAATGGCCTCTCCAAGCCCTCTATTTATAGAGGTGGGAGCCACAGGTGTACCTGCGGTTGCCCGGGGTGCCCCATGCTCCGCGGGTCCCGCCGTCTCAAAGTACATTCACGCATGCAACGTGATGTCCGTCCAAACTTTTAGAACTTCAATCTGGGCATCCGACTGAGGTGTATAAGACCTATTTCGTACCACCGTTGTCGAGAGTTACGCAATGACATGGGATTAGAGCTTGTACAAAGCTAGGAAGATGGACCACGCCCTCTGATCTTCAAGCTTCAAATTCTATTTGTTATCCTGCGTAATAGTCACTCGGGATTGGACTTCCTTAGTTCTTGTGGGACATTGCTGTGTAGAAATGTATGTCTGAAATGTTGAGACGATGCAATGTGGCGTTAAGGTGGCAAGATGATGACTTTGTCCCTCACCAGGGTTATCTCCGGCTTGGGTTGATAAAGCAGACGTTGCTCAGGGTTATCTCTGAGATTGGACTGCTTCATGTGTTGAAGGTCCTCAGTTTCATCTCTGAGGTGTGCCTGTCTTCCCGGTGTTATTTCCCGGTTTTGTATTGAGTGCCTCGGTGTGAGTGCTGAGTGTTCTGAAGTTGTTTGTATGGCTTTGAAACAAGCATTTCTGGGGTTATCTCCGGAACTGCAACTACATTCCTTGGGGTTATCTCCAAGGTTAGTGTTGCTATTCCCGGTGTCGGGACTGAGACTGAATATCTCCGGGTTATCTCCGAGAGGAATACATCATCTATGGCAATCTGGTCACCATTAATACTGAACCAGAAGACCCAGTATATATACAATGGGATATGCCTTTGATCAACCTAAACGAAGGAGTTGAGCCAACCAGTTTTCAAGCCTTTAAAGTGAGCAACACTCACTATCAACCTATTGGGGCTCCAGCCTTGAAGCCAAAGATTTCTTCCGATGTGATGTCCGTTGGTAAAGAAATGATGTCGTCAGATTTATGTCTTGGCAATGGGCTAGGGAAAAATCATCAAGGGAACAAACATCCCATCCAAATAGCTAGCCAGAAAGGAAATGCTGGATTAGACTATGGATCCAATCACAAGAACCTGCACAAGCATTAGCCGGTTCACACACACACAATCTTACTACCAGATCTCACGGATGCAGGATTCGTGAAACCAATAAGGAAAATCCCTATGGCTATGTCATGAATGTTGATTCCTAAGGTTGATTCACATTTATTGGCATGACCGTGACCATTGGTGATAATAACGAATAACATTGGCCCATAGTGCATGGAAAATTAGTGGATGTGATACTAATGAATATCATTGGCCCATAGTGCATGGATAATTCAGTGATGTGGATTATTTATTGAGCATAATCACATCGATAAAATTGATGATAAACTATTAAATCATAGAAGATAGTAGATATCATGCTCTACTTGACTCTTCTAATGGATTGTTTGTTCAGCTACAGTTAAACTTGTTGTCTATTGTATTCTATCAGTTTAACACTGTTGAAGGCTAACGATAATTTATTCTGCATTATCTTAGTCATAATATTCTTTACTAGGCTAGTTGAGCTCACCCTTTACTTTCATTTTTCTCTTCAGGAAATGAGAATATAGCTGGGACTAGTCGGGGAATGGAGTGAAGGTCGCTTTAGTAGTCCTCATTATTTTGTGAAATAGTGTGATAATAATTGTAATGGGGACTCCATTTGAGTTTGGATATTATCTAGAAAAGAATATTCATGTTAAAACTCTCAACTTATGTTACACGATAACTGTATAATTAAGTTTGTATTTGTATTATGTACCATGTATTTGGCGACCCAGAATGGGTGATGTATACCTATTTTGGGGGCGTCACAAACCTATCCTAAATAACTGCCCAATATAGTTCATGTGCCTAAGCCCGGAGGGAAGGTATGATTATGTTTGGACTACCGGGATTTAAACAAAGCTTGTCTCAAAGACAACTTCCCGGTACCTTTCATCCATATACTGATAAACAACACGACGAAGTATTGCATGTACTCTTTTGTCTACTGTTTCGCCGAGTACCACCGAATCATGGTTGCTAAAGAAGAAAGAAAGAAAACAGCCTTTATCACCCCTAGGGGACATTCTGCTATAGGCGTTTATCTTTTCGCCTTATCAATGTTGGGGCTACCTATGAACTAGCCATGATGGCCTATTTCCATGACATGATGCACAAGGAAATAAAGGTTTATGTGGATGATATCATCGTTAAGTCCATAAAGGAAGATGACCACGCCGACCATCTCAGAAAGTTATTCAATTGGCTTCGTAAATACAATTTGAAGCTAAATCCAGTCAAGTGCACCTTCGGTGTCAAACCCGATTAATTATTAGGTTTCCTGGTAAGCAACAGGGGCATTGAGCTGGATCCTACCAAGATTAAAGTCATCACTGAGATGCTGGTACCCCAAACAGAAAAAGAGATACGGGGATTCCTCGGGAGAATCAATTTCATAAGCATATTCATCTCCCAATTCACTACAACTTGTGAGCCCATCTTCATGCTATTGAGCAAAAATTCTTCATGAAAATAGAGTGAAGAATGTCAAAAGGCCTTCCTCTCTTTCAAGAAGTAACTGGTGGAAGTTTTTGTTTTGGTACCACCAAGAGAAAAAGTTCCCATGTTCATGTAGATATCAGTCAATGCCAATGCTATGGGCTGTATGTTGGGACATAAAGATGATAAAGGCAAGGAAAGAGCTATCTATTACCTCAACAAGAGATTTAGCAACAGTGAACAGAAGTACATATTGATTGGAAAAACTTGTTGTACTATAACGTGGGCCACAATGAGATTACAACATTATCTCCACGGTCACATAACTTATCTCATATCCCGTATAGATCCTCTGAAGTACATATTTAGCAAGGCCATGTTAAATTGTTGTTTGTGCAAATGGCAATTATTCCTTTAGCAATTTGATATCATCCACATGACACAAAAGCCCATCAAAGGTCAAGGAATTATAGATCAATTGGCCGAAGCACCGTCAGGGAATTTTGAACCCTTGGAAACTTATTTCTTATATGATGGGATAATGTTAATTCAGTAAAACCATCGAGAAGATACAGGCCAATTCTGGAAACTATACTTTGACAGAACTGTAAACATGAAAGGTGCGAGAGCAGGAGCAGTTCTTGTATCTATCACGGGAGAACAGTATCCCATGTCTATTAAACTGTAGTTTGTGAACACCAACAACACAGTCGAGGATGAAGGCTGTATAATGGTATTGAGACTGGCCCAATCTATGGGTATCCAACGGTTAGCAATTTTTGGAGATTTTGAGTTGGTCATCAAGCAAACCAATGGGGTATATCATACGAAAGAATTGCATAAGCTTCCCTACCATAGACAAGTCATCAAGATGGATATGGAGTTTAAAGAAATAGCCTTCATCCACATCCCTCGAAACATGAATGATTTCACGGATGCATTAGGAACACTGGCCTCCTTGATCCACGTATCAAATAGGGGAAATTTTTTTGATATCAAACTTGCAAGCCAGAAGGCACCAACCTATGGGAATTACATTGGAGAAGTATCAGATAAACTGTCTCCCATTAAAAAGCCTTGATATCAGGAAATAAAAGATTATCTCCAAGATAGATCTAAGCCCGCTGGGGCAAGTCAAACTAAAAAAAAGAGAATCTATAGAATGGCTATGAAATTCTGTCTAATCGGAGATGCACTCTACAAAAAAGATACTGGAATAGGCTTGCTGAGATGCCTAGATAGAGACCAAGCCCAAAGACTTATGGATGAAGTCCACGGTGGAGAATGTGGTCCTCATATGAGTGGGCCTTTACTTGCAAAGAAAATATTATACCTCATTTGCACCTATATACAAAGGTTTGATTTATATAAAATTTTAATTTTAAACAAGATATAGCAATGATGTTTTGAAAATAGGTTTTCAAACCCTTATGCTCACATAGTAATTGTGGCCTTTGTTACTTCTATTTTATTCTGTATTCGGCTTGATTTGATTTTATTTTTGAGATGCAAAGTATCTTCGACAAAATAATGTACATAGAAGTGTCGGGCTTCTTATGGGCATGAAAGCCATCGAAAGATGTCCGAAAATCATAAATAATTTATAAGCTGGCTGTACAGCTGAAAAATAGTCAATCATGGGAACTAGATCTAGATCCATTAGTTGGATCTTAGATCCCGTGGCTCCTAGGCTCACATGGTTGTTTAATATTTACAAAAACCAGAAAGAAAACTAGATTTAAATAAATCTCAATGGTTCCAATTTTACAACTTTTGAATCGGTTAAGAGTTAGATATGGCTAGCTTTAGATAAATCTAGTCCATAGATTCACATATTATGTGTAGACACTCAAAATTTTTTGCACGCCTGTTACTGACATTGTAGGAGGGCAGATTCATCTTTCAGACATAACCCTAGAAGACAGCTCATATCCAGTTAGGATACTACCGGAAGCTCAGTCTCAAACCCAAAACACACACCGGGAGCATAAGTTCTAACCTCGGAGATAACCCCGAGGCTTGTAGTTTTAATACCAGAAATTCTACTGGAGAAGACCAATTCATCCCGAAGATAACCCTGAGATATTCAGTCTCAGTCCCAACACTGGGAATAACAGATTCTAACCTTGGAGATAACCCCAAGGAAGGCAGTTGCAGTTCTAGAGATAACCCCGAAAATTCTTGTTTCAAATGTATGCAATCAGCTTCAACCTCGACACTTACACCGAGGAACTCAGTACAAGACCTGGCAATAACACCAGGAAGATAACCATACCTCAGAGATGACACTGAGGACCTTTAACACTTGCAGCAGTCCAATCTCAGAGATAACCCTAAGTAACGTCTGCTTTATCAGCCCAAACTGGAGATAACCCCGGTGAGGGGCAAAGTCGTCATCTTGCCACCTTGACACCACATCACGCCATCTTAACATTTCAGACATACATTTCTACACAACAATGTCCCATAAGAACCAAGGAAGTCCAATCCCGAGTAACTATTACGTATGGTAATGGATAGAATTTGAAGCATGAAGACCGGAGGGCATGGTCCCATCTTCCTGACTTCGTACAACCTCTAATCCCATGTCATTATGTAACTCTCGACAACGGCGGTCTGAAATAGGTCTTATACACCTCAGTCGGATGCCCGGATTAAAGTTTTGAAAGTTTGAGAGGACATCACGTTGCACGCGTGCACGTACTTTGAGACGGCGGGACCCGTGAAGCCCAGGGCACCCCGGGCAACTGCAGGTACACATGCGGCTCCCCCCACTATAAATAGATGGCTTGGGGTGGGCATTTTATAAGAGAAAAAGGCGAGGAAGTCCTGTCCAATTTGTTCTATACACACCCTAAACTGAGTGCTTTCTCATTTTAAACACTTGTAAGATCATATATAGCTACTTTTTTACCGGCGGGAGCCGAGTGTTCTTCCGTTTAAAGTTATAGAAGTCTTCTTTGGCAATCCACTGTAAATCTCCTTACACACTTTAAAGCCTTTCTCTTCATCTTTGCACACACTATTCTTCACGTTGAGAGTCATGTTGAGTGTGTATGCCCAGACTTCGGTCTGTGGTTTCATTTCAGTTTATATATATATATATATATATATATATATATATATATATATATATATATATATATATGAACTGTGTGTCAATTTTGTTCGATGAGCCTGGATTTTACATCTGATGCGTTTAATACTTTATATATATATATATATATACTTATATATATGAACTGTTGTCGGACTTTGTTCGATGAGCCTGGATTTGATATCGGTGCTTTTCTATGCTTTTATATATATATATATATATATATATATTATATATATATATATTATATATATATATATATATATATATATATATATATATATATATATATATATATATTTATATTTCGTCCCGCCTGGAGTTTACTTCGTGGCAGTTGACCGTTTTTATTGCTTTCTGTACATTTCGTCCCGCATGGAGTTTCCTCCGTGGCTGTTGATCGCTTTTACAGCTTTATTTACATTTTCAATCCCCCATTGAGGTGCTTTGTGGTTGGTGATCAGGTCTGTATATATATATTTACGGCTTATATATATATATATATATACCTGATTACTGCGTTTATATCAATTGCGGCATCATGTGAGCCTAGGAATCATGTGATCACAGATTCAGTCTACTGAATCTAGATTCGGTTCCCGTGATGGACCTTTTCAGCTGTAAGCAACTTATAAATTTATTTGCCATGTCTTAATTTCCTCAGATGGTTTCCATACCCACGAGGAGTTCGGCATTATTTTGTACATTATTTTCTCGAAGATGCTTCGCATCTCGAAAATAAAAGCAATCAAGCCGAACATTTAATAAAATGGAAATATCAAAGGCCTCAATTACTATTGAGCACAGGGTTTGAAAAACCTCTTTTAAAACATCATTGTTATATCTTGTTTAAAACTGAATTTTTACACAAATTCAAACCCTTTGTATATAGGTGCGAACGAGGTATAGCACTACTTCCAAATAAAAGCACATTGACCCATACACACACAGACACACACACATTCATATAACAGTTTCTTGAAAAGTGGCGGTCACCGTGGCAACATGGATGTCGGGGGGTGCCTTACACCTTCCCACTGCATAAGCAAGTCCCCGGACCCTAATGAATCTCGGTTTCATAGACCCGTTTGGCAGTGTCACATCACTGGGTCAATGTGCAAACCTTTTCTCGGTTGTATTGGTACAACCAATTAAAAAACTAACTGACAACTCTTAATAGTCCATCATCAACATTATACACGTCGGACCATTTTCACTTGGTTTTTCAATCAAATCTCACCTAAAATGAGAGCACCAAAGAACAAGTAACTAAAAGGGACAAATAAAAATCCCGACGACGACAGGTGGCAACTCTGCTGGGGACTCCAGTAAGAGGACTTAAGACACTATTACAATCTTTTCAAAACTGTTATATGCTTGTGTGTTGATGTTGCATTTACATTTATGATGAATGTGTACGAATGCATTTTTTTTACTGCACTGCAATATATCTACTTATGATATTAGTGCTTCGCACATGTCATCATTTTCATAAACGGTAAGACACATTGTATGTGAATGTATAATGTGTGGTTCCTCCACCTAGAGGCTATCCTGTCGGTGTTTGATTACTGGATTCGTAGGAAGACTAATTCCAACGAGGCTCAGGAAAGGCATCACCCAAATTCACTCCAGTTGAAAGACCGGATTAACTTCTCGTTGAGTAAATTGCGATGATTTGGGAACCATCATGCTAACAAACCGCGAGAGAAACCTAAGATAGGTCAGCCTCTGATAAACCAAACGCGGAGGAAAGTCTCTTCATGCTTTCTCATTTCATATTTATCTCCATGTAATGAGAAATATGAAGAAATATGTACATGTACATATTTAAATTAACATGTTATCCTGTATTATAAACAACTAATATCCGTTTTGCAAGATCATAATCCTAAAACGGACACATCACATATCATGTAAACATTTACACAATCCCTAAAACTAAACTATTCAAGTTTTGTCGCAGGGAAGCATTCGGACCTATTACCCGGTCAAAGTCCAAAAAGGCCACGAGCCTACAGCCAATCATGTCTTCATCTGACCAGTCTAATCCAGTTTCTCGCGAAGAATTTGACGGAATAAGTAAACAAATTACAGATTTGGCTATTCGGCTTAAACAACTACATCAGTCTACTCAAGGTACGAAGATACCCATACATGCTGAATCCTTTGCATAAGGAGGAACCCAAGGTTTTGACAAAGCCATTATCGTACCTGAGCTCCAGATGGATACAACCAATAAAAGTCATGATATCACCCATCTTAAAGGAGATCTAGGCACCGGTGACATCAAGAAAAAGTTCCTTCAAATGGAAGAAACCCTTCGTTCTATCAAAAGAATTGGAGCACACGGAAATGTCTCCTATACCGATCTTTGTATATTCCCTGGTGTTCATTATCCAGAGAAGTTCAAAACTCCTGACTTCAAAAAGTATGACGGGTTAGGAGATCCTTACACCCATTTGAAGATGTTCATTGGAGAACTTGGATCTTATGCAGAGGACAAGAAGCTCAGAATGTAGCTATTCCAAAAGAGTCTGACTAGAGAAGCCCGTTCGTAGTATACCATATTAGACAATTCAAAGATCCATAGTTGGGAAGAACTAGCTCATGCCTTCCTCACACAATACAGCTTCCAGTCTCAGATGGCTCCTGACCAATACCAGATTACCAAGGTCAAGAAATAGTCCAATGAGTCTTTCAAAGAATATGCTCAAAGGTGGAGGCGCCTTGCTGCTCAGGTGATTCTTTCTATGACAGAGTCAGATATGGTCATGACCTTTATCGACATACAAGAAGCTCCTTTCTATGAAAGAGTCTTAGCTGACATTGGTAAACCATTTTCTGAAATGATCAAACATGGAAAAATGGCTGAGATGGGACTGAAGTCAGGAAAGATTCAAGACCTAGTCGCTCTCAAAGCTGTTGCTGAGCACATCCAATCCGGAAATTATGGAAACAACCCCCAGAGGGTCCATAAAAAGAAATAGGAGGATGTTTCCCTAATACTACAGGGTCAAAAAGGCAATCAGAATATGCCTATCTAACGGAGAAATTACACTCCTTTTCAAGCACAGTCTTCAAACCCTCCAATGCCTAAAGGTGGAGAAGTCAAACACCCTCGAGTGTTCACACCCCTAGGGGATTCACTCGAGAACATTCTCAATCTTCTGACCACTCAGAAGAAAATCACGTATCTTCTTCCATCAGCCAGCCTTAATGGGAGGGGTTTCAATGCTGCTCAAAAATGTGCTTATCATGTCGGGGCACCTGGACATGATACTCAAGATTGTTAGACCTGGAAACATAAGATCCAAGATCTGAAAGACAATGGTGAGATCGTAGTCACCAAACCAGATCAACCTAACGTTCAAGACAACCCTCTTCCTCCACACAAAGAGGAAGAGGTCAACATGATTAATTGGAGCAGTAGAGAAAGTTTCAATTTTAACCGTGAAGCATCCTAGATCGTCAAACACTGTGTTGACAAATGAGATTATGCAAAGTTCTAGTTTACGATGGAACGAAAGATGAAAGCTCTGTATAAATAGATTTAGCAATTGGCAGAACTGGTGACCTATCAACATCAAGTCACACGCCAATTAATTATCCAGGAGCATACTAGTCTACTCCCCTTGGTTACGTAGACTCCATCGTCACCTTCAAAATATGAAATATTGGAGGATAAAGTGACGAAGAGAGAAACTGCCAAAGCCCGTCGGGATTTTGCCAATAGAAGGGAATTTACATTCCTGGGCCAACATATGGAGGAGATACTTCAAATGCTAATCAATGAAGGAAGAATCACATCCCTTCTACCTCCAATTAATCCCCGTTCAGGACGGTTCAATCCTGATGGAATATGTCAATATCACTCCCATTCTCGCGGTTACAGCACGGAAGAATGCTGGGCACTCCGCCACCTTATTCAGAACTTAATTGTTAGCGGTGTCCTGCAATTGGCAGACAACGATACTGTGCTATTTGAGAGTGAAAATATTTGTCCTACCAAATGGAAGGGACTGGTAGCAGTTATATCCACTGAGGCTGATGGGACTGTTAAACCATTCACAATTCAACTCAAAGGAGTTAACAAACCTTTGAAAGTGGCTCCTCTAGAGCCAATAATTTTGCCATTCAGACCACAATATCCTGTTGTCAACTTATAGAAAGTTCCCTAAAATTATGGAGAAGCTGAAGGATCCACATCTCATACAACTGCTGTAGTGTTGAAGGAAAATCCAATGTATCTTCCCCAACAGGTGATGAAGGCTGCTATTAAATCAAAGGGGAAAATTACCATAGAGAAGATTAAAAAATCCTCCGTGCTATGGGTCATAATGAAGCCAAGGTGGTTTTAAGCGTAAGAGAAGCTCCACATCAAATTTCAATATTAGACTTGGTTTTAACTTCCAAAGATCACAGGAAGATTCTCCTAAAGGTTTTGGAAGAAGCCTACTTGTCGAAATCAGTGGATGTGGAAATATTTCAACATCTGGTTGATCACATTTTCAACAACAATGTGATCTCTTTCACTAATGATGACATATCGTCCGAAGGGACCGGTCATTACAAATTGTTACATATTACGGTTTTGTCCTCTGGATACATGTTAGCTGGAGTCTTGGTAGATGAAGGTTCATCTTTTAATATATGTCCTTATGCCACATTGCTAAAGATGAATGTTAATCTCAAGCGGATCTGAAGTAGCCATACGATCATCAAAGCTTTTGATGGATCCTGCCGGAATTCAGTCAGAGAGATTGAGCTGCTAATTGAGATTGGTCCCCATACATTTTGTGTATCTTTTCACGTGCTCAAAATAGATACATGATACAACCTGCTTCTAGGGAGACCGTGGATTCATATGGCCAGGGTAGTCCCCTCTACTCTTTATCAGCAACTTAAATACATTATCAACAATAGCCTAGTCACAGTCAATGCTGAACCGGAATGTCCTCAACATGGTGACCTTCCACTCATCAATGTCAATTCATAGGTTGAGTCGGTCAGTTTCCATGCTTTAGAAGTAAGCAACACTCAATACCATTCTATTGGGCCGCCATTTCCCATACCCAAGATTTCTGCCAAAGCTATGGCAGCTACTCAAGAAATGGTGTCAGTGGGACACCAGCCGGGACAAGGGCTGGGTAAAGAGCATCAGGGTATTAAGCACCTGATCCAAGTGTCAAGTAAAACTGAGACAACCGGACTAGGCTATTCTGCTAGTTCCAGTTACAGGAATCCATATAAGCATAAGCAGATTCCTTCAATGTCAGCCACACGACGATTATCTCCACCTGTAAATCCAGAGTCCGCACAATCTCTGGTAAAGGTGCCAGCCAACATAATGGCTATGTTATTTCCTAAGCCGATACCGGTAAAGGAGAAGGAAATCTTTGTTCTAGATCCCAAGGTAGAAGAAGAGGAATAGAGAATTAAACAAGACATCGTCCGAATGATGTCAGGCATACGTGTCATTGTCCATGATGAACATACAAATAGATACACCCCAGACGATGATTGACCAAACATAATGGTCATCATTCGGGAGAATGAGGATGATGATAGCCCCTTCATCACTGTGGTCCACCAGGACTTTGCCCTTGCCAATTAGAGCATCACTCCTTGCATTGGTCGACAAGGGTAAAATGGGTAGGACTTCTTTCTGCCTTGTAGATATCATAACTGCTTACTTTTTTGTACAATATTAGCAGTTGTTTTGTCCGTATATGCTAACACTTTGTATGATTAAACAGTTTCATATATATTAAGTAAAAGCATATTTTGTTTCAGGACTCTGAACTTAGATGTGCCTGTACTTACTGATAAGATGCCTCTTCTCTACTAGGATTGTAACTTTGATGAAAAGTTGAACTTCGACTTGATGGAAATATAAGAGAACATTGAGGTGCCTCCGGAGATCAACCGAAGGAATGACATGGTTACACTACTAACCCAAATCCAGGATGTGTTTCCATGGTCTCATGAAGACATGGTGGGTTTGTCCACTGACATTATCCTTCATTGCCTTCCCATCAAGGAGGGATTCAAGCCAGTTAAGTAGAAACTCAGGCGATTGAAACCTGAGTGAAGTTTAAAGGTGAAAGAAGAAATTGTGAAACAATTTCAAGCTGGTATTATTATGGTGTCCACGTATCCTGAATGGATATCCAACATCGTTCTCGTGCCTAAGCCTGGAGGAAAGGTGAGAGTTTGCATGGATTATCGGGATCTGAATAAAGCTTGCCTTAAAGATAACTTTTTCGTGACATTTATCCACATTCTCATTGACAATACTACTCAATACGGCATGTACTGCTTTGCTGATTGCTTTGCGGGGTACCATTAGATCATGGTTACTGAGGAGGATCATGAGAAAACTACTTTCATCACGCCTTGGGGAACCTTTTGCTATAGTCGGTTGTCTTTCAGCCTCATCAATGTCGGAGCTACCTATCAGAGAGCTATGATGGCTCTTTTCCATGACTTAATGCTCAAAGAGATAGAGATCTACATGGATGACATCATCGTCAAGTCCCAAAGGGAGCAAGATCGCTTAGACCACCTCAAAAAGCTTTTCAACAGGTTGCATAAGTACAACTTGAAGTTGAATCCAGTCAAGTGCACCTTTGGCGTTAAATCAGACAAGTTGCTAGGATTTCTAGTCAGCCATAAAGAGATTGAAGTGGATCCCACCAAAATTTAGGCCATTACGGAAATGCCCATTCCTTAGACAGAGAAGGAAATACGGGGATTTTTGGGAATAGTCAACTTCATTAGTAGGTTCATTTCTCAACTCACAGCAACCTATGAGCCTATCTTCAAGCTGTTAAGGAAGAACTCCTCCATGAAATGGAATGATGAGTGCCAGAAGGCCTTCCTTACCATCAAAGAGCAGCTAGTCAAAGCTCCTATTTTGGTACCACCCAGGGATGATGTTCCCCTGTTTATGTACCTATCCATAAGTGACAATGCCATGGGCTGCATGTTGGGTCAGAAAGATGATAGAGGCCAAGAACGAGCTATCTATTACCTCAGCAAAAGATTCAGCAGCAGTGAATACAAGTACACTCTGATTGAGAAGACTTGGTGTGCTTTAGCATGGGCTGCCATGAGGTTACAACATTACCTCCATGGGCATACAACCCATCTCATATCCCGCGTGGATCCTCTCAAGTATGTGTTCAGTAAGCCCATATTGATTTGTCGACTGTCCAGATGGCAGTTGATTCTGCAACAATTTGACATTGTTTACGTGATGCAAATGTCCATTAAAGGTCAAGGAATTGCGGATTAACTGGCCACCGTACCTTCAGGGGATTTCAAACCCTTGGAAACATACTTCCCCGATGAAGGGATAATGAAAATTCAGCAACACCATCAGTACGATACACGTCAAACATGGAACATGTATTTCGATGGAACTGTTAATATGGAAGGTTCGGGAGCTGGAGCAGTTCTAGTATCCGGTACAGGGGAGCAGTATCCCGTCACTGTCAAATTGCAGTTTAGCAGCACCAATAACACAGCTGAGTATGAAGGTTGTATCATGGGGCTAAAACTTACCCGTTCAATGGGCATCAGGCAGTTAACTGTCTTTGGGGATTCAGAGTTGGTAATCAAACAATCCACGAGAATCTATCAAACTAAAGAGCTACATTTGCTGCCTTACCATCGGCAAGTTCTACAGATGGCTTCAGTGTGAGACCCCATATTTTATGAATAAATATTTAATTTTCTCAAAATAATTTTTTTGAATATTATGGTGTGGATTTGAGATAATGTTATAATTATGGGTAGTATTTATAAATTTTGAAAAATACGTAAGTTGTTAGATAATATTCGATTGGTCGGGGAATATTCTTTTTGTCAGGGAATATCCCTACGACGGCACAATCATTGGTGGACCCCACAACAGAATTATTGTCGGATTGAGAAAACGACAAAAATATTTTTATGAGAATAACGGCGAAAGTTTTACCGTTAATAGTGTTAAACTACTCGGTAGTAAAAGTACAGTAATATGCGTGGTTGCAGAGTAGCACACGGTATTGATTATTGAGGCTTACGTGAGAAGTCACTCAATTTTGCTTATTAGTTGGACCTCCATTTACCCATTTTTCAAAATATTCGATAAAAGATGATTCAGTATATATATATATATTATATGGGGCCCATATATAAAAATAACTTATGGGTAATAAAGTTTATCATCACGGGTGGGATTTGGGAAGAAATGTCTTAAAAGAAATGGGGTATAATATATATATATATATATATATATAATATATATATATATAATATATATATATATATATATATATATTATATGTGTTAGTGGGTTTTGATGGAAAAGTAGTAGAATGAGTATTAGTATTATATTAAGTGTGTGGGAGATTATAGGTGGGTGTATGATATGGGAGGGAGAAAACGTAGTGTTAATGATGTGGTATTAATATTATATATATATTTGTATTATCATGTGGGTGGGTGGTGGTAAGATTGATGGATGAATTTGGCAGGTTATGGGAGGATTTTTCAAAGCTTAGACATTATTGCCAACTTTTTCAAACATGCAGTATTAGTTTGTAAAGTAGGGTGCTTCCTAATTGGTCGAGCTGTTATATTGGCATGTGTTCATTTTTCTAATTGGGCAACTCTTTGAAAATGAATACTGATATGTTGGAACCATGAAGCTGTGATGTTCCGTCTGTGATTTTAAAAAAATAAATGTTGCGTCCGTTTCTTAACAGTACCCCTTTAATTCTCCTATAAATAGAAGCTCATTCCTTTATTATTTCTTACGAATTCACTGAACTCTAGAGAGAGAAACTATAGAGAGAGAGAAGAAGAGTATTCTGCTACTTAACTACTTCCTTATTTCAGCTCTTCTTTAAAACGGTAAAGGATATTATTCTTTTGTATTCAAGAAGAGAATTTCTGTTATTCTATTTCTTTATTACTTTGTTGGAATAACCTGTATATGCGGAATACCCTATACTTGGTGACATTCTTCTATTATTCTGTCTTTGTTATTCCGCTGGAACATCCTGTCTGTGCTTTACGCCGGACCTGGTTCCGTCTTTATTATTATTCTGTCGGAATATCCTGTCTGTGTGTTTTACACCGGACCTGGTTCCATTATTTATTATTCTGTCAGAATATCCTGTCTGTGCGTTTACGCCGGACCTGGTTCCATTATTATTATTCTGTTAAGAATAACCTGTCTGTGCGGTATATCGCATGCATGGTGATTTCTTTTGTTATTCCATTCTTTATTATACTCAGTTGATTAAAACTTTGACTTCTATACTCCATGAAATTAGTGGAATATCCTTGACATTTGCGCTTCATCTAGTATCTATTCATGAAAATATTCCCCTGATCAGTCTTGAAGTTTACTCTGCAAAGCAGTATCATGTTGACAATTTGGACGTTATTAATTCCTGGATAAATTAATTCTTGAACTTGTTTTATTGAATTCTTATATCATTGCCATCATCCTCATGTTTATAAAATGTTGAAAGTTATCTGTGGCCTGTAGTGCATAGATGGACTTGGTATGATTATGACCAGGAATTATTCGGTATAATCATGACCGTAATGTTACAAATGATGTGGTAAAAGTCCTCATTGGCCCGTAGTGCATTGATGGACAGTTGTTGGCATGATCATGACCATTGATGAATACACAAATATCCTTTGCCCGTAGTGCATGGAATTTGTGGTCGTGACCCTAACAAATATCCTTGGTCGTAGTGCAGGGATGATGTGAATTATTTATTAAGCTGAGTCTCAGCGATAAAAGTGATGAAAAACTTTTTAAATCATAAAAGATAGTAGAGTTTATTTTCTACTTGACTCTTTTAATGGATTGCTTATTCCGCTGCAGTTAAACTTGATGTCTATTATATTTTATCAGTTTAACATTGTTGAAGGCTAATGATAATTTATTCTGCATTATCTTAGTCATAATATTTCTTACTGGGCTAGTTGAGCTCACCCTTTCTTTCACTGTTCTCTTCAGGAAATGAGAACGTAGCTGGGGCAAGTCGGGGAACGGAGTGATGGTTCGAATGATAGTATTAGTTAGTAGTCCTCACTATTCTATGTAATAGTGTGTTAATAAATGTAATGAGGACTCATTTTGAGTATGAATACTCTCTAGAAGATAATATTTGTATTCAAACTCACAGTTTATGTTTTGTCGTATTGTACACGACAATTATATTAGTAAGTTGTATTTGTATTCTGTACTATGTATCTGACGACCCAAGATGGGTGATGTATACCTATTTTTGGGGGAGTCACAGTTGGTATCAGAGCTTAGGGATATGATCCCTGGCTAAGATGTGAGAATAGAACTAGGAGGGGAGAGACGGGGAATTCCTTCGCTAGTATGACCTACCTAAGTTTATTTGTAATGGTTGGTCAGAGTATATTGATAATATATGACATGTTAATTAACCCTTGTTTTGTGGCAGTATTTGAAAATGGCAGCTGAAAATGTCAACAATAGAGTGAGTGAGACTGTGACACCTCTAATCACCAACCAAGATAATGTAATATCAGGCGAAGAAGAAATTAGAGATATCTACGTGGTAAGTGAAGAACTAATAGTTGCACCCGAGCTAGTGGCAGAGGTATCAGCTGAGAGTGAGGAAGAAGAGGAAGAAGAGGAACCTGAGGAGAATTGGTTAGAAGAAATCTATGATCAAAACTTAGAATTACAAAATCGTGTTCATGAGTTAGAAGAACAGGCTGAAGAACGGCAGGCGGTCATTGAGCAAAGAGATGTAACGATTCAAAATTGTGTTACCCGATATGTGATGCTCGAACAAAATCACGCTTTGGTAGAGTGTAAGATATTAAAGTTGGAATATGAGAATTCAAATATCAAGGATCAGCTGAAAGAAGAAACAACTGAACGAGTGAGAATGCAGGATGCGTGGGTAAAAGTTGCACGACGTGTTGATATTGTAGAAAGAGATGTCCGATCCAAAAAGGCTAAAATAGATGATATACATTTCTCTTTTTGGACAGCAATTGGGGGAACCCAACATCGAGTTTTGAATTACCCTGTACAGAGCGGTCAATCTGAACTCGATATGGATCGAAGATTGATGATTCAGATCATGAAGCAGGAGTACGATGAAGCAGTTGAGGGTGGAATATGCCCTATATTAAAGTCAATTCCAACGATAGAGATGACATCAAATGCTACCCCAGACAAGTCAAAGCCGGGAAGTTCAAGGGAGAGCGGTTGTCATGACTTCCCAACAAGTGAGAAACCCAAATGAAGTTATCGCGGGTAAGCTAATCATAAGCCCTTGCGAAGTTTGTACCTTATTCGATACTGGTTCTACCCACTCTTTTATTTCACCTAGTTGTGTTCAACGTTTAAACTTGGCCCTTAAAAAAAATAAAAAAAAATTATTAGACTTGACTTATCTGTTGAAACTCTGTTAGGAGAAACCTTCGTTAACTCCACTAATTATAAATCTTGTTTGATTCAAATCGACACTTTCACGTTACATGTCGATATGTGATTTTTGGAAACGATTGGTTAACTACCCATTATGCTTTTCGTAAGGTTGTTAATTTTCATATTCCTAACCAATCTGTTATGCGAATTCAAGCAACCAAACCACTAAAGTCAATCATTATCATATCAAGCCATAAGTAAGGATCCCCGTTCCTTTCGTTGTTGACTTCCTGGTGTGGAATGCACCGAAGCCAGACTTTCCGTAGGAGACGTTGTAAATGACGATGGCAAGCTGATAGGTATCAATGTGACGTGTTATCCAAGTCTGGGATGAGAGTCACGGTTTTGAATGATATTTTTATTGTTAATAAATTTCCTGACGTATTCTTGAAGATTTCCTAGCCTACCCCTAGAGCGTGAAATCGAATTTTGTATTGACCCCAGTACAAAACCCATTTCTTAAACCCTCAAATATTTATTTACTTAAAACGAACGTATCAGGCGCCAAAGACGTTGGCTCGAGCTATTGAAGATTACGATCGTACTATGCAATATCATCATAAGTGCGAACGTGGTAGCTGACGCGTTGAGTAGAAGATTGTATGCGGTTACAAGTACGAATATATGAACCCACGTGAAGATAACGAATATATGATTAGAATCGACTTTAATCGATAAAAGCCGCTCAAGCTACATACTCAAAGCTGATGAATATGAAGAAGAAGGTTCAAGAGGGCGTTATTCTAGAAGCAAGAATCGACGAAGAGAGGAAATCTCAACCCTCGATTTAATTGGCCCATTTAAAATCCTCGATTGAGTAGGAACTGTAGCTTATAAACTCGTTTTACCACCAAGTATGTCGCGTGTTCATAACATTTTTAACGTATCGTTGATACGTAAATATGTGGACAGCCCGAACCACATTATTAATTTAGAACCGGAAGAGATAGTGGATGATTTAACGTTTGAGGAGATACGTGTTAAATCTTGGATAAGAAGGTCATATTCGACGCTCAAAGGTTATACCTCAAGAGTCAGAATTTGAAGTAAAGTCAAGGTATCCTCACCTGTTCGGCATACCAGGTACGTACGTAAATTTCGAGGGCAAAATTTCATAAGGAGGGGAGATTGTGAGACCCCATATTTTATGAATAAATATTTAATTTTCTCAAAATAATTTTTTTGAATATTATGGTGTGGATTTGAGATAATGTTATAATTATGGGTAGTATTTATAAATTTTGAAAAATACGTAAGTTGTTAGATAATATTCGATTGGTCGGGAATATTCTTTTTGTCAGGGAATATCCGTACGACGGCACGATCATTGGTGGATCCCACAACAGAATTATTGTCGGATTGAGAAAACGACAAAAATATTTTTATGAGAATAACGGCGGAAGTTTTACCGTTAATACTGTTGAACTACTCGGTAGTAAAAGTACAGTAATATGCGTGGTTGCAGAGTAGCACACGGTATTGATTATTGAGGCTTACGTGAGAAGTCACTCAATTTTGCTTATTAATTGGACCTCCATTTACCCATTTTTCAAAATATTCGGTAAAAGATGATTCAGTATATATATATATATATATATATATATATATATATATATATATATATATATATATATATATATATTATGGTGGGGCCCACATGCTAAAAATGACTTATGGGTGGAAGAAAGTGTGGTCATCACGGGTGGGATTTGGGAAGAAATGTCTTAAAAGAAATGGGGTATATATATATATATATATATATATATATATATATATATATATTATATGTGTTAGTGGGTTTTGATGGAAAAGTAGTAGAATGAGTATTAGTATTATATAAAGTGTGTGCGAGATTATAGGTGGGTGTATGATATGGGAGGGAGAAAACGTAGTGTTAATGATGTGGTATTAATATTATATATATATTTGTATTATCATGTAGGTGGGTGGTGGTAAGATTGATGGATGAATTTGGCAGGTTATGGGAGGATTTTTCAAAGCTTAGACATTATTGCCAACTTTTTCAAACATGCAGTATTAGTTTGTAAAGTAGGGTGCTTCCTAATTGGTCGAGCTGTTATATTGGCATGTGTTCATTTTTCTAATTGGGCAACTCTTTGAAAATGAATACTGATATGTTGGAACCATGAAGTTGTGATGTTCCGTCTGTGATTTTAAAAAAATAAATGTTGCGTCCGTTTCTTAACAGTACCCCTCTAATTCTCCTATAAATAGAAGCTCATTCCTTTATTATTTCTTACGAATTCACTGAACTCTAGAGAGAGAAACTATAGAGAGAGAGAGAGAAGAAGAGTATTCTGCTACTTAACTACTTCCTTATTTCAGCTCTTCTTTAAAACGGTAAGGGATATTATTCTTTTGTATTCAAGAAGAGAATTTCTGTTATTCCATTTCTTTATTACTTTGTTGGAATAACATGTATATGCGGAATACCCTATACTTGGTGACATTCTTCTATTATTCTGTCTTTGTTATTCCGTTGGAACATCCTGTCTATGCTTTACGCCGGAACTGGTTCCGTCTTTATTATTATTCTGTCGGAATATCCTGTCTGTGTGTTTTACACCGGACCTGGTTCCATTATTTATTATTCTGTCGGAATATCCTGTCTGTGCGTTTACGCCGGACCTGGTTCCATTATTATTATTCTGTTAAGAATAACATGTCTGTGCGGTCTATCGCATGCATGGTGATTTCTTTTGTTATTCCATTCTTTATTATACTCAGTTGATTAAAACTTTGACTTCTATACTCCATGAAATTAGTGGAATATCCTTGACATTTGCGCTTCATCTAGTATCTATTCATGAAAATATTCCCCTGATCAGTCTTGAAGTTTACTCTACAAAGCAGTATCATGTTGACAATTTGGACGTTATTAATTCCTGGATAAATTAATTCTTGAACTTGTTTTATTGAATTCTTATATCATTGCCATCATCCTCATGTTTATAAAATGTTGAAAGTTATCTGTGGCCTGTAGTGCATAGATGGACTTGGTATGATTATGACCAGGAATTATTCGGTATAATCATGACCGTAATGTTACAAATGATGTGGTAAAAGTCCTCATTGGCCCGTAGTGCATTGATGGAAAGTTGTTGGCATGATCATGACCATTGATGAATACACAAATATCCTTGGCCCGTAATGCATGGAATTTGTGGTCGTGACCCTAACGAATATCCTTGGTCGTAGTGCAGGGATGATGTGAATTATTTATTAAGATGAGTCTCAGCGATAAAAGTGATGAAAAACTTTTTAAATCATAAAAGATAGTAGAGTTTATTTTCTACTTGACTCTTTTAATGGATTGCTTATTCCGCTGCAGTTAAACTTGATGTCTATTATATTTTATCAGTTTAACATTGTTGAAGGCTAATGATAATTTATTCTGCATTATCTTAGTCATAATATTTCTTACTGGGCTAGTTGAGCTCACCCTTTCTTTCACTGTTCTCTTCAGGAAATGTGAACGTAGCTGGGGCAAGTCGGGGAACGGAGTGATGGTTCGAATGATAGTATTAGTTAGTAGTCCTCACTATTCTATATAATAGTGTGTTAATAAATGTAATGAGGACTCCTTTTGAGTATGAATACTCTCTAGAAGATAATATTTGTATTCAAACTCACAGTTTATGTTTTGTCGTATTGTACACGACAGTTGTATTAGTAAGTTGTATTTGTATTCTGTACTGTGTATCTGACGACCCAAGATGGGTGATGTATACCTATTTTTGGGGGCGTCACATTCAGAGTTCGAAGAGATCTCCTTTCTACACATTCCTCGTAATAGGAATGACTTACAGAACGTCAATGCGCATTTCAACTAGGGCAACCCCCTATGCATTAACCTATGGGATGGAAGCAGTACTCCCCGTAGAAGTAGAAATGGAATCCCTCAGAGTGTTGATAGACCCTCAGCTGGATGAAGACCAATGGGTACAAGACATGCATCACCAATTGTCTCTAATAGATGAAAGGCGAACCGCGACTATCTTCCATGGTCAGTTATATCAACAAAGGATCGTACGGTCCTACAATAGAAAAGTCCAGGTATGGCAGTTTAAACAACATAACTTGGTTTTGAAGATGATCATCGACATCCAAGATCAGTCTAAGGGAAAATTCGCCCCTAACTGGGAAGGCCCATTTATTATCAAGGAGGTATTGACAAGAGGTGCTCTCAGATTGTAGGAAATGGACGGCGATGAATATCCACAGCTTATCAACTCGAACACCGTGAAACGGTACTATGTCTGAAGTTACCATCAAGCAAACATCCTGGTATTGGATCAACAGATCACCATTCATTCCGGTTCTTTAACCCTTCATTACATACAACTTTTCTCTACACTGCTCCCCTCAGGAAAACACACTTTTCAAGCCAGCAGCCTAGTTTTCGGATCATCAGATCCCTTCCTCTTCACTCGATTTTTTAACTCTTACTTAACTTTGGTTATCCCACTAGGGATTGAACCTTTCACACTTGCAGTTTATCCCAAACATGGGATCAAACTTTTTACCCCTACAGTTTATCCTGAACTTATGATTAAACTTTATTTCCCTGTAATCTGACCTGCACATGGGATCAAGCTTTTTAACTCGCCCTGAGGGGCGAACTACGTCGACCTGGTCTCCTTGATATACGGGAGTACGTAGGTAACCATATTTTATATGGCACGGTCGCAATAAAACAAAAATAATAAACACTTCTACACCCTTTTCCTTACAAAAACAAAAATAACAAAAATATTCCTACACTCTTTTCTGCCATAAACAACGTTGAACCTCTTACACCAGGTTCGAACTACGCAGACCTGATCTCCTCTTCAACTGGAGTACGTAGGCATCCATTTATGATTTGGTCTAACCCCCTACCAAAACATAAATACTTGTCAACGGTACTGGAATCAAACTTTAATCCACCACATTTCATTTGGCTTCAGACCAAAGGGATGAAATTACCTAACCTCCCCATCTAAATGGGAGACTCGGCGACCATCTAAGTTACGGTTGTTCCTTGAAGAGCAACATCAATCCATAAGAGATGGAATTAACTAGGCTCCTCCTAAATAGGAGTACTGGAGACCATCTGTGGTGCGGTCAATCTCAGAGAGGAAAGCCACACTTGAGACAACCCGAGAATTTAGTTAATTATTAAAATCCTAAAATGATGGATTAAAGGTTATAAGATGAACCTAGACAGAAAATAAGTGTATGGAATTGACGTTTCTGTGAAGGAATTTTAAGGATTTCAAAATTTTTAAGAAGAACCTATATGGTTTCTTAATTGAATGAGAATAAAGAAATATGGGTTGCAAAATTTTGAAACCCTAGAAATGAATTAATATGTACTTGAAGGAATATCGAGAATAAGATATTACGATACCTGTAAATTCGGTGTGAACTGAATAGTCTAAGAAATGTTATATAAGTACATATGGAAATTTTATTAAGGAGATAAGATTTCACATGAAGAGATGTTATAAGGTTAAACGAAGATGAGTATATGTATAGAAATATATATACTTAGTAAGCTGCTATAAATATTTTAGCAAGAGGAATGTTGAATTAAGTTAATGATATAAGGACCAAGATAAAACTATGTTAGTAATTAACATAGCTTGAACGTTGGCCTTGACTGGCAAATAAGAATTTGAATAAGTATAAAGTCGCTAGTTATTACGATTAGCAATAAGAAATGAGTAATTTAAAACTCAAAATTTGAGTTAGAGATATAATTTTGAAGCATGAACTGCTCGGTTGCGTCCGGAACGTCAAGTTTAGTCAGAATGGACAGTAAACACAAAATGTGTAAAGGTTGACTTTTGGTCAAAGTCAACAGTTGACTTTTATGGAGAAAAATCAAAAATTAGTGTGCGAAGCTAAAATATGAGATGAGATCCAATATGTAGATATGAATATTGGTATCAAAGTAGTTAGTAAATTAAATTCATATTTGAATAAATGATTGAATATATTAAAATATATATTTAGTATATAAATAAATTGTTTGAAAACAATTTATGGAGAGGAGGAGAAAATTAAATTTAAGTATACAATATGAATTGTATAACTTGAATAAGTTATTTAATTAAGTATGAGAATTAAATAACCTAAATGGTTATTGTTATTTGGTGGTCCTTGTAATTAAATATATACTAGTGACCTAATCTAAGAGAATTGTGGAGCATGACATAATTTATTTAATGATTATGTGAGTAAGTGAATACGAATATTATGTGATGGCAAATAAAAGAAATTAGCATGATCCTAATTATATATTAGGAATGAAGAATTAAATAACTTAAGGGTTATGGGATGAGAGAATTATGGTATATAAAATATATACTAATTTTAAGAGATTTATTTTATACATCTCGGTTAATTAATTTTATAACCTAATTAATGTAAGTCTAATTGGGTTAAGGAAATTAAATATACTTGGGTAAGAATTTATATTTAAATTGAGTACATAGAAACCCTAATGAAATGAGTAGGGTAAGATGAAATTAAATGTAATGGACCATATTAATTTTTATGGCCCAAATATTTTAGCTAGGAAGTCCAAATATTTTATTTGGAAAAGCCAAAGGAATTAAGTTTTAAGCTCAAGCGAGCTAATTGTTAAGGAACATGTGGGAGAATAATAATATTAATATTATATTAAGTCAAGAGATATACTTTTATTATCTCAAGTTTATTAATTTTATGACTTAATTAAAGTTAGTTTAATTTGGTTATAAAATTTAGTGTGCAAGGGTAATAACTTAAATTCTAAATGTTTGGAATGGATACCCTAATTAAATAATTAGGGAATGAGAATATTAAAAGTATTGGACCTAATTTATTTTCATGGCCCAAGAAATTAATCTAGAAGTCCAAAGAGATTAATTATGGTGGCCCAAGTGTTGGCCCAATCAATAAATTAAAAAGCCCAAAATTTGATCCAAGTATGGGGGACATTTTTGGACAAGGAAAGACAAAGAAATTAAACCAAATGGTGGGAGAATAAGTAGGCCACATGGCTATCTAATGAGTGGTAGAGGAATGGCCACAAGGAAATCAAAATGTGGGAGAAAGAGAGGCCAAGTGGCCGGATATGGGAGAAGGAAGAAAAGGGGGAATGAATGTAATGATTTGTTTAATTTAGTTGTTCAACAACTCCCACTAACTCATCCCATGTGTCACTTGGTTATTTCTCCAACACTTTTACAAAACTTGCAAGCAATTACTTGATAATTAAGTGAGAGAAGAGAAGAGATATTGGAAGATATAGATTAGATATACAAAATATATCTATAGATTTTTTTTTATCAAATAAACTCATTTTCTCTTTCATCTCTTATTTCTTACCAAAAAGAAAAGTAAAGAGAGAGAGAAAGAGAGAAGAGAGGAACGACACTTAGAGAGAAGAAAGGCTTCGGCATCCATGGAAGGAAGAAGATAGAAGGAGAAGAGAAAGTCCATCCATGGAAGAAGAAGAAGAAGAAGAAGAAGAACATGAAAATCAAAGGTATAAACCCCATTTGTTATGTAATTTTTGATTATTCCAAATCAAACTTTGAATCTATGTTTCTAAACTCAAAAACCTTAGATCTATGTGTTTATGAGTGTTTCATGTTTAGATTTAACCATATTGGGTGTTATTTTAGTTGGAAATCAAAAGTAAAGAAAAAGTGATTTTCTAGTTTATGAGCCTAAAAATTTCTAAGTACTTTAGATTTTCACCGTTTTTGATCTAAACCTTCTTTTTACGATCCGTCAAAGGGATGTCCTAGATGTGAAAGTTAACTACTAAACCCAAGTGGTAGCACTCAAAAATGTTGAGTACACAAGTTTTAATGACTGTTTTAGCAAAAACAGTTTTGTGTTTTTAAAGAAAAATGGACTGTTTTGGACAGTCAAAGAGTAGGGGTAGTTTAGTCATTTTTTGGACATGTAAAAATTCTGAAAAAATTTGGGAGTATACTATGATAAGTTATCTAACATCTCCAAGTGGAATCACTGAAAAAGGAGTTGTAGATTTCCGTATGGAAAATATTTAATAAAGCACGAAAAACTGCAAAATGCTATTTTAGCTTCTGCCCAAAAGTTTAAAAGGGCTTTTTCGGCAACTTAATTTGTGAGAAAAATTCTGGCCTTTTGGGACATGAAAGTATATGGTATAAAGTACCTACTGTCCAAAAATGAGCTCATTCCGAGTTAAAATGAGCAAGTTATGACCATTTTAATTTTTGTGATTTTCTGACGAAAATGGTTATAACCGGAGTTCTATAACTCCGATGGCCACGAAATTTAAACTGGAGTGTCACGTTAACACGTATAAGATTGTGCCAAGAGATGGGAATTTATGGAATTAAGCACGAGGTAGCTAATTTCTTAAGGAATTAACTAAGAATGATTTTTAAAAAATACCAAAGGAAGTTGGAAAATTTTGGAAAAATACTTTTTGTGTATGAAATATATGTATACATGTTTGGACAAAGGATAGAAAAATAATAAGTTGATTTGGTATTTTCGTGAACGGATATGGAATCCAGCTTGCTGGATTAGAAAATCTGATGAATCCAGCTTGCTGGATTGAAAAGAAGTTTACTGAATTGAAAATATGTTGGCTGGATTTGTAATCCAGTTTGCTGGATTGCAGTTTGACTTGCTGGATTGGAAATTTATTGAATCTAGGTTGTTGGATTCTGTATCCAGTCTGCTGGATTGGAAATTTGGTTGTTAAATTTTTTAGAATCCAAGTTGTTGGATTAGTATTTGACTTATTAGAGTATAAAGAAGAACTTATAATGTATAAGATTAAGTTTTTAATCATAATGAATATGATACAGTGATTGAAGAATTATCCAAGAATGATAATAATACCGATGTGTTAGGATGTTATCTAATATTTGATTAAGTGTTAGATAATCTATTGACAAAGTAATTGTATTATGATACAAAGTAGAATATGCTGATTGAAAGACTAATCTTATTATTAATGATAGGTCTTATCAAAAGAAGTTAACTTAAATTGCGTAGCAGTAGTCAACGAATCAGGCAAGTTTTTCCTTAACTCAAACTTGAGTTGTATGTTCAAAGCATGTTAATGAATAATTGTTGTTGATTATTCACGTCTATATTGATTATTAATTCGCACGTTGTGCATATTGTAAATATTCATCAGGTATGAAAGGCTGATCACCTTCATTACCATTTGGTTCAGTTAATATGTTCATGTTTATACTTGACCATTCATTTTTATTGACTTGGTCGTTCAGCTAAGAAAATTTGTTCATGCTCTTTCACAATGTTTATATTGTTGAAAGTTAGCTAGCTTATTGTTCAATTCTTTCAATCATGATATATCTTTATTGAATTTAAACTTGCTGGGCAAATTTGATGCTCACCCTTGCTATATCATGATAAAAAATTTCAGATTAAGATGAAAGCTCGAGTAAAGACAAAGGCAAAGGCAAAGTCCAAGATTAAGCTATTATGCAGTTAGAACTATTAAATTTGCTAATGCAAATATTAATGTAAATCTTCTAAGATATTGAAGGTATGTATTAAGTTAAGGTTGTAGACCTTGAGAATGATGTGTAAAAGTTTAATGTATAAACAATTTATGTTTATATCTTCCGCAATAGTTATAGAAATAGTATACCAGATCCTTGGTGATTAGGACCGGGATCTGGGGATGCTACAGTTGGTATCAGAGCTGTAGGTTATAAACCTTAGGTAGGTGTACCTTAGGATATAACCGCGGAGAGATGATAAGTAATAAACTCGAATAGAGTTTAAGCGATAAGAGATGAATTTTTGGAAATTCATTATTAAGTAAAGAGAAAGATAATTAAGATTCAAAGAAGAATCTTGAAGAGCTATAAGGATAAGATTCCGGAGTTACCTGACTCCAATAATAGAGATAAAAAGTGATAATAAATAGACTATGTCTATAAGATGAGAACTGTTAATAAAATCATAATATAATATGATTAAAGAGAAGTATAAGAAGATCGTAATATAAAACGATCGTAAGCATAAGGAAAAATGATTACCAAATAAGATCACGACGTGATCAGATTAAATTATTGAATAACATATGATATGTTAAGTGATTGGTATGATATAGCCTGACGCTATAAAGAGAATGTACTATGAAATGGTACGATGTAAACTCAGAAAAGAGTGGCAAATGTTAAGATGCGGATTAAAGAAAATTCGTATTAAGAAAAGAAAAAGTTAGAATGGTGTAGAATTTCAATTGAGGACTCATGTCAGCAGCTGAGTTGTATGATTCCTTGTATGGGCGGGGAATTTGTACTTGGTTTTAGAATCACTTAGCTTCCTGGTCGATATAGTGGTTAGGTTGACCAATTCTTTGTATGGGCGGGAAATTGTCCGCTTAGCTTCCTATATTGATTAGTGGCCGAGTTTGGTTTGACAACCACTTAGTTTCTGGCATTGATAATCATTGGAACCTAATGTCGCGCTATTTGCTATATACATGTGGATAAGGTGATTCTTTTCTCATGTGTATAACGAATAGGTAGAGAAATAAGGTTAAGTACGAGTTCTTAAAACTCATACTTATGGTACGTTCGTGACTCATAATTATATGAAATGTTTATGAACCCCTCAGCGAATGGACGCCAAAGGTCTGACTAGGACAAGTTCTTAAACTCATATGATTGTGGAAAGTTCCTGAACTCATAATGTGTGGTAACTTTGACGAACTGCTATAGTTATGTTGAGATTGGAGAATTGAAGATGATAGAAATAGATAGACTTATTAAGAAATGGATCAGTAGAGAAATTGAAGTTGATGGTGGAATCATAGGTATTCCAAATCTTCTAGCTATGCTAGACTTCAAAGTTTTTGACATCAAGCTAAATTCGCACTGATGTGCCTTTCGAAATAAAATGAATTTTTGTTATCCTCAACACATGGTGACCAGTGTGTAGGTGTGGACTTCGGGTCACTAACACATCGTTACCTGTTGTGGCATGATGACACCAAAGATGATTTTCAAAGATTTTTGAACGGTTTAAAGAGGAGTCTATGCTAATTGATTCGGCTAGACAAAAATGATTTGAGATGTCAAAATGTATTTTATATATCATCAATGTATCATGGAACCTGATGCAGAATGATAAAAATGATGCAGTTATCAATGCAGAATTACCTAGTGTGGTATGTGATCTAAAGATCGTCAGCCCATTATAGTATGATGTAGTATGACAAAGTCACAAAATGACGGAATCCGCAAATGGACTGTAAATACAGTGCGGTATCATGACGTCATAAAATGATTTTAAGAATTTTAAAGGTAAATTTTTGCCAACTAAATTTGGCCAACAATGTTTCGATTGAAATTCGAATTATTGATATGTGTCTAAGCTATTTGATTCAGCTAGACAAATGTTTATGGAATTCAAAGTATTCTTTGAAAGCTTATGCCGAACCAAATTACTTTGGTGCGGAATCTTATGATGAGTCTGAGGTGAATAACCCTAAAAATGGGGATATATTAATTGGATAAAATACTCCAATCTAAGAACGCATATAGTCGTTCCGATTACTAAGGTACAACAGACTGATCCTCTAAAGTACTCGCATCGGTAGTTTACCTTCTTTGTGATTGTAAACATACCAAATATAAAATATTTCAGAGGTAGAGTACCTTTCTTTCTTAATTGAAAGAGGTAGCAGGTAGAAATACCCTAAACCTCAAAGTTCATGATTTTATGATCCCTCAGACAGATATAAAAATATTTTAAACTCCTCAGAGTAATGTTGGGGTAGTATGTGATTATGGATATGAATAGTGTGAACTCGTTGAGTACGAGTAGAATCTGAGATGATTGAATAAAGGTTATTATGATAACCTAGTTTTGCTGAATGTTTAGAAGATGTAAACTCCTAGTGAGTAGTTATGGTGAAATGTGATAATAGATGAGAAATCCTCAAAGGAGAAGATTGTAAAGGTTAAGTTAAAAACCTAGTTTTGATCAAGAGAATAAGCAGAGTTTAGTATGCTTTAATTTCGAGGACGAAATTCTTAGAAGAAGGGGTGAATGTGACAACCCGATAATTTAGATAATTATTAAAATCCTAAAATGATGGATTAAAGGTTATAAGATGAACCTAGACAGAAAATAAGTGTATGGAATTGACGTTTCTGTGAAGGAATTTTAAGGATTTCAAAATTTTTAAGAAGAACCTATATGGTTTCTTAATTGAATGATAATAAAGAAATATGGGTTGCAAAATTTCGAAACCCTAGAAATGAATTAATATGTACTTGAAGGAATATCGAGAATAAGATATTACGATACCTGTAAATTCGGTGTGAACTGAATAGTCTAAGAAATGTTATATAAGTACATATGGAAATTTTATTAAGGAGATAAGATTTCACATGAAGAGATGTTATAAGGTTAAACGAAGATGAGTATATGTATAGAAATATATATACTTAGTAAGCTGCTATAAATATTTTAGCAAGAGGAATGTTGAATTAAGTTAATGATATAAGGACCAAGATAAAACTATGTTAGTAATTAACATAGCTTGAACGTTGGCCTTGACTGGCAAATAAGAATTTGAATAAGTATAAAGTCGCTAGTTATTACGATTAGCAATAAGAAAGGAGTAATTTAAAACTCAAAATTTGAGTTAGAGATAGAATTTTGAAGCATGAACTGCTCGGTTGCGTCCGGAACGTCAAGTTTAGTCAGAATGGACAGTAAACACAAAATGTGTAAAGGTTGACTTTAGGTCAAAGTCAACAGTTGACTTTTATGGAGAAAAGTCAAAAATTAGTGTGCGAAACTAAAATATGAGATGAGATCCAATATGTAGATATGAATATTGGTATCAAAGTAGTTAGTAAATTAAATTCATATTTGAATAAATGATTGGTTATTGTTATTTGGTGGTCCTTGTAATTAAATATATACTAGTGACCTAATCTAAGAGAATTGTGGAGCATGACATAATTTATTTAATGATTATGTGAGTAAGTGAATACGAATATTATGTGATGGCAAATAAAAGAAATTAGTATGATCCTAATTATATATTAGGAATGAAGAATTAAATAACTTAAGGGTTATGGGATGAGAGAATTATGGTATATAAAATATATACTAATTTTAAGAGATTTATTTTATACATCTCGGTTAATTAATTTTATAACCTAATTAATGTAAGTCTAATTGGGTTAAGGAAATTAAATATACTTGGGTAAGAATTTATATTTAAATTGAGTACATAGAAACCCTAATAAAATGAGTAGGGTAAGATAAAATTAAATGTAATGCACCATATTAATTTTTATGGCCCAAACATTTTAGCTAGGAAATCCAAATATTTTATTTGGAGAAGCCAAAGGAATTAAGTTTTAAGCTCAAGCGAGCCAATTGTTAAGGAACATGTGGGAGAATAATAATATTAATATTATATTAAGTCAAGAGATATACTTTTATTATCTCAAGTTTATTAATTTTATGACTTAATTAAAGTAAGTTTAATTTGGTTATAAAATTTAGTGTGCAAGGGTAATAACTTAAATTCTAAATGTTTGAAATGGATACCCTAATTAAATAATTAGGGAATGAGAATATTAAAAGTATTGGACCTAATTTATTTTCATGGCCCAAGAAATTAATCTAGAAGTCCAAAGAGATTAATTATGGTGGTCCAAGTGTTGGCCCAATCAATAAATTAAAAAGCCCAAAATTTGATCCAAGTATGGGGGACATTTTTGGACAAGGAAAGACAAAGAAATTAAACCAAATGGTGGGAGAATAAGTAGGCCACATGGCTATCTAATGAGTGGTAGAGGAATGGCCACAAGGAAATCAAAATTTGGGAGAAAGAGAGGCCAAGTGGCCGGATATGGGAGAAGGAAGAAAAGGGGGAATGAATGTAATGATTTGTTTACTTTAGTTGTTCAACAACTCCCACTAACTCATCACATGTGTCACTTGGTTAATTCTCCAACACTTTTACAAAACTTGTAAGCAATTACTTGATAATTAAGTGAGAGAAGAGAAGAGATATTGGAAGATATAGATTAGATATACAAAATATATCTATAGATTTTTTTTTATCAAATAAACTCATTTTCTCTTTCATCTCTTATTTCTAACCAAAAAGAAAAGTAAAGAGAGAGAGAAAGAGAGAAGAGAGGAACGACACTTAGAGAGAAGAAAGGCTTCGGCATCCATGGAAGGAAGAAGATAGAAGGGGAAGAGAAAGTTCATCCATGGAAGAAGAAGAAGAAGAAGAAGAAGAAGAAGAAGAAGAACATGAAAATCAAAGGTATAAACCCCATTTGTTATGTAATTTTTGATTATCCCAAATCAAACTTTGAATCTATGTTTCTAAACTCAAAAACCTTAGATCTATGTGTTTATAAGTGTTTCATGTTTAGATTTAACCATATTGGGTGTTATTTTAGTTGGAAATCAAAAGTAAAGAAAAAGTGATTTTCTAGTTTATGAGCCTAAAAATTTCTAAGTACTTTAGATTTCCACCGTTTTTGATCTATACCTTCTTTTTACGATCCGTCAAAGGGATGTCCTAGATGTGTAAGTTAACTACTAAACCCAAGTGGTAGCACTCAAAAATGTTGAGTACACAAGTTTTAATGACTGTTTTAGCAAAAATAGCTTTGTGTTTTTAAGGAAAAATGGACTGTTTTGGACAGTCAAAGAGTAGGGGTAGTTTAGTCATTTTTCGGACATGTAAAAATTCTGGAAAAATTTGGGAGTATACTATGATAAGTTATCTAACATCTCCAAGTGGAATCACTGAAAAAGGAGTTGTAGATTTCCGTATAAAAAATATTTAATAAAGCACGAAAAACTGCAAAATGCTATTTTAGCTTCTGCCCAAAAGTTTAAAAGGGCTGTTTCGGCAACTTAATTTGTGAGAAAAATTCTGGCCTTTTGGGACATGAAAATATATGGTATAAAGTACCTATTTTCCAAAAATGAGCTCATTCCGAGTTAAAATGAGCAAGTTATGACCATTTCAATTTTTGTGATTTTCTGATAAAAATGGTTATAACCGGAGTTCTATAACTCCGATGGCCACGAAATTTAAACGGGAGTGTCACGTTAACACGCATAAGATTGTGCCAAGAGATGGGAATTTCTGGACTTAAGCACGAGGTAGCTAATTTCTTAAGGAATTAACTAAGAATGATTTTTGAAAAATACCAAAGGAAGTTGGAAAATTTTGAAAAAATATTTTTTGTGTATGAAATATATGTATACATGTTTGGACAAAGGATAGAAAAATAATAAGTTGATTTGATATTTTCGTGAACGGATATGGAATCCAGCTTGCTGGATTAAAAAATCTGATGAATCCAGCTTGCTGGATTGAAAAGAAGTTTACTGAATTGAAAATATGTTAATCCAGCTTGCTGGATTGCAATCTAGTTGCTGGATTTGTAATCCAGTTTGCTGGATTGCAGTTTGACTTGCTGGATTGGAAATTTGTTGAATCCAGGTTGCTGGATTCTGTATCCAGTCTGCTGGATTGGAAATTTGGTTGTTAAATTTTTTAGAATCCAAGTTGTTGGATTAGTATTTGACTTATTAGAGTATAAAGAAGAACTTATAATGTATAAGATTAAGTGTTTAATCATAATGAATATGATACAGTGATTGAAGAATTATCCAAGAATGATAATAATACCGATGTGTTAGGATGTTATCTAATATTTGATTAAGTGTTAGATAATCTATTGACAAAGTAATTGTATTATGATACAAAGTAGAATATGCTGATTGAAAGACTAATCTTATTATTAATGATAGGTCTTATCAAAAGAAGTTAACTTAAATTGCGTAGCAGTAGTCAACGAATCAGGCAAGTTTTTCCTTAACTCAAACTTGAGTTGTATGTTCAAAGCATGTTAATGAATAATTGTTGTTGATTATTCACGTCTATATTGATTATTAATTCGCACGTTGTGCATATTGTAAATGTTCATCAGGTATTAAAGGCTAATCACCTTCATTACCATTTGGTTCAGTTAATCTGTTCATGTTTATACTTGACCATTCATTTTTATTGACTTGGTCGTTCAGCTAAGAAAATTTGTTCATGCTCTTTCACAATGTTTATATTGTTGAAAGTTAGCTAGCTTATTGTTCAATTCTTTCAATCATGATATATCTTTATTGAATTTAAACTTGCTGGGCAAATTTGATGCTCACCCTTGCTATATCATGATAAAAATTTTCAGATTAAGATGAAAGCTCGAGTTAAGACAAAGGCAAAGGCAAAGTCCAAGATTAAGCTATTATGCAGTTAGAACTATTAAATTTGCTAATGCAAATATTAATGTAAATCTTCTAAGATATTGAAGGTATGTATTAAGTTAAGGTTGTAGACCTTGGGAATGATGTGTAAAAGTTTAATGTATAAACAATTTATGTTTATATCTTCCGCAATAGTTATAAAAATAGTATACTAGATCCTTGGTGATTAGGACCGGGATCTGGGGATGCTACAAAGCAGTCCCAAGACACCAAAGATGGTAGGGATACACACAGATCCATGATCCATTCTGAACTATCCAAAGACAACTCAATGTCCATCCAGCAAGGAGGAATTCAGAATACATCAAGATCACAAGCCCTGAAGAAGCAGGCAAATATCAAGCAAGTATTCATTCATATCTAAAAGGGAAGTGATCGAAAATATATATTTCCCTACTATATATAATATTGTTTGATATACACAATGTAAACTGTACATGACAAAATGGTTAAGCTAGTCTGTGCAGGAAAATATAAGTTTATATAATTAGAAAACCTAAACTAATTAAGAAACCCTAATTTATAATTTAGAAAACCTAATTTTCCATTTTATCCCTAATTAAGAACCCTAGAAAATTAATGTACAAGAACCTTAGGGTTAACCCCTAAGGGTCAAACCCAAAGGGTTTGCCAAGATTACCATATTACTATTAAAATCACAAGACAATTGACCAAAATGAGCTTGTGCACATTCTTTAATTGGTAACTTGTAGATCTAGCAATATTTGGAGTTGTTGAACAACTCTTGACTTTATATTTGACAATAATACACAGCAATCAGTCATTTACCAGCCATACAATGCATCTAACTTAATATATATAGATTGAAAGAGAGAGAAAGTTCATTATTTAGCCCATTTGTACACCAAATCTCTACCGAGTCCCTCTCTCTCTCTCTCTAACCCACAAATTTCTTTAGTATATCAGTTCCCAAATCAAGCCCCACTACTTTCATAACAGATCAAGAACCCTAGATCAAGAAATTGTTCATAAGAGGTATAAACTCTAGAACCAAATCTTATCTTGGTGGCTATGTTAAATGTTATGTTTTTTTGTTTAAAAGTGTTGTATGTTATGTTAATAAATGATCTGGGTTGGTATTTAGTGGAATCATATCATCTAGATTCACGAAATAGAAGTTTTCAAAAATCTAGATTTTTTTATGAGTATGGCAACCGAATGTCAGACCCTGTAAATCTTTGTCTGTTTATGATTTTGTGTGTTTTATGTTTTAGATTTGTAGTATGTCATGTGGTCTGTGATCCGAAAGTGGAATCATGCCTATTCCATGTCCAGATTTCATTTTATTGTTAGTCAAGCCTAGTTGACCGAGATTGACCGAGCGATTTCTGGGCAACCCAAAAATCCTTAGGCAGCGTCTGACAAATTTTTCTAAGCCTTAGATCTGTCAAGTTTTATGTGTTTTGTTGATGTGTTTATATCTAGGTTGTAACATGCTATATGGACTATAAAATCATGGCCTTATATTCCTTAAACAACAAACGAATCGATTGTGGTGTGTGGTCAAACTAGGCCATCCGGTTATAGTTTTTGTTTTCTGGAAATTCCAGAAAACGTAAGAACAATGTTTTTGACAGCCTTTGACTGAATCATAACTTGTGATTTTGATATTGTTAAACTGATCTGTTGGTTCCTATGTGTTCCTTGTCATGATTACTACATACTTCGACCATAAGAACAACAAACTTATTACCATAACGTAATTATAATTGAGATAGAAAGTAGGCACGTGAAACTGCCTGGGTTTCTGGGTTACCCAGAAAACCCAAAAACGATTTGACAGCGACTTTGAAGGCTCAGATCTTGCATCTGAGTCGTTGTATTAACAAGTTAAGGGTCGATAATTGTAATGTCACACTCCTTCTACAATATCAATGTTCTAGTTATCCTAAATCATGCTCAGGCTGAGAATCATAAATGGTCAAAGTCAGGGCCTTGAACACTGACTGTCAGTGTTCTTGAGCCTCAAGAACACCAACCGTGACAGAAATCGTCGCTAAAACCTTTAGCGACGGATTTAATTATTTTAGTTTTCTAATTCTGAAAAATGATTAAAAATAGAAATAAATTCTAAAGATCGTTTAAAAATAGAAATTTATTTCTGAAAATTTTAAAAGTAATTTTAAAAAATATTTTAAGTTATAAAAAATAACTTTTAATAATTTGACATATTTTTCATAAATATTGGTATTTATTTTAATGTTATTGATATTTAATTTATTTGATAAATGCATTAAATAAATTAATTATAAATAATTTTAATATTATAAAAATCATTTTAAATGATAATAAGGTATTTAAAGATATTTTAAGTTATAAAACATAACTTTCAATATTTTAAGATAAATTTAATTAAGTATTTAATGTTAATGATATTAGATTTATTTAATAATTATGTTAAATAAATAGTTTTAAAATAGTTTTATTAATTTAAAAATCTTTTAAAAAGGATATAAATGGTTTAAAAATATTTTAAGTAATAATAAATGACTTTTAATATTTTGATAAATAGTACATTAATATTTAAATATTAATGATAAATATTTAAAAATAATTTTAAATGTTTTAAAAATCATTTAAGAGTAATAAAAATGTTTTAAAAAAATTTTGAGTTATTATAAATAACTTTAATATTTTGACAATGGTTTCATTAATAGTTTAATATTAATTAAATATTAATGATAATAACATTATTTAATATTTAAATCATTTAATAATGATTCCAGTATTTGAAAAATCCTGATAAATTATAATAAATGTTTAAAAATTATTACAAGGCTATGAAAAATAGTATAACTAATATTTAAATTATCAAATCGAATATTAAATTACATGATAGAGTTTTAGACTCGATAATTACCTGATTAAGCTGTCGGTACACCGAAGTGTTTCAAAAATTGATCTTGACTTATATAATTTGTCTGTATAAGTGTTTGTTTATGATCCAATGACTGTTAAACAAGTGTGACAATATGATTAGGTTATGTGCTGACTGCAAATAGCAGTACTATGTGTTATGATATGTATTTCTAATCGATAGAATGATCTTAGTAATGATAGGTTTCTACATAAAAGATAAAACTAAGTTGCATAAATCTAAGTAGTAGACCATGCAAGTATCTAACCTTTATATTTACTTTATGCAATAGACATGTGTAAGCCAGTTTCAGAACTCTATTGTTGTTGTTATTGTTCATGTATCTATACTTTTGTAGATATGCCAGTTCTTTAATTATATCTGATCATTGGTTATCAATTCAGTAATTATTGTGCAATCCAGATATATATTCTGTAGGTTAATTTCTAAAATTTGTTAAACAAGTGACCTCATTTGGATAATCATTATATTTAATCACATGTTGCTATATACTTATTATTTTCCAGTATGTATACGTTAATTAAAAGTTATATAAGCTATTTGACTCGGCTAGACATGGATTTAAAGATAGCGTTGAGATATGTCTTAGCTAATTATTCTGGCTAGACGAATATTTATTAGAACTTGATTGGTTCGAGAATAGAACTCAATTATTATTGACAGGTCGATGCCAATTATTGCGGCTAGATCGAAAAAGCGATTAGATATTGAAATCATAGTATTTCGTTGTTATAATTCAAATTCTGATTGTAAAACTGAGAAGAACAACCTTTAATACAAAGGGAAAACTATTGGTCATATATTCGGCCATTGCGCGCTTTTAAGTATTATGTATAATATAGGGTATAATGAAGTTGATCACTTATTATACTTGCATAGGGGTATGACTTAATCTTTATGGTTATCTGATACACCTTGGTATAGCAAAGCAAATCTTTGATAGTTACTCGAGAATTAAGTTCAGGATCCTTAGGGATCACTAAGCATAAACTCTGGAAGATATTCCACTTTGTTATTGCGTGTAATTAATTCTTGTTATTCAATTGAATATCAAAAAATCAAAAACAAAGTTCATAGTCTGTTGACTTCTCTCCATTTATAGTCAGTATGTAGTTTCAAAAATTTGATATAAAATTGATATGTTGTTATTATTGGTTCGGCTTACTTCACAACTGTTGATTCGTTGTAGAAGTGTCATTCACAAAAAATATTTACTTCTTTCAGCTAATGTTTATTGTCTACTATTACTTACTGGGCACCCAAATGCTCATTCTTGCTTTAAATATAAATATTTTCAGCTAAGTGTGATTAACCTGAAGGTTCAAACAAAGGCAAAGGAAAGGGAAAGCTAGCAGAATAAACTTTATGGTATCTTATGTAATAGTTAGTCTATATTACGACAATTATATTTATTATTTATCATGTAATGTGATGTATTAAAGGTCGTGTACCTGGGGCTAGACAAGTATGATATATATAAACTAAGTTTGATATTTATATTATCGTTATTATTTTGCTCAAAGAAATGGTATCGTGAAGCACCGAGTTCGAGTTTCAAGTACCTGAATTTAGGGGCGTCACAAGTTGGTATCAGAGCTTTAGAGTTAGAAACCTTAGGTGGGTTAGACCTTAGGCTATAACCTTAGGACAGAGGGAAACGTTAAAAATACAAATAACTCATATAGAGTTTAAAAGGAGATGAATTGAATAAATTCATTGTAGAACAAAATAAAAGATAACTTATATAAAACTATTATTTGCGGTGTGCATATATTATTTGCTAATCAGGATAATTTATGTGTAGATGTCAGATAAAAAGGATTAGGATACCCTCAGATTGTAAAGAAGGAGTCAACCTCCATAACCGAGCCAATATCAAAGCCAAAAGCTGAAATAGAGGCTCACTTTGAAAGCAACCCTGATGAGGTGGTTATTGTGGAAATTATAGTACTGGATCCAGAAACGGTGTATAACTAATAGGTAGATTATAGTTAGAGAATATAAGGTTAAGTTCGAGTTCTTAAAACTCATACTTATGGTAAGTTTGACGAACTCGGTATAGTTATATGTGTGAATGAATTATTGAGGATAATGGAAATATATATATATATATATATATATATATATATATATTACTAAGCAATTGATTCTTAGTGAAGACGTAAGAAATAAGTAGTATTAGTATTACTTGCATATGTATGTTCTATGATATGTAATGTAATATTCTCTACTTTTGTATAAGTTGTGGCAGCGATTCCCTATTTTTGTGTCACAAAGGGATAACGGATGTTTAAAGCAATGTGTGCTATGATATATGGTGTAAAGTACTATGAATTAGTTGGATGAACATGATTTATTTAATCAGATAATGCCGCTAACACGAAAACGAAACCAAAGGGCAGAAGAACCTGTCAACAAAGTTGGAGGACAACCAAACCCGATATAGAATTTGACGAATATAAACGCTCAAGCTATGCAGAATGGAATACCAGCCACGAGAAATCAGCCAGATAATCAATCGGCAAACTTCAAATATTTCAAGGCAATCGAACCGCCAGAATTTAGAGGATCAACTGACCGTGTAGAAGTGTTTGTGATAGCTAGAGTAACGGAGGGATCAAAGATAGCTTTTGCCACCTATACAATGAAAGGGGTGGCGAATTTTTGGTGGGAGACAAATCAAGCTAGAGCCGGAGAAGGAAGTAGTGGTGGTAGGACTTGAAAAAGAAAAAGAGATAGTTTCGTGAAAACTAGAAATAGGCCAGGAGGTGGAAAGAAACAAGTTTTGCAGTGTAGAAATTGTGGAAAGAATCACTCGGGTGAGTGTTTAAAGGGAAAGTTTGTGTGCTACAAGTGTGGGCAGAAGGGACATATCTCTCCTAACTGCCCCAATCCAAGAATGTATGGTGGGTGTTTTATTTCTGAATCAACGGAACATAAGGTGAAAGACTGTCCAAAAGGGAGAAAGGAGGTAGGGAGTGTGAATAAGGGGAAAAGTAGTGGGACAGTGGTGATGACGGGACCAACTTCAATAAGCAAACCAACTAAATCAATCGCCGGAGTCTTCAACAAGACAATGTAAGATACGGTAGCAGTCGGGGATGGAACTCCAGGTATTATTCGAATAAATTTTATTTTCTTATATATGATTTTCCTATATATAATAAACTATTTTATAAATAAATTTTGATGAGAGAACTGAGGATTTTCCAAAAGCCATAAGGGTCAAACCCTAAGGGTTTGCCAAGATTACCATATTGCCATTAAAATCACAAGATAATTGACCAAAATGCGCTTGTGCACATTCTATTTGACAATAATACATTCTATTTGGTAACTTATAGATCTAGCCATGTTTAGAGTTGTTGAACAACTCTTGACTTTTTATTTGACAATAATACACAGCAATCAGTCATTTACCAGTCATACATTGCATCTAACTTAATATATATAGATTGAAAGAGAGAGAAAGTTCATTATTTAGCCCATTTGTACACCAACACTCTACCAAGTCCCTCTCTCTCTCTAACCCACGAATTTCTTTAGTATATCAGTTCCCAAATCAAGCCCCACAACTTCCATAACAGATCAAGAACCCTAAATCAAGAAATTGTTTATAAGAGGTATAAACCCTAGAACCAACTCTGATCTTAGTGGCTATGTTAAATGTTATGTTTTTATGTTTAAAAGTGTTGTATGTTATGTTAATAAATGATATTGGTTGGTATTTAGTGGAGCCATATCATCTAGATTCATGAAATAAGAGTTTTCAAAAATATGGAAAAAAAAATTTATAAGTCTGACAACCGAATATCAGACCTTGTAAATCTTTGTCTGTTTATAATTTTGGGTGTTTTATGTTTTAGATTTGTAGTATGTCATGTGGTCTATGATCTGGAAGTGGAATCATGGCTATTCTATGTCCAGATTTTATTTTATTGTTGGTCAAACCTAGTTGACCGAGCTTAATCGAGCGATTTCTTGGTAACCAGAAACCCTTAGGCAGCGTCTGACAAGTTTTTCTAAGCCTTAGATCTGTCAGGTTTTATGTGTTTTGATGATGTGTTTGTATCTAGGTTGTAACCTGCTATATGGATTATAGAATCATGGCCTTCTATTCCTTAAACAACAAATAGATCGATTATGAAGCCCCCAAATTCAGGTACTTGAAACCCGAACTCGGTGCTTCACGATACCATTTCTATGAGCGGAATAATACTAATAATAATAACAATAATATAAACATTAAACTTAATTTACATATGCATCAGAGTCTTCTCCCAGGTACCCGACCTTTAAACATTCATTACAATACATGATACTTAATATATATGTCATTCTTATCCTAATAGAGTCAAACTATTATATAGTATACCAAAAATCTTATTATGTTTGCTTTCCTTTTTCTTTGTTTCTGCATGAGCCTTCTGGTTGTTCACATTTAGCTGAAAACATTTAAATTAAGCAAGGATGAGCATTTGAGTGCCCAGTAAGGAACAACCATTTTAAATATTACCTGAAAGGATTAAATGTTTTCTTTCTACTACCCTTCCACAACAAATCAATAGTTGTGAAGTAATCTTAACCGATAATAATAACATAACAACTCTCTATCAAAAAAATTTTGAAACTACGTACTGACTATAAATAAGGTTAAGGTGACATACTATGAACATTGTTTTCAATTTTTGAATAGGTTTAGCAGAACTTCATTCGCAAACTGTCAGAACTTACGGGCACGAAGGTGATCTGCACGTTATGCCCTGTATTGATCAATACTACATGCAAGAACGATATTATCGTTCACTATGTCCGCCTTGGGCGCATAAAAGTTGTCCCATGTTTGGGATGTTCATACTTAGTCGGGAATCCGAACCAAAACAATTTGATTGGATACAAAAAGGTTTATCATATTCAACAATATTTCAAAATATGTGTCTAGCTGATCAAATAGCTTAGACGACTTTTACTTAATGTATACATACTGGCAATCAATAAGTATATATATATATATATATATATATATATATATATATATATCTATAAATATCAAAATGTGATTAAATACAATGATTATCCAAGTGGGGACACTTGTATAACCATAATTAGAAATTAACGAACAGAATAAATATATGAATAATAATGTAATACCATGTTTATAATCAATGATCAGATATAATATATATAACAATAGGGTTAATAATCTGGTACAATAATAATATAATTTTGAACCTTTCTTACGCATGTCTATTCCATAAATGAAATGCAAAGGTAGGATACTTGCCTGGTCTGCTGCTTACAATATACGTAACTTAGTTTTATCTTTTATATAGCAACCTATTAGTAATAAGATCATTTTACTGACTAGAATAACATATCGTAATGTATAATACTGCTTATTACAATCAACACATAACCTAATCACATTGTCACACATATTTAACAGTTATTAAATCACAAACAAATATTAATATAGTCAAAATATCTAAATCCAGATCAATTTCTAAAATATGTCGGTGTAACGACAACTTTATCGGGTAATTATCGAGTCTAAGACTCTAATATGATGTTCAATATCTGTAATTATCAGTCATATTATTTTTAAATGACTTATAATAATTTTTAAACATTTATTATAATTTATAATGAATTTTTAAACACCAGAATCATTATTAAATGATTTAAATATTAAATAATTTTATTATCATTAACATTTAATTAATATTAAACTATTAATGAAGCCATTGCTAAAATATTAAAGTTATTTATAATAACTCAAAATATTTTTAAAACATTTATATTGCCTTTAAATGATTTTTAAAACATTTAAAATTATTTTTAAATAATTACCATTAATATTTAAATATTAATGTACTATTCCTCAAAATATTAAAAGTCATTAAGTATAACTTAAAATATTTTTAATTCATTTATTCCCTTTTTAAATGATTTATAAATCAATAAAATTATTTTTAAATTATTTATTTAATATAATTATCAAATAACTTTAATATCATTAACATTAAATTAATATCATTAATATTAAATTATTAATGAAATTATCCTTTAAATATTAAAAGTTATATTTTATAACTTAAAATATCTTTAAACACTTTATTTTCATTTAAAATAATTTTTATATTACTAAAATCTTTTTTAAACTAATTTATGTAATATAACTATTAAATATTTCTAATATCATTAATATGAAATTAATTAATGAAATTTACCTTTAAATATTGAAGGTTATATTTTATAACTTTAAATATTTTTAAATGCCTAATTATTATTTAAAATTATTTTTAATATAATAAAATTATTTTTAATTTATTTATTTAATTCATTTATTAAATAACTTAATTATCATTAATATTAATTTATTAATGAATTTCATCAAAAAATAATAAAAGTCATTAAAAATAACTTAAAATATTTTCTTATATCTTAATATAATTTCAAATGATTTTTCAAGTATTTAAATCATTTTTAACTAATTTATTTAATATTATAATTAAATAAATTAAATACCTTTAATATTCCAAAAATATTAAATATTTATGAAATATCTTCAAAATAATTAAAAACTAATTTTCGGACTTTTAAATATTTTTTAATAATTTATTATGTATTTTTAATAATTTAAAACTAATTTTTTTCTATTTTTTAATAAAAATAATAATTTTATAAAGAAACTGTCGCTAAAGACTGCCTATAGCGACAGAACCGTCGCTATATGTGTTCTTCATGTTCTTGGCCAAACCCAGAACTTCATAGACAGTGAACGAGGGACCATGTTTGACCAAGATTAAAACAGTGTATAAATTGTTTCCGGCCATGCTATTGATCAGATCTGGTAGTGCTAGTGCAAGACTACATGATCCAACAACAAACAATGTCACACTACATCACAATGAAGAGATCAAAGCCTTCAAAGTAGCTGTCAGAGCTGTTATTCATTTTTTGGGTTACCCAAAAATGAAGAACAGTTGGACTAGCCTACTTTAGGCTTCCACTACTTGTTTCTCGTGTAACGTTTTAGTGATTTAATGCTTCCAGTGTGTAGACAACATACACGTGAATAGATCTATTACATCTAGTCATCATAACAACAACACAATAGCCAGATCATGTCTGGTCAAACCATATCAGAAGCCACGCTCATGAGCTTTCTGGGTTACCCAGAAAACTCATTCGTGAACTTTCTACTTGGTTTGACCATCCCTCAAATCCAGTAGGTTTGTAATATACACTACTACAAAACAGTAAATAGACAACGCGAAAAAAACGTTGTGGTTTCTGTCAAAAAAACGTCGTGGTTAAGGGTGTTGTCTATTTGACACCCTTACACAACGTTTTTAAAATGTTGTAGTTAAGCACAATACACAACGTTGTTTAGAAAAAAACGTTGTAGATTTGTTTTCCAAAAATTAGCAGATGCTTAAAAACGTTGTAGAAGGTATGATTCCACAACGTTTTTTGGATAAAAATGTTGTTGTTTAGTATATCAGACAACATTTTTTAAATGTTGTAGATAACAAAAAAAAAAGAAAAAAAAAGGATGTGGTTCACCTGCAATATTACCAATGCACCTGCAATATGCTAATGCAATGATATATAGCCAAAATGTATCAACCATTCAAAATACATCCCAATAATACCATTCGTTTACGGTTTTAAATTACTACATCCACAAAATATATACCAAAATGTACGCTCATTGATTCTCTTAGCCAGAAATAAACCAGGAAAATTTCTTACATAGCAACCACTTCTAGGTGAAGAGGTAAACAGACTAATTTTTCCCAGGAAAAAATCATACCCACAATGCATGCTCATTGATTCTCTTATATCATAAGAATCAGTTCTCTGCTCTAGTGAAGGATACCCACCAAATTCTGAGCCTCCAAACTCACTTCTAGTTAAATATTCTTCACTAATATAGGTTAAAATTTGAATTATGGGAGAGAATGATGGGGCCTTCGGCATTAAGGCAATAGCATCTACAACAGGAAGGTAACATACTGGACATGCTGAAAACACGGGTAAAGAAATATAAGACAAATGACACCTACGAAGCCATGAAATCAATTTTGTAATCACAGAAATACTTTGCCTGCAAAGGGTATAAACTTGCTACCTATGACTTTGCATGTCTCTGTCCATGTAGGGTGGCAATAGCTAATTACCATAGTAATTTCCAAAAGACATTTGTTAAGAAAACCCAAAAAAAAAAAGAGTAGAAATCAAATAGTAAACTTACGACGTGGTCCTGTCCTTTTCTTATCTGCTGGTGGGGGAGGCAATATGAAACTTTCACATGGATTCCCAGGAGGAAGAGTGTATCCGGTAAAATATGCAGGAGGTGGAGGAAGTTGAGCTATATTTTGTCCCTCATTATTCAGTATAGAAGAATTAGATTCACTAAATATAACTTGATCTACATTTGGTGATAAATATCCAGGATAATTTAAATCTGAAGTATTGTTCACTCCCATGCTCAAAATATGGATGCCTTCATGTGTATCTTCGTCTAAAAACAAGCCAAAATGCAAAAAATCGTTTCCATAAGAAGTTAAAGTTAAAAACTAATAATCAGTGTCTAATATTAAGATACGTCATGTACAACTTCTTTGAATGCAAAATAGGGGTGAAGGCACACAGATATGTGAACAAAGTTTATCTTTTGTTGACATGCCTACCTCTTAAAATATTTTAATATATTAATAAGCATAATGGAAAATTCAAACACCAAAACAACTTGAACTACATTAAGCATGATACGAATGGATAGTATATACAACAAAATCAGTTATTAAGCTTATCTTCATGACTACTATCAGACAAGGCACCACACTTGGGCGTCATAAAACACACACATGCAGCACATTTGAAACTGCTTACTAGTTTGTGATATGCTTCTTCCATTCAGAGAATTAAAAGTAAATGAATGCACAAAATATACCAAACTATCCATAAAATTAAACTACTACCTAATTAAACTATCCATGATGATAGGGTTGAGCGGGTTTTAACAACAGCCTGAGCAACATTCTGGGCACGCTTCATCACAACCTATAGTTCATCAAGTAGAATTCACCAATCATTATATGAGAAGATCAACAGAAAGATTTACAAATTAGAGTACAAGGTTGAATTAATCGAATTTTCTTGGATGTTATAAGGCTTCAATCATACCAATTTTTTTTCCTGCAGAAACTTGAGACCAAATCAAGCAGTTTCAACTTGCACAGCATGTGACATCATAAAAAGTTACACCATTTCATTTGAACTTAGGTCCTTAAAACTGAGTCAGGTTATCAAACATAGAATTGTCACCCTAGCAACACTTACTTGAGTACTGCTGGAAACGGGACGAAGAAGGGCACCTACACCAGCAACTCTTTCTCTTGCACTAGCTATTGATGGGAGACGAGACCCCAAAGTAGTTGAAGAGCGATATACGACATTTAGAACTCTTGTGTGCTCAACTTGATCCCGCAGATCATTACACCAAGACGATGCTGTGACCTGATGATAAGCTCTTAAATAAATACTCTTATAAGGGATTTGTCTATCCTTATTAGTTGGAAACTGAAGATAGAAATCAAAAATTTAATTGTTGTCTCATGTTCCAAAGCGTAGATTTTTGATCCATGTATTCAGAGCAAAAAGTGATAACATGTTTATGATTTCTAATAGTCAAAGGAAGCGAAAAAAAGCTTAAGCATTGGACTCGATCAATACATGCCTGGTGCAAATGTGATGCAAGTGGTTGAGGAAAACTCTTTCTGTTCCAGGAAAATATATTGTAAGAGTGTAGCAGTACCACCACCAAGTGAATGGCCAACAATCTGAAAGTAAAATGAGAAACCTTGGTTACAACACCCATATAGATCAACAGACATTTAACAACAATTTTTATGGAAAATGACAATTGGACTAGAATCTGCAAAGCATTTAACAACAATTTTTATGTAAAAATCTGTAAAGCATGTTGCACATCCATTATCTAATCTTAGACTCCTAAAATCTGCAAAGCATGTTACACATCCATCAATTCTTACCAAGCATATCATAAAAACAAAAAACTAAAATCGAAATGCAACCATACTCTTGGAATTTTCTATTGATATTTGAAACCAAGATGATGGAAATATTTGTTTTTCATGGAATTCTCACAAAATCTTATTACAAGTTGAGTGACAGTCCAAGATTGAGCCGAGAAGACAAAGACATAAAATTAATCAACTTAAAGGCAACTATTGCTGACATATATTTCAAATTAATTATTAGCAAGAATTGGTTAGTCCAATTATGCTTCAAGATTAATTTGATTAATTTGATTAATTTGATTAACCAATTCTCAATTGACATTCATTAGGAAAAAATTATTCTAAACCATATTCAAGCTGGAGGCATAAACAAAGTTATCAATGAATCAGAAGTAACAGAACTCACCAAAAAATAAATAGAGGCTTGGATATATAAATGAATATTATAAACACATACGAAACAGGAAGTTGGACAAGCTTGGGCAAGATATGCAGCAAGACAACTGTAGTCCTGACACTACAAATAATAATAGAGAAATTTTAGCACTAAAAAATAGTAAAATGATAAAAATTAATAAGATGTTATAACATCTTACCTTAAAATTTGTTTAAGGCCATCAAGTGCAGTATCAGACATTTGATCATTTTCCAAAGCATGTAGAAGTGTTGGGACAATTTCATCAATTGCTTGCATTCCTGCGCTCTATATTATGACAATTTATTTGTTATTTTACTTGTAAAATAACATATCAAAAATATACTTATACAAATATATATATATATATATATATATATATATATATATATATAATTAGTGTCTGATAATAGAAAAGAATACCTTGTAGAGTGTACTGAATGCGACCTCCGGCGTACTGGAAAAGAAACAAAATAACAAATATGTTTTCATACTGGGAAAGACAATAGTTGTGTATAAAGCAAACAGAAACTATCATTTTTACATAGCCAAATAATAAAAGAAAACACGTCCAGAGATTAATAAAAGAAAACAGAAACTATCATTTGTACATAGCCAAATAAGATCCACAATAAGGACATATGAAGCCCATAGCAGTAGCAGCATCCAAAAAGGGTGTAACCCACAGCAATATACCCCATAACATAGTTGCCTAGCCTAGCTCAGCAGCTACAACAAAGATAGATCAGAGAAAAGTAATTTACCCAGTCTGCAGCAAACCCCATAATATCAGTCGAACCCCAAATTCATTTTTAAGGTAGAACAATGAGAATCCAAATTCAACAATAAAACATCAATAATATCCAGTTATCCACTTATCACATAAAATGAATAAAATCAAGAATAAAAAGAAAGTACTAATTCTAATTCAAACAAAAAAATGGGTATTAATTCAAATAACAAGAGGTAAAAATAGAATTGAATATGAACCTGATGGGCATCTTCAGAAGGGATGATATAAGGGTCAATGCCAATCCCAGACTTTGAGAAACCCTCGCGCAAGGCGACAAGCTTCTCGTCTGGTTCATCACAATTATTGCGCTTCGTTCGAAACTCAGACAAGGGTTTTGAAGTGATAGAACTCAGACGAGGGTTCATCACAATTATCTCGCTTCGCTCGCTTTCTCATCTGGCGGTGGTTTTGTCGACTTCATTGGCGGTGTCTTTGTCAGAAACTTCTCTCGATCGGTTGGTTTGTACGATAGAGACGGTTACAGAGCAAGTGGTCCGACCGAACCGGTGCTCAGCATGCTGGAAGAGGTTCGGGCCGATGGGTTTCACGTGCAGGTGTGGGACGATGTTTTGTGGGACTCACAGGTACCCAGAACAGCACGGTTGCGCCTTCGATTTCAAGGCGGCAGGGAGAAAGGAAATTGCGAGGGAGAATCCTCTGGTTAAGGCTGAGAAATTTCAGATCTAGCCTGGAGACTGGGAGCGGGCTAGGGCAAAATACTGATAAGAATGATACTTATTATTTAAGTTCACTTCAGCGAGATTTTTTAAAGCTCCGTGTTTTTCTTGCTAGACAACGTTTTTTAAAAAAAACGTTATCTAATCAACACTAAAAAAAATGTACTTTTAAATAGATAACATTTTTGCATATATATATCTATAACGTTTTTTAAAAAAATGTTGTAAAAAAAAATACCACAACGTTTTTATAAAAAACGTTGTGGTTTAAGCGTTGTCTATTTGGTAATTTGTAGTAGTGATAAGCAATCTAAAAGCATTAATATGTAGTATAACTATCATACTATAACTTGAATACAATACCAAACACAAATCAATAATAACTTGAAAGATCATAGGCGACAAAGGTCTTGTCAGACCATTCTGGGCAAGATCTGGGTTACCCAGATTTTGTCCAGTCATGGTCGATCAACAACCTTTGACCAACAAAATCTATCAATCTATGCATGATATGGTCCTGCTATGAGTTCCAGAAAACAGATCTCATAACATACTACATTTATCAACCTTCAAAACACAAAAACTATTAGCAGAAAATGATCTACGCGACCTGCCATTTGGTTGTTAGACAACAAAAATATTTTTCCAGATTTTGCAAAACTTCAAATCTGAGTCCCTAGATGTTATGGATCTAACATCTAGCAACCTAGATCATCATTATACACTATATATAACATTTTAACACAAAAAAAATTAACATCTAACAACAGATCAAAGGTCAGATTTCTTGTTAGGGTTTATACCTCACTTTGAAAATTTTTTTATTCTAGCTTCTGATTTGGTTAAAGGTGATCGTGGGGCTTGGTTTGTGACTAATAGATGAAGGAAATTTCATGGGTTATGGATTGATAGAGTCAAGGATGAGAGTTGGTACAAAATGAACTAGCAAGTGACATTTTCTCTCTCTCAATCTATATATACTAAGTTAGATGCATGAATTGCTGTCATAGGTGGCAGAGATCTGGAGTTGTAGGCACGTGGCTATATGTAGGGTGGTTCACCAACTAAAGCCTTAGCCAATTTGACAAGTTATCTAAAATAATGCAAGAAGGGCATAATAGTCTTTTGGCTCTCCAATTTAATGGCATAAATGTAATCCTTACAAACCCTTAGGGTTTGACCCTTAGGGTTTAACCCTAAGATTTTCCAAAAATTAGTTTACTAGAATTTCATTTAGGGTTAAAATAAAAAATAAATAAAAATTAACTTTCTAATTTTTTTTAAAATTAGGATTTCCTAATTATGTTTAATTTTTCTAATTACATTATACAGGTACATTAAGGTTAAAATTAGTAATTAGGGTTACCCAATCAATTAGGGTTACTAATTACTTAAAATAAAAATTTTAGGTTTAAATATTTACTAATTATAATTAAGCTTACTAAATTTAACAATTAGGGTTTATAATTGGTAATTAGGTTTTATAATTACTAATTAGGGTTACTTAATATAGAAATTAGGATTTCTAAATATTAATTTAGAATTTCCAATTAAAAAATTAGGGCTTCTAATTTCACGATTAGGGTTTCCAACAATTAGGGTTTACCTAAACAAATCTTTAATAATTAATAGTAATCACATAACACAATTACAAAACAATCGTGTACTCTAATTTGGGTTTTAAATTAGGGTTTAGCATCGTAAAACTAGGGTTTCCAAATACTGCACCCGAATTGACCAACCGTTATCAATAGGTATATACAGTACATATCATAGCACTGAAAAATCAAAATATAATTAATATTACATTATTATTCTCATGCCTTGATCAAAATCCAAAATTAGGGTTTGGATTCCATATCTGATTTATCTTTCATATTTAACTTTATTAATTAAGGTAAAATAATTAACTTAATAATTTCTACAAAAATTCATATAATAAAATAATTATTCTAAATATCTTTTCGTATATTATTTAAATAATATATAATTATATTTTCATAAAAAATAATTAATAAAAACATTTCTACTATAAAATTAGTTATTATAAGAATATAGTTTATAATAATCAATAATTCTGAAATAAAATTATTTTTAATTATTCATGTAATAAATATATTTTTATTTATCACATAAATACATATACATTTTATCCTGTACAAATCCTCATCTTTAAAATAAAAAAAAATTTATACACAAAATTTCTGATTTAATTACATAGAAAATATCGGGTTGTTACATTCACCCTCCCTTATAAAGATTCCATTCCCAGAATCACCGTTTTAAAACCTATACATACCAGGGTACATAGCATACACAGTCATTGCAAATAGATCGCGATCAACTTTGATCGAACTGACCTTTAACTTTTCAACGTAAAGCTTGTCTATCTAATTAAACGGAAATTTAATTTCTAAAAGAACTCAAATTCCTCCTTCAAAAATAATTTACTATGTATAGGAAAATCATGCAAAAGAAAATAAAAGTTATACGAATAATACTTAGAATTGCACCACCAGCTGCTATGGTATCCTGGACCTTCATGTTGTAGACTCTCGCAATAGATTTTGTTGGCTTGCTTGATAACGTTGGTCCCGTGATCGCCAGAGTCCCGCTGCTCTTGCCAGTAGTTACAATCCCTGCCTCCATTCTCCTTTTTGGACAATCCTTCACCTTATGCTCAGTCGACCCGCATAGAAAATACCCACTGTTCAACCTAGGATTGGGGCAGTTGGGAGAGATATAGCCCTCCTTCCCGTACTTATAGCATACAAACTTTTCCTTCAGACATTCCCCAGAGTGGTTCTTTCCACAAGTCTTATACTGTACAGCTGGCTTCTTAACACCTTCTTGTTTCACCTTTGACATTGCCAAAATAGTTCCCATTCCTCTTGCTACTACCACTTTTACATCCACTATTAATTTCTACCTTCCCAACTCCTTCGATCTTACCCTTGTTCTTTCTCTCCTTGTTGTAGAGGCTCATGGCCTCACTCCCCTCCTTAGCTATTATAGCCTTTTCCATGAGTGCTATAAATATAGGAATCTATAACATCACCACCTTGTTATAGAGCCATGGTTTTAATCTCCGCTCAAACCCTCTCGCTTTCCTAGCCTCCATATCAACTTGATGCGGAGCGAACCTAGCCAACTCATTAAACTTCACAGCGTATTCTGACACCGTTATATTCTCCTGCTTTAACTCTACAAATTTCACCTTCATCCTAGCCTGCATACTAGATGAAAAATAGTTTTCAAAAAATAAAGTCTTAAACATATCCCATGTAACTACACCTTCTCCTGCCCTCGCCTAATTCGCTTCCCACCAAAAGTTCGCCTCCCCTTTCATCATGTAGGTGGCAAAAGCTGTCTTTTGCCCCTCAGCTACCCTAGCTATCACAAACACCTTTTTAATCTCTTTAGCCCAAGTTTAGGCTTCAACAGGGTCAGTTGTACCTCTAAATTGTGGCGGTCCTACTGCCTTAAAGTCTTTGAAGTTCGCCAGGCGATTATCCGGCTGGTATTCCTTGTTGCATAGCTTGTGCTACCATGTTTGCAAAGTGCTACATCGGGTCTGCTTGTTGTTGTCCCTCAGTGTTATTGACAGATGCTTCTGCCCTTTGGTTTCGAGTTCGACGTCTTGGCGGCATTATCTGATTAAATTCAATCATAAATTTAACTTACATTCTAAACCTTATCGCATAAGTTTAATACATTTAAACTTGTTTCATTACTCAAACATAGATTCATATTCATTTAACGAATACTTATATAGCATAGCACATACTGCTTTAAACATTAGTTATCCCTTTGTGACCATAAAAGTCGAGATTTATAACCTTGATTAATACAAAAGTTGGGAACATTACATTACACAGACATACTTATCATATATATTATATTAAACAGACCTACACAACAGAACCTATACTACCTATTCACTACGCCTTTTTCTTGGACAACCTTTTGCCTGATGACCTTCTATCCCACAGATAAAACAGGTACATAATTATAGTTGGGCCAATAAAGAGTGGTATGTCCCTCATAGCCGCAAATGTAACATATTCTTTTCCCTTTCTTCTTATCAGATTTTCCTAAATCGTGGTCTTCTATCTTTCTTTTCCCCTTCTTGCTCTGAGCTGCACACGATGTGTTGCTTGTGGCTCCCATCTGATTAATTGGGATTTTAAGCTTATCTTGTTCTTCCATTGTTTCTGGTAAGGCTTTTGGCAACTGACTATTTAGTAGCTTTTCTATTTCTCGTAGCTTTTCCAGAGAAGAAACCTTGTACCTCCGTTGATGCTTGTTCAGCTCCAACTTTAGTGTCTGAATCACTATCTGTTAGTTCCACCATTTTTGGATCTGGTACTACGTTTTCCAAAATAACCACCTCGTCAGAGTTGTTTTCATCGTGAACCTCTATTTCAGCTATTGACTTCGATATTAGCTTGGGTGTATGGATTTGATCCTTCTACATGTTATAAGCATATAACAAGCCTTTTCCACCAGACATCTACACATAAATTATCTTGATTAGCATATAGTATATACGCACAGCAAATAATAGTTTTATATCAGTTATCTTTTATTTTTTTGACGATGAATTTATTCAATTCATCACTTTTTAAACTCTATATGAGTTATTTGTATTTTCAATGTTTCCCTGTGTTCTAAGGTTATAGCCTAAGGTCTATCCCACCTAAGGTTTCTAACCCTAAGCTCTAATACCAACCTGTAAAGCCCCCAAATTCGAGTACTTGAAACCCGAACTCGGTGCTTCACGATACCATTTCTATGAGCGGAATAATACTAATAATAATAACAATAATATAAACATTAAACTTAATTTACATATGCATCAGAGTCTTCTCCCAAGTACGCGACCTTTAAACATTCATTACAATACATGATACTTAATATATATGTCATTCTTATCCTAATAGAGTCAAACTATTACATAGTATATATAAGACCCCAATTTTTATAAATAAAGATGAATTTTCTATAAATATCATTTTTGAATATTATGGAGTTAATTTGATATAATGTTATAGTTGTGGGTAATATTTATAAATTTTGCAAAGTAAGCAAGTTGTTATAAAATATTCGTTTGGTCGGAGAATATTCTTTTTGTCGGGGAATATTCGTACGACGGCACAATCATTGGTGGACCCCACAACGGAATTATTGTCGGATTGAGAAAACGACAGAATTATCTTTCTATAAAAATAACGGCTGAGGTGTTACCGTTAAAACTGTTGAACTACTCGGTAGTAAAAGTACAGTAATACGCGTGGTTTCATAGTAGCACACGGTATTGATTATTGATGCTTACGTGAGAAGTCACTCAGCTATACTCAATTATTGCTACAGTAATTGCTGCATCATATCTCTTAAATTATTGTCATAGTATCATCTGTATAACATGTTATATTATTAAATCAATAATTGAGACGTTGTGGTAAGTTTGTTTATTTTATGGAGGGTCATATGTCATCATCTAAGAGTCTCTTCGTCAATAGTAATTACCGTCGTCAATAGTATTTACCTTGGTCAATAGTAATTACCTTCGTCAATAGTATTTACCTTGGTCAATAGTAATTACCTTCGTCAATAGTATTTACCTTGGTCAATAGTAATTACTTTCGTCAATAGTAGTTGTCCCTTCAATATTACCAAGAGTCATTTGACCCTTCGTTAAGACCAAGAGTCATTTGACCCTTCGTTAAGACCAAGAGCCACCCTCAGTTTTTCTATAAATAGAGGCCTAGGGCTTCATTATTTTTCACGAATTCATTCAAGCTATAGAGAGAGAAAGTATAGAGAGAATAAGAGAGAGAGAATAAAAGTATTCTGCTACATCGCTTTTCCAATATCCAGTTCTTTTAAGGTAGGGAATATTATTTCTTTTATATTCATGAAGAGAACTTCTGTTATTCCATTTGTTATTATTCTGTTGGAATAACCAGTATACGCGGTCTACCCTATACTTGGTGACATTCTTCTATTATTCTGTTGGAACATCCTGTCTGTGTGTTTTACACCGGACCTGGTTCCGTTTATTATTCTGTTGGAACATCCTGTCTGTGTGTTTTACACCGGACCTGGTTCCGTTTTATTATTATTCTGTTGGAATATCCTGTCTGTGTGTTTTACACCGGACCTGGTTCCATTATTTATTATTCTGTCGGAATATCCTGTCTGTGCGTTTACGCCGGACCTGGTTCCATTATTTATTATTCTATTGGAATAAACTGTCTGTGCGGTCTATCGCATGCATGGTGATTTCTTTTGTTATTCCATTCTTTATTGTACTCAGTTGGTTAAGTTTTGACTTCTATACTCCATGAAATTTGTGGAATATCCTTGATAGTTGCGTTTCATCCAGTATTTTTTCAAGAAAATATTCTTCTAAGCATTCTTGAATTTTACTCCACAATGCAGTATCATGTTGACAATTTGGACGTTGTTAATTCCTGGATAAATTAATTCTTGAACTTGTTTTATTGAATTCTTATATCATTGTCATCATCCTCATGTTTATAAAATGTTGAAAGTCATCTGTGGCATGTAGTGCATAGATGGACTTGGTATGATTATGACCAGGGATTATTCGGTATAATCATGACCGTAATGTTACAAATGATGTGGTAAAAGTCCTCATTGGCCCGTAGTGCATTGATGGACAGTTGTTGGCATGATCATGACCATTAATGAATATACGAATATCCTTGGCCGTAGTGCAGGGGTGATTCGATGATGTGGATTATTTTATTAAGCTGAGTCCCAGCGATCACAGTGTTGAAAAACTTTTTAAATCATAAAAGATAGTAGAGTTTATTTTCTACTTGACTCTTTTAATGGATTGCTTGTTCCGCTACAGTTAAACTTGATGTCTATTATATTTTATCAGTTTAACATTGTTGAAGGCTAATGATAATTTATTCTGCATTATCTTAGTCATAATATTTCTTACTGGGCTAGTTGAGCTCACCCTTTCTTTCACTGTTCTCTTCAGGAAATGAGAACGTAGCTGGGGCAAGTCGGGGAACGGAGTGATGGTCCGAAGAATAGTATTAGTTAGTAGTCCTCACTATTCTATGTAATGGTGTGTTAATAAATGTAATGAGGACTCCTTTTGAGTATGAATACTCTCTAGAAGATAATATTTGTATTCAAACTCACAGTTTATGTTTTGTCGTATTGTACACGACAGTTGTATTATTAAGTTGTATTTGTATTCTGTACTATGTATCTGACGACTCAAGATGGGTGATGTATACCTAATTTTGGGGGCGTCACAGTTGGTATCAGAGCTTAGGGATATGATCCCTGGCTAAGATGTGAGAATAGAACTAGGAGGGGAGAGACGGGGAATTCCTTCGCTAGTATGACATACCTAAGTTTATTTGCATGGTATTTAATTGGTCGGTCATAATATAAGGATAATATATGACATATCAATTAATTTTTATTTTGTGGCAGTATCTGAAAATGGCATCTGAGAACGTTGAGAATAGCAATGGAGCACAGACGACTGTTGATTCACCACATATCAATAATCAGGATAATGTGCATCAGGAAGGTGTCAATCCTCATGCAAACAACAACACTGACCAAATGATGAATGATCAAATGTTCAGAGGCTTTATGCAATTCATGCAACAACAGGTGAAAGCGGCTCCTGTCCACAACGTAGGTGGAAATACTGGAAACTCTCTGGCGGTCACCGCTAAACAGTTTAAGGAGCTGGGACCACCGGAGTTTAAGGGAGAACCCAAACCACTTGTAGCTGAAACATGGATAAAGCAGATCACCAAGATATTTGATGTCTTGGGTTGCTCCGAGGAGCAAAAGGTTCCCTTTGCCGCCTTTATGTTGCGAGGAGAGGCAGATTACTGGTGGGAATCGATAAAGCGTACTCAACCTGCCGCACTGAAGATGTCCTGGGAGAAGTTCCAAGAGCTGTTTAACGACAAATACTTTCCCGAGAGTATTCGTCACATGAAGGAGGTGGAGTTCATCAAATTGGAGCAGAATAATATGACCGTGTCGCAGTACGAGGCAAAATTTGCGGAGTTATCCCGGTTTGCGTCCCACCTGGTGGATAATGAAGAAAGAATGACGCGGATGTTTTTAAGAGGTTTGAAGCCGGAGATACGTCAACATCTTGTTTCTCATAAACTGTGTTTGTATTCAGATGTTGTAAATAGGGCTCAGTTGGTGGAGCGCGATAACGAGACAACGCAACCAAAAGAGAGCAGCCGGCAAAATGATAATACCAGTGAGAGCAGTCATCGAAGCGGTGACAACAAGCGTGGAGGGAATCAACAGGCCAGAAATGGTAACCACTTCGGTGGTAATCAGGGCCAAAACAATAAGAATGGACATTTCAAGAAGAGGAGATTCAACAATGATGGAAAGACGTCAGCACCAGCACCTGTCGTTAAGGAAGGAGAACGACCACCTATCATATGTTTCAAATGCGGAGGGGAGGGGCACATCAGTCCAAACTGCGCGATGCCGTCCAAAGCATGTTATAATTGTGGAAGAGAAGGTCATTTAGCCCGATTTTGTCGTTTACCGAAGACAAATTCAGCTAGGATGGAGGCACCAAAAGCCGTCCCAGAAAAGTCAAAACCGGTTGTGCAAGGGAGAGCGTTTGTTGTGAACTCCCAGAGAGCAAGGAACCCGAATGAGGTCATCACGGGTAAGCTTATTATAAACTCTAAAGAAGTTTATACTTTATTTGATACCGGTTCAACCCATTCTTTTATTTCTCCTACTTGCGCTCATCGATTAAATTTGATTCCGGAGAAATTAGACTTTGACTTATCTGTGGAAACTCCGTTGGGAGAAACCTTCATTACCTCCACTGTTTATAAGTCTTGTTTGGTTCAAGTTGGTACCCACACATTACCTATCGATCTGATTTCATTAAAAATACTTGCATTTGACGTGATTCTAGGGATTGATTGGTTAACTACTCATTATGCAAAAATTGATTGTTTTCGTAAGGTTGTTAGTTTTCATATTCCTAATCGACCTATTATGCGAATTCAAGCAACCAAACCATTAAAATCAATCGCTGTCATCTCAAGCCATAAAACTATTCGTTTATTGAAAAACGGATGTCAAGCTTTCTTAGCTCATGTCACAGATCTAAACAAAAATACGTCAGTTTTGAATGATATTTCTATTGTTAATAAATTCCCTGACGTATTCCCTGAAGAACTTCCTGGCCTACCCCCAGAGCGTGAAATTGAATTTTGTATCGATCTTGAACCCGGTACAAAACCCATTTCCAAAGCCCCATATCGAATGGCTCCTATTGAACTTCAGGAGTTAAAGATCCAACTGCAGGAATTGTTAGACATTGGCTTTATTCGTCCTAGTACTTCTCCTTGGGGAGCTCCTGTTCTATTCGTGAAGAAGAAAGATGGAAGTATGCGACTTTGTATTGATTATCGGGAGTTGAATCATGTCACCATCAAAAACAGGTACCCATTGCCACGTATTGATGACCTGTTTGACCAGTTGCAAGGAGCACAATTCTTTTCAAAGATCGATCTTCGTTCTGGATATCATCAGCTGAAGGTTAGAACTGAGGATATTCCAAAGACGGCTTTTAGAACTCGGTACGGGCATTATGAATTCCTAGTCATGTCCTTTGGATTGACTAATGCTCCTGCTGCCTTCATGGATATGATGAACCGGGTATTCAAGGAATATTTGGATCACTTTGTGGTCGTCTTTATTGATGACATCCTTATTTATTCCAAAAGCCGTGAAGATCATGAGCAACACTTGAGGCTGGTACTCCAAAAGCTTCGTGAATACAAGCTTTATGCCAAGTTGAAGAAATGCGAGTTCTGGCTGGAGGAGGTAGCATTCCTTGGGCACGTAGTATCAAGTCGTGGAATATCGGTTGACCCGGCAAAGATTGAAGCTATTCAAAGCTGGGAGCAACCTAAATCAGTGACCGAGGTACGTAGCTTTCTTGGTTTAGCTGGTTATTATCGGAGATTCGTGGAAGGATTTTCTCGAATCGCTACTCCATTAACTCAGCTGACTCGGAAAGATACAAAGTTTGGTTGGAGCGAAGAATGTGAGCAGAGTTTTCAAGAACTCAAGAGGAGACTCATTTCAGCACCTGTTCTAACAATACCATCTGGCTCGGAGGGATTTGTCATCTACAGTGATGCTTCGAGCAAAGGGTTGGGATGCGTTCTCATGCAACATGGAAAAGTCATAGCCTATGCATCAAGACAACTCAAGGAATATGAGAGGAATTATCCTACTCATGATCTAGAGTTGGCAGCTGTTGTCTTTGCACTTAAAATTTGGAGGCATTACTTGTATGGGGAGAAAGTGGAGATCTTTACGGATCATAAAAGCCTCAAATATTTCTTCACTCAAAAGGAACTCAACATGCGACAACGACGTTGGCTTGAACTGTTGAAAGATTATGATCATACCATTCAATACCATCCTGGAAAAGCGAACGTGGTAGCTGACGCATTGAGTAGAAGATCATATGCGGGTACAAGTGCAATATTAACAACGCAAAGGCCCATTTTGTGTGACTTGCAAAGGATGGAGATAGAGTTGAAGACTCCAGGGACCCATGTGATGATGGCGAATATACGAGTAGAACCGACTTTAATCGATAAAGTTAAAGCTGCTCAAGCTACAGACCTGGAGCTGATGCGTATGAGGAAGAAAGTGCAAGAAGGTGTTATGCCGGAAGCAAGAATCGATGAAGAAGGAATACTTCGAGTCAACTCCAGACTTTGTGTTCCTAACAACCCTGATTTAAAGTATGAAATCATGATGGAGGCGCACAACACACCGTTTGCAATCCATCCTGGAAGTACCAAAATGTATCATGATCTTCGTCATACATTTTGGTGGAGCAATATGAAGAGAGAGATAGCGTTGTTTATCTCAAGGTGTCTAACTTGTCAACGAGTCAAAGCGGAGCATCAAGTACCAAAAGGTCCATTGCAACCACTTGAAATTCCAGAATGGAAGTGGGAGCACATTACCATGGATTTCGTTACCGGTCTTCCTAGGGTTTCTCAAGGTATTGATGCGATTTGGGTCATTGTTGATAGATTGACCAAGTCTGCTCATTTCTTACCGATACGAGAAACTTATACACTTGAACGTCTTGCTCGTATGTACATAAACGAGATTGTAAGACTGCATGGTATGCCAGTATCCATAATTTCTGATCGAGACCCAAGATTCACTTCACGATTTTGGGTTAGTTTACAAAAAGCTATGGGCACGGAGTTACGATTTAGTTCAGCATATCATCCTCAGACGGACGGACAATCAGAGAGGACTATTCAAACTCTTGAAGATCTATTAAGACTCTGTGTCTTTGACTTCAAGGGAAGTTGGGACAAGTTCTTACCATTGGTGGAGTTTTCCTACAACAACAGTTATCAAGCAAGTATTGGCATGGCTCCATTCGAAGCATTGTATGGAAGAAAATGTCGTTCTCCAGTATGCTGGGATGAGGTGGGCGAAGCAACGTTGTTGGGACCGGAGTTGGTACGTATGACTACAGAAAAGATTCAAACGATCCGACAACGTATAAAAACCTCACAAGATCGACAAAAGAGTTATGCTGATCTTCATCGAAAGGACGTGGAATTTGATGTAGGAGATCATGTGTTCTTACGTGTTGCTCCATGGAAAGGAGTTACGAGATTTGGAAAGAGAGGAAAGCTAAATCCTCGATTCATCGGTCCATTTTTAATCCTCGATCGAGTAGGAACTGTGGCTTATAGACTCGCTTTACCGCCAAGTATGTCTCGTGTTCATAACGTTTTCCACATATCCATGTTACGCAAATATGTGGAAGACCCGAACCACATTATTGAGTTAGAACCGGACGAAATAGCGGAGGATTTGACGTATGAAGAAGTTCCTGTTCAAATCTTGGATAAGAAGGAACATATTCTACGCTCCAAGGTTATACCTCAAGTCAAAGTTTTGTGGAGAAACCACGATGTTGAGGAAATGACTTGGGAGTTAGAATCAGAAATGAAATCAAGGTATCCTTACCTCTTCGACATACCAGGTACGTACCCTAATTTCGAGGGCGAAATTTCATAAGAAGGGGAGGTTGTAAGACCCCAATTTTTATAAATAAAGATGAATTTTCTATAAATATCATTTTTGAATATTATGGAGTTAATTTGATATAATGTTATAGTTGTGGGTAATATTTATAAATTTTGCAAAGTAAGCAAGTTGTTATAAAATATTCGTTTGGTCGGAGAATATTCTTTTTGTCGGGGAATATTCGTACGACGGCACAATCATTGGTGGACCCCACAACGGAATTATTGTCGGATTGAGAAAACGACAGAATTATCTTTCTATAAAAATAACGGCTGAGGTGTTACCGTTAAAACCGTTAAAACTGTTGAACTACTCGGTAGTAAAAGTACAGTAATACGCGTGGTTGCATAGTAGCACACGGTATTGATTATTGATGCTTACGTGAGAAGTCACTCAGCTATACTCAATTATTGCTACAGTAATTGCTGCATCATATCTCTTAAATTATTGTCATAGTATCATCTGTATAATATGTTATATTATTAAATCAATAATTGAGACGTTGTGGTAAGTTTGGTTATTTTATGGGGGGCCATATGTCATCATCTAAGAGTCTCTTCGTCAATAGTAATTACCGTCGTCAATAGTATTTACCTTGGTCAATAGTAATTACCTTCGTCAATAGTATTTACCTTGGTCAATAGTAATTACCTTCGTCAATAGTATTTACCTTGGTCAATAGTAATTACTTTCGTCAATAGTAGTTGTCCCTTCAATATTACCAAGAGTCATTTGACCCTTCGTTAAGACCAAGAGTCATTTGACCCTTCGTTAAGACCAAGAGCCACCCTCAGTTTTTCTATAAATAGAGGCCTAGGGCTTCATTATTTTTCACGAATTCATTCAAGCTATAGAGAGAGAAAGTATAGAGAGAATAAGAGAGAGAGAATAAAAGTATTCTGCTACATCACTTTTCCAATATCCAGTTCTTTTAAGGTAGGGAATATTATTTCTTTTATATTCATGAAGAGAACTTCTGTTATTCCATTTGTTATTATTCTGTTGGAATAACCAGTATACGCGGTCTACCCTATACTTGGTGACATTCTTCTATTATTCTGTTGGAACATCCTGTCTGTGTGTTTTACACCGGACCTGGTTCCGTTTATTATTCTGTTGGAACATCCTGTCTGTGTGTTTTACACCGGACCTGGTTCCGTTTTATTATTATTCTGTTGGAATATCCTGTCTGTGTGTTTTACACCGGACCTGGTTCCATTATTTATTATTCTGTCGGAATATCCTGTCTGTGCGTTTACGCCGGACCTGGTTCCATTATTTATTATTCTATTGGAATAACCTGTCTGTGCGGTCTATCGCATGCATGGTGATTTCTTTTGTTATTCCATTCTTTATTGTACTCAGTTGGTTAAGTTTTGACTTCTATACTCCATGAAATTTGTGGAATATCCTTGATAGTTGCGTTTCATCCAGTATCTTTTCAAGAAAATATTCTTCTAAGCATTCTTGAATTTTACTCCACAATGCAGTATCATGTTGACAATTTGGACGTTGTTAATTCCTGGATAAATTAATTCTTGAACTTGTTTTATTGAATTCTTATATCATTGTCATCATCCTCATGTTTATAAAATGTTGAAAGTCATCTGTGGCATGTAGTGCATAGATGGACTTGGTATGATTATGACCAGGGATTATTCGGTATAATCATGACCGTAATGTTACAAATGATGTGGTAAAAGTCCTCATTGGCCCGTAGTGCATTGATGGACAGTTGTTGGCATGATCATGACCATTAATGAATATACGAATATCCTTGGCCGTAGTGCAGGGGTGATTCGATGATGTGGATTATTTTATTAAGCTGAGTCCCAGCGATCACAGTGTTGAAAAACTTTTTAAATCATAAAAGATAGTAGAGTTTATTTTCTACTTGACTCTTTTAATGGATTGCTTGTTCCGCTACAGTTAAACTTGATGTCTATTATATTTTATCAGTTTAACATTGTTGAAGGCTAATGATAATTTATTCTGCATTATCTTAGTCATAATATTTCTTACTGGGCTAGTTGAGCTCACCCTTTCTTTCACTGTTCTCTTCAGGAAATGAGAACGTAGCTGGGGCAAGTCGGGGAACGGAGTGATGGTCCGAAGAATAGTATTAGTTAGTAGTCCTCACTATTCTATATAATGGTGTGTTAATAAATGTAATGAGGACTCCTTTTGAGTATGAATACTCTCTAGAAGATAATATTTGTATTCAAACTCACAGTTTATGTTTTGTCGTATTGTACACGACAGTTGTATTATTAAGTTGTATTTGTATTCTGTACTATGTATCTGACGACTCAAGATGGGTGATGTATACCTAATTTTGGGGGCGTCACAGTATATGTGACGCCCCCAAAATAGGTATACAACACCCATTCTGAGTCGCCAAATACATGGTACAAAAAGCAAACTATAACTTCAATAATATAATTGTCGTGCAAAATACGACAACACATATTGTGAGTTTAAATACAAATATTGTCTTCTAGACAATATCCATACTCAAGTAAGTCCTCCTTACATTTATTCAAACACTATTTTACAGAAATAGTGAGGACAACTAAAACATCTTTCTAGAACCATCACTCCATACCCCGACTAGATCCTGCCATGTTCTCACCTCCTAAGAAGAAAAATGGAACAAAAAAGAAAAGGGTGAGCTCAACTAGCCTAATAAAGAATATTATGACTAAGATAATATACAACAATTTATCATTAGTATTCAACCGGAAAAAATCTGATAGAATATAATCGACAACAAGTTTTAGATCAACAACTGCAGCGGAAACATCAAACCATTAGAAGAATCAAGTAGAGAAAGAATTCTACTATCTTCTAAGATTTAAAAGTCCATCATCAATATTTCATCCCTATAACATCAATCAATATACATCTTGAATCAAATATTCATCTTTGCACTACAGGCCAAAGATATTCATTTGTAACACCAGTCGGTCATGTTCATCTCAACACCTGTTCATCTTTGCACCACAGGCCAAAGATATTCATCTGGTAATCAAACATCTTTGCACTACAGGCTAAAGATATTCAGTAATATCATCATTCAGGACTGAGGATGATGAAAAATATCTTAAAGAAAACGAATCCAGTGAGACAGAAGGACAAATAGTAGGGATTCGTATAACAGTTTATCCAAGATCAATAATACTTCATAATAATCAATTGTGAAGCAGAATTCAAAAATAAAGATCAAAATATGGATACAATCAAAGATAGTAACCATAATAGACATCTTGGACAAAAAGGAAAATTTTTATTTTTTGGTAAATAGTACCGTATTCGTGAATAGTACCGTATACGTGAATAGTGCCGTATACGTGAATAGTAACCCCGACACAAAAAGTTCTAAATTTGATAAAAAAAACTCATTTCAATATTTCAGCATAATGATATTGAAGAAAATAATATCATTTAAGAAGGAAATAATATCCCTTACCTCAAAATAACCGTACTTCTGACTGAATATCGGATAAGAGGCTGAATGAAACTTGTGCTGAATAGCAACTTTCAAAGTATCTAAATACTCACAAAATACACTCAATAATCTAGAGAGAGAAAGAGAGAAAACTTATGAATTCTGGTGTGATTTTCAATTCTAACTTAAACTTCTATTTATAGAAAAATATTAGCACGCTGAAACAGACTTAACCTGCAACCTGATGGCGTTACCTACTACTATTTCCACCCACCACGTTTGAATAAAAATCTCAGCACATTTCTTCACCAACCAAGAGTGGGGCCCACCAATTCTAGAATTTTCCACCAAAATGATTAACTCTGAAAATTCAATAATTTCTAAACCAGTCATCTCGTAAAATTCATAACAAATCATACATTCATTTTTAACGGTTCAAAATTTGTGGACATATACTCAACTTATATATGTATAACATATCCAAATATTACCACGATCCAACGGTCGGATTAAAAATTATAACCCTCGCAAAATATCCCAAAAACCCTCATTTGATTTTCAATACCTCCGTTCCGACAAAAATACAGATAAAACACCTCAACATTAACTCCTTCATTTTTAACCACAAAAATATATCCCTCATTTATATTCACATAAAATAAATATTTCCTTGTCATATGAATCAATAATTAATTATTCACAAATAATATTAAAGAATCACATTTATGACAACCAGGCCGTTCCTAGGAAAGAGGGACTTTCTAATAAGGATTTCTCCTTACTAGCACGCAATTAGATGATCAAACCTCTCCTTAGACAGAACTTTCTAGAAATTGCCAATAATGCTATCTAATAATATTATTTAAATAATATGAATTATTGACCTGATAATGGAAAATATTGTGTAACAACAATTATTGAAATAACAATAATATAAAATATCAACGCAGCAATTATTGAATTAATAAAATAAAATATTGAACAGTAACTACTGTAACAATTATTGAGTAGTGCCTTCCTTCATAAAAATCAATAATTTTAAAATACTATGCAATCCGTGTGCTACTGTGCAACCACGCGTATTACTGTATTTTAACCACCGGGTATTCTAACAGTGTTAACGGTAACAACTACGTCGTTATTTATAAAAACTCAATTTTTGTCGTTATCTTCATCCAATCGTTTTCTGTTATGGGGCCCACAAATAGATGCACCGTCGTACGAATATTCTCCGACAGAAAGAATATTCCACGATCACACGAATATTCACCGACCAAAAATGAATATTTTATAACCACTTGCTTATTTGAAATATTTGCGTATTTTACCCAAAACTAACTACATTAATCAAATCAACCCTTTCTATTTCAAAATAATAAATAGAGGAAATTTAATTTCATTTATTAATAAGTTGGGATCTTACAACCTTCCCTCCTTATGAAATTTCGTCCTCGAAATTGACGTACGTACCTGATTTTTCGAAAAGGTGAGGATACCTCGCTTTCATTTCTGATTCCAACTCCCAAGTCATTTCTTTAATAGCATGGTTTCTCCACAAAACCTTAACTTGTGGTATAACCTTCGTGCATAGGACATGTTCTTTCCTATCCAATATCTTAACAGGTACCTCCTCGTACGTTAAATCTTCGGCTATCTCGTCTGGTTCTAACGCAATATTATGATTCGAGTCGTCCACATATTTATGTAACATCGATACGTGAAAAACGTTATGAACACGCGATATACTTAGCGTTAAGGCGAGTCTATAGGCCACAGTTCCTACTCGATCGAGGATTTCAAATAAATCGAAGGCTTGAGCTTTCTTCTCTTCATCGACTCTTACTTCTAGAATAACACATTCTTACACCTTCTTCTTTATATTCATCAGCTCCAGGTCTGTAGCTTGAGCGGCTTTAACGTTATCGATTAAAGTCAATTTTACTCGTATATCATCACGTGGGTCCTTAGAGTCATTAACTCTATCTCTATCATTTATAAATTATATAAAATAGATCTTTGTGTTCAACAATATCACACTCGTACTCGCGTACAATCTTCTACTCAACGCGTCAGCTACCACGTTCGCTTTTCCAGGATGGTATGGTCAGAACAGGTTCCGAATGAGTCGCCTCTTGAGCTATTGGAAAATCTTCTCGCATTCCTCGCTCCATACGAATTTTGTATCTTTCTGAGTCAGCTAAGTTAACGGAGTAGCGATTCGAGAAAATCCTTTCACGAATCTCCGATAGTAACTAGTTAAGCCCAGAAAGCTACGTACTTTGATCACCGACTTCGGTTGTTCTCAATTGTGATTCATATCCCAATCTTGGATAGCACGTCACAATGGCACCTATTATTTTACCACCACACAAATATAGAGTCCCTTACAGAGAGTCTGGCTTTGGTGCATTCCATAAAGGAAGTCACCAGATAGAGGCTCGGGTACCAACTTCTATAGTTAGATTTTTAACTCCTGAAGTTCAATAGGAGCTATTCAATATGAGATTTTAGAAATGGGTTTTGTATCGGGTTGAAGATTAATACAAAAATTTAATATCAAGCTCTGGGTTAGGCCAGGAAATTCTTCAGGAAATACGTCAGGAAATTCACTAACAACAGAAATATCATTCAAATCTGACGTATTTTTGTTCAAGTCCATGACATGGGCTAAGAAAGCTTGACATCGTTTTTCAATAAACGAATGGCTTTATGGCTTGGTATGACAGCGATTGATTTTAGTGGTTTGGTTGCTTCAATTCGCATAACAGGTTGGTTAAGAATATGAAAACTAAAAATCTTACGAAAACAATCAATTTTGACAAGATGAGTAGTTAACCAATCAATTGCTAAAATCACATCAAAAGCAAGTATCTTTAAAGAGATAAGGTCAACAGGTAATGTGATTGTGCCAACTTGGATTAAGCAAGATTTATAAACTGTAGATGTAATGAAAGTTTCTCCTAACGAAGTCTCCACAGATAGGTCAAAGTCTAATTTCTCCGGAGTCAAGTTTAAATATTGAGGACAAGTAGGAGAGATAAAAGAATGGGTAGAACCGGTATCTAGTAAGGTATAAACTTCGCAAGAATTTATAATTAACTAACCCGTTATACCTTCGTTCGGTTTCCTCGCGTTTTGGGAGTCACGACAAACGCTCTTCCAGAAACCGCCGACTTTATTTTGTCCGTATCCGCCTTTGTTGTCACCGTCCCAGCTGGACTTGGTTTCGCTATAGTACAATCTCTAGCGATATATCCTTCCTTTCCATAATTATAACATACCTTGAACTGTTGTGGGCAGTTTGGACTTATATGTCCCTCCTCTCCGCATCTGTAACATCTAACTGGCGGTCGTTCTCCTTCCCTAGAATTTGTTCCTGGTGCTGGTGCTGGTGCTGGTGCTAGTGCTGCTGTCGGCGTCTTTCTATCATCATTAAATCTTCTCTTCTTGAAATTTCCACTTGACTCACCTCTCCTATTATCATGGCCACGATGACCACCCGAGTGGTTACCACTTTTGTCTGTATTTTTCCCTCCTCGCTGGTTCTCGTCGCTCCGATGACTGCTGTCACCAGTATGACCCTGGTTGTGGTCCCTCGGTTGAACATACTCATTATCTCGCTCTAATAATTGAGCCCTGTTTACAACATCTGAATATAAAGAAAATTTATGAGAGATAAGATATTGCCGAATCTCGGGTTTTAAACCTCTCAGAAATATCCTTGTCATTCGTTCCTCATTTTCAACCAAATGAGGTGCAAACCTGGATAACTCTGCAAACTTTGCCTCGTACTGGGACACCGTCATGTTATTTTGTTCCAGTCTAATAAACTCTACCTCCTTCATATGACAAATACTTTCAGGAAAGTACTTGTCATTAAACAGTTTCTGAAATGTTTCCCAGGACATGTTGAGTGCGTTAGGCTGGGTACGCTTCACAGACTCCCACCAGTAGTCTGCCTCACCGCGGAACATAAAGGTGGCGAATGAAACCTTCTGTTCCTCCGTGCATCCCAAGACATCGAATATCTTGGTAATTTGCTTGAACCACGTTTCTGCCATGATCGGATCCGGCTTTCCCTTAAATTCTGGTGGTCCCAATTCTTTAAACTACTTGGCTGTGACAAACCGAATGTTGTTATCATTTCCACCCGTATTCTGCACACGAGTCTCCCTCGTCTAATTTTGCATGAACTGCAAAAAGCTCCTAAACATTCCATCATTCATTGTTTGCTCGGTAACGTTGTTTACAGGAGGAATATTGCCTTCCTATTGCACATTCCCCTAGGTGGTGATTAAAGGTATCTCTACAGTCTCATTCACTCCATTGTTAACGTTCTCTGCTGCCATTCTCAAATACTGCCACAAAACAAGGGTTAATTGACATGTCACATATTATCCCTATATCTGACCTACTAAATAATTACCAAATAAACTTATTCAGGTCATACTAGCGAAGGAATTCCCTGTCTCTCCCTCCTAGTTCTTGTCTCATATCTCAGCCAGGAATCATATCCCTAAGCTCTGATACCAACTGTGACGCCCCCAAAATAGGTATACAACACCCATTCTGAGTCGCCAAATACATGGTACAAAAAGCAAACTACAACTTCAATAATACAATTGTCGTGCAAAATACAACAACACATACTGTGAGTTTAAATATAAATATTGTCTTCTAGACAATATCCACACTCAAGTAAGTCCTCATTACAATTATTCAAACACTATTTTACAGAAATAGTGAGGACAGCTAAAATATCTTTCTAGAACCATCACTCCATATCCGACTAGATCCTGCTATGTTCTCACCTCCTGAGAAGAAAAATGGAACAAAAAGGAAAAGGGTGAGCTCAACTAGCCCAGTAATGAATATTATGACTAAGATAATATACAACAATTTATCATTAGTATTCAACCGGAAAAAATCTGATAGAATATAATCGACAACAAGTTTTAGATCAACAACTGTAGCGGAAATAGCAAACCATTGGAAGAGTCAAGTAGAGAAAGAATTCTACTATCTTCAAAGATTTAAAAGTCCATCATCAATATTTTATCCCTGTAACATCAATCAATATACATCTTGAATCAAATATTCATCTTTGCACTACAGGCCAAAGATATTCATCAGGTAATCATACATCTTTGCACTACAGGCCAAAGATATTCAATAATATCATCATTCAGGACTGAGGATGATGAAAAATATCTTAAAGAAAACGAATCCAGTGAGACAGAAGGACAAATAGTAGGGATTCATATAACAGTTTATCCAAGATCAATAATACTTCATAATAATCAATTGTGAAGCAGAATTCAAAAATAAAGATCAAAACATGGATACAATCAAAGATAGTAACCATAATAGACATCTTGGACAAAAAGGGAAAATTTTATTTTTCGGTGAATGGTGTCGTATTCGTGAATAGAGTCGTATACGTAAATAATGTCGTATACGTGAATAATAATCCCGACACAAAAAGTTTTAAATTTGATAAAAAAACTCATCAATATTTCAGCATAATGATATTGAAGAAAATAATATCATTTAAGAAGGAAATAATATCCCTTACCTCAAAATAACCGTACTTCTGACTGAATATCGGATATGAGGCTGAATGAAACTTGTGTTGAATAGCAACTTTCAAAGTATCTAAATACTCGCAAAATACACTCAATAATCTAGAGAGAGAAAGAGAGAAAACTTATGAATTCTGGTGTGATTTTCAATTCTAACTTAGCCCTCTATTTATAGGAAAATGTTAGCACGCCGAAACAGACTTAACCTGCAACCTGATGGCTTTACCTGCTACTATTCCCACCCACCACATTTGAATAAAAATCTCAGCACATTTCTTTACCAACCAAGAGTGGGGCCACCCAATTCTAGAATTTTCCACCAAAATGATTAACTCCGAAAATTCAACAATTTCTAAACCAGTCATCTCGTAAAATTCATAACAAATCATACGTTCATTTTTAACGGTTCAAAATTTGTGGACATATACTCAACTTATATATGTATAACATATCCAAATATTACCATGATCCAACACCCTCGCAAAATATCTCAAAAACCCTAATTTGATTTTCAATACCTCCGTTCCGACAAAAGTACAGATAAATCACCACAACATTAACTCCTTCATTTTTAACCACAAAAATATATCCCTTATTTATATTCACATAAAATAAATATTTTCTTGTCATATGAATCAATAATTAAGTATTCACAAATAATATTACAGAATCACATTTATGACAACCAGGCCGTTCCTAGGAAAGAGGGGCTTTCCAATAAGGATTTCTCCTTACTAGCGCGCAATTAGATGACCAAACCTCTCCTTAGACAGAACTTTTTAGACATTGCCAATAATGTTATCTAATAATATTATTTAAATAATATGAATTATTGATCTAATAATAGAAAATATTGTGCAGCAACAATTATTGAAACAACAATAATATAAAATATCAACGCAACAATTATTGAATCAATAAAATAAAATATTGAACAGTAACTACTGTAATAATTATTGAGTAGTACCTTCCTTCGTAAGAATCAATAATTCTAAAATACTGTGCAATCCGTGTGCTACTGTGCAACCACGCGTATTACTGTATTTTAACCACCGGGTATTCCAACAGTGTTAACGGTAACAACAACGCCGTTATTTATAAAAACTCAATTTTTGTCGTTACCTTCATCCAATCGTTTTCCGTTATTGGGCCCCCAAAAAGCTGTGCCATTTTGTACGAATATTTCTCGACAAAAAGAATATTCCACGACCACACGAATATTCACCGACCAAAAATAAATATTTTATAACCACTTGCTTATTTAAAATATTTGCGCATTTTACCCATAACTAATCACATTAATCAAATCAACCCTTTCTATTTCAAAATAATAAATAGAGGAAATTTAATTTCATTTATTAATAAGTTGGGGTCTTACAGTATACTAAAAATCTTTCACTGTTTGCTTTCCTTTTCCTTTGTTTCTGCATGAGCCTTCTAGTTGTTCACACTTAGCTGAAAATATTTAAATTAAGCAAGGATGAGCATTTGAGTGCCCAACAAGTAACAATAATTATAAATATTAGTTGAAAGGATTAAATGTTTTCTTTGTACTACTCTTCTACAACAAATCAATAGTTGTGAAGTAATCTGAACCGATAATAATAACATAACAACTCTCTATTAAATTTTTTTTTGAAACTACTTACTTAATATAAATAGGGTTAAGGTGACATACTATGAACATTGTTTTCAATTTTCGAATATATTTAGCAGAACTTCATCCGCAAACCGTCATAACTTACTGGCACGGGGGTGATCAGCCCGTTATGCCCTGTATTGATCAATACTACATGCGTTATATTATCGTTCACTCTGTCCGCCTTGGGCGCATAAAAGTTGTCCCATGTTCGGGATGTTCATAGTTAGTCGGGAATTCGAACCAAAATAATTTGATTGGGTACAAAAAGGTTTATCATATTCAACGATATTTCTAAATTTTTTTTAAAGGTAGGAATATGTGCAAGGTAATGTGTATGTGTAACAACCCGATATTTTCTATATAAATAAATAAGAAATTTTGCGTATAAATTTTTTTTTAAGGATGAGGATTTGTACAAGATAATATATATATGTATTTATGTGGTAAATAAAAATATATTTATTACATAAATGTTTACAAGTAAATTTATTTTAGAATTATTGATTATTAAAAAAAGTATATTCTTATAATAATTAAATTATGATAGAAATGTTTTATTAATTATTTTTCATGAAAATATAAGCATATATTATTTAAATAATATATGAAGTGATTTTTTGAATAATTATAATAATTATTTTATTATATGAATTTTAGTACAGGCTATTAAGTTAATTATTTTACCTTAATTATTAAGGTTAAATATGAAGAATAAATCAGCTACGGAATACAAACCCTAATTTTAGATTATTGTCAAGGTATAAGAATAATAATATATTATTAATTATATTTTGATTTTTCAGTGCTATGAATATGTACTGTATTTCCGTATTGATAATGGTAGGTCAATTACGGTGTATCATGACCAAACCCTAGTAATAATGCTAAAACCTAATTTGAGATCCAAATTAGAGTGCAAGATTATTTTATAAGTGTGTTATATAATTTATGTCGTGTATTAAATATATTAATTAGGTGAACCCTAATTAAAATTTTAGAAACCCTAATTTGATAATTAGAAAACTTAATTATAAATTGGTAACCCTAATGATCAAAATTGTAAACCCTAATTACTATTTTAGCAATGTTAATGATAATTATATGATATTAAACACTAATGTTACTGTATAGCGTAATTAAAAAATTAATCAGAATTACAAAACTCAAATTTCAAAATTTTAGAAACTAAAATTTATTTAATTTTTTATTTAATTTTATTTTGTGTAAACCCTAGTGGGAAAATCCTTCATTTTGTGCTAAACCTTAGGGTTAAACCCTAAGGGTTTGACAAGTACCAATTTTGCCATTAAAATGATTTACAAAAAGACCATTTTGCCCCTAGTTGTATTATTTTGGCTAACTAGTAGGGTTTGACATTAGAAGGAGTTGTTCACTAAACTCAACCACTCTCTTGACTTATAATTGACAGCAACAAGCCTAGACATCAGCCATTCATGTATCAAGACTTGTATATATAGTTTTAAGAGAGAAAAAAATGCATTTGTTACTAAAAAATTGCACAACTCCTAACCAAGACTTCCTCTCACAAAGACCCACGAAATTTGTAAGTTTTATAGTCCCAAAACACAGCTCCACGTTCACCATAATCAAATCAGCAACACAAAATCAGAAATTGATCATTAAAGGTATAAAACCCTAGCTTTAATTTCTGTCCAAAATCCGTGTTAGATGTTATGATTAAGTGTTAGAATATGTTGTTTATGTTGTCTGATGTTGATCTGGGTTGCTAGATGTTAGATCCATAACACCTAGAGACTCAGATTTAAGTTTTAAAGAAATCTAGAAATTTTTTTTTGAGGTCTGACAATGAATGTCAGGCCTTATAAATCATTGCTCGTTTGTTGTTTGCGTTGTTTTAAAGCTTTAATATGTAGCCTGGTATATGGTCTTTAAGATTCAAGTGGTAGAATAGCCATTTGATGTCTGAAATCAAAGATATTTAAGGTCAAATTTCGTTGACCGACATTGACTGGCTGAAATCTGGGCAGCCATGAACTTGCCCAGAAAGCTGTGACAGCAAGTTCATGGGTCCAGATCTTTCTATTGTTAGTTGTTTTGTTTTTGTTGTTGTAATTATGTTGTAGTCTGGTAGGTGAACCTTACATTCACACCTTTATATCACCAAAACATCAAACCTATTGCTTGCAATGACTAGTCAAAGTTGGTCAGATGTTCACGGATTGAATTTTCTGGGTAACCCAGAAAATTCAAGAGCGTGATTTCTGACAAACGTTGACCGGTATGGATCTGCTTATTATGTTGTTGTTTTGTTTATGTGTTGTAATAGAAATGTTGTCCTACATGCTAGCTACAACCTGGAACTTTTAGATCACAAAAATATTACACGGATTTCAAGTTGTGGAAGCCCAAAAGTGTATGCTCGAACTGTTCTTCATTTCTGGGTAACCCAGAAATGAAGAACAGCCTCTGGCAACACTTTTGGAGGCTCAGATCTCTTTGTTTATGCATTAGTTGATGGTGTTAATGGTTGGATCGTGTAATCTTGTGCTTGTACTACATTATCTGACCATTAACCTGTCCTGAATCATCATGACCAAATCAGAAATCATGGTCAAAGGAGGAACCTCGAAACTGCCTTATGAACAGCTCAAGAACATGAAGAACACCTATAGCGACAGTTTTGTCACTATAGGTACAAAATAAATTATAAAAATTATTTTAAATTCTAAAAATTAGTTTTTATTTATTTTAAATATATTTCATAAATATTTAATATTTTTGGAATATTAAAAGTATTTAATTTATTTAATTATAATATTAATTAAATTAGTTAAAAATGATTTTAATATTGGAAAATCATTAAAAAATATATTATGATATAAGAAAATATTTTAAGTTATTTTTAATGACTTTTAATATTTTGTGATAAGTTTCATTAATAAATTGATATTAATGGTAATTAATTTATTTACTAAATGAATTAAATAAATTAATTAAAAATAATTTTAATATATTAAAAATCATTTTAAATCAGAATAAAGTGTTTAAAAATATTTTAAGTTATAAAATATAACTTTTAATATTTAAAGAATAATTTTATTAATAATTAAATATTAATGATTATTAAGTTATTACTAATGATATTAAATTTATTTAAAAATTATATTAAATAAATAGTTTATAAATAGTTTTATTAATTTAAAAATCATTTAAAAGGGATATAAATGAATTAAAAATATTTTAAGTTATGAATAATGACTTTTAATATTTTGATAAATGAAACATTAATACCGTAATATTAATGGTAATTATTTGGAAATGATTTTAAATGTTTTAAAAATCATTTAAGGGTAATATTAATACTTTAAAAATATTTTGAGTTATTATAAATAACTTTAACATTTTAGAAATGATTTCATTAATAGTTTAATACTAATTAAATATTAATGATAATAGAATTGATTAGTATTTAAATCATTTTAATGTGATTCCGATGTTTGAAATTTCGTGATAAATTATAATAAATGTTTTAAAATTATATTAAGTCATTTAAAAATAATATGACTGATACGTACAGATATTGAGTTGCAGAATAGAGTCTTAGACTCGATAAATACCCGATAAAGTTATCGGTACACCGACATGTTTCAGAAATTGATTTGGACTTAGATAATGTGATTAGATAAGTGATTATTTGTGATTCAATGGTTGTTAAATCTATGTGCCAATGTGATTAGGGTATGTGCTGACTGCAATAAGCAGTGTTATGTGTTATAGTATGTTGTTTTAATCGAACGAATGATCTGATTAATGATAGGTCACGAGATAAGCGATAAATCTAAATTACAAACTGTAAGCAGCGCTTCAGGCAAGTATCTTACCTTTGCATTTTCTTTATGCAATGGACATGAGTAAGAATATTTACGAATGATATTATTACTGTACAAATTATTAACCTTATATTATATACGCTCATTGCTTATCAACATGTTAGTATATGGTAATTCAGATATATATATTCTGTTCGTTAATTTCTGTAAATGGTTATACAAGTGTCCCCACTTGGATAATCATTGTATTTAATCACATGTTGATATACCTTTGTCAATTACCCGTATATATATATATATATATATATATATATATATATATATATATATATATATATATATATATATATATATATGTTGCATTATAGAATATTGTTGAACAAGATAAAACCTTTGATTTAGAACACTGACAAGTATGAACATCCCTACACGGGAAAACATTTATGCGCCCAAGGCGGACAGAGTGAATGATACCCTCGTTCTTGTATGTAGTATTGATCAATGCAGGGCATAACGGGCTGATCACCCCCCGTGCCCGTAAGTTATGTCGGTTTACAGATGAATTTCTGTGTAACCTTTTCGAAAATGAAAACAATGTTCATGGTATGTCACCATAACCCCAGTTATAGTCATTATGTAGTTTCAAAAATTTGAAAGAGAGTTGTTATGTTATTATTATCGGTTCAGAATACTTCATAACTATTGACTTGTTGTAGAAGAATAGTATGAAGAAAATATTTAAATTCTTTCAGATTGTATATATATAATTGCTACTACTTGCTAGGCACTCAAATGCTCATCCTTGCTTAAATTTAAATGTTTTCAGCTAAATGCGAACGACCAGAGTGCTCTGTTAAGAACAAAAGAAAAGGGAAGGTTGCTGAATGAACAAATTACTATGTTATGTAATAGTTTGATATTATTAAGACAAGTATGACATATATTATCTATCACGGGTTGTAATGAATGTTTAAAGGTTACGTGCTTGGGATTAGACTCTGATAATATGTAAATTAAGTTGATCTTTATATTATTGTTATTACTATTAGTATTATTCCGCTCATAGAAATGGTATCGTGAAGAACCGAGTTCGGGTTTCAAGTACCCGAGTTTGGGGTCCTCACAAGTTGGTATCAGAGCTATAGGGTTAGAAACCTTAGGTGGGATAGACCTCAGGCTATAACCTTAGAACAGAGGGAAACGTTGAAAATATAAATAACTCATATAGAGTTTAAAAAGAGATGAATTGACTAAATTCATCGTCAAACAAAATAAAAGATAACTTATATAAAAGTCTTATTTGTTGTGTGTATATACTATATGCTAATCAGGATAATTTATGTGTGTAGATGTCAGGTGAAAAAGGATTCGATTACCCTCAGATCGTAAAGAAGGAGCCAATATCGAAGGCGATAGCTGACATAGAGGCTCACAATGAAAATAACTCAGAAGATGTGGTTATTGTGGAAAACATAGTACCAGATTCGGAGATGGTGGAGCTGGCAGATAGCGATTCAGACACTAAAGTTGAAGCTGATCAAGCATCAACGGAGGTGCAAAATTTGAAAAACAAGGTTTCTTCTCTGGAAAGGCTGTGGGAGATAGAAAAGCTATTGAATAATCAGTTGCGTCAAGCGTTAATAGAAACAATGGAAGGACAAGATAAGCTTAAGATCCAAATTGGTCAGATGGGAGCCACAAACAACACATAGTGTGCAGCTCCGGACAAGAAGGGGAAAAGAAAGATAGAAGACCATGACTTAGGAAAATCCAATAAGAAGAAATGGAAAAGAATATGTTATCTTTGCGGGTATGAGGGACATACTACTCTGTATTGTCCTGACTACAAAAAAAGAGCATGTTTTATCTGTGGGATAGAAGGTCATCCGGCTAAAAGTTGTCCAATGAAAAAGAATAATAAATAAGTAGTATAGGTTCTGTTGTGATGTAGGTGTGTTTAATATGTGTGCTTAGTATGTCTGTGTAATGTAATATTCTAAAACTTTTGTGTTGGTCAAGTCTGTAAATCCAGACTTTTGTAGTCACAAAGGGATGAATGATGTTTAAAGAAGTATATGTTATGCTTTGTAAAATATTCGTTAAATGAATCTATATTTGAATGATGAATCCAGTTTAAGATATTAAACTTATTTGATAATGTTTGGAATGTAAGTTAAATTATGATTTTATTTAATCAGATAATGCCGCCAAGACGTCGAACTCGCAACCAAAGGGCAGAAGAGTCTGTCAATAATGTTGAGGGATTATAACCAGCTGATCCAATGTAGCAATTTGCAAACATGTTAGCTCAGGCTATGCAACAGGGAATACCAGTCGCTGGAAACCAGCCGGACAACCGCTTAGCGAAATTCAAAGACTTTAAGGCTGTAGGACCACCGGAATTCAAAGGTACAACTGACCCTGTTGAAGCCCAAACTTCTGTTAAGGAAATTGAAAAAGCATTCGTGGTAGCTAGGGTATCTGAGGGGCAAAAGACCGCTTTTGCCACCTACATGATGAAGGGGGAAGCAAATTTTTGGTGGAAAGCGAATCAGGCTAGGGCAGGAGAAGGTGTAGTCACATGGGATAGATTTAAAACTTTGTTTTTTGAAAACTATTTTTCACCAAGTATGCAGGCGATGATGGAGGTTAAATTTTTAGAGTTCAAGCAGGAGAATATGACGGTGTCTGAATACGCTGCCAAATTCAATGAGTTAGCTAGGTTTGTCCCGCATCAAGTCGATACGGAGGCTAGGAAAGCGAGAAGGTTTGAGCTCGGATTGAAACCCTGGCTCTACAACAAAGTGGCGGTGTTGCAAATTCCTACATTTGCAACACTCATGGAGAAAGCGATCATAGCTGAGGAGGGAAGTGAGGCCATGAGCCTTTACAATAAGGAGAGGAAGAATAAGGGTAAGACCGAAGGAGTTGGAAAAGTAGGAGTTAATAGTGGGAGTAGGAGTGGAGATAGCAAGAGGAAGGTGAGCAGTTTTGCAAGTGTACAAGTGAAACAGGAAGGTGTTAAGAAACAGATAGTGCCATGTAGGACATGTGGGAAGAATCACTCGGGGGAGTGTTTGAAAGGAAAATTTGTTTGCTACAAGTGCGGGCAGGAGGGCCATATCTCTCCCAACTGCCCCAATCCTAGGATGAATAGTGGATGTTTTATATGCGGATCGAAAGAGCACAGGGTGAAAGATTGTCCGAAGAGGAGGGTGGAGACAGGAAGTGTGAACATGGGCACTGGCAGTGGGACGTTAGCAATTACGGGATCGACTTCGTCGAGCAAGCCGACAAAATCTACGGCAAGGGTCTACAACATGACAGTCCAGGACACGACAGCAGCTGGCAATGCAACTCCAGGTATTATTCGTATAACTTTTATTTTATATGATTTTCCTATTTTTAGTAAATTAGTTTATAAAGAAATTTTGCGGAGAAATTTGAGTTCTTTTAGAAACCAATTTTTCCATTTAATTAGAAAGAAAAGCTTTATGTGAATAGTTAAAGATCAGTTCGATCAAAGTTGATCGAGATATACTTGCGATGATTGTGTATGTTATATACCCTTGTATGTATATGTTTTTAAACGGTGATTCCGGGGACGGAATCTTTATAAGGGAGGGTGAATGTAACAACCAGATATTTTCTATATAAATAAATAAGAAATTTTGGGTATAAATTTTTTTTTAAAAGGATGAGGATTTGTACAAGATAATATATATATGTATTTATGTGGTAAATAAAAATATATTTATTACATAAATGTTTACAAGTAAATTTATTTTAGAATTATTGATTATTAAAAAAAGTATATTCTTATTATAATTAAATTATGATAGAAATGTTTTATTAATTATTTTCCATGAAAATATAAGCATATATTATTTAAATAATATATGAAGTGATTTTTTTGAATAATTATAATAATTATTTTATTATATGAATTTTAGTACAGGCTATTAAGTTAATTATTTTACCTTAATTATTAAGGTTAAATATGAAGAATAAATCAAATATGGAATACAAATCCTAATTTTGGATTATTGTCAAGGTATACGAATAATAATATAATATTAATTATATTTTGATTTTTCAGTGCTATGAATATGTACTGTATTTCCGTATTGATAATGGTAGGTCAATTACGGTGTATCCTGACCAAACCCTAGTAATAATGCTAAACCCTAATTTGAGATCCAAATTAGAGTGCAAGATTGTTTTATAAGTGTGTTATATAACTTATGTCGTGTATTAAATGTATTAATTAGGTGAACCCTAATTAAAATTCTAGAAACCCTAATTTGATAATTAGAAAACCTAATTATAAATTGGTAACCCTAATTATCAAAATCATAAACCCTAATTGCTATTTTAGCAATGTTAATGATAATTATATGATATTAAACCCTAATGTTCCTGTATAGCGTAATTAGAAAATTAATCATAATTAGAAAACCCAAATTTCAAAATTTTAGAAACTAAAATTTATTTAATTTTTTATTTAATTTTATTTTGTGTAAACCCTAGTGGGAAAATCCTTCATTTTTTGCTAAATCTTAGGGTTAAACCCTAATGGTTTGACAAGTACCAATTTTGCCATTAAAATGATTTACAAAAAGACCATTTTGCCCCTAGTTGTATTATTTTGGCTAACTAGTAGGGTTTGACATTAGGAGGAGTTGTTCACCAAACTCAACTACTGTCTTAACTTATAATTAACAGCAACAAGCTCTAGACATCAGCCATTCATGTATCAAGACTTGTATATATAGATTTAAGAGAGGAAAAAATGCATTTGTTAATAAAAAATTGCACAACACCTAACCAAGACTTCCTTTCACAAAGACCCACGAAATTTGTAAGTTTTATAGTCCCAAAACACAGCCCCACGTTCACCATAATCAAATCAGCAACACAAAATCAGAAATTGATCATTAAAGGAATAAAACTCTAGCTTTAATTTCTGTCCAAAATCCGTGTTAGATGTTATGATTAAGTGTTAGAATATATTGTTTATGTTGTCTAATGTTGATTTGGGTTGCTAGATGTTAGATCCATAACACCTAGAGACTCATATTTAAGTTTTAAAGAAATCTGGAATTTTTTTTTGAGGTCTGACAATGAATGTCAGGCCTTATAAATTATTGCTCGTTTGTTGTTTGTCTTGTTTTAAAACTTTAATATGTAGCCTGGTATATGGTCTTTAAGATTCAAGTGGTAGAATAGCCATTTGATGTCTGAAATCAAAGATATTTAAGGTCAAATCCCGTTGATCGACATTGACTGGCTGAAATCTGGGCAGCCATGAACTTGCCCAGAAAGCTCTGACAGCAAGTTCATGGGTCCAGATCTTTCTATTGTTAGTTGTTTTGTTTTTGTTGTTGTAATTATGTTGTAGTCTGGTAGGTGAACCTTACATTCACACCTTTATATCACCAAAACATCAAACCTGTTGCTTGCAGTGACTGGTCAAAGTTGGTCAGATGTTCACGGATTGAATTTTCTGGGTAACCTAGAAAATTCAAGAGCGTGATTTCTAACAAACGTTGACCGGCATGGATCTGCTTATTATGTTGTTGTTTTGTTTATGTGTTGTAATAGAAATGTTGTCCTACATGCTAGCTACAGCCTGGAACTTTTAGATAGCAAAAATATTACACGGATTTCAAGTTGTGGAAGCCCAAAAGTGTATGCTCGAACTGTTCTTCATTTCTGGGTAACCCAGAAATGAAGAACAACCTCTGACAACACTTTTGGAGGCTCTGATCTCTTTGTTTATGCATTAGTTGATGGTGTTAATGGTTGGATCGTGTAGTCTTGTGTTTGTACTACATTATCTGACCATTAACCCGTCCTGAAACATCATGACTAGATCAGAAATCATGGTCAAATGAGGAACCTCGAAACTGCCTTATGTTCAAGAACATGAAGAACACCTATAGCGACAGTTTTGTCACTATATGTGGCCTTTAGCGACAGACAGCTTATTATTTTCCGGAAATTAATTATTAAATAGAAAAAAATAGTTTTTAATTATTAAAAATACAAAATAAATTATAAAAAATTATTTTAAATTCTAAAAATTAGTTTTTAATTATTTTAAATATATTTCATAAATATTTAATACTTTTGGAATATTAAGAGTATTTAATTTATTTAATTATAATATTAATTAAATTATTAAAAAATAATTTTAATATTGGAAAAATCATTAAAAATTATATTATGATATAAGAAAATATTTTAAATTATTTTTAATGACTTTTAATATTTTGTGATAAATTTTATTAATAAATTGATATTAATGGTAATTAATTTATTTACTAAATGAATTAAATAAATTAATTAAAAATGATTTTATTATATTAAAAATCATTTTAAATCAAAATAATGTGTTTAAAAATATTTTAAGTTATAAAATATAACTTTTAATATTTAAAGGATAATTTCATTAATAATTAAATATTAATGATTATTAAATTATTACTAATGATACTAAATTTATTTAAAAATTATATTAAATAAATAGTTTATAAATGGTTTTATTAATTTAAAAATCATTTAAAAGGGATATAAATGAATTAAAAATATTTTAAGTTATGAATAATGACTTTTAATATTTTGATAAATGAAACATTAATACCGTAATATTAATAGTAATTATTTAGAAATGATTTTAAATGTTTTAAAAATCATTTAAGGGTAATATTAATACTTTAAAAATATTTTGAGTTATTATAAATAACTTTAACATTTTAAAAATGATTTCATTAATAGTTTAGTACTAATTAAATATTAATGATAATAGAATTGATTAGTATTTAAATCATTTTAATGTGATTCCGATGTTTGAAATTTCGTGATAAATTATAATAAATATTTTAAAATTATATTAAGTCATTTAAAAATAATATGACTGATACGTACAGATATTGAGTTGCAGAATAGAGTCTTAGACTCGATAAATACCCGATAAAATTGTCGGTACACCGACAAGTTTCAGAAATTGATTTGGACTTAGATAATGTGATTAGATAAGTGATTATTTGTGATTTAATGGTTGTTAAATCTATGTGCCAATGTGATTAGGGTATGTGCTGACTGCAATAAGCAGTGTTATGTGTTATAGTATGTTGTTTTAATCGAACGAATGATCTGATTAATGATAGGTCGCGAGATAAGAGATAAATCTAAATTACAAACTGTAAGCAGCGCTTCAGGCAAGTATCTTACCTTTGTATTTTCTTTATACAATTGACGTGAGTAAGAATATTTATAAATAATATTATTACTGTACAGATTATTAACCTTATATTATATACGCTCATTGTTTATCAACATGTTAGTATATGATAATTCAGATATATATATTCTGTTCATTAATTTTTGTAAATGGTTATACAAGTGTCCCCACTTGGATAATCATTGTATTTAATCACATGTTGATATACCTTTGTCAATTACCCGTATATATATATATATATATATATATATATATATATATATATATATATATATATATATATATATATATATATATATATATTGCATTATAGAATATTGTTGAACAAGATAAAACCTTTGATTTAGAACCTAGACAAGTATGAACATCCCTACACGGGAAAATATTTATGCGCCCAAGGTGGACAGAGTGAACGATACCCTCGTTCTTGTATGTAGTATTGATCAATGCACGGCATAACGGGCTGATCACCCCCCGTGCCCGTAAGTTATGTCGGTTTACAGATGAATTTCTGTGTAACCTTTTCGAAAATGAAAACAATGTTCATGGCATGTCACCGTAACCCCAGTTATAGTCATTATGTAGTTTCAAAAATTTGAAAGAGAGTTATTATGTTATTATTATCGGTTCAGAATACTTCACAACTATTGACTTGTTGTAGAAGAATAGTACAAAGAAAACATTTAAATTCTTTCAGATTATATATATATATATATATATATATATATAATTGCTATTACTTGTTGGGCACTCAAATGTTCATCCTTTCTTAAATTTAAATATTTTCAGCTAAGTGCGAATGACCAGAGAGCTCTGCTAAGAACAAAGGAAAAAGGGAAGGTTCCTGAATGAACAAATTACTATGTTATGTAATAGTTTGATATTATTAAGACAAGTATGACATATATTATCTATCATGAGTTATAATGAATGTTTAAAGGTTACGTACTTGGGATTAGACTATGATGATATGTAAATTAAGTTGATCTTTATATTATTGTTATTATTATTAGTATTATTCCGCTCATAGAAATGGTATTATGAAGAACCGAGTTTGGGTTTTAAGTACCCGAGTTTGGGGTCCTCACAGTATGTATGTATGTGATCAATAAAAATTTAATTATTACATTAATAATTACAAATAATTTTATTTTAGAATTTATTGACCATTATAAAGTATATTCTTATAATAATTAATTTTGTTGAAAAATATTTTTATTATTTATTTTCCTTGAAAATATGATTATATATTATTTCAATAATATATGAATGATTGTTAGAATTATTATAATAACTATTTTATTATATGAAATTTATTTCAGATTAATTAAGTTAATTATTATAACTTAATTAATAATGGTATGTATATGAAAGATAAATCAAAAATAGAATCCAAACCCTAATTCTAGATTTTGGCTAAGAAATGAGAATAATAATATTATATTATTTATATTTCAGTGCTATTAATATGTACATATTGACAATGGTTGGTCAATTATGTTTATAATGTCAAAACCCTAGCATTAATTTGTTTGACCCTATTTTTAAAACTCAAATGGGAGTTCAAGAATGTTTAATGATTGTGTTATATGATTTATGACACGTATTATAAAATTTATCATCAATTAGGGAAACCCTAATTATTATTTAGGAACCCTAGTTATTAGAAACCTTAGTAGGTAATTAGAAACCCTAATTACTAACCATAATTACTTATCGGTAACCCTAATCGCGTTATTGGAAAGCTAACTGTGATTAGTGAATTCCTAAACCTAATATATAAGTTTATATAATTAAAAAACCTAAACTAATTAAGAAACCCTAATTTATAATCTATGAAACCTAATTTTGAATTTTAGCCCTAATTACAAACCCTAGAAAATTAATGTATAAGAACCTTAAGGTTAAACCCTAAGGGTCAAACCATAAGGATCAAACCCTAACGGTTTGCCAAGATTACCATATTGCCATTAAAATCACAAGATAATTGACCAAAATGCGCCTGTGCACATTCTTTAATTGGTAACTTGTAGATCTAGCCATATTTGGAGTTGTTGAACAACTCTTGACTTTTTATTTGACAATAATACACATCAATCAGTCATTTACCAGTCATATATTGCATCTAACTTAATATATATAGATTGAAAGAGAGAGAAAGTTCATTACGTAGCCCATTTGTACACCAACACTCTACCAAGTCCCTCTCTCTCTCTCTCTAACCCACGAATTTCTTTAGTATATCAATTCCCAAAACAAGCCCCCACTACTTCCATAACAAATCAAGAACCCTAGATCAAGAAATTGTTTATAAGAGGTATAAACCCTATAACCAAATCTGATCTTGGTGGCTATGTTAAATGTTATGTTTTAATGTTTAAAAGTGTTGTATGTTATGTTAATAAATGATCTGGGTTGGGATTTAGTGGAGCCATATCATCTAGATTCACGAAATAGGAGTTTTCAAAAATATGGAAAAAAATATTTATGAGTATGACAACCGATTGTCAGATCCTATAAATCTTTGTCTATTTATAATTTTGGGTGTTTTATGTTTTAGATTTGTAGTATGTCATGTGGTCTGTGATCTGGAAGTGGAATCATGTCTATTCCATGTCCAGATTTTATTTTATTGTTGGTCAAACCTAGTTGACCGAGCTTAACCGAGCGATTTTTGGGTAACCAAAAATCCTTAGGCAGTGTCTGACAAGTTTTTCTAAGCCTTAGATATGTCAGGTTTTATGTATTTTGATGATGTGTTTGTATCTAGGTTGTAACCTGCTATATGGATTATAGAATCACGACCTTATATTCCTTAAACAACAAACGGATCGATTGTAAAGCCCCCAAATCCGGGTACTTGAAACCCGAACTCGGTGCTTCACGATAACATTTCTATGAGCGGAATAATACTAATAATAATAACAATAATATAAACATTAAACTTAATTTACATATGCATCAGAGTCTTCTCCCAATACATGATACTTAATATATATGTCATTCTTATCCTAATAGAGTCAAACTATTACATAGTATACCAAAATCTTTCTCTGTTTGCTTTCCTTTTCCTTTGTTTCTGCATGAGCCTTCTGGTTGTTCACACTTAGCTGAAAATAATTAAATTAAGCAAGGATGAGCATTTGAGTGCCCATCAATTAACAACAATTATAAATTTTACCTGAAAGGATTAAATATTTTCTTTCTACTACCCTTCCACAACAAATCAATAGTTGTGAAGTAATCTGAACCGATAATAATAACATAACAACTCTCTATTAAATTTCTTTGACTATATACTGGCTATACATAGGGTTAAAGTGACATACTATGAACATCGTTTTCAATTTTCGAATAGGTTTAGCAGAACTTCATCCGCAAACCGTCATAACTTACTGGCACGGGAGTTATCAGCTCGTTATGCCCTGTATTGATCAATAGTACATGCAAGAATGATATTATCGTTCACTCAGTCCGCCTTAGGCGCATAAAAGTTGTCCCATGTTCGGAATGTTCATACTTAGTCGGGAATTCGAACCAAAACAATTTGATTGGGTACAAAAAGGTTTATCATATTCAACGATATTTCTAATTTTTTTTAAAGGTAGGAATATATGCAAGGTAATGTGTATGTATGTATGTGATAAATAAAAATTTAATTATTACATTAATAATTACAAATAATTTTATTTCAGAATTTATTGACCATTATAAAGTAAATTCTTATAATAATTAATTTTGTAGAAAAATATTTTTATTATTTATTTTCCATGAAAATATGATTATATATTATTTCAATAATATATGAATGATTATTAGAATTATTATAATAACTATTTTATTATATGAAATTTATTTCAGATTAATTAAGTTAATTATTACAACTTAATTAATAATGGTATGTATATGAAAGATAAATTAGAAATGGAATCTAAACCCTAATTCTGGATTTTGGCTAAGGAATGAGAATAATATTATTATATTATTTATATTTCAGTGTTATAAATATGTACATATTGATAATGATTGGTCAATTATGTATATAATGTCAAAACCATAGCATTAATTTGTTTGATCCTATTTTTAAAACTCAAATGGGAGTTCAAGAATGTTTAACGATTGTGTTATATGATTTATGACACGTATTATAAAATTTATCGTTAATTAGGGAAACCCTAATTATTATTTAGGAATCCTAATTATTAAAAACCCTAATAGCTAATTAAAAACCCTAATTACTAACCATAATTACTTATTGGTAACCCTAATCGCGTTATTGGAAAGCTAACTGTGATTAGTGAATTCCTAAACTTAATATGTAAGTTTATATAATTAAAAAACCAAAACTAATTAAGAAACCCTAATTTATAATTTAGGAAACCTAATTTTCCATTTTAGCCCTAATTATGAACCCTAGAAAATTAATGTATAAGAACCTTAAGGTTAAACCCTAAGGGTCAAGCCATAAGGATCAAACCCTAAGGGTTTGCCAAGATTACCATATTGCCATTAAAATCACAAGATAATTGACCAAAATGCACTTGTGCACATTCTTTAATTGGTAACTTGTAGATCTAGCCATATTTGGAGTTGTTGAACAACTCTTGACTTTTTATTTGACAATAATACACAACAATCAATCATTTACCAGTCATGCATTGCATCTAACTTAATATATATAGATTGAAAGAGAGAGAAAGTTCATTATTTAGCCCATTTGTAAACCAACACTCTACCAATCCCCTCTGTCTCTCTAACCCACGAATTTCTTTAGTATATCAGTTCCCAAATCAAGCCCCACTTCTTCCATAACAGATCAAGAACCCTAGATCAAAAAATTGTTTATAAGAGGTATAAACCCTAGAACCACATCTGATCTTTGTGGCTATGTTAAATGTTATGTTTTTATGTTTAGAAGTGTTATATGTTATGTTAATAAATGATCTGGGTTGGTATTTAGTGGAGCCATATCATCTATATTCACGAAATAGGAGTTTTCAAAAATATGGAAAAAGAAATTTATGAGTCTGACAACCGAATGTCAGACCCTATAAATCTTTGTCTGTTTATAATTTTGGGTGTTTTATTTTTTAGATTTGTAGTATGTCATGTGGTCTGTGATCTGGAAGTGGAATCATGGCTATTCCATGTTCAGATTTCATTTTATTGTTGGTCAACCTAGTTGACCGAGCTTAACCGAGCGATTTTTCAGTAACCAGAAATCCTTAGGCAGTGTCTGACAAGTTTTTCTAAGCCTTAGATCTGTTAGGTTTTATGTATTTTGATGACGTGATTGTATCTAGGTTGTAACCAGCTATATGGATTATAGAATCATGGCCTTATATTCCTTAAACAACAAATGGATCGATTGTAAAGCCCCCAAATCTGAGTACTTGAAACCCGAACTCGGTGCTTTACGATACCATTTCTATGAGCAGAATAATACTAATAATAATAACAATAATATAAACATTAAACTTAATTTACATATGCATCAGAGTCTTCTCCCAATACATGATACTTAATATAAATGTCATTCTTATCCTAATAGAGTCAAACTATTACATAGTATACCAAAAATCTTTCTCTGTTTGCTTTCCTTTTCCTTTGTTTCTGCATGAGCCTTCTGGTTGTTCACACTTAGCTGAAAACATTTAAATTAAGCAAGGTTGAGCATTTGAGTGCCCAGCAAGTAACAACAATTATAAATATTATCTGAAAGGATTAAATATTTTCTTTCTACTACCCTTCCATAACAAATCAATAGTTGTGAAGTAATCTGAACCGATAATAATAACATAACAACTCTCTATTAAATTTTTTTTGAAACTACGTACTGACTATAAATAAGGTTAAGGTGACATACTATGAACATTATTTTTAATTTTTGAATAGGTTTAGCAGATCTTCAACCGCAAAACTGACATAACTTACTGGCACGGGGGTGATCAGCTCGTTATGCCCTGTATTGATCAATACTATATGCAAGAACGATATTATCGTTCACACTGTCTGACTTGGGCGCATAAAAGTTGTCCTAGGTTCGGGATGTTCATACTTAGTGGGAAATTCGAACCAAAATAATATGATTGGGTACAAAAAGGTTTATCATATTCAACGATATTTTTAATTTTATTTAAAGGTAGGAATATGTGCAAGGTAATGGGTATGTATGTATGTGATAAATAAAAATTTAATTATTACATTAATAATTACAAATAATTTTATTTTAGAATTTATTGACCATTATAAAGTATATTCTTATAATAATTAATTTTGTAAAAAAAATATTTTTATTATTTATTTTCCATGAAAATAAGATTATGCATTATTTCAATAATATATGAATGATTATTAGAATTATTATAATAACTATTTTATTATATGAAATTTATTTCAGATTAATTAAGTTAAATATTATAACTTAATTAATAATGGTATGTATATGAAAGATAAATCAGAAATGGAATCCAAATCTTAATTCTGGATTTTGGCTAAGGAATGAGAATAATATTATTATATTATTTATATTTCAGTGATATAAATATGTACATATTGATAATGGTTGGTCAATTATGTATATAATGTCAAAATCCTAGCATTAATTTGTTTGACCCTATTTTTAAAACTCAAATGGGAGTTCAAGAATATTTAATGATTGTGTTATATGATTTATGACACGTATTATAAAATTTATCGTTAATTAGGGAAACCCTAATTATTATTTAGGAACCCTAATTATTAGAAACCCTAATAGCTAATTAGAAATCCTAATTACTAACCATAATTACTTATTGGTAACCCTAATCGCGTTATTGGAAAGCTAACTGTGATTAGGGAATTTCTAAAGTTAATATGTAAGTTTATATAATTAAAAAACCTAAACTAATTAAGAAACCCTAATTTATAATTTAGGAAACCTAATTTTCCATTTTAGCCCTAATTACGAACCCTAGAAAATTAATGTGCAAGAACCTTAAGGTTAAACCCTAAGGGTCAAGCTATAAGGATCAAACCCTAAGGGTTTGCCAAGATTATCATATTGCCATTAAAATCACAAGATAAATGACCAAAAATGCGTTTGTGCACATTCTTTAATTGGTAACTTGTAGATCTAGCCATATTTGGAGTTGTTGAACAACTCTTGACTTTTTATTTGACAATAATACACAGCAATCAGTCATTTACCAGTCATGCATTGCATCTAACTTAATATATATATATATATTGAAAGAGAGAGAAAGTTCATTATTTAGCCCATTTGTACACCAACACTCTACCAAGTCCATCTCTCTCTCTAACCCACGAATTTCTTTAGTATATCAGTTTCCAAATCAAGCCCCACTACTTCCATAACAGATCAAGAACCCTAGATCAAGAAATTGTTTATAAGAGGTATAAACCCTAGAACCAAATCTGATCTTGGTGGCCATGATAAATGTTATGTTTTTACATTTAAAAGTGTTATATGTTATGTTAATAAATGATCTGGGTTGGTATTTAGTGGAGCCATATCATCTAAATTCACGAAATAGGAGTTTTCAAAAATATGGAAAAAGAAATTTATGAGTCTGACAACCGAATGTCAGACCCTATAAATCTTTGTCTGTTTATAATTTTGGGTGTTTTATGTTTTAGATTTGTAGTATGTCATGTGGTCTGTGATCTGGAAGTGGAATCATGGCTATTCCATGTCTAGATTTCATTTTATTGTTGGTCAAACCTAGTTGACCAAGCTTAACCGAGCGATTTCTGGGTAACCAGAAATCCTTAGGCAGTGTCTGACAAGTTTTTCTAAGCCTTAGATCTGTTAGGTTTTATGTATTTTGATGACGTGATTGTATCTAGGTTGTAACCAGCTATATGGATTATAGAATCATGGCCTTATATTCCTTAAACAACAAACGGATCGATTGTAAAGCCCCCAAATCTGAGTACTTGAAACCCGAACTCGGTGCTTTACGATACCATTTCTATGAGCGGAATAATACTAATAATAATAACAATAATATAAACATTAAACTTAATTTACATATGCATCAGAGTCTTCTCCCAATACATGATACTTAATATAAATGTCATTCTTATCCTAATAGAGTCAAACTATTACATAGTATACCAAAAATCTTTCTCTGTTTGCTTTCCTTTTCCTTTGTTTCTGCATGAGCCTTCTGGTTGTTCACACTTAGCTGAAAACATTTAAATTAAGCAAGGTTGAGCATTTGAGTGCCCAGCAAGTAACAACAATTATAAATATTATCTGAAAGGATTAAATATTTTCTTTCTACTACCCTTCCATAACAAATCAATAGTTGTGAAGTAATCTGAACCGATAATAATAACATAACAACTCTCTATTAAATTTTTTTTGAAACTACGTACTGACTATAAATAAGGTTAAGGTGACATACTATGAATATTATTTTTAATTTTTGAATAGGTTTAGCAGATCTTCAACCGCAAAACTGACATAACTTACTGGCACGGGGGTGATCATCTCGTTATGCCCTGTATTGATCAATACTATATGCAAGAACGATATTATCGTTCACACTGTCTGACTTGGGCGCATAAAAGTTGTCCTAGGTTCGGGATGTTCATACTTAGTGGGAAATTCGAACCAAAATAATATGATTGGGTACAAAAAGGTTTATCATATTCAACGATATTTTTAATTTTTTTTAATGGTAGGAATATGTGCAAGGTAATGGGTATGTATGTATGTGATAAATAAAAATTTAATTATTACATTAATAATTACAAATAATTTTATTTTAGAATTTATTGACCATTATAAAGTATATTCTTATAATAATTAATTTTGTAAAAAAATATTTTTATTATTTATTTTCCATGAAAATAAGATTATGCATTATTTCAATAATATATGAATGATTATTAGAATTATTATAATAACTATTTTATTATATGAAATTTATTTCAGATTAATTAAGTTAAATATTATAACTTAATTAATAATGGTATGTATATAAAAGATAAATCAGAAATGGAATCCAAATCTTAATTCTGGATTTTGGCTAAGGAATGAGAATAATATTATTATATTATTTATATTTCAGTGATATAAATATGTACATATTGATAATGGTTGGTCAATTATGTATATAATGTCAAAATCCTAGCATTAATTTGTTTGACCCTATTTTTAAAACTCAAATGGGAGTTCAAGAATATTTAATGATTGTGTTATATGATTTATGACACGTATTATAAAATTTATCGTTAATTAGGGAAACCCTAATTATTATTTAGGAACCCTAATTATTAGAAACCCTAATAGCTAATTAGAAATCCTAATTACTAACCATAATTACTTATTGGTAACCCTAATCGCGTTATTGGAAAGCTAACTGTGATTAGGGAATTTCTAAAGTTAATATGTAAGTTTATATAATTAAAAAACCTAAACTAATTAAGAAACCCTAATTTATAATTTAGGAAACCTAATTTTCCATTTTAGCCCTAATTACGAACCCTAGAAAATTAATGTGCAAGAACCTTAAGGTTAAACCCTAAGGGTCAAGCTATAAGGATCAAACCCTAAGGGTTTGCCAAGATTATCATATTGCCATTAAAATCACAAGATAAATGACCAAAAATGCGTTTGTGCACATTCTTTAATTGGTAACTTGTAGATCTAGCCATATTTGGAGTTGTTGAACAACTCTTGACTTTTTATTTGACAATAATACACAGCAATCAGTCATTTACCAGTCATGCATTGCATCTAACTTAATATATATATATATATATATATATATTGAAAGAGAGAGAAAGTTCATTATTTAGCCCATTTGTACACCAACACTCTACCAAGTCCATCTCTCTCTCTAACCCACGAATTTCTTTAGTATATCAGTTTCCAAATCAAGCCCCACTACTTCCATAACAGATCAAGAACCCTAGATCAAGAAATTGTTTATAAGAGGTATAAACCCTAGAACCAAATCTGATCTTGGTGGCCATGATAAATGTTATGTTTTTACATTTAAAAGTGTTATATGTTATGTTAATAAATGATCTGGGTGGGTATTTAGTGGAGCCATATCATCTAAATTCACGAAATAGGAGTTTTCAAAAATATGGAAAAAGAAATTTATGAGTCTGACAACCGAATGTCAGACCCTATAAATCTTTGTCTGTTTATAATTTTGGGTGTTTTATGTTTTAGATTTGTAGTATGTCATGTGGTCTGTGATCTGGAAGTGGAATCATGGCTATTCCATGTCTAGATTTCATTTTATTGTTGGTCAAACCTAGTTGACCAAGCTTAACCGAGCGATTTCTGGGTAACCAGAAATCCTTAGGCAGTGTCTGACAAGTTTTTCTAAGCCTTAGATCTGTTAGGTTTTATGTATTTTGATGACGTGATTGTATCTAGGTTGTAACCAGCTATATGGATTATAGAATCATGGCCTTATATTCCTTAAACAACAAACGGATCGATTGTAAAGCCCCCAAATCTGAGTACTTGAAACCCGAACTCGGTGCTTTACGATACCATTTCTATGAGCGGAATAATACTAATAATAATAACAATAATATAAACATTAAACTTAATTTACATATGCATCAGAGTCTTCTCCCAATACATGATACTTAATATAAATGTCATTCTTATCCTAATAGAGTCAAACTATTACATAGTATACCAAAAATCTTTCTCTGTTTGCTTTCCTTTTCCTTTGTTTCTGCATGAGCCTTCTGGTTGTTCACACTTAGCTGAAAACATTTAAATTAAGCAAGGTTGAGCATTTGAGTGCCCAGCAAGTAACAACAATTATAAATATTATCTGAAAGGATTAAATATTTTCTTTCTACTACCCTTCCATAACAAATCAATAGTTGTGAAGTAATCTGAACCGATAATAATAACATAACAACTCTCTATTAAATTTTTTTTGAAACTACGTACTGACTATAAATAGGGTTAAGGTGACATACTATGAACATTATTTTCAATTTTTGAATAGGTTTATCAGATCTTCAACCGCAAAACTGACATAACTTACTGGCACGGGGGTGATCAGCTCGTTATGCCCTGTATTGATCAATACTATATGCAAGAACGATATTATCGTTCACACTGTCCGACTTGGGCGCATAAAAGTTGTCCTAGGTTCGGGATGTTCATACTTAGTGGGAAATTCGAACCAAAATAATATGATTGGGTACAAAAAGGTTTATCATATTCAACGATATTTTTAATTTTTTTTAAAGGTAGGAATATGTGCAAGGTAATGTGTATGTATGTATGTGATAAATAAAAATTTAATTATTACATTAATAATTACAAATAATTTTATTTTAGAATTTATTGACCATTATAAAGTATATTCTTATAATAATTAATTTTGTAAAAAATTATTTTTTTATTATTTATTTTCCATGAAAATATGATTATGTATTATTTCAATAATATATGAATGATTATTAGAATTATTATAATAACTATTTTATTATATGAAATTTATTTCAGATTAATTAAGTTAATTATTATAACTTAATTAATAATAGTATGTATATGAAAGATAAATCAGAAATGGAATCCAAATCCTAATTTTTGATTTTTGGCTAAGGAATGAGAATGATAATATTATATTATTTATATTTCACTGCTATAAATACGTACATATTGATAATGGTTGGTCAATTATGTATATAATGTCAAAATCCTAGTATTAATTTGTTTGACCCTGTTTTTAAAACTCAAATGGGAGTTCCAGAATGTTTAATGATTATGTTATATGATTTATGACACGTATTATAAAATTTATCGTTAATTAGGGAGACCCTAATTATTATTTAGGAACCCTAATTATTAGAAACCCTAATAGCTAATTAGAAACCCTAATTACTAACCATAATTACTTATTGGTAACCCTAATCGCGTTATTGGAAAGCTATTTGTGATTAGTGAATTCGTAAACCTAATATGTAAGTTTATATAATTAAAAAACTTAAACTAATTAAGAAACCCTAATTTATAATTTAGGAAACCTAATTTTCCATTTTAGCCCTAATTACGAACCCTAGAAAATTAAATGTATAAGAACCTTAAGGTTAAACCCTAAAGGTCAAGCCATAAGGATCGAACCCTAAGGGTTTGCCAAGATTACCATATTGCCATTAAAATCACAAGATAATTGACCAAAATGCGCTTGTGCACATTCTTTAATTGGTAACTTGTAGATCTAGCCACATTTGGAGTTGTTCAACAACTCTTGACTTTTTATTTGACAATAATACACAACAATCAGTCATTTACCAGTCATGCATTGCATCTAACTTAATATATATAGATTGAATGAGAGAGAAAGTTCATTATTTAGCCATTTGTACACCAACACTCTACCAAGTCCATCTCTCTCTCTAACCCACGAATTTCTTTAGTATATCAGTTCCCAAATTAAGCCCCACTACTTCCATAACAGATCAAGAACCCTAGATCAAGAAATTGTTTATAAGAGGTATAAACCCTAGAACCAAATCTGATCTTGGTGGCTATGTTAAATGTTATATTTTTATGTTTAAAAGTGTTATATGTTATGTTAATAAATGATATGGGTTGGTATTTAGTGGAGCCATATCATCTAGATTCACGAAATAGGAGTTTTCAAAAATATGGAAAAAGAAATTTATGAGTCTGACAACTGAATGTCAGACCCTATAAATCTTTGTCTGTTTATAATTTTGGGTGTTTTATGTTTTAGATTTGTAGTATGTCATGTGGTCTGTGATCTGGAAGTGAAATCATGGCTATTCCATGTCCAGATTTCATTTTATTGTTGGTCAAACCTAGTTGACCGAGCTTAACCGAGCGATTTCTGGGTAACCAGAAATCCTTAGGCAGTGTGTGACAAGTTTTTCTAAGCCTTAGATCTGTCAGGTTTTATGTATTTGGATGATATGTTTGTATCTAGGTTGTAACCTGTCATATGGATTATAGAATCATGGCCTTATATTCCTTAAACAACAAACGGATCGATTGTAAAGCCCCCAAATTCGGGTACTTGAAACCCGAACTTGGTGCTTCACGATACCATTTCTATGAGCGGAATAATACTAATAATAATAACAATAATATAAACATTAAACTTAATTTACATATGCATCAGAGTCTTCTCCCAATACATGATACTTAATATATATGTCATTCTTATCCTAATAGAGTCAAACTATTACATAGTATACCAAAAATCTTTCTCTGTTTGCTTTACTTTTCCTTTGTTTCTGCATGAGTCTTCTGGTTGTTCACACTTAGCTGAAAACATTTAAATTAAGGATGAGCATTTGGGTGCCCAGCAAGTAACAACAATTATAAATATTATCTGAAAGGATTAAATATTTTCTTTCTACTACCCTTCCATAACAAATCAATAGTTGTGAAGTAATCTGAATCGATAATAATAACATAACAACTCTCTATTAAACTTTTTTTGAAACTACGTACTGACTATAAATAGGGTTAAGGTGACATACTATAAACCTTGTTTTCAATTTTCGAGTAGGTTTAGCAGAACTTCATCCGCAAACCGACATAACTTATTGGCACGGGGGTGATCAGCTCGTTATGCCCTGTATTGATCAATACTATATGCAAGAACGATATTATCGTTCACTCCGTCCGTCTTGGGCGCATAAAAGTTGTCTTATGTTCGGGATGTTCATACTTAGTGGAGAATTCGAACAAAAAAAATATGATTGGGTACAAAAAGGTTTATCATATTCAACGATATTTCTAATTTTTTTTAAGGTAGGAATATGTGCAAGGTAATGTGTAAGTATGTATGTGATAAATAAAAATTTAATTATTACATTAATAATTACAAATAATTTTATTTTAGAATTTATTGACCATTATAAAGTATATTCTTATAATAATTAATTTTGTAAAAAAATATTTTTATTATTTATTTTTCATGAAAATATGATTATATATTATTTCAATAATATATGAATGATTATTAGAATTATTATAATAACTATTTTATTATAAGAAATTTATTTCAGATTAATTAAGTTAATTATTATAACTTAATTAATAATGGTATGTATATGAAAGATAAATCAGAAATGGAATCCAAACCCTAATTCTGGATTTTGGCTAAGGAATGAGAATAATAATATTACAATATTTATTTTTCAGTGCTATAAATATGTACATATTGATAATGGTTGGTCAATTATGTATATAATTTCAAAATCCTAGCATTAATTTGCTTGACCCTATTTTTAAAACTCAAATGGGAGTTCAAGAATGTTTAAAGATTGTGTTATATGATTTATGACACGTATTATAAAATTTATCGTTAATTAGGGAAACCCTAATTATTATTTAAAAAACCTAATTATTAGAAACCCTAATAGCTAATTAGAAACCCTAATTACTAACCATAATTACTTATTGGTAACCCTAATCGCGTTATTGGAAAGCTAACTGTGATTTGTGAATTCCTGAACCTAATATGTAAGTTTATATAATTAAAAAACCTAAACTAATTATGAAACCCTAATTTATAATTTAGGAAACCTAATTTTCCATTTTGGCCCTAATTATGAACCCTAGAAAATTAATGTGTAAAAACCTTAAGGTTAGGATCAAACCCTAAGGGTTTGCCAAGATTACCATATTGCCATTAAAATCACAAGATAATTGACCAAAATGCGCTTGAGCACATTCTTTAATTGGTAACTTGTAGATCTAGCCATATTTGGAGTTGTTGAACAACTCTTGACTTTTTATTTGACAATAATACACAACAATCAGTCATTTACCAGTCATACATTGCATCTAACTTAATATATATAGATTGAAAGAGAGAGAAAGTTCATTATTTATCCCATTTGTACACCAACACTCTACCAAGTCCCTCTCTCTCTCTAACCCACGAATTTCTTTAGTATATCAGTTCCCAAATCAAGGCCCACTACTTCCATAACAGATCAAGAACCCTAGATCAAGAAATTATTTATAAGAGGTATAAACCCTAGAACCAAATCTGATCTTGGTGGCTATGTTAAATGTTATGTTTTTATGTTTAAAAGTGATGTATGTTATGTTAAGAAATGATCTGGGTAATTGGTATTTAGTGGAGCCATATCATCTAGATTTATGAAATAGGAGTTTTCAAAAATATGGAAAAAAAAAATTATGAGTCTGACAACCGAATGTCAAACCCTGTAAATCTTTGTTTGTTCATAATTTTGGGTGTTTTATGTTTTAGATTTGTAGTATGTCAAGTGGTCTATGATCTAGAAGTGGAATCATGGCTATTCCATGTCCAGATTTCATTTTATTGTCCAGATTTCATTTTATTATAGGTCAAACCTAGTTGACCGAGCTTAACTGAGTGATTTTTGGGTAAACAGAAATCCTTAGGTAGTGTCTGACAAGTTTTTCTAAGCCTTAGATCTGTCAGGTTTTATGTATTTTGATGATGTGTTTGTATCTAGGTTGTAACCTGATATATGGATTATAGAATCATGGCCTTATATTCCTTAAACAACAAACGGATCGATTGTAAAGCCCCCAAATCCGGGTACTTGAAACCCGAACTCGGTGCTTCACGATACCATTTCTATGAGCGGAATAATACTAATAATAATAACAATAATATAAACATTAAACTTAATTTACATATGCATCAGATTCTTCTCCTAGGTACGCGACCTTTAAACATTCATTACAATACATGATACTTAATATATATGTCATTCTTATCCTAATAGACTTAAACTATTACATAGTGTACCAAAAATCTTATTCTGTTTGCTTTCCTTTTTCTTAATTTCTGCATGAGCCTTCTGGTTGTTCACACTTAGCTGAAAACATTTAAATTATACAAGGATGAGCATTTGAGTGCCCAACAAGTAACAATATTTATAAATATTACCTAAAAGGATTAAATGTTTTCTTTCTACTACCCTTCCACAACAAATCAATAGTTGTGAAGTAATCTGAACCAATAATAATAACATAACAACTCTCTATCAAAATTTTTTTGAAACTACGTACTGACTATAAATAGGGTTAAGGTGACATACTATGAACATTGTTTTCAATTTTTGAATAGGTTTAGCAGAACTTCATTCGCAAACTGTCATAACTTACGGGCACGGGGGTGATCAGCCTGTTATGCCCTGTATTGATCAGTACTACATGCAAGAACGATATTATCGTTCACTCTGTCCGCCTTAGGCGCATAAATGTTGTCCCATGTTTGGGATGTTCATACTTAGTCGGGAATCCAAACTAAAACAATTTGATTGGATACAAAAAAGTTTATCATATTCAACGATATTTCAAAATCTGTGTCTAGCTGATCAAATAGCTTAGACGACTTTTACTTAATGTATACATACTGGCAATCAATAAGGATATATATATATATATATATATATATATATATATATATATATATATATATATATATATATATATATATATATATATATATATCAACATGTGATTAAATACAATGATTATCCAAATGGGGACACTTGTATAACCATAATTAGAAATTAACGAACAGAATAAATATATGAATAATAATGTAATACCATGTTGATAATCAATGATCAGATATAATGTATATAACAATAGGGTTAATAATATGGTATAATAATAATATAATTCTGAACCTTTCTTACTCATGTCCATTGCATAAATAAAATGCAAAGGTAGGATACTTGCTTGGTCTGCTGCTTACAATGCGCAACTTAGTTTTATATTTTATATAGCAACCTATCAGTAATAAGATCATTTTACTGATTAGAATAACATATCGTAACACATAATACTGCTTATTGCAGTCAACACATAACTTAATCATATTGTCACACATATTCAACAGTCATTGAATCACAAACTATTAATATAGTCAAAATATCTAAATTCAGATCAATTTTTGAAACATGTCGGTGTACCGACAACTTTATCGGATAATTATCGAGTCTAAGACTCTAATCTGAAGTTCAATATCTGTAATTATCAGTCATATTAATTTTAAATGACTTATAATAATTTTTAAACATTTATTATAATTTATCATAAATTTTCAAACACCGGAATCATTATTAAATAATTTAAAAATTAAACAATTCCATTATCATTAACATTTAATTAATATTAAACTATTAATGAAATCATTGCCAAAATATTAAAATTATTTATAATAACTCAATATATTTTTAAAACATTTATATTGCCTTTAAATGATTTTTAAAACATTTAAAATCATTTTTAATTAATTACCATTAATATTTAAATATTAATGTACTATTCCTCAAAATATTAAAAGTCATTAAGTATAACTTAAAATATTTTTATTTCATTTATTCCCTTTTTAAATAATTTTTAAATCAATAAAACCATTTTTAAATTATTTATATAATATAATTATCAAATAACTTTAATATCATTAACATTAAATTAATATCATTAATATTAAATTATTAATGAAATTATCCTTTAAATATTAAAAGTTATATTTTATAACTTAAAATATCTTTAAACACTTTATTTTCATTTAAAATAATTTTTATAATATTAAAATCAATTTTAAACTAATTTATGTAATATAACTATTAAATAATTCTAATATCATTAATATGAAATTAATTAACGAAATTTACCTTTAAATATTGAAAGTTATATTTTATAACTTAAAATATTTTTAAATACCTTAGTATTATTTAAAATAAATTTTAATATAATAAAATCATTTTTAATTTATTTATTTAATTCATTTATTAAATAACTTAATTAAGATTAATATTAATTTATTAATGAATTTCATCACAAAATATTAAAAGTCATTAAAAATAACTTAAAATATTTTCTTATACCTTAATATAACTTTAAATGATTTTTCAAGTATTTAAATTATTTTTAACTAATTTATTTAATAATATAATTAAATAAATTAAATACCTTTAATATTCCAAAAATATTAAATATTTATGAAATATCTTCAAAATAATTAGAAACTAATTTTTGGACTTTAAAATAATTTTTAATAATTTATTATGTATTTTTAATAATTTAAAACTATTTTTTTCTGTTTATTTAATAAAAATAATAATTTTATAAAGAAATTGTCGCTAAAGACTGCCTATAGCGACAAAACCGTCGCTATATGTGTTCTTCATGTTCTTGGCCAAATCCAGAACTTCATAGACAGTGAACGAGGGACCATGTTTGACCAAGATTAAAACAGTGTATAAAGTGTTTCTAACCATGCTATTGATCAGATCTTGTAGTGTTAGTGCAAGACTACATGATCCAACAATAAACAATGTCACACTGCATCACAATGAAGAGATCAAAGCCTTCAAAGTAGCTGTCAGAGCTGTTTTTCATTTTATGGGTTACCCAGAAATGAAGAATAGTTGGACTAGCCTACTTTGGGCTTCCACTACTTGTTTCTCGTGTAACGTTTTAGTGATTTAATGCTTCAAGTGTGTAGACAACATAAACGTGAACAGATCTATTACATCTAATCATCATAACAACAGCACAATAGACAGATCATGTTCGGTCAAACCATGTCAGAAGCCACGCTCATGAGCTTTCTGGGTTACCCAGAAAACTCATCCGTGAACTTTCTGCTTGGTTTGACCATCCCTCAAATTCAGTAGGTTTGTAATATAAGCAATCTAAAAGCATTAATATGCAGTATAACTACAATACTATAACTTGAATACAATACCAAACACAAATCAACAACAATTTGAAAGATCAGAGGCGACAAAGGTCTTGTCAGACGACCATTCTGGGCAAGATCCGGGTTACCCAGATTTTGTCCAGTCATGGTCGGTCAACGATCTTTGACCAACAAAATCTATCAATCTATGCATGATATAGTCCTGGTATGAGTTCCAGAACACAGATCTCATGACATACTACATTTATCAACCTTCAAAACACAAAAACTATAAACAGAAAATGATATACACAACCTAACATTTGGTTGTCTGACAACAAAAATATTTTCCAAATTTTGCAAAACTTGAAATCCGAGTCCCTAGATGTTATGGATCTAACATCTAGCAACCCAGATCATCATTATACATTATATATAACATTTTTAACACAAAAAAATTAGCATCTAACAACAGATCAAAGGTCAGATTTCTAGTTAGGGTTATACCTCACTTTGAAAATTGTTTGATTCTAGCTTCTGATTTGGTTAAAGGTGATCGTGGGGCTTGGTTTGTGACTAATAGATGAAGGAAATTTCGTGGGTTATGGATTGAGAGGGTCAAGGATGAGAGTTGGTACAAAATTAACTAGCAAGTGACATTTTCTCTCTCTCAATCTATATATACTAAGTTAGATGCATGAATTGCTGTCATAGGTGGCTGAGATCTGGAGTTGTAGGCACATGGCTCTGTGTAGGGTGGTTTACCAACTAAAGCCTTAGCCAATTTGATAAGTTAGCTAAAATAATGCAAGAAGGGCGTAATAATCTTTTAGCTCTCCAATTTAATGGCATAAATGTAATCCTTGCAAACCCTTAGGGTTTGACCCTTAGGGTTTAACCCTAAGGTTTTCCAAAAATTAGTTTACCAGAATTTCATTTAGGGTTAAAAAAAATAAATATTAACGTTCTAATTTTTTTTTAAAAATTAGGGTTTCCTAATTATGTTTCATTTTTCTAATTACATTATACAGGAACATTATGGTTAAAATTAGTAATTAGTTAGGGTTACTAATTACTTAAAATAAAAATTTTAGGTTTAAATATTTACTAATTATAATTAAGCTTGCTAAATTTAGCAATTAGGGTTTACAATTAGTATTTAGGTTTTATAATTACTAATTAGGGTTACTTAATATAGAAATTAGGGTTTCTAAATATTAATTTAGGATTTTCAATTAAAAAATTATGGTTTCTAATTTCATGATTAGGGTTTCTAACAATTAGGGTTTACCTAAACAAATCTTTAATAATTAAATTTAATCATATAACACAATTACAAAACAATCTTGTACTCTAATATGAATTTCAAATTAGGGTTTAGCATCTTAAAACTAGGGTTTCCAAATACTGCACCCTAATTGACCAACCATTATCAATACGTACATACAGTACATATCATAGCACTGAAAAATTAAAATATAATTAATATTATATTATTATTCTCATGCCTTGATCAAAATTCAAAATTAGGGTTTGGATTCCATATCTGATTCATCTTTCATATTTAACCTTATTAATTAAGCTAAAATAATTAACTTAATAATCTGTACAAAAATTCATATAATAAAATAATTATTATAATTATTCTAAAAATCTTTTCATATATTATTTAAATAATATATAATTATATTTTCATGAAAAATAATTAATAGAAATATTTCTACTATAAAATTAATTATTATAAGAATATAGTTTATAATAATCAATAATTCTTAAAGAAAATTATTTTTTATTATTCATGTAATAAATATATTTTTATTTATCACATAAATACATATACACTTTATCTTGTACAATTACTCATCTTTAAAATAAAAAAAATTTATACGCAAAATTTCTGATTTAATCATATAGAAAATATCGGGTTGTTACATCGATTGTGGTGCATGGTCAAACTAGACCATCCGGTTATAGTTTCTGTTTTCTGGAAATTCCAGAAAACGTAAGAATAATGTTTCTGATAGCCTTTGACCAAATCATAACTTGTGATTTTGATATTGTTAAACTGATCTGTTGGTTCCTATGTGTTCCTTGTCATGATTACTACATACTTCAACCATGAGAATAAGAAACTTATTACCAGAACATAATTATAATTGAGCTAGAAAGTAGGCACATGAAACTGCCTGGGTTTCTGGGTTACCCAGAAAACCCAGAAACAATCTGACAGCGACTTTCAAGGCTCAGATCTTGCATCTGAGTTGTTGTATTAACAAGTTAAGGGTCGATAATTGTAGTGTTACAGTCCTTCTACAATATCAATGTTCTAGTTAGCCCAAATCATGCTTAGACTGAGAATCGTAGATGGTCAAAGTCAGGGCCTTGAACACTGACTGTCAGTGTTCTTGAACCTCAATAACACCAACCGCGACAAAAACTGTCGCTAAAGCCTTTAGCGACGGATTAAGTTATTTTAGTTTTCTAATTTCTGGAAAATGATTAAAAATAGAAATAAATTCTAACAATCATTTAAAAATAGAAATTTATTTCTAAAAATTACAAAAGTAATTTTAAAAATTATTTTAGTTTTCTAATTTCCGGAAAATGATTAAAAATAGAAATAAATTCTAACAATCATTTAAAAATAAAAATTTATTTCTGAAAATTACAAAAGTAATTTTAAAAATTATTTTAAGTTATAAAATTAACTTTTAATAATTTGACATATTTTTCATAAATATTGGTATTTATTTGAATATTATTGATATTTAATTTATTTGATAAATGTATTAAATAAATTAATTAAAAATGATTTTACTATTATAAATATCATTTTAAATGATAATAAGGTATTTAAAGATATTTTAAGTTATAAAACATAACTTTCAATATTTTAAGATAAATTTAATTAATTATTTATTGTTAATGATATTAGATTTATTTAATAATTATATTAAATAAATAATTTAAAAATGGTTTTATTAATTTAAAAATCATTTAAAAAGGATATAAATGGTTTAAAAATATTTTAAGTAATAATAAATGACTTTTAATATTTTGATAAATAGTACATTAATATTTAAATATTAATGGTAATTATTTAAAAATAATTTTATATGTTTTAAAAATCATTTAAGAGTAATAAAAATATTTTAAAAATATTTTGCGTTATTATAAATAACTTTAATATTTTGGCAATGGTTTCATTAATAGTTTAATATTAATTAAATATTAATGATAATAGCATTATTTAATATTTAAATTATTTAATAATGATTCCAGTATTTGAAAAATCCAGATAAATTATAATCTTTGTTTAAAAATTATTACAAGGCTATGAAAAATAGTATGACTGATATTTAAATTATCTAATCGAATATTGAATTACAGGATAGAGTTTTAAACTCGATAATTACCCGATAAAACCGTCGGTACATCGAAGTGTTTCAGAATTTGATCTAGACTTTATAATTTGTCTGTATAAGTGTATGTTTATGATCCAATAATTGTTAAACAAGTGTGATAATGTGATTAGGTTATATGCTGACTGTAAATAGCAGTACTATGTGTTATGATATGTATTTCTAATCGATGGAATGATCTTATTAATGATATGTCTCTACATAAAAGGTAAAACTAAGTTGCATAACTATAAGCAGCAGACCGGGCAAGTATCTAACCTTTGTATTTACTTTATACAATGGACATGTGTAAGCCAGTTTCAGAACTCTATTGTTATTGTTATTATTCATGTATCTATACTTTTGTAGATATGCCAGTTCTTGAATTCTATCCGATCATTGGTTATCAATTCAGCAATTATTGTACAATCTAGATATATGTTCTGTTCGTTAATTTATAAAATTTGTTAAACAAGTGACCTCACTTGGATAATCATTGTATTTAATCACATGTTGATACATACTTATTGTTTTCCAGTATGTATATTTTAATTAAAAGCTGTCTAAACTATTTAACTCGGCTAGACATAGATTTAAAGATATCTTTGAGATATATCTTAACTAATTATTTTGGCTAGACAAATATTTATTAGAACCTGATAGGTTCAAGAATAGAACCCAATTATTATAGACAGGTTGATGCCAATTGTTGCGGCTAGATCGAAAAAGCGATTAGATATTAAAATCATAGTATTTCGTTGTTATAATTCAAATTATGATTGTAAAAATGAGAAGAACAACCTTTAATACAAATGGAAAACTATCGGTCGTATATTCGGTCATTGCACGCGTTTAAGTATTATGCATAATATAGGGTATAATGAAGTTGATCACTTATTATACTTGCAGAGGGGTATGACTTAATCTTTATGGTTATCTAATACACATAGGTATATCAAAGCAAATCTTTGATAGTTACTCGAGAATTAAGTTCAGGATCCTTAGGGATCACTCAGCATAAACTCTGGAAGATATTCCACTTTGTTATTGCGTATAATTAATTCTTGTTTTTCAATTGAATATCGAAAAATCGAAAACAAAGTTCATAGTCTGTTAACTGCTCTCCATTTATAGTCAGTACGTAGTTTTAAAAATCGGATATAGAATTGATATGTTGTTATTATTGTTTCAGCTTACTTCACAACTGTTGATTCGTTGTAGAAGTGTCATTCACCGAAAATATTTACTTCTTTCAGCTAACGTTTATTGTCTACTATTACTTACTGGGCACCCAAATGCTCATTCTTGCTTTTAATGTAAATGTTTTCAGCTAAGTGTGATCAACCTGAAGGTTCAGACAAAGGTAAAGGAAAGGGAAAGCTAGCAGAATAAACTTTATGGTATCTTATGTAATAGTTAGTCTATATTAAGATAATGATATTTATTATTTATCGTGTAATGTAATGTATTAAAGGTCGCGTACCTGGGGCTAGACAACTCTGATATATGTAAATTAAGTTTGATATTTATATTATCGTTATTATTCCGCTCAAAGAAATGGTATCGTGAAGCACCAAGTTCGGGTTTCGAGTACCTGAATTTTGGGGCATCACAAGTTGGTATCAAAGCTTTAAGGTTAGAAACCTTAGGTGGGTTAGACCTTAGGCTATAACCTTAGGACAAAGGGAAAAAATGAAAATACAAATAACTCATATAGAGTTTAAAAGGTGATGAATTGAATAAATTCATCGTAGAACAAAATAAAAGATAACTTATATAAAACTATTATATGCTGTGTGTATATATTATTTACTAATCAGGATAATTTATGTGTAGATGTCAGATAAAAAGGATTAGGATACCCTCAGATTGTAAAGAAGGAGTCAACCTCCATAACTGAGCCAATATCAAAGCCAAATGCTGAAATAGAGGCTCACTTTGAAAGCAACCCTGATGAGGTGGTTATTGTCGAAATTGTAGTACTGGATCCAGAAACGGTGTATAACTGATAGGTAGATTAAAGTTAGATAATATAAGGTTAAGTTCGAGTTCTTAAAACTCATGCTTATGGTAAGTTTGACGAACTCGGTATAGTTATGTGTGTGAATGGATTATTGAGAATAATGGGAATATATATAGATTACTAAGCAAATTATCCTTAGTGAAGGCGTAAGAAATAAGTAGTATTAGTATTACTTGAATATGTATGTTCTATGATGTGTAATTTAATATTCTCATCTTTTGTATAAGTTGTTGCAGCGATTCCTGACTTTTGTGTCACAAAGGGATAGCGGATGTTTAAAGTAGTGTGTGCTATGATATATGGTGTAAAGTACTATGAATTAGTTGGATGAACATGATTTATTTAATCAGATAATGTCGCTAAGATGAAAACAAAACTATAGGGTAGAAGAAGCTGTCCAAAAAGCTGGAGGACAACCAGACCCGATACAGAATTTGACGAATATAGACGCTCAAGCTATGCAGAATGGAATACTGGCCACGGGAAATCAACCAGATAATCAATCGACAAACTTCAAAGATTTCAAGGCAATCGAACCGCCAGGATTTAGAGGATCAACTGACCCTATAGAAGTGTTTGTGATAGCTAGAGTAACGGAGGGGCCAAAGACAGCTTTTGACACCTATACAATGAAAGGGGAGGCAAATTTTTGGTGGGAGGAAAATCAAGCTAGAGCCGGAGAAGGGAGTAGTTGTGGTAGTGTCGACGTCGGGATTTTTATTTGTCCCTTTTTATTACCTATTTTTTTTGTTCTCATTTTATGTGAGATTTGTTTGAAAAAACAAGTTTAAAAGGTTCGACATGTATAATGTCGACGATTGGACTGTAAGAGTCGCCAGTTGGTTTTTTAACTAGTTGTACCAACACAATCGAGAAAAGGTTTGCACATTAACCCAGTGATGTGGCACTGCTAAACGGGTCGGTCAAACCGAGATTCAATTAGGGTTCGGGGACTTGCTTATGCGGAAGGAAGGTATTAGGCACCTCCCGACATCCGTGTTGCCACGGTGACCGCCACTTTTCAAGAAACTATTATATGAATGTGTGTGTGTGTGTGGGTCAATGTGCTGTTATTTGGAAGTAGTGCGAGGCCTCGTTCGCACCTATATACACAGGGTTTGAATTTATGTAAAAATTCATTTTTTAGCAAGATATGGCAGTGATATTTAAAAAGAGGTTTTTCAAATCAAGTGCTCAATAGTAATTGAGACCTTTTACACTGCCATTTTATTGAATGTTCGGCTTGGTTGATTTTATTTTCCAGATACGATGCATCTGTTAGAAAATAATGTACAAAAAGGTGCTGAACTCCTCGTGGGTATGAAAACCACATAAGGAGATCCAAACATCACAGATAAATTTACATGCTTCTTACAGCTGAAAAGGTCCATCACGGGAATCGAATCTAGATTCAGTGAACTGAATCTGTGATCACATGATTTCTAGGCTCACATAATGCCGCAATTGATATAAACGCAGTAAGCAGGTATATATATAAAATCTCTAAATATATATAATACAGACATGATCACCAACCACGAAGAACCTCCATGGGAGATCAGAAATATAAATAAATCTGTAAAAGCTATCTACCGCCACGAAGGGAACTCCAGGCAGGACGAAATGTATAGAAAGCAGTAAAAAGGGTCAACCACCACGAAGTAAACTCCAGGTGGGACAATATATATATATATATATATATATATATATATATATATATATATATATATATATATATATATATATATATATATAAAAGCGATAAACACACCGAATATAAAATCCAGGCTCATCGGACAAAGTCCAACAACAGTTAATATATATAAGTATATATATATATATATATATTAAAGCGATAAACGCACCGGATGTAAAATCCAGGCTCATCGAACAAAGTCCGACAATAGTTATAATATATATATATTAAAGCAGTAAACGCTCCAGACTGAAGTCTAGGCTCATCGAACAGAGTTCGACACGCAGTTTATATATATAAATGTGTATATATATATATATAAGCAAGCAAACGCTCCAGATCGAAGTCTAGGCTCAATCGAGGCATAACTCGAGAATGTTAGTCCATATATATAAATATATATAAATATATATGTATATACAAATTGAAATAAAACCACGAACCGAAGTCCGGCCAAACACACGTGACACGACTCTCAACGTGAAGAACGTTGTGTGCACAGATGGAGAGAAAGGCTTTAAAGTGTGTGAGAAGGCTTACAGGGGGCTGTCAAAGAAGACTTCTATATTTTTAAAGTAGATAAACACTAGCTTCCACAAGTACAAAAATAGGTATATGTGAGCTCACATATGTTTAAAATGAGAAAACACTCAGCATAGGGTGAATACAGAGCAAATTGGGCAGGGCATCCTTGTCGTCTCCTCTCTTAAAATGGCCACCCCAAGCCCTCCATTTATAAAGGGTGGAGCCGCAGGTGCCTGCGGCTGGGCCGTAGGTGTACCAGAAGCTGCCCGGGGTGCCCTAAGGTTCGCGGGTCCTGCCGTCTCGAATTACGTGCACGTATGCAACATGATGTCCGTTCGAACTTTCAGAATTGCAATCCGGGCATCCGACTGAGGTATATAGGACCTATTTCGGATCGTCGTTGTTGAGAGTTACGTAATGACATAGGATTAGAGGTTGTATGAAGTCATGAAGATGGGATGATTCCCTCTGATCTTTAGCTTCAATTTCTATACGTTATCATGCGTAATAGTCACTAAGGATTGGTTTTTCTTGGCTTTTGTGGGACATTGTGTATGTATCAAAGCGTTGAGACGGTACGATTTGGCATCATGGTGGCGAGATGATGACTTTTCCCCTCACCGGGGTTATCGCCGGTTGGGCTGATAAAGCAAACGTTGCTCAGAGTTATCACTGAGATTGGACTGCTGCAAGTATTGAAGGTCCTCAGTGTCATCTCTGAGGTGTGCCTGTCCTCCTGGTGTTATTTATGGGTTGGTACTGAGTATCTCGTTGTGAGCGCCGAGATTGAAGCTGATTGCATTTGAAACAAGCATTTTTGGGATTATCGCCGGAACTGCATTCCTTGGGGTTATCGCCAAGGCTGGTAGCTACTCCCATGGTTGGGACTAAGACTGGAACATCTCGGGGTTATCTCCGGGATGAATCGGTCTTCTCCGGTGTGTGTTTCGGTATTGGAACTGCAGGCCTCGGTGTCATCGCTGAGTTTGGAACTGTTACTCCCGGTGTGTGCTCCGGGGTTGAGGTTGTTACTCCCAGTGTGTGTTCTGGGATTGAAACTGAACTTCCGATAGTATCCGGACTGGATGTGAACTATTTTCCAAGGTTATCTCTGGAAGACGAATCTGTTTTCCTGTAATGTCAGTAATAGGTGTGCAAAAAATTTCGAGTGTCTACAGATGCCCCTCTTTATCATATTCATGCAATGCAATGGCATGGATAGGATAAAGAATCCTAGACACTTGAAATATAACATGAATCAACTGGGTGATGCATGTGTATGGGATTGTTGCCCAACATTCTGAGGATGATTGCTATCTCCCTATAGCTTTTACTAGGGATTTGGCAATGATGACCAGATTGGATGTGTGATCCAAATCTTTGAGGATGTTGACGTTGGGGTTATCACCACAGACCTTAATCCTTGATACAAACTTGATTCCGAAGAAGTGCCTCTTATGTGTAAGAGATATGTGAGGATAAAGCTTTGTCTGTTTGAGGATGTGTATAACATATTTCGTCATCAATCCTTCTTGGTGATGTTGACCTTTCCTGGTTTGTATCACCAGAGTATGTTAATGTTATGTTGGTTTTACTGCCCACAAAAAATGTTATCAGGGCTGCCCGACCTTCGTTGACGTGTGAACCAATGGTTTACCACACGTTGTAACCCCCGCCGGGGATACATTTGATCCTCTATTGACGTGTAGATCAACGGATGAACTCCCTGCTGGGGATAAATGCCAAGGCTACTTGGACTTTGTTGATGTGTGTATCAACTGATGAAATCATTGGATGGTTTCTGATGCGACGTTGGGTTTACTTGCCAACGGCTAAACTGATGTCAAGGTTTCTTAACCTTTATTGATACGTACATTAATGGATGACAATGCGTTGTGGCCCCCGCCGGGATTGTCGTATTATTGTTGATGTGTATGCCAAAGGAACATGCACTGTAACCCCCGCCGGGGAGACATATTGGATCATGGTTGTAACGACCCCAAAATAGGTCCATTCCACCTAACCCATTCTGAGTCGTCAAATACATGGTACAGAAAATAACTACAACTTTATTACATTAATTGTCGTGCAAAATACAACAACACATATGCTGTGAGTTTGGATACAAATATATACCAAATGTGACTCATGTTCCAACCGTGGACATCACCTCACAATAACACCTTACATAAAGGTATAGTCAAAAACTGTTTTAGAAATTAGAATCTTTGGGAAGTGCTCAAGAAAACCTTCGTACATGGGAAGCCACGCGTCTAGGTTATGATAGATATCATATGGCCACAGAATTATCCTTGGTTGACCCAATAGACTCCAAAGAAAAACGAGAAGATTACTATCATATTCTTCCCAATGGTGAGTCTTCTCTTGACTTATCATTATCTCCACTGTCTCTAATTGAGAATTATACTTCAAACAAACACCAAGATTATATAGGTAGTGCCCATAGATATACTCAGCAAGTAGATGAGCACAACCCTGTCTTATGATGACACGAGGTTGTATGTCATTAGACATCTTGTATGATAGTGGCAAAACATCCTTCCAACGTTGGGTTCGTCTCACCCTATTTGATTCACCAAATATAACTACTAAATGATGACCACCGTTCTATTCCCCTGTTACCCCCGCTCGACCCAGCTACACTCTTATTACCTGAAAGGAATTGTGAAACAGAAGGGTGAGCACAACTAGCCCAGTAAAGAATATCATGACTAAAGATAAATAAATTATCAATAGTCTTCATCGATAATAAATCAGAGATTTAGAACATATGGTAAATGATAAAAATTTCAACCATAGTTGCAGCGGAACGAGCAATCCATTAGAAGAGTCAAATAGACTATAAAGTCTATTATCTTCTCCATGTTAAAAATCCACCAACAATATTTTATCCATGTAACATCACTCAACAGTTCCTTTCCACAATCATATGAATAACTCATAATCATAATTGTGACTATAAATTTTTCTTCGCACCCAGGACGAAGAATATTTTCATCACCTGTCTTTACCTGAAACATCAAAGATCATGGTTATACCAAATCACAGTTCATGTTTATAATCATACTAACAAATCCATCTTTGCACTACGGGCCAAAGATATTCATCAACAAACCATCTTTGCACTACGGGCCAAAGATATTCAACAACAGTTCATCTTTGCACTACAGGCCAAAGATATTCATCAACAGGCCATCTTTGCACTACATGCCAAAGATATTCATCAACAATTCATATTTGCACTACAGGCCAAATATATTCATATCTCAAAGAAATATATAATCATTTCAGAATTTATATAAACAATAATTATAACCATGTTGATCAATTCACCTTTGCACTTAAGCTTAACATATTCAATTATAAATTCAATGGTCTTGATCATACCAGTCACAATTCAACTTTGCACTACATGCCAAAGAGAATCCTAGTCATGATCATACCAATAATCTACCCATCTTTACACTCCAGTGAAAGAGAATTCTAACATCAGGGTTATAAAAAATGTTATATATGATGATAAAAATAATATGATCAACATATAGTTTTAATCTCAAGAGTAATATTCGTAACTCATGAATAGTAAATCGTGAATAGTAACTCATGAATAGTAACCCCAATACAAAAGATAGAAATTCCACAATAAAATCCATACCAATATTTCGGTATAATGATATTGAAAGAATAACATTACTTAAATTTATAAACAATTTATTTTAATTGTTTACACTTTACTAATTAATGCATTTAATCATCATAAAATGCCAACTCTTACAATTTCATCATCAATAACCAAAACCCTCATCAAAAATCTGCATATACCTCATATAGGATTCTCAAGCCATAAAATCCTATTTTCCCATTTTTCTTTCTTCACAAAATATATTTAATTCATTTACTCATAACTAGACCATTTTTATGAAAAATACCAAATCAGTTCCAAAAATATTTCTTTTCTGGGATTTAGCATAATATAGTCCCATAGTGAACATATATTTTTCTCAGAATTTTTAAAAGTCATTTACTATTTTTCATATGGCCAAAACAGCCGAATATTTAGACATTTATCAAAAATTATACTTTTGTCCAAAAATTCTAAAATTAACAGAGTATACTTCAATCATATACATGTATTCCCAATAAAAATTTCATCAATTTTGGAGTTAACCACAAGAAATTATAAGCGATTACCTTTAAAATAGTCTTTTCTCATAAAATTCATAACTCTCAATCTATACATCCAAAAATCACCATTTTTGGACACAATCAATAAAACTCATCAAAATATCATTTCAAATTTTTCCAGAATTTTTGAAGTTCAGAAAAATTACGAAACTGAAAAACATAACAACCCTTAAAATCCATTACTATCCCTTACAATCCCTTACTATCCCTTACCTCAAAAGAGCAGTACTTCTGACTGGATATCGGATATGATGCTGAAGAAAACTTGCACTGATGAATAGCAACTCACCAAGTATCTAAAAACTCACAAAATATGCTTCATAATATAGAGAGAGAAAGAGAGAAAACTTGTTTCTGGTGTGTTTTTCAATTCTAACTTAGCCCTCTATTTATAGGAAAATTTTGGTAGGTTTGACCTGCAACCTGATGGCTTTACCTGCTACTATTCCCACCCACCACATTTGAAATATAATTAAGCACATTTCTTCACCAACCACAAGTGGGGCCCACCAATTCTAGAATTTTCCACCAAAATGATAAATTCCGAAAATTCAACAATTTCTGAACTAGTCATCTCGTAAAATTCATAACAAATCATACGTTCATTTTTAACGGTTCAAAATTTGTGGACATATACTCAACTTATATATGTATAACATATCCAAATATTACCACGATCCAACGGTCGGATTAAAAATTATAACCCCCGCAAAATATCTCAAAAACCCTAATTTTTAATACCTCCATTCCGACAAAAATACGGATAAAAATCTCAACATTAACTCTTTTATTTTTAACCACAAAAATATATTCCTCATTTATATCCACATAAAATAAATATTTCCTTATCATATGAATCAATAATTAATTATTCACAAATAATATTACAGAATCACATTTATGACAACCAGGCCGTTCCCAGGAAAGAGGGGGCTTTCCAATAAGAATTTTTCCTTACTGACGCGCAATTAGATGACCAAACCTCTCCTTAGACAGAACTTTCTAGACATTACCAATAATGCTATCTAATAATACTATTTAAATAATATGAATTATTGATCTGATAATGGGAAATACTGTGCAGCAACAATTATTAAACAACAATAATACAAAATTTCAACGTAGCAATTATTGAATCAATAAAATAAAATATTGAACAGTAATTACTGTAACAATTATTGAGTAGTGCCTTCTTACGTAAGGATCAATAATTCAAAAATACTGTGTAAAACCGTGTGCTACTGTGCAAACACGCGTATTACTGTATTTTAACCACCGGGTATTCCAACAGTGTTAACGGTAACAACTACGCCGTTAATTATAAAAACTCAAATTTGTCGTTTTCTTCACCCAACAGTTATTCGTTATGGGGCCCACAAATAGCTGCACCGTCGTACGAATATTCTCTGACAGAAAGAATATTCCACGACCAAACGAATATTCCCCGACAACAATGATTATTTTATAACCACTTGCTTATTTTGAAAAAAAATTCATATTTCACTCATAACTTTAAAATTTTATCAATTTAACCATTTACTGAATAGTAATTATAAGAAAAATTGAATACTTTTATTTCATAAAATTCGGGGTCTTACAATGGTTAATGTGTGTGTCAACAGAACATGCGCTGTAACCCCTGCCGAGGACACGTGTTGGATCATCGTTGATGTGTGTGTCAACGAAACATGCGCTGTAACCCCCGTCGGGGAGACGCTGGGGAATATGAGTACCCGAGTATGAAATCCTCGAATAGCTCTCGATGCTTCGATGGGTTTACTTGCCACCGGCTGAAATAATGTAAAGGCTACTTGACCTTCATTGATATGTACATCAATGGATGACAATGCATTGTGACCCCCACCAGGGTTGTTGTATTTTGATATATACAAGCGCGTTGTAACCCCCGCCGGGGTTTCTTGTTGTAAATGAGGATGACGATCCTGAGTGATCGGCATTGGACCTGTGTAAGGTATTACCGAACGTAACTTGTAATGTCTGAGATCATTGGCATAGTATACCCTGTGATTGGATGAATACCAATGAGTGATGTACATACCCAAAGTTCAATATGAGGAGACCAGGATTGTAAGCTATTCTGCTTAATCGCGTAGCGTTTTTATCCCTGATTTGGCCTTTTCAGCTTGTGAGAACTCCTTTGCAACTCGAACTGGACCGAGTCAGAGGGGTGGGAACCACGTACTATTGGAGCCCAGACCCACGCCACTTAGTTTATGGGGGATATGGTTCCAGGATCTGTGATGATGACGGATTGGCTAGCCTGTGTCTGAGATCTGACTCATGTGACACAGATTGACAGTTTGACTCGGAAGTTGGAATAGGCACATATCTTTATCTGGCATTTGGGCAGAGATCCGACAGAGGAAGATTTGTTTTATCCTTCCAGCTCAGGCACTGGCCCCTCAGATGACCCATTTGGTTTTGCCGGCGCAGATCCTGCTTTGTATCAGCCTGATATCCCTGTTGATAGAGATCCAGTGACTCAGGAGGAGTTACATCAGGTGGACAGGATTGGTGATGTGGACATCGATAACATTATCTTCTTCTGATGTGTATTCTTGTTATATCTTTTGATAGGCCTCTGTTAGCTAGTGGGTGTTTGTGCCGCATTCTTGCTATATCTTTTGATCGGCCTCTGTTAGTAGTAGGGTGTCTGTGCCCCATTTCCCTATATTTATAGTTGTATAGAGATGATGTATTAGATGATGATATACTTAGGAATGTATGTACATTTTTTCCATTGCCTATATCATATTGTCATCTATTATCTGTAATGCATGTATCATGTTATGCATATGTATGTATGTCCAGAGATATTCAGCATTGACCCCTGGATGGTCTTATGACACGGCTCGTGCAGATGTCTTCTTCGACAGTTAGCCGTATTGATCATACCCCACCATTATTGGTGGTATCTAGTATGCGATCGTGGTATGATAGCATGTCACCATCAGACAGGGTGACTGTAGATCATTTATTGCAGCATACTATGACCCTGTTGATTTTTCAGGTTCCCACAGGATTTGTGGATGGCATGCTGGAGCACTAGGTATCGGAGAGGCAGGTTTTCTGATTTGGGACCCAGGAGTTCACACCCGCTTTGGAGGAGTATGCATGGTTGACGATGTTGCCACTGGACAGACGTTGTGTGCATATGGCTTTGGGGGACATGAGTCGACGGTTCTTGACCCTCACTGGATTGAGGCGTAGGGTATTGCAGGATGAGCTTACATCTGGCCACATTATATCCCAGCGTTTTCTATTTGACAGATTTGGCTCTGAGGATAGTTATAAATGACATTCCGGGGATTTCACCATACCGGAGGATCATTGGCGACTGGCCAGAGTGGATGTACTTCTATTGTGCGTATTGTCATATGTCTACATGCCACTGTATATGTATGAGTTGGACATAGAAATTATCATGGCGGTGAGAGCTCTCAGGGAGGGTCATACCATCATACCTATTATTATAGCCGAGACATTGAGGTCAGCTACATACTGTTGCACTTATCCGACAGGAGTATTTACGGGCAGTTCGGTCATTCTATACGTATGGTTCATGTCACACTTGAGACCGATTGGCACTTTTAGACAGCATGTGTATTGCTTCACCCATGATATAGCCATGACATATTCATTTCAGCATGCAGAGTGTACGGATGTTGCATATTGGTCCACTTTCTTAGCTGATATTATAGACCCGTTTAGTAAATTGATGTGCTCAGGGCTCAGCTCACCTTATAGCTTTATTACTCATGTTCCGAGCATGGATTACATCCCCCTGGCTAGTTTGAGGGGCATGACTACTTACCATCCACTGGCCATGATGTCGCAGTTTGACCAATTTTCATCCTTTCGAGGGGGCGCTGGGCCAGCGTTTAGCTTCTTGCTATCTTTTAGCAGATGATCGATCCCGTGTGTATGCATGTTGGGATCAGCGCGAGATAGCCACTTTCTCTATTAGTCATCCAGGTTATTCTACAGAGTATTCCGCGTGGATGGAGACAGAGAATACACCGGCTGAGGTAGTATCCATGTTGGTTGATTTCGCAATCAATGAATACGTGCAAGTATACACGATCAACAAGTAATAAAGTGAAAGTAGAGTATCGTTCTCACGAGGAATTATTTAATAAAAATTACCAAGTACTAATTCTTAACCAAACTAATTTTATTTAAACAATCTCAAATCGTGATTTTTCTAATAAGAAAACTAAATTAACTAATTATAATGAATTGCTTTATGTCTGAATTCAGATAAATAAAGATTAAGACTACAATATCCCCAATTATGAGCTATAAACCAATTATCCAATTATCCCAATTATTGTGCCTACTGAATTGTTAATAGGAATTCTCAAATGCCAAAAGTCCTTTTCCAAGTGATCAATTGACTTCTATTTAATCCAGATTAATCTGGCTATATTCCTATGCAAAACAATTGAATTAACCTCTTTCAATTCCAATTCCTTATGTGTTATATGCGGTGAACATATATTTCTATTCAATTCACAAACCTAATTATTCACTATGCAAATAACTAAGTCACATGTTATCATGCCAAGTTCTAACCCTAGAATTCCTCTTTCAATTCCTTCTAGAGTAACAAGGTAATTACTGATCAGGTAATTAATCAATAAATACAAGGCGAGATAAACAATTCACTTTGACACAAATAATTGGAATAAATCGAATAACTAATTTATAGACATAAAAGGTTCAATTGAAATCTTAATAAAAGAATTAGTTCATAACAGAATTAAAACCAAGAATCCATAACTGAATAGACATTAAAAGATAAAAGTAAGATTAGAGAAAAGAATAGAATCTGTTGTCAGCAAATCTGATGCTCCCCTCTTGCTCCTGCTCTTGATCTTCAATGATCTCCAAGTTGCTTCAATCTCCGAAACTAATAAGAACTAGGGTTAATGTATAATCTAATTGAGTGTATCTCTAATCTAATCTATGTAATCTCGCTTTATTTTATGCCTTACATCATGTATTTATAGGTTACAAGTCTAATTTTTAGCTTAGGAACAAACCTAATCCAATTTGGAGTCAAAAAGTGTCAAAATTCACCCCAAAACGCATCCAAGCTTGACCAAACTCTTCCCCAGCGCCCCAGCAATGGGCACGGCTCTGCAACCCTGCTCCCTAGCGCCCCGGTGCTGAGCTTAGGCCTAAAATGGGCACCCCTGCGCTGGCACATGTTCTGACATTTTCTACTCCGATGTCCTTTGGAAAAATGACCATAACTTCTTCGTCCAAACTCTAATTTTGATGATTCAAGATGTTCTGGAAAGAGGAGACGTAGATATACAACTTTCATTCTTTAAGTGTTTTGAAATAAGGTCCCGAGCAATACTCATATTGGCTCTGAATTGACTATTATGTAAATGGCAAGCCAAAAACGTAAATCTAGCCACCCCAAAGGTCGATCCAAGTAACATTTGTCTCAATTCCTACAAAACAACGTAAAATATGTATAAATAGACACAAACACTTAAAAATATCTAAAAGATTAAGCTCAAACGCACTCAGTTCTGAGTATAAAACTCACTCATCAATCCACATTGCTGAGTATTGAATTAGATGGTGGAGAGCCCATGGAGGACATTGATTCTCACACCGAGGTGGAGCCATCTACTGGGTTGCCAGTATTTCCTTTAGATTCTCCCAGTACTAGCACTGTCGTGATTCAGCATTCAGCACAGTACTTTGATCAGAGTCTTCATCTGATGACCTTTGAGAGAGATCAAACTAGATCCCTGATGTTGACAGCTCTTGATGGGAGAGACGTAGCCCTGTTAGAGAGGGACGAGGCTTTGCCTCGTAGAGATACCGCTGTTGTTGAGCGAGATATGGCCAGATCTGCCAAAGATGCAGTGATAGTTGAGAGGGATAGTGCCATATCTGCTCGGGATGTAGCCATCACAGACAGCACTGCAGTGAGGTCCCTTACCACTGACATGCTTGCAGAGATGAGCACATATATTGATGAGCATATGGTCACCATGAAGATGGCTACAGATCTGTTAGGTCGTGTGGACATCCTCGTATAGGAAACCACTGCTTTGCCTCCTTCTTCGGAGAGGGATGCCATGTTGGGCTTGTTAGCTCACATATACACCGATTTATAGATGGGCTCGTACTTTCCTGCATAGACTAGCTTAGCCATTTTCTCATGTACAGTTTACATTATGTATATCAAACAACATTATATATAGCAGGGAAATATATTTTTGATCACTTCCCTTTTAGATATGCTATGATACTTGCTTGATATTTGCCTGCTTCTTCAGGGCTTGTGATCTTGATGTATTCTGAATTCCTCCTTGATAGATGAACATTGAGTTGTCTCTGGATAGTTCAAAATAGATCATGGACCTGTGTGTATCCCTACCACCTTTGGTGTCTTAGGACTGGTTTCTGTATGGAAATGTGGAGAGGATTGTGGCTTTCCTCTCTGAGATTGACCGCACCATATATGGTCGCCAGTACTCAGAGCCTAGTTAATTCCATCTCTTATGGATTGGTGTTGCTCTTAAAGGAACAACCGCAACTTAGATGGTCGCCGAATCTCCTATTTTCGAGGAGAGGTTGGGTAATTCCATCCCTTTGGGGTGAAGCGAATGAAATGTGGTGAATTGAAGTTTGATCCCAGTACCATTGACAAGTATTTGTGTTTTGGTAGGGGGTGAGACTGAACCATAAATGGCTGCCTACGTACTTCTATTGAAGAGGAGATCAGGTCTGCGTAGTTCGAACCTAGTGTAAAAGGTTCAACGCTGTTTATGAAAGGCAGATGTGTGTAGAAGCTTTATTGATGAAGAAGGTTGTAGAAGTGTTTTTGTGGTTTTTGTTTTTGTAGAAAAGAGTAGAAATATTTTTGTTATTTTTTTATTGCTACCGGGCCATATAGAATATGGTTGCCTACATACTCCCATGTATCAAGGAGATTAGGTCGACGTAGTTCGCCCCTCAGGGCGAGTTGAAAAGCGTGATCCCATGTGCAGGATAAACTGCAGGGAAGAAAGATTAATCCCATGTACAGGTCAAACTGTGGGGAAGAAAGTTTAATCCCATGTGCAAGATAGACTGCGTAGAAGAGAAAGTTTGATCCTAGGTTGAGGACAAACTGTAGGTATGAAAAGTTTGATCCCATATATGGGTAGCCAAACTGCAAACGTGAGAGGTTCAATCCGTAGTGGGATGACCTAAGTTATATGAGCGCAGTGAAGCCAGGCTGCTGGCTTAAAGAGTAGGTTTCCCTGAGGGGCAAAGTGTGGAAAAGAGTTGTGTGTGGTAAAGGGTTAAAGAACCGAAATGACTGATGATCTGATGATCCAACACGAGGATGTTTGCTTGATGGTAACTTCAGACATAGTACCGTTTCACGGTGTCCAAGTTGATAAGCTGTGAAAATTCATCGCCGTCCACTTCCTCCAATCTGAGAGCACCTCCTGTCAATACCTCCTTGTTAATAAATGGGCCTTCCCAGTTAGGAGGGAATTTTCCCTTAGACTGATCTTGGTTATCGAGGATCTTCTTTAAAACCAAGTCATGGTGTTTAAACTGCCGTAGCCAGACTTTTTTGTTGTAGGATCTGGCAATCCTTTGTTGATATAATTGACCATGGAAGATAGTCGCGGTTTGCCTTTCATCTATTGGAGACAATTGGTGATACCTATCTTGTACCCATTGATCTTCATCCAGCAGAGCGTCCATCATCACTCTGAGGGATTCCATTTCTACTTCTATGGGGAGTACTGCTTCCATCCCATAGGTTAATGCGTAGAGGGTTTCCCCAGTTGAAGTGCACATTGATGTTCTGTAGGCTAACAGAGTAAGAGGCAATAAGTCAGGCCCTCCTCTGTGGTTGGCGGACATCTTTTGCATAATCTTCTTGATATTTTTGTTAGCCGCTTCAACAACACCATTCATCTTTGGATGGTAGATGACGAAGTTAAGGTGTTTGATGTGTAATTTACTGCATAGTTCCTCCATCATTTTGTTGTTGAGGTTCTTAGCATTATCTGATACAATTACCTCTGGTTTTCCATATCGACAAATGACATTGTTTCCGAGGAAAGTAATGATGACTCTTTGGTAACCCTGGGGAAGGAGGCTACTTCTACCCACTTGGTAAAGTAGTCGATCATGGTGAAGATGAAACGATGTCCATTACTGGCTTTGGGCTCAATTGGGTCCAATCACGTCCATTCCCCACATTGAGAAGGGCCAAGGCGCACTCATATTGTGGAGCTTCCGTGGAGGGGCGGGGATATCATTCCCATGAATTTGGCATTGATAACATCTCCTGACGTGGTCATTGCAGTCAACTTTGAGAGATAGCCAGTAATGTCCTGTCCCGAGGATCTTCTTAACAACGAGGGGGCCACTCATGCGTGGGCCACAGACTCCACCATGGACCTCATCCATGATTCTCTGAGCTTGGTCCTTATCCAGGCATCTGAGGAAACCTAGTCCTGCATCTTTCTTGTAGAATGCATCTCCGCTCAGGTAGAATTTTATAGCAAGTCGATGAATCCGTCTTTGCTCATTCAGGCTCGCCTCAGCGGGTGTCGATCCATCTCACAAGTACTCCTTGATATGCTGATACCAAAGTTGTTGGGTGGGAGGTAGTTCATCCGATACTTCTCCAACATAGTTTCCATAGGCTGGTGCCTTTTGAGGCCATAGTTGCTAATGCGTCTGAGAAGTCATTCCTATTACGAGGAATGTGTAGAAAGGAGATTTCTTTGAACTTCGAAGCCATCTGTAAAACTTGCCGATGGTAAGGTAGCAAACGTAGCTCTTTGGTTTGATAGATTCCCGTGGATTGTTTGACTACCAACTCTGAATCCCCAAAGACAGTTAACCATCTGATACCCATTTAACGGGTAAGTTTTAGCCCCGTGATACAGCCTTTATACTCAGCTGTGTTGTTGGTGCTGACAAACTACAATTTAACGGCAACAGGATACTGCTCCCCCGTACCGGATACTAGAACTGCTCCAGCTCCAGAACCTTCCGTATTAACAGCTCCATCAAAATACATCTTCCATGCTTAGCGTGTATCATACTGATGGTGTGGCTGAATTTCCATTACCCCTTCATCAGGGAAGTATATTTTCAAGGGTTTCAAATCCCCTGAGGGTGCGGCGGCCAGTTGATCTGCAATTCCTTGACCTTTAATGGACTTTTGAGTCACGTAAACAATGTCAAACTGTTGTAGGATCAACTGCCATCTGGACAGCCGACAATTCAATATCGGTTTACTGAGCACGTACTTGAGAGGATCCACGCGGGACATGAGATTGGTTGTGTGCCCATGGATGTAATGTTGTAACCTCATGGCAGCCCATGCTAAAGCACAACAAGTTCTCTCAATCAGAGTGTACTTGTGTTCACTGATGTTGAATCTTTTGCTGAGAAAATAGATAGCTCGTTCTTGACCTCTATCGTCTTTCTGTCCCAGCATGCAGCCCATAGCATTGTCACTTATGGAAAGATACATGAACAGGAGAACATCATCCCTGGGTGGTACCAAAATAGGAGCTTTGACTAGCTGCTCTTTGATGGTAAGGAAGGCCTTCTGGCACTCATCATCCCATTTCATGAAGGAGTTCTTCCTTAACAGCTTGAAGATAGGCTCACAGGTTGCTGTGAGTTGAGAGATGAGCCTACTAATGAAGTTGATTCTTCCCAAAAATCCCCGTATTTCCTTCTCTGTCTTAGGAATGGGCATTTCTTTAATGGCCTGGATTTTGGTAGGATCCAGCTCAATTCCTTTGTGGCTGACTAGAAATCCTAGCAACTTGTCTGATTTAATGCCAAAGGCGCACTTGGCTGGATTCAACTTCAAGTTGTACTTGCATAACCTGTTGAATAGCTTTTTGAGATGGTCTAAGTGGTCATCCTCCTTTTGGGATTTGACAATGATGTCATCCACGTAGATCTCTATCTCTTTATGCATTAAGTCATGGAAGAGAGCCATCATAGCTCGTTGATAGGTGGCTCCGGCATTGATAAGGCCGAATGACAACCGTCTATAGCAAAAGGTTCCTCAATGAGTGATGAAAGCAGTTTTCTCACGATCTTCCTCAGCAACCATGATCTGATGGTACCCCGCAAAGCAATCAACAAAGGAGTAGATGCCGTATTGAGCAGTATTGTCAATAAGAATGTGGATGAATGACACAGGAAAGCTATCCTTAAGGCAAGCTTTATTCAAATCCCTGTAATCCACGGAAACTCGTACCTTTCCTCCAGGTTTAGGCACATGTACGATGTTGGATATCCACTCAGGATATGTAGACACCGTGATAATACCAGCTTGAAATTGTTTCACAATTTCTTCTTTCACCTTCAAACTCCACTCAGGTTCCAATCGCCTGAGCTTCTGCTTGACTGGCTTGAATCCCTCTTTAATGAGAAGGCGATGAAGAACAATGTCAGTGGAAAAACCCACCATATCTTCATGAGACCATGCAAACACATCCTCGAATTGGGTTAATAACGTAACCATGTCATTCTGTTGGTTTGGGGTAAGGTCTGAACCAATCTGGATTAACTTAGGGTTTTCTAAGGTTCCGAGATTGAAGAAAATAGTTTGATCAAGGTTGGGTTTAGGTTTGTCTTTGACCCATTCTTGAATTTCTGGAGATACCTCAATGTCCTCTTGTGTCTCCATCAAGGCTAAATTCATCTTTACACCAAAGTCAAAATCTTTGTGGAGAAGAGGCACCGTATCAGCAAGTATATGCACATCTAAATTCAGGGTCCTGAAACAAAATATGCTTTCACTTAATATATATGAAGTTGTTTAATTATACAAAGTGTTAGCATGTACTGAAAAAATGACTGCTAATACTGTACAGAAAAGTAAGGAGTTATAATATCTACAGGGCAGAAAGAGTTCTTGCTCGTTTTACCCTTGTAGACCAATGCAAGGAGTGCTGCTCCAATTGGCAAGGATAAAGTCCGGGTGGACTGCATTGATGGAGGGGCTATCATCGTCTTCCTTTTCCTGAATGATGACCATGACGTCGGGGCAATCATCGTTGGGGTGTATCTATTCATATGTTCATCATGAACAATGATGCGCATGCCCGACATTATCTGAACGACGTTTTATTTGATTCTTTGTTTCTCTTCCTCCACTCTAGGATCTGGAACAAAGACTTCTTTTGCTTTGAACGACACTAGTTTGGGAAATAGCATAGCCATCATGCTGGTTGGCACCTTTACAGGAGGTTGTCCGGACTCTAAGGTTGATGGCGAAGATAAATGCCGTATGGTTAAAGCTGAAGGAATCTGCTGATGCTTATGAGGATTCCTTTGACTAGAACTGGCAGAATAGCCTAGTCCAACTGTCCCAGTTTTCCTGGCTACTTGGATGGGTTATTTGATACCTTGGTGATCTTTACCCAGCCCTTGTCTTGGCTGATGACCCAAGGACATCATTGCCTGAGTAGCCGACATTACTTCGACAGAGATCTTGGGTACGTGCAATGGCATTCTAATAGCATGGTATTGAGTATTGCTCACTTCCAAGGCATGAAAACTGACCCGTTCAACATCTGAATTAGTGTTGATGAATGGCAGGTCCCCATGTTGAGGACACTCTGGTTCAACATTGATCGTGACTAGGCTATTGTTGATAATGTATTTCAGTTGCTGATGAAGGGTGGAGGGGACTGCCCCAACCATATGAATCCACGGTCTTCCCAACAGCAAGTTGTATCCCGAATCTATCTTGAGTACATGGAGAGACACGCAAAATGTATGGGGACCAATTTCGATTGGCAACTCAATTACTCCGACTGCATTTCGGCGGGATCCATCAAAAGCTTTGATGATCGTATGGCTACTTCGAATTCGGTTGATATTGACGTTCATTTTCAGCAACGTAGCATAAGGACATATATTTAGAGACAAACCTCCATCTACCAAGACTCCAGCTAGCATGTATCCGTAGGACAAGAACGCAATGTGTAACGACTTGCAATGACCAGTCCCTTCGGGCGGTATGTCATCATCAGTAAAGGATATCACATTGTTATTGAAAATGTGATCAACCAGGTGTTGAAATTTTTCCGTATCCACTGATGTTGGTAAATAGGCTTTTTTCAAAACTTTCAGTAAGATCTTCCGGTGATCCTCGAAAATTAAGACCAAGTCCAAAATTGAGATTTGGTGTGGAGTTTCTCTTAAGCTTACAACCACCTTGGCTTCATTATGATCCATAGTGCGGAGGAATTTTTCAATCTTCTTCATGGGTAGTTTCCCCTTTGATTTGGTGGTAGACTTCATCACCCATTGGGGAAGATAAAGTGGATTCTCCATTAACACTATAGCGATTGTATAGGAGGTAGATCCTTCACCTTCTTCATAATTCCATGGAACTGTGTGCAAGCTAATAACAGGATATTGTGCTCTGCATGGTAAGTTGATTGGTTCGGGAGCGGCCACTTTCAAAGGATTATTGCTTCCTCTGAGTTGAATTGTTGGTATAGTGAGTGGCTTGACAATTCGATCAGCCTAAGTGGAGATAACTGCTACCAATCCCTTCCATTTAGTAGGATAGATGTTCTCACTACCACGCATCACAGTATCATCGTCTGCTATCTGCAGGACACCGCTGTCAATGAGATTCTATATAAGGGGGCGAAGTGCCCAGCATTCTTCTGTGCTGTAACCACGAGAATGGGAGTGATATTGACAGACTCCATCAGAATTGTACCGTCCTGAACGGGGATTGATTGGAGGTAGAAGGGAATTAATCCTTCCATCATTGATTAGCATCTGAAGGATTTCCTCCATGTGTTGGCCCAGATATGTAAATTCCCTTCTGTAGGCAAAATCCCGACGAGCTTTGACATTCACTCTCTTTGCCACTTTATCCTCCATCGTTTCACTTTCTGGAGGTGACGAGGGAATATTCATGATAAAAGGAATGAGACTAGCATGCTCCTGGCTTACTAACTGGCGTGTAACTTGATGCTGGTAGGTCACCAGTTCTGCCAATTGCTCAATTTGTTTGCAAAGAGCTTTTATCTTTCGTTCCATTACGAACTGGAACTTGGCATAATCCCACTTGTCAACACCGTCTTTGATGGTATGAGATGACTCACCGCTAAAATTGGAACTCTGTCCATTGCTCCAATTGATCATGTTAACCTCTTCCTCTTCGTGTTGAGGAAGAGGGTTGTCTTTAACGTGAGGTTGATCCGGTTTAGTGACCACGATCTCCCTGTTGTCTATCAAATCTTAGATCTTGTGTTTCAAGGCCCAACAATCATGAGTATCATGTCTAGGTGCCCCGGCATGATAAACACATTTCTGAGTAGCATTAAAACCCCTACCATTAGGGTTGGCTGGTGGAAGAAGATATGTGATTTTCTTCTTTGTGGTCAAAAGAGTGAAAATATTCTCGAGAGAGTCCCCTAAGGGTGTGAACACTCGAAGGCGTTTGACTTCTCCACCTTTTGGTATTGGAGGGTTTGACGATTGTGCTGGAAAGGGAGTGTAATTTCTCCTCTGTATAGGCATGTTTTGATTGCCTTTTTGACCCTATAGTATCAGGGAAACATCCTCTTCTTTCTTTTTATGGACCCTCCGGGGGTTGTTTTCATAATTTTCAGATTGGATGTGCTCAGCAACAGCTTTAAGGGTAGCTAGGTCTTGAATCTTTCCTGACTTCAATCCCATCTCAGCCATCTCCCCGTGTTTGATCATTTCAAAAAATGGTTTGCCGATGCCTGCTAATACTCTTTCATATAAAGGAGCTTCTTATATGTCTATGAAGGTCATCACCATCTTTGACTCTGTCATAGAAGGAGTTACTTGAGCAGCAAGCCGCCTCCACCTTTGAGCATATTCTATAAAAGACTCATTGGACTGTTTCTTGACCTTGGTAATCTGGTACCGGTCAGGAGCCATTTGAGAATGGAAGCTGTACTACGCAAGGAAAGTGTTTGCCAGCTCTTCCTAGCTATGGATCTTTGCATTGTCTAGTCTGTCATACCACGAACGGGTTTCCCCAGTCAGACTCTTTTGGAACAGCTGCATTCTGAGCTTCTCGTCCTCTGCATAAGATCCAAGTTCTCCAATGAAAACCTTCAAATGGGTGTAAAGATCTCCTAACCCGTCATACTTTTCAAAGTCAGGAGTTTTGAATTTTTCTGGATAATGTACACCAAGGAATATACAAAGGTCAGCATATAAAACACTCCCGTGTGCTCCAATTCATTTGATAGCGCGAAGAATTTCTTCCATTTGAAGAACTTTCTTTTTGATGTCACCGGTGTCTGGATCTCTTGTGAGATGGGCGGCATCATGACTTTTGTTGGTTGTATCCAACTGCAGTTCAGGTATTGTAATGGGTTTATCAGGACCTTGAGTTCCTCCTTGTGTGGAGGATTCAACATGGATGTGTATTTTTGGACCCTACATAGATTGATGTAGTTCTTTAAGCAGAACAGCCAAATCAGTAATTTGTTTACTTAATCTTTCAAATTCCTCGCGAGAAACTGGATTAGACTGGTCAGATGAAGACATGATTGGCTGTAGGCTTGCGGCCTTTTTGGACTTTGATCGAGTAATAGATCCGAATGCTTCCCTGTGACAAAACTAGCATAGTTTAGCTTTAGGGATGGTGTAAATGTTAACATGCTATGTGATGTGTCCGTTTTAGGAATTTTGTCCTACAAAATGGATGTTAGCTGTTTGTAATACAGGATAGCATGTCAATTTAAATATGTACATGCACATATTTCTTCATATTTCTCATTACATGGAGATGAATATGGAATGTAATTTACAAGTAATTGACTTTACAAGTAATTTGAAATGAGAAAGCATGAATACACTTTCCTCCGCGTTTGGTTTATCAGAGGCTGACCTATCTTAGGTTACTCTCACGACTTTTCGGCATGAAGGTTCCCAAATCATCGCAATTTACTCAAACGGAAGTTAATCTGGTCTTTCAACTGGAGCGAATTTGGGTGGTGCCTTTCCTGAGCCTCGCGGGAATTAGTCTTCCTACGAGTCCAGTAATCAAACACCGATAGGATAGCCTCCTGGTGGACGGACCACAAAACATACATTCACATACATCGCGTCTCACCGTATATGAAAATGATGACATGTGCGAAGCACTAATATCACAGGCAGATATAGTATAAAGCATTAATCGCAATAAAGATATGCATTTGTACACATTCATCATAAATGTAAATGCAACATCCACACACAAGCATATAAAAGTTTTGAAAAGCTTGTAATAGCGGCTTAAGTCCTCTTACTGGAGTCCCCAGCAGAGTCGCCACCTGTCGATGTCGGGAATTTTATTTATCTCTTTTCGTTACCTGTTTTTTTTGTGTTCTCATTTTATGTTAGATTTGTTTGAACAAACAAGTGAAAAAGGTTCGACATGTATAATGTCGACGATTGGACTGTAAGAGTCGCCAGTTAGTTTTTTAACTGGTTGTACCAACACAACCGAGAAAAGGTTTGCACATTGACCCAGTGATGTGACACTGCTAAACGGGTCGATAAAATCGAGATTCAATTAGGGTCCGGGGAATTGCTTATGCGGAGGGAAGGTGTTAGGCACCCCCCGACATCCGTGTTGCCACGGTGACCGCCACTTTTCAAGAAACTGTTATATGAATGTGTGTGTGGGGGGGTCAATGTGCTGTTATTTGGAAGTAGTGCGAGGCCTCGTTCGCACCTATATACACATGGTTTGAATTTATGTAAAAATTTATTTTTTAGCAAGATGGGGCAGTGATGTTTAAAAAGAGGTTTTTCAAACTCAGTGCTCAATAGTAATTAAGACCTTTTACACTCCCATTTTATTGAATGTTCGTCTTGGTTGATTTTATTTTCCAAATGCGATGCATCTTTAAGAAAATAATGTACAAAAAGGTGCGGAACTCCTCGTTGGTATGAAAACCATCTGAGGAGATTCAAACATCACATATAAATTTACAAGCTACTTACAGCTGAAAAGGTCCATCACGGGAATCGAATCTAGATTCAGTGGACTGAATCTGTGATCTCACATAATGCCGCAATTGATATAAACGTAGTAAGCAGGTATATATATAAAAGCTGTAAATATATATATATACAGACATGATCACCAACCACGAAGCACCTCCATGGGGGATCAGAAATGTAAATAAAGCTGTAAAAGCTATCTACCGCCACAAACGAAACTTCAGGTGGGACGAAATGTACAGAAAGCAGTAAAAACGGTCAACCACCACGAAGTAAACTCCAGGTGGGACGAAATGTATATATATATATATATATATATATATATATATATATATAAGTATATATATATTAAAGCATATATATATGAGCCTGAATTTTACATCCGGGCGTTTATCGCTTTAATATATGTATATATATATATATATATATATATATATATATATATATATATATATATATATATATATTAATGCAGTAAACGCTCCAGACCGAAGTCTAGGCTCATCGAACAGAGTTCGACACGCAGTTCATATATATAAATGTATATATATACAAAAGCAAGTAAACGCTCCAGACCGAAGTCTAGGCTCAATCAAGGCATAACTCGATAATGTTAGTCCATATATATATATATATATATATATATATATATATATATGTGTGTATATACAAATTGAAATAAAACCACAGACCGAAGTTCGGGCAAACACACGCGACACGACTCTCAACGTGAAGAACGGTGTGTCCACAGATGAAGAGAAAGGCTTTAAAGTGTGTGAGAAGGCTTATAATGGGCTGCCAAATAAGACTTCTATATCTTTAAAGTAGATAAACACTAGCTTCCACAGGTACAGAAATAGCTATATGTGAGCTCACAAGTGTTTAAAATGAGAAAGCACTCAGTATAGGGTGAGTACAGAGCAAATTGGGCAAGGCTTCCTCGCCGTCTCCTCTCTTAAAATGGGCACCCCAAGCCCTCTATTTATAAAGGGTGGAGCCGCAGGTACCTGCGGCTGGGCCGCAGGTGTACCAGTGGTTGCCTGGGGTGCCCCGGCCTTCGCGGGTCTCGTCGTCTCGAAGTACGTGCACGCATGCAACGTGATGTCCGCTCGAACTTTCAGAATTGCAATTCGGGCATCCAACTGAGGTATATAGGACTTATTTCGGACCGCCGTTGTCGAGAGTTACACAATGACATGAGATTAGAGGTTGTATGAAGTCATGAAGATGGGACAATGCCCTCCAGCCTTCAGCTTCAAATTCTATCTGTTATCCCGCGCAATAGTCACTCGAGATTGGTTTTCCTTGGCTTTTTGTGGGACATTGTGTATGTATCAAAGCGTTGAGATGGTACGGTGTGGCGTCATGGTGGCGTCATGACGACTTTACCCCTCACCGGGGTTATCGCCGGTTGGGTTGATAAAGTAGACGTTGCTCAGAGTTATCACTGGGATTAGACTGCTACAAGTGTTGAAGGTCCTCAGGGTCATCTTTGAGGTGTTCCTGTCCTCCCGGTGTTATCTCCGAGTTGGTACTGAGTATCTCGTTGTGAGCATCGAGATTGAAGCTGATTGCATTTAAAACAAGCATTTTCGGGGTTATCACCAGAACTGCATTCCTTGGGGTTATCGCCAAGGTTGGTAGCTTCTCCCATGGTTGGGACTGAGACCGGAACATCTTGGGGTTATCTCCGGGATGAATCGATCTTCTCCAGTGTGTGTTCCGGTATTGGAACTGCAGGCCTCAGTGTCATCGCCGAGTTTGGAACTGTTACTCCCGGTGTGTGCTCCGGGGTTGAGGCTGTTACTCCCAGTGTGTGTTCTGTGGTTGAAACTGAACTTCCGATAGTATCCAGACTGGATGTGAACTGTCTTCTAGGGTTATCTCTGAAAGACGAATCTTCCTTCCTGCAATGTCAGTAACAGGTGTGCAGAAAATTTCGAGTGTCTACAGGTAGGACTGGAAAAAGTAAAGGAGATAGTTTCGTGAAAACCGAAAATAGGCCAGAAGGTGGAAAGAAACAAGTTCTGCAGTGTAGAAATTGCGGAAAGAATCACTCGGGTGAGTGTTTGAAGGGAAAGTTTGTGTGCTACAAGTGTGGGCAGAAGGGACATATCTCCTAACTGCCCCAATCCAAGAATTTATAGTCGGTGTTTTATTTGTGAATCAACGGAACATGAGGTGAAAGACTATCCAAAAGGGGGAAAAGAGGTAGGGAGTGCGAATAAGGGGAAAAGCAGCGGGACAGTGGTGCTGACGGGACCAACTTCAACAAGCAAACCAACTAAATCAACCGCCGGAGTTTTCAACAAGACAATGCAAGATACGGTAGCAGTCGGGGATGGAACTCCAGGTATTATTCGAATAAATTTTATTTTCTTATATATGATTTTCTTATGTATAATGAACTATTTTATAAATAAATTTTGAAGGGAGAATTTGAGTTCTTTTAGAAATCAAACTTCCGTATAATCATATAGACAAGCTTTAGGCTAAATAGTTAAAGATCAGTTCGATCAAATTTGATCGATATCTACTTGTAATGATTGTGTATGCTATGTACCCTAATATGTATAGGTTTTGAAACGGTGATTCCGGGGACGAAATCCTTATAAGGGAGGGTGAATGTAATAACCCGATATTTTCTGTATAATTAAATAAGAAATTTTACTTATAATTTTTTTTTTATTTACTTTAAAGGTACGAATATGTACAAGGTAATGTGTATGTATGTATGTGATAAATAAAAATTTAATTATTACATTAATAATTACAAATAATTTTATTTTAGAATTTATTGACCATTATAAAGTATATTCTTATAATAATTAATTTTGTAGAAAAATATTTTTATTATTTATTTTCTATGAAAATATGAATTATTATTAGAATTATTATAATAACTATTTTATTATGTAAAATTTATTTCAGATTAATTAAGTTAATTATTATAACTTAATTAATAATGATATGTATATGAAAGATAAATCAGAAATGGAATTCAAACCCTAATTCTAGATTTTGGCTAAGGAATGAGAATAATAATATTATATTATTTATATTTCAGTGCTATAAATATGTACTGTATGTACGTATTGATAATGGTTGGTCAATTATGTGTATAATGTCAAAACCCTAGCATTAATTTGTTTGACCCTATTTTTAAAACTCAAATGGGAGTTCAAGAATGTTTAATGATTGTGTTATACGATTTATGGTACGTATTATAAAATTTATCGTTAATTAGGAAAACCCTAATTATTATTTAGGAACCCTAATTATTAAAAACCTTAATAGCTAATTAGAAACCCTAATTGCTAACCCTAATTACTTATTGGTAACTATAATCACGTTATTGGAAAGCTAACTGTGATTAGTGAATTCCTAAACCTAATATGTAAGTTTATATAATTAGAAAACCTAAACTAATTAAAAAACCCTAATTTGTAATTTAGGAAACCTAATTTTCTATTTTAGCCCTAATTAAGAACCCTAGAAAATTAATGTACAAGAACATTAGGGTTAAACCCTAAGGGTTTGCCAAGATTACCATATTGCCATTAAAATCACAAGACAATTAACCAAAATGCGCTTATGCACATTCTTTAATTGGTAACTTGTAGATCTAGCCATATTTGGAGTTGTTGAACAACTCTTGACTTTTTATTTCACAGTAACACTCAACAATCAGTCATTTACCAGCCATACATTGCATCTAACTTAATATATATAGATTGAAAGAGAGAGAAAGTTCATTATTTAGGCCATTTGTACACCAACTCTCTACCAAGTCCCTCTCTCTCTCTCTTTAACCCACAAATTTCTTTAGTATATCAGTTCCCAAATCAAGCCCCACTACTTTCATAACAGATCAAGAACCCTAGATCAAGAAATTGTTCATAAGAGGTATAAACCCTTGAACAAAATCTGATCTTGGTGGCTATGTTAAATGTTATGTTTTTATGTTTAAAAGTGTTGTCTGTTATGTTAATAAATGATATGGGTTGGTATTTAGTGGAGCCATATCATCTAGATTCACGAAATAGAAGTTTTCAAAAATTTGGATTTTTTTATGAGTCTGGCAACCGAATGTCAGACCCTGTAAATCTTTGTCTGTTTATGATTTTGTGTGTTTTATGTTTTAGATTTGTAGTATGTCATGTGGTCTGTGATCCGGAAGTGGAATCATGGCTATTCCATGTCCAGATTTCATTTTATTGTCGGTCAAACCTAGTTAACCGAGCTTGACCGAGCGATTTCTGGGTAACCCAGAAATCCTTAGGCAGCGTCTGGCAAATTTTTCTAAGCCTTAGATCTGTCAGGTTTTATGTGTTTTGATGATGTGTTTGTATCTAGGTTGTAACCTGTTATATGGACTATAGAATCATGGCCTTATATTCCTTAAACAACAAACGGATCGATTGTGGTGTATGGCTAAACTAGGCCATTCGGTCATAGTTTCTGTTTTCTGGAAATTCCAGAAAACGTAAGAACAATGTTTCTGACAGCCTTTGACTGAATCATAACTTGTGATTTTGATATTGTTAAACTGATCTGTTGGTTCCTATATGTTCCTTGTCATGATTACTACATACTTCGACCATGAGAACAACAAACTTATTACCAGAACATAATTATAACAGAGCTAGAAAATAGGCACATGAAACTGCCTGGGTTTCTGGGTTACCCAGAAACGATCTGACAGCGACTTTGAAGGCTCAGATCTTGCATCTGAGTTGTTGTATTAACAAGTTAAGGGTCGATAATTGTAGTGTTACACTCCTTCTACAATATCAATGTTCTAGTTAGCCCAAATCATGCTCAGGTTGAGAATCGTAGATGGTCAAAGTCAGGGCCTTGAACATTGACTGTCAGTGTTCTTGAGCCTCAAGAACACCAACCGCGACAGAAACCGTCGCTAAAGCCTTTAGCGAAGGATTAAATTATTTTAGTTTTCTAATTTCCGGAAAATGATTAAAAATAGAAATAAATTCTAACAATTATTTAAAAATAGAAATTTATTTCAAAAAATTACAAAAGTAATTTTAAAAATTGTTTTAAGTTATAAAAGTTAACTTTTAATAATTTGACATATTTTTCATAAATATTGGTATTTATTTGAATATTATTGATATTTAATTTATTTGATAAATGCATTAAATAAATTAATTAAAAATAATTTTAATATTATAAAAATTATTTTAAATGATAATAAGGTATTTAAAGATATTTTAAGTTATAAAACATAACTTTCAATATTTTAAGATAAATTTCATTAATTATTTAACGTTAATGATATTAGATTTATTTAATAATTATATTAAATAAATAGTTTAAATATGGTTTTATTAATTTAAAAATCATTTAAAAAGATATAAATGGTTTAAAAATATTTTAAGTAATAATAAATGACTTTTAACATTTTAATAAAGAATACATTAATATTTAAATATTAATGGTAATTATTTAAAAATAATTTTAAATGTTTTAAAAATTATTTAAGAGTAATAAAAATGTTTTAAAAATATTTTGAGTTATTATAAATAACTGTAATATTTTGGTAATGGTTTCATTAATAGTTTGATATTAATTAAATATTAATGATAATAACATTATTTAATATTTAAATCATTTAATAATGATTCCAGTATTTGAAAAATCTTGATAAATTATAATAAATGTTTAAAAATTATTACAAGGCTATGAAAAATAGTTTGACTGATATTAAATTATCTAATCGAATATTGAATTACAAGATAGAGTTTTAGACTCGATAATTACCCGATAAAGCCGTCGGTACACTGAAGTGTTTCAGAAATTGATCTGGACTTATATAATTTGTATGTATAAGTGTTTGTTTATGTTCCAATAACTGTTAAACAAGTGTGACAATATGATTAGGTTATGTGCTGACTGCAAATAGCAGTACTATGTGTTATGATATGTATTTCTAATCGATAGAATGATCTCATTAATAATAGGTCTCTACATAAAAGATAAAACTAAGTTGCATAATTGTAAGCAGCAGATAAGACAAGTATTTAACCTTTACATTTACTTTATGCAATGAACATGTGTAAGCCAGGTTCAGAACTCTATTGTTATTGTTATTGTTCATGTATCTATACTTTTGTAGATATGCCAGTTCTTGAATTCTATCCTATCATTGGTTATCAATTCAGTAATTATTGTACAATCCAGATATATATTTTGTTCGTTAATTTCTAAAATTTGTTAAACAAGTGACCTCACTTGGATAATCATTGTATTTAATCGCATGTTGATACATACTTATTGTTTTCTAGTATGTATATGTTAATTAAAAGCTGTCTAATCTATTTGACTCGGCTAGACATAGATTTAAAGATAGCGTTGACATAAGTCTTAGCTAATTATTCTGGCTAGACGAATATTTATTAGAACTTGATAGGTTCGAGAATATAATTCAATTATTATTAACAGGTCGATGCAAATTGTTGCGGCTAGATCGAAAAAGCGATTAGATATTGAAATTATAGTATTTCGTTGTTATAATTCAAATTCAGATTGTAAGACTGAGAAGAACCACCTTTAATACAAAGGAAAAACTATTGGTCGTATATTCGGCCATTGCGTGCGTTTAAGTATTATACATAATATAGGGTATAATGAAGCTGATCACTTATTATACTTGCAGAGGGGTATGACTTAATCTTTATGGTTATTTGATACACCTGGGTATATCAAAGCAAATCTTTGATAGTTACTCGAGAATTAAGTTCAGGATCCTTAGGGATCACTCAGCATAAACTCTGGAAGATATTCCACTTTGTTATTGCATATAATTAATTCTTGTTATTAAATTGAATATCGAAAAATCGAAAACAAAGTTCATAGTCTGTTGACTGCTCTCCATTTATAGTCAGTACGTAGTTTTAAAATTTTGATAGAGAATTTATATGTTGTTATTATTGGTTCAGCTTACGTCACAACTGTTGATTCGTTGTAGAAGTATCATTCACAAAAAAACATTTACTTCTTTCAGCTAACGTTTATTGTCTGCTATTACTTGCTGGGCACCCAAATGCTTATTCTTGCTTTAAATGAAAATGTTTTCAGCTAAGTGTGATCAACCAGAAGGTTCAGACAAAGGCAAAGGAAAGGAAAAGCCAGCAGAATAAACTTTATGGTATCTTATGTAATAGTTAGTATATATTAAGACAATGATATTTTTTATTTATCATGTAATGTAATGTATTAAAGGTCGCATACCTGGGGCTAGACAACTCTGATATATGTAAATTAAGTTTGATATTTATATTATCGTTATTATTCCGCTTAAAGAAATGGTATCGTGAAGCACCGAGTTCGGGTTCCAAGTACCTGAATTTGGGGGCGTCACAACAAGTTTGCAAATGTTCTCAAAATCCCTGCTATGGAGGTCTTCCTATGGCTGAGACCATTGGGTTTTAATGTTGGGGTTGTCACCAACGTTCTGGTGCTTTTTGACTCTATTTCCGCCGAAGATGTTCCTCTCTTTTGCGAGTGACTTTATGGGGATCTTTGATATTTATCCCGTGACACCCCCAAATCTAGGTTCTCTAACCTCAGATTCGGTGCTCACGATCTATCATCATCATAAGTATTCTATAACTATTACGAAATAATAAACATACATTGTTCATTATAATAAAGTCTCATAACACGGTCCCAAGGTCTCCATAACCTTAACTTTAAATACACCATTTATCATACAAATAGTTTACTTAAGAAATTCCATCAGATAATAACTAAATTGACATTCAGTCTAAATTACTCCTGGATCTTGCCCTAGCCCTTGTCCTCCGTGTTGAATCCTTCGGGCTTAACTGAAATAGATGTCATGATATAGCAAGAGTAAGCAACTAATTTACTTCACAAGTTTATATAGACAAGGGAGATATATCATGACTTAAAAAGAAATATTGCGTTCAATGTTCAACAACAATATAAGATTGTGAAGGAACATAAATTAATAATCAACAATTGAATATTCGATAATTGAATAACATGAACTAAGTGGTTTTGAATAACCATGAACATTTGCTAAGGTGCTCAGTGATTAAACTGGACCTCTTAATAAGTTTTGGTATTCAAGGGGATCAGCCTTTCATACCTCGTGATTTATGCATAAACACTTAATAATCCGGCATTGATATCATGCCTTAGTCAAATTCATCCTTTTCTCAGTCAAGAGTTCTTACTATATCAATTTAATAAGAACAGTTATTTAAAACACATTTGATTTAACAAATTTAGACATGCTTGATCTAGCTGATACAATTAGCATAGATCTATTTCATAAACAGTTCATAAATGAAGAACTTTAATTTAATTCACAGTTCAATAGCAGTAGAACGGAATTCAATTGCACAAAGTGCGAATTTCAATAATCAATATAGACGTGAATAATCATCAATAATTATTCACTAACATGCTTTGAAAATAATAACTCGATCTTGAGTTAGGAAACTTGCCTCGATCGTAGGTTACGGCTACGAAATTAAATTTCTATCCACTATGCAGTTAAATTATCTTCCTTTGAGAGACCTATAAATTAATCTTTCAATTAGTCAAAGCATAACATTAGATTATGTAATCACATAGATATTATACATTACATTTAGTTCTTATAAACATTATCATGTCTAGATACTGTTACTATTAATTAACGACTACCTTTAATTCACATAATATTATTAACTTAGATAATATTTAATTCACCTTCTAGTATTATTGGTTTACTAATAATACTTTCATTCATTTACTAATATTATTATTATCTTAGTAATATTTCAATACCTTACTAATATTATTAATCATCTTAATAATATTTTAATCATGCATTAATATTATTACCATAATAATATCTTACTTATGCTTTAACATCATTAATAAATTAATTTTATTCACTTACTAATACTATTAATCATTTAATAATATTTTATTCATTTACTAATGTTATTATATTTAATAACATTTTATTTAATCTCAAATATTATTATTTAATAATATTTTAATCATTTAATAATAATACTTTAATCTAATATTATTAATCTTTTAATAATATTTTAATCTAGGATTAATATCTTAATCTAATATTATTAATTATTTAATAATATTTTAATGAAATTTTAATCTTAATATTTTTATTTACTTAACAACATCATATTATAATATTATTAATATTATAATAATATTCCAATGATTTACTAAATTAATAAATAATTTATTCTAATTGTTCATCCTTTATTAACCCCTTATTTAATATCCATAAAAGGTCATTAATAATATTTATTATTATAAATTACCAACATGCCCTAAGATAGTCATGATATAATATATTATGAGCATTCAAGCATAAAAATCACATTTTTCTCATTAAAGACATTATTTAACTATTTATTTCTTTTTATTCATAATTTAACCATTTTTAGGAAAAATAGCAAACTGATTTCAAAAATTCTCAACTTGTGGATTTTGACAGAATATAAACACACAATGATCTCCTAATTTTTCTGGAATTTTAGAAAATGATTTACTATTTTTAAAGTGTCTAAAACACTCGAATCTTGCCCCATTTTTCATAAATTGAGTTTTGCTCAGAAAACTCTGAAATTTCCAGGGTATGCTCTCGTAACATATATGAAGCTACTGTAAAAATTTCGAAATTTTTTAGTGTATACACAGTGAGACATTCGAAGGTTAATATTTCGGAGTCCTTTACAGAAATAGTCATTACGCACAATATATAACTCGAAACGTGTCCGTTCTTTTTCCTGCATGTACATAACTTCTCAAGGTACCTCTGTGATTTTTCCCAAATTTTTAAAAGACAAGCAACTGACCAAAACAGCCTCATGAAAAACGGATCAGTAGCTAATTTAGGGTTTTCAAAGCCTCAACATGCAAAGCGGACTGTTTTGGGAAAAATAGTCTCAAAAGTTTCAAAATTTGCTAGATTTGTGTTCTACCACTTGGGTTTACTACATAACTCATGTATCTAGTACCCCCCCTTCGACGGATCATAATTCCAAGTTGTAAAACTTGAGTTACTCAAGATTTAGTGGAAGAAAAACAAGAGTTTTCACCTTTGGGGAACATATGCTCATTTTCTTCCTCTAAGTCTTTGATCTAACACTCAAGTTACTTAGTTCCATACATGATGATATGTAGAACTAGTGTATCTTGAGTATTTGTACATAACCCCATCAAAACTCAAGCTAGCAAAACAAAGTAAAAGAAGAAGATGAAGGTAAGTTATACCTTGACTTAGTTGCTACCTTTCTTGATTTTCCAAAGTAAGTAATATACTTAGGAGGCATGAACAACTAGCACTCTTATCTCTTCTCTCTATAACCAAAACCCTCTCTCTCTTTTCTCTCTATGAAGTTGGCTAGCTTGGGAGCAAAAGATAGAAGAAGAAGATGGAGAGAAAATGAGATGTTGGAAGAATGAAATGTGATTACAAAATGAAATGGGCAATTCACTAATAATCCTCCCATAACTATTTTGTTATCCATTGGGTAAAAACTTTGTATTATTATTTCCATTAGGCTAGACATGATTAAATTTGCATAATGGAGTGGCAACCAATGGGAGCTTGACAACATTGTCCTTGTGTTTAATAATTTCTACTAATGGACAAGTTAGCTTAATTATTCCACTTAGGATAACACATACGCTATGGGAGGCCATGCATTTAAGTTATAATAGATATCATAGGACTTGAGCATTAACCTTTGTTGACCTAATAGACCCCAAAGAAGAATGAGAAGATTACTATCCTCCTCATTCCAATGGTATGTATTTTTTACGCTTTCAAAGTCGGGTTCTCATCACCCTATTGTTGTTTGCCAAAATCAATTATTAAATGGCGTATAAAATACAACAAACATTTTAAGTCCTCAATAATTATATAATGTCATGCTGTTTTATAATGTATTGAGAAACTTCCACAGTCTCAGACCACCATATTATTCCCCTGTTATCCCCGCTATACCCAGCTATACTCTTATTACCTGAAAGAAATTGTGAAGGAAAAGGGTGAGCTCAACTAGCCCAATAAAGAATATTATGACTAAGATAATGTAGAACAAATTATCATTAGCCCTCAACAGAGAAAAATATGATAGAATACAATAGACAACAAGTTTTAGATCAACAACTGCAGCGGAAACAATAATCCATTAGAAGAGTCAAGTAGAACATAATATCTACTATCTCCTCCAAATTGAAAGTCCATCATTAATATTTCATCCATGTAATACCCATCAACAGTTCTTTGTTGTACCCAAGATAAAGAGAACTTGCATCACCTGTCTTCACCTGAACCACCAAAAATTATAGCTAAATTCACAATTCATGTTTATAATAATGTAAATCAACTGTTTCTCCTTGCCACAAAGGCTTAATAAAACGTTCACTCAATATCCTTACCCCAAAGGCTAAAGATATTCAAATATAATAACAATGATCATACCAATCAATTATCTATCTTTGCACTACGGGCCAAAGATATTCAACCATAAAACCAATAGTCATGATCATATCAATCAATTGTCTATCAGTGCACTACGGCCAAAGACATTCAACTGTAAAACCAATGATCATGCCAAACAATAATCTATCTTTGCACTATAGGCCAAAGATATTCATTTGTATCATCAATAGTCATGATCATGTCAAACACCTGTCCATATTTGAACTGCGGGCCAAAGATATCAATCAATAGTTCATCTTTGTGCTACGATCAAAAATATTAATATTAAAATCAATAATCAACAGTCCATCTTTGCACTACGGCCAAAGACATACAACTATAAAACCAAAAATCAACAGTCCATCTTTGCACTACGGGCCAAAGAGAATTTTTACCACATCATGTGTCTGTAACATTACAGGTCATGATTATACCAGTACACAATTCTTGGTCATAATCACACCAATCAATAGTCCATCTATGCACTACGGGCCAAATATGACTTTTATCACATCATTTGTTTGTAACATTACATGTCATGATTATACCAATACACAATTCTTGGTCATAATCATACCAATCAACAGTCCATCTATGCACTACGAGCCAAAGATGACTTTTACCACATCATTTGTCTGTAACATTATAGGTCATGATTATACCAATACACAATTCCTGGTCATAATCATACCAATCAACAGTCAATCTATGCACTATGGGCTAAAAATCACTTTTACCACAATATAGGCATGAGAATGATGACAATGATATAAGGATTCAATCAAGTGAGATCATGGATAAATATTAGAAATTAATAATTCAATTTATCCAGAGTTCAAGAATATCCAAATTGCCAACATGATAACTAAATATGGAGTAAAATTCAAGAATGATATTCATGTATCAAAAATAATTTAGATTGAAAAGAATTCACTTTTGTCTTGAATAGTACTCCGCGAATAGTACTCGATTGAATAGTACCAAATGAATTGTACCCCGTCATGTAAATTATCCCGAATAAATAGTATCACGACTGAATAGTACCTAAATGAATAGTACCAAATGAATAGTACCCCGTCATGCAAAGTACCTGTGATAGCCCGGAATTTCGAATAATCAAAATTTTACGAATAATTTTTTTTATTTAATATTAATATTGATTATCAATTTTGTGACAAGTATCTGTGATGCGAGTCTCGAGAAGGTCAACTTGTGTATTGACTAATAAAATTAGAGTAGAGCTGTGCTTAAAAGCTTTAGAAACTCTAACCCTAATTTCGAGAAAGGGATTCGATAGAAAATATAATTAAAATAATTATATTGATGAGAATGTGTTTGTACTGTATGTTGATAATGATTAATGATTGACCGGATAAGGTTTAAAATTAATAAACCCTAATAAGATATTAGAATCCCTAATCTCATGATTAGAAACCCTAACATACCGTTAGAAACCCTAATCGAAAGCCGAAAACCCTAATTTCATATTCAGGATTTATAAACCCTAATTAGGCAACCCTAATCCTAATTGGAAGGCCTAATATATTTATTAAACGTTGATATGGTTAAGAAAACCTAATTTAATTAGGAAAACCTAATTTTAGTTTCAAAATTTTAATTTTCTAAATTAAAACCCTAATTTAGAAAATCCTAGAAAGTTAGTATTTTAAAATCTAAGGGTTAGAACCTTAGGGTTAAACCCTAAGGGTTTGAACAAATGTCAAGAATGCCATTAAATATATTTAGCAAATGACAAAAATGCCCTTTTTACTTTCTTTAAATTGTAACTTGTAAAAATGGCTCAAAACTTTAGTAGGTGACCTAACACATTGACTTGTGACATATAAATCCAACAAAATCTGGCCAGCACATCAGATCTAGCAACAACAAGCAACATATAAGAGATTTTGGAGAGAGAAAGTTCATAAAAACTAAGTCATTTGCTCTCAAGCTCTCATTAACTCCTTCTCTCTCTAAAGTAACGAATTATACTAGTGTATCAGTTACAAAATACCCCTCTTAAACACATAGATCAGATTCAGAGATCTAAGATCAAAATCTAGCTAGAAGGTATAAACCCTAAAACCTAATTTAATCTTGTATGCTTAGATAAATTTTGTGTTTTTGTGTTTAGAATCTTGCTAATGGATGTTCCATGAAGATATATGATGATCTATCATGAATCCATAGCATCAAAGTGCCTTAAAATGATGTTTTACAAAATCCGTTCTTGATCAATTTTTGTGGTCTGACAAGAAATGTCAGTGGCCACAGATCATCGCTCGTTTACTATTTTTGTTGTTTTAAAGTTTTTACATGTAGCCTGATATGTGGTCTTTAATCTACAAGTGGAATCAGTGTCATTAGATGTCTAGATTTCATTTTATTAACGGTCAAAACCTGTTGACCGACGTTGACCAGTCCATTTCTGGGCAACCCAGAATTGCATGAACACCGTTTGACAACGTTTTGTTGGCTTGATATCTGACTGTTGTTTTGTGTTTTGATAATTTTATGGTAACCATGTTGTAGCTTGTATAATGGAATATAGATTTGAGTCTTTAGGCCTCTTAAAACATCAACAGATGGAACCTGGTAGATGGTCAAACTAGGCTAGACGACCATGACTTAGCGTTTCTGAAATTTCCAGAAACAGAAAGAACACAACTTTCTGACCATGTTTAACCGAGCTAAATCTGGCTAGTGTTTTGTTGTTAGGCTGATACGTTGCTTTAGGGATGTTCCTTGACATAAGGACTTCATATTTGAACCATTATATTACATGAATCATGAATGGAACATATATAAAATTAATTTAGAAAGTGGCCACTCAAACTGCTGAGTTTCAGGGAAAACCCAGAAACACTCTTAAAGTGAGTTTGAGGGCTTTGATCTTACATCTGGGTAATGTTATGTCTTTGATGATAGTTGATTCTTGTAGTGTTACCTAAACACTACAAGATCACGGTTCGAAATTGCCCAAAACCATGTTATATTGGAAATTAAAGACAATCAAACGAGCCACCTTGAACTCGGGTCTGATAGTGTTCTTGAGCTCAAGAACACCTAAGACGACATACAAGTGTCGCTATATGCTTTAGCGACGGTTTTATTTATTTTATTTTTTGAATATTTCAGAAATTATTTAAAAATAGAAATAAATTATAAAAATTACTAAAAATAGTTTTAAAAATCATTTCAAATTCTAAAAAATAACTTTTAATTATTTGGGACATTTTTCATTAATATTTATAATTATTTGGATATTAATGATATTTAATTTATTTAATTAGTGTGTTAAATTAATTAGAGAAAAATGATTTAATATTATGAAAAATCATTTTAAATAAGAATAATGTATTTAAAAAAATATTTTGAGTTACAAAATGTGACTTTTAATATTTTTAGAAAATTTTCATTAATAATTTAATATTATTGATATTAGATTTATTTAATTATTAAATTAAATAAATAAGTTAAAAATGATTTTATTAATTTAAAAATCATTTTAAATAAGAATAAAGTGTTAGAAAATATTTTGAATTATAAAGTATAATTTTTAATATTTTTGGAGAATTCTCATTAAGAAATTAATATTAATGATACTAGATTTATTTAATTATTATATTAAATAAAGGAATTAAAAATGATTTTATTGATTTAAAAATCATTTAAAAATGAGATAAAGGTTTTAAAAATATTTTAAGTTATAATTAATGACTTTTAATATTTTGATAATAATTTCATTAATATTTAAATATTAGTGGTGATGATTTACAAATGATTTTAATTATTTTAAAAATCATTTATGTAGAATATTAGTGATTTAAAAATATTTGAAGTTATTAATAATAACTTTAATATTTTGACAAGTATGTTATTAATATTTTTATATTATTAAATATTAATAATGATAAGATTATTTGATAATTGAATCATTTAAAAAATGATTTAAGTGTTTGAAAAATTATTATAAATTATAATAATTATTTATAAATTATTAAAAGCTTCTGAAAAATATTATAAACGATATTTGACAAGATTCAATGAGTTGTTCTTTGAGAACTACTTCTCGCCGAGTATGCAATCTAGGATGGAAGCTAAATTTCTAGAATTAAAATAGGAGAACATGTCGGTAACAAAATACGCTGTCAAATTCAACGAGTTAGCGAGATTTGCACCTCATCAGGTGGACACAAAAGCAAGAAAGGCGAAAAGATTTGAGAATGGGCTGAAGCCGGGGATATTCAACAAGGTAGCGGTATTGCAGATCAATACGTTCGCGGCGTTGATGGAGAATGTGTTAATTGTTGAAGGAGGAAGCGAAGCTGCATCTCGATTTCATCAGGAAAAGAAGAAGAAGACCAATGATGGCGGAAGTAGTGGTGGTAGTAATCCGAATAAAAGGAAATGGAATGAGAATACCCAGTCGGGTAATAAGACAGAAGATAATAGGAAAGGAAGGGAGCCATGTTTGAATTGTAGGAAGAACCATGCTGGAGTTTTCTTGAAGAAGAAGGGAGTTTGCTATAACTGCAGGCAAGAGGGGCACATGTCGCCCAATTGTCCCAGTCCGAAGAAGATACAAGGTTGCTTTGCATGCAGATCGACTGATCATTTGGTTCAGAAGTGTCCGAAGAAGAACGCGAAGAAGGAAAGTGTCAACAAGGGACCCGGTGGCGGAACCTTGGAAATTCGAGGACCTGCACAACCAGGAAGACCAACAGCCCGTACATTCAACATGACGGCGCATGATGCAGTAGCTACTCAGGAGGTGGCACCAGGTAACGATTTCGCTTAATACTTCAATTACGCAAGTAATATGAGTTAGATATTTCTGTGAACTATTTTCTTTTGAAGATTCAACTCACAGGTTAGAATTTGAAACACAAATTAATATTGTGTTGATAAAAATGAATTGATGATACAACTTTAAAAGATTTTAGAGAATAAGAAAGCGGTGATTCCGAGAACGGAATCCTTTTAAGGATGGGTGAATGTGATAACCCGGGATTTTGAATAATCAAAATTTTACAAATAAATTTTTTTTATTTAATATTAATATTAATTATCAATTTTGTGACAAGTATCTATGATGCGAGTCTCGAGAAGGTCAAGTTGTGTATTGACTAATAAAATTAGAGTAGAGTTGTGCTTAACAACTTTAGAAATCCTAACCCTAATTTCGGGAAAGCGATTCGATAGAAAATATAATTAAAATAATTATATTGATGAGAATGTGTTTGTACTGTATGTTGATAATGATTAATGATTGGTCAGATAAGATTTAAAATTAATAAAACCTAATAAGAGATTAGAAACTTTAATCTCCAGATTAGAAACCCTAATGTATCGTTAGAAATCCTAATCGAAAGTAAGGAAACCCTAATTTCATATTCGGGATTTATAAACCCTAATTAGGCAACCTTAATCCTAATTGGAAGGCCTAATATATTTATTAAATGTTGATATGATTAAGAAAAACTAATTTAATTATGAAAACCTAATTTTAGTTTCAAAATTTTAATTTTCTAAATTAAAACCCTAATTTAGAAAATCCTAGAAAGTTAGTATTTTAAAATCCAAGGGTTAGAACCTTAGGGTTAAACCCTAAGTGTGACGCCCCCAAAATAGGTATACATCACCCATCTTGAGTCACCAGATACATGATACAGAATTCAAATACAATTTAATAATACAACTGTCGTGTACAATACGACAAAATATAAACTGTGAGTTTGAATACAAATATTGTCTACTAGAGAGTATACAAACTCAAAAGGAGTCCTCATTACAATTATTATCACACTATTTCACAGAATAGTGAGGACTACTAATGCACCATCTAGGACCATCACTCTGTTCCCCGACTAGTCTCAGCTATGTTCTCATTTCTTGAAGAGAACAGTGAAAGAAAGGGTGAGCTCAACTAGCCCAGTAAAAAAATATTATGACTAAGATAATGTAAAATAAACTATCATTAGTCTTCAACAGTGTTAAACTGATAAAATATAACAAACATCAAGTTTAACTGCAGCGGAATAAGCAATCCATTAGAAGAGTCAAGTAGAAAATAAAATCTACTATCTTTTATGATTTAAAAGGTTTTTCATCACTTTTATCGCTGGGACTCTGCTTAATAAATAATCCACATCATTCCTGCACTACGGCCAAGGATATTGATTAGTATCGCAACAACAAATTATCCATGCACTACGGGCCAAGGATATTCGTGTATTCATCAATGGTCATGATCATGCCATAAAACAATTCATCTTTGCACTACGGCCAAAGAGAATCCATAGCCATAATCATACCAAAAATTGTCCATCAATGCACTACGGGCCAATGAGGACTTTTTCCACATCATTTGTAACATTACGGTCATGATTACACCGAATAATCCCTGGTCATAATCATACCAAGTCCATCCATGCACTACAGGCCATAGTTGACTTTCAACAAAATATAAACATGAGGACGATGACAATGATATAAGAATTCAATAAAACAAGTTCAAGAATTAATTTATCTAGGAACTGATAACGTCCAAATTGTCAACATGATACTGCTTTGTAGAGTAAAATTTAAGAATGCTCAGAAGAATATTTCCGTAAAAAGATAATGTTGAAGCACAAATATCAAGGATATTCCACTAATTTCATGGAGTATAGAAGTCAAAGTTTTACTAAACTGAGTATAATAAAGAATGGAATAACAAAAGAAATCACCATGCATGCGGTACTTCGCATAGGCAGGTTATTCCAACAAAATACTAAATAACGGAACCAGGTCAGGCGTAATACGCACCGACAGGATGTTCCAACAGAATAATAAAGACAGAACCAGGTCCGGCGTAAAACGCACAGACAGGATATTCCAACAGAATAATGAATAATGGAACCAGGTCCGGCGTAAAATGAACAGACAGGATATTCCAACAGAATAATAGTAAAGACGGAACCAGGTCCATCATAAAACGCACAGACATGATATTCCAACAGAATAATAATAAAGACTGAATAATAGAATAATGTCACCAAATATAGGGTAGTCCGCGTATACTGGTTATTCCAGCAGAATAATAAAGAATTGAATAACAGAAGTTCTCTTCATGAATAAGAAAGAAAGAATACCCTTTACGAGTACAACAAATAATATCCCTTACCGTAAAAGAAACTTGATATCGGAGTAGTGAAGTAGCAGAATACTTTTCTTCTTTCTCTCTATAGTTTCTCTCTCTAGAGTTTTAGTGAATTCGTATGAAAATAATGAAGGAATGAGCTTCTATTTATAGAAAAATTGACTGCATAGTAACTAACTCATGAACGATCTAGATTGATTTACTTTAATCTGACTGTCCATATTTAAAGCAAAATCTTTTAAATAAAAAATAATATATTCTATTTATAATCTAATAAAACGAATAACTTTATAAAAGATTTTACTATGCAAACACTATACAGACACTATGCAAATACTATGCAGACACTATGCAAATACTATGCATAATATAATATAATATATTCTAATTATTATCTAATAAAACAGCTAATTTTATAAAAGTATTCTGTTTTATATAAAAAGATTTTATTATTAGCCTAATAAAACGAATAACTTTATAAAAGTATTCTATTTTATATAAAAAACTTTTATGTTTTATTATATTAATAATACCAATAAAACAAAACTGGGTGACTTATCACGTAAGCCTCAATAATTAATACCGTATGCTACTATGCAACCACACGTATTACTGTACTTTTATTATTGAGTAGTTCAACAGTATTAACAGTAAAACTTCCGTCGTTAGTTTCATAAAATATTTTTGCCGTTTTCTCAATTCGACAATAATTCCGTTGTGGGGTCCGCCAATAATTGTGTCGTCGTACGAATATTCCCCGACAAAAATAATATTCTCTGACCAATCGAATATAATACAACAACTTGCATACTTTACAAAATTTATAAATACTACCCACAACTATAACATTATCTCAAATTCATACTATAATATTTAAAAAAATATTTCGAAAAAATTAAATCTTTATTCATAAAATTTGGGGTTTCACAATCTCCCATCCTTATGAAATTTTGCCCACAAAATTTACGTACGTACCTGGTATACCGAATAGATGAGGACACTTCGTCAGATTCTAACTCTTGAGGTATAACCTTTGAGTGTTGAATATATTCCAGGATTTTAATAGGTACATCTTCATACGTTAAATTATCTGTTATCTCGTGCAGTTCTAAATTAATAATGTGGTTCAGGTCGTCCACATATTTATGTAACATCAATACGTTAAAAATGTTATGAACACGCGACATACTTGACGGTAAAACGAGTCTATAGGCCACAGTTCCTACTCGATCAAGGATTTCAAATGGGCTAATTAAATCGAGGGTTGAGATTTCCTCTCTTCGTCGATTCTTGCTTCTAGAATAACGCCCTCTTGAACCTTCTTCTTCACATTCATCAGCTCTAAGTATGTAGCTTAAGCAGCTTTAACTTTATCAATTAAAGTCGATTCTACTCGTATATTCATTATCTTCACGTGGGTTCGTATATTCGCACTTGTAACCGCATACGATCTTCTACTCAACGCGTCAGCTACCACGTTTGTACTTCCATGATGATATTGAATGGTACGATCGTAATCTTTAACAGCTCGAGCCAACGTCTTTGGCGCATGTTACGTTCGTTTTAAGTAAAGAAATATTTGAGGGTTTAAAAAATGGGTTTTGTACTGGGGTCAATACAAAATTCGATTTCACGCTCTTGGGTAGGCCAAGAAGTCTTCAACAATACGTCAGGAAATTTATTAACAATAGAAATATCATTCAAAACTGTGACTCTCATCCAAGACTTAGATAACACGTCACATTGATACCTATCAACTTGCCATCGTCATTCACAACGTCTCCTACGGAAAGTCTGGCTTCTGTGCATCCCACACAAGGAAGTCAACAACGAAAGAATCGGGCCTCTTTACTTATGGCTTGATATGACAATGATTGACTTTAGTGGTTTGGTTACTTTGAATTCGAATAATAGATTGGTTAGGAGTATGAAAGCTAACAACCTTACGAAAAGCATGATGAGTAGTTAACCAATCGTTTTCAAAAATCACATCAAAAGCAAGTATTTTCAAAGAGATAAGATCGACAGGTAACGTGATAGTGTTGATTTGAATAAGATTTATAAATAGTGGAGGTAACGAAGGTTTCTATTAACGAAGTTTTAACCAATAAGTTAAAGTCTAACTTCTCCGGAGTTAAATTTAAACGTTGAGCGCAAGCAAGAGAGATAAAAGAATAGGTAGAACCGGTATCGAATAAGGCATAGACTTCGCAAGAATTTGTAATTAACTAACCCGTGATAACTTCGTTCGATTATTCGTCACGAAAAATGCTCTCCCTTAAACTATCGAATTTGACTTGTTCGGGACAGTTTTTGGTGTCGTCATTACCACTAGAATTGACTTTTTCTATAGGACATATTCCACCCTCAACTGCTTCGTCGTACTCCTGTTCCATGATCTGAATCATTAGCCTTCGATCCATATCGAATTGGGGTTGACCGCAATGTATAGGGTAATTCAAAACTCGATGCTGGGTTCTCCCAATTGCTGTCGAAAAAGAGAAATACATATCATCTATTTTAGCTTTTTTGGATCGGACTTCACTTTCCACAATATCAACGCGTCGTGTGGCTTTTACCCATGCATTCTTCATTCTCACTCGTTCAGTTGTTTCTTCTTTTAGTTGATCCTTGATATTTGAATTCTCAGATTCTAACCTTAATATCTTACACTCTGCCAAAGCATGATTTTGTTCGAGCATCACATATCGGGTAACACAATTTTGAATTGTTGCATCCCTTTGTTCCACGACCGCTTGTCGTTCTTCAACCTGTTCTTCTAACTCATGAACATAATTTTGTAATTCTAAGTTTTGATCATAAACTTCTTCTAACCAATTCTCCTCAGGTTCCTCTTCTTCCTCACTCTCAGTTGCTACCTCTACAACTAGCTCGGGTGCAACTATTAGTTCTTCACTTACCACGTAGATATCTCTAATTTCTTCATCGTTTGATATTACATTATCTTAGTTGCTGATTAGAGGTGTCTCCACGGTCTCATTCACTCCATTATTGACATTTTCAGCTGCCATTTTCAATTACTACCACAAAACAAGGGTTAATTAACATGTCACATATTATCTCTATACTCTGACCGACCAACTAAATATCAAATAAACTTAGGTAGGTCATACTAGCGAAGGAATTTCCCATCTATCCCCTCCTAGTTCTTGTCTCACATCTCAGCCATGGATCATATCCCTAAGCTTTGATACCAACTGTGACGCCCCCAAAATAGGTATACATCACCCATCTTGAGTCGCCAGATACATGGTACGGAATTCAAATACAACTTAATAATACAACTGTCGTGTACAATACGACAAAACATAAATTGTGAGTTTGAATACAAATATTGTCTACTAGAGAATATACAAACTCAAAAGGAGTCCTCATTACAATTATTATCACACTATTTCATAGAATAGTGAGAACTACTAATGCACCATCTAGGACCATCACTCTATTTCCCGATTAGTCCCAGCTACGTTCTCATTTCCTGAAAAGAGCAGTGAAAGAAAGGGTGAGCTCAACTAGCCCAATAAGAAATATTATGACTAAGATATTGCAGAATAAACTATCATTAGTCTTCAACAGTGTTAAACTGATAAAATATAACAAACATCAAGTTTAACTGCAGCGGAACAAGCAATCCATTAGAAGAGTCAAGTAGAAAATAAAATCTACTATCTTTTATGATTTAAAAGGTTTTTCATCACTTTTATCGCTGGGACTCAGCTTAATAAATAATCCACATCATCCCTGCACAACGGCCAAGGATATTCATTAGTATCACAACCACAAATTATTCATGCACTACGGGCCAAGGATATTCGTGTATTCATAAATGGTCATGATCATGCCATAAAATAATTCATCTTTGCACTACGGCCAAAGAGAATCCATAGCTATAATCATACCAAAAATTGTCCATCAATGCACTACGGGCCAATGAGGACTTTTTCCACATCATTTGTAATATTACGGTCATGATTACACCGAATAATCCCTGGTCATAATCATACCAAGTCCATCTATGCACTACAGGCCATAGTTGACTTTCAACAAAATATAAACATGAGGACGATGACAATGATATAAGAATTCAATAAAACAAGTACAACAAATAAAGAATGGAATAACAGAAGTTCTCTTCATGACTAAGAAAAAAGAATACCCTTTACGAGTACAACAAATAATATCCCTTACCGTAAAAGAAACTTGATATCGGAGTATTGAAGTAGCAGAATAATTTTCTTCTTTCTCTCTATAGTTTCTCTCTCTAGAGTTGCAGTGAATTCGTAAGAAAATAATGAAGGAATGAGCTTCTATTTATAGAAAAATGGACTGCATAGTAACTAACTCATGAACGGTCTAGATTGATTTACTTTAATCTGATGGTCCATATTTAAAGCAAAATCTTTTAAATAAAATATAATATATTCTATTTATAATCTAATAAAACGAATAACTTTATAAAAGATTTTACTATGCAAACACTATGCAGACACAATGCAAACACTATGCATAATAAAATATATAATATTCTAATTATTGTCTAATACAACAGATAACTTTATAAAAGTATTCTGTTTTATATAAAAAGATTTTACTATTAGCCTAATAAAACGAATAACTTTATAAAAGTATTAAGTTTTATATAAAAAGCTTTTCTGTTTTATTACATTAATAACACCAATAAAACAAAACTGAGTGACTTATCACATAAGCCTCAATAATCAATACCGTATGCTACTATGCAACCACACGTATTACTGTACTTTTACTACCGAGTAGTTCAACAGTATTAACGGTAAAACTTCCGCCGTTATTTTCATAAAATATTTTTGTCGTTTTCTCAATCCGATAATAATTCTGTTGTGGGGTCCACCAATAAATGTGTCGTCGTATAAATATTCCCCGACAAAAATAATATTTCCCGACCAATCGAATATAATACAACAACTTGCATACTTTGTAAAATTTATAAATACTACCCACAACTATAACATTATCTCAAATTCACACCATAATATTTAAAAAAATATTTCGAAAAAATTAAATCTTTATTCATAAAATCTGGGGTTTCACACTAAGGGTTTGAACATATGTCAAGAATGCCATTAAATGTATTTAGCAAATGAAAAAAATGCCCTTTTTACTTTCTTTAAATTATAACTTGTAAAAATGGCTCATAACTTTAGTAGGTGACCTAACACATTGACTTGTGACATATAAATCCAACAAAATTCGGCCAACACATCAGATCTAGCAACAACAAGCAACATATAAGAGATTTTGGAGAGAGAAAGTTCATAAAAACTAAGTCATTTGCTCTCAAGCCCTCATCAACTCCTTCTCTCTCTAAAGTCACGAATTATACTAGTGTATCAGTCACAAAATACCCCTCTTAAACACATAGATCAGATTCGGAGATCTAAGATCAAAGATCTAACAAGAAGGTATAAACCCTAAAACCTAATTTGATCTTGTATGCTTAGATAAAATTTGTGTTTTTGTGTTTAGAATCTTGCTAATGGATGTTTTATGAAGATCTATGATGATCTATCATGAATCCATAGCATCAAAATGCCTTAAAATGATATTGTACAAAATCTGTTCTTGATCAATTTTTGTGGTCTGATAAGTAATGTCAATGGCCACAGATCATCGTTCGTTTACTATTTTTGTTGTTTTAAAGTTTTTACATGTAGCCTGGTATGTGGTCTTTAATCTGCAAGTTGAATCACTGTCATTAGATGTCTAGATTTCATTTTATTAATGGTCAAAATCCGTTGACCGACGTTGACCAGTCCATTTCTGGGCAACCCAGAATTGCATGAACACCGTCTGTCAACGTTTTGTTGGCTTGATATCTGACAGTTGTTTTGTGTTTTGATAATTTTATGGTAACCATTTTGTAGCTTGTATAATGGACTATAGATCTGAGTCTTTAGGCCTCTTAAAACATCAACAGATGGAACAGGGTTGATGGTCAAACTAGGCTAGACGACCATGACTTAGCGTTTCTGGAATTTCCAGAAACGGGAAGAACACAACTTTCTGACCATGTTTGACCGAGCTAAATCTGGCTAGTGTTTTGTTGTTAGACTGCTACGTTGCTTTAGGGATGTTCCTTGACATAAGGACTTCATACTTGAACCATTATATTACATGAATCATGAATGGAACATATATAAAATTAATTTAGAAAGTGGGCACTCAAACAGCTGGGTTTCTGAGAAAACCCAGAAACACTCTGACAGTGAGTTTGAGGGCTTTGATCTTACATCTAGGTAATGTTATGTCTTTGATGATGGTTGATTCTTGTAGTGTTACCTAAACACTACAAGATCATGGTTCGAAATTGACCAGAAACATATTATATTGGAAATTAAAGACAGTCAAACGAGCCACCTTGAACTTGGGTCTGACAGTGTTCTTGAGCTCAAGAACACCTAAGACGACAGACAAGTGTCGTTATAGGCTTTAGCGACGGTTTTATTTATTTTATTTTCTGAATATTTCGAAAATTATTTAAAAATAGAAATAAATTATAAAAATTACTAAAAATGGTTTTAAAAATCATTTTAAATTCTAAAAAATAACTTTTAATTATTTGGGACATTTTTCATTAATATTTATAATTATTTGGATACTAATGATATTTAATTTATTTAATTAGTGTGTTAAATAAATTAGAGAAAAATAATTTAATATTATGAAAAATTATTTTAAATAAGAATAATGTATTTAAAAAAATATTTTGAGTTATAAAATGTGACTTTTAATATTTTTAGAGAATTTTTATTAATAATTTAATATTAATGATATTAGATTTATTTAATTATTAAGTTAAAAATGATTTTTTTAATTTAAAAATTATTTTAAATAAGAATAAAGTGTTAGAAAATATTTTGAATTATAAAATATAATTTTCAATATTTTTGGAGAATTCTCAATATTAAATTAATATTAATGATATTAGATTTATTTAATTATTATATTAAATAAAGAAATTAAAATTGATTTTATTGATTTAAATATCATTTAAAAATGAGATAAAGGTTTTAAAAATATTTTAAGTGATAATTAATGACTTTTGGATCTTTTGATAAAAAAATCATTAATATTTAAATATTAATGGTGATGATTTAAAAATAATTTTAATTATTTTAAAAATCATTTAAGTAGAGTATTAATAATTTAAAAATATTTTAAGTTATTAATAATAACTTTAATATTTTGACAAGTATGTTATTAATATTTTTATATTATTAAATATTAATAATGATAAGATTATTTGATAATTAAATCATTTAAAAAATGATTTAAATGTTTGAAAAATTATTATAAATTATAATAATTGTTTATAAATTATTAAAAGCTTCCGAAAAATATTATAAACGATATTTGACTTATCTAAAATAATATTGAAGCTTAGAGACCAAGTTTAATTGACAATCAATGTGTTAATTATCGGATAGGGCGACCAGAACACCGAGAATGGATCGAAGTCCAACCAGACTGAAATAGTTATACTTGATAAGTGTTTATATAGGTTATAAACACTGATGCGGCTATGTGGTAATGTGCCTAGGAGAAGTTTGACTGTAGAATACAGTGTCACGTGTTATAAATGATTGTGCTAATTGTGAGACCGACATTGTTGATTAGAGGTCTTACGAACGCAATTAATTATATTGTGTAGCAGTAATCAGTGAAGAAGGCAAGTTTCCTAACTCAACCTTGAGTTAATATTGTTCAATTAATACAGTGGTTAATTATTATTAATTATACCACATCCAGGGATTTATTGTTGATTATTCGCAGTTAGTGAATGTTTAATAATTCAAATTGAATTACTAATTCGGAGAATATACATTTGTAGAATAACTGTTGTTGGATATTCATATTTGTAGATGATAGAATTGACATTACAGATAATTCATGTTTATTGTCAAATTATGTTGAGAAATGTCTTAGCTAATTATTTTGGATAGACGAACATTTGTTAGAACTTGATAAATTCGAGAAGAGAATTCAATTGTTATTGGTAGATCGATGCCAATTATTTCGGCTAGATCTATAAGTAAATAGAAATTAAAATCAGTGAATTTCGTTGTTAAAACAAATCTTGATTCTGAGACTGAAAAAGAACAACCTTTTATATAAAGGGAACAAAATTTTTAAGTCGCATATTCGACCATTGCGCGCGACCTAAGTATTACACATAATATAGGGTACAAGGAGTTGGCCGGCTCTAAGTACTTGCAGAGGGGTATGAATTAATCTTTATGGTTATCTGATACTCCTGCGTATGTATCAAAGTAAATCTTTGATAGATACCCGAGAAGATAGAAGTTCAAGATCCAATGGATCACTCAGCATAAATCTAGAAAACATTCCACTTGGTAATTGCGTAGAATTGATTCTTGATTATTCATTAGAATATCGCAGAAACTTTGAAAGCGTTGTACTCTTACATTATCAGATTATTGCGTTGCCTAGAATACGAGAAGACTTGTTATTGATTAACGATTTGTTCAACTATTTCAAAGTTCACCGAACTTTGGTTTCATTCTATTAAAATAGATAGTCTGTTCTTATTGATTCGTATACATTTATTGTATGTTTTAACTTGTGGGGAAAACTTGTTGCTCACCCTTGCTTTAAATAAAATATTTCAGTTAGGATCAAAGAGGCCAATGGATCGAAGAAGAACAAAGGCAAAGGTAAGATGCTGGAGTAGTGTAATGAACAGTATTATTACTATGTTGTATTGTAAACCCTTTTTGTATATCTAAAGGGTATGTTTGTAATTTTAAGGTTAGCAAACCTGAGACTTATGTATTAACAACTTATGTTAATGAGTTATGTATTCCTATTTATATTTAAATGGGTAGTTAGATGTTATTATATTGTGGATCCTGAACACCAAACTCGGGGGTCAGGTAACCCGAATTTGGGGGTGTCACTGTACCCCGAAAAAATAGTACCCCGAGTGAATAATACCCAAATAAATAGTTCCTCGTCATGCAAAGTACCTCGAATAAATAGTACCCCGAGTGAATAGTACCCCGTGAATAGTACCCCGAGTGAAAATTTTTAAATTTAATAAAGAAGTTCAGACTAATATTCCAATAAAGCGATACTAGATGACAAGCAAAACTCAAGTATATTCTACTAATTTCAGGGATAATAGAAGTAATACTTACCATAGTAAGTTTAGATTTAAGAATATGAAAAGAAATAATATATAAAAATGCAAATGGATTTTCATCTGTCATGCGGTAATCCGCGTAGACAGATCTTTCCCACAAATAAAGAATGAGTACGGACTATTATTCACTATGCATGTGGTAATTCACATAGACATGTTATTCTCACAGATTAAAGGATAAATACAAAAAATAATATCCCTTACGAATACGAAAAGTAATATCCCATACGAATACACAAAATAATATCCCTTACATACAAAAAATAACATCCTTTACCTTAGTAGGAGATTGGATACTGCAGTAGTGAAGTGGCAAAATACTCTTATTCTTTCTCTCTATAGTTTCTCTCTCTATAGTTTCTCTTGTGAGTCTTAGTGAATTGGAGAGAATGAAAGAAGAATAAGCTTCTATTTATAGGAGAATGGACTAAATAGTAACTGATTCACGGACGATCTAGATTGATTTACTATTAAAACGGACAGTCCATTTTGATTTACTATTAAAACCACAACCGACGGTCCATATTGATTTACTATTAAAACCACAACCGACGGTCCGCAAAATTAGTACATCTCCCAATGGAATAATAAGTCAAACTTACAATAACCGCCCCATGACAAACCCTTCTGAAAAGTGAATAAATATTTATCACAAATGACTTATCTTCAATAAACATATTTTTAATTTTTCAACAATTATTCATAATTAATATTATAACTCACAATATTGACAACCAGATCATTTCTAGGAAAGAGGGGGCTTTCCGATAAGAATTTCTCCTTACTAGCGCGCAATTAAATAACCAAACCCCTTTCCTCGACATAGCTTTCTAGACATTATCAATAATACAAATAATAATATGAATAACTGTGTCGTCTCAATTATTGATTTAATAATATATAATATTGTGCAGATGATAATGTGACAATAATTGAATCAGTAATATGAGATACTATGCAACAACTACTATGGAAATAATTGAATAAAACTGAGTGACTTTTTAAGTAAGCATCAATAATCAGAGATACTGTACAATATCGTGTGCTACTGCGCAATCACACGTATTACTGTCTTTTATCACCGGGTATTTCAACAGTTAACGAAAAAAGTTTTGCCGTTATTTTTATAAAAAGGTTATTTATGTCGCTTTCTATATCCGTCAGTTATTCTTTTGTGGGGTCCACCAATGATTGCGTCGACGTAAGAATATTCCCCAACACAACGAATATTTTATAACAACTTGCTTACTTTGTAAAATTCTCATATATTATCACACTATTTTATAGAATAGTGAGGACTACTATAGCCACCATCGTGGACCATCACTACATTCCCTTACTAGTCCCAGCTATATTTTTATTTTCTGAAGACAACAATGAAAGAAAAGGGTGAGCTCAACTAGCCCAGTAAAGATTATTATGACTAAGATAATGTAGAATAAAATATCGTTAGTCCTCAACAGTGTAAAAACTGATAGAATACAATAGACAATAAGTTTAGATCAACAACTGCAGCGACATAAGCAATCTATTAGAAGAGTCAAGTAGAGCATGATATCTACTATCTTCTATGATTTAAAAGTTCATCATCAATATTTTATCTCTATAAAATAACTCAAAAAAAATTTCACATCAACGAATTATCCATACACTACGGATCAATGATATTCGTTAGTATCACCAGTGGTCATGATCATGACAAACACCTGTCCATTTATGCACTACGGGCCAAAGAGGACTTTCACCACATCATTTGTCTATAACATTACAGGTAATGATTATACCAATACACAATTCATGGTCATAATCATACCGATCAATAGTCCATCTATGCACTACGGGCCAAAGATGACTTTCACTACAATATAAGCAAGAGGCTGATGACAATGATATAAGAATCAATCAAGTGAGATCAAGGATAAATATTAAAGATTTATAATTCAATTTATCTAAAGTTTAAGAATGTCCAAATTATCAACATGATAATTAATTGTGGAGTAAAATTCAAGAATGATATTCATGTATCAAAAATAATTTGGATAGAAAAGAAACTAATTTTGTCATGAATAGTACCCTATGAATAATATTCGAGTGAATAGTACCCTGTGAATAGTACCCCGACATAAAAAGATTAAAATTTAATAAGAAAGTTCAGAAAAATATTTCCATGAAACGATACTAGATGAAGCACAAAATTCAATGATATTCTACTAATTTCAGGGAGAATAGAAGCAATACTTATCAAAATAAGTGTAGATTTAAGAATATGAAACGAAACAATATTACTTACATACTATAGAGTATGGAAGAAAATAATATTTCTTACGAATATTGAACAAAAATAATATCACTTACCTTAGTAGGAGATTAATTCTGACTGGTATAGCGAAGATATTCTTGAAGAAAACTTGGACTATTTGCTACACTCAAGGTATCATTATACTAAAAAGAAATACACACAATATTATAGAAGAATAATTCTCTAATTCTGGTGTGATTTTGATTTCTTAACTAAGCATTATATTTATAGGAGAATGGCAGACACTATTTGAGAATAATCACGGGCAAACAATCAAGAATTCACGGGCGCAGAAATTCGACGAAAATCTAATTTTTACTATTCATTATTGTGCAATAAAATATTCTAATAAAATAAAAACTTTATATAAAATATAATATATTCTATTTATAATCTAACAAAACAAATAACTTTATATATAATATAAAAAGTATTCTATTTTATATAAAAAGTTTTCTTTTTTATTACTATTATAATAATAAAAAAAACTAAGATAACTTTTTACCGGCGATTTTAAAAAATAAGTAAGTTGGGGTCCATATAATAAGCCAAACTTATAATAAATACTTTATGAAAACCCCCTCTATTTATATAAAAAATAAATAAATATTTATCACAAATCACTTATCTTCAATAAACACATTTTTAGTCTTTCAATAATTATTCATCATTAATATTATAACTCATAATATTGACAACCAGATCATTCTAGGGAAAGAAAGGGCTTTTCGATAAGGACTTTTCCTTATTCGCGCGCAATTAAATAACTTAACCCCTTTCCTCAACAGAACTTTCTAGATATTGTTAATAATGCAAATAATAATATGAATAACTGTGTCATCTCAATTATTGATTTAATAAGATAAAATATTGTGCAGATGATACTGTGACAATAATATGAGATACTATGCAGCAACTACTGTGAAAATAATTGAATAAAACTGAGTAACTTCTTAAGTAATCATCAATAATTAGAGATACTGTACAATATCGTGTGCTACTGTTTAACCACGCGTATTACTGTACTTTTATCACCGGGTATTTCAGCAGTTAACGGTAAAAGTTTTACCGTTATTTTTATAAAAAGGTTATTTCTGTCGCTTTCTATATCCGACAGTTATGCTGTTATGTGGGATCCAACAATGATTGTGCCGTTGTATAGATATTTCCCGACAAAAAGAAATTCCCGACCAAACGAATATTTTATAACAACTTGCTTGCTTTGCAAAATTTGCACATATCACCCATACTATACCATTATATCAAATCATACCTTATTATTCAAAATAACATTTAAAGAAAATTAAATCTTTATTCATAAAAAAGTTCGGGTCTTACAACCTCCCCTTCTTATGAAATTTTATCCTTGAAATTGATGTACGTACCTGGTTTGTCGAAGAAGTGAGGATACCTTATTTTCATGTCAGATTATAACTCCCAGGTCATTTCCTCAATATCGTGGTTTCTCCATAAAACTTTGACTTGAGGTATAAGCTTTGGGCATAGAATATGTTCCTTCTTATCTAAAATTTTAACAAGTACCTCTTCAAATGTTAAATATTTTGCTATCTCGTCTGGTTCTAATTTAATAATGTGGTTCGGGTCTTCTACATATTTATGTAACATAGATATGTAAAAAATATTTTAAACAAGAGACATACTTGGCGGTAAGGCGAGTCTATAAGCCACAGTTCCTACTCGGTCGAGGATTTCAAATGGACCGATGAATCGAGGATTGAGCTTTTTTCTATTTCCAAATCTCGTAACTCCTTTCCATGGAGCAACACGTAACAACACATGATCTCCAACACTGAATTCCATGTCCCTTCGTTGAAGATCAAGATAACTCTTTTGTCGATCTTATGAGGTTTGTATACGTTGCCAGATCATTTGATTCTTTTTCGTAGTCATGCGTAACAATTCTGGTCCCAATAACGTTGCTTCACCCACCTCATCCCAGCATACTGGAAAATGACACCTTCGTCCATACAACGCCTCAAATGGAGCCATGCCTATACTTGCTTTATAATTGTTGTTGTAGAAGAATTCCACTAATGGCAAGTATTTGTCCCAACTTCTTTTGAAATCTAGTACGCAGAGTCTCAATAAATTTTAAAGAGTTTGAATAATCCTCTCCAACTACTTGTCCGTCTGAGGATGATATGTAGAACTAAATCGTAAATCTGTGCCCATAGCTTTCTGTAAATTGACCCAAAATCGTTAAGTGAATCTAAGGTCTCGATCAGAAACTATGGATACTGGCATACCATGTAGTCTTCCAATCTCATTTATGTATATACGAGCAAGACGTTCAAGTGAATATATTTCTCGCATAGATAAGAAATGAGCAGACTTGGTTAATATATCGACAATGACCTAGATTGCATCTATGTCTTGAGAAACCTTGGGAAGAACAGTAACGAAATCCATATTAATGTGCTCTCACTTCCATTCTAGAATTTCAAGTGGTTGCAATGGACCTTATTGGAACTTGATGCTCTGCCTTGACACGTTGACAAGTTAAACACCTAGAGATAAACTCTATGATCTCTCTCTTTACATATTACTCCACCAAAATGTATGTCGAAGATCACGATATATTTTGGTACTTTCAGGATGGATTATAAATGGTGTATTGTGTGCCTCCATCGTGATTTTATACTTCAAATCAGAGTTATTAGGAACACAAAGTCTGGAGTTGACTCAAAGTATTCCTTCTTTATCGATTCTTACTTTTGGAATAACACCTTCTTGTACTTTCTTCCTCATACATATCAGCTCCAGGTCTGTAGCTTGAGCAACTTTAACTTTGTCGATCAAAGACGGTTCTACTAATATATTTGACATCATCACGTGGGTCCCTAAAGTTTATAACTCTATCTCCATCCTTTGTAAGTTACACAAAATGGGCTTTTGTGTTGACAATATCGCACTCGTATCCGCATATGATCTTCTACTCAATGCGTCAGCTACCATGTTCACTTTTCTAGGATGGTATTGAATGGTATGGTTGTAATCTTTTAATAGCTCAAGCCATCATCGTTGCCGCATTTTGAGTTCCTTTTGGATAAAGAAATATTTGAGGCTTTTATGATCTATATACATCTCCACTTTCTCCCCATACAGGTAATGTCATCAGATCTTTAGCACGAAAATGGCTGCTGCCAACTCTAGATCATGAGTAGGATAATTCCTCTTATATTCTTTGCGTTGTCGTGTGGCTTAGGCTATGACTTTCCTATGTTACATGAGAAGAAATCCTAAACCTCTGCCTGAAGCATCATTGTAGATGAAAAATCCCTCTGAACCAGATGGTATTATCAGAACAGGTACTGAAATGAGTCTCTTTTTAAGTTCTTGGAAACTCATCTCATATTCCTCGCTCCATCTAAATTTTATATTTTTTCGAGTCAGCTGAGTTAATAGAGTGATAATTCGAGAAAATCCTTCCATGAATCTCTGATAATACCAGCTAAGCCCAGAAAGCTACGTACTTCGGTTACTGACTTAGGTTGATCCCAACTTTGTATTGCTTCAATCTTTGTCGAATCAACTGATATTCAATGTTTTGATATCACGTGTCCAAGGAATGCTACTTCCTCAAGCTAGAACTCGTATTTCTTCAACTTGACATGTAGCTTGTTTTCACGAAGCATTTGGAGTATCAACCTCAAGTGTTGCTCATATTCTTCATGACTTTTGGAGTAGATAAGAATGTCATCAATAAAGACAATCACAAAATGATCCAAATATTCCTTGAATACTTGGTTCATCATATCCATGAAGGCAGCAAGAGCATTAGTCAATCTAAAAGACATGACTAGGAATTCGTAATGCCCGTACCGAGTTCTGAAACCAATTTTTGGAATGTCAATAGTTTTAATTTTTAACTAATGATATCCGGAATGAAGATCGATCTTTGAAAAGAATTTAGCACCTTGCAACTAGTCAAACATGTCATCAATGCGATGTAACGGGTACCTATTTTTGACGGTGACAAGATTTAACTCTCGATAGTCAATGAAAAGTCGCATACTCCCATCTTTTTTCTTTACGAATAAAATAGGAGCACCCCAAGGAGATGTACTAGGACGAATGAAACTGATGTTTAACAGTTCCTACAGTTGTATTTTTAACTCCTGAAGTTCAATAGGAGCCATTCGATATGGTGTTTTGGAAATGGGTTTTGTACCCGGTTCAAGGTCAATACAAAATTCGATTTCACACTCTGGGGGTAGGCCAGAAAGTTATTCAGGAAATACGTCAGGAAATTTTTTAACAATAGAAATATCATTCAAATCTGACGTATTTTTGTTTAAATTCGTGACATGGGCTAAGAAAGCTTGACATCTATTTTTCAATAAACGAATGACTTTATGGCTTGATATGACAGTGATTGACTTTAGTGGTTTGGTTGCTTGAATTCGCATAATTGGTTAGTTAGGAATATGAAAGCTAACAACCTTACGAAAACGATCAATTTTAGCATGATGAGTAGTGAACCAATCAATCCCTAAAATCACATCAAATGCAAGTATTTTCAAAGAGTTGAGACCAACAGGTAATGTGAAAGTGTTAATTTGAATCAAACAAGATTTATAAATAGTGGATGTAATGAAGTTTCTCCCAACGGAGTTTTAACAGATAAGTCAAAGTCTAATTTCTCTAGAGTCAAATTTAAATGTTAACCACAAGCAGATGAAATAAAAGAATGGGTACAATCGGTATCTAATTAGGTATAGACTTCAGAAGAGTTTATGATTAGCTTACTCGTGATAACTTCATTCGGGTTCCTAGCTTTTTGAGAGCTCACGACAAACGCTCTTCCCTGAACTACCGACTTTGACTTGTCTAGGACAACCTTTGGTGTCACCATCCCAACTGGACTTGACTTTGCTGCACGACAAAATCAAACTCAGTGACCTTCTTTTCCGTAATTGAAACACACTTTGGGTTGCTGCGTATAGTTTGGACTGATGTGTCCCTCCTCTCCGCATCTATAGCATACGACCGGTGGTCGTTCTCCTTCCTTAAAAACGGGTGCTGATGCTTATGTCTTTCTATCATTATTGAACATTCTCTTTTTGAAATTTCCACTTGACTCATTTCTTCTATTATCTTGGCCAGGATTACCACCTAAGTGGTTACCATTTCTGGCATGATAATTTTCTCCGTGTTTGTTATCACCGCTTCGATGATTGTTTCCACTGGTATGACCATTATCGTTTTGTCGCTGTTATCTTTTGGTTGGGCTGACTCATTATCACGCTCCAATAACTGAGCCCTATCCAGAACATCTGAATATAAACAAAGTTTGTGAGAAATGAGGTATTGACAAATTTCGGGCTTTAAACCTCGCAAAAACATTAGCGTCATACGCTCCTCATTATCTACCAAATCAGATGCAAACCGGGATAACTCGATAAACATTGCCTTGTATTACGATACGGTCATATTATTTTGTTCCAGCTTGATGAATTCCACTTCCTTCATGTGACGAATACTTTCAGGAAAGTACTCGTCGTTGAACAATTCCTGGAACTTCTCCCAAGACATCTTCAGTGCGGAAAGATGAGTACGTTTTACAGATTTCCACCAGTAATCTACCTCTCCTCGCAACATAAAGGTGACGAAGGGAACCTTTTGCTCCTCTGAGCATTCCAGGGCATCAAATATCTTGGTGATCTACTTAATCCACGCCTCTGCTTTAAGTGGCTCTGGTTTTCCCAAAAACTCTTGCGGTCCCAGCTCCTTGAATTGCTTAGTAGTGACCAGCCATGAGTTGTCATTGTTTCCACCTGCATTTTAAACATGATTCTCTCTCGTTTGGTGTTGCATGAATTGCAGAAAGCTTCTAAACATCCAATCGTTCATCATTTGGTCGGTGTTGTTGTGTACATGAGGATTATTGCCTTCTTGATGCACATTATCCTGGTTATTAATTGGCAGTGTCTCAACGGTCTCATGTGCTCCATTGCTTTTCTCAAAATTTTCAGATGTCATTCTCAAACACTGCCACAAATCAAGGGTTAATTGACATGCCACATATTATTCCATATTCCGACCGACCAATTAAATAACAAATAAACTTAGGTAGGACACACTAGCGAAAGATTTACTCGTCTCTCCCCTTCTAGCTCTAGCCTCAGATATCCGTCAGGGATCATATCGCTAAGCTTTAATACCCACTGTGACGCTCCCAAAATAGCTCTACACAACCCATTCTGAGTTGCCAAATACAATGTACATAATTTAAACACAAACTTTATTTATACAACTATTGAACTGTCGTGCAAAATACGACGAAACATAAACTGTGAGTTGTAAAACAATTATTGTCTCATAGACAATATCCAAACTCAAAATAAGTTCTCATTATAATTATTATCACAGTATTTTATAGAATAGTGAGGACTACTATAGCCACCATCTTGGACCATTACTTTATTCCCTGACTAGTCCTAACTATATTCTCATTTCCTGAAGAGAATAATAAAAGAAAAGGGTGAGCTCAACTAACCCAGTAAAGAATATTATGACTAAGATAATGTAGAATAAATTATCCTTAGTCCTCAACAGTGTAAAAACTAATAGAGTACAATAGACAACTAGTTTAGATCAACAACTGCAACGAAACAAGCAATCCATTAGAAGAGTTAAGTAGAGCATGATATCTACTATCTTCTATGATTTAAAAGTTCATCATCAATATTTTTGTCTCTGTAACACAACTCAATAAATATTTCACATCAACGAATTATCTATGCACTACAAGCCAACGATATTTGTTTGTATCGCCAGTGGCCATGATCATGCCAAACACCTGTCCATTTATGCATTACGGGCCAAAGAGGACTTTCACCACATCATTTATCTATAACATTACAGGTAATGATTATACCAATACACAATTCATGGTCATAATCATACCGATCAACAGTCCATCTATGCACTACGGGTCAAAGATGATTTCACCACAATATAAGTATGATGATGATGACAATGATGTAAGAGTCAATCAAATGAGATCAAGGATAAATATTAAAGATTTATAATTCAATTTATCCAGAGTTTAAGAATGTCCAAATTATCAACATGATAATTAATTGTGGAGTAAATTCAAGAATGATATTCATGTATCAAAAATGATTTGGACATAAAAAAAACTAATTTTATCGTGAATAGTAACCCGTGAATAGTACTCGAGTGAATAGTATCCTATGAATAGTACCCCGGCATAAAAAGATTAAAATTTAATGAGAAAGTTAAAAAAAATATTTTCGTGGAACGATACTAGATGAAGCACAAAATTTAAGGATATTCTACTAATTTCATGGAGTATAGAAGCAATACTTATCAAAATAAGTGTAGATTTATGAATATGAAATGAAATAATATTACTTACATACTATAGAGTATGGAAGAAAATAATTTTTCTTACGAATATTGAACGAAAATAATATCCCTTACTAAAAAAAATATCCTTTATGAATATTTTATGACAACTTGCTTACTTGTAAAATTTTCATATATCACCCATAACTATAATATTATATGAAATCACACCTTATTATTCAAAATAATATTTAGAGAAAATTAAATCTTTATTCATAAAAAGTTGGGGTCTTACATCACGGGTGAACAGTCGAGATTTCACGGGCGCAGAAATTTGGCGAAAATCTAATTTTTACTATTCATTACTGTGCAATAAAATATTTTAATAAAATATAAAACTTTATATAAAATATAATATATTCTGTTTATAATCTAATAAAACAAATAACTTTATACATAATATAAAAAGTATTATGTTTTATATAAAAAATTTTCTATTTTATTACTATTATAATAATAATAAAACTAAATTGAGATAACTTTCTACCGGCGATTTTGAAAAATGAGTAAGTGGGGGTCCATGTAATAAGCCAAACTTACAACAAATACTTCATGAAAATTCTATCTATTTATATCAAAAGTTGAATAAATATTTACCATAAAACACTTATCTTCAATAAACACATTTTTAATCTTTCAACAATTAATCATCATTAATATTATAACTCACAATATTGACAACCAGATTATTCCCAATAAAGAGGGGGCTTTTTGACAAGGACTTTTCCTTATTGGCAAGTAAATAAATAACCTAACCCCTTTCCTCGATAGAACTTTCTAGACATTGTCAATAATGCAAATAATAATATTAATAATTGTGTCGTCTCAATTATTAATTTAATAATGTAAAATAATGTGCAGATGATACTATGACAATAATTGAATCAGTAATATGAGATACTATACAACAACTATTGCGGCAATAATTGAATAAAATTGAGTGACTTCTTAAGTAAACATCAATAATCAGAGATATTGTATAATACTTTGTGTTACTGTGCAACCATGCGTATTACTGTACTTTTATCACCAGGTATTTCAAAAGTTAATGGTAAAAGTTTTGCTGTTATTTTTATAAAAAGGTTATTTATGTCGCTTTCTATATCCGACAGTTATGTCGTTATGTAGGGTCCACCAATAATTGTGTCGTCGTACGAATATTCCCCGACCAAACGAATATTTTATAACAACTTGCTTACTTTGTAAAATTTGCACATATCACCCATATTATACCATTATATTAAATCATACATTATTATTCAAAATAACATTTAGAGATAATTAAATCTTTATTCATAAAAAAATTGGGGTCTTGCATATATATATATATATATATATATATATATATATATATATATATATATATATATATATAATAGAAAGCATAAAACTTTAAAATATCTTACAGTGGGCTGCCAAGAAGACTTTAGATAGCTTTCTAGGCCTAAAAACTTGGTTTCCACCGGTTAAACTTTAGTATGTTACAGAACACGAGCTTACAGGTGTTTAGAAAGAAGAATCACTCAATTTGGAGCACTCTAGCAGGGGTTAAAGGCTAAAATGGGCAGAGTTTTCTCTCTTTTCTTCTTATTTATTTCAAATGAGCTGCCAAGAGCTTATATTTAAAGACCAGATGGTCGCGGGTCAACCTGCGGTAGCCTCGGGTTAACCTGAGGCAGTCGCGGGTCTACCTACGGCTGCCGGGGCTTCCTTGTGCTTTGCGGGTCTCGTCGTCTCGAAGTTTGTGCATTCAAGCTACGCGTTATCTGCTCGAACCTTCATAACTTTGAGTTCGGGCATCCTGTAAAGGAGTGATATACCTTTTCAGAAAGCTATTGTCGAGAGCTACACAATGATATGGGATTAGAGTTTGTCTAAAGCCGAGAAGATGGGTCCATGACCAGATCTCCAAATCTTCATTGTTTATCCGTTGTGTTATCTTGTGCAATAGTCACTCGAGATTTGAGCAATGGTTCTTGTGGGACATCTTGGTACGCAGTTTGAGTTAAATTGTGTTGAGACGATGTTGATGTGATGTTGACATGGCAAAATGACCATGTTCCCCTCCCGGGGTTATCTCCGGCTTTGGCGCAATTGTAGTAGTCATTTCTCAAGGTTTTCTCTGAGATTGGGCTGCAGTTGATTTTGAATGTTCTCAGGGTTATCTCTGAGGTGGGCTTGACCTCCCGGGGTTATCTCTGGGGTGTGTACATTATCTCCCGGGTTGGAGCTGACTTTTTTGAGGTCATCTCCTAAACTTCAAACTGGATCCATAGGGGTTATTTCTGAGGTTGAAATTGGATCTCCCGGGGTTATCTCCGGGGTTGGAACTGGATCTCTTGGAGTTATCTCTGAGATTGAAAACTGGATCTCATGGGGTTATCTTCGGGGTTGAAACTGAGTTGACTTCCAGGGTTATCTCTGAAAGGTGATTTTGCCCTCCTACAGGGTTAGTAACAAGAATGCAAAATTTTGAGTGTCTACAGATGTCCCTCTTTATCATATTCATGCAATGTAATGGCATGGATAGGATAATGACTACTAGACACTTGAAATATGACAAGATAACAATGATGCAAATGTAATGCAGCATGATGTAATGTTATGCTGAATGTTGTTTGTTGGAATGATTTCCAACGGGTGATAACTGACTACTCTGTCATTTTTTGGGGGGATGGAGTTGTCAATGATGGCTCTGTTGAATCGCTTTGATGTCTAGTTGATCAATAGTTTACAATGCTTTCACCACCGGAACCTCCCGATGCTACGTTGGGGTTATCACTAGCGATTTGAAATGTCTATCAGTGTTATCTGAGCCTGATTTACTGACAAGCCGCAGAGATGTCTTCAATATCCCTGCAGTGGAGGTTTCCTAATGATTGAGACCACAAGATGATGACATTGGGTTATCACCAACGTCTTTAATCATTTGGAAATGCTTTCCACCGAAAATGTTCTTCTCTTTTGTATGCGACTCTTGGGGATTCCATTCTAATCGCTGGGGATCTGTATAAGAGATTCCATCAACGGTCTTCCCTGATGAAGATGGTTTTCCATGGTTTGTACCGTCAGGTTTCTCTGACGCTTCGTTGGAGTTATTGTCAACGGTTCACAATGTCAGGGATGCCTGACCCTCGTTGAAGTTGCTTTCAACGACTTGCATTATCAAACCCTTTTCGATGCTTCGCTGGAGTTATCGCCAATGACTTGTAATTTTAGGGTTGCCTGACCCTTGTTGATATAGCTTTCAACGGCTTAGGAAGTCTAAAATCTCTGATAAGGATGTATTTTTGATGAGATATACTCTTGATGAGTTTGTATGCTTTTGATTGTAATCACAATCCCCAGTTGATGGCATCGAACCTTCGCGATGTGTTGACGAGGGCCACTTTCAATAGTTTTTATCATCAGCTTTCTAAACCCTATATCAGAGTGAATACCAATGATTGATATGTAGACCCGTAGTTTGGTCTCTGACATCAGGATTTCAGGCTTTTCTGCTTAATACCGTAACACCTTTTTTTTGAATTTGACTTTTCAGCTTCTGGGACCTACTTTACAACTCAAATTTGATTGAGTCGGAGGGGGTAGGGACCACCCTAGGTAGTCGTAGGTAGACACATGGCTACCGTGGGTTAACCCGCGACCACCCTTGGGTTATAACTCACCTCATATCCCTTTCAGAAGTCATTTTCAAGTTAAAGCCACACAGAGAATCCGATATTTATTCTTTAGATCTACTGAGTTCAGGATGCTTCCTGTAAAATCCATCATCGTATAATCGTTCTGCACTATCCTGGTAACGTTTACATGTTTTCTTTTCCAGTTTTGACCGTGGAAAGTGAGATATCATATAGAATGCTTCAAAACACATAGTAGTGAATATGCATGCTCATATGACTTGATAAAAATTATTTAACGCAATAAATGTTAGTATTTTACCATGCTGAACGTATTGATGTGAAAAAATTAACTTTTGAAACAGTCAATTGGCACCCTTTTCTGCTATTTTTTTCATCCTATTTGGAGGACAAATGAGCAAAGGTTTTGAAGCAAAGTAATCTTGGCAATTAGGCTATCCTTATGGATATGACTTTGATATTTTTTCATGCAATTAAGATGTTTATGACTTTGAGTTGGTGTGTAACTGAATGGCCACCTAGTCATGCCTATGTGCATGTGGATAGTCCTTTTTACAAAGGAAACTATGGCAAAAAAATTTAACGAGTCTAGGCATTGAATGATCATGCATTTTTAACTTTACTGTTGATGTTTGTTAAAGTAATGCATGGATGCATATAGCTATGAACTGAATTTAATGAGCTCTAGGTTAGAATTTACCACACCATTTTCTAAGGTGATTTGGAGACTTTTGTCCGGATATATGGATCTAGACTAATCGAGTAGCTCCCGTTGGACCTCTTCAGGTGTAAAGAGGAGAGCTTTAGATGTTCCTCGGCCACACCCAGCCCGACAGCCTCATCGGTTGATTGAGTTAGTGATTCATCTTATCTGGGTTGAGAGACTGGATGCCGAGGATGATGAGGAGGACGTACCCATTGCGGATCGTGCTCCTTATTCTTCCATTCCCCGCAATGAGCTTCTAGCTATAAATGTGACGATTCCAGAGCTTCTACATGATTTGAGTCATCACCACTCGATCTATCTTCAAGCGAATGAGGTAATAGCAGTGTTGATCTTCCTTTTCCCTTTTGTGGGGGCTAGAGTTCTGATTTTGATTTGCACTTTGATGAAGGTTCCCGGCTTTATGTAGCCCATAGGGAACTAGTTTAGCATACATTCTCTGTACCAGACTCTCCATCCAGAGTACCAAGAGATTGTTCATGCATGGGACTTCGAGGCTTTCTTTTACGTACTTCCCCGTCGTTGTCCCTGGGGTTATATCAGGAATTTGTCTCAGTGATGGTTTCACTAGACACAGTCTCTCTATTTGTTGGATTGTGAGGTGATGATGACACCGATGGATTGGCGATTCATCATTAGAGTGGAATTTTTAGGGGCGCTAGTACCTTTGGTGGCTGACATTTCCTCGACTGACATCAGTTTTTTGTTGGGAGTCCTGGCCACGACGCTCAAGGGTCGAACAGTCCGTTCTGGTCCCTTTAGTGTAGATGCCATTAGTGGGGCTCTGACTGAGCCATTGCCTGATGATCAGATGGTTAGGGATCGCATCCTTTGGCTATTGTTTATGATCATCCTTAGGGGTTATTTCATGGCTGATAACTCTTCGACGATGTCATTCACTTTAGTCAATGCCACTCGGGAGGTGGACCGTATCAGAGAGTTTTATTGGGGCTCCTACACCTTTGTCTACTTCCTCAAGGGGATGCGCCTACGCTCAGAGGGCGTGACAAAGGCTTGGTTAGGGGTTTACCCATTCCTACTGGTGAGCATTTTCCCTTTTGATTTCCCTTTTTTGGGTTGCTAGCTTGACTGACCACATATATTTGATCTTGGTATTTGCAATTTTGGGCCTACGATAGGCTCCCATGTCTTCGTCCCATTGGCATGCTAGGTTTGCACACCTATCCACGGGGACGGCGATGGCATTACTCCACTTTGGCGGAGGTTCCTGTAGTTGAGTGTTTCACCCATTCTCACATACAGTTGGAGTTATTGACCGCAGATGTCATTACATGGGTTCTTTACTCCGAGGACCACTTGACAATTGGTTTCGAAGGTGGTTTCCAGACTAGTGTCGAGTATGTATTATCCACCCGTCAGATTCCTCTCCTTATTGATGGAGGTTGGGAGCTCTATTTTGGAGAGTGTGCTATTAGGAGCACTACATGAGAGATTTACATTCCGGTCTTTCCTCTAGTTAGGCGTCATTGGCCTTTGTCGCAACCGATCCTTGAGATTCCATTGATGGGCGCGGATGGCTTTAGTTTGTCAGAAGGACCCTTTACTTAGGAGGCTTCTTACCGCTGGTAGTTCCCTCGCACCATTGGAGCTCAGACCCGTGCCACACAGTTTATGGGGGATATGGTTCCTAGCTCCGTCATGATGATATATTGGATTGCCTGCGTCCGGGAGCCTACTCATTTGACGGATATTGAGAGTTTGACTCAATAGTTAGACCGGACACATTTTTTATCCAGCATTTGGGCAGAGATCCATCAGAGGCGGATACTTTTGATCCTTCCAACTCTGGGGCTGGCCCTTCAGGTGGCCTATATTCAGATGGTTTTGCCAGAGCAGATCCTCCGTTGTATCGGTCTGATATCCCTTCTGGCAGAGATTCAGTAACTAAGGAGGAGTTACACCAGATGGACAGATTAAATGATGTGGATATCAACACCATTGAATTCTTCTGACACATTTCTTGCTATTTCTTTTGATAGGCCTTTGTTAGATATTGGGCGGTTGTGCCCCAGTTCTCGTTATATCTTTTGATAGGCCTCTGTTATATGTTGGGCGCTTGTGCCCCATTTACCTGTATTTTTTTAGTTGTATACAAAGATGATGTACTTAGGAATGTATGTCTAATGCTTTCTATTCCCTACATCATATTGTCATCTGTCATTTATCATGCATGTATTATGTTATGGATATGTATTTCCAGAGATGAGTTTAGCATTGACCCCTGGATGGTCTTATGATACGACTCTATAGATGTCTCCATCCACTGTTAGCCGGATTAAGCATACCCCACCTATGTTGGTGGCCTCTTCCTTGAGATCGTGGTATGGAAGTTTATCTTCCCTGGATCGGGTGACAGTTGATCATTTGTTGAGGCACTCTATGACCCTCCTGACATTTTAAGTTCCGCCATAGAAGGCATGCTTGAGCATTGGATACCAGATAGACAGATGTTCAGATTTGATACCCATGAGTTGACTCCTACATTGGAGGAGTATGAGCTTCTTACAAACTTGCCATTAGATCGACCTTGTACTCGGATGGTTGTCGGTGACATGAGCCGACAGTTTATGACCTTAACAGGCTTGAGGCATAGAGGTACCCTAGACGAGATTTCCTCGGGGCATGTAGTGTCCATGGGTTTCTTAATTGGCAAATTGGGGTCGTTGGACAGCTATCTGCTATACTCCAGGGACTTCACCATTTCTGAGGGTGATTGGCATGTCTCCCGTGTAGACATATTCTTGATGTGCATTGTGGCCTTTATGTACATGCCGTTGTACATAGACCGTCTGTATATCGGCGTGATTATGGTAGTCCGTGCTCTAAGGGAGGGTCATACCATATTATCGATGATTTTGGTAGAGACCTTGAGGTCGGCCATTGTTTGCCATACCCATTCAGTGGGGGGTTTTCATAGGCAGTGCGGTCTTGTTGTACGTGTGGTTTATGACACACTTGAGACCGATTGGCACCTTCAAACGCCATGAGTACTATTTTTCCCATGAGATAGCCATGTCATATTCCTTTCAGCCGGCTGAGTGTATAGACGCAACATCATGGTTGACTTTCTTGTCGGGAATCGCAGACCCATTTGATAACTTGCCATGTTCAGGGCTCAGCTCTCCCTATAGCTTTATCACTCATGTAGTTGGGATGAACTATCTTCCCCTCGCCAGTTTGAGGGGGTAATCACATATCATCCACTAGCTATCATAGCACAATTTGACCAGTTTCAGGATATTCCTCCCTTTGACGGGGTAGTGGGTCAGAGATTGTCATCTCAGTTTCTATTAGCGAAGGATTTGTCCAGGCTTTATGACTGTTGGACTCATCGAGAGATGGCTGACTTTTTGACTAGCCACCCGGGTCCCTCTCCAGAGTATTCTGCATGGTTAGAGGTAGAGATTGCATCGACTAAGGTTATATCCTCAGAGTCGGGTATTGATTCTGATGATGGGGAGCATATGGAGTACCCTGATTCTCCCATTGAGGTTGAGCTGTTTACTGGTTCGTTAGTAGCTCTGGTTGATTCCCCAGTATTCCCACTGACGTGGCTCCATATTATGTAGAGTATTTAGAGCAGAGGTTACATTTGATGACGTTTGAGAGGGATCAGGCTAGGACCTTGATGTTGACCACCCTTTCTGATAGAGATGCCACTCTTATTGAGAGAGATGATGCTCTAGCTAGCAGGGATACCGTTGTTGTTGAGCGGGATGTGGCTCGGTTATCTAGGGAACTTCTAGCAATATATGTGATGATTCCAGAGCCTCTGCATGATTTGAGTCGTCACCCCTCGATCCATCTTCATGTGAATGAGGTAATAACCGTGTTGATCTTACTTTTCCCATTTGTGGGGGCAAGGGTTCTAATTTTGATTTGCACTTTGATGCAGGTTCCTGGCTTTACATAGCCCAGATGGAACTGGTTTAGCATACATTCTCTTTACCAGACTCTCCATCCAGAGTACCAAGAGATTGTTCATGCCTGGGGCTTCGAGGCTTTCTTTTCCATCCTTCCCCGTCGTTGTCCCTAGGGTTATCTCAGGGCTTTGTCTGAGTGATGGTTTCACCAGATCCAGTCTCTCCATTTCTTGGATTATGAGGTAATGATGACACCGATGGATTGGCGATTCATCACTGGAGTGGAGTTTTCAGGGGCGCCAGTGCCTTTGGTGGCTGGCATTTCCCCGACTGTCGTCAGATCCTTGTTAGGAGTCCCAGCCACGGCGTTAAAGGGTCAAACAGTCCGTTCTGGTCCCTTGAGTGTAGATGTCATGAGTGGGGATCTAATTGAGCCATTTACTAATGATCGGAGGGTTAGGGATCGCATCCTTCGGTGATTGTTTCTGATCATCTTTAGGGGTTGTTTCCTGGTTGATAACTTTTCGACGATGTCATTCGCTTTAGTTAGCGCTGTCAGGAATAAGCATGTGAATGATATTCCTATTTAATATGATTTGATTATGATATATATGAATGAATATACAAGTATGCTTGCATTAAGAAAAGTTGTAAAGTCCTTTGATAGATAATAGAAACATATGTACAAGGACTTAGAATGAATTGATCAAATGTGTTAGGCTGATCCTACATAATCAAAATAGCTTTGTAAAGTCCTTAAAAAGAAATGATGTACAAGGACTATAAATATAGAAAGATCAAGCTTGTTAGGTGGATCTTATGATGTAATAGATAGGCTTGTCTGATCGCGAGCACTGCACCAGAAATCGTAGTCTGCCAGGAGAGTCAAGGAAAACTCGAGAGCTGTCAAGGAAGAATCGTAGTCTGCAAGATAGTAGATCTCGGAGTTCGTAGACTGCCAGAAGAGACAAGGAAGGATCGTAGTGTGTCGAGCAACACTTCCTTGGAGTCGTAGCCTGCTGAGGAAGTCATGTACAGAATCATAGAGATAGCCTGCCTACGAGCCGACCGAGCATCTGCCGGAGTGAAGTCAAGAATCATAGACTATACTCGGAGTCGTAGAGTCTACTAATCGTATCAGAGGCAGAGATCGTAGTCGAGCAAGATTAGATGAAAACAACAAGCACAACGATAGAAATCGTAGAGTGTCAAGATCTGATCTCGGAGTTGTAGTGTCTACACAGCCGAAGCAGAATTGTAGAGTGTAGAACTGAGACTTCAATAGATGTGCTCACAACGCCAAGGCAGAATCGTAGAGCAAACACGATTCTCAATAATTGAGCACTCCCAGAATATCCAAAGGAACAAAGCCCCTGTTGGTACTGCAAAGATACATCCCACCTAAAGGAATCCACAGAGCACTCAACGAATGGCATGTAAGCTAACAGAAGATCTAAGCACCAACTCAATCAACATCCAGATTTAGTTGTGAAGCCATTCGAGATGAAGTCTTCCACAAGTTGATCAGAAGAAGACTTCAGTGACTGACTAAGGAAAGTCAGCAAGTGCAGTAGGTGTCAAGTAAAAAGAAGACGACGATCCTGAAAGCAACCAGGATCGTAGTGTTTGCTAAACGAAGAAGGAACTGATGGAGTGTACAGAAAGATACTGGTTAGCCTCTGAAGAACAAGGCTAAAGTGATTAAGCATTGGGTCAGTCCATTGATGATAAGTGAACGGGAGATCATAAGGAGAAAGCGAGCTAGACACGCCACAAATCTGAAGTGTCTTGCTATTCAGAAGGGGCCAGAACAAAGAGTCAAGCCATCAGTATCTGAGAGCAGTCGAAGCAAACAGATGTGTTGAAGCACTGCACAAGAGAAGGAAGAGGTGTTCTACATTGAAGATCCAATCAACACTCTTCAAGATCGTAGTGTTGTCTCTACCTGTCAACTAGACACTACGATCAAATCCAAGAAGACATGCATCAGAATCGTAAAGTTCAAACAACTAAAGATTAAAGCATTGGCAACGGTTCAATCTGAAGATTGATATTCGAATAGAGCTTATTGAGAGCATCGTTGCAAAAGGACAACCTCTGATCGAGAAATCAAAAGGGGGAAATGAAGTTAATTCCCTGCCCGAGACATCAAAGTGACATATTTGACGGGGTAGGTCAAACAGTAGACTGCAGTGTCAGAAAGTCATGTCTTATAACATCTGCAGTTTGCACCAAACAACTCGAGCTCTGTGAAGCAATTCAAAAAGCTTTTAACAGCTACTTTCCAATGGGAAGATTGGGAAGGAGTATAAATTAGCAAGAGCTTCAAAGATCAAAGGTTGCTGGAGTTGATGAGTTTGGAGAAATGGTGGACGGATCTAAATAACGTAAAATAGTGAGTGACCAATGAAGGTCCAAAGGCTCACTATACGATCCACCAAGAACACTTAGAGATAAACAAATAAAGAAGTAGAAGCGAGAGTTCTACAATGTAGAAGTGAGAGCTCTACTACAAGAAGAGTGTTTTGAACTGCCAAGAGAAAGAAGAGCATCAATGTCATCTTGATGTCCATCATGGGAAGACTCTAAGTACCAGAGAGAGGAGCTTGAGTCTCTGAACCAGTTAAAATCCCTTATGTCTTTTACTTTATGTCATTGACATTATGTACATTAAATACTATAACTGCTATGTATGTTTTAACTGCTTACAACCGAACTAACTCTAAGAACAATGTATGTGTGATTATGAATATATCAATGAAGGGGATCTTTTACTTATTCCGATGTGCTTGAAAAGATTCTTATGTTTGTCATATGTTAAATCATTAGCAATACAAAATAAATGAGAAAAGTATTTGAAATCGAAAAGGATCTATTCAACCCCCCCTTCTAGATCTATATTGTGCCTAATGGGAACTAACAATTGGTATCAAAGCAGGTTCTCATGCTATATTCAAAAGCTAATCGGTTTGAGTCTGATCCTAGGCACAAACATTGTTCTAAACTTAGTTTAGTAGTAAATCACTTGTTATAAGCAGATGAGCTCACACGTTGGAAATATTGTGAATTGGTAAATGTGTATATACACCTGAAGCTGCTCAGATTGGTCCATGTTCTTGATTGCCATATCAACAACACCAATCTCTGCCCACAGTCAATCTTGGTGTCTGAAGACCAGGCTAGGAAGCTCAAGAGACATCAACAGAAAAGAGTCAAACATCCACCAGCCTGAAAAGATGAAAAGGCCATACATGCTAAGAAATGCTTATTCAGAGAAGAAAGAAGAAATTCTCAAACATGTGTCTGGCCAACCAGCAGCTGGATGTAAACCTTGTGAACTCAAGGATGTCAAAGAACTAAAGATGATGAGATTCTCTTAGTTGGCATCTTCAAAACTATGACTGATTGATTGAAGGTCAACTAGAGCAACAAGCTGTTAGGAGCAAATGAGAAACTATACACATCAATGCCTAACCTCAGTATATCTAAGATAAATGACTGTTAAGAAACTGATAGCAGAAAGGTACGGTTCCTCACTAATATAATTGTGTACATCATGTTGCACCTCCTTATGAACTATAACAGTATCCTATCAAGAAATCATACTCTACCTAAAAAGGTGAAGAGAGAAAGTACACTGAGGTTGGAATCTCAAATGCTTACAAACTTTCTCTCCATCCAAGTTTTAGGTTGAAGATGACATCTTGAAAGAAATATGAAATGGGTCATAGGAACATCACAGGTTAAATTAATCTTATATGTAGTAATCTTTGCTAGTAGGTTAGTATGTATGTACAAACCAATGGTCTAAGTTTTTGATAACACACTGAGTATGAAAGTTCTACAAGAGTAACTTGAAGATTTGTAGAAACTGATCACCTCCACAAATCAACCAGATACACATAAGTAACAGTGTTGATTCTCACTCTGTGAATATTTAAACTCTGTGAACATAACCGAGCAAATGATGAAACCATCAAAGGGAAAGAATGTTTTATTAAAATGGCAAATCTTACACACACTCATCATCATGCATCTCAATATGTCATATCTAAATTAGTTACATGCATGAATATGATGGTTGGTGATCAATATGATGTTAATTCTAATATATGAGGAATAGGGATTTTTAAACTAACCTAGCAGGACCCATTTAACTATGGGTACCGAAATAGAAATATATCTAACCTGCAGGTACTTGGTCTATCTGACCACACTAAGGAATGATGAAGCAGAAGACTTCAAGCAATGAAAGATTCAACCAGCAGATGGCTTAAGACTGTTCAGAAATGATTCTGATAAAATTACTATATGTCACAACCTGTCCTTGAAGACCCGTTGAGCTAATCTGAATGAAGCTCACATAGTTGTTGATCATTATAAGGAAGCAGGCCATTCAACCAAAGATGAAAAGGGTCATATATGCTCAATCAGACCAAGCATATCATATGCGAAGAATCCTCAAGGAAGTTCACATCAGAGGATCATCGAGCACCAATCATGAGGAACTCATTATGGAAGCAGAACTTAGCAAGCACAAACTGTCAAATATAACTACGTTCGTAGTGCTTTCAAATGATCGTAGAATGATCCATCCTGGAGATATCAATGTCTACGATGTAAAGAGATTTAATTGACAGTGGTGATTCCAGTCAGAAGGAGATATACAAGGATGCCTCCTAATGCACATGAAGAAAAGGAAATCTCATCTCACTGAGAAGACAGTATAAACATGGGGAAGCAATAATCTGTTAAGGAACAACATCACTGAGATATACTATGAAGCAATGTAGCAGCTACAGAGTCCCAAAACTTTGCAGCTGATGAACCAAATAAAGATCCATAGTCAGTAAAAACGTCTCAAAACGTACTACTGATAACCTATCAGCCACCCAACTCAAAATCGTGGAGTGCCTACGATCAAACATCCGATCGTAGTGTAAGAGCAGGAGGACACCATGATTACAGCAAATACAATTATCTAAAGTTGTTAGAGGACCTCCTCAGCAGAAAAGGTCAAATGAGATATCAGTGCAAATCACTTCTAAAGTATTTCATCTGAAAAGCGCCTCAGGGACAAACCTGACCCTTAGCTCACTCTAAGAGGTTGGCCCTTCCTGAGCTACCTTAACCCTAAAGGATTTCTTAGTCAAGTTCATCTCAAGGACCAAGACAGTCAATGATTGTAGAGTAGAGTTTGAAGAGAACTCAACGATCGTGGTGCAACCTCAACGATTGTAGAAGCAAACTCGATGATCGCAGTCCGATCAGGATACACTAGCTCATGGTGAGCTTGAAAAACTAAACAATTGCTCAACTATTCAGAGTATGAGGAGATAAGGTCAAATACTAGTTGGAAAGATGTCCTGAAGATTCATCTCAGAAGTAAGTCCCCAACCCTTCATAAAGTACATCAATGGTTAAGCCATGCAGTTTCAAAATGAGGAGTAATGTCAAAACCATCCACTACAGCATCTCTCAAAAGAAGATCGTTGTGTCAACAAAGGGAAACGTAGAGTCCATAACTGGCTTACCATGCTACTCTACGAACCAAAATGGTTAATGGTCAATCCACGTCATTAACGCCTATTTATTTTATAAAGGGACATTAAACTTAAGAGTTAATGGGGGAGTTACAGCTCATTACTAGGCATCGTGCAACCAGTGGTTGGTTGACACATCACTGCTTATGTAGAGTCAGAAGGAACTGCCATAAAGATAAATTCAAAATCTACAAATAGTTATCAGAAACTATCGAACCTCTCTCTCTCCCATTTTCAAACCATAGAATCCTCTTCGACGCCAAAATTAATTAACCCTCCAGAGCCTTGCCCAAATCACAATCAGCTATCCCTCCTAAATGGCAGATTGGCGAGTTATCACTGGCATTCAGCTCGGAACCAAGTCGTTTGAGTAATCCAAAAAGAAGTTCAGAGACATTTTTGAACTTGTGAAGAAAGCTGGATTCTCATAATGTCTTGAGGCAAGCACTCGAGTATAGGCTAAACTGTTTAAGGAGTTCTACTCAAATGCATCCATAAATTCCAGAACCCTGCTGACAATCATTATATTCCTTATGATCGTAGAGTAGACTCTGATGGCAGAAGGATTATGGCTAAGGAGATGATCGTAAAGTCTGTTCACCCTACCAATGATGTTGATCAAGTCCAAAATGAGAAGCCTCCCTCGGCCCAAGCACTGTTTCCTGACATTCATTCATCCTCCAATAGCCATTGGCACTCAACGATTTTTTAAATTCTCACAACTTTTAAAAATCTATCCAAGGATGAAAATCGTAGAGTCCAATCTGATGCTCATCAAAAGCCTACCCAACCACACGACCAATTTCCTATAGAGCATGAACTATTGAAGAATTCTGATGAGTTGGTTGAGAAGATATCTCAAATCAATGAAGAGTCAAAGAAGTTGACAGCAGCAAGAGATAATTCAGTTCAAGATAGACTTCAAACCACTATGGCTAATGTATCTCTCAAAATCAAAGAGAGAGATCAAATCTATTTAAAGGCCATGCATGATCAGAAGGCTGAAGCTCTATGAGTAGAGAAGGCCAATGAAGAGCAAATTCAAGTCCTATCTGACAAGATTGACAACCTGAATCAGTCATTCTCCATGCAACTTGAGCTGAGCCAACAAGAACTCAAGATTGAAGTTGGTAACTCCTCTTATCTGATGGAACAGCTTATGTCCAATGTAAGACCCCGAATTTTATGAAATAAAAGTATTCAATTTTTCTTATAATTACTATTTAGTAAATGGTTAAATTGATAAATATTAAAGTTAAGGGTGATATATGAATTTTTTTTCAGAATACACAAGTGGTTATAAAATATTCATTGTTGTCGGGGAATATTCGCTTGGTCGTGGAATATTCTTACTGTCGGAGAATATTCGTACGACGGCGCAGTCTTTTGTGGGCCCCATAACGGAAAGCGATTGGATGAAAAAAACGACAAGAGTAAGTTGTTTATAAATAACGGCGTAGTTGTTATCGTTAACACTATTGGAATACCCGGTGGTTAAAACACAGTAATACGCGTTGTATTGCACCAATTATTGATTTTTACGTAAGAAGACATTATTCAATAATTGCTGCGTTGATATTTTATATTACTGTTATTTTAATAATTGTCACTACACAGTATTTTCTATTATCGGAGCAATAATTCATATTATCTGAATAATATTATTAGATAACATTATTGGAAATGTCTAGAAAGTTCTGTCTAAGGAGAGGTTTGGTCATCTAATTGCGCGCCAGTAAGGAAGAGATCCTTATTGGAAAGCCCCCTCTTTCTTGGGAACGGCTTGTTTGCCAGTACTGTGATTCTGTAATATTATTTGTGTATAATTAATTATTAATTTATATGATGAGAAAAATAATTATTTTATGTAGATATAGATGGAGAAAATTTTTAATGTGACAATTGTTGAAAATTAATATTTTAACTTTTTCGGATAAAATAATTCATTTAAATATATTATTTTAATAATATATTGATGGTGATATTTTTACAATGAATGTGGGATATATGAGTATATAAGGAGGAAGAGTATTTTTGTGGCATTAAATGATTAACACATGTTTTGTGTGTTGGTGGACACAATTCTTGACCGAAAATTTATTATAGACTGTAAAATCGTCCGTTTGTGGATTTCAGTCAATTTCTTTTTGGAATTTAGAAAAACTTTCTTCTGCAAAGTTGTAGAGAATTGAATTTCTTATAAAAACTCGCGAGATTCGAATTTTCTAATAAAAGGGCTATTTATTACGAATTATTGAAGTTTCGAATTATTGAGTCTGAATTGATTTTTGTTACAAAAATTGTTTAAAACATGTTTTGCATTTTTGGTGCATTTGTGTGAAAAATATGTTTTTGATGTGGTGGGCTAAGGAAAATTTGGTTATAAATATATTATTATATTCAATTTTCTACTTTGGTGTTCTAAGCAATTTCCTATAAATAGGTGCTTAGGTTAGAATTGAAAATCACACCAGAAACTGAAGTTTTCTCTCTATTTCTCTCTCTATATATCGAGCGTATTCTTGTGAGTATTTTGATATCTTGAGTATTGCTATACGGTGCAAGTTCATTCAGCGTTATTCCAGTCAGAAGTACTGCTCTTTTGAGGTAAGGGATTGTAAGGGATGGTAAGAGATTGTAAGGGATAGTAAGGGATAGTAAGGGATTGTAAGGAATTGTAAGGGATGTTATTTCTTCTTAAATGATATTATTTTTTTTCAATATCATTATGCCGAAGTATTGATCTGAACTTTTTATCAAATTTGGAACTTTACATGTCGGGGTTACTATTCATGAGTTACTATTCACGAGTTACTATTCATGAGTTACTATTCACGAGTTATTATTCATGAGTTAGTATTCACGAGTTACTATTCATGAGTTACTATTCACGAGTTACTATTCATGAGTTACTATTCACGGGTTACTATTCACGAGTTACTATTCACGAGTTACTATTCATGACAAAATTGGTTTCTTTTTCTAACTAAATTATAGTTGATTTATGAATATTACTCTTGAGATTAAAACTATATGTTGATCATATTATTTTAATTATCATATATAACATTTTTATAACCCTGATGTTGAATTTCTCTTTCACTTGAGTGTAAAGATGGGTAAATTATTGGTATGATCGTGACTGAGGAATATCTTTAGCATGTAGTGCAAAGATGAATTGTTAATTGGTATGATCATGACCATTGAATTTATAATTGAATATCTTTAGCTTAAGTGTAAAGATGAAATGATTAACATGGTTAGAATTATTGTTTATATAAATTCTGAAATAATTATATATTTCTTTGAGATGTGAATATATTTGGCCTGTAGTGCAAATATGAACTGTTGAAGAATATCTTTGGCCTGTAGTGCAAAGATGAATTATTGATGAATATCTTTGGCCTGTAGTGCAAAGATGAACTGTTGATGAATATCTTTGGCCTGTAGTGCAAAGATGAATTATTGATGAATATCTTTGGCCTGTAGTGCGAAGATTAACTGTTATTGAATATCTTTGGCCCGTAGTGCAAAGATGGTTTGTTGATGAATATCTTTGGCCTGTAGTGCAAAGATGAATTTATTAGTATGATTATGAACAGGAACTGTGATTTGGTATAATCATGATCTTTGATGTTTCAGGTAAAGACAGGTGATGAAAATTATCTTCGTCCTGAATGCGAAGAGAAATTTAGAACTACAATTATGATTATGAGTTATTTATATGATTGTGGAAGGAACTATTGATTGATGTTACAGGGATAAAACATTCTTGGTGGACTTTTAACGTGGAGAAGATAATAGACTTTATAGTCTATTTGACTCTTCTAATGGATTGCTCGTTCCGCTGCAACTATGGTTGAAAAGTTTTATCATCTACCATATGTTCTAAATCTCTGATTTATTACTGTTGAAGACTATTGATAATTTATCTTTAGTCATGATATTCTTTACTGAGCTAGTTGTGCCCACCCTTTTGCTTCACAATTCCTTTCAGGTAATAAAAGTGTAGCTGGGTCGAGCGAGGGATAACAAGGGAATAGAACGGTGGTCTATAGATATTGGGGGTGAGGTGAATTTAACTTGGAAGGGTGTTTTGCCACTATCTTACAGGATGTATAATGACATACAACCTCGTGTCATCATAAGATAAGGTTGTGCTCATCCACTTGCTGAGTATATTTATGAGCACTACCTATATAATCTTGGTATTTGTTTGAAGTATAATTCTCAATTAGAGACAGTGGAGATAATGATAAGTCAAGAGAAGACTCACCATTGGGAAGAATATGATGTAACCTTCTTGTTTTTCTTTGGGGTCTATTGGGTCAACCAAGGATAATTCTGTGGCCATATGATATCTATCATAACCTAGAAGCATGGCCTCCCATGTACGAGGGTTTCCTTGAGCACTTCCCAAAGATTCTAATTTCTAAAACAGTTTTTGACTATACCTTTATGTAATGTGTCATTGTGACGTGCTATCCAAGGTTGGGACATGAGTCACAGTTGGTATATATTTGTACCCAAACTCATAGCATATGTGTTGTTGTATTTCGCACGACAATTGTTGTAATAAAGTTATAGTTGTTATCTGTACCATGTTTTTGGCGACTCAAAATGGGTTGGATGGAATGGACCTATTTTGGGGGCGTCACAGTTGGTATCAGAGCTTAGGGATATGATCTCTGGCGGAGATCGGGGAATAGAACTAGGAAGAGAGAGACGAGTAAATCCTTCGCTAGTGTGTCCTACCTAAGCTTATTTGTTGGTCAGTCATAATATAGGGATATTATGTGATATGTTAATTTGTTCAATTAACCTTTGTTTTGAAGTTGTATTTTAGAATGATATCTGAAATACAGGAGATGAGCAATGGAGAAATCATGATGACGGGGTGATAGAATCTTAAATTGAAGTAAGGTATTCTCAACTTTTTAAAATACCAGGTACGAATTTCGAGGACGAAATTTCGTAAGGAGGGGAGATTGTAAGACCCCGAATTTTATGAAATAAAAGTATTCAATTTTTCTTATAATTACTATTTAGTAAATGGTTAAATTGATAAATATTAAAGTTAAGGGTGATATATGAATTTTTTTTCAGAATACACAAGTGGTTATAAAATATTCATTGTTGTCGGGGAATATTCGCTTGGTCGTGGAATATTCTTACTGTCGGAGAATATTCGTACGACGGCGCAGTCTTTTGTGGGCCCCATAACGGAAAGCGATTGGATGAAGAAAACGACAAGAGTAAGTTGTTTATAAATAACGGCATAGTTGTTATCGTTAACACTGTTGGAATACCCGGTGGTTAAAACACATTAATACGCGTTGTATTGCACCAATTATTGATTTTTACGTAAGAAGGCATTATTCAATAATTGCTGCGTTGATATTTTATATTACAGTTATTTTAATAATTGTCACTACACAGTATTTTCTATTATCGGAGCAATAATTCATATTATCTGAATAATATTATTAGATAACATTATTGGCAATGTCTAGAAAGTTATGTCTAAAGAGAGGTTTGGTCATCTAATTGCGCGCCAGTAAGGAAGAGATCCTTATTGGAAAGCCCCCTCTTTCCTGGGAACGACCTGTTTGCCAGTACTGTGATTCTGTAATATTATTTGTGTATAATTAATTATTGATTTATATGATGAGGAAAATAATTATTTTATGTAGATATAGATGGAGAAAATTTTTAATGTGACAATTGTTGAAAATTAATATTTTATCTTTTTCTAATAAAATAATTCATTTAAATATATTATTTTAATAATATAATGATGGTGATATTTTTACAATGAATGTGGGATACATGAGTATATAAGGAGGAAGAGTATTTTTGTGGCATTAAATGATTAACACATGTTTTGTGTGTTGGTGGACACAATTCTTGACCGAAAATTTATTATAGACTATAAAATCGTCCGTTTGTTGATTTCAGTCAATTTCTGTTTGGAATTTAGAAAAACTTTCTTCTGCAAAGTTGTAGAGAATTGAATTTCCTATAAAAACTCGCAAGATTCGAATTTTCTGATAAAATGGCTATTTATTACGAATTATTGAAGTTTCGAATTATTGAGTCTGAATTGATTTTTGTTACAAAAATTGTTTAAAACATGTTTTGCATTTTTGGTGCATTTGTGTGAAAAATATGTTTTTGATGTGGTGGGCTAAGGAAAATTTGGTTATAAATAAATTATTATATTCAATTTTCTACTTTGGTGTTCTAAGCAATTTCCTATAAATAGGTGCTTAGGTTAGAATTGAAAATCACACCAGAAACTGAAGTTTTCTCTCTATTTCTCTCTCTATATATCGAGCGTATTCTTGTGAGTATTTTGATATCTTGAGTGTTGCTATACGGTGCAAGTTCATTCAGCGTTATTCCAGTCAGAAGTACTACTCTTTTGAGGTAAGAGATTGTAAGGGATAGTAAGAGATAGTAAGGGATTGTAAGGGATTGTAAGGGATTGTAAGGGATTGTAAGGGATGTTATTTCTTCTTAAATGATATTATTTTTTTTCAATATCATTATGCCGAAGCATTGATCTGAACTTTTTATCAAATTTGGAACTTTTCATGTCGGGGTTACTATTCATGAGTTACTATTCACGAGTTACTATTCATGAGTTACTATTCACGAGTTATTATTCATGAGTTAGTATTCACGAGTTACTATTCATGAGTTACTATTCACGAATTACTATTCATGAGTTACTATTCACGGGTTACTATTCATGAGTTACTATTCACGAGTTACTATTCATGACAAAATTGGTTTCTTTTTCTAACCAAATTATAGTTGATTTATGAATATTACTCTTGAGATTAAAACTATATGTTGATCATATTATTTTTATTATCATATATAACATTTTTATAACCCTGATGTTGAATCTCTCTTTCACTTGAGTGTAAAGATGGGTAAATTATTGGTATGATCGTGACTGAGGAATATCTTTAGCATGTAGTGCAAAGATGAATTGTTAACTGGTATGATCATGACCATTGAATTTATAATTGAATATCTTTAGCTTAAGTGTAAAGATGAAATGATTAACATGGTTATAATTATTGTTTATATAAATTCTGAAATAATTATATATTTCTTTAAGATGTGAATATATTTGGCCTGTAGTGCAAATATGAACTGTTGAAGAATATCTTTGGCCTGTAGTGCAAAGATGAATTATTGATGAATATCTTTGGCCTGTAGTGCAAAGATGAACTGTTGATGAATATCTTTGGCCTGTAGTGCAAAGATGAATTATTGATGAATATCTTTGGCCTGTAGTGCGAAGATGAACTGTTATTGAATATCTTTGGCTCGTAGTGCAAAGATGGTTTGTTGATGAATATCTTTGGCCTGTAGTGCAAAGATGAATTTATTAGTATGATTATGAACAGGAACTGTGATTTGGTATAATCATGATCTTTGATGTTTCAGGTAAAGACAGGTGATGAAAATTATCTTCGTCCTGAATGCGAAGAGAAATTTAGAACTACAATTATGATTATGAGTTATTTATATGATTGTGGAAGGAACTATTGATTGGTGTTAGAGGGATAAAACATTCTTGGTGGACTTTTAACGTGGAGAAGATAATAGACTTTATAGTCTATTTGACTCTTCTAATGGATTGCTCGTTCCGCTGCAACTATGGTTGAAAAGTTTTATCATCTACCATATGTTCTAAATCTCTGATTTATTACTGTTGAAGACTATTGATAATTTATCTTTAGTCATGATATTCTTTACTGAGCTAGTTGTGCTCACCCTTTTGCTTCACAATTCCTTTCAGGTAATAAAAGTGTAGCTGGGTCGAGCGAGGGATAACAAGGGAATAGAACGGTGGTCTATAGATATTGAGGGTGAGGTGAATTTAACTTGGAAGGGTGTTTTGTCACTATCTTACAGGATGTATAATGACATACAACCTCGTGTCATCATAAGACAAGGTTGTGCTCATCCACTTGCTGAGTATATTTATGAGCACTACCTATATAATCTTGGTATTTATTTGAAGTATAATTCTCAATTAGAGAAAGTGGAGATAATGATAAGTCAAGAGAAGACTCACCATTGGGAAGAATATGATAGTAACCTTCCTGTTTTTCTTTGGGGTCTATTGGGTCAACCAAGGATAATTCTGTGGCCATATGATATCTATCATAACCTAGAAGCATGGCCTCCCATGTACGAGGGTTTCCTTGAGCACTTTCCAAAGATTCTAATTTCTAAAACAGTTTTTGACTATACCTTTATGTAATGTGTCATTGTGACGTGCTATCCAAGGTTGGGACATGAGTCACAGTTGGTATATATTTGTACCCAAACTCATAGCATATGTGTTGTTGTATTTCGCACGACAATTGTTGTAATAAAGTTATAGTTGTTATCTGTACCATGTTTTTGGCGACTCAAAATGGGTTGGATGGAATGGACCTATTTTGGGGCCGTCACAGTTGGTATCAGAGCTTAGAGATATGATCTCTGGCGGAGATCGGGGAATAGAACTAGGAGGAGAGAGACGAGTAAATCCTTCGCTAGTGTGTCCTACCTAAGCTTATTTGTTGGTCAGTCATAATATCGGGATATTATGTGATATGTTAATTTGTTTAATTAACCTTTGTTTTGAAGTTGTATTCTAGAATGATATCTGAAATACAGGAGATGAGCAATGGAGAAATCATGATGACGGGGTGATAGAATCTTAAATTGAAGTAAGGTATTCTCAACTTTTTGAAATACCAGGTACGTAAATTTCGAGGACGAAATTTCATAAGGAGGGGAGATTGTAAGACCCCGAATTTTATGAAATAAAAGTATTCAATTTTTCTTATAATTACTATTTAGTAAATGGTTAAATTGATAAATATTAAAGTTAAGGGTGATATATGAATTTTTTTTCGGAATACACAAGTGGTTATAAAATATTCATTGTTGTCGGGGAATATTCGCTTGGTCGTTGAATATTCTTACTGTCGGAGAATATTCGTACGACGGCGCAGTCTTTTGTGGGCCCCATAACGGAAAGCGATTGGAAGAAGAAAACGACAAGAGTAAGTTGTTTATAAATAACGGCGTAGTTGTTATCGTTAACACTGTTGGAATACCCGGTGGTTAAAACACAGTAATACGCGTTGTATTGCACCAATTATTGATTTTTACGTAAGAAGGCATTATTCAATAATTGCTGCGTTGATATTTTATATTACTGTTGTTTTAATAATTGTCACTACACAGTATTTTCTATTATCGGAGCAATAATTCATATTATCTGAATAATATTATTAGATAACATTATTGGCAATGTCTAGAAAGTTATGTCTAAGGAGATGTTTGGTCATCTAATTGCGCGCCAGTAAGGAAGAGATCCTCATTGGAAAGCCCCCTCTTTCCTGGGAACGGCCTGTTTCAGTACTGTGATTCTGTAATATTATTTGTGTATAATTAATTATTGATTTATATGATGAGGAAAATAATTAGTTTATGTAGATATAGATGGAGAAAATTTTTAATGTGACAATTGTTGAAAATTAATATTTTATCTTTTTCTAATAAAATAATTCATTTAAATATATTATTTTAATAATATATTGATGGTGATATTTTTACAATGAATGTGGGATATATGAGTATATAAGGAGGAAGAGTATTTTTGTGGCATTAAATGATTAACACATGTTTTGTGTGTTGGTGGACACAATTCTTGACCGAAAATTTATTATAGACTATAAAATCGTCCGTTTGTGGATTTCAGTCAATTTCTGTTTGGAATTTAGAAAAACTTTCTTCTGCAAAGTTGTAGAGAATTGAATTTGCTATAAAAACTCGCGAGATTCGAATTTTCTGATAAAAGGGCTATTTATTACGAATTATTGAAGTTTCGAATTATTGAGTCTGAATTGATTTTTGTTACAAAAATTGTTTAAAACATGTTTTGCATTTTTGGTGCATTTGTGTGAAAAATATGTTTTTGATGTGGTGGGCTAAGGAAAATTTGGTTATAAATAAATTATTATATTCAATTTTCTACTTTGGTGTTCTAAGCAATTTCCTATAAATAGGTGCTTAGGTTAGAATTGAAAATCACACCAGAAACTGAAGTTTTCTCTCTATTTCTCTCTCTATATATCGAGCGTATTCTTGTGAGTATTTTGATATCTTGAGTGTTGCTATACGGTGCAAGTTCATTCAGCGTTATTCCAGTCAGAAGTACTACTCTTTTGAGGTAAGAGATTGTAAGGGATAGTAAGAGATAGTAAGGGATTGTAAGGAATTGTAAGGGATGTTATTTCTTCTTAAATGATATTATTTTTTTTCAATATCATTATGCCGAAATATTGATCTGAACTTCTTATCAAATTTGGAACTTTTCATGTCGGGATTACTATTCACGAGTTACTATTCATGAGTTACTATTCACGAGTTATTATTCATGAGTTAGTATTCACGAGTTACTATTCATGAGTTACTATTCATGAGTTACTATTCACGAGTTACTATTCACGGGTTACTATTCACGAGTTACTATTCATGACAAAATTGGTTTCTTTTTCTAACCAAATTATAGTTGATTTATAAATATTACTCTTGAGATTAAAACTATATGTTGATCATATTATTTTTATTATCATATATAACATTTTTATAACCCTGATGTTGAATTTCTCTCACTTGAGTGTAAAGATGGGTAAATTATTGGTATGATCGTGACTGAGGAATATCTTTAGCATGTAGTGCAAAGATGAATTGTTAACTGGTATGATCATGACCATTGAATTTATAATTGAATATCTTTAGCTTAAGTGTAAAGATGAAATGATTAACATGGTTATAATTATTGTTTATATAAATTCTGAAATAATTATATATTTCTTTGAAATGTGAATATATTTGGCCTGTAGTGCAAATATGAACTGTTGAAGAATATCTTTGGCCTGTAGTGCAAAGATGAATTATTGATGAATATCTTTGGCCTGTAGTGCAAAGATGAACTGTTGATGAATATCTTTGGCCTGTAGTGCAAAGATGAATTATTGATGAATATCTTTGGCCTGTAGTGCGAAGATGAACTGTTATTGAATATCTTTGGCCCGTAGTGCAAAGATGGTTTGTTGATGAATATCTTTGGCCTGTAGTGCAAAGATGAATTTATTAGTATGATTATGAACAGGAACTATGATTTGGTATAATCATGATCATTGATGTTTCAGGTAAAGACAGGTGATGAAAATTATCTTCGTCCTGAATGCGAAGAGAAATTTAGAACTACAATTATGATTATGAGTTATTTATATGATTGTGGAAGGAACTATTGATTGGTGTTACAGGGATAAAACATTCTTGGTGGACTTTTAACGTGGAGAAGATAATAGACTTTATAGTCTATTTGACTCTTCTAATGGATTGCTCGTTCCGCTGCAACTATGGTTGAAAAGTTTTATCATCTACCATATGTTCTAAATCTCTGATTTATTACTGTTGAAGACTATTGATAATTTATCTTTAGTCATGATATTCTTTACTGAGCTAGTTGTGCTCACCCTTTTGCTTCACAATTCCTTTCAGGTACTAAAAGTGTAGCTGGGTCGAGCGAGGGATAACAAGGGAATAGAACGGTGGTCTATAGATATTGGGGGTGAGGTGAATTTAACTTGGAAGGGTGTTTTGCCACTATCTTACAGGATGTATAATGACATACAACCTCGTGTCATCATAAGATAAGGTTGTGCTCATCCACTTGCTGAGTATATTTATGAGCACTACCTATATAATCTTGGTATTTGTTTGAAGTATAATTCTCAATTAGAGACAGTGGAGATAATGATAAGTCAAGAGAAGACTCACCATTGGGAAGAATATGATGTAACCTTCTTGTTTTTCTTTGGGGTCTATTGGGTCAACCAAGGATAATTCTGTGGCCATATGATATCTATCATAACCTAGAAGCATGGCCTCCCATGTACGAGGGTTTCCTTGAGCACTTCCCAAAGATTCTAATTTCTAAAACAGTTTTTGACTATACCTTTATGTAATGTGTTATTGTGACGTGCTATCCAAGGTTGGGACATGAGTCACAGTTGGTATATATTTGTACCCAAACTCATAGCATATGTGTTGTTGTATTTCGCACGACAATTGTTGTAATAAAGTTATAGTTGTTATCTGTACCATGTATTTGGCGTCTCAGAATGGGTTGGATGGAATGGACCTATTTTGGGGGCGTCACATCCAACATGGAATAGCTCTTTCAAGTGATTAATGATAAAAAGTGGGAAAAAATAGCCATAGAAAGAGGCATTCAAGGAAGAGCAAGACAACAGCTGCAGAAGCAGAATCATCATCTAAGTGGGAGCCAAAAGATGATGATCATATGAACGCCGAGTTTGAGGGGGAGCCAGAAAAAGAAGTAGAGCATGAATCCCAGGGGGCGCAGGAGCAAAGAGATAAAACAGATGAATAACTGATCAATAGATATCCTGGAAACACACATGGAGCCAAAGAGGTACATCTCTAACTAATTAGGTATGTTCTGGATCCAAGATGTAAAAATTTCATAGCTTATAAAACTCCATATCATTATAAAATGACATTCATAATTATCTATTTTAGAAATACAGCTGCTCACTGTATATAAGATTCATTCATAACATACATATGCACTTATTATTTTTGTCATAATCAAATAGGGGGAGATTGTCACGAATAAGCATGTGAATGATATTCCTATTTAGTATGATTTGATTATGATATATATGAATGAATATGCAAGTATGCTTGCATTAAGAAAAGCTGTAAAGTCCTTTGAAAGATAATAGAAACATATGTACAAGGACTTAGAATGAATTGATCAAATATGTTAGGTTGATCCTACATAAGCAAAGCAGCTTTGTAAAGTCCTTAAAAAGAAATGATGTATAAGGACTATAAATATAGAAATATCAATCTAGTTAGGTTGATCTTATGATGTAATAGATAGGCTTGTTTGATCGTTAAGTACTGCACCAGAAATCGTAGTCTTCCAGGAGAGTTAAGGAAAACTCGAGAGCTGTCAAGGAAGAATCGTAGTCTGCAAGATAGTAGATCTCGAAGTTCGTAGACTACCAAGAGAGACAAGGACAGATCGTAGTGTGTCGAGCAACACTTCCTTAGAGCCATAGTCTACTGAGGAAGTCATGTACAGAATCGTAGAGACAACCTGCCTACGAGCCAACCGAGCATCTGCCGGAACGAAGTTAAGAATCACAGACTATACTCGGAGTCGTAGAGTCTACTAATCGTATTAGAGGCAGAGATCGCAGTCGAGCAAGATTAGATGAAGACAACAAGCACAACGATAGAAATCGTTGAGTGTCAAGATCTGATCTCAGAGTCATAGTGTCTACACAGCCGAAACAGAATCGTAGAGTGTAGAACTGAGACTTCAACAGATGTGCTCACAATGCCAAGGCAGAATCGTAGAGCAAACACGATTCTCAACAAATTGAGCACTCCAAGAATATCCAAAGGAATGAAGCCTCTGGTTGGTACTGCAAAGATACATCCCACCTAAAGGAAACTACAGAGCACTCAACGAATGGCATGTAAGCTAACAGAAGATCTAAGCACCAACTCAATCAACATCCAGATTGAGTTATGAAGCCATTCGAGATGAAGTCTTCCGCAAGTTGATCAGAAGAAGACTTCAGTAACTGACTAAGGAAAGTCAGCAAGTGCAGTAGCTGTCAAGTAAAAAGAAGAGGACGATCCTGAAAGCAACTAGGATCGTAGTGTTTGCTAAACAATGAAGGAACTAATGGAGTGTACACTAAGATACTGGTTAGCCTCTAAAGAACAAGGCTAAAGTGATTAAGTATTGGGTCAGTCCATTGATGATAAGTGAACGGGAGATCACAAGGAGAAAGCGAGCTAGACACGCTACAAATCTGAAGTGTCTTGTTATTCAGAAGGGGCCAGAACAAAGAGTCAAGCTATCAGTATCTGAGAGAAGTTAAAGCAAACAGATGTGTTGAAGCACTGCACAAGAGTGTTCTACATTGAAGATACAATCAACACTCTTCAAGATCGTAGTGTTGTCTCTACCTGTCAACTAGACACTACGATTAAGTCCAAGAAGACATGCATCAGAATAGTAGAGTTTGAACAGTTGAAGATTAAAGCATTGGCAATGGTTCAATCTGAAGATTGATATTCGAATAGAGCTTATTGAGAACATTGATGCAAAAGGACAACCTCTGATCAAGAAATCAAAAGGGGAAAATGAAGTTGACTCCCGTCCAGAGACATCAAAGTGACATCTCTAACGGGGTAGGTGAAACAGTAGACTTCAGTATCAGAAAGTCATGTCTTGTCACATCTGCAGTCTGCACCAAACAACTCGAGATCTATGAAGCAATTCAAAAAGCTTTTAACGACTACTTTCCAACGGGAAGATTGGGAAGGAGTATAAATTAGCAAGAGCTTCAAAGATCAAAGGTTGTTGGAGTTGATGAGTTTGGAGTGGACGGATCTAAATAACGTAAAATAGTGAGTGGCCAATAAAGGTCCAAAGGCTCACTCTATAATCCACCAAGAACACTTGGAGATAAACAAAGAAAGAAGTAGAAGTGAGAGTTTTACAATGTAGAAGTGAAGTTCTACTAAAAGAAGAGTGTTCTGAACTGCCAAGAGAAAGAAGAGTATCAATGTCATCTTGATATACATCATGGGAAGACTCTAAGTACCAGAGAGAGGAGCTTGAGTCTCTGAACCACTTAAAATCTCTTGTGTCTTTTACTTTATATCATTTACATTATGTACATTAACTGCTATAACTGCTATGTTTGTTTTAACTGCTTACAACCAAACTAACTCTAAGAACAATGTATGTATGATTATGAATATATCAATGAAGGGGATCTTTTACTTATTCCGTTGTGCTTGAAAAGATTCTTATGTTTGTCCTATGCTAAATTATTAGCAATACAAAATAAACAAGAAAATTATTTGAAATAAAAAAAGATTTATTCAACACCTCCTTCTAGATCTATATTGTGCCTACTGGGAACTAACAAGTGCCACTCGGGAGGTAGACCGTATCAGAGAGTTTGATTGGGGCTCCTACACCTTTGACTACTTCCTCATGGGATGCGCCTACGCTTAGAGGCCGTGATGGAGGCTTGGTTAGAGTTTTACCCATTCCTGCTGGTGAGCATTTTCTCTTTTGATTTCCCTTTGTTCGGGTTACCAGTTTGACTGACCACATATATTTGATAATTGTATTTATAGTTTTTGGCCTACGAGAGGCTCCCATGTCTTCATCCCGTTAGCATGTTAGGTTTGGACACTTATCCACGGGGACGATGATGACATTACTCCACTTTGGCGGAGGTTCCTGTAGCTGAGGGTTTCACCCATTCTCACCTACAGTTGAAGTTATTGACCACGTATGTCATTACATGGGTTCTTTACTTTGAGGACCACTTGATAGTTGGCTTCGAGGGTGGTTTCCCGACTAGTGTCGAGTATATATTGTCCACCTATCGGATTCCTCTCCTTACTGATGGAGGTTGGGAGCTCTATTTGGGAGAGTGTGCTATTAGGAGCACTACAGGAGAGATACGCATTCCTCTCTTTCCTCTTGTCAGGCGTTATTGGCCTTTGTCGCAGCCGATCACTAAGATCCCATTGATGGACATGGATGGCTTTACTTTATCAGAGAGACCCTTTACTCAAGAGGTTTTCTACCGCTGGTGGTTCCCTCACACCATTGGAGCAAGGATACCACTATTGTTAAGCAGGATGAGGCTCTAGTTATCCCAGATGCTGCCACTATAGATAGCACTGCATTAAGATCTCATACTACAGATATTGTTTCAGGTATGAGTGCATTCATTGATGAGCACGGTAGCACAATACAGATGGTCGCAGATCTCCTGGATTGTGTGGACACCCTTAGTCAGGAGCACATAGATTTACGTCCATCTACTGAGAGGGATGTCATGTTGGACTTGATGGCTCGCTTATCCACAGGTTTGTAGATTAGCTTTAATTTTTCTACATAGACTAGGTTAGCCATTTTTGTTAGGTACAGGACACATTGTATATATTAAAAACATTATATGGTAAGGAAATATGTTTTGATTCACTTCCCTTTTAGATATGCCTTGTTACTTGCTTGATAGTTGCCCTTTCTTCAGGACTCGCGATCTCGATGAATTCTGAACTCTTCCTTAGTGGATGGACATTGAGATGTCTCAAGATCTTTCATAATGGATTATAGATCTTTGTATTTCCCATCTATTTGGTGTCTTAGGACTATTTTCTGAATGTGGTTGTGGAGAAAATTTTGGCTTTCCTCTCTGAGATTGACCATACCACAGATGGTCGTCGGTACTCCCATGTATGGGGGAGACCAGGTAGTTCCATCTCTTATGGATTGGTGTTTTTCTTTGAGGATTAAACCGTAGTATAGATGGTCGTCAGCTTTTTCTCCCATTTGTACGGGGAGACCAAGAAGTTCCATCTCTATGGTTTAAGCCAATGAGGTATGGTTTAACCTCACCACAGATGGTCGCCGATGTAATCCAGTGTGTGGGGGAAATCAGTTAGTTCCATCTCTTATGGTTTGGTTTGAAAGGTTGAAGGATGATCCCAGCACGGTTGATAGGATTTTGTGTTTTCGTAGGGATGAGACCACACCGTGAATGGCTACCTACATACTCCCATTGATGAGGGGAGATTAAGTCTGCGTAGTTCGAACCTAGCGTAAAAAGATTTGAAAGGTTGACAAAGTTGAAGGGCGTGGATTTTTTTATTTTTTTTTATTTTTTATTGTTTTTGTTTTTCTAAAAGGTTAGACCATACCATAAATGGTTGCCTACGTACTCCCGTGTATGGGGGAGATTAGGTTTGCGTAGTTCGTCCCTTGTGGGATGGGACCTGGTGTTGTTAGAAAGGTTTTGAAAACCTGAATTGACTAATGTATTGATGATCCAGGACAAGAATGCTGGTTTGCAGGTGACTTCAGACATATTACCTTTTTACGGTGTCTAAGTTGATTAGTTGGGGAAATTTTTTGCCATCCAATTCTTGCAATCTAAGGGCTTCTCCTGTCAATACCTCCTGGACAGTGAAAGGGCCTTCATAGTTTGGGGCGAATTTTCCTTTAGATTAATATTAATTGTCAAGGACCTTTTTTAAGACCAAGTCATTTTCTTTGAACTGCCGTAGCCGGACTTTCTTGTTGTAGGATCAAGCGATCCTTTGTTGATATAATTGACCATGGAAAATGGTTGTGGCCCTTCTTTCATCCATTAGAGATAATTGGTGGTACCGATCTTGTAACCATTGGTCTTCCTCGATTTAAGCATCTATCAACACTCTCAGGGATTTCATTTCTACCTCTATTGCGACGCCCCCAAAATTAGGTATACATCACCCATTTTGGGTCGTCAGATACATGGTACAGAATATAAATACAACTTACTAATACAATTGTCGTGTACAATACGACAAAATATAATTGTGAGTTTGAATACAATTATTGTCTACTAGAGACTATACAAACTCAAAAGGAGTCCTCATTACAATTATTGTCACACTATTTAACAGAATAGTGAGGACTACTAATACTATCATCTGGTCCATCACTCCGTTCCCCGACTCATCCCAGCTATATTCTCATTTCCTGAAGAGAACAGTGAAAGAAAAGGTGAGCTCAACTAGCCCAGTAAGAAATATTATGACTAAGATAATGCAGAATAAATTATCATTAGCCTTCAACAGTGTTAAACTGATAAAATATAACGAACATTAAGCTTAACTGCAGCGGAACAAGTAATCCATTAAAAGAGTCAAGTAGAAAATAAAATCTACTATCTTCTATGATTTAAAAGGTTTTTCAACACTGTTATCGATGGGACTCAACTTAATAAAATAATCCACATCATCGAATCACCCCTGCACTACGCCCAAGGATATTCATGTATTCATTAATGATCATGATCATGCCAACAACTGACCATCAATGCACTGCGGGCTAATGAGGACTTTTACCACATCATTTGTACATTACGGTCATGATTATACCAAATAATCCCTGGTCATAATCATACCAAGTCCATCTATGCACTACAGGCCACAGATAACTTTCAACATTTTATAAACATGAGGATGATGACAATGATATAAGAATTCAACAAAAAAAGTTCAAGAATTAATTTATGCAAGAATTAACAACGTCCAAATTGTCAACATGATACTGCTTTGTGGAGTAAAATTCAAGAATGCTTAGAATAATATTTTCATGAAAAGATACTAGATGAAACGCAATTATCAAGGATATTCCACTAATTTCATGGAGTATAGAAGTTAAAACTTAACCAACTGAGTATAATAAAGAATGAAATAACAAAAGAAATCACTCGGCATGCGATAGACCGCACAAATAGGTTATTCTAACAGAATAATAAATAATGGAACCAGGTCCGGCGTAAACGCACAGACAGGATATTCCGACAGAATAATAAATAATGGAACCAGGTCCGGTGTAAAACACACAGACAAGATGTTCTAACAGAATAATAACAAGACAGAACCAGGTCTGGTGTAAAACACACAGACGGGATGTTCCAACAGAATAATAATAAAAACGGAACCAGGTCCGGTGTAAAACACACAGACATGATGTTCCAACATAATAATAGAAGAATGTCACCAAGTATAGAGTAGACCGCGTATACTGGTTATTCCAACAGAATAATAAGAAATGGAATAACAAAAGTTCTCTTCATGAATAAGAAAGAATAACACCGTTACCGTTTTAAAGAAAAACTGAAATAAGGAAGTAGTTAAGTAGCAGAATACTTTTCTTCTTTCTCTCTAGAGTTCAGTGAATTCGTAAGAAATAATGAAGGAATGAGCTGCTATTTATAGAAAAATAGAATGCATAGTAACTAATACATGAACGGTCCAGATTGATTACTTTAATCTGACGGTCCATATTTAAAGAAAAATCTTTTAAATAAAATAAAATATATTATATTTATAGAATAACTTTAATAAAGTATTCTATTTTATATAAAAAGATATTTCTATTTTATTACGTTAATAATACGAATAAAACAAAACTTCATTATCCCTAAATAATTCATATTATTAACTGACAATAATTGAATCAAACTGAGTGACTTCTCACATAAGCATTAATAATCAATACCGTGTGCTACTATACAACCACACGTATTACTGTACTTTTACTACCGAGTAGTTCAACAATATTAATGGTAAAACTTTTGTCGTTATTTTTAATAAAATATTTTTGTCGTTTTCTCAATTCGACAATAATTCCATTGTAGGGTCCACTAATAATTGTGCCGTTGTACGAATATTCCCTGTTAAAACGAATATTCCCCGACCAATCGAATATTATATAACAACTTGCGTACTTTACAAAATTTATAAATATTACCAACAACTATAACATTATATCAAATTAACTCCATAATATTCAAAAATGATATTTATAAAAAATTCATCTTTATTTATAAAAGTTGGGGGTCTTACAACCTCCCCTTCTTATGAAATTTTGCCCTCGAAATTAGGGTACGTACCTGGTATGTCGAAGAGGTAAGGATACATTGACTTCATTTCAGATTCTAACTCCCAAGTCATTTCCTCAACATCATGATTTCTCCACAAAATTTTGACTTGAGGTATAACCTTGGAGCGTAGAATATGTTTCTTCTTATCCAAGATTTGAACAGGAACTTCTTCATACGTAAAATCTTCCGCTATTTCGTCCGGTTCTAACTCAATAATGTGGTTCGGGTCTTCCACATATTTACGTAGCATGGATATGTGAAAAACGTTATGAACACGATACATACTTGGCGGTAAAGCGAGTCTATAGGCCACAGTTCCTACTCGATCAAGGATTAAAAATGGGCCGATGAATCGAGAATTGAGCTTTCCTCTCTTTCCAAATCTCGTAACTCCTTTCCATGGAGTAACACGTAACAACACATGATCTCCTATATCGAATTCTACGTCTTTTCGATGAAGATTACGATAACTCTTTTGTCGATCTTGTGAGGTTTTTATACGTTGCCGGATCGTTTGAATATTTTTCGTAGTCATACGTACCAACTCTGGTCCCAACAACGTTGCTTCATCCACCTCATCCCAGCATACTGGAGAATGAAATTTTCTTCCATACAATGCTTCGAATGGAGCCATGCCAATACTTGCTTGATAACTGTTGTTGTAGGAAAACTCCACCAATGGTAAGAACTTGTCCCAACTTCCCTTGAAATCAAGGACATAGAGCCTTAATAGATCTTCAAGAGTTTGAATATTCCTCTCTGATTGTTCGTCCGTATGAGGATGATATGCCGAACTAAATCGTAAATTCGTGCCCATAGCTTTTTGTAAGCTAACCAAAAATTATGAAGTGAATCTTGGGTCTCGGTCAGAAACTATGGATACTGGCATACCATGCAGTCTTACAATCTCGTTTATGTACATACGAGCAAGTCGTTCAAGTGTATAAGTTTCTCGTATCGGTAAGAAATGAGCAGACTTGGTCAATCTATCAACAATGACCCAAATCACATCTATACCTTGAGAAACCTTAGGAAGACCGGTAACGAAATCTATGGTAATGTGCTCCCACTTCCATTCTGAAATTTCAAGTGATTGCAATGGACCTTTTGGTACTTGATGCTCCGCCTTGACTCGTTGACAAGTTAGACACCTTGAGATAAACAACGCTATCTCTCGCTTCATATTGCTCCACCAAAATGTATGACGAAGATCATGATACATTTTGGTACTCCCAGGATGGATTGAAAACGGTGTGTTGTACGCCTCCATTATGATTTCATACTTTAAATCAGGGTTGTTAGGAACACAAAGTCTGGAGTTGACTCGAAGTATTCCTTCTTCATTGATTCTTTCTTCCGGCATAGCACCTTCTTGCACTTTCTTCCTCATACGCATCAGCTCCAGGTCTATAGCTTGAGCAGCTTTAACTTTATCGATTAAAGTTGGTTCTATTCGTATATTTGCCATCATCATATGGGTCCCTGGAGTCTTTAACTCTATCTCCATCCTTTGCAAGTCACACAAAATGGGTCTTTGTGTTGACAATATCACACTTGTTCTTGCATATGATCTTCTACTCAATGCGTCAGCTACCACGTTCGCTTTTCCAGGATGGTATTGAATGGTATGATCATAATCTTTCAACAGTTCAAGCCAACGTCGTTGTCGCATATTGAGTTCCTTTTGAGTGAAAAAATATTTGAGGCTTTTATGATTCGTAAAGATCTCCACCTTCTCCCCATACAAGTAATGCCTCCAAATTTTAAGTGCAAAGACAACAGCTGCCAACTCTAGATCATGAGTAGGATAATTCTACTCATATTCCTTGAGTTGTCTTGATGCATTGGCTATGACTTTTCCATGTTGCATGAGAACGCATCCCAACCCTTTGCTCGAAGCATCACTGTAGATGACAAATCCCTCCGAGCCAGATGGTATTATTAGAACAGGTGCTGAAATGAGTCTCCTCTTGAGTTCTTGAAAACTCTTCTCATATGCTTCGCTCCAACCGAACTTTGTATCTTTCCGAGTCAGCTGAGTTAATGGAGTAGCGATTCTAGAAAATCCTTCCACGAATCTCTGATAATAACTAGCTAAACCAAGAAAGCTACGTACTTTGGTCACTGATTTAGGTTGATCCCAGCTTTGAATAGCTTCAATCTTTGCCGGGTCAACAGATATTCCATGACTTGATACTACGTGCCCAAGGAATGCTACCTCCTCCAGCCAGAACTCGCATTTCTTCAACTTGGCATAAAGCTTGTATTCACGAAGCTTTTGGAGTACCAGCCTCAAGTGTTGCTCATGATCTTCACGGCTTTTGGAATAAATAAGGATGTCATCAATAAAGACGATCACAAAGTGATCCAAAAATTTCTTGAATACCCGGTTCATCATATCCATGAAGGCAGCAGGAGCATTAGTCAATCCAAAGGACATGACTAGGAATTCATAATGCCCGTACCGAGTTCTGAAAGCCGTCTTTGGAATATTCTCAGTTCTAACCTTCAGCTGATGATATCCAGAACGAAGATCGATTTTTGAAAAGAATTGTGCTCCTTGTAATTGGTCAAACAGGTCATCAATACGTGGCAATAGGTACCTATTTTTGATGGTGACATGATTCAACTCCCGATAATCAATACAAAGTCGCATACTTCCATCTTTCTTCTTCACGAATAGAACATGAGCACCCCAAGGAGAAGTACTAGGACGAATAAAGCCAATGTCTAATAATTCTTGCAGTTGGATCTTTAACTCCTGAAGTTCAATAGGAGCCATTCGATACGGGACTTTGGAAATGGGTTTTGTACCGGGTTCAAGGTCGATACAAAATTCAATTTCACGCTCTGGGGTAGGCCAGGAAGTTCTTCAGGGAATACGTCAGGAAATTCATTAACAATAGAAATATTATTCAAAACTGACTTATTTTTGTTTAGATCTGTGACATGAGCTAAGAAAGCTTGACATCCATTTTTCAATAAACGAATAGCTTTATGGCTTGAGATGACAGCGATTGATTTTAATGGTTTGGTTGCTTGAATTCGCATAATAGGTCGATTAGGAATATGAAAGCTAACAACCTTACGAAAATAATCAATTTTTGCATGATGAGTAGTTAACCAATCAATCCCTAGAATCACGTCAAATGCAAGTATTTTTAATAAAATCAGATCGACAGGTAATGTGTGGGTACCAACTTGAACCAACCAAGACTTATAAACCGTGGATGTAATGAAGGTTTCTCCCAATGGAGTTTCAACAGATAAGTCAAAGTCTAATTTCTCCGGAGTCAAATTTAATCGATGAGCGCAAGTAGGAGAAATAAAAGAATGGGTAGAACCGGTATCAAATAAAGTATAGACTTCGTTAGAGTTTATGATAAGCTTACCCGTGATGACCTCATTCGGGTTCCTTGCTTTCTGGGAGGTCACAACAAACGCTCTCCCTTGCACTACCGGTTTTGACTTTTCTGGGACGGCCTTTGGTGCCTCCATCCTGGCTGAACTTATTTTTGGTAAACGACAAAATCGAGCTAAATGACCTTCTCTTCCATAATTACAACATGCTTTAGACGACATCACGCAGTTTAGACTGATGTGCCCCTTCCCTTCGCATTTGAAACATATGATAGGTGGTCGTTCTCCTTCCTTAACAACGGGTGCTGGTGCTGACATCTTTCCATCATTGTTGAATCTCCTCTTCTTGAGATGACCATTCTTATTGTTTTGGCCTTGATTACCACCGAAGTGGTTACCATTTCTGGCCTGTTGATTCCCACCAAGCTTGTTGTCACCGCTTCGATGACTGCTCTCACTGGTATTATCATTTTGCCGACTGCTCTCTTTTGGTTGCGTTGACTCGTTATCACGCTCCACTAACTGAGCCTATTCACAACATCTGAATACAAATACAATTTATGAGAAATAAGATGTTGACGTATCTCAGGTTTCAAATCTCACAAAATTATTCGCATCATTCGCTCTTCATTATCCACCAAGTGGGACGCAAACCGGGACAACTCAGCAAATTTAGCCTCATACTGCGACACGGTCATATTATTCTGCTCCAATTTGATGAACTCTACCTCCTTCATGTGTCGAACACTTTCGGGAGAGTATTTGTCATTGAACAGCTCTTGGAACTTCTCCCAAGACATCTTCAGTGCGGCAGGTTGAGTACGCTTAATCGATTCCCACCAGTAATCTGCCTCGCCTCGCAACATAAAGGCGGCAAAGGGAACCTTTTGCTCCTCGAAGCATCCCAAGACATCGAATATCTTGGTGATCTGCTTTATCCTTGTTTCCGCTATAAGTGGTTTTGGCTCTCCCTTAAACTCCGGTGGTCCCAGCTCCTTGAACTGTTTAGCGGTGACCGACCGAGAGTTTTCAGTGTTTCCACCTACATTTTGAACAGGAGCCGCACTCTCCAACTGTTGCATGAACTGCATAAAGCTTCTGAACATTCCATTATTCATCATTTGGTTAGTATTGTTGTTTGCATGAGGATTGTCGCCTCCTTGATGCACATTATCCCGATTATTGATATGTGGTGAATCAACAGTCGCCTGTGCTCCATTACTATTCTCAACATTCTCGGATGCCATTTTCAGATACTGCCACAAAACAAAAGTTAATTGATATGTCATATATTATCCTTATATTCTGACCGACCAATTAAATACCATGCAAATAAACGTAGGTAGGTCATACTAGCGAAGGAATTTCCCGTCTCTCCCCTCCTAGTTCTATTCTCACATCTTAGCCAGGGATCATATCCCTAAGCTCTGATACCAACTGTGACGCCCCCAAAATTAGGTATACATCACCTATTTTGGGTCGTCAGATACATGGTACAGAATACAAATACAACTTACTAATACAACTGTCGTGTACAATACGACAAAACATAACTGTGAGTTTGAATACAATTATTGTCTACTAGAGACTATACAAACTCAAAAGGAGTCCTCATTACAATTATTATCACATTATTTAACATAATAGTGAGGACTACTAATACTATCATCTGGTCCATCACTCCGTTCCCCGACTCGTCCCAGCTATATTCTCATTTCCTGAAGAGAACAGTGAAAGAAAAGGTGAGCTCAACTAGCCCAGTAAGAAATATTATGACTAAGATAATACAGAATAAATTATCATTAGTCTTCAACAGTGTTAAACTAATAAAATATAATGAACATCAAGTTTAACTGCTGCAGAACAAGCAATCCATTAAAAGAGTCAAGTAGAAAATAAAATCTACTATCTTCTATGATTTAAAAGATTTTTCAACACTGTTATCGCTGGGACTCAGCTTAATAAAATAATTCACATCATCGAATCACCCCTGCACTACGGCCAAGGATATTCGTGTATTCATTAATGGTCATGATCATGCCAACAACTCTCTATCAATGCACTGCGGGCCAATGAGGACTTTTACCACATCATTTGTACATTACGGTCATGATTATACCGAATAATCCCTGGTCATAATCATACCAAGTCCATCTATGCACTACAGGCCACAGATGACTTTCAACATTTTATAAACATGAGGAAGATGACAATGATATAAGAATTCAATAAAACAAGTTCAAGAATTAATTTATCCAAGAATTAACAACATCCAAATTGTCAACATGATACTGCTTTGTGGAGTAAAATTGAAGAATGCATAGAATAATATTTTCATGAAAAGATACTGGATGAAACACAATTATCAAGGATATTTCACTAATTTCATGGAGTGTAGAAGTTAAAACTTAACCAACTGAGTATAATAAAGAATGAAATAACAAAAGAAATCACCTGGCATGCGATAGACCGCACAAACAGGTTATTCTAACAGAATAGTAAATGACTTTCATAATCATACCAAGTCCATCTATGCACTACAGGCCACATATGACTTTCATCATTTTATAAACATGAGGAAGATGACAATGATATAAGAATTCAATAAAACAAGTTCAAGAATTAATTTATCCAAGAATTAACAACATCCAAATTGTCAACATGATATTACTTTGTGGAGTAAAATTGAAGAATGCATAGAATAATATTTTCATGAAAAGATACTGGATGAAACACAATTATCAAGGATATTTCACTAATTTCATGGAGTATAGAAGTTAAAACTTAACCAACTGAGTATAATAAAGAATGAAATAACAAAAGAAATCACCCGGCATGCGATAGACCATACAAACAGGTTATTCTAACCGAATAATAAATGACTTTCATAATCATACCAAGTCCATCTATGCACTACAGGCCACATATGACTTTCAACATTTTATAAACATGAGGAAGATGATAATGATATGAGAATTCAATAAAACAAGTTCAAGAATTTATTTATCCAAGAATTAACAACATCCAAATTGTCAACATGATACTGCTTTGTGGAGTAAAATTGAAGAATGTATAGAATAATATTTTCATGAAAAGATACTGGATGAAACACAATTATCAAGGATATTTCACTAATTTCATGGAGTATAGAAGTTAAAACTTAACCAACTGAGTATAATAAAGAATGAAATAACAAAAGAAATTACCCGGCATGCGATAGACCGCACAAACAGGTTATTTAACAGAATAATAAATAATGGAACCAGGTCCGGCGTAAACGCATAGATAGGATATTCAGACAGAATAATAAATAATGGAACCAGGTCTGGTGTAAAATACATAGACAAGATGTTCCAACAAAATAATAGCAAGACGGAACCAGGTCCAGTGTAAAACACACAGACAAGATATTCCAACAGAATAATAATAAAAACGGAACCAGGTCCGGTGTAAAACACACAGACAGGATGTTCCAACCGAATAATAGAAGAATATCACCAAGTATAGGGTAGACCGCGTATACAGGTTATTCCAACATAATAATAAGAAATAGAATAACAAAAGTTCTTTTCATGAATAAGAAAGAATAACACCCCTTACCGTTTTAAAGAAGAACTGAAATAAGGAAGTAGTTAAGTAGCAGAATACTTTTCTTCTCTCTCTATAGTTTCTCTCTATAGTTTCTCTCTCTAGAGTTCAGTGAATTCGTAAGAAATAATGAAGGAATGAGCTGCTATTTATAGAAAAATAGAATGCATAGTAACTAGTCCATGAACGGTCCAGATTGATTACTTTAATCTGACGGTCCATATTTAAAGAAAAATCTTTTAAATAAAATAAAATATATTTTATTTATAGAATAACTTTAATAAAGTACTCTGTTTTATATAAAAAGATGTTTCTGTTTTATTACGTTAATAATACGAATAAAACAAAACTTCATTATCGCTAAATAATTTATATTATTAACTAACAATAATTGAATCAAACTGAGTGACTTCTCACATAAGCATTAATAATCAATATCGTGTACTACTATGCAACCACACGTATTACTGTACTTTTACTACCGAGTAGTTCAACAGTATTAATGGAAAAACTTCTGCCGTTATTTTTAATAAAATATTTTTGTCGTTTTCTCAATCCGACAATAATTTCGTTGTGGGGTCCACCAATAATTGTGTCGTTGTACGTATATTTCCTGTTAAAATGAATATTCCCCGACCAATCGAATATTATATAACAACTTGCGTACTTTACAAAATTTATAAATATTACCCACAACTATAACATTATATCAAATTAACTCCATAATATTCAAAAATGATATTTATAAAAAATTCATCTTTATTTATAAAAGTTGGGGTCTTACATCTATGGGGAGCACTGCTTCTATGTCATAGGTTAATGAGTAGGGGTTGCCCTAGTGGAAGTGTGCATTGACAGTTTGTAGGCTAATAAAGTCAAAGGTATTAAGTCAGGCGATCCTTTATGATTGGCGAACATCTTTTGCATGATCTTTTTCATGTTCTTATTAGCCACTTCAACATCACCATTCATCTTTGGACGATAGATGATAGAGTTGAGATGCTTGTTGTGGAATTTTCTGCATAATTCCTCCATCATTTGGTTGTTGAGGTTCTTGGCATTGTTTGATACAATAACCTCTAGTTGTCCATATCGATAAATGACATTATTTCTAATGAAACCAATGATCACCTCTTTGGTAACTCTGGGAAAAGTGGCTGCTTCTACCTACTTGGTGAAGTAGTCGATCATGGGGAAGATAAACCGATGACTATTGCTGGCTTTGGGTTCGATTGGCCCGATCACGTCTATTCCATACATTAAAAAGGGCTAGGGTGAACTCACATTATGGAGTTTCCTTAGAGGGGCGTGGATAGAATTTTCTTAAATTTAGCATTGATAACATCTCTTGACATGATCATCACAGTCAGCTTTGAGAGAGATCCAATAATGCCCTGTTCTTATTATCTTCTTGACAAGTAGAGGAACACTTATGTGTGGGCCGTATACTCCACCATGGATTTCATCCATGAGTCTCTAGGCTTGGTCTTTGTCTAGACATCTTAGAAGGCCTAGTCCCGTATCACTTTTCTAGAATGCATCTCCGCTCAGATGGAATTTCATGGCCATTCTATTGATCCACTTTCTTTTAGCTTGACTCACCCCAGTGGGCGTAGATCCATCTCACATATACTTCTTGATGGAATGGTACGAAGGGTGTTGGATGGGAGGCAGTTCATTCGATACTTCTTTGACGTAATTCCCATAGGCTGGTGCCTTTTGTTTGGAAAATTTGATGTTTAGAATGCCTCCCTTTTAGAATTCATGTTTTGAAGAATATGGAGGAAGGATATTTCTTCACACTCTGAAGCCATGTGGATAACTTGTCAATGGTAAGGCAGTAAATGAAATTCTTTGGTGTGATAGATCCATGTGGTTTGTTTAATTACCAGCTCGGAATCTCCAAAGACAGTTAAGCGTTTGACGCCTATGGATTGGGCTAGTTTTAACCTCATTATACAACCTTCATACTCAGTTGCGTTTTTGGTTCTGATAAACTACAATTTGATAGCAACAAGATACTGTTCTCCCCCGAGTAGACGCCAGAACTACCCCTGATCTGGCACCTTCCACATTTATAACTCCATCAAAATACATTTTCCATGGCTGAACTGTATCCTCCTGATGGTGTTGCTGAATTGTCATTACCCCTTCATCGAGGAAATATGTTTCCAAGGGTTTGAAATCCCCTGATGGTGTTGCGGCTAGTTGATCCATAATTCCTTTACCTTTGACAGACTTTTGGGTCACGTAGATGACGTCAAATTATTGGTGGATCAACTACCATTTGGACAGTCAACAATTTAACATGGGTTTACTGAATATGTACTTGAGAGGATCCATACAGGATATGAGATGGGTTGTGTGATCATAAAGATAATGCTTTAATCTCATGGAGGCCCATACTAATGCACAACAAGTCTTTTGAATCAAGGTGTACTTATACTCACTGCTACTGAATCTCTTGCTGAGGTAATAGATAGATCATTCTTTGCCTATATCATCTTTTTGTCCTAGAATGCAGCTCATGTCATTGTCATTAACTGACAGGTACATAAATAGGGAAACATTATCCCTTGGAGGTACCAACACAAGAGCCTTGACTAATTGTTCTTTGATGGAAAGGAAGGCTTTTTGACAGTCTTCGTATCATTTCGTGGAGGAATTCTTCCTTAACAACTTGAAGATGGGCCCATAGGTTGCTGTGAGTTGGGACATGAATCGACTGATGAAGTTGATTCTTCCCAGAAATCCCCGTATTTCCCTCTCCATCCGGGGCACGGGCATCTCAGTGATGGCTTAAATTTTGGCAGGATCCAGCTCAATGCCTTTGTGGCTCATTAGCAATCCCAGCAACTTTCCTGACTTGATGCCGAAGGCACATTTGGCATGATTTAGCTTTAATTTATACTTACACAACCGGTTGAAAAGCTTTGTGAGGTGGTCTATGTGGTCCTCTTCCCTTCAGGATTTGACAATGATGTCGTCCACATAGACTTCTATTTTTTATACATTAAATCATAGAAAAGAACCATCATGGCTTGCTAATAGGTGGCACTAACATTGATGAGGCCAAATGACAACCTTTTGTAGCAAAAGGTTCTTCAGGGAGTGATGAATGTTGTCTTCTTCTGATCCTCTTCAACAACCATGTTCTGATGGTATCCAACAAAGTAGTCAACAAAGGAGTACATGCCATACTTAGTTGTATTGTCAATGAGTATGTGGATAAATGGTACTGGGAAGTTGTCTTTAAGATAAGCTTTGTTCAAATCCCTGTAATCAACGCATACTCGCACCTTCCCTTCGGGTTTAGGTACGAGAACTATATTTGATAGCCACATAGGGTATGTTGATATCATGATGATGTCGGCTTTGAATTGTTTCATAATTTCTTCCTTAACTTTCAAACTCCACTCAGGTTTCAATCGCTTAAGCTTTTGTTTGACTGGCTTGAATCCCTCTTTAATGGGCATGCAATGAATGACGATATCAGTTACAAACCGATCATGTCTTCATGAGACCATGCAAACACATCCTGAAATTGGGTCAATAATGCAACCATGTCATTCCTTTGTCTTGGGGTAAGGTCCATGCCAATCTAGATTTGTTTGGGATTTTTTAAGATTTTGAGGTAAACGGAGGTGGTTTGATCAAGGTTTGAATTGGGTTTGTCTTTGACCGATTCTTTGATCTCCTCAGGCACCTCATAGTCCTCTTGCTCAATCTCCATCAAGTCGAAGTCCAACTTTACATCAAAGTTGCAGTCTTTGTGAAGAATTGGCATTCCATCAGCAAGTTTAGACAAATCTAACTCTAGAGTCCTGAAAATAAAATGTTTTCACTTAATATATGAAATTATTTGATCATAAAAAGTGTTAGCATGGCATGACAAAGATAATTTCTAATACAATGCGATAAAAGTAAGTAGTTAATGATATCTATAGGGCAAAGGGATTTTATGCCCTTTTTACCCTTTTTGGCAAATGTAAGGTGTGCTGCTCCAATTACCAAGGGTCAAGTCCTGATGGACAACTGTGATAGAAAGGCGGTTATCATCCTCCACCTCTTGGATTATGACCATGACATCTGAGTAGTTGTCATCTAGGATATCATCGTTGTTAACTTATGTTATACTCCATGCTTTGATGATGACCATATTATTCCTCTAATCATGCTCTATAAAATTTCAGGAAAAGAAATGGCATTACAGGAACATCGAGGAGGAAAATATAAAACTTGAAATCTTTGTAGGATGAAAGGCACTTTGAGTCCTAGGAAATATATTTAAGATCTTAACATTTATTACTTTCCAATACAAGCCTTTAGGGCATATGTATTACATATATACATATAAATATCTTGATCATATTCTCCTAATAATCTAATTAGTCCGGGGTAAAATATGCTAAATATTGTTACCATAATTTGTTTGGCAGATTCACTAAGATCATGGAGTAAATGTTTAAAAGTAAATGCCTTAACTCATACTTCATAATCTAAGGAATCTATTGGTTATTTGCACCGACCCACTTTCTGGTAAGTCACATATGGTAATAAGTTAGTGGATATTTTTGAAAGGTAATCAATATATTGTATTTCCAGAAATTAAGTGGTTGATACATATTGTTACATAATTTTTGCCAATCTATCTAACAATATTGGATATAATGGGAAGTTGTAAGAGATATTTTTTTTCACGTGATGTGCACTCAATCAGGCCTAAACTTTTTATCAATCACATTGATATATATATATATATATATATATATATATATATATATATATATATATATATATATATATATATCATAACTTCAACGAAATATCTCAAAATGTTCATAAATTGTTTCCTACAGTAGCCATATAACTGGAAAAGGATTTGATCATATTGTGATTGACACATTATCTAGATGTTATTCTAAAAATGCATGATTTGTGCACTTTGTCTCAAACGGTCATATTACAGAATAGGTAATAACCAATGGTAACATACTCTGGTTACATATAAAAGAACTTGATCTAATGTCAAGAAAGATTAAGAAATACATTTTGCCTTTGATAATACATAGATAACAGTGAAATATGTTTCTTCTTTACCTTCTTCCTACTTCGAACGATAATCTTATTGAAGAAGTTTCTAAGGTTCATTTCTGAGGTGATCTTATAGCATATAATCTGGTAATATCTTTCTTGCTCATTATTGCATACTAGAGCCTTGCATTGTTAAGTGATAAATTGCTTTGATCAATAGACCTCTATTTGTATTTTAATTTCTCGTACAAATCAATATCATCTAAATCTGAATTGTAATCTAGTTTGGATTATTGTATTATTACAATCAAGTTCGAAGAAAGCAAAGATGCTTGAGAGTGCTTAGGTGCACAAGGAGCAAGGGTGCTCAAGTGGTTGAAACTTGTATTGTAATTGAAGTTGTTTAATAAAAGTGAGTCTCCAATACTAGTTGGTATTGGACGTGGATTAGGCTACTATTATAGACGGTAGTAGTTGAACCACTTAAAAATTCTTGTGTTCATATGATTGCTTATTGTGCTAAGGTTTCTTATCATTCGGCTAACTATTAATCTAGTAGCTTGCATTCAATATCTATAAATTTACAAAACTGATTCATAAATTTGTATTCACATAATAACATTCGAAAAAAGGCTAAGTTTCTAAATTAAGCATTTTGCAAAGTTTTTAAATCAACTCAACATCTTATCTTAACATTTTAATCTATAAGGATTTAGAATCCAGCCTCCTACATTGAGTATCCAAAGGAATTTTAATTGGTTAAAAGTTTGATATTGTTTGTTCCTACACTTATTAAACCCCCCTTCTAAGTGTGCCTACTTAAATTTCAATCATTCATACCCTCTGTATATGTACTAGAGCGTACATCTTTCATAATTGTCTCTTTATATCTTTTTTGTGCCTTCGATTCCTTACCTTAATGTCTGGGTCTGGAATTAGGATTTCTTTCCCACGAGCCGGTCTAGGCTTGGGATAGCATAATCGCCACAGAGATAGGAATATTCCTTAGAGGCCGTACAGAATCTGCATCTGTAGGTTTAGGCAATAGAATTGCAGATAAAGGAACTATTGTATGCTTGTACGGGTTCCTGTGACTTGACCTAGAGGAATAGCCTAATCTGGCCTTTCCTGTCTAGCTAGGAATTTGAATTAGGCTTTTGATTCCTTGCTGATTCTTTCCTAACCCTTGTACTGGCTGGAAACCTAGAGATATCATCTCTTGACTGGCCGATATTACTTCGGTGGAAACTCTAGGTTTCAAAGCTGAAGCCCCAATAGGTTAATAGTGAGTGTTGCTCACCTCAAGGGCTTGGAAACTGACATGCTCAACTTCTTCATTGAAACTGATTAAAGGCATATCACTTTGAACATGATACTCTGGTTCAGCATTGAGAGTGACCAGATTACTATTGATGATATACTTAAGTTGTTGATGAAGAGTGGATGGGACGGCTCTCGCCATATGAATCCAAGGTCTTCCCATCAGTAAATTATATCAATAATGATTTTGAGCACTTGAAAGGATATGTAGAAGATATGTGGATCGATTTCCACTGGTAATTTAACCTCTCCTATAGCATCTCACCGAGACCCATCGAAGGCTCTGATGACTGTATGGCTACTTCGGATTCGGTTGGGATTGATCTTTATTCTTTCCAATATGGCATAGGGGCAGATGTTTAGGGATGATCCTCCATCTATTAGGATGCCTCCGATCACATATCCAGAAGACATCACTACTATGTGCAGTGGCTTAAAATGACCCGTCCATTTGGGAGGTATGTAATCATTAGTGAAAGATATCACATTACTATTGAAAATGTGATCTACCATATGATAAAACTTTTCAACATACACCATCTTTGACATGTGGGCTTCTTCCAATATCTTCATTAAGACCTTCCGATGATCTTCAAAAGAGAATACCAAGTCTAGAATAGAGATCTATTGAGGTGCTTCTTTCAAGCTTCTCACCACCTTGGCTTCATTATGTCCAATCTTACGGACGAATTCTTCAATTTTTTCCTTGGGCACTTAATTTCCCCTTAGATCTGATGACTGACTTCATCACTCATTGAGGGATATACAACAAGTTTTCCTTGGATACCTCCGCAGTTGTAATTGATGTTGACCCTTCAATCTCCCCATAGTTCCATGGGACTTTCCTCAGGCTGGTGATAGGGTACTGCGGTCTGAATGGCAATACCAGTGGTTCTGGTGCAGCCACCTTCGAAGGTTTTCAACTCCTTTGAGCTTAATTGTTTGAATTGAAAGGGGTGTTGCAACCAGGTCTCCCTCATAGGTTATGACTACTATGACTTCCTTCCATCTTTACGATATTGAAGGAAATGTCTTCCCACCCTAAGGCAAATTGTGTCATCGTCTACCATTTGTAGGTCACCGCTGTCAATCATATTTTGGATAAGATGACAGAGTGCCCAACAACCTTTAGTGATGTGGCCATGAGTATTGGAGTGGTATTGACAGACCCCGGTAGCGTCAAATCTTTTTTAACGTGAATTGACTGGGGGTAATAGTGCTATGATTTTTCTATTATTGATCAGCATCTGCAAGATTTCTTCCATCGGTTATCGAAAATGGGTGATCTCCCTTTTGTTGGCAAAGTCTCGATGGGCTTGGGCTCTTGCTTTTCTTGCAAGCTTTTCCTTTAAAGTTTCATTCTCTTGGGTCTATGGTGGATTCTTTATGATAAGGGAGAGGAGACTTGCATATTCCTGACTGAATAACTGCCGTGTGACTTGGTGCTGATGTATCACTACTTCTACTAATTGATTGACCTGTTCATCGATAGACTTTAACTCTCAATTTATCATGAATTGAAACTCTAAATAGTCCCATGCACTTATTGGAATTATCTTTGTTGGTTTGGGGAGAACCACCCACGTATTTTAGGTAATTGGAACTCTCTCCACTGCTTCTGTTGTTCATGTTAACATCCTCTTCCTTATATTGAGGGAAATGATTATCTTGAACATGCGGTTGCTCGGGCTTTGTCACCACGATCTCACCACTGTCTATTAAGTCCTAGATCTTATGCTTGAGGGCCCAACAATCTTGGGTGTCGTGGCCTGGAGCTCCAGAATGGTAAGCACACTTCTTGCTTGTATTGAAGTCATTTCCACTTGGATTGGCTGGTGGAAAGAGATGAGTAATTTTCTTCTGAGCTGTCAGAAGTTTGAAAATGTCTTCCAATGAGTCCCCTAAGGGTGGGAACATTCTTAAACGTTTGACTTCTCCACTTTTTGGTAAGGGAGGGTTTGAGGATTGTGCTAGAAAAAAGGAATAGTTTCTCCTTTGAATAGGCAAGTTTTGATTGCCTTTTTGACTTTGTCCTTGTGACATCCCCAAATCTGGGTTACCTGACCCCCGAGTTTGGTGATCACGATCAACAATATAATTAACATCTAACTACCCATTCACTTATGAATAGAATATTACACCACATTAACTGATATAGTTAATACATTCGTCCCAGGTTATCTAACCTTAACATTACAATCATACCCTTTAGATATACAAAAAGGGTTTACAAAACAACATAATAATAATAATGTTCATTAAACTATTCCCGTAACAGGCCTTTGCCTTTGTTCTTCTCAACACCTCCAACCACTTCGTTCCTAGCTGAAATATTTTATTTAGCAAGGGTGAGCAATAAATTTCCCTACAAGTTAAGACATACAATGAATGTATAAGAATCAAGAATAACAGACTATCTATTTCGATAGAATGACACCAAAGTTTGGGGAACTTTGAAATAGCTGAACAATTTATTAATCACTAATAAGACTTCTCGCAACCTATGCAACACAATAATTTGATAATGAAATAGTACAACGCTTTCAAGGTCTCTACAATATTCAATTGAATAACAAGATCGAAATATTTTCCAGGATTTATGCTGAGTGATCACAAAGGATCTAGAACTTCTCTTCTCGGGTATCTATCAAAGATTTACTTTGATAAATACGCAGGTGTATCAGATAACCATAAAGATTAAATCATACCCCTCTGCAAGTATAACAAGTGATCAGCTTTATTATACCCTATATTATGCATAATATTTGAAACGTTCGCAATAGCCGAATATACGACCAAATATGTTCCCTTTATATAAAAGGTTGTTCTTCTCAGTCTTTGAATCAGAATTTGATTTAACAACGAAACACAATGATTTCAATATCTAATCACTTCTCTACTCTTCTCTTCTCAAACCTATCAAGTTTTCTTTTTCGATTTAGCCGAAACTGCTTGCATTGATCTATTAATAATAATTGAATTCTCTTCTATTCTCCTTTCGAACCTATCAAGTTCTAACAAATATTCGTCTAGCAAAAACAATTAGCTAAGACATGTCCAATACGATTAAACAATAGACATCATTTAACTGTACTATTTGAAATTAATATTAGCTTCTACGGATGTGAATATCCAATAACAGTTATTCTACAAGTATATTCTCATAATCTCTAATTCAATTTGAATTAATAAACATGCACTAACTGCGAATAATCAACAATAAATTATTAGACGTGGTCTAATCAACAATAATTAACCACCATATTATTTAAACAGATATAACTCAAGGTTAAGTTAGGAAACTTGCCTTCTACATTGATTACTGCTACCCAATATACTTATCTGCATTCACAAGACCTATAATCACAATATCGGTATTACAATTTGAAAGTATTATGCAGACAAGCCAATCATGTTTGATGATAAAGCATATACTTTGTAACAATCTTATTCATTTATTAATAAAAAGTATTATTTATTAAAGGCTTTTAATTATCTACATGATGCTGTTTTTAATATGTGATAAACCCATAGTTTTAAGCAATACTTTTAGAATAATGATGATGATCATTCTAATGAGATCTAAATTCTTAGAAAGCTTAAAACTAAAATAGTTCTCAATCGTTGGATTACTAAATTGGGGATTAGTGAATCCGGATAGATTGGTACATACGTTGCTTGCTCATTGGATGAGAATGATTGATCTCATGATCATTTGTGTGGAGACACTAAAGTAAGTATGTAGGTGCTTATTAGAGAATAAGTTCACTGAACGTGGCTCGCTAAGGAATACCTAATGGAGTTTTACTTGCCTGTCAATAGGAATTCCTGTAGTGATAGTAGTACAAGTGATCCTTGAACTTGAGATCATCATAGTATCTTGTGTATGATGAGTTATACTTTGACTTATTCCTTAAGACCCTTAGGGTATATCAAAGGGTATTCTTGGATATAATAAGTTGTACATGGAGATAATGTATGATCAATAAAGAATCTACCGCTTCTAGTAAAAGAAGAGAAATATCCTGTGTGATTCGATAAATGACAACCCAGTAGTCCTTGGCCAAGGCAGAATGAAATTAGAAAGGAGTTTCTAATTTGTATTATTTGGAGTTGTGCATTTAAGAGTCGAAATACATATAATTAAATAAAATAAGACTTGACAGTAATTCCATGTCTTATATTTAATTAGGACATTGTATGGTGGAAGGATTGAATTATACGGTAACTATTTACTCAAAGGTTCTTTTATGATTAATGTTGAAATCTATATTATCTGGAAAGTCGTTGATCGCTAGGGAGGCTTATCCCTATTGTAGAATAAATAATATTTATTTAAAAAATTTATTTATTTAATTTATTTATTTAAATAAAATTAGAATTGTTCTAATTGATTTATTCACAACCGGTTTAATATGGAGAACCTAAAGGGTCACACCATAAAAGGAAGAATAATTATTTAAGAAGTTAATGGCATAATCGTAATAATATGTTAAGTATATTTAATCTATTCTATGGTGATAGAATAAATTAAGTAGCTTAATATTTATTATTTAATATTTTAGAAATATTAAATATAAATTAATAAGAGGAGTCTTATTAATATTATTACAATTATTATTATTTTAATTTCTAAAAGAGTTTAGAAATTAATTTAATATAAGTACTCTCATTTATTCCTAATAGGATTAGGAGTGAAAATTAGTTAAAGGAGTTTAATTAAATATCCCTAATAAGATTAGGGAGCCCATTTAATTAAAAGAGATTACTACTTTTAGAAAGTGGCAAGATGATGCACAGTTGGCTCAATGCATCATGCTCGCATCCATGAGTAACGAGCTTCAGCGTCAGCATGAAACTATGGATGCTCCTACTATATTCCTGCACATCAAGTAGTTGATGGTGAGGAAAGTAGGACTGATAGATATCAGATATCTAAGGAGCTCTTCCAATCTAGAATAACTGATGACACTACAGTACAGACACAAGTCCTTAACGTAATCAATTTGATTGATCAATTAGGACAACGGGTTTTGTCATGGATGGAGAGTTGAGCCAAGATTTGATCTTACACTCACTCCCGGACTCCTTTCACAATTGTTGTGAATTTTTCATATGAACAAGCTAGATATCAGCCTCGCTGATTTGCTTAACATGTTGAAAAATATTAAGAGTCACTTTCCAACCAAGAAAGACCTTGTCTTACTGGTTGCCAAAGGATCTTCTGAAAAGAAGAACGATTCAAAGAAGGTAAATAGAAAGGCAAAAACAAAGGATAATAAGAACAAAACTGATACGGATAGCAAAGGAGTTTGCTTCCACTGCAATAAGCCTGGACACTGGAAAGAAACTGCGAGAAGAATCTTGCAGAGGCTAACCAAAGAAGCTTATTGAAGTTTCGGTTATAAATACAAATTTGTTCATGATTGAAATAAATTTTGCTTTAAGTTAAGGTTCTACTTGGGTATTGGATACCGACTTTGGTTATCATAAATATAGATTTATGAAGGGACCAAGTAGAAGTGGAAAGCTAAACAAATATAAGTAATCCTATGTACGGGAAATGTAGCAAAGGTTGCCACATTAGCCATAGAAACTTATAGTTTAGCAATGCATACGGGCAAATCTATTAAGTCAATAAGTTGTTATTGTATTCCAGTTCTTGTTAAAAATATTATTTCTATTTTATTGTTGGACAATGAAATCTTTGGTTTTATAATTAAGAACAATTGTTGTTCTATTTATAATAATAATATTTTGTATAGAACTGGAATATTACTTAATAAATTTTGTATACTTGACTTACATGAAAATAATTTTGCATATTGAACAAATTAGTATAAGAAAAGGAGATGATCATTTAAAGAGTTGAATGTGTGTATTTGCTGAAATACAAGTATAAATTATTTGAAAGGTTCAAAGAATTCAGAAGTGAAACAAATTGACAAAGTATTAAGATTCTTTGATTAGATCAAGGAATAAATACTTGTGCAATAAGTTTCTAGATCATCTCAAATGGTTTTCTCATAATGGACGCCTCCTGATACGCAATAATTGATTGATGTATTTGAATGAAAAATCGTACCTTGTTGGACATGGTGCGGTTCATAATGATTTTACTGACATTTTAGTATCCCTCTAGGGTCATGTCCTAGAAATGGCTGCATATCTACAAAAATGTAACCTCAAAATCCGGTCCCAAGACTCCATAAAAGTTATGGATAGGGAGGATTTCTAATCTTAAGTATGTTAAGATAAGGGGTTGTCCAACTTATGTGAAAAGGTTTCAAAGGATAAGCTTGTGACAAGATTTGACAAGTGTAGATTTATGGGACGTCCTAAAGTAAGTTTAGGGTATATGTTCTATAATCCTACTTAGTAAAAGGTGTTTGTTACGAAACACACTACCTTCTAAGATAAAGGTGTTTATCATTGAAGGGGCTAGTGGGAGGATAATAGATCTTGAAGAGTTCAAGAACCACAAAACACAATAAGTCAAATAAGAGGAACCTGTAGATAGACCTATTGTACCATAACCGAATCGTAAATCTGGAATAGTACCGAAGATACCTAGGAGGTATGGATTCATCATGGATGATGATGATGAGGTACGCATCATAGAAGATGTTGATCGAGAGTTACATACGATGAGGTAAGAGTTCTAGTGTGTACAAAAGGGTCAGTGGGAGCGATGTGACATTCCTAGTATTATATGTTGATATACTACGGATAAGGAATGATATACCAATGCTACAATCAGTAAAGATAAAGTTGTCTAAACATTCCTCCATGAATAATTTGGGAAGAGTATCTTAATTGGGGATACAAATCTATATATGTAGATTTAAAAGGATGCTCGACTTAACCCATGGAACGTATATTCATTTGATGCTAAAGTTGTTTAGCATGACAAACTCCATCAGATGTCTCATGTTGTTGAGACAAGGAGTGTATCTCTCTTAATAGTCCCCATAGACTCCAAAAGAAAGATCGCATGAGTAACTATCATGTATGCAATGAAATGTACGAGACCTGATGTTGATCCGTCATATTCTGGAGAAGTTCACTGTGAGACAGTGGAAAACATCTTAAAGTACTTAACCGGTACTAAAGATGTGATCATACATGGTGGGTCTGAATTAAAACTAGAGGGCTTAACAGACTCAAGTTTTTCAGACAGACCAAGACAATAGAAAATCCACTTTAAGGTAAAGCGTTACCTTGAGCAGTGGTGCAGTGAATTGGAAAGATTCCAAACAGCAAAGAGTTGTTAGTTTAGTGATAAAGACAAAGTACATAGCTGTAAATGAAGCTGCAAGTTGATTGTTTGGATGAAAAGTTCATTAAAGAACTAGGAATAGTTCCTAAGTCTCATCTTAGATCGAAACATGTGTTGCAGCACTTTCATTTGATTAAAGAATCATTGAAAGATGGGAAATCACTATAGAGATAGTGGACTCTCAAGAACAACATTACATATCCATTAACTAAAGCTTATCCAACAGCAGGATAATCGCCACTTAGAGAAGAAGAGTATGAGATACCATGACGATTGGCTTTAGTGCAAGTGGGAGACTGAAAGTAGTATGCAGACAAGCCAATCATGTTTGATGATAAAGCATATACTTTGTAACAATCTTATTCATTTATTAATAAAAAGTATTATTTATTAAAGGCTTTTAATTATCTACATGATACTGTTTTTAATATGTGATAAACCCATAGTTTTAAGCAATACTTTTAGAATAATGATGATGATCATTCTAATGAGATCTAAATTCTTAGAAAGCTTAAAACTAAAATAGTTCCCAATCGTTGGATTACTAAATTGGGGATTAGTGAATCCGGATAGATTGGTACATACGTTGCTTGCTCATTGGATGAGAATGATTGATCTCATAATCATTTGTGTGGAGACACTAAAGTAAGTATGTAGGTGCTTATTAGAGAATAAGTTCACTGAACGTGGCTCGCTAAGGAATACCTAATGGAGTTTTACTTGCCTGTCAATAGGAATTCCTGTAGTGATAGTAGTACAAGTGATCCTTGAACTTGAGATCATCATAGTATCTTGTGTATGATGAGTTATACTTTGACTTATTCCTTAAGACCCTTAGGGTATATCAAAGGGTATGCTTGGGTATAATAAGTTGTACATGGAGATAATGCATGATCAATAAAGAATCTACCGCTTCTAGTAAAAGAAGAGAAATGTCCTATGTGATTCGATAAATGACAACCCAGTAGTCCTTGGCCAAGGCAGAATGAAATTAGAAAGGAGTTTCTAATTTGTATTATTTGGAGTTGTGCATTTAAGAGTCGAAATACATATAATTAAATAAAATAAGACTTGACAGTAATTCCATGTCTTATATTTAATTGGGACATTGTATGGTGGAAAGATTGAATTGTACGGTAACTATTTACTCAAAGGTTCTTTTATGATTAATGTTGAAATCTATATTATCTGGAAAGTCGTTGATCGCTAGGGAGGCTTATCCCTATTGTAGAATAAATAATATTTATTTAAAAAAATTATTTATTTAATTTATTTATTTAAATAAAAATAGAATTGTTCTAATTGATTTATTCACAACCGGTTTAATATGGAGAACCTAAAGGGTCACACCATAAAAGGAAGAATAATTATTTAAGAAGTTAATGGCATAATCGTAATAATATATTAAGTATATTTAATCTATTCTATGGTGATAGAATAAATTAAGTAGCTTAATATTTATTATTTAATATTTTAGAAATATTAAATATAAATTAATAAGAGGAGTCTTATTAATATTATTACAATTATTATTATTTTAATTTCTAAAAGAGTTTAGAAATTAATTTAATATAAGTACTCTCATTTATTCCTAATAGGATTAGGAGGAAAAATTAGTTAAAGGAGTTTAATTAAATATCCCTAATAAGATTAGGGAGCCCATTTAATTAAAAGAGTTTAATTAAATAAATAATACCTTATTTTTTATTAAATAAGGTTACCTGACATCTTTATAAGGGGAGTCTTATATCAGATATCGAAATACGTAATTCCAACAGTTAGGAGAGTACGTTCTTTTTCTATGAGAGATAGAAAAACTAGGGTTTTGCCAACACCCTTCTTCTTGAATATTTCTTCTTCCTTGGTGGATCACCTCTAGAGGCCAAACACTTGGGTGACTAACGTTGATCAAAGGAAGGAACAAAACCCGGTGGATTCAAGTTGGACACGAAAAGGATTTGGAGGTGAACTTGTACCTGAGGAAGCTCAGATCTTTAAGGGTATGATTCTCGTCCTTTATTTTTCGTTTAATTAATAATTGTGCATAAAGGATGATCCGGGTATATGGTTTGTAAAATTTTAAACTCTGATTTTTACACGTTTCCGCTATTTTGTGCAATTTGATTGCGTTCATGAATATTACAAACCTAACACAATTAACACAATAATTCACAACACATATCACTGTAATTTGCAGTCCATACTTCTCCTAGACACATTATCACATAACCACATTAGTGTTTATAGCCTATATAAACACTTATAAATTCTAACTAGTTCAGTCTGGTTGGATTACAGTCTATTCTCGGTGTACTGTTCACCCTATCCGATAATTAACACACCTATTGTCAATTAAACTCGGTCTCTTAGCCTCAATATTATATTATATAAGTCAAATATCATTAATAATATTTTTTGGAAGCTTTTAATAATTTTCGAATAATTATTATAATTTATAATAATTTTTCAAACGCTGAAATCATTTTTAAATAATTTAAATATCAAATAATCTTATCATCATTAATATTTAATAATATAAAAATATTAATGACATATTTGTCAAAATATTTAAAGTTATTATTAATAACTTAAAAATATTTTTAAATCATCAATATTCTACTTAAATGATTTTTAAAATAATTAAAATCATTTTTAAACCATCACCATTAATATTTAAATATTAATCAAATTATCATAAAAATATTAAAAGTCATTAATTATTATTTAAAATATTTTTAAATCATTTTTCTCATTCTTAAATGATTGTTAAATCAATAAAATCATTTTTTATCATTTATTTAATATAATAGTTAAATAAATCTAATATCATTAATATTAATTTATTAATGGAAATTCTCCAAAAATATTGAAAATTATATTTTTACAATTCAAAATATTTTTAAACACTTTATTCTTATTTAAATTGATTTTTAAATCAATAAAACCATTTTTAACTCATTTATTTAATATAATAATTAAATAAATCTAATATCATTAATATTAAATTATTAATGAAAATTCTCTACAAATATTAAAAGTTACACTTTATAACTCAAAATATTTTTAAATACATTATTCTTATTTAAAATAATTTTTATAATATTAAAATTATTTTTATCTAATTTATTTAATATACTAATTAAATAAATTAAATATCATTAATATTCAAATAATTATAAATATTAATGAAAAATGTCCCAAATAATTAAAAGTTATTTTTCAGAATTTAAAATAATTTTTGAAACCATTTTTGGTAATTTTTATAATTTATTTTCTATTTTTAATCATTTTATGAAAATTAGGAAAATAAAATTAAATAAACCGTTGCTATAGCCCTTTAGCGACGCTTTCTGTCGTCTTAGGTTTTCTTGAGCTCAAGAACACTGACAAGTCAGTGTTCAAGGTGGCTCGTTTGACCGCCTTTGATTCTCAGTGTAATGCGTTTTTGGGCAAGCTTGAACTGTGATCGTGTAGTGTTTATGTAACACTACAACAAACAACCATCATCTTGGTCAAACAACAAACACACAAGGAGATCTGATCTCCCAAACTAACTGTTAGACAACTCTTGAGTTTTCTGGGTAACCTAGAAACCCAGGCAGTTCATGGGTACCACTTTGTGGCCCGATTAACTCTATGTTCTGGTCATTGTTTAGGTGGTCTCATGGTTCAAATATGTCGTCCTTATGTCAAGGAACAATACGTTATCTTCATCTCAGTCCAACCATAACAGATTCGCAAGATGGGATCCGGTCAAACATTGTCAAAAATATTGTTCCTACGGTTTATGGGAATCCCAGAAACCTGACTTCGTGGTTGTGTGGCCTAGTTTGACCTCCTAATACTCCGATCCTGTCATCGATATAAGGGATCTTAAAGCATGCATCTATATTCCATACAACACACTACAATTTGGTTACAACAAAATCAACAATACACATAAAACCTGACAGATCAAATCATTAGAAAAAGTTGTCAGACGTTGGTTCACACTTTCTGGGTTACCCAGAAAGCTTCGGTCAACGACGGTCAACGGAGTTTGACCGTTAATAACTTAAAATCTGGACATCCAATAGCTACGATTCTAGCTCCAGATCAAAGTACTCGTGTCAGACTACACATTCAAAGCTTAAAACAAGAAAAATCTTAAACATGCAAGAATCTGTGGCTCCTGACATTAGCTTGTCAGACCACAAATTCTGTTCTTGGACAGTTTTAGAAAAACACCATTTTAAAGCATTTTGATGCTATGGATCTATGTTAGATCATCATAGATCATCATCAAACATTCTTTAGCACAAATCTAAACACAAAAATACGAATTTTGACTAAGCATACAAGATCAAAATGAAACTTAGGGTTTATACCTTCTATTGAATATGCTTAGATCTTAGCTCTCCAAATCTGTTCTTGGTGTTCTAAGAGGTTATCTAGTGACTGATTTACTTAGAAAATTCGGAGGTTAGGAGAGAGAATGAGTTTGTGGAGAGTAAGATAGCAAAATGACTAAATTTATGGACATTCTCTCTCTTTATCTCTTATAATTAGATACAATGTATCTATAATGACTAGGTGTCAATGTTGGATCAGTTTATGGCTGAGACAAGAGTCAAATGGCTGCCTTTAGTTGGTCACCAACTAAAGGTTTTATCAAATTTCACAAGTAACCTAATAAAAAATTCATAAAGGGCATTTTGGTCATTGTTCTTGTAATTTTAATGGCTTATAGGTAATTATCCAAACCCTTAGGGTTTAACCCTAAGGTTCTAACCCTTAGGTTTTAAACTTTAGTTTCTAAAATTTTCTAAATTAGGATTTTAAAATAGAAAATTAAACTTTCAAAAATATAATTAGGGTTCTAAATAGAAATTAATACTTTAAAAGTATAATTAGGGTTTCCTAATTATATTAACAGTTACTAATCACATTAGTCTTGCTAATTAGGATTAGGGTTTCCTAATTAGGGTTTTGGATTTTTGAATTTAAAATTAGGGTTTCTCGACATCCGATTAGGGTTTCTAACGGTACATTAGGGTTTCTAATCTTGAGATTAGGGTTTCAAGTCCCTTATTAGGGTTTACTAATTTTGTACCCTACTTGATCAATCATTGATCAAAATTCTATATAGTACAAACACGTACTCATTAATATAATTATTTTATTTATATTTTCTATCGAATCCCTATCCGGACTTAGGGTTAGATTTTCTAAATATATTAAGCACAACTCTACTCTTATTTTCTTAGTCAATACATAAATTGACTACTTCTCGAGACTCGTATCACAGATACTTTTCACAAAATTGATAATCATTAATAATATTAAATAAAAAAAAATTTATTCGTAAAATTCGGATTATTCGAAATCTCGGGTTATCACAGTCTTTACAGTATCAAGGAGTTATCCACTTCTTTCTTCTTATGGACCCTCTGGGGGTAGTTCCCATAACTTCCAACTTGGATATTCTCAGTTACGGCTTTTAAAGCGGTGAGGTCTTGAATCTTCCCAAAGTTTAACCCCATCTCTGCCATTTCTCGGCGCTTAATCATTTCTGAGAATGGTTTTCCTATTCTTGGTAGGACCCTCTCATAAAATGGAGCTTCTTGAATATCTATGAAGGTCATCACCATCTTAGTCTCTGTCATGGATGGGATTACTTGAGCAGCCAGATGCCTCTATCTTTGGGCATACTCTCTAAATTACTCATTGACTTGCTTCTTGACTTTGGTAATCTGATACCTGTCTGGAGCCATTTGAGTTTGAAAGCTATATTGATTGGGGAAAGCATGGGCTAATTCCTCTCACTTGTGGATTTTGGAGTTATCCATTCTGGCGTACCATGCTCTGGCTTCTCCAGTTAGACTCGTCTGAAATAACTTCATTCTCAGTTTTTTATCCTCGGCATAGGATCTGAGTTCTCCAATTGACATTTTTAAGTGATTGTAGGGATCACCCAATCCATCATAATTCTCAAATTTGGGAGCCTTAAATTTTTTCAGATAATGAACCCCGAGGAAGATGCAAAGGTCTGAATAGATAACGCTTCCGTGCATTCCAGTCCCTTTGATGGACCGAGTGGTCTCTTCCATTTGCTGAACCATTTTCTGAATATCACCGGTTTCTTGATCGTCTTTAAAGATGTTTGATTTCAGGGGTTTTGTTAGACTTCTCTGTCTGAGACTCAGGTATTGCGACTTCTCTTTCAGGATCTTGGATTCCTCCCCATGCAGATAATTCGGTTTGGATGGGTATTTGTGGACCTTGAGTTAATTTGTTTAGTTCTTTAAGAAGAACAACCAAATCTATTATTTGATTCCTTAATCCTTCGAACTCCTTGCGGGAAACAGGAGTAGGATCAGGCTGGGCACTTGTAGCCATGTCTGACGGTGGGCTTAGTTCCTTTTTGGATTTTAAACGGGTAACGGGACCAATCGTTTCCCTACAAAAAAAACTACGTAGTTTAGTCTGGGAAAACGTGGAGATACTATATGCTATGTATCTATTTTTAGGAGTGTTTTAATGTTCTCCTGCAAAACAGATGTCAGTTGTTTGGATGAAAGGATAGCATGACATGTCTTGATATGAAAAAGGAATGCATATTTACATATTCCTTTATATTTTCCATTACATTGACATTGACATGGGATTGAAATTACATATAATTGAAGGGGAAGGTACGAAGAGACTTCCATTTGCATTTGGTTTGTTAAAGGCTGACCTAACTTAGGCTACTCTCGTGGCTTTTCGGCATGAAGGTCCCCAGATCATCACAATTTATTGGATGTGAAGTTAATCCGATCTTTCAATTGGAGCGAATCTGGGTGGTTCCTTTCCTGAGCCTTGCGAGATTAGTCTCCCTTGAGTCCAGTAATCAAACACCGATAGGTTTGCCTCCTAGTGGAGGAATCACATAGCATACATTCATATACATTGCGTTTCATCATATGGAAATGATGACATGTGTGAAGCACTAATATCACAAGCAGATATGGTGTGAAGCACTAAAGTGCAGTAAATAAAGCATTAGTACATATCCATTCAATCTAAATGCAGTATTCACACATAAGCAGATAAAAGTTTTATTTTTGAAAAGTTTGAATAGTGGCTTAAGCCCTCCTACTGGAGTCCCCAGCAGAGTCGCCACATGTCGACGTTGAGAAAATTTATGTCTCTTTATGTGCTTGCCTTTTGGTATTCTCATTTTGGGTGAGTTTTATCTGAAAAGACAAGTTTGAAAAGGTCCGACATATGAATGTCGACGATTTGACTTTTAGAGTCGCTTGTTAGTAGATTTGAAATGGTTGTACCAATTCAACAAATTCTGAAAAGGTTTGTACAATGACCCAATGGTTGGACACTTTTTAAGTGGTCTTGGAAACCGAGATTTGTTGGGTTCGGGGGCTTGATTAAGATGTGGAAGGTGTTAGGCATCCCCCGACTTCTGTGAAAACACGGTTACCGCGACTTTTCAATCAACTTTTTATCTGCATGTGTGTGTATGTATTGGGCCTATATCAATTATCTAGAAGTAGTGTTATGCCTCGTTTACACCTATATACAAAGGGTTTGACTTTATATAAAAGTTCAATTTTAGGCAAAATATAGTAGTGGTGTTTTGAAAAACAAGTTTTCAAACCCTTATGCTCAATAGTAATTGAGGCATTTGATAATTCTATTTTATTATGTACTCATCTTTATTGCTTTTATTTTCGAGATGCGAGGCATCTTCGAGAAAATAAAATACATAGCAGTGCCGAACTCCTTGTGGGCATGAGAATCATCAAAGGATATCCAGACACCGTAGATAGTTTAAAAGTTGGTTGTAGCTGAGAAATGTCCATCGTGGGAACCGAATCTAGATTCAGAGGCTGAATCTTCAATCACATGATTCCTAGGCTCATATAAAAGAGTAATATGTACAAAAGCTAGAAAAAGAACTAGATTTGAATAAATCTAAACCATTCTAGCTTTAACGGTTCTAGTTTAGTCACTTTTGAACCGGTCAAAGTTAGAAATAGCCAGATTTAGGCAAATCTAGTCCACAGACTGGAATGTTAAATATATACATTATGAAAGCAGTTAAAGAAGAAATATATTAAAGCAGTAAATATATATAGGTATTTATATATATAGGATATTAACTGCCATGATGTAAACTCCAGCTAGGACTTTAAAATGTAAATATATATAGTTATATATATAAAAGTAATAAAAGGCAATGAAGTAAACTCCAAGCCAAACAGAAATATATATATATATATATATATATATATAAGTAATAGATAGCTTAAAAATCTAAAATATCTTACAGTGGGCTGCCAAGTAGACTTCAGATAGCTTTTAGGGCCTGAAAACTCGGTTTCCACTGGTTAAGCTTTAGTATGTTACAGAACACGAGCTTATAAGTTTTTAGAAAGAAGAATCACTCAATTTGGAGCACTATAGCAAGGGTTACAGGCTGAAATGGACATAGTTTTCTCTTTCTTCTTTTTTTCAAATGAGCTGCCAAGAGGTCATATTTAAAGACCAGATGGCCAAGGGTTAACCCGCGGCTACCGCAAGTCTACCTCAAGCTTTGCCAGTCCCGTCGTCCCAAAGTACCTGCACTCGGGCTACGTGTTGTTCACTTGAACCTTTATAACTTTTAATCCAGGCATCCGATAAAAGAGTGTTGTACCTTTTCAGAAAGCTGTTGTTGTGGCGCCACCAAATTCGGGTATCTTCCAACCCGACAGATGGTGCTGCACGGTACTACCATTCACACATACATTCAATTGAAAAAGCCTTTATAGAACGAATATGTCTTCTATATAACCAAAATAATATTAACATTTCCCCAGGTTCTCGATAACCAATACATTTGTTCTTGCCATAATATCAAATATATACAATCATTCACCCTATACTATTACATAAGTATTCTACGGTTTTGTCTTCGCCTTGCCCTTATCCTTACTAGAGCCTTCGGTCCGTTCGATCTTAGCTGTGTTCATATGGTTCAAGCAAGGGTGAGCATGACTAGCTCATCAAGCACAACATTTCTAATAAACAACATGCTTGAATCATAGGAATCGTATATCTTCAATAACTGAACAATAGTAACGAAGTACTATCGATAATTCAAAACAACACTTCTTTTCCTTCAAAACGTTTTACAACAACAATATTCAGTAAAACATCAATTCCAGTCCAAGACTTTGAGCATTTCATAAGTTCTTTTGAAAAGGACATCCCGGCACTAAGTCCGTAAGTCCAACATTACTTACGAGCACGTCTAGGTGATCAACCTATAGTACTCTATGTTGATCAACATTACATTCATTAAATGTATGCAAGTTTAAGTTGTGGCAACCTCACGTGCCTGTCGTTTGAGGATAAAACATTTTTAGCATACTCAGTCTTCGTTTGAAAACCACACCAATATAACTTGGTAACCATTGACCATGCTTTGATAGAAATATAATGTAAGTCTAGCCGAAAGAGTTGGCTTTGACTTCATCATACAATACTTCATGTGTAAGAATACATGAATTACAAAGCTTGTCCATATTGAACTGGAACAAGGGTTAGAATACTTGCCTTCAGTGCCTGCTACGGTTATAACACGTTCTCGTTTAAGTCTTTAAGTCTCTACAGTAAATGATAACATCACATAACACATTAGATCATGAATGAACATACATGGTTCCTAATGAATCTTACCCTTCTTCTCAATCTAATTATAACTTAGATTTGTTATTATTGGTTCTGACTTTTCGTTACCTCGATCTTACCTTCACATTACGTTCATGTTTGATTACTTATCTTTAACCTTTAGGCAACATAATTAAGGTTTAACAATTCCTTACAATGCTTCATTAAGTTCCTTAGTTCGATACTAATGAGTTACCATTCATGCTATACTTGTAAACTTTCTTCTCTGTCGAAACCCTAGGGCTGGCGCTGCGGCGCCACCCTTTCTTCTCTATGTCGCACTGCGGTGCCACTTTGCAATGGCTGAGGACCAGACTCGGCGTTGCGGCGCGAGTCCCAGCGTTACATGCCGTGCTGCGGCGCGAGTTCTAGCGTTACATGCCGCGTTGTGGTGCCAACTAGCAGTACCTCATGTCTCGGCCTCGCGCTGCGGCGCGGGATTTTATCCATTGGGCTGGCACCGCGGTGCCAACTCTGTGCACCATAAAATTTTTACAGTTTTTTGACTTTGTGAGATTTTTGGGCTCGTAACTTCTTCGTTATAAGTCTGAATTGGCTCGTTCAAGAGCCTACAGTTCACAAAATACATACTCTACGTGTTCAACCAAGAATTTTATATTTTTGACTTTGTTAACTAAAAATTCACCTTTTAGTCCATTTTTAATGAAAACGATAAACGTTCGTGAACGTTCAACGCTCGTTTCTTCGTTCTAAGTCGGAATTCGGTCATTTTTGAGTCCGCAACTCTATAATTCCAAATATGACTTACCTCCATCGAAAACCAACATTTTCGAGTTCAAACACAAAATATGACATCCATTCCAAGAATTTCACGAATTTGACGACTATCGTCCAATCGTGTGAATTCTGGCAAAACTTCATTACTAATGATTTGTTCATCATTACAAATGGATTCATTTCATTAACTAGACATCTCAATCTACATATTACAATAACTTATCTGTCAATTAGGTTATGGCTTATTTCTTATAAGTTCATAACTTAACAAATTCTTTAATACAAGATTTCTTTATAACTTATTATTGATTTAAGTCCTTTATACAACATTCTTGCATCTCACAAATCATACTAACTCTTTAAGGTAAACATTTGACAAGTTCATCATTGTTCTTCATATGTTCATAACTTATTTAGGTTTGAATAGCTTATTCCTTACTTATTTGGCTTAGGTCCATTAATCAACCATTTCTTAAGTGTTCTTAGCATACATGTTGGTTAAGTTACACTTCTTTTATCACCCTTTAATGATAGAGATGGAAGATATATATATATGACAAGAGCCTTACCCTTGATGAACTAGACCTTCTTCTTCTTGGAAAATCTAGCAATGGAAGTTAAGCTTCAAAGTGCTTATTCTCTCTAACACTTAAGTTGTTTTAATGTTGGATGAAACTAACAAGCAACAAATGAATTCAAAGGCTTCCTATTTATAGAGCTTCCAAAGCTAGGGTAAATGGGTCATTAGAACATCCACCTCCTTACTAACCTCCTTACTATTCACTACTTGCTCACTAAGTAAACTTGCCCTCCACATACTTTACTTGGCCACCACATCAAAACCTTGGTCACCAAGCTCATCCATGGGTTGCCCCATGGATCCTACTTTACCCGTTGGATCATCATTTGGGCTTAGGTTTAGTTTGATTAGCTTATCTTTTGGGCTTGCTTTATTTCAATTTGGGCTTCCTATTAACCAACCATTGGGCTTACCATTATTCACACATGGGCTTACACATTAGTGTTTATTGGATTTGTAATTCTTACAAAATCCATAATTCCATTTCATTAGACTTTAATTCATAACGTTCTTAAATTAAGTCCACGTGCGAAATTTTTCGTTTTCCATACTTAGATTATTTTTACATAATCTGTCTCGCCTCGATATTATAATATTACGTATTTCTCGGAAGTTCAAAAATAATTCCCAAGCAAAAATTAATGAATAGTGTTTTCCGAAAAATTTCTCAGAAAACTTTTATTTTCGTCTTGAAAATTCAAATACTTTAATTCTCCCACATAGTTAAAATACTACGACTTTCCAACGTTTCTAGGTTATAGAACGACATTTATCTTACTAACACATAATAATATCAAATAATATAATTTTATTCATTATTTTATTAAAAAAATTATTTTACAAAGGATCCGAATTTCTCGGTCGTTACATTTGTCGAGCACTACACAATGACATAGGATTATAAGTTGTCTGAAGCCAGGAAGATGTGTCCATGACCTGATGTCCAAGTCTTCATTGTCTATCTATTATGTTGTCTTGTGCAGTTGTCACTCGGGATTTGAGCTATGGTTCTTGTGGAACATCTTAGTACGCAGTTGGAGTTGAACTGTGTTGAGATAACGTTGATGTGATGTTGAGGTGGCAAAATGACCATTTTACTCCTCCTGGTGTTATCTCCGGCTTTGGCGTAGTTGTAGCAGACATTTCTCAGGGTTATCTCCGAGATTGGGCTGCTATTGATTTTGAATGTCCTCAGGGTTATCTCTGAGGTTGGCTTGATCTCCCGGGGTTATCTCTGGGGTGTGTACTGTATCTCCCGGGGTTGGAGCTAAGTTTTTCGGTGTGACGCCCCCAAAATAGGTCCATATAACCCATTTTGAGTCTCCAAATACATGGTACAGAATTCAAATAGAAACTTCATTTATACAATTATTAACTATGGTGTAAACTACGACAAAACGTAAGCTGTGAGTTTTAATGCAAATATTATCTCGTAGACAATATCCAAACTCAAATAAAGTCCTTATCACAAGTATTGTCACACTATTTTACAAAATAGTGAGGACTACTATAATAACCATCTTGGATCATTACTCCACTCCCTGACTAGTTCCAGCTACATTCTCGCCTCCTGATAAAAATAATGGAACCAAAAGGAAAAGGGTGAGCTTAGCTAGCCCAATAAAGAATATTATGACTAAGATAATATAGAACAAATTATCATTAGTCCTCAACAGGGAAGAATCTGATATAATACAATAGACAACACATTTTAGATCAACAACTGCAACGGAATAAGCAATCCATTAGAAGAGTCAAGTAGAGCGTAACGTCTAGTATCTTCTATGATTTAAAAGTCCATCATAAATATTTTATCCCTATAACAACAATCAATAAATATTTCACATCAATGAATTATCCATGTACTACGGGCCAAGAATATTCGTTAGTATCACCAGTGGCCATGATCATGCTAAACAACTATCCATCTATGCATACGGGCCAAAGAAGACTTTCACCATATCATTTGTCTGTAACATTATCGGTCATGATTATACCAATACACAATTTCTGGTCATAATCATACTATTCAACAGTCTATCTATGCACTACGGGCTAAAGATGACTTTCACCACAATATAAGGCTGAGGATGATGACAATTATATAAGAAATCAATCAAGTCAAATCAAGGATAAATATTAAAGATTTATAATTCAATTTATCCAGAGTTTAAGAATGTCCAACTTGTCAACATGATAATTAATTGTGGAGTAAAATTCAAGAATGATATTCATGTATCAAAAATAATTTGGACAGAAATGAAACCAATTTTGTCGTGAATAGTACCCTGTGAATAGTATCCCAACATGAAAAGATTAAATTTAATAAGAAAGTTTAGAAAAATATTTCAGTGAAACGATACTAGATGAAGCGCAAAATTCAAGGATATGCTACTAATTTCAGAAAGTCTAGAAGCAATACTTATCAAAATAAGTGTAGATTTAGGAATATAAAACGAAATATTATTACTTACATACTATAGAGTATAGAAGAAAATAATATTTCTTACGAATATTGAACGAAAATAATCTCTTACTAAAAAAATAATATCTTTTACAAATATTTTATGACAACTTGCAAAATTTGCACATATCACGCATAACTATAGTATTATATCAAATCGCACCTTATTATTCAAAATAATATTTAGGAAAATTAAATCTTTATTCATAAAAAGTTGAGATCTTACAACCTCCCCTTCTTATAAAATTTCATCCTCAAAATTGATGTACATACCTGGTATGTCGAAGAAGTGAGGATACCTCATTTTCATTTCAGATTCTAACTCTCAGGTCATTTCCTCAATATCGTGGTTTCTCTATAAAACTTTGACTTGAGGTATAACCTTTGAGCGTAGAATACGTTCCTTCTTATCCAAGATTTTAACAGGTACATATTCATACGTTAAATGTTTTGCTATCTCGTCTAGTTTTAATTCAATAATGTGGTTCTGGTCTTCAACATATTTACGTAACATAGATATGTGAAAAGCGTTATGAACACGAGACATACTTGACAGTAAGGCGAGTCTATAGGCCACAACTTTAACTTTATCAATATAAGTCAATTTTACTTGTATATTTGACATCATCACGTGGGTCCCTTGAGTCTTTAACTATATCTTCATCATTTGTAAGTCATACAAAATGGGTCTTTGTGTTAACAATATCGCACTTGTACCTGCATACGATCTTCTACTCAATGCGTCAACTACCACGTTCGTTTTTTCAAGATGGTTTTGACTGGAATGGTCGTAATCTTTTAACACTCGAGCCAACGTCTTTGGCGTATGTTATGTTTGTTCTAGGTGAAGAAATATTTAAGGGTTTTGGAGTATATTAGGATGTCATCAAAAAAGACAACCACGAAATGATCCAAATATTTCTTGAAAATTCGGTTCATCATATCCATTAAGGCAACATGGACATTGGTCAATCCGAAAAAACATAACTAAAAATTCGTAATGCCCGCATCGAGTTCTAAAGACAATCTTTGGAATGCTATCAGTTTTAATCTTTAATTGATGATATCCGAAACGAAGATCGATCTTTGAGAATAATTGAGCACCTTGCAATTGGTAAAACAGGTCATCAATGCGAGGTAACGGTTACCTATTTTTGATGGTGATATGATTCAACTCCCGATAGTCAATGCAAAGTCGTATACTCCCATTTTCTTTACGAATAAAATAGGAGCACCCCAAGGAGATGTACTAGGACGAATGAAACCGATGTCTAACAATTCATGCAATTGGGTCTTTAACTCCTAAAGTTCAATACGAGCCATTCGATATGGGGTTTTGGAAATGGGTTTTGTACCGGGTTCAAGGTCAATATAAATTTTGATTTCACGCTCTGGGGGTAGGCCAGGAAGTTCTTCTGGGAATACGTCAGGAAATTTATTAACAATAGAAATATCATTCAAAACTGACGTATTTTTGTTTAAATCCATGACGTTGGGTAAGAAAGCTTGACAGGCGTTTCTCAATAAACGAATGACTTTATGGCTTGATATGATAGTGATTTACTTTAGTGGTTTGGTTGCTTCAATTCGCATAATAAGTTGGTTATGAATAAGAAAACTAACGGCCTTACGAAAATACTTAATTTTAGCATGATGAGTAGTTAACCAGTCGATTCTTAAAATCACATCAAATACAAGTATATTCAAAGAGATGGTATCAACAGGTAATGTGAAGGTGCCAATTTGAATCAAACAAGATGTGTAAATAGTGGATGTAATAAAGGTTTTTCCTAACGAAGTTTTAACAGATAAGTCAAAGTTTAATTTCTCTGGAGTTAAATTTAAACATTGAGCACAAGCAGGTGAAATAAAAGAGTGGGTAGAACCGGTATCGAATAAGGTATAGATTTCGCATGAGTTTATAATTAACTTACCCGTGATAACTTCGTTCGGGTTCCTCGCTTTTTGGGAAGTCACAAAAAATGCTCTCCGTTAAACCACCGACTTTGACTTGGTTGGGACAGCCTTGGGTGTCACCATCCCAGCTGGACTTGACTTCACTGCATGACAAAATTGAGCTAAGTGACCTTCCTTTTCACAATTAAAACATATTTTGGGTTGCTACATACAGTTCGGACTGATGTGTCCTTCCTGTCTGCATTTGTAGTATACGACCGGTGGTCGTTCTCCTTCCTTAAAAATAGTTGATGGTTCTGGTGCTGGTGCCGATGTCTTTCCGTCGTTATTGCATCTTCTCTTCTTAAAATATTTCCCACTTAGTTCACCTCTCCTATTATCTTGGCCATGAATACCACCAAAGTGTTTGCCATTTCTGGCATGATAATTTCATCCACGTTGGTTATCATTGTTCCGATGGTCGTTGCCACCGATACGATTATTATCGTGTTGTTTGTCATTATCTTTTAGTTGACCTGACTCATTATCTCGCTTCAATAATTAAGCCCTATTCACAACATCTGAATACAAATAAAGTTTATGAGAAATGAGGTATTTACGAATTTCAGGTTTCAAACCTCTCAGAAACATTCGTGTCATTAGCTCCTCATTATCCACAAAATAGGATGCAAACTAGGATAACTCCGCAAACTTAGCCTCGTATTGCGATACAGTCATGTTGTTCTGTTCTAATTTAATGAATTCCACCTTCTTCATGTGACGAATACTTATCGTTGAACAATTCTTGGAACTTCTCCCAAGAGATCTTAAGTACGAAAATATGAGTACGTTTTACAGATTCCCACCAGTAATCTGCCTCTTCATGCAACATAAAGGTGGCGAAGGGAACCTTTTGCTCTTCTGAGCATCCCAAGACATCAAATATCTTGGTGATCTGCTTAATCCATGCCTCTACCTTAAGTGGCTTTGACTTTCCCAAAAACTCTGGCGGTCCCAACTCTTTGAATTGCTTAGCAGTGACTAGTCGTGAGTTGCCATTGTTTCCACCTGCATTTTGAATAGGAGTCTCTCTTTTTTGGTGTTGCATGAATTCTAAAAAGTTCCTAAACATATCATCGTTTGCCATTTGGTCAGTGTTGTTGTTTACATAAGGATTATTACCTTCTTGATGCACATTCTCCTGGTTATTGATTGGCAGTGACTTAATGGTCGCATGTTCTCCATTGCTTATCTCAAAATTTTCAGATGACATTCTCAAACACTGCCATAAAATAAGGGTTAAGAAATTGACATGCCACATATTATCCCTATATTCTGATCGACCAATTAAATGACAAATAAGCTTAGGTAGGACATGTGATGCCCCCAAATTCAGACCACACTTGTCTCAAATTTGGTTGTCACGTACTAACTCTAATAATAAATCATAATCTCACACAACGAAAAAAATAGAATAAATTACATTGTCATAATATAATTATTCTCACCCTAAGGTTTCGTAACTTAAACATCTCTTACATAACTTAAGCATAATTAAACATATTTAGATATAACTAGTACATATCACATCTTATGTCATTACAGGAATATAATAATCTCCAATAAACATAAACTATTTAGTAGCCTTGCCCTTGCCCTTATTAACGCCTGAGGGGCTACCTTGCTCTGCCTTAACTGAAATGTTTTTAGGGAAAGAAAGAATGAGCAATAAATTTGCCCAACAAGTAATATAGCAAAAAAAAGAAATCAATGTAGCTTTAATATCTCAAGGGTATAACAATAATGATAGTTCGAGATAGCAAGAAGTATCGATGAATATCAACAAAAGTCGCTATTGACAGAAAATATCAATAATATTCCATGATAAATTAATTCAAGATTTCAAAGTAATTAATACTGAGTAGTCACTAAGGACTAAGAACTTCTCCTAGAATTCACAGTAATAAACAGATAATTCCATAAAACGAGTACAACAGATGATCAGCCTAAAGTACCATATGTAAATGCTTTACATTTAATCATTCTCAAGTGTGCACGTCGGTTTCTCGATAATTTATAATGCCCTTACCAAGAGGGTTGTACATCTAGGATATAAGAATCCGCACCAAGTAAATTTGGTTTGGATAGCTTTCAATCAATATCAATAGTCTAGCCGAAGTAATGACTTAGACAGTTTTCCTTCACAGTACATATATGCACAATTATCATTTGAAATCAAGGTTTGTAAACACTTTTCATTTCTAGATTATGAAATATTAAACTTTCAAAGTTCTACTTGTACGATCAATAATAGTACAAGTTCAAGTAATGCTTAATAAAGAGTGAGGTTCGAGTACTTGCATTCAATATATGAATCAAATAAAATTCGAGAACTTGCACAAATCCAAATTTGTGTAAGTTAGGAAAATTGCTCAATATAAAAGAGAGTTGGGATACTTGCCTTACGCGTAGTTTACCAAAGTAAAGCTTAACACCTTTCCAAAGAATTATAATATCCTATTCATCTATAATCACATTAGTTATACAAGTTCAACAAGTATACCTATTATCTTAATTTGCTATGACACAAATGTAATTCATCGATAGTAACATATATTGGTAGTCTTCTCTTAGTCTTGTGATGTCATATGCATGTTACTACATAGCATGAAAATCGGTTCTAATACACTATGATATTTAAAGGGCATAGTTTGTTGTCACATCTTGACTTAAGATCGTAAACACTTATTCACATAGGATCCTTTCATTAACATGCTTATTATACATGTACACTACACTGGACATTTACTACTGATTAAGGTAGCCATATAGGTATGCAAGCATCCTTAGACTAACAACAAAAAACTGATCGAACTGTAGACTAGAGCGACCGTGCTAGATTTGTACTGACGAGTGGCGCGACCGCGCTGCTCTTGGTGCAAACCAAGACATGGCTACTTCTACAATAGTTCATTGTATACCGTCTTGCATAAATATGAATAATCATGCAAAATACACATGTTAGTATGGGAATTGCTAAGTTTGATCTTATATCCTATCATTAACATAGGTCACCATCTATTCTCGTTTAATCAAGACTTACAGTGTTCAATCCATGATTTTCTTATGTTTAGCCGTTAAACACATGCTATATGATCCATAGGTCTCAACAACACACGCTTTAGATTAGTCATGTATGTCAAGTGCTAGAATACTTGTAACGTAGTTATTGACAACACTAGTTTTCAAGATTTCTTGTGAAAATCTCATGTTAAATTACCAAGCATGCAAAGCTAGTTCACTTATTATACATCGTACCTATATATATACATGTTAGACCACATAAGCATGCTCACAATTCTTAACTCAAAGCGTATATAGTTCATCAAGTTTATTTTTGAAACTTTAAGCCTCCATTGGTAAAACTTATTTAAGCATGTAAGATCAATCCATATTGTCTAAATCATGATTTCATACTCATTTTGTGCATGTACTCAAGTTATTTACATAGGCTAGAAAGATCAGAATTTGAAGGCATAATGTTCATCATGCTTTGTTTTGAAAAACTTCAAGTTTTCCTTTACAAACTCCTTTTAAATAAAGCTAGCAAAACTTATAATACACGAAGCAAACTTATGCCTTATATATATCTAGATCATCTACACATGTTCACGAAATCAGAAAGTATATTACTCCATGTTCACAATTTTTAGTTTTCCAAATCTTTAAATTTTCTTTGAACATTCGTACTAAAACAACAAACATGGCTTCTATATACATAGCAATCTTAGTCCACGAGTCAAGGTTGTTTATGTGTATATCCTAACCAAATTAGCATGCTCATCATCATACTGGACCATTAAAGAAGTATTTGAGAAAGACACCCTGTGCGGCAGCGCGGGATTAGGCATCAGAAGTGGCGCTGCCGCGCCACTTCTTTCAGAAACAAAAATACATGGCTCTGTTTTAGCATAGCCTTAACATATGTACAGCCCATTCTAAAACCAGACCAACAACAATACTTCAAAGCATACATATCAACTCAGATTACACATACATGACAACTCAGAATGAGACAAGATCACAACATTACTACACATGACCTGCAGCCAGCGCGGCCGCGCGGTCATGTATTATAGAAGTGTCACGACCGCGCTACTTCGAGCAGAATGAAAAATAATGGCTCTGCATTTGCAGAGCCTCGACACAAAACTTGCTAAATCTGCAACCAAACTAACTACTATGCTTCTAAACATGTACACAAACTCAGACAACACAATGTTATACTATTCTATATCTATCAATAGAGAATTCAAACAATTGTAAGATTTTGACAAAACTCAAGCTCAAGAACACAAAAGTAGAATTTATACCTCATTGAAGCTTAATTGAATTCCTCAATGCTCCCTCAATTTTTAGCAACTCACACTTCTATATGCAACTTATCAGACAATCTTAGCAACACAAAGAATGAAAGGAAGAGTTCAATTTATAGAAAATTCATTAACCATGCCAAGCCATTGCCTAAGAAATCAAACCAAAGGATGGAAGAAGAATTCGTTGGATTGAGAGAGTTTGGTGAAAAGAAATCACCAACTCCCTCTCCCCCATTTCTTAGTTCATGATTATGGCTAAAGTAGCCTTCAACTTCCAACTAATTTATACATAATATAGAGTTAGGCCACTATTCATGTACTGACTATTGTCACTGATTTTGGGACATGGTCTAAATCCCAGCAAATAAGCTTTGGTTGGTTCCTTTAATTCCCAAAATGAAATTTTAATGTACAATTGTTACTATATTAGAAAAAATTAGGGATTATATATGTACTCACATCATATAATCCATGTACATTAGTCCACAAAATTTAATATTTATAACACGTGTGGACTCAACTTAATTGATCACTAATAATTTAATATCTCCTTAAAACTTTATTATTCCAATTAGACCCAATTATTGAAATAATTTGTAATTCTTTGATAGAGTACACTTTTAATGTTTCCACACATACTTGCTGTCACATAAGCAATTATTTATGTCACTTATAATTCTTTTCACTTTACTATATAGTTTCTATACATAATATAGTTACACTAAAGTGTCACACTACACTTTCTTTTTAATGTAGGAACCATATGCTAACACACATCAATTAAATGATATAATTCTAATTATGTAATTTACTTTGCTCATAACAACAATTAATTAATAATATAATATTAATTAATCATTCACTTCTTAATTAAATTAATTCCTTAAATCTTCATTCTCATGCCACACAAGGCATTTTCACAATTCTCATCGCAAATCCACATTCTTATAAATTCAATTTAAATTAATTGAATTATTCGTTTCACAACATATCAATATTTATTTTCAAATAAATATTCTATTTTTTTCTCATTAAATCAAAATAATATTTAATCATGAAATTCACGGTTCTTACATCCTCCCCCCTTATAAAAATTTCATCCTCAGAATTAATACAAGGTTAAACGAATAGATAGTGATAGTCCCCTCGCATTTTATCTTCTAATTCCTACGTGGCCTCTTTGGCGTCGTGGTCTCGCCAAAGTACTTTTACAGAGGATATGATTTTATTTCTTAACGTCTGTTCTTTCATATCTAGTATCTGGACATGAATTTCTTCATATGCCAGAATCTTCTCCACTTCAATGGGATCATGCGAAATCACGTGTTTGTAGTCAGGCTTGTACGGACGCAACACGGAGATGTGAAACACGTTATGGATGTGCTCCAACTTAGGTGGTAATGCAACTTTGTACGCCACTTCGCCCACTCGCTTCAGTATCTCGAATGGTCCTATGAATCTCGGACTCAATTTTCCTTTCTTGCCAAATCGTATTTTTCCTTTCCAGGGAGATACTTTTAAGAAAACGTGACTTCTGACTTCAAAGTCGTGGTCCTGTCAATGCAAGTCTGCTTATTTTTTCTGGCGATCTTGTGCAGCTACTAGTCTAGCTCTTATCAATGTCACCACATTTACAATTTATTGAACTATATCCGGCCCTAGCTTCCTTCGCTCTCCAACTTCGTCCCAATACAACGGTGTCCTACATTTGCTCCCGTAAAGAGCTTCATACGGTGGCATGCCTATACTTGCATGGTAACTATTATTGTATACAAATTCCAATAAGGGTAGGTGATTGTCCCAACTTCCCTTGAAGTCCATCACACAAGTTCTAAGCATGCCTTCTAACATTTGTATCGTTCACTCGCTTTGTTCGTCCATTTGCGGATGATAAGCAGTACTCAACCTCAGCTGTGTTCCCATCCTTTTTGGTAAACTCTTCCATAACTTTGATGTGAAGCGCGGATCTCGGTCAGAGACAATCGATACTGGCACTCCATGTCGTAAAATAATTTCCTTTACGTACAAATTCGCTAATTGATTTAAAATATATTGGATTTTGATTGGTAGACAATGAGTCGTCCTCGTTAGTCGATCGACGATAACCCAAATGGCATCAAAACCTTTCTGCGTGACTAGAAGTCCCACCACGAAGTCCATCGTAATGTGTTCCCATTTCCATTCTGGTATTTCCAACGGTTGGAGTACACCACTCGGCCTCTGGTGCTCTGCTTTGACCTGTTGACACATAAGACATCTGCTAACACACTCCGTGATTTCTCGTTTCAGATTGGGCCTCCAAAAATGTTATCGAAAATTTCAGTACATCCTCGTGCCTCCTGGATAAACGGAATGCATCGTATTGTGTGCCTCATGCAAAATTTCTTCCCTCAACTCGGTTTTCGCTGGCACCCACACTCTCCCTTCGAATCTCAAAATACCATCTCTATCAATCTTGAATCTCTGCTCTTCATTTTATGCGATCCTCTTTCTGATTCTCTCGCACTCCTCATCCTTTTCTTGTGATTCCTTAATTCTGTCCAACAAGGTTGGACGATCTTCTACTGCAAAAAAAATTTCCTTAGACCTCTCCAGTCCCTTTACTTCTATCTCTAGTTTCTCCATATCCTTTATTAACTCCTCCTGAGTTGTCAATTGACATAACTTATCCCTTCCTTTCCCACTTAGCGCGTCAGGCACTACGTTCGCCTTTCCCGAGTGATAAAGAATGTCACAGTCATAATCATTGATTAATTCCAACCACCTTCTCTGACGCATGTTCAACTCCTTCTGTGTGAAAATATATTTCAGACTCTTGTGGTCCATGTATATCTCACATTTTTCTTCGTGTAAATAGTGTCTCCAAATTTTTAACGCAAAAACTACTACCGTTAACTCTAAGTCATGAGTAGGGTATCGTTTTTCGTAATCCTTCAATTGTCGTGACGCATACGCAATGACTTTGCCATGTTGCATTAGCACATAACCCAGTCCTCTATGCGACACATCACTATACACCACAATCCTCCCGTATCATCTGGTAGTGATAATACATGTGCCTCACTCAATCACTTCTTCAGCTCCTGAAAACTCTCCTCACACTTGTCCGTCCATTTGAACTTCACCGTCTTCCTGGTTAGATTGGTCGACGGGGTTGCTATCTTAGAAAAATCCTGGATAAATCTTCGATAGTACCCAGCTAACCCTGAGAAACTTCTTACCTCGGTTGGCATCTTCGGTTGCTCCCAATTACTCACCGCTTCTACTTGTGCAAGGTCTACTGAAATTGCATCCTTATCCACTTGTGTCCTAAGAATTGAACCGTCTCCATCCAAAATTCATACTTAGAAAATTTCGCATACAACTTCTATTTTCTTAGTGCTTCCAAAACCAGTTTCAGATGTTAAACGTGTTCTTCTTCCGTCTTCGAGTAGATCAAGATATCATCAATGAAAACTACTACAAATTTATCTAAGAATGGCGTGAAGACTCGCTTCATCAAGTCCACAAACGCTGCCAGAGCATTCGTTAACCCGAATGACATCACTAGAAATTTAAAATGTCCGTAACGAGTTTGAAATGACGTCTTTGATATGTCCTCTTCTCGTACCTTCAACTGGTGATAACCAATTCGTAAATTTATCTTCGAGAAACACTTGGCTCCCTTTAGTTGGTCGAAAAGGTCATCTATCCTTGGTAATAGATATCTATTCTTAATCGTTACTATGTTCAATTCTCGATAATTGATATAGAGCCTCATCGATCCATCATTCTTCTTTACAAACAACATTGGTGCTCCCCAAGGAGACACACTTAGTCATATATAACCCTTATCCAGTAACTCTTGTAATTGTATCATTAATTCCTTCATTTCTACTGGCGCCATACGATAGGGAGCTTTCAAAATCGGTGTCGTTCCCGGTGCTAAGTCTATTACGAATTTAATTTCTTTGTCTGGCGGAAGATCAGGAAGATCATTCGGAAATACATCTTAAAATTCCCTTACTACGGATATATCCTGAATTTTTATTCCCTTCTTCCGAGTATCAACAATGTACGTTAAGTAACTTACAAATCCTTTCATTAACAATTTCTTGGCCTACATCATCGTAAGGCAACACGATTGCTTAACGATGAGCTACCATAAAACACTACCTTAGACTTATTCGGAGTCTGAAGGTTCAAAATTTTATTCTAACAATCAATTATCGCAGCATGGCTATTCAACCAATCCATTCCTAATATTACGCCAAACTTTCCGAATCTTATCGGGATCAAGTCTACGCTTAGTTCATAATTTCTAATGTTTGCGGGACAATTTTTGTAAACATATTCTACAGGGATTACTTCCTTATTCGCAACTTCTATGTTCAAGGGATTTCCTAATCGTTCACATGGTAAATTAAGTCGACTAGCAAATTCCTCTGATACAAAAGAACAGGTGGCACCCCGAATCAAATAATACGTAGGCATTTATATCAATGATCGGGATGATACCTGACACCACATCCTTCGTAGCCACTGCATCCTGGACGATCATATTAAAAATTCTGGCAGTTCGACGGTTGGATGGCGTCGATCCACCAATTATCAGCTTACCGCTTCCTCCTTGTTGGCTGCTCCCTCCGCCACTTCCTTTCTTTGGGCAGTCTTTGATAAGATGGTCGGCCATGCCATATGAAAAATAACCTTTGATCTTCTTCGGCTTTGGGAAGTTTAGCGCAATATGCCCCTCTTGGCCACATTTGTAACAAACAATGTGCCATTTCCAACACTCGCCCTGGTGATACCTTCCACACTTTGGGCATCCTTCTGCCTTCTTCTTCAACTCTCCTCAGAACTTCCCCACTTGATTGTTGAAATTCTTGTTGTTATTGTTGTTGTTCTCCCACTTTCTCTTTCTTAAATTGTTTCCACTGCTGCTACTCCCTCCACGACTATCACCGCCTGTACTTTTACCATTCTTCTATTTGTTGTACAAACTCAATGCTTCACTACCTCCCTATGTGATAATAGCCTTTTCCAACAATGTTGCAAAAGAATCAATCTGAAGAACTGACACCTTGTTAAATAACCAAGGCTTCAGTCCTTGTTCGAAACGCCTAACTTTCCTCTCTTCATCTACCACTTGGTGGTCTGCAAAACGGGCTAGCTCATTGAACTTTGTCGTGTAGTGCGCCACCGTCATATCTCTCTACTTAAATTCTAAGAACTTTACTTCCAACCTATTCTTTATGCTCTTCGGGAAGTAATTCTCGAGGAATAGAGTCTTAAAACTCTCCCATATTACTATTCCTTCCCCTGCTCTCTGCCGATTTGCCTCCCACCAATAGTTCGCCTCGCCTCTCATCATGTAGGTTGCAAATGTCGTCTTCTGGTCTTCACCCACACGAGCGATGGTGAAAGCTTTCTCCATTTCTTTGATCCATGTCTAAGCCACGATAAGGTCGATAGTACCCACGAATTCTGGAGGTCCTACACTCCTAAAATCTTTAAAATTTGTGACGGGAGCTGCTTGGGGAATGGGTGGTACTGGTTCGTTTCTTCCCCTAAGAGGTTCTTCTAACAAATCTACCAGCCTCTGAATCGGGTCTACTTGGCCCTCTCTCGTCATTAACCGACTCTTTTGGTGCAGTTATTCTACGTCTGGGCGGCATTTTTCTGAATCACAGAATTTTCATTTTTACTATTAACTTATTATATTATTTAAACATTTCTCAAATAAGAATAACATTTTATAACGCATTTCTGGAACAAGGTCATTTATATACATATGTCAAATCGTTACAGTTACATGATCCTCTCTAGCATACTTCTATAAATGATAACAACATATCCCCTATTATTACAAAAGACGGGGATAATACCAACATCTAACATTTTCAAAAGTTGGGGTTCACAACTATCTCACATCTTACACATAAGAGTGAGATTACAACAACAGATTAAACATCATATATATAAATATAATACTACAACCACTAAGTTTTTACATCTAGACTCAATCTAACATTCCACGCTCCACGGCGCTCTGGTATTCCTTCTAAATAATGTGCAGCACCAAATCTCGGCATATGGTGTGCCGAGTCTGTCCTTGCTCTTCTGGGTAATGATGTACCCCATCAATCAACCACTCCATGGTCGTGCGCAAAGCATAGCTCATCTTGTTTATCTTTCTTCTTTTACATCTCACCTCATCCTCTAAGTCATTAGCCCGATCATTAGTTTCTTCCCACTTCTCCTCGAAGTGAATCCTATCCATCACCTCCATCTCTAACTGAGTACGGAGTGCTTCCTTCTCTGTCCTCCCACTCAACTCTCTCTGTTCCACCTCTTCAAACTTTCATGCCAGCTCTACATTCCTAGCCACGGACTTGTGAAACAAGGTTCCCATCTGGATCCCTGCCTCCTTTCGGTGAGCAATCTCCACCTCCATCTCTTGCATTACTAACTTCCTCTGATGGTCTTCGTCCCATAGTTTTTGGAACTCGGTCTCCCTCTCTCTAGCCTCAGCATCTAACTCCTCAACTCTTCATCCTAACTCCAGAATATGCTCCTCATACTCCCCCAACATCCAATCCTCAAAAGTAGCCTCGTCGGACTCCTCCATGGGCTCAGGCTCTTCCTCCAAAGCTCCTCTTCTGAATCAGACTTCTCGGGTAATGGCTCCATCTCCTCCTCATCATCATCCTTATCAATAGAGGCCACTACTGTTATGGACTCTACTATTGAAGGTTCCTCATAGACCACATATACGTCATACGGCTCCTCCTCTACTACTCGGCTAGGTCCTCCCATGTCAGTCATCCTACAATCACCAACATAAGACAAAACAAATAATAACTCCATTAGGATGTTAAACAAATATAAGTTCATTGTATAGAATGAAATTTTATTTCATAACACACTAAGTCTCCCTCTAGGAAAACTCTACATGAGTCTTCATCCCTCTCTATCTTCTATGTTCTCCTAAGTTATAATCAAAGGACTCTCGTTCCTAAGGTTTATAACTAACGCTTTGATACCAACATGTGACGCCCCCAAATACAGACCACACTTGTCTCAAATTTGGTTGTCACGTACTAACTCTAATAATAAATCATAATCTCACACAATGGAAAAATACAATAAATTACATTGTCATAATATAATTATTCTAGTCCCAAGGGTTCGTAACTTAAACATCTCCTACATACCTTAAGCATAATAAACATATTTAGATATAACTAGTACATATCACATCTTATGCCATTACAGGAATATAATAATCTCAAATAAACATAAACTATTCAATAGCCTCGCCCTTGCCCTTATCAATGCCTGAGGATCCGCCTTGCTCTGCCTTAACTAAAATATTTTTAGGGAAAGCAAGAATGAGCAACAAATTTGCCCAGCAAGTAATATAGCAAAAAAAGGAAATCAATGTAGCTTTAATATCTCAAGCGTATAATAACAATGATAGTTTGAGATAGTAAGAAGTATCGATGAATATCAACAAAGGTCGATATGGACAAAAAATATCAATAATATTCCATGATAAATCAATTCAAGATTTCAAAGTAATGAATACTGAGCAGTCACTAAGGACTAAAAAATTCTCGTAGAATTCACAGTAATAAATTGATAATTCCATAAAACAAGTACAACATGTGATCAGGCTAAAGTACCCTATGTGAATGCATTACATTTAATCTTTCTCAAGTGTGCACGTCGGGTTCCCGACAATTTATAATTCCCCTACCAAGAGGGTTGTTCATCTCAGTTATAAGAATCCACACCAAGAAAATTTTGTTTGGATAGCTTTCGATCAATATCAATAGTCTAGCTGAAGCAATGGCTTAGACAATTTTCTTTCACAGTACATATATGAACAATTATCGTTCGAAAACAAGGTTTGTAAACACTTTTCATTTCTAGATTACGAAGTATTAAACTTTCAAAGTTCTACTTGTACGATAAATAATAGTACAAGTTCAAGTAATGCTCAATAAAGAGTAAGCTTCAAGTACTTGCATTCAATATACGAATCAAATAAAATTCGAGAACTTGCACAAATCCAAATTTGTGTAAGTTAGGAAAATTGCTCAATATAAAAGAGAGTTCGGATACTTGCCTTACACGTAGTTTACCAAAGTAAAGCTTTACACCTTGCAAAGAATTATAATATTCTATTCATGTATAATCACATTAGTTATACAAGTTCAACATGTATACCTATTATCTTAATTTGCTATGATACACAAATGTAATTCATCGATAGTAACATATATTGCTAGTCTTCTCTTAGTCTTATGATATCATATGCATGTTACCACATAGCATGAAAATCGGTTCTAATACACTATGACATTTAAAGGGCATAGTTTGTTGTCACATCTTGACTTAAGATCGTAAACACTTATTCACATAGGATCCTTTCATTAACATTCTTATTATACATGTACACTACACTGGACATTTACTACTGATTATGGTAACCATATAGGTATACAAGCATCCTCAGACTAATAGTAGAAAACTGATCCTACTACAGACTGGCACGACTGCGCTGCTCCTGATGCAAACCAAGACATGACTGCTTCTGCAATAGTTCAGTGTATACCGTCTTGCATAAATATGAATAATCATGCAAAATACACATGTTATTATGGGAATTGCTAAGTTTGATCCTATATCATATCATTAACATAGGTCACCATCTATTCTCATTTAATCAAGACTTATAGTGCTCAATCCACAATTTTCTTTTGTTTATCCATTAAACATATGCTATATGATCCATAGGTCTCAACAACACACATTTGCATTATATTAGTAATGTATGTCAAGTGCTATAATACTTGTAACGTAGTTAATGACAACACTAGTTTTCAAGGTTTCTTATGAAAATCTCATGTTAGATTACCAAGCATGCAACGCTAGTTCACTTATTATACATCATACCTACATATATACATGTTAGACTACATAAGCATGCTCACAATTCTTAACTCAAAGCGTATATAGTTCATCAAATTTATTTTTGAAAATTTAAGCCTCCATTGGTAAAACTTATTTAAGCATGCAAGATCAATCCACATTGTCTAAATCATGCTTTCATACTCATTTGTGCACATACTCAAGTTATTTACATAGGCTAGAAAGATCAGAATTTGAAGGCATAATGTTCATCATGCTTTATTTTGAAAAACTTCAAGTTTTCCTTTAGAAACTCCTTTTAAATCAAGCTAGCAAAACTTATAATACACGAAGAAAACTTATGCCTTATATATATCTGGGTCATCTACACATGTTCACGAAATCAGAAAGTATATTACTCCATGTTCATAATTTCTAGGTTTCCAAATCTTTAAATTTTCTTTGAGCATTCGTACTAAAACAACTAACATGGCTTCTATATACATGGCAATCTTAGTCAACAAGTCAAGGTTGTTTATGTGTATATCCTAATCAAAGTAGCATGCTCATCATCATACTGGACCATTAAAGCAATATCTAAGAAAGACACCCCGCGCGGCCGCGCAGGATTACACAATAGAAGTAGCGCGACCGCACCACTTCATTTAGAAACAAAAATACATGGCTCTATTTTAGCATAGCCTTAGCATATGTATAGCTCATTCTAAAACTAGACCAATAGGAATACTTCAAAGCATACATATCAACTCAGATTACACATACATGACAACTCAGAATGAGACAAGATCACAACATTACTACACATGACTTGCAGCCAGCGCAGCCGCGCTGTCGCGCTGTCATGTACTATAGAAGTGGTGCAGCCACGCTACTTCGAGCCTGAATGAAAAATAATGGCTCTTCATTTGTAGAGCCTCAACACAAACTACGCCAAATCTGCAACCAAACCAACTACTATGCTTCTAAACATGTATACAAACTCAGACAACACAATGTTATGCTATTCTATATCAATCAACAGAGAATTCAAACAATTGCAAGATTTTGACAAAACTCAAGCTCAAGAACACAAAAGTAGAATTTATACCTCCTTGAAGCTTAATTGAAATCCTCAATGCTCCCTCAATTCTCAGCAACTCACACTTCTATATACAACTTATCAGACAATCTTAGCAACACAAAGAATGAAAGGAAGTGTTCAATTTATAGAAAATTCATTGACCATGCCAATCCATTGCCCATGAAATCAAACCAAAGAATGGAAGAAGAATTAATTGGATTGAGAGAGTTTGGTGAAAAGAAATCACCAACTCCCTCTCTCCCATTTCTCAGTTCAAGATTATGGCTAAAGTAGCCTTCAACTGCCAACTAATTTACATGTAATATAGAGTTAGGCCATTGTTCATGTACTAACTATTGTCACTGATTTTGGGACATGGTCTAAATCCCAACAAATAAGCTTTGGTTCGTTCCTTTAATTCTCAGAATGAAATTTTAATGTACAATTATTGCTATATTACGAAAAATTAGGGATTATATATGTACTCACATTATATAATCCATGTACATTAGTCCACATAATTTAATATTTATAACACGTGTGGACTCAACTTAATTGATCACTAATAATTTAATATCTCCTTAAACCTTTATTATTCCAATTAGACCCACTTATTGAAATAATTTGTAATTCTTTGATAGAATACACCTTTAATGTGTCCACACATACTTACCGTCACATAAGCAATTATTTATGTCACTTATAATTCTTTTCACTTTACTATATAGTTTTTATACATAATATAGTTACACTAAAGTGTCACACTACACTTTCTTTTTAATGTCGGAACCATATGCTAACACACACAACAATTAAATGATATAATTCTAATTATATAATTTACTTTGCTCACAATAACAATTAATTAATAATATAATATTAATTAATCCTTCAATTCTTAATTAAATTAATTCCTTAAATCTCCATTCTCATGCCACACAAGGCATTTTCACAATTCTCATCGCAAATCCATATTATTATAAATTCAATTTAAATTAATTGAATTATTCGTTTCACAGCACATCAATATTTATTTTCAAATAAATATTCTTTTTTTTTCTCATTAAATCAAAATAATATTTATTCATGAAATTCATGGTTCTTACAAGACACACTAGAAAATGATTTACTCGTTTCTCCCCTCCTAGTTCTAACCTCAATTCTCCTCCAGAGATCATATCCCTAAGCTCTGATACCAACTGTAACGCTCCCAAAATAGGTCCATACAACCCATTCTGAGTCACTAAATATATGGTACTGAATTCAAATACAAACGTCATTTATACAATTATTAACTGTCGTGTAAAATACGACAAAATGTAAGATGTAAGTTTTATTACAAATATTGTCTCGTAGACAATATCCAAACTCAAATAAAGTCCTAATTACAAATATTGTCAGGACTACTATAATAACCATCTTGGAGCATTACTCCACTCCCCGACTAGTCCCAACTACATTCTCGTCTCTTGAGAAGAACAATAGAACCAAAACCAAAAAGGTGAGCTCAGTTAGCCTAGTAAAGAATATTATGACTAAGATAATGTAGAACAAATTATCCTTAGTCCTTAACAGGGAAGAATCTGATAGAATACAATAGACAATAAGTTTTAGATCAACAACAGCAGCAGAATAAGCAATCCATTAGAAGAGTCAAGTAGAGCGTAAAGTCTATTATCTTCTAGATTTAAAAGTTCATCATCAATATTTTAACCGTGTAATAACAATTAATAAATATTTCACATCAATGAATTATTCATGCACTACGGGTCAATGATATTCGTTAGTATCACCAGTGCTCATGATCATGCAAAATAATTGTCCATCTATGCACTACGGGCCAAAGAGGACTTTCACCACATCATTTTTCTGTAACATTACAGGTCATGATTATACCAATACACAATATCTGACCATAATCATATCAATCAACAGTCCATCTATGCACTACGGGCCAAATATGACTTTATCTACAATTTAAGCATGAGGATGATGACGATGATATAAGAAATCAATCAAGTGGGGTCAAGGATAAATATTAAAGATTTATAATTCAATTTATCCAGAGTTTAAGAATGTCCAAATTGTCAACATGATAATTAATTATGGAGTAAAATTCAAGAATGATATTCATGTATCTAAAATAATTTGGACATAAAAGAAACCAATTTTATCGTGAATAGTACCCCGAGTGAATAGTACCTCAGCATGAAAAGATTAAAATATAATAAAAAAGTTTAGAAAAATATTTTAGTGAAACAATACTTGATGAAGTGCAAAATTTAAGGATATTCTACTAATTTCAAGGAGAGTAGAAGCAATACTTATCAAAATACGTGTTGATTTAGGAATATGAAATGAAATAATATTACTTACATACTATAGAGTATGGAAGAAAATAATATTTCTTATGAATATTGAACAAAAATAATATCCCTTACTAAAAAAATAATATCATTTACGAATATTTTATGACAACTTGCTTACTTGCAAAATTTTCACATATCACCCATAACTATAACATTATATCAAATCACACCTTATTATTCAAAATAATATTTAGAGAAAATTAAATCTTTATTCATAAAAAATTGGGGTCTTACATCTGGGGTTATCTTCAGAACTTGAAACTAGATCCCTTTGGGTTATCTTTGAGGTTGAACTTAGATCTCCCGGGGTTATCTCTGGGGTTGGAACTGAATCTCTCGGGGTTATCTCCGAGATTAAAAATTAGATCTCCCGAGGTTATCTCCGGGGTTGAAATTGAGTTGACTTCCAAGGTTGTCTCTGGAAGACGATTATGCCCTCCTGCAGGGTTAGTAATAGGAATGAAAAATTTTGAGTGTCTACAAGTGTTTCAGGCCCTTTCCACTCAATCTCGTAGCACCTTAGTTGCAACTCAAATTTGATCAAGCCGGAGGGTGGGGACCACCCTAGGTGGCCGCATGTAGACCCGCAGCTGCTGTAACACCCCCAAATCCTGGTATCCATTACCTCGGACCCAGTGCATCACGATAATATCTTCATCTAACTATTAATAACTTCCATTCATAAATTTATGAATACAACTTAGCTTTGATACTGATTAATATATTAATTCCTTTTTATTTCCAAGATCTATGAATCGATCCCTAAACCTTCATAATTAAATTCCCAATCTTAGTCATTAACCATTCTTGTCTTTACAACATATTCGATGTTAAACTTAATAAGATGCGAAACAATTAAAACTTTTCTGAATTCTTTATTAATTTCCCTGAATCACAACCTTCATCATTTACATATCTTTGAATCAAATTTATTCAATACTTTGATTCATCAGAGTTACATTATAGAATTTACATCTCAATTCGATGTTCTTCATATATCGAATAGTACAACTTTACAACTCTACAAGAGTTAAACAACTATTAAGTACATCATCTTAAACCTAAAACATGGTTCAACAATATAACTTCAGTTAAACAAATGTATCCTCTTGTGATACTATTGAACTCTATTAATTAAGTAGCACGTAACTTTACTGTGAGTCCTTAACCTGTAAAAGTGGTTATTTACAAGGGTGAGCTCGACAGCCCAACAATTCTAATAGTTTTCAGGCATCACATAGCACATAATATCATACACAATTTATATAATCATAAGCTTTTACTCATACGCATGTTGCTTCTCACATAACAAGTATATAGGTTAACTTATAAAACATATAATCGTAGATTGACTTTCAATCTCATATCTATGTCATAGACATTTCCACGTTTCATGGCATAACATAATTCATTTCATACATATCTCATATGCATTTCATATATAGTTTAACATTCCATATCATAGCATAAATCAATCAATAGTTATCAACATTATAGAGCAAATAGGAACTAAAAGATTTGCCTAACTCGTAGATTATCAACTACAACTTAACTGCTTATAGCTATATGCACTTCGTGTATTTCTAACTCATTTCTTAAAACCTTTGTTTCATTTTCTTATCATACTTTTAGGATAGTTATATAATTATAAGTATACCGTAGCCACACATACTTGACATCAACATTCATAAAATTTTATCACACACTTGACTAGCTGTGTGTTCGTTACATATTTAAAACTCATAGATGCATGATTCACATTGTCCTTGCATTTTGCAAACCTTAATAAAACTTAATAAATCTAGGTTTTATCATTACTCGCTCATATACTTAAAACATCACTTAAGTCAAGCATTGAAGCTTAAGACGTTCATACACATATGCTTAAAGGTTCTGATTATAATTTAAATAGTCAAATAATACTACCCTGTAGCACAGCTACACTACAGTTTGGCCTAGGATTGGCGCATCTATGCCGTCCCCTGGCCAGACCAGATTGGAAACTTTATTTCCCAGTTTACACCTCATTACTTACCATGCTAACATATAACACATACACATGCTAAGAGGTCTTTGTCCAAGTTTGGTGCCTCTTGTGTTTACTTCAAGTTGTTTTTACACTTTATAGCTTTATGGTCGTTTATTTCACGGCTAAGCGATTTCATGCAACAAGGGTCTAACTACATACTTATCAAACCATATAACGATGTTAAATAACTTTTGATATGAATACTCACATGTATTCATATGACTAACATGGTTTATCACTTAAAAATTTACTTTAAAATCATGCTCTAATAACTTTTATTGTGTCAAACTAGATAAGTGCACTTATAGGCCATGTTTAATGACATAAATAGTACTAGCATGCCATCCTACAAGTTTAGAGGTTAGGCAACACAATGTTCATCGGTATTAGTTTACAAGGCGTCCAAGTTTGCCTGTTAAAAGTTATTCTATATACGCCAAATTAAAGCAACTTAGTGCATGTGAAATAGCTTTAAATCTCATTTCATAGCTAACTAAGCTATGCACGTATGTTATCACGTTTAGAGCTTTAAGTACACAAGTTCCTTTAAGTTTGTTCTCAAATTTCAAGTTTTCTTTAGAAATATTCACTAAAGAGACTAAGAGGTTCATGGTATTCAAAGGGGCTTGAAACAACATGTCATACCTATTTCCATGCATAACTAGGTCAAACTAATCATGCAAGGCGATTTTGAATCACATGTCATACTTATTTGCACATGTTTCTACACATGCTTACAAGGTCAAAATATAACCACTCCATGTTTACAAAACTTAGTTTGTAAAAATATCCAAGTTTGCCTTTGAAATTATTTTAAACCAAATCAAAGTAATCGAACACATACGAAACAACTTTGAATCTTACATCATGCATAGTTAGACTTCGTATACATGCTATCAAGGTTAGAATCTAAGGTACCCAAGTTTTCTCAAAGCTTGCTTTCAAAATCCTTATATTTCTTTGGAAAATAACCATTTAAGCAACTCATTGTATGCAAATGTATTCAAGACCATATGTCATACTTATTTATATGCATGACTAAGCCACTTACACAAGCTACAAATATCAGAATTCAAAAGACTCAAGGTTCGTCTAGATTTGTTTTCAAAATTTAAAGTTTTCTTTAAAAATATACTAAATCATGCTAAAGCAATTCATTATAAGTAAGATAGCCTTAAACCACAGGTAAAACTTATTGTTATCTATAACCACGTTAAACCATCATGCTTGGAATAACAAAAAGTCAGTATTTCTTTCTGGTGCATAGCGTAGCTGCGTTGTTTTATACTATGGGAGCAGCACAGTTGCGCTGCTCCATAGCATTCTCAAAAACTGCATCTGGCGCAGTTGCGCTGGAATGTCCTACAGAATGGGCATAACTGCGCCCTTCCTGGGCAACTCCAGAAATGGGTCTGCTTCTGCAGAAACCAAAACCCAAACATATAATTCCTTGATTATTATGCTTAAAATCAACCAAATTGCTTTCATATAAGTATATAATACTTAACTAACATGCTAACAATTCACAAACTCTATAAACAACAAATTTGATTTCTCAAATTCATGGTTTATGGTATTTTTCCATAATTTCACAAGTTTAGCGAATTTCATCAGCACATATTCGTTTCTAAACAAAATTGGTTCGTTTAACTTTCGTTGTTTTCGTATTTAATTGTATTATCAATATCTAACAATAATTTATGGATTACAACAATCATTAGCCATCAATTTTTTACTCAAAAGTAAGTATTTCTTGTCATTACTAAGAATTGCAAAACTTAGGAATCAAGAGCATTTATGTTAGTAATATTATCTCTTGATTGCTTGAATTTGCTAACTATAGCACTTTAATCCTCCCATTGCTCTGAATCCTACCAACCTTCCATAGCCAATTTTCTCAGGTAACTCAAAAAACGTGAATGAGAAGAAAGAGGCTCTATTTATAGAGATTTCAATATCCAAATAATAGATTTGCCCAATGTTTTGAACTAGCAAGAAGAAGAGGAAGAAGATGGACAAAGAATATTGGGTGAAAAGCAATTATCTGCTCCCTCCCCTCTATTCTTCTAGTAATCATCAACTCTATCAATAGTGAAGAAGGAATAGGATAGGCTAATGGCCTATACACGACTGTTATAAGGAGTTGAGACATAGATTTTTGGACAATCCACAATACTCCTTTAACTTATCAGTAAAATAGTTTACCTTCTACTAAAGTTAATTTCTTTTGGGCTTATTAAATCAATTATAATGACTAAACATTAATACATTAAGTTAAGTTATCGGCATATATATACACATATATATGTACATACCCACATATAGGAAGCATACTTATATTTTAAATATACACCAATATAAAATCTTATATCCTATACACATTGGGCTAGTCCAAATAATATTTTAATTGGGCTAAATATAATTCAATTGGGTACTCTCAACCCATTATTCCATATCATACATAAATATCACAATGATTAATTAATATCCATCATTTATTCTCTTTCTATTAATTCTCTTTTAATAAGTCTAGTTAAACCTTTAATCTGGTTTAACTTTAATACTAATGCCATACAAAGGCTCAGTTATCCCACTTACTGGAGTTATATAACTCAAGCTCATAATTTTAACAATAAAGTATTAGGGGTCTAGGCCATATTTGGCTTTTCCTCAATTCCACGTTATTTTAATATTCATTTAATATAAAATTTGTGTGACACACTTTACCTTAATGCTAAATTATTTAGCTTACTTTATGTCACTTTACATTAATGCTAAATTATTTAGCTTACTTTAAATAATTGCACACTTGTAATATGTAGAACTACTATACTAGGCTTTATGAATTTTATACTCATAACACCTTTATTTAAGATAATCATTTCCTTAGAATAATTAGTATGTACAAAACCAATTATTATACTATAATTTTTCAATTCTTTTTCGTCCATAAATTGCCCCAACACATTTTTAGTTAGCAATAACTTAAATATTAACTTAATGCATAAATCTCTAACCAATATTTATTTATAATTATATTGGTTCTCTTCTTTTATTAATCACTTATCTTTCAAATATTAACCATTTTAAGTATTACAATACTATGTAATATATTTAAAATATCAAATTTTAATTAACATATTCATTTCATCCTCTTATGTAAAGCACATATATTAATTCACCGTCTTATGTAAGTGAATTAACTCTTTTTATTCAATTTACCATCATGTCACTACCATACAGAGCTTTATATAATATTCCATAATATCACTTAATTAACCAATATTTATTCTGGGTTAATTAATTCCATAACTAATTCTCATCCAATTCATATATGTTATCTCATGACTTAATAAAGATTATTCCACTTAGTAAATGTTTATATTTTACTAGCTGGACGTATTGATGTGAAAAAAACTAACTTTTGAGACAGTCATTTGGCCCCCTTTTTGCTAGTTTATTCATCCTATTTAAGGACAAATGAGCACATGTTTTCAAATAAAGCTAATTTGGCTGCCATGGTGGATTTAATTTTGATATTTTTTCATAAATATAAGATGTTCATGAATTTAGGTCGGTGTGCTACTGAATGGCCACCTAGCCATGCATATGTGCACGTGGACAGTCCATTTTACAAAGGAGACTCTGGCAAAAAAAAATCACGAGTCTGGGCATTTACTGAACATGCAATTTTAACTCTACTGTGGATGTATGTTAACACAATGCATATATCAGGACTTAGATTATGCATGAAGCAATGATTTAAATTTAATGAACTTTAAGTTTAGAACTTACCTACCCTTTCTGAGGTGATTTGGAGACTTTATCCAGATTATGGATCCAGACCAGCCGAGTAGCTCTCGTAGGGCCTCCACAGGTGTGAGGAGGAGAGCTTTTGATGTTCCTCAGCCTCGTCCAGCCCGGGAAACTCGCCGGTTGACTGAGTTAGTGATTCGCTCTATCCGAGTTGAGAGGCGAGATGTGGACGAAGAGGATGATGTTCTTAATACGGATCCTATCTTCTTTCATTCCCCACGGAGAGCTTTTAGCTATTAGCGTGATGATTTCAGATCTTCTAGATGATTTGAGTTGTCATCCATCGATCTATCTTCATGCGAACGAGGTAATAGCCATTTCCATATTTCTTTTCCCACTTTTAGGGCAAGGGTTTTGATCTTTGATTTGCAATTTGATGCAGGTTCCCAAATTTACTCAGCCCAGTGGGAACTGGTTTAGCATTCACTCTGTAGACACTCGAAATTTTATGTACTACTGACACTAACATTGCAGGAAGGCAGATTCGTCTTTTATGAGAGAACCCTGAAAGACAATCCACAACCATACCGGATACTACCGGAGGTTCAGCATCAACCCCAGATCGCAATCTGGGAGTAATCGTTCCAATCTTGGAGAACCCCGAGGCATGAAGATTAATACCAGAACACACACCGGAGAAGACCGATTAATCTCGGAGATAACCCCGAGGTATCCAGTCTCAACCCCAAACATGGGAATAGCCTCCAACCTTGGTGATAACCCCAAGGAAAGCAATTTCGGCATTATCCCCGGAAATGCTTGTTACAAGTGCAACCAGCTTCAATCTCGGCGCACACAACGAGATACACTATATCAGCCCGGCGATGACATCGGGAAGACAGACACACCTCAAAGATGATAATGAAGACTTTCAACCAATTGCAGCAGTCCAATCCCAGCGAAGCTGAGCAACGTCTGCTTTATCGACCCAACCCGGCAATAACACCGGTAAGGGGCAACATCGTCATCTGACCAACACGATGTCATGCCAAGTCGTCTCAACATATCTACGCAACAATGGCCCATAAGGCTAACAAATCTCGAGTTGCTATTGTGCGGGGTAACGGATAAAAGTTGAGGCTTGAAGACCGGAGGGCACCGTCCCATCTTCAAAGACTTCGTACAAACTCTAATCCCATGCCATCGTACAAACTCTCGACAACGGCGGTCCGAAATAGGTCCTGTATACCTCAAACGGATGCCCGGATTACACTTCAAAAAAACCGAGTGGACATTACAGTGCCCGCACGCACGTACTTCGAGATGACCCGACCCGACCAAACCGGGCCGACCCGACCCGCCTCTGGTACACCTGCAGCAGCTTTGGTCTATAAATAAGAGGCTTGGGGTGCTGATTTTTAAGAGAAAAAAGATGGGGAAACTATGCAGAGTTCGTTCTACACTTGTCATACAATGTATTTTCCCACTTTAAACACCTGTGAGCTCATATACAGCCCTCTTTTGTACCTACAAAAGCCAGTGTTTATTCATTCTAAAGATATAGAAGTCTTCTTTGGCAGCCCATTGTAAGCCTTCTCACACACTTTAGAGTCTTTCTCTTCATTTTTGCACACACCCTTCTACACGTTGAGAGTCGTGTTGCTTACTTTTGCCCGGACTTCGGTCCGTGGTTTCATTTCAGTCTATATATATATATATATATATATATATATATATATATATATATATATATATATATATATATATATATATATATATTGACTAACATTACCGAGTTATACCTCAGTTGAGCCTAGACTTCGGTCAGGAGCGTTTATTTGCTTTTCTATATATATATATATTTTTATATATATGAACTATGTATAGGACTTTGTTCGATTGAGCCTAAACTTCGGTTTGATACGTTTATTGCTTTAATATATATATATATATACTTATATATATTAACTGTGTGTCGGACTTTGTTCGATGAGCCTAAACTTCGGTTTGGTGCGTTTAATTGCTTTCTTATATATATATAATTATATATATAAACTGTGGTCGAACTCCGTTCGATGAGCCTGGATTTTACATCTGATGCGTTTACTCGCTTTTATATATATATATATATATATATATATATATATATATATATATATATATATATATATATATATATATATATACATTTCGTCCCACCTGGAGTTTACTTCGTGGTGGTTGACCGTTTTTACAGCTTTATCTACGTTTTGTCCCTCCTGGAGTTTCCTCCGTGGCGGTTAATGGCTTTTAACTGCTTTCTTTACATTTCTGATCCCCCATGGAGGTTCTTCGTGGTTAGTGATCATGTCTATATATATATATATATATATATATATATATATATATATATATATATATATATATATATATATATATTTACGACTTTTATATATATATACCTGCTTACTGTTTTCATACAAATTGCGGTATCATGTGAGCCTAGGAATCATGTGATCACAGATTCATCCCATTGGATCTAGATTCGGTTCCCGTGATGGACATTTTCAGCTGTATGCAGCTTGTAAATTATTCTGCGGTGTCTGAATTTCCTCATATGGTTTCCATACCCACGAGGAAGTCGGCATTATTTTGTACATTATTTTCGTACGGATGCCTCGCAGCAGTCAAATAAAACCAACCAAGCCGCGCATTTAATAAAATGGGAGTGCAAAAGGCCTCAATTAGTATTGAGCAATAGGGTTTGAAAAAACCTCCTTTATAAAACGTCATTGCCATATCTTGCTAAAATTGAATTTTTACATAAATTCAAACCATGCGTATATAGGTGCGAACGAGGCCTCGTACCACTTTCAAATAACATCACATTGACTCACATACACACACACACACACAGACATTCAGATAATAGTTTCTTGAAAAGAGGCGGTCACCGTGGTAACACGGATGTCGGAGGGTGCCTAACACCTTCCCCCCGCATAACCAAGTCCCCGGACCCTAAATGAATCTCAATTTCACCGACCCGTATAGCAGTGTCATATCACTGGGTCAATGTGCAAACATTTTCTCGGTTGTGTTGGTACAACCATTTAAAAAACCAACTGGCGACTCTTAACAGTCCATCGTCGACATTATACATGCCGGACCTTTTTCACTTGTTTTTTCAAACAAATCTCATATAAAATGAGAACACCAAAGAACAAGTAACGGAAAGGGACATCTAAAAATCCAGACGTCGACAGGTGGCGACTCTGCTGGGGACTCCAGTAAGAGGACTTAAGCCGCTATTTCAATCTTTTCAAAATTGTTATCTGCTTGTGTGTGGACGTTGCATTTACGTTGGATGAATGTGTACGAATGCATGTCTTGTTTATTTAGTGCCTCGCACTATAAACTGCCTGTGATGTTAGTGCCTCGCACTATAAACTGCATGTGATGTTAGTGCCTCGCACTATAAATTGCTCATGATATTAGTGCGTCGCACATGTCATCATTTCATACGGTGAGACGCGATGTATGTGAATGTATGTTGTGTGGTCCCTCCACTAGGAGGCTATCCCGTCCGTGTTTGATTACTGGACTCGTGAGAAGCCTGATTCTCCGAGGCTCAGGAAAGGAACCACCCAAATTCGCTCCAGTTGAAAGACCGGATTAACTTCCCGTCAAGTAGATTGCGATGATTTGGGAACCTTAATGCCAAAAAGCCACGAGAGTAACCTAAGATATGTTAGCCTCTTATAAACCCAAAACGGATGAAAGTCTCTTCATGTTGTCATTTTAAATTACACAATTTCATGACATATCTATCTCAATGTAATGAGAAATATGAAGGAATGTGTACACATATACATATATGCTACAAACAGCTGACATCCGTTTTTACAGGATAAAATTCGTAAAATGGACTCATCACATTACATATTAATATTCACCTTCCCTAAGGACTAAACTATGCAAGTCTTTCGCAAGGAGTCAATCGGGCCTACTACCCGTTCAAAGTCCAAAAAGGCAACATGCTTACAGTCAATTATGTCGTCATCCGACCAGACTGAACTTAATCCAGTTTCTCGCAAAGAAGTCGACGGATTAAGCAAACAAATTGCAAATTTAGCTGTTCTGTTCAAAGAATTACACCAGTCTACACAGGGTCAGAAAATACCCGTACATGCTGAATCCTCCACACAAGGAGGAGCCCGGGTCATTACCATACCTGAACTGCAGTTGGATCAGACCAACAAAACTCATGCCGCTACCCATCCCACTGGAGACCCAGACACTGGTGACATCAAAAAGAAAGTCCTCCAAATGGAAGAGACCCTTCGCACTATCAAAGGAATTGGAACACACGGGAGTGCTTCATATGCTGATGTATGTATTTTTCCTGGTGTTCATTACCCAGAAAAGTTTAAAACTCCTGACTTTGAAAAATATGGCGGGTTAGGAGATCCTTATACACACTTAAAGGTATTTCTTGGAGAACTTGGATCTTATGCAGAGGATGAAAAGCTCATAATGCAATTATTCCAAAAGAGTCTAACTGGAGAAGCCAGTTCATGGTACACCAGATTAGACAACTCCAAAATCCACAGCTGGGAAGAGCTAGCACATGCCTTCCTCACTCAATACAGGTTTCAGTCTCAAATGGCTCCTGATCGGTATCAAATTGCAAAGATAAAAAAACAGTCTAACGAGTCTTTCAGAGAGTATGCCCAGAGGTGGAGACGCCTGGCTGCCCAAGTGAATCCTTCCATGATCGAATCAGAAATGGTCATGACGTTCATAGACATACAAGAAGCTCTCTTTTATGAGAGAGTTTTAGCCGGCATCGGTAAACCGTTTTCTGAAATGGTCAAACATGGGGAGATGGCTGAGACGGGATTAAAATCCGAAAAGATTCAAGACCTAACTGCACTCAAAGCTGTTGCTGATCACATGCAGTCTGGAAATTATGGGAACAACCCCAGGAGGGTCCATAAAAAGAAAGAGGAAGATGTTTCCCTAATACTACAAGGTCAAAAAGGCAGTCAAAATATGCCTGTTCAGAGGAGAAACTATACTCCCTTTCCAGCACAGTCTGTAAACCCTCCAGTACCAAAAGGTGGAGAAGCCAAACGCCCTCGAGTGTTCACACCCTTAGGGGATACCCTCGAGAATATCCTTAATCTTCTGACAACACAAAAGAAGATTACACATCTACTTCCACCAGCCAACCCAAATGGAAGGGGTTTTAATGCTGCTCGAAAATGTGCTTATCATGCTGGGGCACCTGGACATGATACTCAGGATAGTTGGGCCTTGAAACACAAGATCCAAGACCTGATAGACAACGATGAGATCATGGTCACTAAACCAGATCAACCTAACGTTCAAGATAACTCTCTTCCTCAACACAAAGAAGAAGAGGTCAACTTGATTAATTGGAGCAGTGGACAGAGTTCCAACTTCAGCTGTGATTATTCCCAAACCATCAAAGACGGTGATAACAGATGGGATTATGCCAAGGGTTTTAAAAGAAGCATATATCCCGACATCAGTGGATGAGGAAAAATTTCAACATCTGGTTGATCACATTTTCAACGACAATGTGATATCATTCACTAAGGATGACATTCCGCCTGAAGGGATAGGTCATTACAAACTGTTGCACATCGCAATCTTGTCCTCCGGATATATGGTGGCTGGAGTCCTGATAGATGGAGGCTCGTCCCTAAATATCTGCCCATATGCTACCTTGGTGAAAATGAATATCAATCCCAATCGAATTCGGAGTAGCCATACTATCATCAAAGCTTTTGATGGAGCCCGCCGGAATTCGGTTGGAGTAATTGAGCTGCCAATTGAGATTGGTCCTCATACATTCTGCGTATGCTTCCATGTGCTCAAGATAGAGTTAGGATACAACCTGCTCTTGGGACGGCCATGGATCCACATGGCTGGGGCAGTCCCCTCCACCCTTCATCAATTGTCAACAACAGCCTGGTCACGGTCAACGCTGAACCAGAGTGTCCACAACACGGGGATTTATCGGTCACCAATGCTAATCCGGACGTTGAACCAGTCAGTTTTCATGCTTTGGAAATAAGCAATACCCAATACCATGCTATTAGAGCACCACTGCCCGAACCCCAAATTTCTGCCGTAGTGATGCCAGCCACTCAAGAAATGATGTTGTTGAGTCATAAACCAGAACAAGGGCTGGGTAAAGATTGCCAGGGTATCAGGTACCCTATTCGCTTAACCAAGCACACTGGAACAGCTGGACTAGGCTATTCGGCCAGCTCTAGTCACAGGAACCCTCATAAACATCCACATGTTCCTTTAGCTTCAACTATGTGGCGTTTATCTTTGCCTTCAAGTGCTGAGTCAGCACAACCTCCTGTAAAGGTGCCAGCCAATGTCATGGCTAAGTTATTTCCTAAGCCGAAGCCGGTGGAGGAAAACAAAATCATTATTCCAGATCCTGCAATCAAAGAAGAGGAGTGGAGAATCAAGGAGAACGTTGTCTGAATAATGTCGGGCATGCGTATCATCGTCCATGATGAACATACCAACCGATACACCCCAGACGATGATTTCCCAGACATAATGGCCATCATTCGGGACAGAGAGGATGATGACAGTCCCTCCATCACTGCGGTTCACCCGAACTTTGCTCTTGCCAATTGGAACAACATTCCTTGCATTGGTCGTCAAGGGTAAAGCGAGCAGAAGTTCTTTCTGCCCTGTAGATATAATAACTGCTTACTTTTCTGTACAGTATTAGCAGTTTATTTTGCCAGTATATGCTAACACTGTGTATGATCAAACACGTTTCATATATACCAAGTAAAAGCATATTTTGTTTCAGAACTCTGAATTTAGATGTGCCTGTACTTGCTGATACGATGCCTCTCCTACACAGGGATTGTACCTTTGATGTAGAGATGAATTCAGCCTTGATGGATACACAGGATGACTTTGAGGTGCCTCCAGAAATTCAAGAATGGGTCAAAGATACACCTAAACCCAACCTTGATCAAACCACTTCTTTCAATCTTGGAACCTTAGAAAGCCCTAAGTAAATCCAGATTGGTTCAGACCTTACCCCAAACCAACAGATGACATGGTTACACTATTAACCCAATTCTGGGATGTGTTTGCATGGTCTCATGAAGACATGGTGGGTTTGTCCACTGACATTGTCCTTCATCGCCTTCCCATTAAAGAGGGATTTAAGCCAGTCAAACAGAAACTCAGGCGATTGAAACCTGAGTGGAGTTTAAAGGTGAAAGAGGAAATTGTGAAACAATTTCGGGCTGGTATCATCATGGTGTCTACATATCCTGAGTGGATATCCAATATCGTTCCCGTGCCTAAACCTGGAGGGAAGGTGCGAGTTTGTGTGGATTACCGGGACTTGAACAAAGCTTGCCTAAAAGACAGCTTTCCCGTGCCATTTATCCACATTCTCATTGACAATATTGCGCAATACGACATGTACTCCTTTGCTGATTGCTTTGCGGGGTATCATCAAATCATGGTTGTCGAGGAAGATCGTGAGAAGACTGCCTTCATCACTCCTTGGGGAACTTTTTGTTATAGACGGTTATCATTCGACCTTATCAATGTCGGAGCTACCTATCAGAGAGCAATGATGGCTCTCTTCCACGACATAATGCACAAAGAGATTGAGATCTATGTGGATGGCATCATTGTCAAGTCCCGGAAGGAGGATCACCATATAGACCATCTCAGAAAGCTATTCAACAGGTTGCGTAAGTACAATTTGAAGTTGAATCCAGCCAAATGCGCCTTTGGCGTTAAATTAGGCAAGTTGCTAGGATTTCTAGTCAGCCACATAGGTATTGAGCTGGATCCTGCCAAAATCCAAGCCATTATGGAAATGCCCAATCCTCAAACAGAAAAGGAAATCTGGGGATTTTTGGGAAGAATCAACTTCATTACCAGGTTCATCTCCCAACTCACAGCAACCTGTGAACCAATCTTCAAACTATTAAGGAAGACCTCCTCCATGAAATGGAATGATGAGTGTCAGAATGCCTTCCTTACAATCAAGAAATAGCTAGTCAAAGCTCCTGTGTTGGTACCACCCAGGGATGATGTTCCCCTGTTTATGTACCTGTCCGTAAGTGACAATGCTATGGGCTGCATGCTGGGGCAGAAGGACGATAGAGGCCAAGAACGAGCTATCTATTACCTCAGTAAAAGGTTCAGCAGCAGTGAACACAAGTACACTCTGATCGAAAAGACGTGTTGTGCTTTAGCATGGGCTTCCATGAGGTTACAACATTACCTCTATGGTCACACAACCCATCTTATATCCCGCGTGGATCCTCTCAAGTACGTGTTCAACAAACCCATGTTAAATTGTCGGCTGTCCAAATGGCAGTTGATCATACAATAATTTGACATCGTATATGTGACTCAAAAGTCCATCAAAGGTCAAGGAATCGCGGATCAACTAGCCGCCGCACCTTCAGGGGATTTCAAACCCTTAGAAACATATTTCCCTGATGAAGGAGTAATGACAGTACAGCAACATCATCAGTACGATATGCGCCAATCATGGAAGATGTATTTTGATGGAGCTGTTAATATAGAAGATTCTGGAGCTGGAGCAGTTCTAGTATCTGATACGGGGGAGCAGTATCCCGTCACTGTCAAATTACAGTTTGACAGCACCAATAATACGGCTAAGTATGAAGGCTATCTCATGGGGCTAAAACTTGCCTGATCAATGGGCATCAGACGGTTAACTGTCCTTGGAGATTCAAAGTTGGTAATCCGACAATCCACCGGAATCTATCAAACCAAGGAACTACATTTGCTACCTTACCATCGGCAGGTTTTAAAGATGGCTTTAGAGTTCGAAGAAATCTCCTTTCTACACATTTCTCGTAATAGGAATGACTTTGCGGACGCATTAGCAACTTTGGCCTCCTTGATTTATATATCAGATAAGGAGCAATTGCCAAGCGTCACAATTTCCCTGCACAAGGCCCCAACCTACGGGAATTACGTTGGAGAAGTATCGGATGAGCTACCTCCGATCCAATATCCTTGGTATCAGCATATCAAGGAATATCTACGAGATGGATCTACACCCGCTGAGGCGAGCCCGACTGAGAAAAGGCGGATCCATCGACTTGCAATGAAATTCTACCTGAGTGGAGATGCGCTCTACAAAAGAGATGCATGATTAGGCCTCCTCCAGTGTTTAGTCAAAGATCAAGCCCAAAGGCTCATGGAAGAAATCCATGGCGAAGTCTGTGGCCCCCACATGAATGGCCCCCTCTTTGTTAAGAAAATCCTCAAAACGGGACATTATTGGCTATCTCTCAAAGCTGATTGCCATGACCACGTCAAAAGATGCTATCAGTGCCAGATTCATGGGAATGTTATACACGCCCTCCACGGGAGCTCCACAATATGAGTTCACCTTGGCCCTTCTCAATGTGGGGAATGGACGTTATCGGGCCCATTGAACCTAAAGCCAGTAATGGACATCGGTTTATATTCACCATGATCGACTACTTCACCAAGTGGGTATAGGCAGCCTCGTTCCCCAGGGTCACTAAAGAAGTCATCATTGCTTTCATCAGAAACAATGTTGTTTGTCGATATGGACAACCAGAGGTGATTGCGTCAGATAATGCCAAAAACCTCAACAACACGATGATGGAGTAATTATGCAGTAAATTCCACATCAAACATCTCAACTCAGTCATCTATCATCCAAAAATGAACGGTGATGTTGAAGCGGCTAACAAAAACATCAAGAAGATTATGCAAAAGATGTCCGCCAACCATAAAGATTGGCCTGATGTATTACCTCTGACTCTGTTAGCCTACAGAACATCCGTGCGTACTTCAACTGGGGCAACCCCCTACGCACTAACCTATGGGATGGAAGCAGTGCACCCCATAGAAGTTGAGACGGAATCTCTCAGAGTGTTGATAGACTCTCAGCTGGACGAAGATCAATGGGTACACGACAGGTATCACCAATTGTCTCTAATGGACGAAAGGCGAACCGCGACTATCTTTCATGGTCAATTATATCAGCAAAGGGTCGCTAGATCCTATAACAAAAAAGTCCAGCTACAGCAGTTTAAACAACATGACTTGGTTTTGAAGAAAATCCTGGACAATCAAGATCAATCCAAGGGAAAATTCACTCCTAACTGGGAAGGACCGTTTATTGTCAAAGAAGTATTGACGGGAGGCGCTCTCAGGTTGCAAGAAATGGACGGTGATGAATTTCCACAACTCATCAACTCAGTCGCCGTGAAACGGTACTATGTCTGAAGTCACTCGCAAACACCCTGGTGTCAAACCATCAGATCACAAGTCATTTCGGTTTTTTAACCCTTTACCACATACAACTTTTCTGCACTTTACCCCTCAGGGAAACATACTTTTCAAGCCAGCAGCCTGGCTTTCCTTTGCGCTTATACAACTTAGGTCATCCCACAATGGATCGAACCTCTTACGTTTACAGTTTGGCTACCCATACCTGGGATCAAACTTTTCCTCTGCAGTTTATCCTCAACTTAGGATTAAACTTTCTCATCCCCGCACTCTGACCTGCACATGGGATTACGCTTTCTCTTCTCGCCCTGAGGGGTGAACTACGTCGACCTGATCTCCTCTTCAATAGGAGTACGTAGGCAACCATTTCATATGGCCCGGTCTCAATAAAATAAAAACAACAAAAACATTTCAACCCTTCTATCCTCACAAAAAACAACAAAAATATTCCTACACCATTTCTGCCACATACAGCGTTGAACCTCTTACACCAGGTTCGAACTACGTAGACCTGATCTCCTCTTCAATAGGAGTACGTAGGCAGCCATTCATGGTGCGGTCTCACCCCATACCAAAACACAAACCCTTGGCAGTTGGTACTGGGATCAAACATCAATCCACTACGTTTCATTCAGCTTCAGACCAAAGGGATGGAATTACCCAACCTCTCCTCCTAAATAGGAGATTCGGCGACCATCTAAGCTGCGGTCATACCTTGAAGAGTAACGCCAATCCATAAGAGATGGAATTAACTAGGCTTCTCCTGAATAGAAGTAATGGCGACCATCTGTGGTGCGATCAATCTTAGAGAGGAAAGCCACACTCCTCTCCACATTTCCATACATAAATCAGTCCTAAGACACCAAAAGATGGTAGGGATACAAAGATCGATGATCCATTCTGAACTATCCAGAGACAACTCAATGTCCATCCACCTAGGAGGAATTCAGAATACATCAAGATCACAAGCCCTAAAGCAGCAGGCAAAATATCAAACAAATAGCAAGGTGTATCTAAAAGGGAAGTGATCCAAAATATATTTCCCTGTCATATATAATGTTGTTGAATATACATGATGTAAACTGTACATGACAAAATGGCTAAGCTAGTCTGTGCAGGTAAATACAAGTTAATCTATGAGTCAGGATACACGCGAGCTAGCAAGCCCAACATAGCAGCCCTCTCAGAAGAAGGAGGTAAAGTTGTGGTCTCCTATATGAGAGTATCCACACGACCCAATAGATCAGAAGCCGTCTGCAGGATGACCATATGCTCATCAATATATGCGCTCATCTCTGCGATTATGTCAGTGGTAAAGGACCTCGTTGCAATATTGTTTGTGACGGCTACATCCCAGGTAGATATGACACTATCCCGCTCAACTATCACTGCATCTCTGGCTAATCTGGCCTCATCCCGCTCAACAATAGCGGCATCTCCGATGTCTGCCAAAAATACGGACCAGGACTGAGCATCTATACACTCCGATGGCTGAAAAGAGTATGACATGGACACATCGTGGGTAAACCAATATCCATGTCGTCTAAGGGTACCAATCGGTCTCAAGTGTGACATGAACCACACATACAGAAGGACTGAGCTCCCAGTAAACACTCCTGATGGACAAGTACTGCAGTAGGATGCTGACCGCAGAGTCTCTGCCAAGATCATAGGCACAATGGTATGACCCTCCCTGAGAGCTCTCACGGCCATGATAACGCCTATATCTATCTCATCCATATATTGCGGCATGTACACATATGATAGTACACATAACATCAGCACGTCAACTCTGGCTAGACGCTAATGATCCTCCGGTGCGGTGAAATCCCCGGAATGTCATGAGTAACTGTCCTCTGAGCCAAATATGTCGTACAGAAAACGCTGAGAGATCACATGGCCAGATGTCAGCTCATCCTATACTACTCTGTGCCTCAATCCTGTGAGAGTCATGAATCGTCTACTCATGTCTCCCAGAGCCATATGCACGCAAGGTCTGTCCAAGGGCAACATCGTCAAACGTGCATACTCCTCCAGAGTAGGAGTCAACTCATGGGTGCCAAAGCGGAATACCTGCCTGTCAGGTCGCCAATGCTCTAGCATCCCATCTACGAATCCTGCAGGAACCTTAAATGCCAAAAGAGTCATGGTATGCTGCAGTAATATATCTACGGTCACCCTGTCTGGTGGTGACATACTATCATACCATGATCGCATACCCGATGCCACCACTGACGGTGGGGTATGATCTATACGGCTAACTGTCGAAGAAGACATCTGTGAGGGCCGTGTCATAAGACCATCCAGGGGTCAATGCCGAATATCTCTAGACATACATACATATGCATAACATGATACATGCATAACAGATAATGGATGACAATATGATATAGGGAATGGAAAAGACTGTGTATACATTCCTAAGTATATCATCATCTAATACATCAGCTCTGAATAGCTACAAATACAGGGAAATGGGGCACAGACGCCCTACTACTAACAGAGGCCTATCAAAAGATATAACGATAATACATCAGAAGAAGACAATGGTGTCGATATCCACATCATCAATTCTATCCACCTGATGTAACTCCTCTTGAGTCACTAGATCTCTACCAACAGGGATGCCAGGCCTATAAAGAGGAGGATCTGCGCCGGCAAAACCAAATGGGTCGTCCGAGGGGCCAGCGCCTGAGCTGGAAGGAACAAATGACTCCGCCTCTGCTGGATCTCTGCCCAAGTGCCGAATAAATATATGTGCATGGTCCAACTGACGGGTCAAGCTATCAATCTTGGTCACATGAGTCGGATCTCGGACACAAGCTATCCAATCCGTCATCTTCAAGGATCCAGGAACCATGTCCCCCATAAACTGTGTGGCGCGAGACTGGGCTCCAGTACTACGAGGAAGCCACCAACGCTGGAATATCTCCTGAGTACATGGATCCTCTGATAATGCAAATTCGTCAACACCCAACAACGGAATATCAATGGCGGGTGACTGCGATACAGGCCAGTGACGCCTGATAGGAGGTAAGATCGGTATACGAATCTCCCCTGTGGTGCTCCTGATAGCACACACTCCTAGATAGAGATCCCAACCGCCATTTGTGAAGAGTGGAACTCTCCTAGTGGAAATCAAATACTCGACCCCAGTCGGGTATCCATCCTCAAAATACACTGTCAAGTGTTCCCCATAATAGGGAAGCCAGGTGATGGTGTCGACCGACAGCAACTCCAGCTGCATACGGCAATGAGTGAATCCATCCGCTACAGGAACCTCGGGCAGAATCGAATGATGCCATCTTCGTCCTCGTGGATAGGTATCTAAACCTAACACACTCATGGGACGCAAATAGGGAAGCTTCTCATAGGCCCAAAACTGCCAACACAATGGCAAGACATCTGCTATCAGTAAACACTCTTAACCTATAAATGGGAAAAGACAAGAAAAATACTCACCAGCAGAAATGGGTAAAATCCTAGCCAAGCCTCGGTCAAACCCTGTGAGCGCATACGCATGCCCCGGAGGAAATAGGCAAAGGTATAGGAGCCCCAATCGTACTCTCCAATATGGTCCACGTCACGCATAGCGCTGACCAAAGCAAAAGATATCGTGGAAGAGTTATCTGCTATGAAGCAGCCTCGAATGATCATCAGGAACAATCGTCGCAGAACGCGATCCCTGATCCTGACATCATCAGGCATGGGCTCACTCAATAGCCCGCTCACAGCATCCACGCTCAAAGGACCTGAACGGACGGTCCTGCCTTTGAGCGCCGCCGCCGGAACTCTTAACAAGGATCTGACGTCACTAGGGATAATATTCACCATGCAAGCCACTGGCTCCCCTCCAAACTCCACACCGATGATGAATCGCCAATCCATCGGCGTCATCATCATCTCGTAATCCAGTAGGTGGAGTGACTGAGTCTGGTGAAACCATCGCTCAGACAATGCCCTGAGGTAACCTCAGGGACAACGACGGGCAAGGATGGAGAAGAATGCCCCAAATCCCCACTCATGCACTACTGCTCTATAATCAGGATGAAGCGCCTGGTACATGGAGTGGATGCTAAATCAGTTCCCTCGAGGCTGTGTAAAACCTGGAACCTACAGGAAATGCAAATCTACGTCAGAATCCTTTAATCCTCATCAATAGGAAAGAAGGAAAAGCAAAGTCTAACGCCATACCTCGTTAGCATGTAAATACATCGATGGATGTCTGCCCAAATCACCCAGTAACTCTGGGTTCGCCACTTGAATGCTCGAAAGCTCCCTACGAGGGACATGTGCAACAGGAGCGGGATCCTCTATCGGAATATCCGCCTCCTCGTCCTCAACGTCTGGAACACCTACCTGGACAGGACGTATCACGGCCTCGACCAACCGTCGAGGCTGTCTGACAGAACGGGGACGAGGTACTTCAGAAGCCCTCCGCCGTACGCCAGAAGCGGTCCTATATGAACTGCTCGGCTGATCCGGATCCATAATATCTGGACAACAAGTCTCCAAATCACCTCAGAAAGGGTGTGGTATTTCCTTACCTGGAGCTTTCTCTAATGCATTTATGATTATATGCATGCATGCATTTACTTTAACAAACAATAGAGTTAAAATGCATGACTACCCAATGCCTACCTTTTGAAAAATTTTGCCATAGTCCCCTTTGAAAATAGGACTATCCACATGCACTCAGGCATGTTTAGGTGGTCATTCAGTAGCACACCTGCCCCAAAGTCATATACACAATATATGCATTAAAAATCAAAATCATCATGCATAAGGCCAACCTCAATGCTAGGAGTACTTTGCCTTTCTACCTTTTGCTCATTGGACCTCAAATAGGACAAAAAATAGCAGAAAAAGGAGTCAATTTGACTGTCTCAAAAGTCAAATTTTTTACATCATTATGTTCAGCATGGTTTAATACTAACATTTACTATGTTGAATATTTTTTATCAAGTCATTTGTGCATACATAACCACTACTATGTGTTTAGATGCATTTCGTGCGATAACTCACAATCTAACGGACATAAACTAGAGAAAATACAGGCATACGTTACTAGGATAGTGTGGAACACTTGCACGGTAACAGAATTTGCATAAAGCAGCCCTAACTCAGCAGATCTCGCGGTTTTCTCTAAGCGAAACAAGTTAAAAGTGACTTATGAATGCTGCTAGCTGATGGATATATGATCCACGCCTGGCCGCAAGCCTATCTAAGGCTGCAGTAGGTACACCCGCAACACCCCCATGTGGGTCCCATCCCTCCGGCTCGGTCTAGTTCGAGTTACAAAGGAGGTCTTACGAATTTAAAAGGTCAAATCGAGAATAAAAACGCCACGCGATTGAGCAAAACTGCAGACAATCCTGGTCTTCTCTGATGAGACTTTGAATCGATACATCACGCATTGGTATTCGCCCACACACAGGGTACACTATACCAGTGATCTCAAATTATCTCAGTCAAGCTCGGCAATACCGTACACAGGTCCAATGTCGCTTTCTCAAGATCATCATCCTTGTCAACCTAGATTTCCAACGGGGGTTACAACGTGAGTCCCCGACGGGGGTTACAACGTAGATCCCCGGCAGGGGTTACAACGTGTGTTCATCCGTTGACACACAAATCAACGAAGGTCAAGCAGCCTTGACATTATCTCAGTCGATGGCAAGTAAACCCATCAGAGCATACATAGTTGTTCGATCAATGCATACGTCCCCAGTAGATCTCCCGAGGGGTTTGCAACGTAAATTCACGGCAGGGGATTATCCCGTACATTCAATCCGTTGACACACACATCAACGAAGGTAAAGCAGCCTTGACATCATTCTAGCCGATAGAGGGTTAGGCCTTTCAGAGCTCTGGAGCCATTCGGGGTTCTTACCACCCGATTACCCATATTCCCTGGTGGGGGGGTCACAACGCAATGTTCCGTTGATCTACACGACAGCGGAAGTCAAGCAACCTTGACAGTATATCCTATAGGATTTTTCAGCAGTTGATTCACATATCGTTGAAATACACTTCAATGAAAGTCAGGCATCCCTGACAGCATTTGCTGTTGGCAGTAACTCCAACAGAACCTGGACATGTCCTGACGATACAAACCAGGAGATTGTCATCAAGGAGGATGGATGATGGAATATGTTATACACATCCTTAAACAGATCAAGCTTTATCCCCACAGATCTCTTACACATAAGAGGTACCTCTGTAGGATCCAGTCCTTATCCAGGAATTTGATGATAACTCTAACATCAACATCCTGACAGACTCAGATCATACATCAAATCTGGTCATCATTGCCAATCTTCGGTTGAAGCAATAGGGAGCCAGCAATTATCCTCAGCGTGTTGGGCTACAACCCCCGTACACATGAATCATACATCTACATCATGTTGCTATCGATAGTACCATGTTTGTCTTATTACGTTTCAAGTGTCTGGGATTCTTTATCCTACCCATGCATCGCCATGTATGAGGGGCATCTGTAGACACTCGAAATTTTCTGTACTACTGACACTAACTTTGCAAGAAGGCAGATTCGTCTTTTATGAGAGAACCCTAAAAGATAATCCACAACCATACCAGATACTACCGGAGGTTCAGCATCAACCCCAGATCACAATTTGGGAGTAATCGTTCCAATCTTGGAGAACCCCGAGGCATACAGATCAATACCAGAACACACACTGGAGAAGACCGATTAATCTCAGAGATAACCCAGAGGTATCAAGTCTCAGCCCCAAACATGGGAATAGCCTCCAACCTTGGTGATAGCCCCAAGGAAAGTAATTTCGACATTAACCCCGAAAATGCTTGTTACAAGTGCAACCAGCTTCAATCTCGACGCTTACAACGAGATACACTGTATCAGCCCGGCGATGACATCAGGAAGACAGACACACCTCAAAGATGACAATGAGGACTTTCAACCAATTGCAGCAGTCCAATCCCAGCGAAGCTGAGCAACGTCTGCTTTATCGACCCAACCTGGTAATAACATCGGTAAGGGGCAACATCGTCATTTGACCAACACGATGCCACGCCAAGTCATGTCAACACATCTACGCAACAACGGCCCACAAAGCTAACCAATCCCGAGTTACTATTGTGCGGGGTAACGGATGAAAGTTGAAGCTTGAAGACCGGAGGGCACCGTCCCATCTTCAAAGACTTCGTACAAACTCTAATCCCATGCCATCATACAAACTCTCGACAACGGCGGTCCGAAATAGGTCCTATATACCTCAAACGGATGCCCGGATTGCACTTCAGAAAAACCAAATGGACATTACAGTGTCTGCATGCACGTACTTCGAGATGACCCGACCCAACCAAACCGGGCCGACCCGACCCACCTCTGGTACACATGCGGCTGAGCCGCAGGTACACCTGCGGTAACTTTGGTCTATAAATAAGAGGCTTGGGGTGCTAATTTTTAAGAGAAAAAAGACGGGGAAACCCTACAGAATTCGCTCTACACTTGACATACAGTGTATTTTCCCACTTTAAACACCTGTGAGCTCATATACAGCCCTCTTTTGTACCTACAAAAGCCAGTGTTTATTCACTCTAAAGATATAGAATTCTTCTTTGGCATACCACTGTAAGCCTTCTCACACACTTTAGAGTCTTTCTCTTCATTTTTGCACACACCCTTCTACACGTTGAGAGTCGTGTTGCTTACTTTTGCCCGGACTTCGGTCCGTGGTTTCATTTCAGTCTATATATATATATATATATATATATATATATATATATATATATATATATATATATATATATATATATATATATTGACTAACATTATCGAGTTATGCCTCGGTTGAGCCTAGACTTCGGTCTGGAGCGTTTATTTGCTTTTATATATATATATATTTATATATATATGAACTGCGTATTGGACTTTGTTCGATTGAGCCTAAACTTCGGTTTGGTGCATTTATTACTTTAATAAATATATACTTATATATATTAACTGTGTGTCGGACTTTGTTCGATGAGCCTAAAATTCGGTTTGGTACGTTTAATTACTTTCTTATATATATATAATTATATATATAAGCCTGGATTTTACATCCGGTGCGTTTACTCGCTTTTATATATATATATATATATATATATATATATATATATATATATATATATATATATATACTTATATATATGAATTGCTATCGAACTCTGTTCGGTGAGCCTGAATTTTATATCCGGTGCGTTTACATGCTTTTATATATATATATATATATATTTACATTTCGTCGCACGTAAAGTTTATTTCGTGGTGGTTGACCGTTTTTACAGCTTTATCTACGTTTTGTCCCGCCTGGAGTTTCCTCCATGGCGGCTGATGGCTTTTAACAGCTTTCTTTACATTTCTGATCCCCCATGGAGGTTCTTCGTGGTTGGTGATCATGTCTGTATATATATATATATATTTACGGATTTTATATATATATATATACCTGCTTACTACTTTTATACAAATTATGGTATCATGTGAGCCTAGGAATCATGTGATCACAGATTCATCCCATTAGATCTAGATTCGGTTCCCGTGATGGACATTTTCAGCTGTAACCAGCTTGTAAATTATTATGCGGTGTCTGAATTTCCTCAGATGGTTTCCATACCCAAGAGGAAGTCGGCATTATTTTGTACATTATTTTCGTACGGATGCCTCGCAGCCGTCAAATAAAATCAACCAAGCCGCGCATTTAATAAAATGGGAGTGCAAAAGGCCTCAATTACTATTGAGCGACAGGGTTTGAAAAATCTCCTTTATAAAACATCATTTCCATATCTTGTTAAAATTGAATTTTTACATAAATTCAAACCCTGCGTATATAGGTGCGAACGAGGCCTCGTACCACTTTCAAATAACAGCACATTGACTCACATACACACACACACATTCAAATAATAGTTTCTTGAAAAGAGGCGGTCACCGTGGTAACACGGATGTCGGGGGGTGCCTAACACCTTCCCTCCGCATAACCAAGTCCCCGGACCCTAAATGAATCTCGGTTTCACCGACCCGTATAGCAGTGTCACATCACTGGGTCAATGTGCAAACCTTTTCTCGGTTGTGTTGGTACAACCATTTAAAAAACCAACTGGCGACTCTTAACAGTCCGTCATCGACATTATACATCTCAGACCTTTTTCACTTATTTTTTCAAACAAATCTCACATAAAAATGAGAACACCAAAGAACAAGTAACGGAAAGGGACATCTAAAAATCCCGACGTCGACACACTCTTTGTACCAGACCCTTCATTTAGAGTACCAAGAGATCGTCCATTCATGGAGCTTTTGGGCTTTCTTTTCCATCCCTCCCCATTGCTGCTCCTGGGGTTATCTGAGGGATTTTTCTAAGCGCTGGTTCCACCAAACCCAGTCTCTATTTATTGGATTGAGAGGTGATGATACCGATGGATTGGCGGTTCATCACTAGGTTGGAGTTTATAGGGCCGCCAGTGCCTTTGGCGGTTGACATTTCCCCGACTGTCGTTCGATCCCTTTTGGGAGTTATGGCCACGACCCTTAAGGGTCGGACTGTCCATTCTAGGCCCTTGAGTGTAGATGCCATGAGTGGGGCTTTGACTGAGCCTTTGCCTGATGATACGAGGGTTAGAGATCGTATTCTTCGGCGATTATTCCTAATCATCATCAGGGGTTGTTTCCTAGCAATAAACTCCTTGACAGTCTCTTTTACTTTAGTCAGCGCCACTCATGAGGTGGACCACATTAGAGACTTTGACTGAGTCTCATACACCTTTGCCTACTTCCTTAGAGGGATGCGCCTACGCTTAGAAAGCATGATGGAGGATTGACTAGGCTTTTACCCATTTTTGTTTGTGAGTATTTTCTCTCTATCTTTTATTTTCCCTCGCTCGGGTTGTCAGTTTTTATGAATGAAGATATTTGATCTTTACATTTTCAGTTTTGGGCCTATGAGAGGCTTTTTTGTCTTCGTTCCATTACTACATTAGGTCTGGAGACCTATCCGTAGGGATGACGATAGCATTACTCCACTCTTACAGAGGTTTCTGTAGCCAAGGGGTTTACCTATTCTCGTTTGCAGTTGGAGTTATTGACAGCCGATGTCATCACATGGGTTCACTATTCTATGTACTTTCTACCCATCAGATTCCTCTCCTGACTAACGGAGGCTGGGAGCTCAATTTAAGATAGCGCACTATCAGGAGCACCACAAAGGAGATACATATTCTGTTCTTTCTTTCTGCTAGGTGACATTGACCTTTATCTTAGTCAATCACCAAGATTCCCCTGATGGGTTTAGATGGCTTCACTTTATCAGAGGACCCCTTTACTCAAGAGGCTAACTGCCGCTGGTGTTTCCCTCGCACCATTGGAGCTCAGACCTGGCCACACAGTTTATGGGGGATATGGTCCCAGGGTCTGTTATAATGATTGACTAGATTGCCTGCGTCCAAGAGCCCACTCATTTGACGTAGATTGATAGTTTAACCCAGAGGTTGGATCGAACATATTTTTTCATCTGGCATTTTGGCAGAGGTCCATTAGAGGCAGATTCTTTTGATCCATCCATCTCTGGCACTGGCCCTTCAGGTGGCATATATTCTGATAGCTTTACCGGTGCAGATCCTCCTTTGTATTGACTTGACATCCCTTCTGGCATAGATTCGATGACTCGGGAGGAGTTACATAAGATGGATTGATTGGATGATGTTGACATCATTGATTTATCTGATAGATTTCTTCATTATCTCTTTTAATAGGCCTCTGTTAGATATTGGGCGGTTGTGCCCCATTTCCTGTACTTTTTATTTTCAGTTGTATATAGAGATGATGTATTTAGGAATGTATGTATAATGCTTTCTATTCTCTACATCATATTGTCATTTATCATTGTTATTTATCATGATGCATGCATTATGGCATGGATATGCATTCTTATAGGTGAGTTTAGCATTGACTCCTGGATGGTCTTACGATACGGCTCTACAGATGTCTTCATCCACCGTTAGCTGATATTAAGAACACTCTAAGAGGTAGTGATAAGTGGGTTTTATACCTACGAATCGGTTACCTTTTAAGCTTGATTCAATATTACTTTGAGTATGTTTAGGATCATTTTATTCGTTTTCCATCTTGTGTATTGCAGGAACTAGTCTTGATATGGATTACATAAAAATCAAGGCTTAAAGAGAGTTTTTGCAATTGTTGATCAGGACACCCGCCAGAGCAGAGTTTAGAGAGTAAAATACATGTCGGGCAGAATTTTTTTTTACACCCTCCAAGGAAGATTTTAACAAGGCAAATCCCCGCCGGGGCTGACTGGTCGGCAGGTAGTTAGAAGTTTCCATGTTCAAGAAAGATTCTAGAGTTGATTCAGTAATTAATTTGGGACGTGATTAGAAAGAAACAAAATACTAATTGAGGGGCAGAGAAGATATTATTGTATTGATGAAGCAAACCCTAGTTTTGGAGAGGAGATCAAGGCTTAATGCAAAGGAATTCATCACGAAGGGATATCCACGTTAAAAATTAAGGTAAAGTGAAGGATACTTCACAAGAGTTTTTCTACTTCATCTTTATCTTTAATTTGTAATTTCTAAATAATGATTAATTTGTGGATGATGATTTTTAATTCAATCATGAACTAGTATTGCAATGGAACTTGATGTGTAGCTTTAATTAATATATTTTTCTGGGAATTATCATTGGTTAATATTAGATTGTCTATTATATCTTGTGCATAGTTATTTAATTTCTTGGCCAGTAACTAGGGGGATAATTCATATAAAATTGATCAATGGAATATGAATTTGGAACTGGATATATTAGCATAAGATTATGAATTCTACATATGTTGGAACTTGTGGTTTGTGTATAGGATAGAAATATACATATATGCCTTATGTAATCTAATTGAGAACCTGTGCTTGAAATTCTTATAAATTCTAATTCATATAGAGATATAGTGAGTTGATTAGTTGTGGTGTTCTTTCTAATTCTAATCTTTTTTAGATTTAGGAAGATTTATCTATACGTTCATTGAAAGATGTTTATAGATGATAATGAGTTCTTGATCAACAATCCATGTTAACTGATTTAATTATGCAAGAAATATTAACATTAAAGTGAATCATCAAGGGAAGTTGCGATCCTAAGTCTTTTTAATCTGAATCCAATTATTGGTAGATAGTTGTAACTAGTTGATTTATTTAGTTTTTCATAAATTCACAACAATTATCGATTTGTTTAATAAAATTGGCTTAATATAAAGTTAGTAGGAAACAATACTTTATTTGATGCTCTATTGCTAATCGATCGTGTATACGTGTGTGTTTTGCTAGTACGTATGTAGGCAAAGAGGTAGAGTGAAAGATGTAATAATTGTGAGAAGAACCACGTAAGTACATGTAGGAAAGGAAAGAAGGTATGTTACAATTGTGGGCAAGAGGAACAAATTTTTCCTAACTATCTCGAACCGAGGAAATGAGTGTGTATCAAGTGTGGATCATTTGATCACCTAGTTAAGAGTTATCCGATGAAAGGACACGTAGAGTGAGTGGAGAAAGGAGAACGATAGGATGAACTTCGCTCTTATAATTTTGAAGGAGCAAGTTCAAGATAGGATATGGTCTTACTATGAAGAGCTAGGACAAGTCATTGTGCTAGTAATTGTGGTCATGCGACTACTGTTACCGAAGAAGAATGTGTTAATGTTAATTAGGAAGAACTATGGTGGTATCATAGTTAATGTATAGGTATATATATATATATATATCAAAATGTGTGTATATATATATATATATATATATATATATATATATATATATATATATATCTTTGTAATGATGTGAATTCCAACTTTTATATAACAAGCGGGGTATTTTGTGTAGGTCCCAACTTTAATATAAGTTCTGGAATAACTATGTAGCTCTTATCTTTGATAAGAAATAGAGAAAGTAGGTTGTAAATAGCAGTAAGTGATATATGAATGTAACTAGCAGCAAGTGCTATAAAAATGTAAATAATGGAAGCTATAACAATGTAAGAAGTATGAATTGTAAGAAGCATATTAGTATGGCATATATATTAAATGTTCTTTGTAACGAGGATGTAATAGCATTAAAACAAGAAATTAAATATTTCATTAAGAATGAATGACGTAGAGAAGAGGTTATGTAATGTAAAGAACGCAAGAAGGAGAAATTCATAATAATAAATGAGTATAAAGGTCAAGAGAACCCAAAGCAGTAAATTAGAGACCTCTTAATGGAGGCATTGAATTGAAATTTTCACCAGAGGGAACATAAATCCTCTATCTATGCAAGTAGCCAGTTTAAAGGGATTTTCAAGAGTGTGGGACCTCCTAAGTTTAAGGAAACCACTTAGTCGTTAAGGGTTCAATCAGAGATTGAGTGAGAGAGAAGACATTTAGTAATGCCAGATCAAGTAGGGAATTGTAATAAAAGTGATCGCATCGGAGTGCGATCATCCTTTATGCACAATTATTAATTAAACGAAAAGAAGAAGAACAAGAATCATACCCTTGAAGATCTGAGCTTCCTCAGGTACGAGTTCACCTCAAAATCCTTTCGCGTTCAACTTAAATCCACCGGGTTTGGTTTCTTCCTTTGATTAACGTTAGCCACCCAAGTGTTTGGCCTCTAGAGGTGATCCACCAAGAAAGAATAAAGATTCAAGAAGATGGGTGTTTGGCAAAATCCTAATTTTTCTATTCCTAATTTTTCTATCTCTATAGAAAAGGAGCGTACTCTCCAAAAATTGGAATCACGTTTGTTGTAAAAAAGTCAACAACAACTCACTCACCTATAATAAGACTCCTCATATTTATAGATGTGGGCACCCCTACTTAACAATTAAGGAATTAGGTTTTATTTTAATTAATTAAACTACTTTAATTAATTAGGCTCCTAATCTTATTAGGATTAATTAATTAAACTCTTTTAATTAATTAGCCTCCTAATCTTATTAGGATATATGAGAGTACTTTTATTAATTAATTTCCAAACTCTTTTAGGAATTAAATAATAATAATAGTAATAATAATAATAAGACTCATCTTATTAATTTATATTTAATATTTTCAAAAAATTAAATAATAATATTAAGCTATTTAATTTATTCTATTACCATAGATTAAATTAAATATACATAACTTATTATTACGATGTTGCCATTTACTTCTTAAATAATTATTTTTTATTTTATGGTGTGACCCTTTAGGTTCTCCATATTAAACCGGTTGTGAATAAATCAATTAGAACAATTCTAATCTAATTTAAATAAATAAATTAAACTATTAATTTATTTAAATAATTAATATTTATTCTACAATAGGGATAAGCCTCCCTAGCGATTAACGTCTTTTCAGATAATATAAATTTCAACATTAATCATAAAAGAACCTTTGAGTAAATAGTTACCGTACAATTCAATCCTTCCACCATACAATGTCCCAATTAAATATAAGACATGGAATTACTGCCAAGTCTTATTTTATTTAATTATATGTATTTCGACTCTTAAATGCACAACTCTAAATAATGTAAATTAGAAACTTCTTTCTAATTTCATTCTGCCTTGACCAAGGACTACGGGGTTGTCATTTATCGAATCACATAGGACATTTCTCTTCTTTTACTAGAAGCGATAGATTCTTTATGAATCATACATTATCTCCGTGTACAACTTATTATACCCAACCATACCCTTTGATATACCCTAAGGGTCTTAAGGAATAAGTCAAAGTATAACTCATCATACACAAGATACTATGATGATCTCAAGTCCAAGGATCACTTGTACTACTATCACTACAGGAATTTCTATTGGCAGACAAGTAAAACTCCATTAGGTATTCCTTAGCGAGCCACGTTCAGTGAACTTATTCTCTAATAAGCACCTACATACTTACTTTAGTGTCTCCACACAAATGATCATGAGATCAATCATCCTCATCCAATGAGCAAGCAATGTATGTACCAATCTATCCGGATTCACTAATCCCATATTTAGTAATCCAACGATTGGGGAGTATTTTAGTTTTAAGCTTTCTAAGAATTTAGATCTCATTAGAATGATCATCATCATTATTCTAAAAGCATTGCTTAAAACTATGGGTTTATCACATATTATAAAGAAGCATCATGTAGATAATTTAAAAGCCTTTAATAAATTAATACATTTTATTAATAAATTAATAAGATTGTTACAAAGTATATATTTTATCATCAATCATGATTGGCTTGTGTGCATACTACTTTCAATCTCCCACTTGCACTAAAGTCAATCGCCATGGTATCTCATACCCTTCTTCTCTAAGTGGCGATTATCATGCTGTTGGATAAACTTTAGTTAACGGATTTGTAATGTTGTTTTTGAGATTTCACTATCTCTATAGTAATTTCCCATCTTTCAATGATTCCTATAATTAAATGAAAGTGCCACAACACATGTTTAGATCCAAGATAAGACTTAGGAACTATTCCTAGCTCTTTAATGAACTTTTCATCCAAACAATCAACTTGCAGCTTCATTTACAGCTATATACTTTATCTTTATCACTAAACTAGCAACTCTTTGCTGTTTAGAACCTTTCTAATTCACTGCACCACTGTTCAAGGTAACGCTTTACCTTAAAGTGGATTTTCTGTCGTCCTGGTCTGTCTGAAAAATTTGAGTTTGTTAAGCCCTCTAGTTTTAATTTAAACCCACCATGAATATGATCACATTCTTAGTGCCAGTTAAGTACTTTAAGATGTTTTTCACTGACTCGTAGTGAACTTCTCCAGAATATGACTGATCAACATCGGGTCTCGTACATTTCATTGCATACATGATAGTTACTCATGCGATCTCTTTTTTATGAGTCTATGGGGACTATTAAGAGAGATACACTCCATGGCTCATCAACATGAGACATCTCTTGGAGTTTGCCATGCTAAACGACTTTAGCATCAAATAAATATACGTTCCTTGGGTTATGTCGAGCATCCTCTCAAATCTATCTATATAGATTTGTATCCCCAATTAAGATACTCATGGAGAAATGTTTAGACAACTTTATCTTTACTAATTGTAGCATTAGTATATTATTCCTTACCCATAGTATATCAACATATAATACTAGGAATGTAACGGCGCTCCCACTGACCCTTTTGTACACACTAGGTTCATTCTTGTTTTTGATAAAATCAAACATTTTTTATTGTCTGATCAAAACGAATGTTCCATTTTGAGAAGCTTGCTTCAATCCATTTCTCTGAGTGTCTACAACTTTTACCTCATCGTATGTAACTGGATCATCATCTTTTATGATATGTACCTCATCATCATCATCCATGATGAATCCATACCTCCCAGGTATCTTTGGTACTATTCCAGATTTACGATTTGGTTGTGGTACAACAGTTCTATCTACATGTTCCTCTTATTTGACTTATACTATTTTGTGGTTCTTGAACTCTTCAACATGTATTATCCTCCCACTAGCCCCTTCAATGATAAACACATTTATCTTAGAAGGCAGCGTGTTTCACAACAAACACTTTTTGCTAAGTAGGATTATAGAACATATACCCTAAACTTACTTTAGGATGTCCCACAAATTTTTACTTGTCAAATCTTGTCTCAAGCTTATTATTTGAAACCTTTTTACATAAGTTGGACAACCCCTTATCTTAACATACTTAAGATTAGGAATCCTCCTTGTCTATAACTTTTATGGAGTCTTATGGCCGGATTTTGAGGTTACTTTTTGTAGATATGCAGCCATTTCTAGGACATTACCCCAGAAGGATACTGGAATGTCGGTAAAATCATTATAGACCGCACCATGTCCAACAAGGTATGATTTTTCCTTTTAGATACATCAATTAATTATTGCGTATCAGGAGGCGTCCATTGTGAGAAAACCATTTGATATGATTTAGAAAGTTATTGAACAAGTATTTATTCCTTGATTGATCCTATCAAAGAATCCTAATACTTTGTCAATTTGTTTCATCTTTGAATTCTTTGAACCTCTTAAATAATTCAGACTTGTATTTCAGTAAATACATACATTCAACTCTTTGAATGATCATCTCCTTTTCTTATACTAGTTTGTTTAATTTATAAAATAATTTTTTATGTAAGTCAAGTACACAAAATCCATTAAGTAATATTCCAGTTCTATACAAAATATTATTATTATAAATAGAACAACAATTGTTCTTACATATAATACCAAAGATTTTATTATCTAACAACAAAATAGAAATAATATTTCTAACAAGAACTGGAATACAATAACAACTTATTAACGTAATAAGTTTGCCCGTAGGCAATGCTAAACTATAAGTTTCTATGGCTAATGTAGCAACATTTGCTTCATTTCCCACACATAGGATTACTTATCTTTGTTCAGCTTTCTACTTCTGCTTTGTCCCTTCATAAATCAATATTTATGATAACCAAAGTCGGTATCTAATACCCAAATAGAACCTTGACCTAAAGAAAAATTTATTTTAAATTTTGAACAAAATTGTATTTGTAACCGAAACTTCACTAAGCTTCTTTTGGTTAGCTTCTGCAAGATGCTTCTTGCAGTTTCTTTTCTAATGTCGTGGCTTATTGTAGTGGAAGAAAACTTCTTTGCTATCCATATCAGTTTTGTTCTTATTATCCTTTATTTTTATTTTTTTTTATTTTCTTTCCATTTACCTTTTTAGAATCATTCTTCTTTTCAGAAGATCCTTTGGCCCCTACTAGTAAGACTTGGTCTTTCTTGGTGGAAAGTGACTCACAATGTTTTTCAACATGTTAAGCAAATCAGCGAAGCTGATATCTAGCTTGTTCATATGAAAAATTCACAATAATTGTGAGAAGGAGTCTGGGAGTAACTGGAAGATCAAATCTTGGCTCAACTCTCTATCCATGACAAAATATGTTGTCTTAATTGTTCAATCAAATTGATCTTGTTTAGGACATGTGTCTGTACTGTAGTGTCGTTGGTCATTCTAGATCGAAAGAGCTCCTAAGATATCTGATATCTATTAGTCCTACTTTCGTCACCATCAACTACTTGACGTGCAGGAGTATAGTAGGAGCATCCATAATTTCATGCTGACGCTGAAGCTCCTTACTCATGGGTGCGAGCATGATGCATTAGCCAATTGTGCATCATCTTACCACTTTTTAAAAGTAGTAATCTCTTCCTCAGAGACATTTTCTGCAACCAGTGCATGGATAGGCGTATTAAGGACATAAGATAGTTTTTCAGCTGTGAGAACTTTTCTCAATTTCCTTAACCAATCCGTTTAATACGGTCCGGTTAAATGGCATCTAATATGCTTCGTAGTGATAGTAATTTAGACATAGTAAAATTCTGTAAATGAATTTGTAATAACATTTTAGCATACATTCTTTTATTAATTACCAAAATAAATTAGGTCTTGTTTTAAATTGGTATCTCCCACTATTTTGTTCAAACTATATTACCCTCAAAATATATAGTTCGACAATATCTAATTGAAGATATGCTAGTGAGAATAAGGATCCCATTTCAAATGTATATAGCCCTGTGGTGACACAACAAACTATATATAAATAAATAGGTAGACAACTCTTGTCAATTACATCAACTATGCAACTCCTTGTATTTTGCCTCTTAGATTATTTTAATCAAGTGGTGGCACATCCGAATCAAAATTATCCAAGTTAAGTCCAACCTAGCACTCCATATATTCAAAAAAAAAAATACTGTCCTTGTGGTGACACAACAAAATAACATTTTTCAATTTTCTTTATAAGCATCAAATGTGATAAAATTAACATCTCAAAGAATTAAGATAAGCCTTGTGGTGACACAACAAACTTATAATAATTAATTGATACTCTATTATTTTTAACATGCTATAAGGCGGCGTTAGATATTCCAAATATCTTTGAACGCTTAGGACTTAATATAAAATATTTGAGGGGTTTGCATGTTATTAATTTGTCTCATCTTGTTTAGCGCGCATGCACATATATATATATATAAAATACGCGTCATATTAATGAACATGCGAAGCATGTTTGCATAATATAATATAATATAATATAATATAATATATATATATATATATATATATATATATATATATATATATATATATATATAGTATAAGCATGCACATATAGAATACTATATTCTACCTGGATTGATTATGGACTTTTATTTTAGTTTGGTTCACTAGAGCCACCAAGTGAACCAAAAGGTCAAATCCTAGGGGTGCAAAAATTAATATTTAAATATAACTATTACATTTAAACTCAGTCTCCATTACAAATGGGTATTCAAGCGCTCCTTGATTCTTGATCTCCAATTCTTCAAAATTAATTCTAACTATTCCTATTACAAAACTATTTAAAATACATAGAAACCTTGATCAACAGTTAAGGGGAAGTACATAAGAGGATGATAGAATTTACATTGAGAAAAATTAGAGAAAATGAGGTACGCAGACCCCATTTAATAAAACAAATACATTCATGCATCCAACTAAAATAAAATCCAATCGCATTGGTCAATAGTCCATAATCAATTCCATTTATTATCATACACATCTACATATGCATCAATAAATAATATTCATTTCATGAATAAAAAATATTCAATATATATTGATATCATTTAATAGGCAAATTTAGTTAGCATAAAATTTAATTTTTAATCAAAATAAACCCCTTTATTTTAATTCAAATTTAAATCAAAATAAAACTCTTTATTTTAATTTATCCAATTTTGAATAAAATAAACTATTTTATTTTAATCAAAATATTTAATCAAAATAAACTTCTTTATTTTAATTAATTATGGAATCCAATTCCAAGTAAAAAAAATTCTTTATCAAAGGTAACATGAATTTTTTTTCCTATTCACAAATAAACTACTTTATTTTGAATAATATAAAATCTTATTTCATATCTAAATAAACTCCTTTATTTAAAGAAACATGTAATCTAATTTCAACTCCAATTAGTCATCATGGAATCCAATTCCAACTCTAATTAGTTAGCATGAAATTTTAATTTTAAGATTAAAATAAACCTTTTATTTTAAAATTAAAATAAACTTTTTATTTTAAGATTAAAATAAATATTTTATTTTAAATATTATATATATATAATATAATATATATAACCGTACATCATATATGTACTATCCTATAAAAGTAACAGGATCTATATATATATATATATATATATATATATATATATATATATAAATAAATAATCAAGAATCCTGATACCTTTTCAATTAGTAGGATTCTTATTAGATATAAATTAAGGTCACTATTAACATATTGGCAGCACACACGTGAATAACATATTAATATGTTAGCAAAAAAATATTCTAACAGTGACTAATATATATATAATCTGCCCTCGAAAAAAAAATGATTCAGCGACATAAAAACCGTTTTCCAAAAACAGATTTTGCAAATAATTTTTTTTTAAAAATTTTATACAAAAAAATTATGCACAATTAAATTGTTCTAAACACATATCAATATACATATCAAATTAGAATAATTAATAATTCGCATATAGGTTTGGCTCTGATACCACTGTTAGGTTTGTAATATTCATGAATGCAATCAAATTGCATAAAATAAGTGGAAACGAATAAAATCAAAGTTTAAAAATTTTACAAACCATATACCCGGATCATCCTTTATGCACAATTATTAATTAAACGAAAAGAAGAAGAACAAGAATCATACCCTTGAAGATCTGAGCTTCCTCAGGTACGAGGTCACCTCCAAATCCTTTCGCGTTCAACTTGAATCCACCGGATTTGGTTCCTTTCTTTGATCAACATTAGCCACCCAAGTGTTTGGCCTCTAGAGGTGATCTACCAAGAAAGAATAAAGATTCAAGAAGATGGGTGTTTGGCAAAACCCTAATTTTTCTATCTCTATAGAAAAGGAGCGTACTCTCCAACAATTGGAATCACGTCTGTTGTGAAAAAGTCAACAACAACTCACTCACCTATAATAAAACTCCTCTTATTTATAGATGTGGACAACCCTTCTTAACAATTAAGGAATTAGGTTTTATTTTAATTAATTAAACTACTTTAATTAATTAGGCTACTAATCTTATTAGGATTAATTAATTAAACTCTTTTAATTAATTAGCCTCATAATCTTATTAGGATATATGAGAGTACTATTATTAATTAATTTCCAAACTCTTTTAGAATTTAAATAATAATAATAGTAATAATAATAATAAAACTCCTCTTATTAATTTATATTTAATATTTCCAAAATATTAAATAATAAATATTAAGCTATTTAATTTATTCTATCACCATAGATTAAATTAAATATAATTAACTTATTATTACGATTATGCTATTTACTTCTTAAATAATTATTCTTCCTTTTATGGTGTGACCCTTTAGGTTCTCCATATTAAACCGGTTGTGAATAAATTAATTAGAACAATTTTAATCTTATTTAAATAAATAAATTAAACTATTAATTTATTTAAATAAAGAATATTTATTCTACAATAGGGATAAGCCTCCCTAGCGAATAACGACTTTCCAGATAATATAGATTTCAACATTAATCATAAAAGAACCTTTGAGTAAATAGTTACCGTACAATTCAATCCTTCAACCATACAATGTCCCAATTAAATATAAGACATGGAATTACTGTCAAGTCTTATTTTATTTAATTATATGTATTTCGACTCTTAAATGCACAACTCTAAATAATGTAAATTAGAAACTCCTTTCTAATTTTATTATACCTTGGCCAAGGACTACTAGGTGATTTATCGAATCACATAGGACATTTCTCTTCTTTTACTAGAAGCGATAGATTCTTTATTGATCATATATTATCTCCATGTATAACTTATTATACCCAAGCATACCCTTTGATATGCCCCAAGGGTCTTAAGGAATAAGTCAAACTATAACTCATCATACACAAGATACTATGATGATCTCAAGTCCAAGAATCACTTGTACTACTATCACTACAGGAATTCCTATTGACAGACACGTAAAACTCTATTAGGTATTCCTTAGCGAGCCATGTTCAGTGAACTTATTCTCTAATAAGCACCTATATACTTGCGTTAGTGTCTCCACACAAATGATCATGAGATCTATCATCCTCATCCAATGAGCAAGCAACGTAAGTACCAATCTATCCGGATTCACTAATCCCCTATTTAGTAATCCAACGATTGGGAACTATTTTAGTTTTAAACTTTCTAAGAATTTAGATCTCATTAGAATGATCATCATCATTTTTCTAAAAGCATTGCTTAAAACTATGGATTTATCACATAGTACAAAGCAGCATCATGTAGATAATTTAAAAGCCTTTAATAAATTAATACCTTTTATTAATAAATAAATAAGATTGTTACAAAGTATATGCTTTATCATCAATCATGATTGGCTTGTATGCATACTACTTTCAGTTGGAAGATGTAAGATGTTGATAGATTTAATTTCTATCAAGTTATAAGGAGTTAATGTAAATATGTTAAGAATTGGTTGTTTAACCAGAGGGCAATAATGTAATGCCAGAAGATAATAGTATGCCCTGAATTTTTAAATGTAGTCTAAAGTATTGTTTTTGAGGTTGTAAGTTGTCGTAATATTTTTGGTGATTTAACGATGATAAGGGCATGAGGGCTATTAAGAGAATAGAAAGTATTGTTTATTTAATTTATGTTATAGATACCCAATGAGTATGAATAAGAGACGAGTTAGATACTTGTAGTAAGGGATTTAGTTGATGTAAATTCAGACTAATTGTCAGGTTTTTTCACTGGATAAGGAAAAGAAGTTGTGAAGGAGGTTGTGCTAAAAAGGCACCCGTTTTGAGGATATTATAAAAGATAGTGTAAAAGTAATTAAGGAGTTGATGATAGAAATAGAGAATTATTAGGTATAAAGTGTAGTCAATCCAGAGTGTTTCTGTAGGAAGCATCAATGTTGTTTATAAAGAAGAATAATGAAGTTTTGACACTTTGTTTCGACTATAAGTAGTTGAACAGAGTAATGATTAAAGTAAGTATAGATTGTCATGTTCAATGTTTTTTTTGAACAGTTGAAGGATGGAAAAATATTTTACGAAAATAGATTGAAGAATTGGGTATTTCCAGTTGGAGAGGAAATGATTGGAGATTGATTCTAAATTTGTTTTGATTACTCAAAGTTTCGATGATGATGTTTAATGGATCTACATGTTAAATACAGTTAAGGATAAGATGAATTGATTATTTAAGTAAATAGTTTGATAAGTGGTAATGACATTTGTGGATGATATTCTAGTCTATCTTAAGATGTAAAAGGATCATGCTGAGCAGTTGAGAATAGTGTGTAAACACTGAAAAAAGAGAAGTTGTATGCTAAGTTCATTACTTATAAATTTTGGTGGAGAGAAATTTAATATTGGGTCTTATGATCTTTAAAGAAATTGTATATTCGTAAAATTAGAGAGAGAATAAGTTATAAATAAAAAGAAGTAGTCGAGGAAGTCGATAAAGGTATGCAGTTTTAGTGTTGACAGATCGCTATCGAGATTTATTTATTATTTTTTTAAGATAGCTAAATTGTTGACCAAGAAAGATGAGAATGACTATGAAGTTTATATATAGTCAAAGAAATATAGAGAATATTTTTTTAAAAGCTAAGAAAGAGATTGAGTGAGTTTTCGGTATTGTCATTATTTGATAATGTTGTAGAATTTTGTTGCATATAGTGGTGTAACACATAAAGAATTGGGTTGAGTGTTTGTGCAATACAACAGGGTAGTTATGTATACGACACGGTAAGTAAAGATTATGAAAGTGGATGCTCTATTCGTGAGCTAGAGTTAGCAACAGTTGTGTTTACTTAAAGATTTAGAAATATTAGTTATATTCTAAGGAATGTAAGGTGTATGTGGACCATTAGGGTCTAACCAATATCCATGCGTAGAAGAAGATAATTGTAAAGTTGAGAAACATGCTAGAATTAGTTAAAGATTAAGATTGTGGGTTTTTATATTACACAAGGAAGATAAGGTTAATGACCGACACCTTAAGATTTAAAAAGTTCAGGAAAAGTTGGCAGTAATAATGACTCAAGATGAGTTAATAGCATAAATGAATAAAGTGGAGTTATGAGTAAGGTGAAGGAGTTTGATGAATGGAAATTGTAAGACCCCAACTTTTTATGAATAAAGATTTAATTTTCTCTTAATATTATTTTGAATAATAAGGTATGGATTTGATATAATGTTATAGTTGTGGGTAATATTTATAAATTTTGCAAAGTAAGCAAGTTGTCATAAAATATTCGTATGAAGGCGCAATCATTGGTGGACCCCACAACGGAATTACTGTCGAATTAGAAAGTGACAGAAATAACCTTTTTATAAAAATAACCGCAAAACTTTTATCGTTAATTGTTGAAATACCTAGTGATAAAAGTACAGTAATACGCGTGGTTGCACAATAGCACACGGTAGTGTACAGTATCTTTGATTTTTGATGCTTACTTAAGAAGTCGCTCAGTTTTGTTCAATTATTGCAATAGTAGTTGATGTATTGTATCTTATATTATTGATTCAATTATTGTCACAGTATCATCTGCACAATATTTTATATTATTAAATCAATAATTGAGACGACAAAGTTATTCATATTATTATTTACATTATTGACAATGTCTAGAAAGTTCTGTCGAAGAAAGGGGTTAGGTAATCTAATTGCGCGCTAATAAGGAGAAGTCTTTATCGGAAAGCCCCCTCTTTTCTGGGAATGATCTGATTGTTAATATTGTGAGTTATAATATTAATGATGAATACATGTTGAAAGATTAAAAATATGTTTAGGTAAGTGATTTGTGATAAATAAAAGGGGTTTGTCATGAAGTATTTATTATAAATTTGACTTATTACGTGGACCCCCACTTACTTAGTTTTCAAAATTGTCGGTAGAAAGTTATCTCATTTTTTGTTTTATATTACATAGTACTGCATATTATTGCATAGTAATGCATAGTATTTGTATAGTATTGTATAGTGTTGCATAGTGCTGCATAGTGATGCAGAGTGAAAATCAAAAAATTAATTTTTTCCGTCAAATTCGCCTGTGAATTTCCTTTACTGTCAGTCTGTGATTTTCTTTTTAAATAGTGCTCTTCCATTCTCCTAGAAATAGGATGCTTAGTTTAGAAATGAAAATCACGCCGGAATCACAGAATTTTTCTTCTATAATATTGAGCGTATTTCTTTTGAGTTTAAGGAAACTTTGAGTGTAGCAAATAGCGTAAGTTTTCTTCAATAATATCACCGCTATACCAGTCAGAATTACTCTTCTTTTAAGGTAAGGGGTATTATTTATTTCATATTCGTAAGAGATATTATTTTTCGTATTTGTAAGGAATATTATTCTCGTTCAATATTCGTAAGATATATTATTTTCATTCAATATTCGCAAGGGATATTGTCTTCATTCAACATTCGTAAGGAATATTATTTTCATTCAATATTCGTAAGGGATATTATTTTGTTCAATATTTATAATAAATAATATTTTTTTTATACTCTGTAGTATGTAACTATTATTATTTCATTTCATATTCCTAAATCTACTCTTATTTTGATATGTATTTCTTGTATACTCCTTGAAATTAGTAGAATATCCTTAAAATTTATGCTACATCTAGTATCGTTCTACTAAAATATTTTTCTGAATATTCTTGTTAAATTTTAACATTTTCATTTCAGAGTACTATTCATAGGCACTATTAATATATACGACACTATTCATACACACGGTACTATTCATATATACGGTACTATTCACGAAGTACTATTCTCAAGATACTATTCACTCGGGTACTATTCACCTGGGGTACTATTCACAACAAAAATTGATTTCTTTTCTGTCCAAATTATTTTTGATACACTTGAATTTTACTCCACAAGTAGTTATCATGTTGACAATTTGGACATTCCTGAACTCTAGATAAATAAAATTATAAATCTTTATAATTTATCCTTGCTCTCACTAAATTGAATTCTTATATCATTATCATCATCCTCATGCTTATATTGTGATGAAAGTCATCTTTGGCCCGTAGTGCATATATGGACTGTTGATGGGTATGATTATTACCATGAATTATATATCGGTATAATCATGACCTGTAATGTTATAAATGATGTGGTAAAAGTCCTCATTAGCCCGTAGTGCATTGATGGACTATTGTTTGACATGATCATGACCACTGGTGATAATAACGAATATCCTTTGTTGGGCTAGTTGAGCTCACCCTTTTCTTTCATTGTTCTCTTCAGGAAATGAGAATATAGCTGAGACTAGTCGGGGAATGGAGTGATGGTCCAAGATTGTGGCTATAGTAGTCCTCACTATTCTATAAAATAGTGTGATAATAATTGTAATGAGGACTCCATTTGAGTTTTAATATTGTCTACAAGACAATATTCGTGTTAAAACTCTTAACTTATGTTTTGTCGTATTCTGCACGATAATTAATAATTGTGTAATTTAAGTTTGTATTTGAATTATGTACCATGTATTTGGCGACTCAGAATGGGTTGTGTATACCTATTTTGAGGGAGTCACAATTGATATCAAAGCTTAGGGATATGATCCCTCGCAGATATCTGAGGCTAGAACTAGGAGGGGAGAGACGGGTATCAAAGCTTATTCGTTATTTAATTGGTCAGTCGAAATATAGGGATAATATGTGACATATCAATTAACTCTTATTTTGTGGCAGTGTTTGAAAATGGCATCTGAAAATGTTGAGATAATCAATGGAGCACGTGAGACCATTGAGTTACTGCCAATCAATAATCAGGATAATGTGCATCAGGAATGCAATAATACTCATGTAAACAACAACACCGACCAAATGATGAATGATGGTATGTTTAGGAGCTTTCTAGAATACATGCAACACCAAACGAGAGAGATTCATGTTCAAAATACAGGTGGAATCAATAGCAACTCACAATTGGACACTGCTAAGCAATTCAAGGAGCTGGGACCACCAATGTTTTTGGGAAAGCCAGAGCGACTTAAGTCAGAGACGTGGATTGTGAGAGCCCTAAATTCGGGTCCCAAATCAATGCGGATTCGGTTCAATCATTCTATAACTATTGCGGAAGATATAAACATAAATTATTTATACAATACACTTTAACACACTATTCCCCAAGGTCGAGTAACCTTCACATAAATACAATTCATAAACTATCTAACATATAACATTATTATTAAACTATACTATTACAAATCTAATCGCACACATTACTTTAAGCTGGATCTGTCTTTAATCTTTCCTTGTATCCGACGCGTTCGTCTTAATCTGCAATGTTTATCATGATATAGCAAGGGTGAGCATGAAAGTTGCCCAGTAAGTTTAAATTCAATAATATAACGATATATCATGATTGAAAGAGTTAGAATAATAAGCTGGCTATAATTCAATAATATAATTGTGAACTAGCAGGAACAAATTTATGACTGAACAAGTAATATAAATGAACAAATATATCTGAACCAACTAGTAATGAAGGTGTTCAGCCTTTCATACCTGACTTATACATACAATATGTACAAAGTACAATTCATGGCAACCAGCAATGATTAACCATAAGCTTATCTGAATGAAACAACTCTTAGTAGAGTTAAGTAAAAACAAACTTGCCTGAACCGTTGATTACCGCTATGCAATTTATATCGCTTTATCCGAAGACCTAATATTAGTAATATAGATCTCCAATATTAGAATAATATCATCACAGTATAATACTACTATATATATAAACATAGAATAATCTAAACACATAACACATAACTCTATCAGTCTATAACACACATAAGACTCAGTATCAAGTCAAACTATTGCAGTCTGACTTGAGTTCGACAAAGTTCTAACGTCCTGACGGTCTAGTCGGACTTTTATCGAGTCTAAGTTCAATTAAACTCTGACTTTTAATATCAGTCAAAATATTTTTCATAAGCTCGTAATAATTTTTAAATAATTATTACCATTTATCGTAAATTTTCAATCATTAATAACGTATTTAAATGAATTAAATACCACATAATTCTTTTGTCATTAATATTTATTTATTATCAAATATTAATGAAATACATGTCATAATATTATAATATATTTATAATATCATAAAGTATTTTTAATACTTTAAAATCACCTTTTTATGATTTTTAAACAATTAAATTCATTATCCGATATTTGTTATTAATGTTAAAATATTAATATTTTCATGACTAAATATCAAAAGTTATATTTTATAACTAAAAATATTTTTATAACACTTAAATCATTTTTATATGATTTATAAATCATTAACTCTATTTTTCCATAATTTATTTAATATATTTATTAAATAAACTAATTATCATTAATATTTATTAATTAATGAAATTCATCACAAAATATTAAAAGTAACTAAAAATAACTTAAAATATTTTCTAATACCATAATATAATTTTTTCTGATTTTTCATTAATTAAAACCATTTTTAAATAATTTATTTAATATTATAATTAAATAAATTAAATACCATTTATATTCCAAAAATATTAAATATTTATGAAATATACTCTAAATAATTAAAAATTATTTTTTAGACTTTAAAATAATTTTTCGAAATTTATTTAGTATTTTTAATAATTAAAAACTATTTATTTCGATTTATTAATTAATTTCCAGAAATTAGAAATTCAAAATTAATAAAACCGTCGCTAAAGGGCCTTATAGTGACAGACCCGTCGCTATAGGTGTTCTTGAGCTGTTCTTGAGCTGCCCAGAACTTCTTGGCCAGTTGACAGATTGGGTGGTTTGACCGGTGGTAGATCTTTGTTCATTACATTTCTGGGCTGGCTAAAGTGTTAGGATTGTAGTACTAATGTAACATTACAACCTCAAACTGATTTAATGGTCATTACATAACCAAGTTGCAAGATCTAAGCTCTAGAAAAGTCTGACATCGCTGTTCTTCATTTCTGGGTTTTCCTAAAAATGAAAAACAGACGATGGTACTATATCTCGATCCTTATAACTTGAGTTCTGGGTTTTATTTGTGTAAGGTAATGGTTGTATCTTGTATTGGAGATGTCAGGCTTCATTTATTAAACAACATATCACCATAAAAACATTACACATAACAGATCAAGGCTGGTCAAACTAGGGGTCAAGACGTGGTTCTTGAAGATCTGGGTTTCCCAGAAATCTTCATCTGGTCAGTTCGTCAACGGTCGCTTGACCACCATTATCTATGGTTCAGTTATGTATCTGGTTGTTCTAAGAGCATTATTGGATAGTACTTATACCATACTACAGCATAAAAACAACAAATCGTTTAAAAACTCAAACACATGCAAGATCAGAGGCCTTGAAAGTGCTTGTCAGACAACAATCTGGGTTCTGGGTTGCCCAGAAACCCATTCCTATGATCGGCCAACGTAGTTTGGCTGATCATAACTACAAATCTAGACCTACTATGAACATGATTCAAGTTCCAGACTAAAGACCACATGGCTGAGAACAGGTCCAAAACAAAAACAACACTAACAACTAACACACAGATTTATGAGGGCTGACATATGGTTGTCAGACGATTTTTCAAACTTTTCCCAGATTTCTTAAAATGCTTGATTCGTGCATCTAGATGTTATGGATCCATGATCCAACAACCCAGATCTCTAATTGACACCTTATAACACATATTTAACCAACAACTAACATTAAACAACATAAGATCAAAGGATTTCGAAATTTTTAGGGTTTACCTTCTTATGCTTTGATTTTTTTGGATCTGACTTTGATCTTGTTATTGAAGGGCTACGAACTGATCTTAGCTTAGATTCTCTCTCTCTCTCACTCTAGATTTAGAAATTGAAGAGAGAGAATGGTCTTGGCAAAAATGAAAAGTAAAGTAAGTATTTTCTTACTTTTAAATCTCTTATGTTTTGATTCATTGTATCTAATGTTGCTAGGTGTCCCCAAATCTGATCTTGGGATGATTTAAGGCACATGGGATAAACATTAGAGTAGTGAGTCACCAAGATTGCCATATCTTTTGCTTAAGTTTTAAGAAAAGGGCATTTTGGTCTTTTTCCTTTTAATTTTAATGGCATTTTTGATATTTGACCAAACCTTTAGGGTTTAGGATTTGGGTTTAGGGTTTGAACCCTTTAGGGTTTAGGGTTTAGCCCTTAACTTGCAATTTAATTTCTAAGATCTCTGAATTTCGGTTTTCAAAATAGATAATTAATATTTCTAAATTATAATTAGAATTTTCTAATTATATTAAAATTTCTTAATCATAACTTAAATGTTGCTAATTAGGATTAATAATTCCTAATTAAAATTGCTAATTAAGCAATTATGGTTAAAATGGCCATTAGGGTTTATAACCCACGAATTAGGATTTCTAATAGAAAAATAATTTTCCCCAATTAGAAATTAAATTTCTTAATTACATTAGGGTTTCCTAATTACTTAACTTGAAAATTTAGGATTAATATTTCCTAATTAACATTAAAATTATTGAACTAACAATCAGGATTTCCCTAATTACAAAATTTGAAATTAGGGTTCTCTAACTAATTTGTTAAGATTAATCCTAATTAATGTTATACTTATTTACACTTACGTCATTAAGTTCCCAATTTAGGGTTTCATACATCGAATTAGGGTTTTGGATTCCCGAAACTGAAAGTAGGGTTTCCAAAATCGGTTTCTAGGGTTTCTTGTTAATTATTAGGGTTTTCTAACCGAACGCTGACATTCTTAATATATACCTAGGGTTTGTTACAGATATCATTTATCTGGTCAACCCTTGACCCTTAATCACATACTGAACATATATACACAGAACATATTCACGTATATCCTTAATCCTGAATAATTCACCTAAATCCTTCAAAAAATTTTGAAATCCTAAAAATCCCATCTTAAAAATATCAAATGCATACACTAATTTTCTGTCTAGGTTCTAATTTTGAATCCTAAATTAATTAATAAAAATTTTAAAAATTTTCCAAATCTCGGGTTGTCACATGGATTAAGTAGATCACTAAGATATTCACTGTCTTGGGATGCTCCAAGGAGCAAAAGGTTCCCTTTGCCACCTTAATGTTGCGAGGAGAGGCAAATTAATGGTGGGAATCTGTAAAACGTACTCATCTTTTCGCACTGAAGATGTCTTGGGAGAAGTTCCAAGAATTGTTCAACGACAAGTACTTTCCTGAAAGTATTCGTCACAGGAAGGAGGTAGAATTTATCAAGCTGGAACAAAACAATATGACCGTATACCAATACAAGGCAAAGTTTTCGGAGTTATCCTAGTTTGCATCCCATTTGGTAGATAATGAAGAGCGTATGACGCGAATGTTTCTGCGAGGTTTGAAGCCCAAAATTCGCTAATACCTCATTTCTCACAAACATTTTTTATATTCAGATGTTGTGAATAGGGCTTAGTTATTGGAGCGTGATAATGAGTCAGCTCAACCAAAAGACAACGACCAACAGCACGATAATAATCGTACCAGTGGCATCGGCTATCGGAACAATGATAACCATCGTGGAGGAAATTATAAGGCCATAACCATGCGAACAGGAGAGACACGTCCGTCCAAATTGTACGCAGCAACCCAAAGTGTGTTTCAATTGTGGAAATGAAGGTTATTAACTCAATTTTGTCATGCAGCGAAGTCAAGTCCAGCTGGGATGACGACACCGAAGAATGTCCCAGACAAGTCAAAGTCGGTAGTTTAAGGGAGAGTGTTTTTCTTGACTTCCCAAAAAGTGAGGAACCCGAACGTAGTTATCACGGGTAAGCTAATCATAAATTCTTGTGAAGTCTATACCTTATTTGATACCGGTTCTACCCATTCTTTTATTTCATCTGCTTGTGCTCAACGTTTGAACTTGACTCTTGAGAAATTAGATTTTGACTTATCTGTTGAAACTCCGTTAGGAGAAACCGTCATTACATCCACTGTTTATAAATATTGTTTAATTCAAATCGACACTTTCACATTACCTGTTGATCTCATCTCTTTGAAAATACTTGTCTTTGATATGATTTTAGGAATCGACTGATTAACTACTCATCATGCTAAAATTGATTGTTTTTGTAAGGTTATTAGCTTTCATATTCCTAACCAACTTGTTATATGAATTCAAGCAACCAAACCACTAAAGTCAATCACTGTCATATCATGCCATAAAGTCATTCGTTTATTGAAAAACAGATGTCAAGCTTTCTTAGCCCATGTCATGGATTTAAACAAAAATACGTCAGATTTGAATGATATTTCTATTGTTAATAAATTTCTTGACGTATTCCCCGAAGAACTTCCTGGCCTACCCCCAGAATGTGAAATTGAATTTTGTATTAACTTTGAACTCGATACAAAACCCATTTTCAAAACCTTATATTGAATGGCTCCTATTGAACATCAGGAGTTAAAAACCAAACTACAAGAGTTGGTACCCGAGCCACTTTCTGGTAACTTCCTTTGTGGAATGCACTAAAGCCAGACTCTCTGTAGGGGACGCCATATTTGTGCGATGATAAACTGATAGGTGCCATTGTGGCGTGCTATCCAAGGTTGGGATATGAGTCACAGTTGAGAGCAACCTAAGTCAGTAATCGAAATATGTAACATTCTAGGTTTAGCTGGTTATTATCGGAGATTTATGAATGGATTTTCTAAAATCGCCACTCTATGAACTCAGCTGACTCATAAAGATATAAAATTTGAATGGAGCGAGGAGTGTGAGAAGAGCCTCCAAGAACTCCAGAGGAAACTCATTTCAACACCTGTTCTGACAATACCATCAGGTTCGGAGGGATTTGTCATCTATAGTGGTGATTCAGGCAGAGGTTTAGGATACGTTCTCATGCAACATGGGAAAGTCATAACCTATGCGTCATGACAACTCAAAGAATATGAGAGGAATTATCCTACTCATGATCTAAAGTTAGCAACAGTCATTTTCGCGCTAAAGATCTGGAGACATTACCTATATTGAGAGAAAGTGGAGATCAATACAGATCATAAAAGCCTCAAATATTTCGTCACCAAAAATGAATGTAACATGAGCCAAAGACATTGGCTCGAGCTATTGAAAGATTATGATCATACCATTTAATGTCATCCTAGAAAAACGAACGTAGTAGCTGACGCGTTGAGTAGAAGATCATATAAATGTATGAGTGCGATATTGTCAAACAAAAGGACCCATTTCGTATAACTTACCAATAATGGAGTTAAAGTTAAAGACTCTAGGGTCCCACGTAATGATGTCTAATATACGAGTAGAACCGACTTTAATCAATAAAGTTAAAGTTGTGGCCTATAGACTCGCCTTACTGCCAAGTTTGTTGTCGACGTCGGGATTTTTATTTGTCCCTTTTTCATTTCTTGTTCTTTGGTGTTCCCATGTTAGGTGAGATTTGTTTGAAAAAATAAGTGAAAAAAGTCCGACATGTATCATGTCGACGACGGACTGTTAAGAGTCGCCCAACACAATCGAGAAAAGGTTTGCACATTGACCTAGTGATGTGACACTGCTAAACGAGTCTGTGAAACCGAGATTCATTAGGGTCCGGGGGCTTGATTATGCGGAGGGAAGGTGTTAGGAACCCCCCGACATCCGTGTTACCACGGTGATCTCCACTTTTCAAGAAACTGTTATATGAATGTTTGTGTGTCTGTGGCTCGATGTGTTGTTATTTGGAAGTAGTGCGACGCCTCGTTCGCACCTATATGCATAAGGTTTGAATTTGTGTAAAAATTCAGTTTTAAACAAGATATGGCAGAGATGTTTTATAAAAGAGGTTTTTCAAACCCTTATGCTCAATAGTAATTGAGACCTTTTACACCTCCATTTTATTAACTGTTAGGTTTTCGAGATGCGAAGCATCTTCGAGAAAATAATGTACAAAATGGTGCTGAATTCCATGTGGGCATGAAAACCATCTGAGGAAATCTAGACACCGTGAATAAATTTACAAGTTGCTTACAGTTGAAAATGCCTATCACGGGAACCGAATCTAGATCCAGTAGACTGAGTGTGTGATTACATGATTCCTAGGCTCACATGATGCCGTAATTGATATGAAAGCAGCAATCAGTATATATATATATATATATATATATATATATATATATATATAGACATGATCAGCCACCACGAAGCACCTTCATGGGGGATCCAAAATGTAAATAAAGCTGTAAAAATAATCAACCGCCACGGAGTAAACTCCAAGCGAAATAAAAACGTAAATATATATATAAGCAATCAACCGCCACGAAGTAAACTTCAGGCGGGACGAAAAGTATATATATATATATATATATATATAAATATATATATATATATATATATATATATATATATATATATATATATATTAAAGAAGTAAACGCTCGTCAAACTCTGTTCGATGAGGCTGGATTTTACATCCGGAGCGTTTACTTCTTTAATATATATATATATATATATATATATATATATACAAACTGAAATGAAACCACGGACTGAAGTCCGGGCATACACACGCAACACAACTCTCAACGTCAAGAATGGTGTGCGCAAAGATGAAGAGAAAGGCTTTAAGGTGTGTAAGAAGGCTTACAGTGGGCTGCCAAAGAAGACTTCTATAACTTTAAGTGGATGAACACTCGGCTCCTGTTGGTACAAATAGTAGCTACATGTGAGCTCACAAGTGTTTAAAATAAGAAAGCACTCAGTTTAGGGTGAGTACAAAGCAAATTTAACAAGGCTTCCTTGCCTTTTTTTCTCTTATAAAATGGCCACCCCAAGCCCTCTATTTATAGAGGGGGGAGCCGCAGGTGTACCTGCGGCTGCCCGGGGGCTCCGCGGGTCCCGCCTTCTCTAAGTACGTGCACGTATGCAGTGTGATATCCGCTCAAAATTTCAGAATTTCAATCTGGGCATCCGACTGAGGTATATAAGACCTATTTTGGACTGTCGTTGTCGAGAGTTACGTAATGACATGGGATTAGAGATTGTACGAAGTCAGGAAGATGGGACCATGCCCTTCGGTCTTCAAGCTTCAAATTCTATTCGTTGCCCCACGTAATAATCACTTAGGATTGGACCTCCTTGGTTCCTGTAAAATATTGTTGTATAGAGATGTATGTATGAGATGTTGAGACGGTGCAATGTGGCGTCAAGGTGGCAAGATGATGACTTTGTCCCTCACCGAGATTATTTTCGGTTTGGGCTATTAAAGTAGATGTTGCTCAAGGTTATCTATGAGATTGTACTGTTGCAAGTGTTGAAGGTCCTCAGTGTCATCTCTGAGGTGTTCCTGTCTTCCCGATGTTATCTCCAGGTCTTGTACTGAGTGCCTCGGTGTGAGTGTCGAGGTTGAAGCTGATTGTATGCATTTGAAACAAGCATTTCTAGGGTTATCTCTAGAACTGTAACTGCGTTCCTTGGGGTTATCTCCAAGGTTAGAAAAGCTACTCCTAGTGTTATTTTTGGGACTGAGACTAAATATCTCGGGGTTATCTTCGAGATAAATCGGCCTTCTCCGATGAAATTTCTGGTATTGGAACTGCATACCTAGGGGTTATCTCCGAGGTTGGAACTGATACTCCCGGTGTGTGTTCTGGGGTTGAGACTGAACTTCTAGTAGTATCTGGACTGGATATGAGCTGTCTTCCAGGGTTATCTCTGAAAGGCAAATCTACCCTCCTGCAATGTTAGTTACAGGTGTGCAGAAAATTTTGAGTGTCTACAGATGCCCCTCTTTATCATATTCATGCAATGCAATGGCATAGATAAGATAAAGAATCCTAGACACTTGAAATGAAACAAGATAAACATGATGCTATGTGTAGCAACATGATGCAAATGTATGATGCATATGGATTATTTTCCAACATGCTGGAGATGATTATCGGCTCCCTGTTGCTTCTACAGGGGATTGGCAACGATATCTTTTCTGACCAGATTAGATGTGTGATCCAAATCTTTTAGGATGTTGACGTTGGGGTTATCACCAAAGTCCTTAATCTTTGATGCAGACTTTATTCCAAAGATGTGCCTCTCGTATACAAGAGATTTATGGGGATAAAGCTTTGTCTGTTTAAGGACGTGTATAACATATTACATCATCGATCCTCCTCGATGATGTTGACCTTTCCTGGTTTGTATCGGTAGGACATATTAAGGTTATGTTGGATTTACTGCCAACAGTATGTGTTATCAGGGCTGCCTGACCTTCGTTGACATGTACGTCACTAGATAAAACCCCTGTTGGGCAAACTGTCAAGGCTGCTTGACCTTCGCTGATGTGTGAATCAATGGATAAACACGCATTGTAACCCCCGCTGAGGATCTGTTTGATCCTTGCTGATGTGGGCATCAACGGCTAAAATTATCGGATGGCTTCCGACGCTTCGTTAGATTTACTTGCCAACGGTTATAATGATGTCAAGGCTGCTTGACCTTCGTTGATATGTGTATTAGTGGATGACAATGCATGATACCCCCGCCGGGGATATGTACTTCGACATATGCAAACGTGTGATGCCCCCGTCGGGGTGTTGATAGAGAATGCGTGATGCCCCCGCCGGGGATATGTACTTCGACATATGCAAATGCGTGATGCCCCTACCAGGGTGTGGATAGAGAATGTGTGATGCCCCTGTCGGGAATATGTATTTTGACATATGCAAACGCGTGATGCCCCCGCCGGGGTGTTGATTTGGAATGCGTGATGCCCTCGCTGGGGATATTTGAGAGGATTAGGGTTATGACCCTAAATTGGCGGCATTGGACCTGCGTTAGGTATTGCCAAGTGTATCTTGTAATAGCTGGTGCCATTGTCATATTGTACCTTATACTCGGGCGAACACCCATGAGTGATGTGTACACCCACGACTCGGTCTGAGAAAACTAGGATTGCAAGCCATTCTGTTCAATCGCGTAGCATTTTTATTCCTAATTTGGCTTCTTCAGCTTATGAGAACTCTGTTGCAACTTGAACTGGACCGAGACGGAGGGGTGGGACCCATGTAGGGGTGCCGCAGGATGACAATGCCTATAGGTTGCTTTCATAAGTTATTTTTAAGTTACGCCGCGAAGGAAATTCGAGAGCTCTTCTTCAAATCTGCTGAGTTCGGGTGACTTTCTGCAAATTCTATCACCGTATAAGTGTTCTACACTATCCTGGTAACGTATGCATGTCTTTTTTTCCAGTTTTTATTTGTTGGAAAATGACTTATCACATAAAATGCATCTAAACACATAGTAGTGAATATGCATGCTCAAATGACTTGATAAAAAATATTCAACATAGTAAATGTTAGTATTAAACCATGCTAAACATAATGATGTGAAAAATTTTGACTTTTGAAATGGTCAAAATGACACCTTTTTTCTGCAATTTCTTATCCTATTTGAGGACAAATGAGCAAAAGGTAAAATACAAAGTAATCTTGGTAATTAAACTACCCTTATGGATTGAGGACTTTTACTTTTTAATGCATATAGTATGTATATGATTGTGGGCAGGTGTGCTACTAAATGGCCACCTAGTAATGCCTATGTGTATGTGGATAGTCCTATTTACAGAGGGGACTATGGCAAAAAATTTCAAAATGTAAGCATTGAATATTCATGCATTTTTAACTCTACTGTAGACGTATGTCAGAGTGTTCTGTCAGAGTTACTGCCAACAGTCTGTGTTGTCAGGGTTGCCTGACCCTCGCTGAACTGTACTTCAACAGACACCAATATCAAAACATTTCTGATGCTTCGCTGGGTTTAATTACCAACGGCTGATGAACGTCAAGGTTGCTTGACTTTCGTTGAAATGTCCATCAATGGTTGAAATCATCGGATGGCTTCCGATGGTTTGTTGGATTTACTTGCCAACTACTGAAGAATGTCAAGGTTGCTTGACCTTCGTTGAAATGTGCTTCAATGGCTAAAATCATCGGACTACTTCCGATGCTTCGTTGGATTTACTTGCCAACGGCTGAAGAATGTCAAGGTTGCTTGACCTTTATTGAAATGTGCTTCAACGACTAAAATCATCGATCTGCTTCTGATATTTCATTGGATTTACTTGCCAATGGCTGAAGAACGTCAAGGTTACTTGACCTTCGTTGAAATGTACTTCAACGGTTGATGATGTGTGAAGTTCTCGCTAGGGAGAGGTTTTTTGGAGTTATGGCTCCGAACCTAAGACATCACACCTTTGTGAGGTATTGTCGAGTGTAGTTTACAACTGTTGTGATCATTGGTGTTGTGAACCCTGTGTCTGGATGAATACTAATGAGTGACATGTAGACCCACAGTTTGGTCTTTGAAAACCTGGATTTTCAGGCTTTTTCGCTCACTCGCGTAACATCTTTTTTCATGATTTGACTTTTTTAACTTGTGAGACCTCCTTTGCAACTCAAATTGGGCCGAGCCGGAGGGGTGGTACCCACCTAGGATAGCTGCAGGTACACCTGGGGCCATCCGTGGGTGTACTAATAGGCTGCTTGCCTTTCACAAGTCATTTTCACGTTGCGCCACATAGAGAATCTGAGAGTTTTTCTTCAGATCTGCTGAGTTCGGGTTACTTTCTGTGAAATCTGTCACCGTACAAGTGTTTCACACTATCCTGGTAATGTATGCACGTCTTCTTTTCAAGTTTTGTCCGTTGGAAAATGAGTTATCACATGAAATACTTCTAAACACATAGTAGTGAATATGCATGCTCATTTGACTTGATATAAAATATTCAACATAGTAAATGTTAGTATTTAACTATGCTGAACATAATGATGTGAAAAAATTTGACTTTTAAAATAATCAAATTGGCACCTTTTTTCTGCTATTTCTTATCCTATTTGAGGACAAATGAGCAAAGGTGGTAAAGCAAAGTAATCCTGGTAATTAGGCTACCCTTATGGATTATGACATTGATATTCTTATACATATAGGATGTTTATGACTGTGGGTAGATGTTCTACAGAATGGACACCTAGTCATGCCTACGTGCATGTGGATAGTCCTTTTTACAAAGGAGACTTTGACAAAAAATTTCCATTAGCCTAAGAATTGTGTAGACATGCCTTTTTAACTCTACTGTAGGCGTGTGTTAAAGTAATGCATTCATGCATGTAGTTATAAAATACATTTGAAAAGCTCCATGTTAGAAATTATCACACTTTTTCTGAGGTGATTTGGAGACTTGTGTCCAGATATTATGGATCCGGATCAACCAAGTAGTTCTCATAGGACCACTTCAGGTGTGCGAAGGAGGGCTTCTGATATGCCTCAACCCCATTCAGTCAGACAGCCTCGTCGTTTGGTGGAGGCGGTGATTCGTCCTATCCGGGTTGAGGTACCGGATATTGAGGATGAGGAGGAGGATGTACCGGTTGCGGCTCCAGCTCCTGCTTCTCATGCTCCCCGTAAGGATTTCCCAGGCATTAATGTGATGATTCCAGAGCTTCTAGATGATTTAAGTCGCCACCCCTCGGTTTACTTGTAGGAAAACGAGGTAAACGTTGGATTTGATCTTCCATTTTCCAATTGATGAGGAGCAAGGATTCTGATGTTGACTTAATTTTATGATGTAGGTTCCCGGCTTTACACAGCCTCGAGGGAACTGGTTCAGCATACACTCTCTATATCAATCTCTTCATCCTTATTATCGAGAGATTGTGCGTGGTTGGGGCTTTGAGGCATTCTTTTCCATCCTCCCCCGCCGTTGTCCCTTGGGTTATCTCAAGGCATTATCTGAGTGCTGGTTTCACCAGACTCAATCTCCCAATTTACTGGACTGTGAGGTGATGATGACGCTGATGGATTGGCGGTTTATCACCGGTATGGAGTTCGGAGGGGCGCCAGTGCCTTGTAAGGCGAACATTTCCCCGACTACCGTCAGATCCTTACTAGGAGTCCCAGTTGAGGCGCTGAAGGGTAGGACAGTTCGTACAGGTCCTTTGAGCATAAATGCTATGAGTGGGCTATTGAATGAGCCCATACCTGCTAATGTGAGAGTCAGGGATCACATTCTTTGGTGATTATTCCTGGTTATCCTCAGGGGTTGTTTCATAGCAGATAACTCTTCCACGGTATCATTCACTTTGATCAGTGCCACGCGAGAGGTGGACCATATTGAAGAGTATGATTGGGGCTCCTACACCTTTGCCTATTTCCTCAGGGGAATGTGCATACGTTCGCAGGGCTTGACAGAGGCTTGGCTAGGATTTTATCTGTTTCTGCTGGTGAGTATTTCTCTTTTGATTTCCCATGTACAGGTTAAGAGTGTTAACTGACAATAGATGTTTGTCTTTGTGTTGGCAGTTTTGGGGCTATGAGAGGCTCCCATGTCTGCGTCCCATTAGCGTGTTAGGTTTAGATACCTATCCATAGGGACGGCGATGGCATCACTCTATTTTGGCAGAGGTTCTTGTAGCTAAGGGTTTCACCCATTGTCACTTACAGTTGGAGTTATTGACAGCTGATTCCATCACTTGGGGTCCCTATTTTGGGGAACATTTGGCAGTTGGTTTAGAGGATGGGTACCCGATTGGTGTCGAGTATGTGATATTCACCCGTCAGATTCCTCTCTTCACAGATGGAGGATGGGAGTTCTATTTAGGAGAGCGTGCTATTAGGAGCACCACAGGAGATATTCGTGTACCGATTTTACCTCCTGCCAGACATTATTGGCATGCGTCGTAGTCACTTGTCAGTGGTATCCCGTTGATGGGCGTTGACGGCTTTACTTTGTCAAAGGGTCCGTTCACTCAGGAGGCATTCTACCGCTGGTGGTCCCCTCGTACCATCGGAGCCCAGACCCGCACCACTCAGTTCATAGGGGATAAGATTCATAGATTTGTGATGCTGATGGATTGGATGGCATGCGTCCGAGATCCTACTCATTTGACACAGATTGACAGCTTGACCCGACAGTTGGATCGGGCAAATTTTTTCATCCGACATTTGGGCCGAGATCCTTCCGAGGCGGATACTTTTAATCCTTCCAGCTCTAGGGCTGGCCCTTCAGGTCACCCATATGGCTTTGTCGGTGCAGATCCTCCATTGTATAGGCCTGACATCCCTCTTGGCGGAGATCTAGTGACTCAAGAGGAGTTACATCAAGTAGGCAGGATTGATGATGTAGACATCAACACCATTGATTTCTTCTGATGTATATTCTCGCTATATCTTTTGATAGGCCTCTGTTAGATACTGGGTGGCTGTGCCCCATTCTCATTATATCTTTTGATATGCCTCTGTTAGTTGTAGGGCGTTTGTGCCCTATTTTCTTGTATTTTCTAGCTGTACAAAGATGATGTATTTAGATGATGATGTACTTAGGAATGAATGTATACTTTTTTCCATTCCCTACATCATATTACCATCTATTATTTGTCATGTATGTATAATGTTTTGCATGTATGTCCAGAGATATTCAGCATTGACCCCTGGATGGTCTTATGATACAGCCCACACAGATGTCTTCCTCGATAGTTAGCCACGTTGATCACACCCCACCAGTATTGGTAGTCTCATGTCTGACATCCTAGAATGATAGTTTATAACCTTCAGACAGGTTGATTGTAGATCAGTTGTTGCTGCATTCTAGGACCCTCCTAATGTTCCAGGTTCCATTGGGCTTTATAGAGGGCATGCTAGAGCATTGGGTACCGGAGAGGCAGGTTTTTCGATTTAAGACCCATGATTTGACTCCCACCTTAGAGGAGTACGAGCGGTTAACGGCTTTGTCACTGGACATGCCTTATGCTCATATGGCTATCGGGGATATAAGCCGACAATTTATGACCCTCATCAGGTTGAGGCGTAGAGTAGCACAGTGTTGGGTAAATTCTAGTTACGCACAGCATGCAAGTATACGTGATCAATAAGTAATATAATAGTAAGTAGAGTATCGTTCCCTCAGAGACTAAACAAGAAATTAACTTCACAATTACTAATTTTCTATTAATCCTAATTTTATTAAACTAATCAATTTCAAGTTTATACTACATCTATTAAAACTATTAAAATCACCACACAATCAATGAACGCTAAAAACAGAATTTTCAAACAAATAATGAAGAATTAGGCTTTCGACTTCACTCTAAGCATCACTCAGATTATTACACCTTTATTCTAGTTTAATTCACTATCCCAGTTTATTAATCAAGAACACGTATGTAGAACTAGCCACCTCTCGATGTACTAATACCGTATTAACCCAAATCCACAATTAAGATAGAATTAAGTTAAACACCTTAATTAACTAACTCACTATATCTCTATGTGAATCACAATTAAAGAAGGTTGAAGTTCAAGCTCTTTATCTGATTACATGCGATGTCAAGCACATCTCTACCCTAACATTCATCAAGATTTTGTTCATTCACAAAAGTCAAGAACACATGCTATATTAACTAAGTCTAGATTCGTATATCCTCTCTCGATTCCATACAAATCCATAAAGAATCGTTAATCAGGAAATTCATAAATTCACGCTCAAATTTATATAGATAAACTGGATACTAGCTTATTAAACTGAATTCAAAGACTACATAATCATCATTCCACTTAAAGATCCATCTCAAGCCTAAAAAGTAATTAGTTCATAATAAATTAAATTAGAACTGAATAAATCAAAGACATCATCTTCTCAATTACAGAAATAAACTAAAGTAGAAAAATAACGCAGAACACCCTTCACGTTAGTCTCAATCTGCAAACGATACAATCGTTCTTCAAAATCTCCACTCTGTTGCTCAATATGAAAATCTGTGATTAATTGATGTCAATTACTTTGCATGATTCTTATTTTGTTATTTGTAGCGCACTATATATCCACCACCGAGTTCTCATCGAAGTCCCTCAACAACTAGAGCCCATACGCTATCCATGTCTCACAATCCTCCTTCCACCAGAATTTCGATCAAGCCAGGAGACTGAGAATCCGGCACCCCCCGCCCCGGCGGGGGTAGTTGTATAGGATTGGCCTGCCCTGGCGGGCATAGGCCCTATAATTTGGATTTAAAGACCCCCCGGCCCGGCGGGGGTACACAACTAAAATAGGCCCGCCCTGGCAGGGTAGGTTCTGACTTCTGACTTTGCTAACTCTTTACACTTGCTCCAAAGTTGCTTCAAACATCTCCATTTCTTTGCTACTTGCCACACTAACCACCCTACATATAAAATAACACGAAACAAGTAAAAATGAGCATGAAAGCAAGAAGTTGACAACAATTAAGCTTGAAATGAACATCGATTCATGAATATACAATTCACTTATCATACAGGATGAGATTACATCTGGGCATGTAGTGTCCCAACATTTTTTGATAGACAGATTTGGCTCACTGGATAGTTATGCACAACACTCCGGGGATTTCACCACATCGGAGGATCAGTGGCGTGTTGCCAGAGTATATACACTCGTGATGTGCATAGTGGCTTATTTGTACATGCCACTTTACATGGATTATCTAGACATTGGCATCGTTATGGCGGTGAGAGCTCTTAGGGAGGGTCATACCATTGTACCGATGATTATGGCAGAGACATTGAGGTCAACAACGTATTGCCACACCCATCCTGTGGGGGTATTTACAAGCATCTCGATTTTATTGTATGTGTTGTTCATGTCACACCTGAGACCGCTTGGCACCTTCCGACAGCATGGGTACTATTTTTCCCATGAGATAGCCATGTCTTACTCCTTTTAGTCGACGGAGTGTACAGACGTTGCATCTTAGTCGGTGTTTTTGGCAGGGATCGAGGATCCACTTGACATCTTGATGTGTTCAGGGCTTAGCTCTCCCTACAACTTCATTACTCATACACCTGGCATGGATTATCTCCCTTTGGCTGGTTTGAGGGGCATGACCACATATCACCCACTGGTTGTGATGTCACAGTTTGACCTATTTTAGGATGCTCATCCTTTTGAGGGGGCATTAGGTTAGCATTTGTCTTCTCGACATTTGTCAGCAGAGGATAGATCCAGGGTGTATACCTGTTAGGATCAGTGTGAGAGGGCTGAGTTTACTGTTAGCCATCCAGTCCATTCTACAAAGTATTCTGCATGGATGGAGGCAGAGATTACATCATCCGGAGTTGTATCCACCGTGTCGGGGATTGAGTTTGTCAGTGGGGAGCCCATGGAGGACATTGATTTTCCCACTAAGAAGGAGTTATTTACTAGGTTGCCAGCAGCTCCTGTAGATTCTCCCAGTATGACTGCTACTGTGACCTCGCATTCGGTAAGGTATTTAGAGCAGAGTCTGCATCTAATGACATTTGAGAAGAGATCAGGCTAGGGCCTTGATGTTGATAGCTCTTGCTAGGAGAGATGTCGCTCTATTAGAGAGAGATGATGCTTTAGCTCATAGAGACACCGTTGTTGCTGAGAGGGATGAGGCCAGATCATCTAGAGATGCAGTGATAATTGAGCGGGATAGCGCTATATCTGCCCGAGATATCGCTGTTATAGATAGTACTGTAGTGAGGTCCCTTACTACCAGCATCGTTGCAGAGATGAGCACATATACTGATGAGCATAATGTCACCATGCAGTTGGCTGTGGATCTGTTGGCTCGTGTAGATACCCTTGGGCAGGAGCTTACAACGTTACCTCCTTCTTCTAAGAGGGATGCCATGTTGGATTTGATAGCCCGCATATACACTAACTTGAAAATGGGCTTGTATTTTCCTGCACAGACTAGCTTAGCCATTTTTGTCATGTACATCACATATTGTATATATCAAACAGTATTATATTTGGCAGGGAAATATATGTCGATTCACTTCCCTTTTTGTCGTGCCTTGTTACTTGCTTGGTATTTGCATATTTCTCTAGGGCTTGTGATCTTGATGTATTCTGAACTCCTCCTTGATGGATGGATATTGAGATGCCTCAAGATCTTTCAGAATGGATCGTTGATCTATGTGTATTCCCTACCATCTTTGGTGTCTTGGGACCGGTGTATGGAGAGGAGTGTGGCTTTCCTCTCTGAGGTTGACTGCACCACAGATGGTCACTGGTACTCCTTTATATGGGGGAGCCCAGGTAATTTCATTTCTTATGGATTGGTGTTTCTCTCTGAGAAATCAACTACAGCTTAGATGGTCGTCGATTCTCCTATTTATGTGGGGAGGCCAGGTAGTTCCATCCCTTTAATCTGAAGCCGATGAAGTGTGGTGGATTTAAAGATGATCCCAGTACCATTGATAAGTTTTTGTGTTTTGGTAGGGGGTAAGACCAAACCATGAATGGCTGCCTACATACTCCTATTGAAGAGGAGATCAGGTCTGCTTAGTTCGAACCTGGTGTAGAGGTTCAAAGTTGTATGTGGTAAAAGGGAGTAGAGATGTGTTTGTTTTTGTTTTTGTTTTCTTTTGTGGTGAGATGAGACCATAAAAATGGACAAATTGTCAACATGATACTGCTTTGTGGATTAAAATTTAAGAATAATATTGTATCAAAAATGATTTGGACCGAAAAGAAATCAATTTCTGTCATGAATAGTACCCTAGGTGAATAGTAACCGAGTGAATAGTACCCAGTGAATAGTACTTAGGGAATAGTATCCCGTGAATAGAACTCCAACATAAAAAAATTAAAAATTATCATGAATGCTCAGAATAATATTTCCATGAAAAGATACTGGATGAAGCATAAATTTCAAGGATATTCTACTAATTTCATAGAGTATAGAAGCTAAAACTTAACAAAATGAGTGTAGAATTCAAAATCTGAAACGAAATAATATTACCTACATACTACAGAGCATGGAAGAAAATATTATTTCTTACGAGTATTGAACAAAAATAATATCCCTTACCTTAAAAAGAAGAGCATTCCAACTGGTATAGCGGGGATATTCTTGAAGAAAACTTTTATTATTTTCTACACTCAAAGCTTTCTAAAACTCGAAAGAAATACGCTCAATTTTATAGAAGAAGAATTCTCTGATTCTGGTGTGATTTTCAATTCTAAACTAAGCATCCTATTTATAGGAGAATGGAAGGATACTATTTAAAAATTAAAATCATGGATGCACAATGGCTACATTTATGGGTGCGCAACATCGACTGAATTTTTTTTTAAGATTTACTATACAGACACTATGCAAATAATATTCAGACACGACGCAAACACTATGCATAATAAAATATAATGTATTTTATTTTTCATATAAAACAAAACTTCTTAAATATATATTAATATATACTTATACCCTCCATTCTCTGCCATTCCAAATCTCGTGAACCATCCCACTTATTCCACTCGTGGGCCCCACCTCAAATGTCATCATCACATGTGGGCCTCACCTCTTATTATATATACTGAATAACTTTCTACCGATTAATTTGAAAAATAGGTAAGTGGGGGTCCATATAATAAGCAAAATTTACAACAAATACTTCATAAAAATCAACTTAATATTTTTAACAACATTTATTCATATTATTATAACTCGCAATATTAACAACCAGATCGTTCTCATGAAAGAGGGGGCATTCCGATAAGGATTTCTCCCTATTGACGCGCAATTAGGTAACCAAACCCCTTTCTTCGAGAGAACTTTCTAGACATTATTAATTATACAAATAATAATATGAATAACTTATCATCTCAATTATGATTTAATAATATAAAATATTGTAACAATAATTGAATCAAATAACGTGAGATACTATGTAGCAATTACTGTAGCAATAATTGAATAAAACTGAGTGACTTCTCACGTAAGCATCAATAATCAATATCGCGTGCTACTATGCAACCACGCGTATTACTATACTTTTATCACCGAGTATTTCAACAGTTAATGGTAAAACTTTCGCCGTTACTTTTATAAAAAGATATTTCTATCGTTTTCTAACTCTGACAATAACTCCATTGTGGGGTCCACTGATGATTGTGTCGTCGTACGAATATTTCCTGTTAAAACGAATATTATCTGACCAAGTAAATATTTTATAACAATTTTCATACTTTGCAAAATTTATAAATATTACCCACAACTATAATGTAAAACCCCAACTTTTTATAAATAAAATTGAATTTCCTCTAATTATTATTTTGAATAATAAGTTATTAATTTGATATAATGCTTTGCTTATGGGTAAAATGTGCAATTTTTACAAAATAAGCAAGCAGTTATAAAATATTCATTGTTGTCAGGAATATTCGTTTGGTCGTGGAATATTCTTGTTGTCGGGGAATATTCATACGATGGCGCAACCATTTATGGGCCCCATAACAGAAAACTGTCGGATGAAGAAAATGACAAATATGAGTTTTTATAAATAATGACGTAGTTGTTACAGTTAACACTGTTCAAATACCTAGTGGTTAAAGTACAGTAATACGTGTGGTTGCATAGTAGCACACGATATTGCAAAGTATTTTTGGATTATTGATTCTTTCGTAAAAATACACTACTCAGTAATTGCTACAATAATTACTGTTCAATATTTTATTTTATTGATTCAATAATTTGTACGTTGATATTTTATATTATTGTTGTTTCAATAATTGTCACTGCATAGTAGTTTCTATTATCAGATCAATAATTCATATTATTTGAATAATATTATTAGATAGCATTATTAGCAATGTCTAAGAAAGTTCTGTCTAGAAAAGGGGTTTGATCACCTAATTACGTGTCAGTAAGGAGAAATCTTTATCGGAAAGCCCCCTCTTTCTTGGGAACGACCTGGTTGTCATTATTGTAATTCTGTAATATTATTTGTGAATAATTAATTATTAATTTATATGATAAGAAAATATTTATTTTATATGGATATAAATGAAGGAATTAATGTTGAGGAGTTTTATCAGTATTTTGTCGGAATGGAGGTATTAAAATCATCCGTATGTGGATTTCGATCATTTTCTGTTTTGATTTTGGAAAAACTTTCTTCTACAAAGTTGTAGAGAATTAAATTTCCTGTGGATTGGACATAAAATTCGTATTTTTCTGATAAAAGGGCTATTTATTATGAATTATTGAAGTTTCAAAAATAAATATTTTTATTAAAAATATGGGGGGCCCTACTTTTGGTTATTGTGGAATTTTCTGAATTTGGTGGGCCCAACTTGTGGTATGCTGCATTTGGTCAAGAGGTGTACGTGAATTTTTTTATTAAAATATTATTTTATTAAATTTTAGTCTGCTTTGGCGTTCTAATATTTTTCTATAAATAGGGTGCTTAGTTAGAATTGAAAATTACACCAGAATCAGAAGTTTTCTCTCTCTATAATATAGAGCGTATTTTTGTGAGTATTTAGATACTTTGAGAGTTGCTATTCAGTGCAAGTTTCCTTCAACATTATATCTGATAATCTAGTCAGAAGTACTGTTCTTTTGAGGTAAGGAATGTTATTTTCTTCGTAAATAATGTTATTTCGTTCAATATAATTATGTCGAAATATTGGTATAAATTTTATTATGAAATTTTTATCTTTTCATGTCGAAGTTACTATTCACGTATACAACACTATTCACGTATATGACACTATTCACGAATACGATACTATTCACGAGTACTATTCACGAAGTATGATTTTTCTTGTGAAATTTCTACCTTTTCATGACGGGGTTACAATTCACGTATACAACACTATTCACGCATACGATACTATTCACGAATACAATATTATTCACAGAAAATTTAAATTTTCTTTTCTTTGTCCAAGTTGTCTATTTTGATTACTGTCTTTGATTGTATCTATGTTTTGATCTTCATTCTAGAATTTTGCTCCACAATTGATTATTATTGAATATTTTTGAACTTGGAAAAACTGAAGTATGAATCCCTAATCTTTGTTCTTTTATCTCACTAGATTCATTTTATTTAAGATATTTTTCATCATCCTCAGTCTTAAATAGTGATACTTGATGAATATCTTTGGTCTGTAGTGCAAAAATGAATGATTACCAGATGAATATCTTTGGCCGTAGTGCAAAGAAGGACAGGTGTTGAGATGAACATGACTAACTGGTGATACAAATGAATATCTTTGGCTCGTAGTGCAAAGATGAATATTTGGTTTAAGATATATATTGATTGATGTTACGTCGATAAAATATTTATAACGGACTTCACCCACCTCATCCCAGCATACTGGAGAACGACACTTGCGTCCATACAACACCTCGAATGGAGTCATGCCGATACTTGCTTGATAACTGTTGTTGTAGGAGAATTTCACTAATGGCAAGAACTTGTCCCAACTTCCTTTGAAGTCAAGGACACAGAGTCTTAATAGATCTTCAAGAGTTTGAATAGACTTCTCCGACTGCCCGTCCATTTGAGGATGATATGCTGAACTGAAACGTAAATTCGTGCTCATAGCTTTTTGAAAACTAACCCAAAAGCGTGAAGTGAATACTGGGTCTCAATCAGAAACTATGGATATTGGCATACCATGTAGTCTTAAAATCTCATATATATATATATATATATATATATATATATATATATATATATATATACGAGCAAGACGTTCAAGTGTATAAGTTTCTCGTATAGGTAAAAAATGAGTAGACTTGGTCAATCTATTAACAATGACCCAAATTGCATCTATGCCTTGAGAAACCTTGGGAAGACCAGTAACGGAATCCATGGTAATGTGCTCCCACTTCCATTCTAGAATTTCAAGTGGTTGCAATGGACCTTTTAGCACTTGATGCTCCGCCTTGACTCGTTGACACGTTAAACACCTTGAGAGAAACTCTGTGATCTCTCTTTTCATATTGCTCTACCAAAATGTATGTCGAAGATAACAATAAATTTTGGTACTTCCACGAGGGATTGCAAACGGTGTGTTGTGCTCCTCCATGATTATTTTATACTTCAAGTCAAAGTCGTTAGGAACACAAAGTCTGGAGTTGACTCGAAGTATTCTTTCTTCATCGATTCTTGCTTCTGGAATAGCACCTTCTTACACTTTCTTCTTCATACGTGTTAGGAATAAACATGTGAATAATATTCCTATTTAATTATGATATATATGAATGAATATGAAAGTATGCTTGCATTAAGAAAAACTGTAAAGTCATTTGATAGATAATAGGAAACATGTGTACAAGGACTTAGAATGAATTGATCAAATATGATAGGTTGATCCTACATAAGCAAAACAGCTTTGTAAAGTCCATAAAAAGAAATGATGTACAAGGACTATAAATATAGAAAGATCAAGCTTGTTAGGTTGATCTTATAATGTAATAGATAGGCTTGTCTGATCGTCGAGCACTGCACCAGAAGTTGTAGTCTGCCAGGAGAGTCAAGGAAAACTCGAGAGCTATCAAGGCAAAATCATAGTCTGCAAGATAGTAGATCTTGGAGTTCGTAGACTACTAGGAGAGACGAGGAAGGATCGTAGTGTGTCGAGAAGAACTTCCTCGGAGCCGTAGTTTGCTGAGGAAGTCATGTTCAGAATCGTATAGACGGCTTGTCTACGAACTGACTGAGCATCTGCCGAAGCCAAGTAAAGAATCGTAGACTGCACTCGGAGTCGTAGAGTCTATTGATCACTTCAGAGGCAAAGATCTTAGTTGAGCAAGATCAGATGAAGACAACGAGCATAAAGACAGAAATCGTAGAGTGTCAAGGTCTGATCTCGGAGTCGTAGTGTTTGCACAACCCAAGCTGAATCATAGAGTGCAGAACTAAGGCTTCAACATATGTGCTCACAACGTCAAGGCAGAATGGTAGATCAAACATGATTCTCAACAAATGAGCACTCCCCGAATATCCAAAGTATGACGCCTCTGGTCTGAGCTGCAGAGATACATCCCACCTAAAGGAAACCAGAGAGCACTCAACGAATGACATATAAGCTAACAGAAGATCTAAGCACCAACCCAATCAACATCCAGATTGAGTTGTGAAGCCATTCAAGATGAAGTCTTCCACAAGTTAATCAGAAGAAGACTTCAGTAACTGATTAAGGAAAGTCAGCAAGTGTAATAGCTGTCAAGTAAAGCTGTCAAGTAAACAGAAGACAACAATCTTGGAAGTATCCAGGATTGTAGTGTTTGCCAAACAAAGCAGGAACTGATAAAGTGAACACAAAGATACTGATCAGCTTATGAAGAACAAGGCTAAAGTGATTAAGCATTGGGTCAGTCCATTGATGATAAGTGAATGGAAGATCACAAGGAGAAAGCGAGCTAGGCATGCCACAACTCTGAAGTGTCTTGCTATTTAGAAGAGGACAGAGCAAGGAGTCCAGCTATCAATTCCTGAAATTAGTTAAGGCAAACACAAGTATTAAAGCACTACACAAATGATGGAAGAGGTGGTCCACATTGAAGATTCAATGAACACTCTTCAGGATCGTAGTGTTGTCTCAATCAGTCAATGAGCAACATTCAACAAAACACACTACGATCATGTCCAAGAACATATGCATCAGAATCGTAGAGTTCGATCATCTGAAGGTTGAAGCATTGGCAATGGTTCAATCTGAAGACTGATATTTGAACATTGCTAGTTGAGAGCATCGATGCAAAAGGACAATCTCTGATGTTCTAATCGAGAAGTCAAAAAGAAGAAAAAAAGAAGACTACCTGCCTGACATGGAAAGGTGACAACTTTAAGGCGATAGGTAAGGTAGCAGACTGCAGTGTCAGTAAAGTCATAAAGGAGTTGTCACGTCACATTAAGTAGTCTGCACTAAATAACTCGAGATCTACGAGGCAATTCAAACTACTTTCAACGGCTATATTCTAACGGGAAGATTGAGAAGGAGTATATATCAGCCAGAGCTTCAAAGATCAAGAGTTGCTGAGTTGAAGGATCGTTGAGTTGTTAGAATGATATAGTGTTGACTCTACGAGTTCCACCAGAGCTAAATAGAACAAGTTTCAGTGACAGAGAGACTACAAAGGTGGAAGTGAAGCAGCGTTGAAGAAGGACTCGAACAAACTAAAGCTTCACTCAACAAAAACGAGAATGCCACTGAAGATGGCAGCTAAGCTGAGAGCCGAGAAGGCCAAGAAGATAGCATTCAGAAAAGTTGCAGAGCACAAAGAAGATCCGGAGAGACACTCTACGAATCACCATGAACCAAAAGCTGAATCAGAACAGATGCAAAACCATGTCTGCAAACCACTCAAGAAGGGTTCAGGGAATGCTAAATGTCAGACGAAGTCTACCAAAAGCTCAAACACTTAGCAAACCCAAATGGTGATGGTGCACAACTGTAATCAGATAAGATGAGCAGAACAGACTGAAGATCGGCTGCACCAGAGAAGAAGTGGTCCAGACTCAAAGCAGAATGCAAAGAGGACCATGCCAAGCTGCTACGTGCAAAAGATGTTCTAGCTTAAAGACATCTTAGCAGCTCAGCACCAACAACAACAACATCAACACCAACAAGAAGTCGAGGCCTGAGGGGTCCTTGTCCGGAGGGACTAAATGAAGTTTCAAGCCTGCTGGGCTTGAATAGTTCTTAGGGAATTAGAGGAGTTCCAAGGCTGCTGGTCTTGAAGAGTTCTTAGCGAACTGAAGTTCCAAGGCTACTGGCCTTGAAGGAATCTTAGTTATTCAGGGTACTTCTCTTCCTTAGTGGAAATCCTGCTAGTTGAAAGCAGAAGAGTGGATTAGGAGCTTGAGTCTCTGAACCACTTAAAATTCTTTGTGTCTTTTACTTTATGTCATTTGCATTATGTACCTAACTGCTATAACTGCTATGCATGTATTAACTTCTTACAACTTAACTAACTCTAAGAATAATGTATGTATGATTATGAATATATCAATGAAGGGGATCTTTTACTTATTCCGCTGTGCTTGAAAAGGTTCTTATGCTTGTTATATTCTAAATCATTAGCAATACAAAATAAACGAGAAAAGTATTTACAATTAAAAAGGATCTATTCAACCCCCCCTTCTAGATCTATTGTGTGCCTACTGGGAACTAACAATTGGTATATGAGCAGGTGCTCTTGCTATATTCAAAAGCTAATCGCTTTGAGTCTGATCCTAGGCACAAATATTGTTCTAAACTTAGTTTAGTAGTAAGTCACTTGTAAGTGTAGATGAGCTTACACGTTGAAAGTATTGTGTGCAAGTACATTTGTATATACACCTGAAGTTGCTTAGATTGGTCCATGTTCTTAAATGCCATAACAACAAGACCAATCCTTACCCACAGTCAATCTTGTAGTTTGACGACAAGACAAGGAAGCTCAAGAGACACCAACAGTAAAGAGTCAAGCATCCACCAGCCTAAAAGATGAAAAGACCATACATGCTAAGAAGTGCTTATCTAGAGAAAAAGGAAGAACTTCTCAAATATGTATTTGGCCAACCACCAGCTGGATGTGAACTTTGTGGACTCAAGGATGTCAAAGAAATAAAGATGCCAAGATTCTTTTAGCTTACATCTTCAAGACCATGACTGATGAATTGAAGGACAACTGGAGCAACAAGCTGATAGGAGCAAATGAAAAACTATGCACATCAATGCCTAACCTCAGTACACCCAAGTTAAATGACTGTTAAGAAACTGACAGTTGAAAGGTACGGTTCCTCATTAATATAAATGTGTACATCATGTTGCATCACCTTATGCACTATAAAAAAATTCTATCAAGAGACCATACTCTACCTAAAAAGGAGAAGAGAGAAAGTACAGTGAGGTTAGAAAAACAAATGCTAACAAACCTTCTCTCCAATCCAAGTTTTAGGTTGAAGATTACATCTTGAAAGAAGTCTAAAATAGGCCATAAGCATATCATGATTTAATTAATCTTAAGTGGAGTAATCTTTGTTGATGGGTTAGTATGTATGTACAAACCTATGTTCTAGGTTTTTGATAAGACATAGAGTATGATCAGTTATACAAGAGTATCTTGAAAATGAATAGAAACCGATCACCTCCATGAATCAACCATATACAAATAAGTGATAGTGCTGATTCTCACTCTGTGAACATTTAAACTCTATAAATATAACCAAGAAAATGATGAAATCATCAAAGAAAAAGAGTGTTTTATTTAAATGACTAATCTTACACACACACTCATCATCATGCATCTTAAAATATAATATCTAAATTGGATACATGCATGAATATGATTGTTGGTGATCAATTCGATGAAAATTCAAATATATGAGGAATAGGGATTTTTTTAAAAAAACTAACCTGACAGGACCCATTTTACTATGGGTACCAAAAATATAAATGTATCTAATTTGCAGGTCCTTGGTCTATCTGACCACACTAAGGAATGCTGAAGTAGAAGACTTCAGTCAAGAAGATTCAACCAGCAAAAGGCTTAAGACTGTTTAGAAATGATTCTGATAAAATTCCTATGTGTCAAAGCCTATCCTTGAAGACCTGCTAAGCTAACCTGAATGAAGCTCACATGGTTGCTGATCTTTATATGGAAGTAGGCCATTCAACCAAAGATGAAAAGGGTCTTATATGCTCAATCATGCAAAGCATATCATATGAGAAGAATCCTCAAGGAAGTTCACATCAGAGGATCATTGAGCATTAATCATGAGGAACTCATTACAGAAACAGAACTCCACAAGTATACACTGACAAGGAAGACTACGTTCGTAATGCTGTAAAATGATCGTAGAGTGATCAATCTTGAAGATATTCATGCCTATGATATAATGAGATTTAATTGATAGTGATAATTCAAGTCAGAAGGAGATATGCAAGGCTGTCTTCTAATGCACATGAACAAGAAGAAATCGCACCTCACTGAGAAGATATTATCAACTATGGGGGAGCAGTGATCTGCTAAAAGAACAGTAGCACTGAAATATTAAATGAAACAATATACCAGTTATAGAGTCTCAAAACTTTGTGGCTGATGAACCCAATGAAGATCCATAGTCAGTAGGAACGTCTCAACACATACTACTGATAATCTTGTCAGCCACCCAACTCAAAATCGTGAAGCGCCTACAATCAAACACCTGCTTATAGTATAAGAGCAGAAGGGCACCACTATTACAACCAAGGAAAATGTCTAGAGTTGGCTGATGAACTCTCCAGCAGAAAAGGTCAAATGAGATATCAACGCTAACTACTTCTAAAGTTTTTCATTTGGAAAGCGCCTCAGGGACAAACCTGACCCTTAGATCACTCTAAGAGATTGGCCCTTCCTGAGCTACCTTAACCTAGAAGGAATGATTAGTCAAGTTCATCTCAAGGACTAGGACAGTCAACGATCATAGAGTAAATACTGGAGTGAACTCAACGATCGTAGTGCAACCTCAACGATCGTAGAAGTAGACTCGACGATCGCAGTCTTCCTAGAGGATACACTAGCTAATGAGGAGCTCGAAAGAACTAGACAAATGCCCAACTATTTAGATCATGAGGAGATAAGTTCGAATACCAGTTGGAAAGATGTCCTGCAGACTCACCCCAGAAGTCGAGTGCCCAAACTTTCATAAAGTACATCAGTGGTTCAGCTATGCAGTTTCAAAATGAGGATTAGTGTCAAAACAACTACTAAAGTATCTCTCAGAAGACGATCATTGAGTTGACAAAGAAAAACATAGAGTCTATAGCTACCTCACCAAGCTACTCTACGTACTGAAAAAGGTCAACGAACAATCCACGTCAGTAAAACGCCTATTCTCTTAAAAGGAACATCAAACTGAAAAGTTTATGGGAAGTTGCAGTTTCTTACTGGGCATCGTGCAACCAATGAATGGTTGACACATCACAGCTTATGCAGAGTCAGAAGGAAATGTCATAAAGACAAATTCAAAATCTCAAACCAGTTATCAAAAACTATCGAACCTCTCTCCCTCTCTTTTTTAAACCCTAGAATCCTCTCCAAAGCCTAAATCCATCAAACCTCTAGATTCGCCCAAATCGCATTCAACTATCTCTCATAAGAAGTCTGAAACCAAATACCCATATATTTTGAACCCCCATAATGGAAGAATGGCGAGTTATAACTGGAATCCAACTCGGCTTCAAGAAGTTCGAAAGATCAGAAAAGAAGTTCAAGGACATACTTGAGCTCGTAAAGAAAGCTGGGTTTTCTGAGTGCTTGGAGGCCGACACTCCAGTCTATACAGAGTTAGTGAAGCAGTTCTACTCCAATGCATCAATAGATTCTTGGCTCCTGTCCACGAAGGTCAAAGGAGTAAGTCTGAAGATAAGGGCATCAAACATCAATCAATATCTAGGATTTTCCAACCAAGGTCTGATAAACCTCGACGAAGTTGACATTGAAGAAGGCAAGAGGTTAATGCGTTACAAGAGGAACGTAAATATGAAGGATATGAAGAGGAAGGAATTTCCTGAAGAATTTGAATTTCTAGCTGAGATTACTGAAAAATGCATTCTGTGCAAGGATACTGCACGTGATACTTTAAGTGATCTTCAACTAAGAATCATGACTATAATCATCATGAAGCAACAGGTGAATTTTGGCGCTCTTTTAATTGATTGGCTGACCAAATGGGTGGAGAAGGCTGAGATGAAGAAGTCTATAGATAAACCCCTTATAAAAGTTTTTCATGGAAGGCTCTTGAGTATTGTGCTGAAGAAGAAACTGGGAAGTAAGATAAAGGAGGATGAAGGAGAATCACTGAATGTCCATAAAGTGATGTCCCCACAAATATTTATAAACTGGAAGAAAAATCCCAAGGCAAAACAAAAGGCTAATAACAACTAGGAGTAACAACAAAGTCTCTGCAAAGAAGAGGAAGACGAAGGAGGTGGAAGCTCTCAATCTGATGACTCTGTATCAGTAGCAGTCACACCAGCAACGAAGAAGTCTAGGAGTGTGAAGAATACAGAGGCTCCACCAAGCAGTCTCTCCATTGACAACAAGAAACATAGAGCAGGAGAAGAGAAAGTATCAACTGCAGAAACCACAAAGAGAAGAAGGAGTAACAGATTACTCCAAGAGCCATTCAAGAAGGAAGCAAAGGTAATAAAGAAGTCAGCCCCAGTTCCCCAAGAAAGTCCATCCAACAAAAAAGAAGAGGACATAGAGTCAGAAGATGGGAAGGGAAATGAAAGCTCTAAGATTGAACCCTCAAAGAGCAAGTCCAGCAATGAAGAAAGAGCTGAGTCTATGAAAGAAATAGCCAACTCTGATGGTGAAGAAGAATATGCAAGCCCTATGGCTAACTCTTAGAGCATCCACTCTGATGATGAAGAAAGGTTACAAGTTGACACAATTGCATCTCTTACTGTAAATGCTCCAACAAGCTCATGTGATGATGTTGAGTCCAAAGAAGAAGGACCTGCCCCTAGTGTTACTGAACATCAAGGAAGCTTGTCTGGTGATTTAGAGGCTTCAGATTCTAAGGAGAAAGAAAAGTCTGACTCTCCTATAGTTAAACCTCCAAGGAGAAGAAAGAGCAACAGACTACTTGCTAAATCTATCCCAAAGAAGCAAGGTGAACACTCTACTGCAATGATTGAAGTGAGTGATGATGAATATGAATCCACGAAAAAAGATGCTAAAGAAGGTACTAGTGATGAAAATTATCAAGAAGAATTCACTGATGAATCTGATGAAAGTAGTCAGCATGATTCAAGCTCAGAAGGTGAAAAAATGGAGAAAGATTCTAGTTCTAAAAATCAGGAATAAGAGGAACCAGCAGACTATCATGTCCTCTCTCCAGCAAGAATCAGTAGAAGAATAGTGGTGGAAGTTTTTGATGAACCGCCAGAAGTACCAGCAGAAAGATGGGTAACCTATGGCAATGAACAACTCAAGGTTGTGAGGATGACTGCATATGAAGTGTTTAAAAATTGGAACAACATGGAATTAGACTGCACTACTATCCTCTACAATCCTGATAACCTTCTGATGAGATGGTTTTTCCCCTGGATGCCCTGGTTAAAGGCATATACTGAAAAGGATGGAAGTTACTTCAGCTGGTGCTACTCTCTATTTCCAAACCTGGAGCTGGTGTCACAGAACTTCCCAAGGGTAAAGAAGTTTACAACTAAAATGATCAAAGACCAGTCTCACTTCCAAGTCTACCGACATGTTGGTAACCACTATATTCCCCATGATTGTAGAGTGGGTTCTGATGGCAGAAGGATTATGCCCAAGCGGATGATCGTAGATTCCCTTCACCCTACCACTAAAGATGATCAAGTTCAATTTAAAAAGCTTCTCTCTCTCCAAGCACAATTGTCTAAAATCCCTTCATCATCCAACAGTGATTGGCACTCAACGATTTACCAAATTCTTACTACTTTCGAAAAACTGTCCAAAAATGAAAATCGTAGAGTTCAATCTGGTGTTCAACAAGAGCCTGCCCAACCACATGACCAAACTCCTACGGAGCAGGAGTTACTGAAAAATTCTGATGAGTTGGTTGAGAAGATACCCATCATCACTGAAGAGGCAAAGATGTTGACAGAAGCAGGAGATAATGCGGTTCAAGATAGACTCCAAGCCACTATGTCTGATATATCTCTCAAAATCAAAGAGAGAGATCAAATCTATCTGAAGGTTATAAATGAACAGAAGGCAGAAGCTCTACGAGCACATAAGGCTAATGAAGAGCAAATCCAAGCCCTCTCTGATAAGATTGACAATCTGAATCAGTCTTTCTCTCTACAACTTTAGCTGAGCCAACAAGAACTCAAGATTAAGGTTGGTAACTCATCTTACCTGATGGAGCAACTTATGTCCAACATGGAGCATCTTTCACAAGTGATTAATGACAAAAAAAGGGAGAAAAAGAGGCATAGAAAGAGGCATTCAAGGAAGAACAAGGAGAGCAGAAGAAAAGAAAACAAGAAGGCCAAGAGTAAGGCAAAGAAGAAGATAGCAGCTACATAAGCAAAATCATCATCTGAGGGGGAGCCAGAGAATGATGATCCTATGAATAGAGAGTTTGAGGGGGAGCAGAGAAAAAAAATGAAGTCACCATCCCAGGGGGAGTAGGAGCAAAGGAAAAGAAATGAAGTCACCATCCCAAGGGGAGAAGGATCAAAAAGACTAAGCAGATAAGTAGTTGATCAACAGACATCTTGGAAACATATAAGGAGCCAAAAAGGTACATCTCAAACTAGTTAGGTATGTTCTGGATCCAAGATGTAAAGTGTCATTATTTATGTAATTCCATATTATTATCAATGACATTCATGATTATCTGTTTTAGAAATACAGCTGCTCACTGTATATAAGATTCATTCATCTCATGCATATACTATAATTAATTTTGTCATAATCAAATAGGGGGAGATTGTGAGGAATAAACATGTGAATAATATTCCTATTTATGTATGATATAATTATGATATATATGAATGAATATGCAAGTATGCTTGCATTAAGAAAAGCTGTAAAGTCCTTTTATAGATAACAAGAAACATGTGTACAAGGACTTAGAATGAATTGATCAAATATGTTAGGTTGATTCTACATAAGCAAAATAACTTTGTAAAGTCCTTAAAAATAAATGATGTACAAGGACTATAAATATAGAAAGATCAAGCTTGTTAGGTTGATCTTATAATGTAATAGATAGGCTTGTCTGATCATCGAGCACTGCACCAGAAATCATAGTCTGTCAGGAGAGTCAAGGAAAACTCGAGAGCTATCAAGGCAGAATCATAGTCTGTAAGATAGTAGATCTCAGAATTCGTAGACTGCCAGGAGAGACGTGGAAGGATAGTATTGTGTCAAGAAGAACTTCCTCAGAGCCGTAGTCTGCTGAGGAATTCATGTTCAGAATCATAGAGACAGCCTGTCTATGAACCGACCGAGCATCTGCCGAAGCCAAGTAAAGAACAGTAGACTACACTCAGAGTTGTAGAGTCTACTGATCACTTTAGAGGCAGAGATCGTAGTCGAGTAAGATCAGATGAAGACAACGAGCATAAAGATAGAAAGCATAGAGTGTCAAGGTCTGATCTCGTAGTCGTAGTGTTTGCACAACCAAAGCTGAATCATATAGTGCAGAACTAAGGCTTCAACAGATGTGCTCACAACACCAAGGCAGAATCGTAGAGCAACCACGATTCTCAACAAATGAGCACTCCTAGAATATCCAAAGTATGAAGCCTCTGGTCTGAGCTACAGGGATACATCCCACCTGAAGGAAACCAAATAGCACTCAACGAATGGCATACAAGCTAATAGAAGATCTAAGCACCAACCCAACAACATCCAGATTGAGTTGTGAAGCCATTCAAAATGAAGTCTTCCACAAGTTGATCAGAAGAAAACTTTAGTAACTGACTAAGGAAAGTCAGCAAGTGCAGTAGCTATCAAGTAAACAGAAGACAACAATCTTGGAAGTATCCAGGATCATAATATTTGCCAAACAAAGAAGGAACTAATGAAGTGAACACAAAGATACTGGTTAGCTTATGAAGAACAAGGCTAAAGTGATTAAGCATTGGGTCAGTCCATTGATGATAAGTGAACGGGAGATCACAAGGAGAAAGCGATCTGGGTATGCCATAAATTTGAAGTGTCTTTCTATTCAGAAGAGGCCAGAACAAGGAGTCAAGCTATCAGTTCCTGAGATTAGTCGAGGTAAACAGAAGTATTGAAGCACTACACAAATGAAGGAAGAGGTGGTCCATATTGAAGATTCAATAAACACTCTTCAGGATCGTAGTGTTGTCCTAATCAGTTAATGAGCGGCATTCAACAAAACATACTACGATCATGTCCAAAAATATATGCATCAGAATCGTAGAGTTCGGTCATCTAAAGGTTGAAGCATTGGCCACGGTTCAATCTAAAGACTGATATTTGAACATTGCTAGTTGAGATCATCGATTTAAAAGGACAATCTCTGATGTTCTAATCGAGAAGTCAGAAAAAAGAAAGAAAGAAGACTACCTACCTAACATGGAAAGGTGATAACTCTAAGGCGGTAGGTAAGGTAGTAGACTGCTGTGTCAGTAAAGTCATAAAGGAGCTGTCACGTCACATCAAGCAGTCTGCACCGAATAACTTGAGATCTGCGAGATAATTCAAACTACTTTTAATGGCTATATTCCAACGAGAAGATTGGGAATGAGTATATATTATCCAGAGCTTCAAAGATCAAGAGTTGTTGAGTTGAAGGATCATTGAGTTGTTGGAATGCTATAGTGTTGACTCTACGAGTTCCACCAGAGCAAAACAGAATAAGTTTCAATGACAGTGAGACTACAAAGGTGGAAGTGAAGCAGCCTTGAAGAAGGACTCGAATAGACTAAAGCTTCACTCAACAAAGATGAGAATGCCACTGAAGAGGGCAGCTAAGCTGAGAGCTGAGAAGGCTAAGAAGATAGCATTCAAAAAACTGGCAGAGCACAAAGAAGATTCGAAGAGCCACTCTACGAATCACCATGAACCAAAAGCTGAATCAGAACAGATGCAGAACCATGTCTGCAAACCACTCAAGAATGGTTCAGGGAATGCTAAGTGCCAAACGAAGTCTACCAAAAGCTCAAACACTTATCAAACCTAAATGATGATGGTGCACAGCTGTCATCGAATAAAAATGAGCAAAACAAACTGAAGATCGGCTGCACCAGAGAAGAAGTGGTTCAGACTTGAAGCAGAATGCAAAGAGGACCATGCCAAACTACTAAGTACAAAAGATGTTCAAGCTTAAAGACATCTTAGCAGCTCAGCACCAATAACAACAACATCAACACCAACAAGAAGCCAGGGCCTAAGGGGTCCTTGTCCGGAGGGACTAAACGAAGTTCTAAGCCTGCTGGGCTTGAAGACTTCCTAGGGAACTAAAGGAGTTGCAAGACTGCTGGCCTTGAAGAGTTCTTAGTGAACTGAAGTTGCAAGGCTGCTGGCCTTGAAGGAATCTTAGTGATTCAGGGTGCTGCCCTTCGTTAGTGGAAATCCTGCTAGTTAAAAGCAGAAGAGTGGATTAGGAGCTTGAGTCTCTAAACCACTTAAAATCTCTTGTGTCTTTTACTTTATGTCATTTACTTTATGTACCTAACTATTATAATTGCTATGCATGTATTAACTGCTTACAACTTAACTAACTCTAAGAACAATGTATGTATGATTATGAATACATCAATGAAGGGGATCTTTAACTTATTCTGCTGTGCTTGAAAAGATTCTTATGTTTGTCATATGCTAAATCATTAGTAATACAAAATAAACGAGAAAAGTATTTACAATTAAAAAGGATCTATTCAACCCCCCCCCCTTTTAGATCTATTATGTGCCTACTGGGAACTAACAATACGCATCAGCTCCAGGTCTGTAGCTTGAGCAGCTTTAACTTTATCGATTAAAGTCGGTTCTACTCGTATATTTGACATCATCACGTAGGTCCCTGAGTCTTTATCGCTATCTCCATCCTTTGCAAGTCATACCAAATGGGTCTTTACGTTGACAATATCGCACTCGTACCCGCATATGATCTTCTACTTAATGCGTCAGCTACCATGTTCGCTTTTTCAGGATGGTATTGAATAGTATGATCGTAATCTTTCAAAAGCACGAGCCAACGTCGTTGCCGCATATTGAGTTCCTTATGGGTGAAGAAATATTTGAGTCTTTTATGATCCGTATAGATCTCCACTTTCTCCCCATACAGGTAATGCCTCCAGATTTTATGTGCGAAAATGATAGCTGCAAACTCTAGATCATGAGTAGGATAATTTCTCTCATATTCTTTGAGTTGTCGTGAGTCATACACTACAACTATCCCATATTGCATGAGAACACCTCCTAACCCTCTGCCTGAAGCATCGTTGTAGATGACAAATCCCTCCGAACTAGATGGTATTATCAGAACAGGTACTGAAATGAGTCTCCTCTTGAGTTCTTGAAAACTCTTTTCACATTCCTCGCTCCAACCTAATTTTATATCTTTTCGAGTCAGCTGAGTTAATAGAGTAGCGATTCGAGAAAATTCTTCCACGAATCTCTGATAATAACCAGCTAAGCCCAAAAAACTACGTACTTCGGTTACTGACTTAGGTTGCTCCCAGCTTTGAAATGCTTCAATCTTTGTTGGGTCAACAGATATTCCATGATTTGATATCACGTACCCAAGGAATGCTACTTCCTCAAGCCAGAACTCGTATTTCTTCAACTTTGCATAAAGCTTGTTTTCACGAAGTTTTTAGAGTATCAGCCTCAAGTGTTGCTCATGATCTTCACGGCTTTTGGAGTAAATGAGGATGTCCTGAATAAAGACAACCACAAAGTGATCCAAATATTCCTTGAATACTCGGTTCATCATATCCATGAAGGCAGCAGGAGCATTAGTCATTCCAAAAGACATGATTAAAAATTTGTAATGCCTGTACCGAGTTCTGAAAGTAGTCTTTGGAATGTCATCAGTTTTAATCTTTAACTAATGATATTCGGAATGAAGATCGATCTTTGAAAAGAATTTAGTACCTTGCAACTGGTCAAATACGTCATCAATGCGAGGCAACAGGTACCTATTTTTTATGGTTACATGATTCAACTCCCGATAGTCAATACAAAGTCGCATACTTCCATCTTTCTTCTTTACGAATAGAACAGGAGCACCCCAAGGAGACATTCTAGGTCAAATGAAACTGATGTCTAACAATTCATGCAGTTGGGTTTTTACCTCCTGAAGTTAAATAGGATCCAATCGATATAGGGGCTTTGGAATAGGCTTTCGTACCGGGTTCAAGGTCGATACATAATTTGATTTCACACTCCAGGGTAGGCCAGGAAGTTCTTCAGGGAATACGTCAGGAAATTTATTAACAATAGGAATATAATTCAAATTTGACATATTTTTTTAAAATCTGTGACATGAGCTAAAAAAGCTTGACATCCATTTTTTAATAAACGAATAGCTTTATGGCTTGATATGACAGTATTTGACTTTAGTGGTTTGGTTGCTTGGATTCGCATAATAGGTTGGTTAGGAATATAAAAGCTAACAACCTTACGAAAATAATTAATTTTTGCATGATGAGTAGTTAACTAATCAATCCCTAAAATCACATCAAATGCAAGTATTTTCAAAGAAATAAGATCGACAGGTAATGTGCGGTTGCCGATTTGAATCAAACAAGACTTATAAACAGTGGACGTAATGAAGGTTTCTCCCAACAGAGTTTCAATAAATAAGTCCAAGTCTAATTTCTCCAGAGTTAACTTTAAACTTTGAGCACAAGTAGGAGAAATAAAATAATGGGTAGAACCGGTATCAAATAAGGTATAGACTTCGCTAGAGTTTATGATTAGCTTACCCGTGATAACTTCGTCGGGTTCCAAGCTTTTTGGGACGACCTTTGGTGCCTCCATCCCAGCTGGACTTGACTTCACTGCATGATAAAATCAGGCTAGGTGACCTTCTCTTCCACAATTGTAACACATTTTGGACTGCTGCGTACAGTTTGGATTGATGTTTCCCTCCCCTCCGCATTTGTAGCATACGATCGATGGTCGTTCTCCTTCCTTAACAATGGTTGCTGGTGCTGAAGTCTTTCCATCATTATTGAATCTCCTCTTCTTGAAATTTCCACTCCTATTGTCTTGGCCATGATTACCACCAAAGTGGTTACCATTTCTGGCATGTTGATTCCCTCCACGTTTGTTGTCACCGCTTCGATGACTGCTACCACTGGTATTATCGATTTATGGTTGATCTCTCTTGGTTGGGTTGACTCATTTTCGCGCTCCAATAACTAAGCCATATTTACAATATCTGAATACAAGCACAGTTTGTGAAATGAGGTATTGACGTATTTCGGGTTTCAAACCTCGCAGAAACATTCGCGTCATTCTTTCCTCATTATTAACCAAGTGGGACGCAAATCGGGATAACTCGGCAAACTTAGCTTCGTACTGCGACACGGTCATATTGTTTTGCTCCAGCTTGATAAACTCTACCTCCTTCATTTGACGAATACTTTTGGGAAAGTACTTGTCATTGAACAGTTCTTGGAACTTCTCCCAAGACATCTTCAGTGCGGCAGGCTGAGTACGCTTTACAGATTCCCACCAGTAATCTGCCTCTCCTCGCAACATAAAGGTGGCAAAGGGAACCTTTTGCTCCTTGGAGCTTTCCAAAACAACAAATATCTTAGTGATCTGTTTTATCCACATCTCCGCCTTAAAGGGTTCTGGCTTTCCCACAAACTCCGGTGGTCCTAGCTCCTTAAATTGCTTAGCGGTGACCATCCGTGAGTTGCCAGTGTTTCCACCTGCATTTTGAACAGGAGTCACCCTCGCCAGATGTTACATGAATTGCATAAAGTCTCTGAACATCCCATCATTCATCATTTGGTTGGTGTTGTTGTTTTCCTGAGGTTATTGCCTTCCTGATACACATTATCCTGGGTATTGATCGTTGGTGACTCAACGGTCTCATGTGCTCCTTGCTTATCTCAACATTCTCGGATGTCATTTTCAAACAGTGCCACAAAACAAGGGTTAGTTGACATGTAATATATTATCCCTATATTCTGACCGACCAATTAAATAACAAATAAGCTTAGGTAGGTCATACTAGCGAAGGAATTATCCGTCTCTCCCCTCCTAGTTCTAGTCTCACATCTCAGCCAGGGATTATATCCCTAAGCTTTGATACCAACTGTGACACCCCTAAAATAGGTATACATCACCTATTCTGAGTCGCCAAATACATGGTACAGAATTCAAACACAAACTTAATTAATACAACTATCGTGTAAAATATAACAAAATATAGCTGAGTTTTTACACAAATATTGTCTCATAGACAATATCCAAACTCAAATTCAATCCTCATTACATTTATTATCACACTAAATAGTGAGGACTACTAAAACAACCATCTCGGTTCGTCACTCCATTTCCTGACTAGTCCCGACTATGTTCTCATTTCCTGAAGAGAACAATGAAAGCAAAATGGTGAGCTCAACTAGCCTAGTAAGAAATATTATGACTAAGATAATGCAGAATAAATTATCATTAGCCTTCAACGGTGTTAAGCTGATAAAATATAAAAAGCATCAAGTTTAACTACAGCAGAACAAGTAATCCATTAGAAGAGTCAAGTAGAGCATGATATCTACTATCTTCTATGATTTAAAAAGTTTATCATCAATTTTATCGCTGAGACTCAGCTTGATAAATAATTCACATCATCGAATCATCCCCTCACTACAGGCTAAGGATATTCATTAGTTTCACGTCCGCGAATTATCCATGCACTACGGGTCAAAGATATTCGTGTAATCATCAATGGTCATGATCATGCCAATAACTGTCAATTAATTCACTACGGACCAATGAAGACTTGTATCACATCATTTATAACATTACGGTCATGATTATACTGAATAATCCCTGGTCATGATCAACAGTCCATCAAAGCACTACGGGCTAATAAGGACTTTCATCACAATATAAGCATGAGGATGGTGACAATGATATAAGAATTCAATTAAAAGAAAGCAAATGATAAGTTTTTAAAGATTTATAATTTAATTTATCCAGAATTCAATAATGTCCAAATTGTCAACATGATACTGCTTTGTGGAGCAAAATTTAAGAATAATATTGTATCAAAAATGATTTAGGCTGAAAAGAAATCAAATTTTGTCATGAATAGTATCCCAGGTGAATAGTAACTGAGTGAATAGTACTTCAGGAATAGTATCTAGTGAATATTACTCTGGCATAAAAAAATTAAAAATTATCAAGAATACTCATAATAGTATTTTCATGAAAAGATATTGGATGAAGCACAAGTTTTAAGGATATTCAACTAATTTCATAGAGTATAGAAGCCAAAACTTAACAAAATGAGTGTAGAATTCGAAATCTGAAACGAAATAATATTACTTACATACTACAGAGTATGAAAGAAAATATTATTTCTTACGAGTATTGAACAAAAATAATATCCCTTACCTTAAAAAGAAGAGTATTCCAACTGGTATAGTGGGGATATTTTTGAAGAAAACTTTCACTGTTTTCTATACTCAAAGCTTCCTAAAACTCGAAAGAAATACGCTCAATATTATAGAATAATTCTTTGATTCTGGTGTTATTTTCAATTCTAAACTAACCATCCTATTTATAGGAGAATGAAAGGATACTATTAGAAAATTAAAATCATGGACACACAGTGGCTACATTCACGGGCGCGAAACATCGGTTGAATTTTTTTTTATAATTCACTTTGTAAATACTATGTAGACACTATGCAAACACTGTGCATAATAAAATATAATAAATTCTATTTTTCATGTAAAACAAAACTTATTAATATATACTTATACCCTCCATTCTCTGCCATTCCAAATTCCGTGAACCATCCCACGTATTCCACTCGTGGGCCCCACCTTAAATGTCATCATCACATATGGGCCCCACTTCTTATTATATATATTGAATACCTTTCTACCGAATAATTTGAAAATGGGTAAGTGGGGGTCCATATAATAAGCAAAATTTATAACAAATACATTATAAAAATACCGTTAATATTTTTAACAACATTTATTCATAGTATTATAACTCGCAATATTAACAACCAGATCGTTCCCAGGAAATAGGGGGCTTTCCGATAAGGATTTCTCCCTATTGGCTCGCAATTAGGTGACCAAACTCCTTTTCTCGACAGAACTTTCTAGACATTGTTAATTATGCAAATAATAATATGAATAACTTGTCATCTCAATTATTGATTTAATAATATAAAATATTGTAACAATAATTGAATCAAATAACGTCAGATACTATGCATCAATTACTGTAGCAATAATTGAATAAAACTGAGTGACTTCTCACGTAAGCATCAATAATTAATACCGTGTGCTACTATGCAACCACGTGTATTACTGTACTTTTATCGCCGGGTATTTCAAAAGTTAATTGTAAAAATTTCGCCGTTACTTTTATAAAAAGATATTTATGTCATTTTCTAACTCCGACAATAATTCGATTGTGGGGTCTACCAATGATTGTGCCGTCGTACGAATATTTTCTGATAAAACGAATATTCCCCGACCAATCTAATATTTTATAACAACTTGCATAATTTGAAAAATTTATAAATATTACCCACAACTATAACATTATATCAAATCCACACCATAATATTCTAAAATATATTTCGAGAAAAATTAATCTTTATTTATGAAAGTTGGGGTCTTACATCCAGGTCTGACTAGAATGTGTGTGTGTGTGTGTGTATATATATATATATATATATATATATATATATATATATATATATATATATATATATATATATATATAAGCGGTAAATGGCCACGAAGTGATCTCTAGGCCTTACAGAAATGTAAACGCACCGGATATGTCGATCCAGGCTCAATCAATAATTCGAGAGTATATGTATATATATAAAAGCGTTAAACACACCAGATATGTTGATCTAGGCTCAATCGATAATTCGAATTCGTGTATATATATATATATATATATATATATATATATAAAATAATAAAAGCCACGGATTGACGATCCGGGTATACGCACAAAACATGACTCTCAACGTGAATAACTGTGTGTGAATAAAAGTGGAGAAAAGCTTTAAGTGATGTGAGATGTCTTATAGTGGGCTGCCAAGACGACTTCAAATAGCTTTGAATGAATGAATACTTGGTTTCCACAAGTAAAATATAGCAAAACACAAGCTCACAAGTGTTTGAAATGAGAAAACACTCAGTTTATAGTGTGTACAGAGCAAAATGGCCAGGGCTTCCTCGCCTTTTCTCTTCTCAAAATGGCCACCCCAAGCCCTCTATTTATAGAGGAGGGAGCTGCAGGTGTACCTGTGGTAGCCACAGATGTACCTACGGCTACCCGGGGTGCCTCGGGCTCCATGGGCCCCACCGTCTCGAAGTATGTGCACTCATACAACGCGTTGTCTACTCGAACCTTCATAACTTTCAATCTGGGCATCCGATTGAGGCGTATAATATCTTTCCGGAATGTTGTTGTCGAGAGCTACACAATGACATAAGATAAGAAGTTGGACAAAGCTGGGAAGATGGGTCCATGCCTAAATCTTCAAGTCTTCAAATTATATCGGGTATGCTATCTTGTGCAGTAGTTACTCGAGATTGGAGCTATAGTTCTTGTAAGACACTTCTGTGTAGAATGTGGGTTGAAATGTTGTTGAGACAGCGTGAATGTGGGATCGAGGTGGCAAAATGATGATTTTGCCCATCACCGGGGTTATCTCCGGTTCTGGACTGATTTAGCAATCGTTGCTCAGGGTTATCTCTGAGATTGGGCTGTTGTAAGTGTTGAACGTCCTCAGGGTTGTCTTTGAGGTGTACTTGACCTCCCGGGGTTATCTCCGAGGTTGTGACTGAGTGACTCGGGGTTATCTCCGAGGTTGAAGCTAACTTATGGGGATTGAAACGAGCTTTTTCGGGATTGTCTCCGAGATTGGAACTATGTCTTCCGGGGTTGTCTGTGGGACTGGAACTGAATATCTCAAAGTTGTCTCTGAGATGGCAAACTGAGTATCCTGGGGTTGTCTCTGGGATTGTGCTGATTTGACTTTCAGGGTTATCTCTAGAAGACGATTGCCCTCCTACAAAGTTAGTAACATGTATGCAAATTTTTGAGTGTCCATAATTACTATCCCTATTTTATAGGTAATGTGTATCGTGATTCTAGGGATAGAATCCTTATAAGGTGGGAAGACTGTAACAATCGAGAAATTTCACTTACCTTAATAATTAAGTTTTGTGAAATATTATCGAATAAAATAATATTTTAGGAATATTATTTGTATTATGTGATTAAAGGTCGATTCTATGACCTAGAAAATATTTACATGCTAGGATTTACGAATTTGATTTAGTATAAGTAAATAAAAAATATTCGACAAAAAGACATAAAAACACTATTCATCCGATGAAACCTAAGAGTTAAACCCTAAGGCTATGTTTGCTTGGAAGGATTATAATCCCATGACTATTAATCCTAGGGTTAAATAGTTCTAGTCACATGTTTGTTTTTTATGGGATTATTCATGGGATAACTTAAAATAATCTAATGTTATGTTTGTTTTTTACAAGATTAATTAAAGGTTTGAATACAAAATATTAGTTGAACTATTAAACCCTTACCAATAATAACATATTTTAAACTATAATTTAAACTTATTTATGCATCAAAAAGGAGCTTATAAATAAATAAAAAATTATTTAAATATATCACATGTACGTACTAAAGACAGTTATGATAAAGTTTGTCATGAAAAATTTATTTTAAGGAAAATAAATGATAAAGTTTTTAATAGTAAATGTGGATGTATTTTCAAAATAAGTTTTTATTCTCATAAAAAAAATTTTTTTACTCAAAATATAAACTATTATTAACCATAAACTTTAAATATTATTTTGAAGCTTATATATTTTTTAGAGCTCGGTACAAATTGAATCATTTTCCTCAAAAATCATGTAAGACGTATAAAAACATAAATTAATAAAAGTTGATTGTATAAAAATAAATTAATAAATAAATAAAATAAATTCATAATTAAATCAACTACATAAAAATATTAAATCAACTACATAAAACTTCCAAATTTTCTTAAAAAAAGTTTAGCTTGATTTAAAAAAAATTCTATTTTCCTTTTTGTCCAAAATTTTGAAACATGTATGTGGCAGCACTTTACTGGAAGAGAAATACTAGTACTCAGTTTGATCATATTTTAACCCATTCATATCTGAACGGTGGAAATTTAAGATTTTACAAACATGGTTTATTAGTTTACCAAAACTATGAACCAAATCATACTTAATTTTACCATCTTACCCTTAATAAGCTTGACTTTTAATTGGGAAACATAAGTTATATGTATTTATGTATTCACTAGAATTGAGTCCTTTAGGTGGATTTCTACTAGAATAATCTATTACTGGATATCCTTTCACTGGTGTTTTTTTACAAGAACCATATGATCACATTAACAGATATCCTAATTTAGAATTGAAATGTAGCTGATAAAACTCCTGTATTTTAATCCTCGTAGTAGATTTAAATTATAATTTATAACATACGCTAGTCATATTAAAAGAACTAAAGGTTAGTTTTGTTCATAAATTTTTAATCACACGTGATGGGATTATAATACCTATTAGATATGGTATTAAATAGTCTTTCATCTTAAGTCATTTTATAATCCTTAGACTAATAGTTCTAAGTCCAAATTTAAAAATAAACAAGACTCTTGGGATTAACAGTCATATCCCAAGTGTAATTCTTGCAAACAAACATAGCCTAAGAGTTTGAATAACCTAAGCCTTTTAGAGAGATTAGTATGTTGTAATGACATTCCGTTTCAAGATTTGTCAGTAATATGTCATGAAAAGTCGTATCATCCAATAAAAGTTTTTCTAAAAAAACATACAGAAAACAGACGAAATAAAAAAGATTAAAAATAATTTTATTGACTTTTCGATCGTTTAACCATTTTTTGGGAAAACGTCGTCGAAAACACTATTCACCGAAAAAGCTTTTTGTTTTTTTCAATTTTTCGACAAATGCGTAAATGTTAACATGAAGAGGAAAGACGGAATATCCAATAAAATTTGGAAAAACGATAAGTGCAGTTTTTAGCCTATGTAATGAATTTCAGAAAGTTAAAGAAAGTTCAAGAAAAATAATATCAATAGAATATGAAATTTTATACTAGAATAATATGGCGTATAATACGAGAATAATACAACATATAATATGAAAATAATATGAAGTACAATATGAGTATAATATGAAAATTATATAATAGGAATACGAAGTCAAAGTTAACAAAATTGGTTAGCTTATCATCACCTTTCCCACTGACTAACCACACTAGTTAATACATTTAACCATGGTTACTTAGGTGTGGTTAGGTTAAGAAGATTTAGGAGTTAAGAAATACATATTCCAAGAATATGCTAGTGTAAAAGGGTAAAAGCCAAGATATTATATGGCAAATGACCAAAATACCCCAAATCTTGCAATTTTATATATACAAGCCATTTCTCTTCATTTCTTCACAATTCATCTAATCCAAGAAAGAAAATTCTAGACAATTAAAGAGAAGAGGTGAGAGACTCGGATCTTCAAGTCTTAGAGGAAGAAAACGCAAGATTAATCCATCCAATAATCAACAAACGAGAATAATCACAAGGGAGGAACTAAAACTCAAATTGTAATATCCGAGATTATTATGTAATTTAGTAATTATCACTAAATGAATTTATGTGAAACTCTTGTGTGATATCTATTTTTAGATGTATATGTATTATACATACATGTTTTATTTTAAGTTATGTGATGAGGTATGTGTAAATAGTTGGTATAGATTAATTTAATTATTTGAGTTAGTTATGTAATTAAATTGATTAATTGCGTGGGAGGGGATTAAAATATGAGATTGTTTTCGGAGTGGAATTTAGAGACGTGAATTGCGTATTTGAGTCCAGAATATCGAAATTAGTCAAGATAGACTGTAACCACAAAATGTGTCGTGGTAAACTTTTTGGTCAAAGTCAACTAGTTGACTTTTTCGGGTATAAAGTTAACCACGAATTTTGGAGGCTAATTTGACGAAATAGATAGTCACATGGCGTCCGGAACATTGATTTAGTAGGAATCGATATTAGTATCGAAACATTTGACTACGGATGACAAAATGGACAAAATAGTTTATTAAGTGATTAAATTGACTATATTAATATTTTAGTAAAGAAGTTGCAGCAACTGTGGGGCCCATATGACAATCAAATTGGGACAAGAGAGGGGGTATACGTATTATAAGGTATTGAGGGGGAAGGAGTTACAACTCCTTACAAACCAAGACTTTTCCTTTCTCTAACTCCCATCCCATACTAAATTGATTTGATGCAATACACTTAATATATATAACTGATGTTGGAGATGGAAAGGCTGGAGAAAACAATGGATATCATGTTCTATATATATACTTCCAATCCAAGTCTCTTCTTCCTTTTTGTAAAAAAAGCCTACCGTGAGTGAAGTTGAGAGTGAGGGAGGAAAGAGCTTGAGATGCTGGCGAATTCTGGAGATTGCAGAGACTAATCAAGCAAGGAGAGTTATTGGAGGAATTCGAGCAATAAGAATTCATCAAAGAGGTAAGCCTTGAACTCTCTTTTCCATGTTCTTAAGTAAAAATGAGAGAATATGCATATGAGACCTTTGCAAACGATTTGTTTTGGACCTTGTAATGTCATGCTACTGCTAGTTGATGATATGTGGATGTTAAGAACGAAAGTTCTGGTTTAATCATGTCTCAATATCGTAGATATTCAAGGAATTATGTCATGCATGCCAATTATTTGATAATATGACTCATTAATGCTAATTTGATCAAATCATGGAAATGTAGTGAGTTCGATTATTGTAACATGTGTTTTTATATGAGTATATATGATCTGGACAGTAGGAACTAATTCCTTGCATGGTAGAATCGAAATCATGAATTTTGTCATAGTTGGTTAAACTTGGAATCTTTGACTTTTTGGGTTTTTCGGAGACTTGGAATCATGGTTTCTGTGACCCAATTATGGTAGGTAATAATTTTATAAAATACTATGTAGTATGATGTATAACCTGACCAAATTTAATAAGAAACGGAGTTAAATTGAACAAGATATGAAATTCAGCAAAAAGCATGTTCATAGGAAAAAAATCTACAGATTCTGAGATTTCCATAAAAATTTTCTAAGTCCTAAATCAGTCCATGCACACTTATCTATGCAGTTGGTTTGTGGTCTTAACATGCTAGTTTGATGTATGTTACATTTTTGTAAAATACTATGCTATATAAAGTATATTGTGTCCAAGTTTCGTGGTCAGATGTACTCTAGTTTGGTAGGAATTAAATCGAAAAGTGGGCTGCTTGAAGCGGGAAAACATTTCTGGGCATGATGAGCAGCGCAGCTGCGCCGTTCCGGGTCGGGTCGGATCCGGGTCTGGCCGGAAAAATGTTAAAAATTTATTTTTTTTCCAGATTCTATTATTGAACCACTTAGCCTATACGAAGCAACATGTTATGTATTTGAATACGTGTGAGTTTAATATTCTTATTAAAATTTAAGGAAACCATTACACTTCGAAGTGGTGTTCGAGAACTTAATTGCTTAACATGACACATGTGAATATGTTACGTGAAGGGCTAGTAGATAGCGTTAAATTGTAGAAGACGTATCAGGCAAGTTTCCTAACCCTAAGTTTCTATTGAGCAATTATTCAATCTTTACTCATTGTTATTGCAGTGAGGATAAGTATCGGACTTGTGCTATTTACTTTTTCGTACAAGTTCCTTTGTCGTAAAGTTATATAACTGCAATTTCTTTGCAAGCGTTATTGATGATTACTCAGTTAGTATTACAACTGCTATACTTTAAAGTTCTATTTCTTTAACGAACTATTTCCAAGTATGCTTTCTAGCTTTTTATTTCGGCTAGATATTATTGATGATAAATGATATAACATTTGAACAATTCAAATCCTTTGAAGCTATTTAATGTTCACCAATCCAAATTGCTTTGGAGCGGTCTCACATGAATACTAAGATGAACAACCCGAATAATCTGGCAAACAGATGTCGGGCAAATAGTCCCATTTATGCTTATACAGTTAAATTTCATACTTGTTCACAATATAGGGTATGATAATCTGATCACCTAGAGTACTTGCAGATATTGTTTACAATCTATTTGATTGTTAAATCGTCTTATGGTTTTCGATGAAACAAAGTAATGTTTAGGGTATCTAACACCCCTTAGTATGCTATTGAGAATTCTTAAACTCTTATCTTAATATTCCTGTTAATCTCTTGATAATTACTTCAACTGTTGAGAAATATTCATACAAATGCTTTTACTCCTAATGTATGTTTTCAAACTACTTTATATACTGCTGGGCAATTTGTGCTCATTCTTGCTTAAACCTTTCAGTTAAGTCTGAGAACGCTGAGGGCTCGGGCAAGGACAAGGGGAAGTCTAAGATGAAATGTTGAGAGTTATTTATGTAATAAGTTATATTTCTGCATATGATGTAATGTAGCGATAAACGCTAAGTTTAAGTTTCAGTTTATTTATGGTTGTAAAGACTATGGATTTTATTTGAATAGGTATGTAATAATTATTATTATTATTATTTTCGGAGTTTATGTAGTTAGATGATTGTGTATGTTGTACCGTGAGCACCATGTCCTGTAATCGATGTTACACATATTTGGGGGCGTCACAGGTTGGTATCAGAGCCGTAGGTTATAAACCTTAGGTGGGGAACCTTAGACTATAACCTTAGGAAAGTTAGTGGAGAAATAAGGAGATGAACTCACGTAGAGTTCTAGGGGTTGTGTCAAATCTATTTTTTTTCTAAAGAACAAAAACATCTATTTTAAACTACTAACTGAGTTATTTTGTCTTGATTAAAGGATGTCAGGAGAAGAGGAGGTTAGAGATATCCACGTTGTGAGTGAGAAGTTGGTGACAGCTGTACCTGAGCCTATAGCTGAGGCAGCAGCTGACTCAGACCCAGAGGAGTATCCTGAAGAGGAAGAGGAGCCCGAGGAGGACTTCGAAGAAGCACTTAAGGATACTATGTTGGATGAGTTGATGGATAGGATTATAGAGTTGGACGACAGAGTCCATGAGTTGGATGAGCTGTATTAGGAGGAGCAGCAGGCTGCAGCATTGCTTGAGGCATTGGTGCATCACCTGGTAATTAGGAACGGGGATCTGGCTGACAAGCTGCGGGCATTAGACCAGAAGGCGGATAGGCTAGAGGATGAGAAAAAAGCTATTAGGACCCACTTGGGACATACCATTAATGGGTTAGAGTCGAGGATACAGAGTCTCCAAACTAACAAGCAGATTATTACTACATTCTGGGGAGATGAGAGGAGAGGCCGCGTTCAGGCCGAGAAGCTAACAGGAGAGTTAGATGGTGAAGTGAGAGATAAGAAAGTTAGGATGGATAGGATGAAGTACACGTTTAAGTCAGCACATAGTAGGTTCCAGTATAGGGTGTTTCACTTTCCACGTGAGGAGTACCGGTCTAGACACGTCATAAGCCGTGGGTTGGTGCTGGAGATGGCGGATGAAGAGCATGAAGACTCCATTAGGCGAGGTCTTTAGTGTGACGCCCCCAAAATAGGTATACAACACCCATTCTGAGTGTCCAAATACATGGTACAGAAAGCAAACTACAACTTCAATAATACAATTGTCGTGCAAAATACGACAACACATACTGTGAGTTTAAATACAAATATTGTCTTCTAGACAATATCCACACTTAAATAAGTACTCATTACAATTATTCAAACACTATTTTACAGAAATAGTGAGGACATCTAAAACATCTTTCTAGAACCATCACTCCATACCCCGACTAGATCTTGCTATGTTCTCACCTCCTGAGAAGAAAAATGGAACAAAAAGGAAAAGGGTGAGCTCAACTAGCCCAGTAAAGAATATTATGACTAAGATAATATACAACAAATTATCATTAGTATTCAACAGGGAAAAATCTGATAGAATATAATCGACAACAAGTTTTAGATCAACAATTACAGCGGAAATAGCAAACCATTAGAAGAGTCAAGTAGAGAATGAATTCTACTATCTTCTAAGATTTAAAAGTCCATCATCAATATTTTATCCCTGTAACATCAATTAATAATCATCTTTATCCAAATATTCATCTTTGCACTACAGGCCAAAGATATTCATTTGTATCACCTGTCAGTCATGTTCATCTCAACACCTGTTCATCTTTGCACTACAGGCCAAAGATATTCATCAAGTAATCATACATCTTCGCACTACAGGCCAAAGATATTCAGTAATATCATCATTTAGGACTGAGGATGATGAAAAATATCTTAAAGAGAACGAATCCAGTGAGACAGAAGGACAAATAGTAGGGATTCGTATAACAGTTTATCCAAGATCAATAATACTTCTTAATAATCAATTGTGAAGCAGAATTCAAAAATAAAGATCAAAACAAGATAGTAACCATAATAGACATCTTGGACAAAAAGAGAAAATTTTATTTTTCGGTGAATAGTGCCGCATACGTGAATAGTAACGTATACGTGAATAGTAATCCCAACACAAAAAATTCCAAATTTGATAAATACTCATGTTAATATTTCAGCATAATGATATTGAAGAAAATAATATCATTTAAGAAGAAAATAATATCCCTTACCTCAAAATATCAGTATTTCTGGTCGGAATACCGGTATAAGGCTGAAAGAAACTTGCTCTGATGAATAGAAACTCTCAAAATATCTAAATACTCACAAAATACACTCAATAATCTAGAGAGAGAAAGAGAGAAAACTTGTTTCTGGTGTGATTTTCAATTCTAACTTGGCCCTCTATTTATAGGAAAATGTTAGCACACCGAAGCAGACTTAACCTGTAACCTGATAGCTTTACCTGCTACTAATCCCACCCACCACATTTGAATAAAAATCTCAGCACATTTATTCATCAACCAAGAGTGGGGCCCACCAATTCTAGAATTTTGTATCAAAATGATAAACTCCGAAAATTCAATAATTTCTGAACCAGTCATCTCGTAAAATTCATAATAAATCATACATTCATTTTTAACGGTTCAAAATTTGTGGACATATGCTCAACTTATATATGTATAACATATCCAAAAATTACCACGATCCAACGGTCGGATTAAAAATTATAACCCCCGCAAAATATTTCAAAAACTCTGATTTTTAATACCTCTATTCCGACAAAAATATTGATAAAAACCTCAACATTAACTCCTTCATTTTTAACCACAAAAGTATATCCCTCATTTATATCCACATAAAATAAATATTTCCTTATCATATGAATCAATAATTAATTATTCACAAATAATATCACAGAATCACATTTATGACAACCAGGCCGTTCCCAGGAAAGAGGGGGCTTTCCAATAAGGATTTCTCCTTACTGGCGCGCAATTAGATGACCAAACCTCTCCTTAGACAGAACTTTCTAGACATTGCCAATAATGTTATACAATAATATTATTCAAATAATATGAATTATTGATCTGATAATGGAAAATGCTGTGTAGTGACAATTATTGAAACAACAGTAATATAAAATATCAACGCAACAATTATTGAATCAATAAAATAAAATACTGAACAGTAATTACTGTAACCATTATTGAGTAGTGCCTTCTTACGTAAGAATCAATAATTGGTGCAATACAGTGTGCTACGTACAACAACGCGTATTATTGTGTTTTAACCATCGGGTATTCCAACAGTATTAACGGTAACACTACGATGTTATTTATAAACAACTTATACTTGTCGTTTTCTTCATCCAATTGCTTTCCGTTATGGGGCCCACACAAGGCTGCGCCGTCGTACGAATATTCCCCGACAGCAAGAATATTCCACGACCAAACGAATATTCCCCGACAAAATGAATATTTTATAACCACTTGCTTATTTTGCAAAATTTGCACATTTCACCCATAACCAAAGTATTATATCAAATTAACCCCTTATTATTCACAATAATATTTAGGGAAAATTTGATTTTATTCATTAATAAGTTGGGGTCTTACAACCTCCCCTCCTTATGAAATTTCGTCCTCGAAATTGACGTACGTACCTGATGTTTCAAAAAGGTGAGGATACCTCGCTTTCATTTCTGATTCCAACTCCCAGGTCATTTCTTCAATAGCACGATTTCTCCACAAAACCTTAACTTGTGGTATAACTTTCGTGCGTAGGACATGCTCTTTCCAATCCAAGATCTTAACAGGTACCTCCTCATACGTTAAATCTTCAGCTATCTCGTCTGGTTCTAACTCAATAATGTGGTTCGGGTCTTTAACATATTTACGAAGCATAGATATGTGAAAAACATTATGAACACGAGACATGCTTGGAGGTAATGCGAGTCTATATGCCACATTTCCTATTCGCTCAAGAATCTCAAATGGACCAACAAATCTTGGATTGAGCTTTCCTCTCTTCTCAAATCTTGTAACTCCCTTCCATGGTGCAACACGTAATAATACATGATCCCCAATATTAAATTCCACATCCTTCCGATGAAGATCCGCATAACTCTTTTGTCGATCCTGTGCCGTTTGTATACGTTGTCGAATCGTTTGGATCTTCTATGTAGTAATGCGTACCAACTTTGGTCCCAACAATGTTGCTTCACCCACCTCGTCTCAGCATACTGGAGAACAATATTTTCTTCCATACAACGCCTCGAATGGAGCCACACCTATGCTCGCCTGATAACTGTTGTTGTAGGAGAATTCCACCAATGGTAGGTACTTATCCCAACTCCCTTTGAGATCTAGGACACAAAGTCTTAATAGATCTTCAAGAGTTTGAATAGTCCTCTCTGATTGTCCGTCCGTTTGAGGATGGTATGCCGAACTGAATCGTAAATCCGTGCCCATAGCTTTCTGCAAGCTAACCCAAAATCGTGAAGTGAATCTTGGGTCACGATCCGAAACTATGGATACTGGAATGCCATGCAATCTCACAATCTCGTTCACATACATACTAGCAAGATGTTCAAGGGAATAAGTCTCACGTATCGGTAAGAAATGAGCAGACTTGGTTAATTTATCAACAATAACCCAAATCGCATCTATGCCTTGAGAAACCTTGGGAAGACCTGTAACGAAATCCATAGTAATGTGTTTCCACTTCCATTTCAGAATCTCAAGTGGTTGCAATGGACCCTTTGGTACTTGATGCTCCGCTTTTACACGTTGACAAGTTAAACATCTCGAGATAAACTTCGCGATCTCTCTTTTAATATTGCTCCACCAAAATGTGTGTTGAAGATCGTGATACATTTTGGTACTCCCAGGATGGATTGCAAATGGTGTGTTGTGTGCCTCCATCATTATTCTATGCTTCAAGTCAAAATCATTTGGAACACAAAGTCTGGAGTTGACTCGAAGTATTCCTTCTTCATCGATTCTTGCTTCTGGAATAGCACCTTCTTGCACTTTCTTCTTCATACGCATCAGCTCTATGTCCGTAGCTTGAGCAGCTTTAACTTTATCGATTAAAGTCAGTTCTACTCGTATATTTGATATCATCATGTGGGTACTTGGAGCCTTCATCTCTATCTCCATCCTTTGCAAGTCATACAAAATGGCCCTTTGTGCCAACAACATTGCACTCGTACCCACATATGATCTTCTACTCAATGCGTCAGCTACTACGTTTGCTTTTCCAGGATGATATTGGATGGTATGATCGTAATCTTTCAACAGCTCGAGCCAACGTCGCTGCCGCATGTTGAGTTCCTTTTGGGTGAAGAAATATTTGAGGCTTTTATGATCTGTATAGATCTCCACTTTCTCCCCATACAGGTAGTGTCTCCAGATCTTCAACGTAAAAACGACTGCTGCCAACTCCAAATCATGAGTAGGATAATTCCTCTCATATTCTTTGAGTTGTCGTGAGGCATAGGCTATGACTTTCCCATGTTGCATGAGAACACATCCTAACCCTTTGCCTGAACCATCGCTGTAGATAACAAATCCATCCGAACCAGATGGTATTGTCAGAACAGGTGTCGAAATGAGTCTCCGCTTGAGTTCTTGGAAACTCTTCTCATATTCCTCACTCCATACGAATTTTGTATCTTTTCGAGTCAACTGAGTTAACGGAGTAGCGATTCGAGAAAATCCTTCCACAAATCTCCGATAATAACCAGCTAAGCCCAAAAAGCTACGTACTTCGGTTACCGACTTCGGTTGCTCCCAACTTTGTATGGCTTCAATCTTCGCCAGGTCGACAGATACTCCATGTTTTGACACCACGTGCCCAAGGAATGCTACTTCCTCAAGCCAGAACTCACATTTCTTCAATTTGGCATATAGCTTATTTTCACGAAGCCTTTGCAGTACCAGCTTCAAATGGCGCTCATGATCTTCACGGCTGTTGGAATAGATGAGGATGTCATCAATAAAGACAACAACGAACTGATCCAAATATTCTTTGAATACACGGTTCATCATATCCATGAAGGCAGCAGGAGCATTAGTCAATCCAAAAGACATGACTAAGAATTCATAATGCCCGTACCGAGTTTTGAAGGCAGTCTTTGGAATATCCTCAGTTTTAATCTTCAGCTGGTGATATCCAGAACGAAGGTCGATCTTTGAAAAGAATTGTGTTCCTTGTAACTGGTCGAACATGTCATCAATGCGAGGTAGCGGATACCTATTCTTAATAGTGACATGATTCAATTCTCGATAGTCGATACAAAGTCGCATACTCCCGTCTTTTTTCTTTACGAATAACACAGGAGCACCCCAAGGAGATGTACTAGGATGAATAAAATCGATGTCCAACAACTCATGTAGTTGGACTTTTAACTCCTGAAGTTCAATAGGAGCCATTCGATATGGGATTTTAGAAATGGGCTTTGTACCGGGTTCAAGGTCAATAAAGAATTCAACTTCACGTTCTGGGGGTAGACCAGGAAGTTCTTCAGGAAATACATCGGGAAATTCTCTAACAATAGAAATATTATTCAAATCTGACTTGTCTTTGTTCAAATCCATAACATGGGCTAAGAAAGCTTGACATCCGTTTTTCAATAAGCGAATAGCTTTGTGGCATGATATGATAGTAACTGATTTTAGTGGTTTAGTAGTTTGAATTCGTATGACAGGTTGGTTAGCAATATGAAAACTAACAACCTTACAAAAACAATCAATTTTAGCATGATGAGTGATTAACCAATCAATTCCTAAAATCACATCAAAAGTAAGTATCTTTAAAGAGATAAGATCAACAGGTAATGTGATAGTGCCAACTTAGATCATGCAAGATTTATAAACTGTAGATGTAACGAAGGTTTCACCCAACGGAGTTTCAACAGATAAGTCAAAGTCTAATTTCTCCGGAGTTAAGTTTAAACGTTGAGCACAAGCAGGAGAGATAAAAGAATGGGTAGAACCGGTATCTAGTAAAGTATAAACTTCGCAACAATTCAAGATTAGCCTACCCATGATCACCTCGTTCGGGTTTCTCGCGTTTTGGCCAGTCACGACAAACGCCCTTCCAGGAACCGCTGATTTCGACTTATCCAGGATAACTTTTGGAGTCACCATCCCCGCTGAACTTGGTTTTGCTACAGAACACTCTCGAGCTATATGACCCTCCTTTCCACAGTTATAACATACCTTAGATTGTTGTGGGCAGTTTGGGCTGATATGTCCCTCTTTCCCACATTTGTAACATACGACCGGTGGTCGTTCTCCTCCCCTAGACACAGTTAATGTTTGTGCTGACGTCTTCACGTTATCATTGTTGTACCTTCTCTTCTTGAAATCTCCTCCCGACTTGCTCCTTCAATTATCACGACCACGATTACCACCAGAGTGGTTACCGCTTTTGTCCGAATGTTTTCCTCCCTGCTGGTTTTCATTGCTTCGATGACTACCGCCACCGGTATGACCCTGGTTGTGGTCCCTCGGTTGCACATACTCATTATTTCGCTCTAATAATTGAGCTATGTTTACAACATCTGAATATAAAGAAAATTTATGAGAGATAAGATATTGCTGAATCTCGGGTTTTAGACCTCTCAGAAACATCCTTGTCATTCGTTCCTCATTTTCGACCAAATGAGGTGCAAACCTGGATAACTCTGCAAACTTTGCCTCGTACTGGGACACCGTCATGTTGTTTTATTCTAGTCTGATAAACTCCACCTCCTTCATATGACGAATACTTTCAAGAAAGTACTTGTCATTGAACAATTTTTGAAATGTTTCCCAGAACATGTTGGGTGCGTCAGGCTGGGTACGCTTCACAGACTCCCACCAGTAGTCTGCCTCACCGCGGAACATAAAGGTGGCGAATGGAACCTTCTGTTCCTCCGTGCATCCCAAGACATCGAATATCTTGGTAATTTGCTTGACCCACGTTTCCGCCATGATCGGATCTGGCTTTCCCTTAAATTCTGGTGGTCCCAATTCTTTGAATTGCTTAGCTGTGACAAACCGCGCGTTGTTATCATTTCCACCCGTATTCTGCACACGAGTCTCCCTCATCTGATTTTGCATGAACTGCAAAAAGCTCCTAAACATTTCATCATTCATCATTTGCTCGGTAACGTTATTTACAGGAGGAATATTGCCTTCCTGTTGCACGTTCCCCTGGGTGGTGATCAAAGGTGTCTCCACGGTCTGATTTACTCCATTATTAACGTTCTCAGCTGCCATTCTTAAATATTGCCATAAAACAAGGGTTAATAGTCATGTCATATATTATCTCTATACACTGACCGACCAAATAAACACCAAATAAACTTAGTTAGGTCATACTAGCGAAGGAATTTCCCGTCTCTCCCCTCCTAGTTCTTGTCTCACATCTCAGCCAGGGATCATATCCTTAAGCTCTGATACCAACTGTGACGCCCCCAAAATAGGTATACAACACCCATTCTGAGTCGCCAAATACATGGTACAGAAAGCAAACTATAACTTCAATAATACAATTGTCGTGCAAAATACGACAACACATACCGTGAGTTTAAATACAAATATTATCTTCTAGACAATATCCACACTCAACTAAGTCCTCATTACAATTATTCAAACACTATTTTATAAAAATAGTGAGGACAACTAAAACATCTTTCTAGAACCATTACTCCATACCCCGACTAGATCCTGCTATGTTCTCACCTCCTGAGAAGAAAAATGGAACAAAAAGGAAAAGGGTGAGCTCAACTAGCCCAGTAAAGAATATTATGACAAAGATAATATACAACAAAATATCATTAGTATTCAACAGGGAAAAATCTGATAGAATATAATCGACAACAAGTTTTAGATCAACAATTGCAGCGAAAACAGCAAACCATTAGAAGAGTCAAGTAGAGAATGAATTCTACTATCTTCTAAGATTTAAAAGTCCATCATCAATATTTTATCCCTATAACATCAATTAATAATCATCTTTATCCAAATATTCATCTTTGCACTACAGGCCAAAGATATTCATTTGTATCACCTGTCAGTTATGTTCATCTCAACACCTGTTCATCTTTGCACTACAGGCCAAAGATATTCATCAAGTAATCATACATCTTCGCACTACAGGCCAAAGATATTCAGTAATATCATCATTTAGGACTGAGGCTGATAAAAAAATATCTTAAAGAGAACGAATTCAGTGAGACAGAAGGACAAATAGTAGGGATTCGTATAACAGTTTATCCAAGATCAATAATACTTCATAATAATCAATTATGAAGCAGAATTCAAAAATAAAGATCAAAACATGGATACAATCAAAGATAGTAACCATAATAGACATCTTGGACAAAAAGAGAAAATTTTATTTTTCGGTGAATAGTGTCGCATACGTGAATAGTAACGAATACGTGAATAGTAATCCTGACACAAAAAATTCCAAATTTAATAAAAAGTTATGTTAATATTTCAGCATAATGATATTGAAGAAAATAATATCATTTAAGAAGAAAATAATATCCCTTACCTCAAAATATCAGTACTTCTGGTCGGAATACCGGTATAAGGCTGAAAGAAACTTGCTCTGATGAATAGAAACTCTCAAAGTATCTAAATACTCACAAACTACACTCAATAATCTAGAGACAGAAAGAGAGAAAACTTGTTTCTGGTGTGATTTTCAATTCTAACTTAGCCCTCTATTTATTGGAAAATGTTAGCACGCCGAAGCAGACTTAACCTGCAACCTGATGGCTTTACCTGCTACTATTCCCACCTACCACATTTAAATAAAAATCTCAGCACATTTCTTCACCAACCAAGAGTGGGGCCCACCAATTTTAGAATTTTCTATCAAAATGATAAACTCCGAAAATTCAACAATTTCTGAACCAGTCATCTCGTAAAATTCATAATAAATCATACATTCATTTTTTAACGGTTCAAAATTTGTGGACATATACTCAACTTATATATGTATAACATATCTAAAAATTACCACGATCCAACGGTCGGATTAAAAATTATAACCCCCGTAAAATATTTCAAAAACCCTGATTTTTAATACCTCTATTCTGACAAAAATACTGATAAAAACCTCAACATTAACTCCTTCATTTTTAACCACAAAAATATATCCCTCATTTATATCCACATAAAATAAATATTTTCTTATCATATGAATCAATAATTAATTATTCACAAATAATATTACAGAATCACATTTATGACAACCAGGCCGTTCCCAAGAAAGAGGGGGCTTTCCAATAAGGATTTCTCCTTACTGGCGCGTAATTAGATGACCAAACCTCTCCTTAGACAGAACTTTCTAGACATTGCCAATAATGTTATCTTATAATATTATTCAAATAATATGAATTATTGATCTGATAATGAGAAATACTGTGTAGTGACAATTATTGAAACAACAGTAATATAAAATATCAACGCAGCAATTATTGAATCAATAAAATAAAATACTGAACAGTAATTACTATAACTATTATTGAGTAGTGTCTTCTTACGTAAGAATCAATAATTGGTACAATACAGTGTGCTACTGTACAACAACGCGTATTACTGTGTTTTAACCACCGGGTATTCCAACAGTATTAACGGTAACACTATGCCGTTATTTATAAACAACTTATACTTGTCGTTTTTTCATCCAATCGCTTTTCGTTATGGGGCCCACACAAGGCTGCGCCGTCGTACGAATATTCCCCGACAGCAAGAATATTCCACGACCAAACGAATATTCCCCGACAAAATGAATATTTTATAACCACTTGCTTATTTTGCAAAATTTACACATTTCACCCATAACCAAAGTATTATATCAAATTAACCCCTTATTATTCACAATAATATTTAGAGAAAATTTAATTTTATTCATTAATAAGTTGGGGTCTTACATTTAGTTTATTCATGATGAACTTTTACTATTAGCGTTTAGAACGCTTAATTATGAAATAAAACTTGGTTTCAGTTTTTACTAAGTATTTTGGTTTAAAGTGATGTAAATGGCTTAATGCCATAAGATGATGAGATACTTTGTTATTATGGTTTGTAAATAAATATTCTTTTATTTAAATATGTGATGTGATGATTAAGTTTTATATGAATTATAAGATGATAACATTAAGTTTATTTAAACAGAAAGATGGCTAGAGGAAGACGTTGTCAAACACCTGAGGGGTCAGGCATTAATGTTGGGGATCCACCGAACCCCATGTAACAATTCATAGACATGCTAGTGGGGGCCCTTCAGAATCAAACCCCGAATACCAATAACCCTCTAGCGTCCCAAGTGGCACACTTTAAGGACTTCAAGAGCGCGGGACCCCCTGAGTTCAAAGGAACCATCGAACCCATTGAAGCCCAGACATGGGTAAAAGAAATGGAAAAGGCGTTCGCTAACGCCCGAGTTAGAGATGAACAGAAGACAATCTTCACCACATATGTGCTGAAGGGCGAAGCCAACTTCTGGTGGGAGGCTAACCAGACCAGGGCTAGAGAAAGTGTGATATCGTGGGAGGGGTTTAAGAAAATTTTCTTCAAAAACTACTTTCCTATGAGTATGCAGAGTCGCATGGAGATGCAATTCCTGGAGCTGAGGTATGACAAAATGATAGTACCTCAATACGCCGCGAAGTTCAACGAGCTGGTGAGGTTCATGCCTCATTAGGTCGACACTGAGGAGAGGAAAACGAGGAGGTCTGAGCAGGGCCTCAAACTATGGTTATACAGTAGACTTTCGGTGTTGTAAACGAATAACTTCGCGACTTTACTGGAGAAAGCTATAATCGCTGAGGGCGGAAGCGAAGCCCTGATGAAATTTAACAAGGAGAAGAAGAAGAAGAATGAAGGAGGGAATCGTGGGAAAGGTAGCAGCGGCAGTGGTGCAAACAAAAGGAAGTGGAACAACAACAACAACAATAATTTTAATTTGGGAAACCCTGGGGGAAAATTAAGGGAAACAAAGAAGAGGACTGAGACATGCAAGGAGTGTGGGAGGAATCACTCGGGTGCATGTCTAAAAGGGAAGAATGTCTATTTCAATTGCAGGCAAGAGGGTCACATTTCTCCCAATTGCTCTGTACCAAAGAGAAATGGATGCTTCAACTATGGAGCACTGGATCATCAGGAAAGGAATCGCCCAAAGAAGAACTCAGTAGGAAGGAATGGATGAAGGGGTCCAAGTGGTGGATCTCTCATAATTACTAGACCACCAACTCAAAATCGACCAACAGCAATGACTTTCAACATGACAGTTCAGGATGCGGTCACATCCAAGGACGTGCTTTCTGGTATTATTCTGATCAATGATATATCTTCTTACGTATTATTTGATTCGGGTGCTACTTGTTCCTTCGTATCGCATGAATTCTCCCAATGATTAAACTTACCCCAGGAAGAATTACAATATCCTATGAACATATAAGTTGCTAATAAGGAAGTCATTCCTTAGCCATATTTATAGGAATTCTATTGTAGATATTAGGGGGTATATGTTATATGTGGATTTAATTCCAATTCCATTAGGATAATTTGATGTAATTCTAGGAATGGATTGGTTATTTAACCATGGAGCGATGATAGATTGCCAGAAGAAGTGTATAAACCTTAAGACTCTAAATCAGTCTAAGTAGTGTTCTATGGTAGTAAGTCGCCGAGACACTCAAGCTGTCTGACGATGATGCAAGCGAGGAAGTTGCTAAGAAAGGGATGTGTAGGTTATTTGGCCCATATCGTCGATAAGCAGAAAGTAGGGATATGGATGGGATAGATACCCGTAGTAAATGAATTTTTGGATGTATTTCCAAAGGAATTGCTAGGTATTCCACCGGATAGTGAGGTCAAATTTGTTATAGACTTAGTACCAGGAACGACCCCGATTTCGAAAGCCCCATACAGAATAGCACCACTACAGATGAAGGAGCTGATGGTACAGTTGCAGGAATTATTGGATAGGAAGTATATTCAACCGAGTGTGTCTCCTTGGGGAGCACCAGTTTTATTTATAAAAAAGAAGGATGGGTCAATGAGACTTTGCATAGACTATTGAGAGTTGAACAAGGTGACAATCAAGAACAAGTACCCGTTACCCAGGATAGATGATTTGTTCGATCAGTTGAAAGGAGCGAAATATTTTTTCAAGATCGACTTGAGGACGGGATATCACCAGTTGAAGGTTAGGAAAGAAGATGTACCTAAGATAGCATTCAGAACTCGTTACGGACACTACGAGTTCCTGGTGATGTCATTTGGGTTAACGAACGAGTCGACAACATTTATGGACATGATGAACCGGGTGTTCAAGCAATACTTAGATAAATTCGTAGTCGGGTTCATATATGATATCTTGATCTATTCCAAGTCTCAGGAAGATCATGCTGAACATTTAAGAATGGTATTGGAGGCGTTATGGAAGGATAAGTTATACGCAAAATCTTCAAAGTGCGAGTTCTAGTTGGAGAAAGTTCAATTTATAGGGCACGTAGTCGACAAGAGCAGAATCTTCGTGGATCCAGCAAAGGTGGAAGCGGTATAGAATTGGGAACAACCGAAGACACCGACTGAAGTAAGAAGTTTCCTAGGATTGCCAAGCTATTACAGACGGTTTATCCAAGATTTTTAGAAAATAGTAGGAACTTTGACGAATCTAATAAAGAAGTCGGTAAAATTTGCCTGGATGGAGAACTGTGAAGAAAGTTTTAAGGAACTCAAGAAAAGACTGAGTGAAGCACCGGTGTTGTCTTTACCTGGCGATACAAGTGATTTTATGATTTTCAGTGATGCATCACACAAAGGACTTGGTTGTGTGCTTATGCAACATGGTAAAGTTATTGCGTACGCATCGCGTCAGTTAAAGGATTACGAAAAGGGATACCCTACCCATGACCTAAAATTGGCAACGGTAGTATTTACCCTAAAACTTTGGAGGCACTATTTATATGGTGTAAGATGTGAAACATACACAAACCATAAAAGTCTGAAGTATATCTTCACGTAGAAGGAGTTGAATATGAGACAAAGAAAATGGATGGAACTTATAAAGGATTATGATTGCGATATTTTATATCATCCAGGGAAAGCTAATGTGGTAGCAGATGTGCTAAGCAGAAAGAGCAGTGGTAAATTGGCAATGCTAACAACTCAGGAGGAGTTAGTTAAGGAGATGGCTAGATTGGAACTCGAGATAAAGAGCCCAAGGGAGTCAAATGAGAAGTTGTTCACAATGGAGGTTCGTCCAACTCTATTGGACAGAACCAAGGAAGCACAAAGCAACGATGAAGAATGTGAGAAGGTGCAAAAAAGAATTTCTGAGGGGGATGAGCTTAAATTCAGCTTAGGTAGTGATGGACAATTAAGATTTAAGAAGAGAATTTGGGTGCCAGCAGTATCTGAATTAAAGGAAAAGATTTTGTAGGAAGCTCATAGTTCAAGTTACTCAATCCACCCGGGAAGCACAAAAATGTACCAGGATCTTTGCCAACATTATTGGTGGCCCAATATAAAGAGAGAAGTCGTAGAGTGCGTTAGCAGGTGTTTAATATGCCAGAGAGTTAAGGCGAAACATCAGAAACCGAGCGGGTTACTTCAACCCTTAGAAATTCTGGAATGGAAGTGGGAGCATATCACGATGGACTTCGTGGTAGGACTTCTAACTACACAGAAAGGTTACGATGCAGTATGGGTGATCGTTGATCGATTGACCAAGTTAGTGCATTTCTTGCCAATCAAGATCAGATATAACTTAGATTAGCTGGCAAAGATTTACATCAGAAAGATCGTTTCCAGGCACGGTGTGCCAGAATCAATTGTGTCAGATCGCGATCCGCGATTCACAGCAAATTTCTTGAAAAGCTTTCAAGAACGCATGGAAACGCAACTGTGGTTGAGCACTGCGTATCATCCTCAAACAAATGGGCAAAGAGAGAGAACTATTCTAAAGTTGGAAGACATGCTGAGAGCATGTGTTATAGGCTTCAAAGGAAGCTGGGATGACCACCTACCGTTGGTAAAATTTGCATACAACAACAGTTATCACGCGAGCATCGGTATGCCACCTTATGAAGCTTTATATAGAAGGAAATGCAGAACGCTATTGTGCTGGGATGAAGTAGGAGAACGTCAATTACTAGGGCCAGAATTGGTGCAGCAAACTGCGGATGTGATCAAAATGATACAAGCAAGATTAGTGACGGCTCAGGATCGACAAAAGAAATATGCTGATCAACATCGGCAACAACGAGACTTCGACGTCAGCACTTATGTGTTTCTAAAGGTTTCACCTTGGAAAGGGAAAATGAGGTTTGGGAAGAAGGGAAAACTTAGTCCCTGATTCATAAGACCCTTTGAAGTGTGAAGGCGAGTCGGTAAGGTAGCTTATGAAATAGCTTTACTTCCAGAGTTAGAGCATGTACACAATGTGTTACACGTATCAGTTTTAGGACCCTATAAGCAAGACTACAAGCATGTCATAGAGTGTGAACCCATCTAGTTTGAAAAGGACTTAACCTATAAAGAGGTTCATGTACAAATAGTTGATAAAAAATAATAAGTGTTACGAAATAAGATAATACCTTCTGTTAAGGTAGTATGGAGGAACCACAACGTCGAGAAGGCTAAGTGGGAACTCGTGGAGAAAATGATAAAAAATTACCCTAGTCTTTTTGTTTAACTTGTAATGATTCCGGGGACGGAATCCTTATAAGGGAGGGTGAATGTATCCAAGATTATTATGTAATTTACTAATTATCACTAAATGAATTTATGTGAAACTCTTGTGTGATTTCTATTATTAGATGTATATGTGTTATACATACATGTTTTATTTTAAGCTATGTGATGAGGTATGTGTAAATAGTTGGTTTAGATTAATTTAACTATTTGAGTTAGTTATGTAATTAAATTGATTAATTGTGTGGGAGATGATTAAAATATGAGATTGTTTTCGGAGTGGAATTTAGAGACGTGGATTGCGTATGTGAGTCAAGAATGTCAAAATTAGTCAAGATAGACTGTAACCACAAAATATGTAGAGGTTGACTTTTTAGTCAAAGTCAACCGAGTCAGCAACGAATTTTGGAGGCTAATTTGACGAAACGGATAGTCCCATGGCGTCCGGAGCGTTGATTTAGTAGGAATCGATATTAGTATCGAAACACTTGGCTATGGAGGGTAAAATGGTCAAAATAGTTTATTAAGTGATTAAATTGACTATATTAATATCTTAGTAAAGAAGTTGCAGCAGTCGTGGGGAGCATGTGACAATCAAATTAGGACAAGAGAAGGAGTATACGTATTAAAAGGTATTAAGGGGGAGGGAGTTACAACTCCTCACAAACCAAGAATTTTCCTTTCTCTAACCCCCACCCCATACTAAATTGATTTGATGTAATACACTTAATATATATGACTAATTTTGGAGATGGAAAGGCTGGTGAAAACAATGGATATCATGTTCTATATATATACTTCCATTCCAAGTCTCTTCTTCCTTTTTGTAAAAAAAATGCTACCATAAGTGAAGTTGAGAGTGAGGGACGAAAAAGCTTGAGAGGGTGGCAAATTCTGGAGATTGCAGAGACTAATCAAGCAAGGAGAGTCATTGGAGGAATTTGAGCAAGAAGAATTCATCAAAGAGGTAAGCCATGAACTCTCTTTTCCATGTTCTTAAGTAAAAATGAGAGAATATGCATATGAGACCTTTACAAACGATTTGTTTTGGACCTTGTGATGCCATGCTACTGGTAGTTGATGATGTGTGGATGTTAAGAATGAATGTTCTGGTTTCATGCCTTAATATCGTTGAGATTCATGGAATTATGTCATGCATGCCAATTATTTGATAATATGACTCAATGATGCTAATTTGATCAAATTATGGAAATTTAGTGAGTTTGATTATTGTAACATTTGTATTTATATGAGTATATATAATCTGGATAGTAGGAACTAATTCCTTACATGCTAGAATAGAAATCATGAATTTATTCATAGTTGGTTAAACTTGGAATCTGTGACTTTTTGGGTTTTTCGGAGCCTTGGAATTATGGTTTCTGTGATCCGATTATGGTAGGTAATAATTTTGTAAAATACTATGTACTATGATGTATAACCTGACCAAATTTCATAAGAAACGGAGTTAAATTGAGCAAGATATGAAATCTGGTAGCAAGCATGTTCATAGCAAAAAAAATCTGCATATTCTGAGATTTCCAGAAAAATTTTCTAAGTCCTAAATCAGTCCATACACGCTTATCTCTGCAGTTCGTTTGTGGTCTTAACATGCTAGTTTGATGTATATTACATTTTTGTAAAATACTATACTATATGAGGTATATTGTGTCCAAGTTTCATGGTCAGATGTACTATAGTTTGGTAGGAATTAAATCAAAAAGTGGGCTGCTCGAAGTGGGAAAAAAAATTTGGGCATGATGAGCAGCGCAGCTGCACCTGTCCGGGTCTGGTCGGGCGGGAAAAATATTAAAATTTTATTTTTGTCCAAATTCTATTATTGAACCACTTAGCCTATACGAAGCAACATGTTATGTAATTGCATTGTATTTTAATACGTGTGAGTTTAATAATCTTATTATAATATAAGGAAACCATTAAACTTCAAAGTGGTGTTCGAGAACCTAATTGCGTAACGTGACACATGTGCATAGGTTACGTGAAGGGCTAGTAGATAGCGTTAAATTGTAGAATACGTATCAGGCAAGTTTCCTAACCCTAAGTTTCTATTGAGCAATTATTCAATCTTTACTCATTGTTATTGCAGTGAGGGTAGGTATCGGACTTGTGATATTTACTTTTTCGTACAAGTTCCTTTGTCGTAAAGTTATATAACTGCAATTTCTTTGCAAGCGTTATTGATGTTTACTCAGTTAGTATTACAACTGCTATACTTTAAAGTTCTACTTCTTTGACGAACTATTTCCAAGTATGCTTTCTAGCTTTTTGTTTCGGCTAGATATTATTGATGATAAATGATATAACATTTGAACAATTCAAATCCTTTGAAGCTATTTAATGTTTACCAATCCAAATTGCTTTGGAACGGTTTCACATGAATACTAAGATGAACAACCCGAATAATCAGGCAAACAGATGTCGAGCATATAGTCCCATTTATGCTTATGCAGTTAAATTTCATACTTGTGCACAATGTAGGGTACGATAGGCTGATCACCTGGAGTACTTGCAGAGATTGTTTATAATCTATTTGATTGTTAAACCGTCTGATGGTTTTCGATAAAATAATGTAATTTTCAGGGTATCTAACACCCCTTAGTATGCTATTGAGAATTCTAAAACTCTTATCTTGATATTCTTGTTAATCTCTTGATAATTGCTTCAACTGTTGAGAAATATTCATACAAATACTTCTACTCCTGATGTATGTTTTCAAACTACTTTATATACTTGTTGGGCAATTTGTGCTCATTCTTGCTCAAACCTTTCAGTTAAGACTGAGAACGATGAGGGCTCGGGCAAGGACAAGGGGAAGTCTAAGATGAAATGTTGAGAATAATTTATGTAATAAGTTATATTTCCTCATATGATGTAATGTAGCGATAAACGCTAAGTTTATGTTTTAGTTTATTTAAGGTTATAAAGACTTGGGATTTTATTTGAATAGGTATGTAATAGTTATTATTATTCTTATTTCTGGAGTTTATGTAGTTAGATGATACAATCAGATAGATTTATTTCAATAGTTGAAGCAAATCATGTATGTGAGATACAATAATTTATTTATGGATTGAAGCAAGCTTCTCAAAGATGGAACATTCATTTTGATGAGACAATCAAAAGAGTTTAATTTTATCAAAAACGAGAATGAACCTAGTGTGTACAAAAGGGTCAGTGGGAGCGCTGTAACATTCCTAGTATTATATGTTGATATTCTAATGATAAGTAATGGAATATCAGTGCTACAATCCGTAAAGATAAAGGTGTCTAAACATTCCTCCATGAATGATTTGGATGGAGCATCTTGTATTTTAGGAATAAAGTTCTATATTGATAGATTTAAAAGGATGCTTGGCTTGATGATGAGCGGTATTTATACCCGCGAATCGGATATTTTATGACTTAAATAGTTGCATGTTCTTGTAGATTTTATATACTTTTATATGATTGTAGTGTTATTATGCTTAATTGATGCAATGCAGAGTTGTTTTCCAGCTTACAGGGTATATTGGCCATTTTTCCTGTACTAGCGCCGCAGCGCCAGTGTTACACTTGGAAGTCTCGCCCTAGCGCCACATCCCGCGCCCCAGCTCGCGCCCCAGCGCCAATGCTAGGCAAAGCTACTGACTTTTGGCGCCTCGCTTGAGCTACGTGTGGCGTCCCAGAGCCAAGGCCGGCGCCAAACTCGCTCCCCAGCGCCATTAACGGTGCCCCAGCACCTTTGCTCGCGCCGCAGCGCGAGCTCCGGTGCCTAAGCAGTAATGAGTCTTTAATGACCTAAAAGAAGAGGGGACCAGTATATAAGCGAGGAGCAGAGCAGCCACCTGCATCAAATAGGAGAACGGAGAGGGCTCTGCATCTTTCAGAACACAGACCTTAGAATAGGATAGCTTAGCATAGGTTAGTTTTTCTCTTTTCTTTTGTACTTTCTCTCTCTAGTTCTTAGTTGATCTCTGTACATATAGATTAGGTAGACTAGGGAGAAGTTTGGCTTTGTTTGGAGCACAAGAGCAACGAGTGACACGGATTAGAAAGCGTGAAAGGAGCGGATTGCTTGGTGACTAAAGGGCTTTGACAGAGTTCCTTCTTATCCATTTATTTCCTCTATTATTGTAATCCATAGATGTTGTCTTATTTGCTACTTGTATTTGGTTTATTAACTATGAACTGAATATTGGCTCTAAGGTTATAATGGATCCCTTTGTTATTTGAATTGATTATCTTTATCTCTTTGGTTGGCACCATATGATTTGGTTTAATATATTTGTACTTTATGATTCTCGCTAAGACATTAGTGATAATTTTGGTAATCTGCATGATATCGACAGAAGAATTGTATATTTACACCTAAATATATTGGCATGTGATTGTGGGTTTCGACTACATAAGTTGTGCGTAGAATAGACATATCTCTGTACGCCACGTGCGACCTAATAGAGAACTTAGGCTTAAATCCTTGTTATGATTGATTCGCATAGACATATGTAGGATTGCATTTAGCTTGGACGTTCTTTTCTGTTCTATTCCCTTTAGGGTGGATCTGGAGAGGATATGTTTGTGCATACCTCGATAGAGGTGCATGAGCACATGTGTGTTCTCGGTCGACAAATTGTCGTGACCATTTAGACCAAATAGAGAAGGGTAGCTAGTTTGATGAAACATAACACGTTAGGTGTTCGACAGAATGCCTGTGTGGGGGTGAAGTTGTGACCTTAGCTTATAATTCCTTAGATTTCCATTCGTTATCCATTTACTTTCTTTGTTAAGTAGTATAATTCGATTAATCACACTTCCATTTAGTGCTGTTCGAATAAGACTTTAGAGATAAACAGTCGGTATTTGGTAAATATTAGTCATAGTTCCTAGTGGGTATGACACTCTCCTTATCACTATATTACTTGTTAGACCGCGTATACTTGCGCGTGTTTAGTGATCGGTTATCCGACCAACACTTCACCCAAGGAACGTATTTTCATTCGATCCTAAAAGGGTTTAGCATGGCAAACTCCAAGGGATGTCTCATGTTGATGAGCCATGGAGTGTATCTCTCTTAATAATCCCCATAGGCTCTTAAAAAAGAGAGATCACATGAGTAATTATCATGTATGCAATAAAATATACGAGACTTAATGTTGATCAGTCATATTCTGGAGAAGATTACTGTAAGACAGTGAAAAACATCCTAAAAGTACTTAACTAGAACTAAGGATGTGATCATGATTCATGGTTGATCTAAATTAAAACTAGAGGGTTAAATAGACTCATGTTTTTCAGATTGACTAAGACTAATAAATCACTTTAGGGTAAATCATTACCTTAAATTGTGGTGAGGTGAATTGGAAAGGTTCCAAAAAGCAAAGAGATGTTGGTTTAGGGACAAAGACAAGTATATAGCTGTAAATGAAGCTGGAAGTTGATTGTTTAGATGAAAAGTATATTTAAAGAACTAGGAATAGTTTCTAAGTCTCATATTGGATCAAAACATATGTTGCGACACTTTCATTTGATTAGAGAAGTCATTGAAATAAGAGAAATTACTATAGAGATAGTGGACTCTCAAGAACAACATTGCATATTCATTTAACTGAAGCTTATCCAATAGCAAGATGATTGTCACTTGGAGAAAAAAGGGTATGAGATATCATGACGATTAGCTTTAATACAAATGGGAGATTGAAAATAGTATGCACAGAAGCCAATAATATTTGATATGATAAGGCATATACTTTGTAACAATTTTATTCATTTATTATTAAAAGAATTATTTATTTAAAGGCATTTAATTTATCTACATGGTGCTATTATATTATATGTGATAAACTCATAGTTTTAAGCAATGATTTTAGAATCATAATGATGATCATGCTAATTAAATCAAAATTCTTAGATAGCTTAAAGCTAATATAGTTCCCAATCGTTGGATTAATAAAAAAAGGATTAGTGAATCCAGATAGATTAGTACATACATTGCTTGTGCATCAGATTAGGATGATTGATCTTATGATCATTTGTGTGAAGACACAAAAGTAAGTATGTAGGTGCTTATTGGAGAATAATTTCACTAAACGTGGCTCGCTAAGGAATACCTAATGGAGATTTTGTGACAATCCGAATTTTTTGAAATTATTAAAATAAGAATTTAATAAATAAAATTCTTATTATGAGATGTTTTGAGTTTGAATATATATATATATATATATATATATATATATATATATATATATATATAATGAAATATGTGATTTGGTGTGAAGAGAATTATAAATTCATGTATTGGGAAAAAGAGGTTTAATAGTTCATTAAACTACGGAAGATATTAATTAATATTAGTTAATTTAATTGAGAATTATATTATTTTATAATATAATTTGATTCTTATGCCCTATTGTCAATGACATTGATTTCATAAATAATGTGGATAATTCACTTAAATAAAATAATGAATTAATATAATTATAATTGATTTAATAAACGAGAAGGTAATATATTACATGAAATGTGGTATGTTATTTTAATGCAAGTAAAATATTTATTAAATAAATAAATATTCTAATTGGAATATTTATGGAATTTAAAATAAATATTCGATGTAAATTATTATGGAATAATTTATTCGAGTGTAATAATAGTGAGGGAATAAAAATATTCTAATTTAATTAAGTAATTAAATTAGAAGGGTAATGATTTGTTAAATAAAGTGGAGTTTATATTAAATAATTAAGTGAAAGTGTGACTAATGGACTATATAATAAGAGAATTATAAAAATAAATTAGAAAGAAACTAGATTAAAGTTTGCCAAACAAGGTCTTGTGACCTTATGACTGCTATATTTTGTAATTGGCTAAACCATGTTAAAGTGGTGGGCAGTTTATTTGCTAAGGCAGAGAGAAACTAGAGAAGAATAGAGTAGATAAGAGAGAAATTGAGGGAGAGAAGGAATTCTATGAGAATTTGAGAAACAAAGAAGGAAGAATCAAGGAGATTGTCCTAGTTCTCAAGCTAATCAAGAGGTAATAATCAAGTTTAAAGTTTCTGAGCCTGTATTTTCTAAAAATTCTCCTTTGTAATTGATTTGTTGGTTAATTTGTTAAGAAATTAGTTATTTATGTTAATGGGTATGTTTAATCCATTTTATATCATCTAAACGTAATTTTATAGCGATCAAATTCGTAAGAATGTGTTGAAAGATGAAGAATTGGGTTTTGGGTTGAATATGTACATTTTGGCTTATGTTGGAGTCAAAAATTGAGGGTTAGTTCATGAATAGACTATGAAATTGATGGTAGATTTTGTTAATACTTTGAAAAATGAAAACAACGAAGTTTAAACGGATTAATTTGGTTAGGAATCGAATATGTGGTGAATGATTACGTTAAACATGTTAAAACATGTAAAACTAATATGAACATGAGTTTTGGGTCAAGATTTGGGTGGATTAATGGTTCTGTAAATTGTTGATTTTCTGTTATGTTGTAGTCCTATGAATTACGAATCCATCGAGTAAAAATCGAACTGATTTGGATATGTATCACTCGAGTTATGAAGATCGAAAGGGTAAAGGGTCAAAAATTCACGAAACAGAATAACTTGAGCAACTCATTCTGCTCTTGGGCACTGTAGCACCGCCCCCAAGGCTAATTGGGGCGCCGCGGCGCTGGAACAGTGCTCAGGTTGGACTGTTTTGACCTTTTATAGTAAAATAGGCATAACGTTTTCATACGAACTCCGATTGAGACGATTCAAGAAGATCCGGAATGAGGAGGAGTAGACCTACAACTTTTGTTCTTTAAGTTTTCAATTTGAGGTTGTTAGAAGGGGTAAAAATGGCTATCTTTGGGACTGATATGCATTTAGAGGCAATCAGAGGGCGTCTGGCATGCACATATGCAAGTGTAGTGCTTTTGACGATAAAAAATATTGTTCTAAGTTATAAAACATGAATATTAATAAATATAATGATGCTTAACATTAATTAATTATGTATTAGATAAGTTGTATAAGCATACTTAGCGTACGCAAGAGAGACGAATCGGGTATGTGATGAATGAACGTCGAAACACATTGACAAGTGTTAATGAACTTAAAAAGTGTGTCAATTCAATTGAAGTGAACATTATAATATATGGAATGGGGTTAATATAAACCAATAAGGAGTCCTAGCAAGACTTAAACACTTGAATGAACTTCAGGTATGACCTAAGAAGAAATATAGTGAGATATAGGTCGAAAGTTAACACAATCAAATTGAACATTGTGTATTGATTAATAGGAAGGGTTATGAGATATATAGTAAAGTTTATATTACAACTACTATGTGTTGCTATGTGACTAATAGTTGATGTGTTTGATTTTATAGTTATGCAGGGCATGTGAAGTGCAGATAGTTGTAAGATGTTAATCTGTTATTGGTAAACAATGATCAAGGCAAGTGTTTTAGTTCCTATTTGCTATGTGAACTTGATGATGAACTGTTTTAAATCTTTATTACAAAGAGCATAATGTGTTATATATGTTGAAAGTATGAAACCTTAAAGTCATTTTATGACTACGTTGATTGAGTAAAGAATGTTGATTTAGTAAGGAACTCAATCTTTATACTTGTTATGTGAACTGTAGTATGTATGTTATGTTAGTCTAATGATTATGAGATGTATGTTGAGCACGTTATTATGTGCTACGTGATGTAAGAAAACTGTTAGATTTGTTGGGTTGTCGAGCTCAACCTTGCAAATAACCACTTTTGCATGTTAAGGATTCAAGGTAACGTTATGTGCTACTTAAAAGACATGAATCAGATGTAATGCATTAAAATTTATATATTTTGGCTGAGTTGTTATTATTTTGAACCATGTTTAAGGTTCCGGATGATGTACTTGATAATGTATGATGTTTAATAGATGTTGAGTTATAAAGTTTAAATATTGTCCGATGTATAATGGGTATTGAACCTGGATGTAAGTTTTATATATTAACTCTGATAAAGTGAGTAATAAACTAAGTATGGTTCAAAGATAGGTAAAGATAAAGGTTTTGAGAAATATACTTGATAATTTATGATGTAAAACTTCATATTTAGTTGTAAAGTTTGAGCTACCCAATGTATAAGAAATATCGAGCTGAAATGTAAGATTTTATATAATAACTCTAATGAAGTGAATCATAAAATAAATTTTATTCAGAGATGTGTAGATGATAAAGGTTTTGATTCAGGAAATTAAAGTAAGAAGACACAAAAGTTTAAATTATTCCACATTTTATTAAGTTTAACATTGAATAATGATGTAAAATCAGAAGTTAGACGTATTGTTAGCGACTGAAGTTGAGAGATGATTTGTATAAATTTTAGAGTCGTTACAGTTGATATCAAAGCTTTAGGTTATAAACCTATGGTAGGGGTACCTTAGGCTATAACCTTAGAAAAGTAAGGTGAAGATTGTAAAGGATGAACTCAATTAGAGTTTGAACAATAAGAAATAAATTTAACAAATGTATAGAGAAGAGATTAAAATATATATAAGAAGATTTAAAGAAGAATCTTAAGGTATTTAAAATATATGAATATGGAGTTACCTGACTCCAGTAGTAAGATTTTAAGTGTTATTAAATAGATGATATCTACAAGATGAAAATGATTAAAATAATAATAATGAACTCAAATAGAGTTTAATTGATGATATATTCAGAGAATACTTATGAAACAAGATAAGATAATATGTGTGGGTTCAAAGAAAAACCTAAAGGCTTAAAAGATCAGGGAACACATGGTTTGAAGAATCATAAGACAACATAATTAAAGAGAAGTAATGAGGATCGTGAAACCAAAACTATCATAAAATAAGAAAGGAATCATAAAGAAGGTGATTGTAGAATAAGATCACGACGTGATCTGTTTAAGTTGAAAAATGACTGATGGTCTGTATTGATTGAATAGTTATAGCTTAACGCTATAAAGAGAATGTACTATGAAATAATACGAGGTAAACTCACGAGGAGTTATAAATGATGAGATACAGAAAATTCATGTTGAGCAAAGAACAAGTTTAGAGCAATATAGAGTTAGGTGGTATTTCAATTGAGGATTCATGTGATGGCTAAGTTGTACAAACCTTTGTATGGGCGAAGGTTTTGTGCTTGCACTTGGTTTATCACATTGATAATCGTTGAATATTGGTAGCGTGCTATCGATATACATATGGCGAGAAGGTGATTCTTTTCTCATATTTATATTTGATTGTTAAAAATAGTAGAAATTAAGTTAGATGATATTAAGATTAGGTACGAGTTCTTAAAACTCATGCTTATAATAAGTTCGTAACTCATAATCGTAAGTATGTTTTTGAACCCCTAAGCGTATAGATAGTCTCTGATAGGTTCTTGGACTACGTATTGCTAGGACAAGTTCTTAAACACATATTATTGTGGCAAGTTCATGGAGTAAAGATTTAAGATGATGGAGGAAAATTGGATATTCTAAATCTTCTAGTTATTCTAGATTTTCAAAATTTATTGACTTCGTGCCAATGTTGCACTTCTTTGTCTTTTTGAAAAATGTTGGAACAGATGATTAAATCAATGGGTTTTTAAAACAGTGTTATTTTTCTTATGTCTATGCTAGTTGTTTCAGCTAGACAAAAATGATTTGAAATTATCAAAAGATGTTTTTGTGATCATATGCATCGTTTGATATGGTGTGGAAATAACAATCGAGGGAGTCATCAATGCAATTGAACCTAATGTTAGATGTGATCATAGGATTGTCAGCCTACTATGGTATAATGTAGCATGACTGAATCCTAAATATGCCATTAAAACGGTACAGTATCGTGATAAAAAAATTAGTTTTCTTTGACTTTGACAAAATATGCTAATAAAGATGTTTTTAAAAAAAGAAAGGGATTTTTGGTTTTCTTTAAATTACGAAATTTATGCTAGTTGAGTTGGTTAAGAATAAATATATACATCTAGATTGATGTCCAAGTTGTTGCTAGAAGTCTATGCTATTTGATTCAGCTAGACAAATATTGAAAGATGTTTATGAAATTCGAGCGTTCTTTGTCAAACTATGCCAAACCAAATTATTTTGGTGCAAATTCATATGTTAAGAAGCTGAGGTGAACAACCCTATAAAAAGGGTACACGTTATCGGAGACAATGGTTTCAAAAGTAACGCATATAGTCGTTACGATGTTAAGATGTAATACGTTGTACACGACGTAAGGGTACGATAGGCTGATCACCTAGAGTCTTGTAGAGAGTATTTTTAGTCTGTGTGATTACTAAACATTCTGTTAAAGATGGTTATAGTGGTGATGCACTATTAAACCTGGAAAAGAGTTCAAGGTCTTATGATCCCTCAGATTAAATTCCTAAGTTATTCATACTGCTTCCCAATTATTGGACAAATGCGGAAGATTTTTATTATTTTAAAAGGAGAAAGTGGAAAGAAGGATATTTATTAGAAAAGAGTAAGTTGTAGAATGCAATGTGTGGTGAGAAGTAAATTAAAGAAACTATAATAAATCCAAGAAAGAAATGAAATTCCAAAAAGGGAAGGGATAAATTTAGCTGATGATGAGCAATGATGAGAAACTTTTAAAAGAGAAAGATGTAAAGAATACGATGATTTTAGAAGCTCTTTAGAGAAAGAATCTGGTTATAGAATCCATTCAAGACTAAAGACTAACGTAAAATCTATTTTGATAAATTGAATGAACGGAGATTTTAAATTAAAATTTCAAGGGTGAAATTCTTAGAAGAAGGGGTGAATGTAATATCCCAACTGTTTATGAATTAAGTATGTGGCAATGATACTTAGAAAAAAAATAATGAACGGGTTAAAGAATATATAATACTCAAAATAGAATTGAGTTTAAGTGAAGGTTATAAAATAAAGCTTGCGAGAATTTATTGAGATGAAGAATGGAATAGGAAATATAAAACCTATATTAAGGTAATGTGTTGAAGTTATTCAAAGATAATTTTAAAAGGGATTTGATGAAAACTAAGTAACGTAGTGTTTCGGTGATTCCGATGAGAATGGATATATATATATATATATATATATATATATATATATATATATATATATATATATATATATATATTGTGAAATATGTGATTTGGTGCGAAGAGAATTATAAATTCATATATTGAGAAAAAGAGGTTTAATAGTTAATTAAACTATGGAAGAAATTAATTGATATTAGTTAATTTAATTGAGAATTATATTATTTTATAATATAATTTAATTTTTATTGTAAGACCCCAACTTTTTATAAATAAAATTGAATTTCCTCTAATTATTATTTTGAATAATAAGGTATTAATTTGGTATAATACTTTGGTTATGGGTGAAACGTGCAAATTTTGCAAAATAAGCAAGTGGTTATAAAATATTCATTGTTGTCGAGAATATTCCTTTGGTCGTGGAATATTCATGATGTCAAGGAAATATTCATACGATGGCGCAACCATTTATGGGTCCCATAACGAAAAACTGTCAGATGAAGAAAATGACAAGTATGAGTTTTTATAAATAACGGCGTAGTTGTTACCGTTAACACTGTTGGAATACTTGGTGGCTAAAGTACAGTAATACGCGTGGTTGCACAGTAGCACACGGTATTGCACAGTATTTTAGGATTATTGATTCTTATGTAAGAAGGCACTACTCAATAATTGCTACAGTAATTAATGTTCAATATTTTATTTTATTGATTCAATAATTGCTCCGTTGATATTTTATATTATTGTTATTTCAATAATTGTCACTTCACAGTATTTTACATTATCAGATCAATAATTCATATTATTTTAATAATATTATTAGATAGCATTATTGGCAATGCCTAAGGAAGTTATGTCTAGGAAAGGGGTTTGGTCACCTAATTGCGCGCCAGTAAGAAGAAATCCTTATCGAAAAATCCCCTCTTTCCTGAGAACGACCTGATTGTCATTATTGTGATTCTGTAATATTATTTGTGAATAATTAATTATTGATTTATATGATAAGAAAATATTTATTTTATGTGGATATAAATGAAGAAATTAATGTTGAGGAGTTTTATCAGTATTTTGTCGGAATGGAGGTATTAAAAATCATTCGTATGTGGATTTCAGTCATTTTCTGTTTGAAATTTGGAAAAACGTTCTTCTACAAAGTTATAGTGAATTAAATTTTTTAGGGAATGGACATAAAATTCGTATTTTTCTGATATAAGGGTTATTTATTATGAATTATTGAAGTTTCGAAAATAAATATTTTTATTAAAAACATGGGTGGGCCCCACTTTTGGTGGTTGTGGAATTTTCTGAATTTGGTGGGCCTCACTTGTGGTGTGCTGAGTTTGGTCAAGTGGTGTGCGTGATTTTTTTTATTAAAATATTATTTTATTAAATTTTAGTCTGCTTTGGCGTTCTGGCATTTTCCTATAAATAGGGTGCTTAGTTAGAATTGAAAATCACACCAGAATCAGAAGTTTTCTCTCTCTTTAATATCGAGCGTATTTTTGTGAGTAATTAGATACTTTGAGAGTTGCTATCCAGTGCAAATTTTCTTCAACATTATATCTGATATTCCAGTCAGAAGTATTGTTCTTTTAAGGTAAGAGATGTTATTTTCTTCGTAAATGATATTTCTTTCAATATTATTATACCGAAGTATTGGTATGAATTTTATTATGAAATTTTTACCTATTCATGTTGAGGTTACTATTCACGTATACGACACTATTCATGTATACAGCACTATTCACGAATACGGTACTATTCACTAGTACTATTCACAGAGTATGATATTTCTTGTAAAATTTCTACCTTTTTGTGTCGGAGTTACTATTTACGCATATGGCACTATTCACGAATACGACACTATTCACAGAAAAATTAAGTTTTCTTTTCTTTATCCAAGTTGTCTATTTGGTTACTATCTTTGAATGTATCCATGTTTTGATCTTTATTCTTGAATTTTACTCTGCAATTGATTATTATGGAGTATTTTTGAACTTGGATAAACTAAAGTACGAATCCTTAATCTTTGTCCTTTTATCTCACTGAATTCATTTTTTTAAGATATTTTTCATCATCCTCAGTCTTAAATGGTTATACTTGATCAATATCTTTGGCCTATAGTGCAAATATAAATGATTACCTGATGAATATCTTTGGTCCGTAGTGCAAAGATGGATAGGTGTTGAGATGAACATGACCAACTGGTGATACAAATGAATATCTTTAACCCGTAGTGCAAAGATGAATATTTGGTTCAAGATGTATATTGATTGATGTTACAGGGATAAAATATTGATGATGGACTTTTAAATCATAAAAGATAGTAGACTTCATTCTCTACTTAACTCTTTTAATGAATTGTTATTTTCGCTGCGAATATTGATCTAAAACTTGTTGTCCATTATATTTTATCTGATTTATTGAAGGCTAACGATAATTTGTTCTCCATTATCTTAGTCATAATATTCTTTACTGGGCTAGTTGAGCTCACCTTTTTTCTTTTTGTTCCATTTTTCTTCTTAGGAGGTAAGAATATACCGGGAACTAGTCGGGGTGTGGAGTGATGGGTCCAGACAGTTGTTTTTAGTAGTCCTCACTATTTTGTAAAATAGTATATCAATAATTGTAATGAGGACTTATTTGAGTTTGGATATTGTCTAGAAGATAATATTTGTATTTAAACTCACAGCATGTGTTGTCGTATTTTGCACGTCAATTGTAATAATGAAGTTTGTAGTTGTTTATGTACCTTGTATTTGACGACTCAGAATGGGTTGTGTGGACCTATTTTGGGGGCGTCACAGTTGGTATCAGAGCTGGGATATGGTCTCTAGCGGAGATTGGGGAATAGAACTAGGAGGGGAGAGACGAGTAAATTCTTCGCTAGTGTGTCCTACCTAAGCTTATTTGGTATTTAATTTATCTTTTAGAATATAGGGATAATATGTGGTATGTCAATTTCTTTAATTTACCCTTATTTTATGACAGTATTTGAGAATGGCAGCTGAAAATGTTAACAATGGAGTGAATGAAACCGTTGAGACACCTTTAATCACCAACCAAGATAATGTGATGTCAGGAGAAGAAGAAATTAGAGATATCCACGTGGTGAGTGAAGAATTAATAGTTGCACCCGAGCTAGTCGCAGAAGTAGTAGCTGAGAGTAAGGAATAAGAGGACATGAGGAGGATTTATTAGAAGAACTTTATGATTGAAATGTAGAACTGAAAAATCTTATTCATGAGTTAGAAGAGTGTTGGGTAAAGTCTATATACGCACAACACGTAAGTATACGTGGTCAACAAGTAATAAAGTGATATGTCAAGTATCGTTCTCACGGAGATTAGCAAGAAATTAACCCTCACAATTACCAATTTTCTATTAATCCAAATTTTATTAAACTATCCAATTTAAGAATTATAACTAAAGATATTAAAAATACTAAAATTACCAAATAATCAACAAACCCTAAAAATTTAATTTTCAAACAAATATTGGAGAATTAGGCTTACAACTTCACTCTAAGCATCACTATGATTACTACACCTTATTCTAGTTTAATTCACTATCTCAGTTTGTTAATCAAGAACACTCAAGTAGAACTAGCCACCTCTCGATGCACTAATACCATATTAACTTAAATCCACAAATTAGATAGAATAAAGCTAAGCACCTTAATTAACTAACTCACTATATCTCTATGTGAATTACATTCAAAGAAGGTTTAAGTTCAAGTTCTCTATCTGATTGCATGCGATATTAAGCATATCTCTACCCTAACATTCATCAAGATTCCATTCATTCAAAGAATTCAAGAACACATGCTATATTGACTAAGTCTAGACTCGTATTTCCTCTCCCGAATCCATACAAGTCCACATAAAATTGGTGATCAGGCAACTCATAAATTCAATTACAAATCAATATAGATAAACCGAAAGATAGCTTATTAAACTAAAAATCAAAATTACATAATCAATGTTCAACCCAAAGATCTGTTATAAGCCTAATAAAGAATTTAGTTCATCGTCGATGAAATAAAAACTAAATTAAATAAAGTAAACATCATCCCAATGATAGATATAAAACTAAAGAAGAAGAATAAATCCAGAACCTCCCTTCTCTATAGCCTTAATATGCAATTGTTGTGAAAATCTCATTCAAAGTCTTCCTCCAATGCTCTTGGTCAAGAAATGTGTCTTCAATGATCTAATAGCTTGTATATATTTCAATCTTGTGTTTGTTGTAAATTATATCACTAAGACATGTATTCTGACTCTAATTTCTCGCCAAAATGAGTTTCTATCCGAGCCAATGACTATTCCTTACGTTTGTTGTAGCAGTTCAAGACAAAATAGAAGACTGATCCCCCGTACCTCCACCCCGGTGGGGGTTTTGTTATGTAAAGAGCCAGCCCCGGCGGCCATGTAAACTGTTAAATTTCTTGCACCCCCCGCCCCAGCGGGGGTTTTATACATGGAAAGCCCCCCCCAGCAGGCATGTAATCTGTTAGTTGTCCATTTTGGATCTACACTTGCCACATTTCTCCATAATTCCGCTCTTTTAGTCCAATTGCCACTCCACCACACCTAAACACAAAACAACGCTAAACAAGTAAAAATGAAACATCAAAACAAAGAATTAACATCGTTTAAGCTCGAATTAGACGCTGATTTGTAGGTATAAAACTCACTTATCAAAATCCCCCAAACTTAAATCGTGATAGTTCTCGAGCAAGAGACAAAACTAACATGCTATACAATACAATGCAATGAGATGTGATGCATCTAATCTATATGCCTACGAATCCAGCAGTTAACATAGAATCAAATTTATTCATCTGGCCTCAGAGAAATCAAGCAAACACAAATTGGGAGTGCGTTTCTTTTTCAATCACGGGGGCTTTTTGCTCTTATTTCCCGTTTTATTCTCACTTTTTTTCTTTTTTTAGATAGATACTGAGTGCGTTTTACGCTTCATCTCACGCATGTGTGTTATTGGGAGTGCGTTTCACGTTCCTTCTCGACCCACCACAAGACTCAATTATTCCACTTGGGAAGATTCTCATTTTTTTAGAAGCTTATATGCCCCATTTTTTCCCAAAACTTAGGTTCTTGCCTAATTCTTCTTCTTCACTGCCTATCCTTGTCATTCTTTCATTTAAACTAGCATTATCCTTTAGAAATTTCTTATGTATCAATTTGAACTAATCAATCCACATAAGTGTCATTAACGTGCTAACCTTTTTATACCAGTGTCAAACATGCAAAAGATCCAATTCATTACAGAAAACTACATCACAGTTCTAATATTCGGTATCATACTTGTCTACTTAATCCCAACCTCATCATTGGCAAAAATACATGAACTATATCAAACCGCTGGACATATGCAATATAACACCATACTTAACTAAATATTTTTCTTATATATATATATATATATATATATATATATATATATATATATATATATATATATATATCTGTGTGTGGTAAACTTAACATAATTGAAAACTAAATAAAACTATTTACAATCCTATATTACTATACAACTAAATCATTACATGAATGCAAACATTTAATGATCCTAAAACTATACTTGAAACTAACATAAGCAAACCTAACTAAATAAATTCAACATGCAAACATAAAAATTAACTAACTCCCCCGAACTTGAAAATTACAATGTCCTCATTGTAAAGAATAAAGTAGTAATGTATGAGGACTTCCCTGTAATCGCCTAAGCTAGATGTGGTGGTGGTTGTTGTTCATCATCTGAATCACTGGGTGGAAACCTTGGCATCGGGGCTGGGTCCTGGTATGGGAATTGAGCATTGGGATTGAATCTCTGGAACGTTGCATTCAATGAGCCAAAGGACATATTCATGGACTCGAACATATGGTCCTGCCTCACTACGAGTCTCTGCATCTCTCTTTGAGCATCCTTGTTGTATTGATCCATTTGTCTCTAAAGGCTCTAGAATTGAGGGCTAGATATAGATTTGGGTTATGGTGTTGCCTCCGTTCCTTGCTCTCCCATCGTCGCATCCCCCTAAAATTCGTCGTCATCTGAAGTGTCCTCAGCGTTAGCCTCATCCTCTGAGGCTTATGGAAATATAAACCCGACTCCTCTAGGGTGCGACTCGCCCCCGGGCCACACCCAATACTACACAATCATCCTCGTGTCTAAAGTCTGAAGCGACATCTGGGTGGTCTCATCATCGGACCATCGTACTCCCGCATGTGTACACAACCCACAAATGAGCGATGGGTGTGGCAAGCCGCTATAGAATGGTCCTCGTAGGCATCTTTGGATGGAAAAATTGATTATAGCCACCACATCTATGATAAAATCTTGGATAACGGCATATAAAAGTAATGCCTTCTCCTTGGCACATCTGACGTGTGTGTGGATGGAAACAGCTTGGCGCACACGAACGCATACCATATCTTTCCGTACCAGTTGAGTGGTGAAGATGGCTTACAAGGTTTGTAACTGCCAATCGTTGCTCTTCAGATTCCATACCCCCGCCCCGGTAGAGATTTATACGCCTTACAGGCCCCCCCCCCGGCGGGTGTGACAACCCGAGAATTTAGATAATTATTAAAATCCTAAAATGATGGATTAAAGGTTATAAGATGAACCTAGACAGAAAATAAGTGTATGGATTTGACGTTTCTGTGAAGGAATTTTAAGGATTTCAAATTTTTTTAAGAAGAACCTATATGGTTTCTTAATTGAATGAGAATAAAGAAATATGGTTTACAAAGTTTCAAAACCCTAGAAATGAATTGATGTGTATTTGAATGAATATCAATAATAAGGTATTATGATACCTGTAAAATTTGATGTGAATTGAATAGTGTAAGAAATGTTATGCTAATACAGGTGGAATTTTATTAACGAAATAAGATTTCACAAGAAGAAAAGCTATAAGGTTAAACGAAGATGAGTATATGTATAGAAATATATATACTTAGTAAGGTACTATATATATTTTAGCAAGAGGAGTGATGAATTAAGTTAATGATATAAGGATCAAGATAAAACTATGTTAGTAATTAACATAGCTTGAATGTTGGCCTTGAATGACAAATAAGAATTTGAATAAGTATAAAGTCGTTAGTTAATACGATTAGCAATAAGAAAGGAGTAATTTAAAACTCAAAATTTGAGTTAGAGATAGAATTTTGAAGCATGGACTGCTCGATTGCGTCCGGAACGTCAAGTTTAATCAGAATGGACAGTAAACACAAAGTGTGTAAAGGTTGAATTTTGTTCAAAGTCAACAGTTGACTTTTTATGGAGAAAAGTCAAAATCAGTGTGAGAAGTGAAAGATGTTATATGAATAATGATATAATATTTCATATTATACCAAATGATGTAAAGCTAAAATATGAGATGAGATCCAATATGTAGATATGAATATTGGTATCAAGCAGTTAGTAAATTAAATTCATATTTGAATAAATGATTGAATATATTAAATTATATATTTAATATATAAATATTTGTTTCAAAACAATTTATGGAGAGGAGGAAATTAAATTTAGGTATACAATATGAATTGTATAACTTGAATAAGTTATTTAAATTATGTATGAGAATTAAATAACCTAAATGGTTATTGTTATTTAGTGGTTCTAGTATTTAAATATATACTAGTGACCTAATCTAAGAAAATTGTGGAGCTTGTCATAATTTATTTAATGATTATGTGAGTAAGTGAATGCGAATATTATGTGATGGCAAATAAAAAAAACTAGTGTAATCCTAATTATATATTAGGAATGAAGGGTTGAATAACCTAAGAGGTTATGATACGGAAGAATATTAGTATATAAATTATATACTAATTCTAAGAGATTTAATTTATATATCTCAACTAATTAATTTCATAACCTAATTATAGCAAGTCTAATTGGGTTAATAATTTAAATGTGCATGAGTAAGGATTTATGTTTTAATTGTGGAATTGAAAACTCTAATTTAATAATTAGGGATTGATAATATTAAAAGTAATGGACTATAATAATATCATAGCCCATTAATTTATTTAGAATCCAAGAGAATTAAATTTGATGAACTAAGGAAGTTATATTATTTAAGCGAGCCCAATTAATTAATTAAGCACGAGACTTGTAGATAGAGTGACTAAGGGCGATTAAATTATTTAATCTAGCCCAATATATTATGTATGTGTCAAGTATTATATTGACCCAATTTAATTAGGGATTGAAAGCCCAAGTTAGTTTTGTTAGTAAGTAAAACAATTAAATTTGTTAGCTCAATGAGATTAATTAAGGGCCCAAACTAGACAAACTTGTAGGAGAATAATAATATTAAAAAAAATTATATTAAGTTAAGAGATATATTTTAATTATCTCAAGTTATTAATTTTATTACTTAATTAAAACAAGTTTAATTGGGTTATAGAATTTAATGTGCTAAAGTGAGGATTTAAATTCTATATATTTGGAATAGATACCCTAATTAAATATTTAGGGTGGGTAAAATGGAAAGACATTGGAATATGATAATTTTTCAATGGCCTAAAGAGTTTAATTTAAAGTCCAAAGAGATTTTATATGGTGACCCAAGAGTTGGCCCAATCAATAACTTAAAAAGCCAAAATTTGATCCAAGTATGGTGGATATTTTTGGACAAGAAAAGGCAAAGGATGGACATTTTTGGACAAAGAAAATTAAACCAAACTTGATAGATGATAAGGCCAAATGGCCAGTTATTATTAAAAGAAGAAAATAGAATAAGAAGAGATAAGAAGATAAGGGAAAGAGAAGAGAAGAAAGAGAAAGAGGAAAAGAAAGAAACGGGAAAGAGAAAAGAGAGAGAAGAAGAAGTGGCCGAATCCATGGAGGAGTAAGAGAGGAGGGGCGGTGGCCCATGAGGGAGAAGAAGAGGAGTGAGAAAGTACTCCATGGAAGAAGGAAGAAGAAGAATAAAGTAAATGTATAATTTCTTCCTTTATTTTTTTTTTTATAATTTGATGGAAAGGGGTTTGGATTTGGATGTTCAAATCCCTAAGATCTATGTGTTTTCCATGGATTCAAGTATGGATCTACCTATTTTGGGTGTTGATTTGGTTGGAAACCAAAAGAAATGAAAACTTAATTTTTCTAGTTTAGAAATCCTAAATTTCTATTACTTTGAAAATCCACCGTTTTAAATCTATAACTAGGGGTACTAGATATATGTGTTTACTAGTTAACCCAAGTGGTAGCACTCAAACATGTTATGTTTACATAGGGTAATGACTGATTTTGTGAAAACAGTCCCGTTTTTCTAGGAACTATTTTTGGGCATTCTGTAACGGGGGCTTTTTCGTCCGCTTTTTGTGCTTTAAAAATTCTGGGCTTCTGGTATGTTATAGTACACTGAATAAGCTTTCCACAGACTCCAGAACGGACTAATTCCGACTCCGGATGAGGTAGTTATGACGTTCGGAAGAAGCGTAATCAAAACTGTTCAACCAAATCCCGAACAGTCTCTTTTTACAAAATTTTTGGACTGATGTGTTCGGATTTTGGAAAAACATCATTAGATAAAAATTGTATCCCTGGAAGTTAGCTTCGCGTGGGCCCAAGAATCGCTCAAAAATGTTTTAAAACGCGAGAGTTATGACTGTTTTAGCAAAGGACTCTAAAACTGTTTTTGGCCAAAAAGTTGCTGCCCAGATTTTTGCGAGGACTGTTTTGGCAACTTAGTTTATGTAATAAATTCCGGACTTTTGGGACATGAAAATATATGATATCAAGTACCTTGTGTCCAAAAATGAGCTCATTCCGAGTTAAAATGAGCAAGTTATGACCATTTCAATTTCTGTGATTTTCTGACGAAAAGTACTATAACCGGAGTTCTATAACTCCGATGGCCACGAAATTTAAACTGGAGTGTCACGTTAACACGTATAAGATTGTGCCAAGAAATGGGAATTTCTGGAGTTAAGCACGAGGTAGCTAATTTCTTAAGGAATTAACTAAAAATGATTTTTAAAAAATACCAAAGGAAGTTGGAAAATTTTGGAAAAAAATACTTTTTGTGTGTGAAATATGTGTATACATGTTTGTGCAAAGGATGAGAAAATAATAAATTGATTTGGTATTTTCATGAAAAGGATATGGAATCCAGCTTGCTGGATTGAAAAGAAGTTTACTGAATTGAAAATATGTTGAATCCAGCTTGCTGGATTGCAATCTAGTTGCTGGATTTGTAATCCAATTTGCTGGACTGCAGTTTGGCTTGCTGGATTAGAAATTTGTTAAATTCAGGTTGCTGGATTCTGTATCCAGTCTGCTGGATTGACAATTTGGTTGTTAAATTTAGAATCCAGGTTGTTGGATTAGTATTTGACTTATTAAAGTATACAGAACAACTTATAATGTATAAGATTAAGTGTTTAATCATAATGAATATGATACAGTGATTGAATAATTATCCAAAAATGATAATAATACCGATGTGTTAGGATGTTATCTAATATTTGATTAAGTATTAGATAATCTATTGATAAAGTAATTGTATTATGATACAAAGTAGAATATGCTGATTGAAAGACCAATCTTATTATTAATGATAGGTCTTACCAAAAGAAGTTAACTTAAACTGCGTAGCAGCAGTCAACGAATCAGGCAAGTTTTCCTTAACTCAAACTTGAGTTGTATGTTCAAAGCATGTTAATGAATAATTGTTGTTGATTATTCACGTCTATATTAATTATTGATTCGCACGTTGTGCATATTGTAAACGTTCATCAGGTATGAAAGGCTGATCACCTTCATTACCATTTGGTTCAGTTAATCTGTTCATGTTTATGCTTGACCATTCATTTTTATTGACTTGGTCGTTCACCTAAGAAAATTTGTTCATGCTCTTTCACAATGTTTATATTGTTGAAAGTTAGCTAGCGTATCGTTCAATTCTTTCAATCATGATATATCCTAAAATAAATTTAACTTGCTGGGCAAATTTGATGCTCACCCTTGCTATATCATGATAAAAATTTTCAGATTTAGATGAAAGCTCGAGTAAAGATAGAGGCAAAGGCAAAGTCAAGGATTAAGCTATTATGCAATTAGATTTATTAAATTTTCTGACGAAAATAGCATTGTAAATCTTATAAGATTTTGAATGTATGTATTAAGTTAAGGTTGTAGACCTTGGGAATGATGTGAAAAAGTTTAATGTATAAACAATTTATGTTTATATCTTCCGCAATAGTTGTAGAAATAGTATACCAGATTCGTGGTAAAAAGTACCGAGATTTGGGGATGCTACAGTTGGTATCAGAGCCGTAGGTTATAAACCTTAGGTAGGTGTACCTTAGGATATAACCGCGGAGAGATGATAAGTAATAAACTCGAATAGAGTTTAAGCGATAAGAGATGAATTTTTGGAAATTCATTATTAAGTAAAGAGAAAGATAAATAAAATTCAAAAAAGAATCTTGAAGAGATATAAGGATAGGAATCCGGAGTTACCTGACTCCAATAATAGAGATGAAAGGTGATAATAAATAGACTATGTCTATAAGATGAGAAGTGTTAATAAAATCATAATATAATATGATTAAGGAGAAGAATAAGAAGATCGTAAAATAAAACGATCGTAAGTATAAGGTGAAATGATTACGAAATAAGATCACGACGTGATCAGATTAAATCGTTGAATAACATATGATATGTTAAGTGATTGGTATGATATAGCATGACGCTATAAAGAAAAGGTACTATGAAATGGTACAATGTAAACTCAGAAAAGAGTGGTAAATGTTAAGATGCGGATTAAAGAAAATTCGTATTAAGAAAAGAGAAAGTTAGAATGGTGAGGGATTTCAATTGAAGACTCAGGTCAGCAGCTGAGTTGTATGATTCCTTGTATGGGCGGGGAATTTGTACTTGGTTTTAAAATCACTTAGCTTCCTGGTCGATATAATGGTTAGGTTGAACAATTCTTTGTATGGGTGGGGAATTGTCCGCTTAGCTTCCTATATTGATTAGTGGTCGAGTTTGGTTTGACGACCACTTAGTTTCTGATGCTGATAATCATTGGATCCTGGTGTCGTGCTATTTGTTATATGCATGTGGATTAGGTGATTCTTTTCTCATGTGTATAACGAATAGGTAGAGAATATAAGGTTAAGTACGAGTTCTTAAAACTCATACTTATGGTACGTTCGTGACTCATAATTATATGAAATGTTTATGAACCCCTCAGCGAATGGACGCCAAAGGTCTGACTAGGACAAGTTCTTAAACTCATATGATTGTGGAAAGTTCCTGAACTCATAATGTATGGTAAGTTTGACGAACTGGTATATTTATGTTGAGATTGGAGCATTGAAGATGATAGAATATATAGATTTATTAAGCAATAGATCATTAGAGAAATTGAAGTTGATGGTGGAATCATAGGTATTCCAAATCTTCTAGCTATGCTAAACTTCAAAGTTTTTGACATCAAGCTAAAATCGCACTGATGTGCCTTTCGAAATAAAATGAATTTTGTTATCCTCAACATAGGGTTACAACTGTGTAGAAGTGGGCTTCGTACTACTAACACGTCGTTACCTGTTGTGGCGTATGACACCAAAGATGATTTTCAAAGATTTTTGAACAGTTTAAAGAAGAGTCTATGCTAATTGATTCGGCTAGATAAAAATAATTTGAGATGTCAAAATGTATTTTTTTTATATCATCAATGTATCATGAAACCTGGTGCAAAGATGATAAAAATGATGGAGTTATCAATGCAGAATTACTTAGTGTCGGATGTGATCTAAAGATCGTCAGCCCACTATGGTATGATGTAGTATGACAAAGTCACACAATGACGGAATCCTCAAACGTACTGTAAATACAGTGCGGTATCATGATGTCATAAAATGATTTTAAGAATTTTAAAGATAATTTATTGCCAACTGAATTTGGCTAGAAATGTTTCGATTGAAATTCGAATGATTGATATGCGTCTAAGCTATTTGATTCAGCTAGACAAGTGTTTATGAAATTCAAAGTATTCTTTGCAAGCTTATGCCAAACCAAATTATTTTGGTGCGGAATCTTATGATGAGTCTGAGGTGAATAACCCTAAAAATGGGGATATACTAATTGAATAAAATATTCCAATCTAAGAACGCATATAGTCGTTCCGATTACTAAGGTACAGCAGACCGATCCTCTAAAGTACCCGCACCGGTAGTTTACCTTCTTTGTGATTGTAAACATACCAAATATAAAATATTTTCAGAGGTAGAGTACCTTTCTTTCGTAATTGAAAGAGGTAGCAGGTAGAAATACCCTTAAACCTCAAAGTTCATGGTTTTTATGATCCCTCAGACAGATATGAATTTTTTAAACTCTTTAGAGTAATGTTGTGGTAGAAGGTGATGATGGATATGAAATATTGTGAACTCGTTGTGTACGAGTAGAATCTGAGATGATTGAGTAAAGGTTATTATGACAACCTAGTTTTGCTGAATGTTTAGAAGATGTAAACTCCTAGTGAGTAGTTATGGTGAAATGTGATAATAGATGAGAAATCTTCAAAGGAGAAAATTATAAAGGTTAAGTTAAAAACCTAGTTTTGATCAAGAGTATAAGCAGAGATTAGTATGCTTTAATTTCGGGGACGAAATTCTTAGAAGAAGGGGTGAATGTGACAACCCGAGAATTTAGATAATTATTAAAATCCTAAAATGATGGATTAAAGGTTATAAGATGAACCTAGACAGAAAATAAGTGTATAGATTTGACGATTTTGTGAAGGAATTTTAAGGATTTCAAAATTTTTTAAGAAGAACCTGTATGGTTTCTTAATTGAATGAGAATAAAGAAATATAGTTTACAAAGTTTTAAAACCCTAGAAATGAATTGATATGTATTTGAATGAATATCAATAATAAGGTATTATGATACCTGTAAAATTTGATGTGAATTGAATAGTGTAAGAAATGTTATGCTAATACAGGTGAAATTTTATTAACGAAATAAGATTTCACAAGAAGAAAAGCTATAAGGTTAAACGAAGATGAGTATATGTATAGAAATATATATACTTAGTAAGGTGCTATATATATTTTAGCAAGAGGAGTGATGAATTAAGTTAATGATATAAGGACCAAGATAAAACTATGTTAGTAATTAACATAGCTTGAACGTTGGCCTTGAATGGCAAATAAGAATTTGAATAAGTATAAAGTCGTTAGTTAATACGATTAGCAATAAGAAAGGAGTAATTTAAAACTCAAAATTTGAGTTAGAGATAGAATTTTGAAGCATGGACTGCTCGGTTGCGTCCGGAATGTCAAGTTTAGTTAGAATGGACAGTAAACACAAAGTGTGTAAAGGTTGACTTTTGTTCAAAGTCAACAGTTGACTTTTTATGGAGAAAAGTCAAAATCAGTGTGAGAAGTGAAAGATGTTATATGAATAATGATATAATATTTAATATTATACCAAATGATGTAAAGCTAAAATATGAGATGAGATCCAATATGTAGATATGAATATTGGTATCAAGCAGTTAGTAAATTAAATTCATATTTGAATAAATGATTGAATATATTAAATTATATATTTAATATATAAATATTTGTTTCAAAACAATTTATGGAGAGGAGGAAATTAAATTTAGGTATACAATATGAATTGTATAACTTGAATAAGTTATTTAAATTATGTATGAGAATTAAATAACCTAAATGGTTATTGTTATTTAATGGTTCTAGTATTTAAATATATACTAGTGATCTAATCTAAGAGAATTGTGGAGCTTGTCATAATTTATTTAATGATTATGTGAGTAAGTGAATACGAATATTATGTGATGACAAATAAAAGAAACTAGTGTAATCCTAATTATATATTAGGAATGAAGGGTTGAATAACCTAAGAGGTTATGATACGGGAGAATATTAGTATATAAATTATATACTAATTCTAAGAGATTTAATTTATATATCTCAACTAATTAATTTCATAACCTAATTATAGCAAATCTAATTGGGTTAATAATTTAAATGTGCATGAGTAAGGATTTATATTTTAATTGTGGAATTGAAAACTCTAATTTAATAATTAGGGATTGATAATATTAAAAGTAATGAACTATAATAATATCATAGCCCATTAATTTATTTAGAGTCCAAGAGAATTAAATTTGATGAACTAAGGAAGTTATATTATTTAAGCGAGCTCAATTAATTAATTAAGCATGTGACTTGTAGATAGAGTGACTAAGGGCGATTAAATTATTTAATTTAGCCCAATATATTATGTATGTGTCAAGTATTATATTGACCCAATTTAATTAGGGATTGAAAGCCCAAGTTAGTTTTGTTAGTAAGTAAAACAATTAAATTTGTTAGCTCAATGAAATTAATTAAGGGCCCAAACTAGACCCACTTGTGGGAGAACAATAATATTAAAAAAAATTATATTAAGTTAAGAGATATATTTTAATTATCTCAAGTTATTAATTTTATTACTTAATTAAAACAAGTTTAATTGGTTTATAGAATTTAATGTGCTAAAGTGAGGATTTAAATTCTATATATTTGGAATAGATACCCTAATTAAATATTTAGGGTGGGTAAAATGGAAAGACATTGGAATATGATAATTTTTTAATGGCCTAAAGAGTTTAATTTAAAGTCCAAAGAGATTTTATATGGTGACCCAAGAGTTGGCCCAATCAATAACTTAAAAAGCCAAAATTTGATCCAAGTATGGTGGATATTTTTGGACAAGAAAAGGCAAAGAAGGGACATTTTTGGACAAAGAAAATTAAACGAAACTTGGTAGATGATAAGGCCAAATGGCCGGTTATTATTAAAAGAAGAAAATAGAATAAGAAGAGATAAGAAGATAAGGGAAAGAGAAGAGAAGAAAGAGAAAGAGGAAAAGAAAGAAAAGAAAGAAACGGGAAAGAGAAAAGAGAGAGAAGAAGAAGTGGCCGAATCCATGGAGGAGTAAGAGAGGAGGGGCGGTGGCCCATGAGGGAGAAGAAGAGGAGTGAGAAAGTACTCCATGGAAGAAGGAAGAAGAAGAATAAAGTAAATGTATAATTTATTCCTTTATTTTTTTTTTTATAATTTGATGGAAAGGGGTTTGGATTTGGATGTTCAAATCCCTAAGATCTATGTGTTTTCCATGGATTCAAGTATGGATCTACCTATTTTGGGTGTTGATTTGGTTGGAAACCAAAAGAAATGAAAACTTAATTTTTCTAGTTTAGAAATCCTAAGTTTCTATTTACTTTGAAAATACACCGTTTTAAATCTATAACTTCTTTTTACGATCCGTCGAAGAGGGGTGCTAGATATATGTGTTTACTAGTTAACCCAAGTGGTAGCACTCAAACATGTTATGTTTACATAGGGTAATGACTGATTTTGTGAAAACAGTCCCGTTTTTCTAGGAACTATTTTTGGGCATTCTGTAACGGGGGCTTTTTCGTCCACTTTTTGTGCTTTAAAAATTCTGGGCTTCTGGTATGTTATAGTACACTGAATAAGCTTTCCATAGACTCCAGAACGGACTAATTCCGACTCCGGATGAGGTAGTTATGACGTTCGGAAGAAGCGTAATCAAAACTGTTCAACCAAATCCCGAACAGTCTCTTTTTACAAAATTTTTGGACTGATGTGTTCGGATTTTGGAAAAACATCATTAGATAAAAATTGTATCCCTGGAAGTTAACTTCGCGTGGGCCCAAGAATCGCTCAAAAATGTTTTAAAACGCGAGAGTTATGACTGTTTTAGCAAAGGACTCTAAAACTGTTTTTGGCCAAAAAGTTGCTGCCCAGATTTTTGCGAGGACTGTTTTGGCAACTTAGTTTATGTAATAAATTCCGGACTTTTGGGACATGAAAATATATGATATCAAGTACCTTGTGTCCAAAAATGAGCTCATTCCGAGTTAAAATGAGCAAGTTATGACCATTTCAATTTCTGTGCTTTTATAACGAAAATGGCTATAACCGGAGTTCTATAACTCAGATGGCCACGAAATTTAAACTGGAGTGTCACGTTAACACGTATAAGATTGTGCCAAGAAATGGGAATTTCTGAAGTTAAGCACGAGGTAGCTAATTTCTTAAGGAATTAACTAAAAATGATTTTTAAAAAATACCAAAGGAAGTTAGAAAATTTTGGAAAAAAATACTTTTTGTGTATGAAATATGTGTATACATGTTTGTGCAAAGGATGGGAAAATAATAAATTGATTTGGTATTTTCGTGAAAAGGATATGGAATCCAGCTTGCTGGATTGAAAAGAAGTTTACTGAATTGAAAATATGTTGAATCCAGCTTGCTGGATTGCAATCTAGTTGCTGGATTTGTAATCCAATTTGCTGGACTGCAGTTTGGCTTGCTGGATTAGAAATTTGTTAAATTCAAGTTGCTGGATTCTGTATCCAGTCTGCTGGATTGACAATTTGGTTGTTAAATTTAGAATCCAGGTTGTTGGATTAGTATTTGACTTATTAAAGTATACAGAAGAACTTATAATGTATAAGATTAAGTGTTTAATTATAATGAATATGATACAGTGATTGAATAATTATCCAAGAATGATAATAATACCGATGTGTTAGGATGTTATCTAATATTTGATTAAGTATTAGATAATCTATTGATAAAATAATTGTATTATGATACAAAGTAGAATATGCTGATTGAAAGACCAATCTTATTATTAATGATAGGTCTTACCAAAAGAAGTTAACTTAAACTGCGTAGCAGCAGTCAACGAATCAGGCAAGTTTTCCTTAACTCAAACTTGAGTTGTATGTTCAAAGCATGTTAATGAATAATTGTTGTTGATTATTCACGTCTATATTGATTATTGATTCGCACGTTGTGCATATTGTAAACGTTCATCAGGTATGAAAGACTGATCACCTTCATTACCATTTGGTTCAGTTAATCTGTTCATGTTTATGCTTGACCATTCATTTTTATTGACTTGGTCGTTCAGCTAAGAAAATTTGTTCATGCTCTTTCACAATGTTTATATTGTTGAAAGTTAGCTAGCGTATCGTTCAATTCTTTCAATCATGATATATCCTCAAATAAATTGAACTTGCTGGACAAATTTGATGCTCACCCTTGTTATATCATGATAAAAAATTTTAGATTTAGATGAAAGCTCGAGTAAAGACAGAGGCAAATGCAAAGTCAAGGATTAAGCTATTATACAATTAGATCTATTAAATTTTCTGACGAAAATAGCATTGTAAATCTTTTAAGATATTGAATGTATGTATTAAGTTAAGGTTGTAGACCTTGGGAATGATGTGAAAAAGTTTAATGTATAAACAATTTATGTTTATATCTTCCGCAATAGTTGTAGAAATAGTATACCAGATTCGTGGTAAAAAGTACCGAGATTTGGGGATGCTACAGCGGGCATGTGTACTATTTTGATAGTTCAAGACCCCCGTCCCAGCGGGGGGTAATATGCTTGGAAGGCCCGCCCCGGCTGGCTTGTAGTCTGTTATTGGTGTCAAGACCCCCACCCCGATGGGGGGTATTAGGCTTAAAGGCCCCATCCCGGCGGGCATGCCTTCTGCAAGTTCACCTGATTTTTCCTATTTTTAGCATCCAACTCCAATCCATGATCTATTTACGTACCTGAAACATCATTAAACATAAATATGAGTCAATATTGAGCAATTTAAGTACATAAGGTTAGATTATCTATACAATAAAACTAAACTAACTACTTAATTGTAACGACCCCAAAATCTATACAATTTAAAATCTCAACTTCGGTCGTTAACCATACATTAAATCTCTAATTTTACATCATTATTCGATATTAAAAACACTAAAATAGCGGAATATTTAAAACGTTTATACATTTCCTTCTTTCTTGCCCTGAATCGCAACCTTTACACTATATCTCTTTGATTCAATCTTATATCATGAATCGTTACAACAAAATGACTATACAAAGTCTTACATCATAACTAAATATCCATATACATTGGATAGCTCAACTTATAATTTAACAACATATTACGTTCAAAATTTAAAATACATTTCTCATAAAATATAAGTAATCTTCGTGAATATAGATCTCTATAACTCACTTAGCACATATCTTTACCTTAAAATCTTGACCTGCAAAAGTGGTTATTTGCAAGAGTGAGCTCGACAGCCCAACAAAGTCTAACAGTTTTCATGCATCACATAACACATAATAACATGCTCGATATACATCTCATTAAAGTAACATGGCATACATGCTTTTAATTCACATAGCAAATATAAAGATTGAGTTCCTTACTCAATCATCATTACTTAGCCAAAACAATGCAGTCATATATTGACTTTAACATTTCATGATTCAACATGCATAACATATCATGCAATTTAAAACAGTTCATCAAGTCCACGTAGAAAATAGGAACCGAAAGACTTGCCTTGATCGTTGTTTACCAATAACAGTTTAACAGCTTACAGTTATCTGCACTTCACGTGCCTTTCTAATTGCTTAGTAATCCTTGCTAACACCACTGGAATTGTTTGAAAACCTCATGTACACACTCACAATTTCTCTGATAATTCTCTCCCAAAACTTTCTGACCAAAATCTCTTCTCTGCAAACCTTTCTCTTTTCTTCTCTTTTCTTAGACTTATGTTAAGTCCAAATGCAGTTTACGTTAAAATCAAAGCCAACCACGATTTACAAACGTCTAAAAAACCGACGTTACTAATAACCTTATTAATTCAGCCGTTACCAAAAATTATTATATATATATTTTTTTATTTTTTTTATTTATATTATTAATAAATCACATTTAAAAAGTGCAAAAGTCATAGGGCTTTGTTTGGCAAAATAAATTAAAACTACTTTAATTTATTTTAATAATCACTTATAATATAGTTATTTATCACACTTCTAATTAATTAAGTTTTCATACTTAATTTAATTAATTCTAATAACAATTCATTGCATAATATAACAGTTTATTTAATCATTATAAACTCTCTAACTTAATTATTGAATTAAATTAGATTACTATTTCAAAATAATTACTTTCCTTAACTCATTAATTATTTATTAAACAAATAAATAATCAAATCACATCAAATCAATTAAACAAATACTTATTCAACGATAAACACATCTATTAAATATTTATATAATTTAATAAATATTTAAATATTATAATTAAAAATCTGGATTGTTACATCATTCCCTCCTTATAAGGATTCTGTCCTCAGAATCACAACTCAAACCACTCATTCGTTACAATCTTCCCTACTTACAAAGATTCTGTCCCCAGAATCGAAGACAAATTAAACAAATGACTTAGAGTAAGCTTTCATTATTTTATCTAAATATAGGTTTTATATTTTCTACTACATTCATTACCTTAACAAATTCTAGGTTTCATTTCATAACTTTCACTTGAACTCAATTATATTCTGAGTATTATACATCTTTTAACCCATTCATTTTCTTTTCGAAGGATCGTTATCATCAACACTAGGGATATTACATTCACCCTTTTTTCTAAGAATTTCGTCCTCGAAATTTTATTTATTAATCTTTATTCATTCAATCTATCAAAGTAGATTTTTATGTCACTACTTCATTCATTCATTAGCTTCTATAACCACTTTCTTTCCACAAACATCATTCAACAATTATTAAACTTTTCTATTAAAAGTTTCACATTATTCTTTGATAACTCACATCCTTCCCATTTCAAAATATTTTTTCTCACTTATTCAACATATTCATCATTCAGTGTCGTATTCTATTACTCACTTCTTTCTAAGGAATATCATCCTTACCACATTCACCTTTTAGAATATCAAGAATCTCCCACAATTTCTCAATAATTGGGAAGCGATATGAATAACAGGAATTTAAAAGATTCCAAATCACGCTGAGGGTCATAAGACCACGAACTATGTCTACAGTTGCAAGTAATCTTTCAACTTCAACTTTAACAGTCATAAGACTATAAGGACCTCCGTACTTAGGGAGTTAAACCCTTCGTACGATGTATTGTGCACAAACATTTAAACATTATGCGTATGTCTATAGTTATAAGTAATCTTTCAACTTAAACTTTAACAGTCATAAGACTATAGGGACTCCTCGTAGTTAGGGTGATCAGCCCTTCGTACAATGTATTGTGCACAAACATCTCAACGCCTCTGCGTAATCCCCTATAAAAGGGTTGTTCATCTCAGCTTTTCAACATCTGAATCCGCACCAAAACAATTTGGTTTGGCATAACTTCTCAAGAAACGCATGCATTTCATGAACATCTTTCAATATTTGTCTAGCTGAATCAAATAGCATAGACCTCTACAACAATTCGAACATCAATCGAAATATACATATACATACATACATATGTATTCTCATATCTTAAAGAAATCTCAAAAATCTTTTTATGACGTCATGATACCGCACTGTATTTACAGTCCGTTGAGGATTCCGTCATTTGGTGATTTTATCATACTACATCATACCATAGTGGGCTGACGATCCTTATATCACATCCAACACTAGGTAATACTGCATTGATGACTCTATCATTTTTATCATCTTTGCACCAGGTTACATGATGCATTAATGATATAAAATACATTTTGATATATTGCAAATCATTTTTTGTCTAGCCGAAGCAATTAGCATAGACATACGAATAACAGTATTGTTGTTAAAACTCATTGGTTCCATCATTTGATCCAATGTTTTTCAAGAAAATAAAAGTGTAAACATCAGCACGAAGTCAATAAATTTCGAAAGTCTAGCATAGCTAGTAGATTTAGAATACCAATGCTTCCACCATCAACTCCACTTTCTATAATGATCCATTGCTTAATAGGTCTATCTATTCCTATCATTCTCAATACTCCATTCACACTTAATTATACCCTAGTTCATCAAACTTGCCACACGTTATGAGTTCAGGAACTTGCCACAATCATATGAGTTTAAGAACTTATCCAAGTCAAACCATAGGCGTCCATTCGCTGAGGGGTTCAAAAACATACCATATAATTATGAGTCACGAACCTACCATAAGTATGAGTTTTAAGAACTCGCACTTAACCTTATAATATTCTCTAACTATACTCTACCTATCTGTTATACGCATGAGAAAAGAATCACCTTCTCAACAGGCATATAGCAAATAGCGCGACATAAACATTCCAATGATTATCAATGTGATAAACTGAGTGCAAGCACAAAACCCTCACCCATACAAAGGTTTGTACAACTCAGTCATCACATGAGTTCCCAATTGAAATCCCACCTAACTCTATCTTTCTTTTAACTTGCTCTTTGCTCGATACGAATTCCTCGTATCACATCATCTATAACTCCTCATGAGTTATCTCGTACTATTTCATAGTACACCATATTCATAGCATTAAGCTATAATTATTCAAACATTACATACCATCTTTCAGATCACTTAAACAGACCACGTCGTGATCTTATTCTGTAATCATCTCCCATAAAATTCTTTTCTTAACTCATGATCGTTTTGTTTTACAATCCTCATTCTTTCCTTTTTTTTATCATTTACGATATTATTCGTTAACTAGGCTATTAGAGTTAGGAAACTACCATTTCTTATCTTTATATCTCTTCAAGATTCTTCTTTGAATCTTCTTGTTTATAAAAATAATTCTTCCTTTAAGAATTTCTAACTTCATTTACATAGCTCAATATTTCATTCGAGTTCTACACTTTCATCATACGTGTCCATTTCTACACTTGGTACACATCGAGTCTCTAATAGTTTCAATATGGTACGCTGAGTGGTTTCCCACAAACAACCAACAAATTAGGTTCCGAGTTGCTAGTTCGTATATACCTCCGCTCTATGAAGGAATCGTTTAGCCCAGATACCATACATCAACTACTAAAGAGTACAATTACACCATACTTGAATATAACTCTCTATTCTTAACTTCTTTATCACTCTTCTTACAGACACTGTCTATTTATTATCACATTACATCCTTATTATTGAAGTTGGGTAACCCCACATTCATATTCCTTTTAACTCTGTGAGATTCTTCTTTGAATCCTTTCACATAAGTTTAAATCATTTCTTTATAAATTTCTTAAATTACTTCTTATTGATCAAACTCTATCTGAGCTTATTCTTTCATTATCTTCATATTCCTTCTCTAAGGTTATAGCCTACGGTACTCCTACCTAAGGTTTATAACCTACAGCTTTGATACCAACTGTAACGACCCCAAAATCCATACAATTTAAAATCTCAACTTCGGTCGTTAACCATACTTTAAATCTGTAATTTTACATCATTATTCGATATTAAAAATACTAAAATAGCGGAATATTTAAAACGTTTATACATTTCCTTATTTCTTGCCCTGAATCGCAACCTTTACACTACATCTCTTTGATTCAATCTTATATCATGAATCGTTACAATAAAATGACTATACAAACTCTTACATCCTAACAAAATATCCATATACATTGGATAGCTCAACTTACAATTTAACAACATATTACGTTCAAAATATGAAATACATTTCTCATAAAACATAAGTAATCTTCGTGAATATAGATCTCTATAACTCACTTAGCACATATCTTTATCTTAAAATCTTGACCTGTAAAAGTGGTTATTTGCAAGAGTGAGCTCGACAGCCCAACAAAGTCTAACAGTTTTCATGCATCATATAACACATAATAACATGCTCGATATACATCTCATTAAAGTAACATGGCATACATGCTTTTAATTCACATAGCAAATATAAAGATTGAGTTCCTTACTCAATCATCATTGCTTAGCCAAAACAATGCAGTCATATATTGACTTTAACATTTCACGATTCAACATGCATAACATATCATGCAATTTAAAACAGTTCATCAAGTCCATATAGAAAATAGGAACCGAAAGACTTTCCTTGATCGTTGTTTACCAATAACAGTTTAACAGCTTACAGTTATATGCACTTCACGTGCCCTTCTAATTGCTCAGTAATACTTGCTAACACCACTGGAATTGTTTCAAAACCTCATGTACACACTCATAATTTCTCTGATAATTCTCTCCCAAAACTTTCTGACCAAAATCTATTCTCTGCAAACCTTTCTCTTTTCTTCTCTTTTCTTAGACTTACGTTAAGTCCAAATGCAGTTTACGTAAAAATCAAAGCAAACCACGATTTACAAACGTCTAAAAAACCGACGTTACTAATAACCTTATTAATTCAGCCGTTACCAAAAAATATTATATATATATATTTTTTATTTTTTTTAATTTATATTATTAATAAATCACATTTAAAAAGTCCAAAAGTCATAGGGCTTTGTTTGGCAAAATAAATTAAAACTACTTTAATTTATTTTAATAATCACTTATAATATAGTTATTTATCACACTTCTAATTAATTAAGTTTTCATACTTAATTTAATTAATTCTAATAACAATTCATTGCATAATATAATAATTTATTTAATCATTATAAACTCTCTAACTTAATTATTGAATTAAATTAGATTACTATTTCAAAATAATTACTTTCCTTAACTCATTAATTATTTATTAAACAAATAAGTAATCAAATCACATCAAATCAATTAAACAAATACTTATTCAACGATAAACACATCCATTAAATATTTATATAATTTAATAAATATTTAAATATTATAATTAAAAATCTGGATTGTTACATTAATGAATTGAGATGAATCTATTCTATACTAACTAATAAGCTAAACTACAATCTAACTAGCATGAATAAAATTACACTGAGAATAAAAGTAAAATTGGGTTGTCTCCCAACTAGCGCTTGATTTTAAGTCTTTCAGCCTGACTACTCCCTGTTTATGGCGCGTCGGCAAGTGTGATTGCGATGACATCCGTGTTAGATTCGCCACCCTAATAATGTTTCAAACGATGACCGTTGACCTTGAATGTCTCCAAAGGATTCCTACTATATAGCTCAACGGCGCCATGTGGGAAAACCCTCTTGATAGTGAATGGACCCGACCACCTCAATTTTAGCTTTCCTGGGAACAACCGTAATCTTGAGTTGAACAATAGAATTGATTGCCCCAATTCTAATGTTCTCTGCATGATTTTCTGGTCGTGCCATTTCTTGACCTTTTCTTTATACAACTTCGAGTTCTCATAGGCTAGTAGTATGAATTCATCAAGTTCGTTCAATTGAAGTAGCCTCTTTTCATCTACTACTGTTTAATCGAAGTTGAGCTTCTGAATTGCCCAGTAGGCTTTATGTTGTAACTCCACAGGTAGGTGACATGCTTTCCCGTAAACCAACTGATATGGTGACATCCCAATTGGCATCTTATAAGCTGTCTTGCAAGCCCATAATGCATCATCCAATCTGAGAGACCAGTCTTTTATATTTGGGTTTACTACCTTCTCTAAGATTCTCTTCACCTCCCTGTTTAAAACTTCAGCTTGCCCACTTGTTTGGGGATGATATGTCGTTTCCACCTTATGGTTGACCCCATATTTTGCCAAAAGCGCTGTAAACGATCTGTTGTAGAAGTGACTACCCTCATCACTTATAATAGCTCTTGGCGTGCCCAATCTTGTAAAAATATTCTTTTGCAAGAACCTTGTAAGACCCCAACTTTTACAAATAAAGATGAATTTTTTATAAATATCATTTTTGAATATTATGGAGTTAATTTGATATAATGTTATAGTTGTGGGTAATATTTATAAATTTTGCAAAGTACGCAAGTTGTTATATAATATTCGATTGGTCGGAGAATATTCGTTTTAACAGGGAATATTCGTACAATGACACAATCATTGGTGGACCCCACAACAGAATTATTGTCGGATTGAGAAAACGACAAAAAATATTTTATTAAAAATAATGGCGGAAGTTTTACCATTGTTACTGTTGAAACTACTCGGTAGTAAAAGTACAGTAATACGTGTGGTTGCATAGTAGCACACGGTATTGATTATTAATGCTTATGTGAGAAGTCACTTAGTTTGGTTCAATTATTGTCAGTTAATAATATGAATTATTTAGCGATAATGACGTTTTATTTTATTCGTATTATTAACGTAATAAAACAGAAATATCTTTTTATATAAAACAGAATACTTTATTAAAGTTATTCTATAAATAGAATATATTATATTTTATTTAAAAGATTTTTCTTTAAATATGGACCGTCAGATTAAAGTAATCAATCTGGACCGTTCATGGATTAGTTACTATGCATTCTATTTTTCTATAAATAGCAGCTCATTCCTTCATTATTTCTTACGAATTCACTGAACTCTAGAGAGAGAAACTATAGAAAGAGAGAAGAAGAGTATTCTGCTGCTTAACTACTTTCTTATTTCAGCTCTTCTTTAAAACGATAAGGGGTGTTATTCATTCTTATTCATGAAGAGAACTGTTGTTATTCCATTTCTTATTATTCTGTTGAAATAACCTGTATACGCGGTCTACCCTATACTTGGTGACATTCTTCTATTATTCTGTTGGAACATCCTGTCTGTGTGTTTTACACCAGACCTGGTTCCGTTTTTATTATTATTCTGTTGGAACATCCTGTCTGTGTGTTTTACACCGGACCTGGTTCCGTCTTGTTATTATTCTGTTGGAACATCCTGTCTGTGTGTTTTATACCGGACCTGGTTCCATTATTTATTATTCTGTCAGAATATCCTGTCTGTGCGTTTAAGCCGGACCTGGTTCTATTATTTATTATTCTGTTGGAATAACCTGTCTGTGCGGTCTATCGCATGTATGGTGATTTCTTTTGTTATTCCATTCTTTATTATACTCATTTGGTTAAGTTTTGATTTCTATACTCCATGAAATTTGTGGAATATCTTTGATAATTGTATTTCATCCAGTATCTTTTCATAAAAATATTCTTCTAAGCATTTTTGAATTTTACTCTACAAAGCAGTATCATGTTGACAATTTGGACGTTGTTAATTCTTGGATAAATTAATTCTTGAACTTGTTTTATTGAATTCTTATATCATTGTCATCATCCTCATGTTTATAAAATGTTGAAACTCATCTGTGGCCTGTAGTGCATAGATGGACTTGGTATGATTATGACCAGGAATTATTCGGTATAATCATGACCGTAATGTTACAAATGATGTGGTAAAAGTCCTCATTGGCCCGTAGTGCATTGATGGACTGTTGTTGGCATGATCATGACCATTAATGAATACACGAATATCCTTGGCCGTAGTGCAGGGGTGATTCGATGATGTGGATTATTTTATTAAGCTGAGTCCCAACGACAACAGTGTTGAAAAACCTTTTAAATCATAAAAGATAGTAGAGTTTATTTTCTACTTGACTCTTTTAATGAATTGCTTGTTCCGCTGTAGTTAAACTTGATGTCTATTATATTTTATCAGTTTAACATTGTTGAAGGCTAATAATAATTTATTCTGCATTATCTTAGTTATAATATTTCTTACTGGGCTAGTTGAGCTCACCCTTTCTTTCACTGTTCTCTTCAGGAAATGAGAACGTAGCTGGGGCAAGTCGGGGAACGGAGTGATGGTCCGAATGATAGTATTAGTTAGTAGTCCTCACTATTCTATGTAATAGTGTGTTAATAAATGTAATGAGGACTCCTTTTGAGTATGAATACTCTCTAGAAGATAATATTTGTATTCAAACTCACAGTTTATGTTTTGTCATATTGTACACGACAGTTGTATTAGTAAGTTGTATTTGTATTCTATACTATGTATCTGACGACCCAAGATGGGTGATGTATACCTAATTTTGGGGGCGTCACAGTTGGTACCAGAGCTTAGGGATATGATCCCTGGCAAAGATGTGAGAATAGAACTAGGAGGGGAGAAACGGGGAATTCCTTCGCTAGTATGACCTACCTAAGTTTATTTGCATGATATTTAATTGGTCGGTCATAATATAAGGATAATATATGACACATCAATTAACTTTTATTTTGTGGCAGTATCTGAAAATGGCATCTGAGAATGTTGAGAATAGCAATGGAGCATAGGCGACTGTTGATTCACCACATATCAATAATCAGGATAATGTGCATCAGGAAGGTGACAATCCTCATGCAAACAACAACACTGACCAGATGATGAATGATGGAATGTTCAGAAACTTTATGCAGTTCATGCAACAGCAAGCGAGAGCGGCTCCTGTCCAAAATATAGGTGGAAACACTGAAAACTCTCGGACGGTCACCGCTAAACAGTTCAAGGAGCTGGGACCACCAGAGTTTAAGGGAGAGCCAAAACCACTTATAGCGAAAACATGGATAAAGCAGATTACCAAGATATTTGATGTCTTGGGATGCTCCGAGGAGCAAAAGGTTCCCTTTGCCGCCTTTATGTTGTAAGGAGAGGCAGATAACTGGTGGGAATCGATTAAGCGTACTCAACCTGCCGCACTGAAGATGTCTTGGGAGAAGTTCCAAGAGCTGTTCAATGACAAATACTTTCCCGAAAGTGTTCGTCACATGAAGGAGGTGGAGTTCATCAAATTGGAGCAGAATAATATGACCGTGTCGCAGTATGAGGCTAAATTTGCTGAGTTGTCCCGGTTTGCGTCCCACTTGGTGGATAATGAAGAGGGAATGACGCGAATGTTTTTGCGAGGTTTGAAACCTGAGATACGTCAACATCTTATTTCTCATAAACTGTGTTTGTGTTCAGATGTTGTGAATAGGGCTCAGTTAGTGGAGCGCGATAACGAATCAACGCAACCAAAAGAGAGCAGTCGACAAAATGATAATACCAGTGAGAGCAGTCATCGAAGCGGTGACAACAAGCGTGGAGGGAATCAACAGGCCAGAAATGGTAACCACTTCGGTGGTAATTAGGGACAAAACAATAAGAATGGTCATTTCAAGAAGAGGAGATTCAACAATGATGGAAAGACGTCAGCACCCGTTGTTAAGGAAGGAGAGCGACCACCTATCATATGTTTCAAATGCGGAGGGGAGGGGCACATCAGTCCAAACTGCGCGATGCCGTCTAAAGCATGTTATAATTATGGAAGAGAAGGTCATTTAGCTCGATTTTGTCGTTTACCAAAAATAAGTTCAGCCAAGATGGAGACACCAAAGGCCGTCCCAGAAAAGTCAAAACCGGTAGTGCAAGGGAGAGCGTTTGTTGTGACCTCCCAGAAAGCAAGGAACCCGAATGAGGTCATCACGGGTAAGCTTATCATAAACTCTAACGAAGTCTATACTTTATTTGATACCGGTTCTACCCATTCTTTTATTTCTCCTACTTGCGCTCATCGATTAAATTTGACTCCGGAGAAATTAGACTTTGATTTATCTGTTGAAACTCCATTGGGAGAAACCTTCATTACATCCACGGTTTATAAGTCTTGTTTGGTTCAAGTTGGTACCCACACATTACCTGTCGATCTGATTTCATTAAAAATACTTGCATTTGACGTGATTCTAGGGATTGATTGGTTAACTACTCATCATGCAAAAATTGATTGTTTTCGTAAGGTTGTTAGCTTTCAATTCCTAATCGACCTATTATGCGAATTCAAGCAACCAAACCATTAAAATCAATCTCTATCATCTCAAGCCATAAAGATATTCGTTTATTGAAAAACGGATGTCAAGCTTTCTTAGCTCATGTCACGGATCTAAACAAAAATACGTCAGTTTTGAATGATATTTCTATTGTTAATAAACTCCCTGACGTATTCCCTGAAGAACTTCCTGGCCTACCCCAGAGCGTGAAATTGAATTTTGTATCGACCTTGAACCCGGTACAAAACCCATTTCCAAAGTCCCATATCAAATGGCTCCTATTGAACTTCAGGAGTTAAAGATCCAACTGCAGGAATTATTAGACATTGGCTTTATTCGTCCTAGTACTTCTCCTTGGGGTGCTCCTGTTCTATTCGTGAAGAAGAAAGATGGAAGTATGCGACTTTGTATTGATTATCGGGAGTTGAATCATGTCACCATCAAAAACAGGTACCCATTGCCACGTATTGATGACCTGTTTGACCAGTTGCAAGGAGCACAATTCTTTTCAAAGATCGATCTTCGTTCTGGATATCATCAGCTGAATGTTAGAACCAAGGATATTCCAAAGAAGACTTTTAGAACTCGGTACGGGCATTATGAATTCCTAGTCATGTCCTTTGGATTGACTAATGCTCCTGCTGCCTTCATGGATATGATGAACCGGGTATTCAAGGAATATTTGGATCACTTTGTGGTCGTCTTTATTGATGATATCCTTATTTATTCCAAAAGCCGTGAAGATCATAAGCAACACTTGAGGCTGGTACTCCAAAAGCTTCGTGAATACAAGCTTTATGCCAAGTTGAAGAAATGCGAGTTCTGGCTGGAGGAGGTAGCATTCCTTGGGCACGTAGTATCAAGTCATAGAATATCGGTTGACCCGACAAAGATTGAAGCTATTCAAAGCTGGGAGCAACCTAAATCAGTGACCGAAGTACGTAGCTTTCTTGGTTTAGCTGGTTATTATCGGAGATTCGTGGAAGGATTTTCTCGAATCGCTACTCCATTAACTCAGCTGACGCGGAAAGATACAAAGTTCGGTTGGAGCGAAGAATGTGAGCAGAGTTTTCAAGAACTCAAGAGGAGACTCATTTCAGCACCTGTTCTAACAATACCATCTGGCTCGGAGGGATTTGTCATCTACAGTGATGCTTCGAGCAAAGGGTTGGGATGCGTTCTCATGCAACATAAAAAAGTCATAGCCTATGCATTAAGACAACTCAAGGAATATGAGAGGAATTATTCTACTCATGATCTAGAGTTGGCAGCTGTTGTCTTTGCACTTAAAATTTGGAGGCATTACTTGTATGGGGAGAAGGTGGAGATCTTTACGAATCATAAAAGCCTCAAATATTTCTTCACTCAAAAGGAACTCAACATGCGACAATGACGTTGGCTTGAACTGTTGAAAGATTATGATCATACCATTCAATACCATCCTGGAAAAGCGAACGTGGTAGCTGATGCATTGAGTAGAAGATCATATGCAAGTACGAGTGCGATATTGTCAACACAAAAGCCCATTTTGTGTAATATGCAAAGGATGGAGATAGAGTTAAAGACTCCAGGGATCCATGTGATGATGGCAAATATACGAGTAGAACCGACTTTAATCGATAAAGTTAAAGCTGCTCAAGCTACAGACCTGGAGCTGATGCGTATGAGGAAGAAAGTGCAAGAAGGTGCTATGCCGGAAGCAAGAATCCATGAAGAAGGAATACTTCGAGTCAACTCCAGACTTTGTGTTCCTAACAATCCTGATTTAAAGTATGAAATCATGATGGAGGCGCACAACACACCGTTTGCAATCCATTTTGGAAGTATCAAAATGTATCATGATCTTCGTCATACATTTTGGTGGAGCAATATGAAGAGAGAGATAGTGTTGTTTATCTCAAGGTGTCTAACTTGTCAACGAGTCAAAGCGGAGCATCAAGTACCAAAAGGTCCATTGCAACCACTTGAAATTCCAGAATGAAAGTGGGAGCACATTACCATGGATTTCGTTACCGGTCTTCCTAGGGTTTCTCAAGGTATTGATGCGATTTGGGTCATTGTTGATAGATTGACCAAGTCTGCTCATTTCTTACCGATACGAGAAACTTATACACTTGAACGTCTTGCTCGTATGTACATAAACGAGATTGTAAGACTGCATGGTATGCCAGTATCCATAGTTTCTGATCGAGACCCAAGATTCACTTCACGATTTTGGGTTAGTTTATAAAAAGCTATGGGCACAGATTTACGATTTAGTTCGGCATATCATCCTCAGACGGACGGACAATCAGAGAGGACTATTCAAACTCTAGAAGATCTATTAAGACTCTGAGTCTTTGACTTCAAGGGAAGTTGGGACAAGTTCTTACCCTTGGTAGAGTTTTTCTACAACAACAGTTATCAAGCAAGTATTGGCATGGCTCCATTCGAAGCATTGTATGGAAAAGAATGTCGTTCTCCAGTATGCTGGGATGAGGTGAGTGAAGCAACGTTTTTGGGACCGGAGTTGGTACGTATGACTACAAAAAAGATTCAAACGATCCGACAACGTATAAAAACCTCACAAGATCGACAAAAGAGTTATGCTGATCTTCATCGAAAGGACGTGGAATTTGATGTAGGAGATCATGTGTTCTTACGTGTTGCTCCATGGAAAGGAGTTACGAGATTTGGAAAAAGAGGAAAGCTCAATCCTCGATTCATCGGTCCATTTCTAATCCTCGATCGAGTAGGAACTGTGGCTTATAGACTCGCTTTACCGCCAAGTATGTCTCGTGTTCATAACGTTTTTCACATATCCATGTTACGCAAATATGTGGAAAATCCGAACCACATTATTGAGTTAGAACTGGACGAAATAGCGGAGGATTTGACGTATGAAGAAGTTCCTGTTCAAATCTTGGATAAGAAGGAACATATTCTACGCTCCAAAGTTATACCTCAAGTCAAAGTTTTGTGGAGAAACCACGATGTTGAGAAAATGACTTGGGAGTTAGAATCTGAAATGAAATCAAGGTATCCTTACCTCTTCGACATACCAGGTACGTACCCTAATTTCGAGGGCGAAATTTCATAAGAAGGGGAGATTGTAAGACCCCAACTTTTATAAATAAAGATGAATTTTCTATAAATATCATTTTTGAATATTATGGAGTTAATTTGATATAATGTTATAGTTGTGGGTAATATTTATAAATTTTATAAAGTATGCAAGTTGTTATATAATATTTGATTGGTCGGGGAATATTCGTTTTAACAGAGAATATTCGTACAACGACACAATCATTGGTGGACCCCACAACGGAATTATTGTCGGATTGAGAAAACGACAAAAAATATTTTATTAAAAATAACGGCGGAAGTTTTACCATTGTTACTATTGAAACTACTCGGTAGTAAAAGTACAGTAATACGCGTGGTTGCAAAGTAGCACACGGTATTGATTATTAATGCTTATGTGAGAACTCACTCAGTTTGATTCAATTATTGTCAGTTAATAATATGAATTATTTAGTGATAATGACGTTTTGTTTTATTCGTATTATTAACGTAATAAAACAGAAACATCTTTTTATATAAAACAAAATACTTTATTAAAGTTATTCTATAAATAGAATATATTATATTTTATTTAAAAGATTTTTCTTTAAATATGAACCGTCAGATTAAAGTAATCAATCTGGACCGTTCATGGATTAGTTACTATGCATTCTATTTTTCTATAAATAGCAGCTCATTCCTTCATTATTTCTTACGAATTCACTGAACTCTAGAGAGAGAAACTATAGAGAGAGAGAAGAAGAGTATTCTGCTGCTTAACTACTTTCTTATTTCAGCTCTTCTTTAAAACGGTAATGGGTGTTATTCATTCTTATTCATGAAGAGAACTGTTGTTATTCCATTTCTTATTATTCTGTTGAAATAACCTGTATACGCGGTCTACCCTATACTTGGTGACATTCTTCTATTATTCTGTTGGAACATCCTGTCTATGTGTTTTACACCGGACCTGGTTCCGTTTTTATTATTATTCTATTGGAACATCCTGTCAGTGTGTTTTACATCGGACCTGGTTCCGTCTTGTTATTATTCTGTTGGAACATCCTGTCTGTGTGTTTTACACCGGACCTAGTTCTATTATTTATTATTCTGTCGGAATATCCTGTTTGTGCGTTTACGCCGGACCTGGTTCCATTATTTATTATTATGTTGGAATAACCTGTATGTGCGGTCTATCGCATGCATGGTGATTTCTTTTGTTATTCCATCCTTTGTTATACTCAGTTGGTTAAGTTTTGACTTCTATACTCCATGAAATTTGTGGAATATCCTTGATAATTGTGTTTCATCCAGTATCTTTTCATAAAAATATTCTTCTAAGCATTTTTGAATTTTACTCCACAAAGCAGTATCGTGTTGACAATTTAGACGTTGTTAATTCTTGGATAAATTAAGTCTTGAACTTGTTTTATTGAATTCTTATATCATTGTCATCATCCTCATGTTTATAAAATGTTGAAAGTCATCTGTGGCCTGTAGTGCATAGATGGACTTGGTATGATTATGACCAGGGATTATTCGGTATAATCATGACCGTAATATTACAAATGATGTGGTAAAAGTCCTCATTGGCCCGTAGTGCATTGATGGACAATTGTTGGCATGATCACGACCATTAATGAATACACGAATATCCTTGGTCGTAGTGCAGGGGTGATTCGATGATGTGGATTATTTTATTAAGCTGAGTCCCAACGATAACAGTGTTGAAAAACCTTTTAAATCATAAAAGATAGTAGAGTTTATTTTCTACTTGACTCTTTTAATGGATTGCTTGTTCCGCTGCAGTTAAACTTGATGTCTATTATATTTTATCAGTTTAACATTGTTGAAGGCTAATGATAATTTATTCTGCATTATCTTAGTCATAATATTTCTTACTGGGCTAGTTGAGCTCACCCTTTCTTTCACTGTTCTCTTCGGGAAATGAGAACGTAGCTGGGGCAAGTCGGGGAACGGAGTGATGGTCCGAATGATAGTATTAGTTAGTAGTCCTCACTATTCTATGTAATAGTGTGTTAATAAATGTAATGAGGACTCCTTTTGAGTATGAATACTCTCTATAAGATAATATTTGTATTCAAACTCACAGTTTATGTTTTGTCGTTTTGTACACGACAGTTGTATTAGTAAGTTGTATTTGTATTCTATACTATGTATCTGACGACCCAAGATGGGTGATGTATACCTAATTTTGGGGGCGTCACAAACCTAACTACTTTGGCATCGTTTGTGGGGAGTGCTACGGCTTCAACCCATTTTGATACATAGTCAACTGTAAGCAAGATGTACTTATTAAACGATGACGGAAATGGCCCCATAAAATCAATGCCCCAGACGTCAAAAATTTCAACTTCTAAGATAGTTTGTAGCGGCATCTCATTCTTTTTTGATATTTTACCCACCCTTTAACATCTATCACAACTTTTATGAATAGGTGGGCATCCTTAAATATTGTAGGCCAATAGAACCCTGCTTGAAGAATTTTTGCTGCTGTTCTCTCGCTTCCATAGTGTCCCCCATATACAGATGCATGACACTCGTGCCATATATTCTTCACCTCGCTGTAGGGCACACACCTTCTAATCATCTTGTCAACGCACTGTTTAAATAAGTATGGCCCATCCCACATGTACCACTTGACGTTGTGTAGGAATTTCTTTTTCTGCTGTCGTGTAAGATCAGGGGGAAGGTGTTGCTCACTAGATAGTTAGTAAAATCCGCGTACCACAAAAATTCTACATTGACTCCGAACAGTTGCTCATCTAGAAATGACTCGTTGATTACACACTTGTCCTCTTCATCTTTACCCGGATTTTCCAGCCTTGATAAATGATCTGTAACTTGATTTTTTGTCCTCTTTAAATTCCTGTAGAAGGAGGATTCATCTGATAAGTCGCGGCTTAGCATCCTTCTTTGAAATTAAATATCGGATTGCCGAGTGATCCATATAAACCACAACCTTTGTCCCAATTAAATATGCCCATAATTTATCAAAGGCATATACTACTGCAAGTAACTCATTTTTTGTAGTTGTGTAGTTCAATTGGGCATCTGTAAGGGTTTTACTTGCATAGTCTATGGCGTGGAATGTCTTCTCTCGACGTTGACCCAAAACAGCCCCTACTGTATAATTGATTGTATCGCATATTAACTCAAAAGGCATATTCCAATTTGGTGCGACAATAACTGGAGCTGTAGTCAAGTTATTCTTCAGTAGCTCAAATGCTAACTTACACTCCTCATCAAATTTGAAAACTGAATCCTTCTCTAAGAGACTGCACAACGGTTTCACAATCTTAGAAAAATCCTTAATGAACCTTCGGTAGAAGCTCGCATGTCCCAAAAAACTGTGAATGCCCTTTGCTGAAGTTGGCAGTGGAAGATTCTCAATTGTTTCCAGCTTTGCCCTATCCACCTCTAATCCCTTTGCGGAGACCTTGTGCCTCAAGATTATCCCTTCTTCGACCATAAAGTGACACTTTTCCTAGTTTAGTACCAAATTTATCTCCGCGCATCGTTTTAACACCATGACTAAGTTTTCTAAACAGACATCAAAACTATCCCCAAAGACTGAAAAGTCGTCCGTGAAGACTTCCACATTTTTATCCACCATGTCTGAGAAGATGGCCATCATACACTGTTGGGAGGTAGCGGGTGCATTACACAAGCCAAAAGATATTCTCCTGAATGTGAATGTGCCATATGGGCACGTGAAAGTGGTTTTCTCTTGATCTTCAGGAGTAATGGCTATCTAATTATATCCCGAATACCCATCCAGTAAGCAGTAAAATTCGTGGCCCGCCAATCTATCCAACATCCGATCGATAAAAGGCTGAGGAAAGTGGTCATTGTGGGTTGCCTTATTCAGCTTCCTGTAGTCCATGTAAACCCTCCAACCGGTCACTGTCCTCGTCGAAATTAATTCGTTATCGTCATTCTTTACTACGGTCATTCCACCCTTTTTCGGCACACATTGAACGGGGCTGACCCAAGCACTATCTGAAACTGGGTAGATGATTCCTGCATCCAACCACTTCAGAATCTCTTTCTTTACTACTTCTTTCATGATAGGATTAAGTTGTCTCTGTTATTCCACTGTTGGCTTTGAATCCTCTTCCATGAGAATTTTATGCATGTAGAAGGATGGACTGATTCCCTTGATGTCTGTAATTGTCCATCCTATAGCTGATTTGTATTCTCTAAGCACTCTCAGCAACATATTTTCCTGTATTTCGTTAAGCGCAGAAGCAATAATAACAGGTAAAATATTAGAATTGCCTAAATATTCATACTTGAGGTGTTTAGGAAGTGGCCTAAGCTCAAGTGTAGGTGGCTCCTCCAATGAAGGTTTTATCCTTGCCGTGGCTTTCTCTTCCATGTGTAATGGCTCAAATGGTGCCTTGAATCTACTAACTCATGGTAAGGAATCCAGCATGTGCAAATAATCCACAAACTCCAGATCATCTAAATCTTCATCCCCTAGTAGTGTAGTTTCCAATGGATCATTAGCCCAACTTTTAACCATGTCTTTGTTGATTATCTGATCAATGACATCAATCCTGAAACACTCGTCTTCATCCGTAGGGAACTTCATGGCTTTGAATATGTTGAACTTCACTTACTGATCTTGGACTCTCATGGTTAATTCACCTTTTTACATATCGATAAGCGTCCTACCCATAGCAAAAAACGGCCTCCCTAGGTTGATTGGGATGTTCTTATCTTCCTCAAAATTAAGAATTATGAAGTCCGCTTGGAATATAAATTTGTCTATCTTGACCAAAATATCCTCCACTATGCCTTTTGGGTACGTGACTGACCTATCCTCTAACTTCAAAGATATATTGGTCAGTTTCGGAGCTAGTAAACCCAATTCGGTGTATACTGATAACTGCATAAGGTTCACACTTGCCCCCAAATCACATAAACATTTGTTGAACGTCATGTTCCCAATTGTACACGGAATGGTAAAACTCCCCAGATCTTTCAACTTTGTTGGTAACTTTCGGTGTAAAATTGCATTGCACTCCTCTATTAATGCCACAGTTTCGAAATCTTCCAACTTCTTTTTCCTTGACAAAATCCCATTCATAAATTTGGCATAACTAGGCATCTGCTTTAAGGCTTCTGTGAAAGGGATGTTAATCTGAAGTTTCTTAAAAACTTCTAAAAATTTAGCGAACTACTTATCTAATTTCTGTTTTTGGTCTCTCTGCTGAAACGGCGCTGGAGGATACGTAACTGGCTTATCATCTGACTTTGTCTGTTCAACTTGCTTTTTCTCACCCTGTTTCTCTTCACCCACTTTGTTTTTATCAACTTTGCCATCCATTCTAACTGAATTTTCTACAATTGTCCCATCTAACTGTTTTCCGCTTCTCAAAGTGATTACCTGACACTGTTCGTGATTTCCCTTCGAATTCCTTTCGGTGTCACTTGGTAGAGTCCCTTGCGATGTCACTTGGTAGAGTCCCTTACGGTCTATTATTCAATGAAAGAGCAAGTTATCCCATCTGATTTTCTAGATTCTTGATGACTACTGCTTGTGACTTCATAACTGCCTCGTTACTCGTTATATACTTCGACAACAACTCTTCTAAATCTGTTTTTCTCTTTTGATGCTGAGTTGTTTGTTGATGTTGATTCTAGAACCCCGGGGGATAAGATTGTCATGGAGCCTGCTGGTTTTGGTTATTGCTCCATGACAAATTGGGATGGTTTCTATTCCCCGTGTTGTAGGCATTTTGATACATATTCTGTGGCGGTATCCTGTTGTAGCTGCCCACAAACTGAACCGATGCTGGGTTGATGGCGCATTACTCTGTAAGATGTTCTCCAGCACATAACTCGCAAACAAACGCAACCTATTGTGGTTGCGCACTCGTAATGGTATCCATTTTCTTTGATAAGGTAGCAATCTGAGCTGCCAACGCGGCTACTCCATCAACCTCTAAAATCCCAGCTACCTTAGGTTGTGTCATCCTCGATGTAGGCCACTAGTAGTTATTAGCTAACATTGTCTCAACTAGCTCATACGCTTCCTCATAGCTCTTTGCCATAAATGCTCCATCCGAAGCTGCATCGATACTCGTCCTGAGATTCCCATTTAACCCGTTGTAGAATGTATTTATCTGCAGCTATTTTGGTAATCTATGATGTGGGCATTTCCTAAGCAATTCCTTGTATCTCTCTTATGCCTCATATAACGATTCCCCGTGCTGTTGTTCAAACATAGTAATCTCATTCCTTATTTTTGCAGTCTTTGCTGGTGGGAAGAATTTGGATACGAATTTTTGAGCGAGGTCTTCCCATGTAGTTATCGATCCCAGCGGTAGTGAGTGTAACTAACTCTTCACCTTATCTTGCAGAGTGAATGGGAACAAGCGAAGTCTGACTGCTTCATCTGACACCCCATTATACCTAAAAGTGTCGCATATCTCCAAAAAGCTGACCAAGTGTTCATTCGGATCATCATTTGCAAATCCCCCAAACTGTACGGAGTTCTAAATCATTTGAATAGTCTTAGGCTTGATCTCTAACGTGTTTGTAGAAATCGCTGGCCTGGTGATACTAGACTGAAGCTCAGCCACCTTAGGTGTAGCAAAATCTCTCAATGCTTTCAAGTCTTCGGCAGCCATTACTTCTTCTTTTTCAGAATTCTCAAAGTCTTCTCTCGTGTCTTTGATCCACTTACTTAGCCTTTGAAACAGTTTCTCGATGTCGTCCTCCAAAGGAAGTAAGTAAAACTGACTTGAAGAACCTGAAATAAAAAGAACAAAACAAAAAGAAAAAATGTTTAAGTAAAACTGGACTAATTAAACTGATATTGCAAAATTATTAAAATCTATACTAGTTCCCCGACAGCGGCGCCAAAAACTTATTGGGTAAAATCTATATACGCACAACACGCAAGTATACGTGATCAACAAGTAATAAAGTGATAAGTCAAGTATCGTTCCCATAAAGATTAGCAAGAAATTAACCCTCACAATTACCAATTTCCTATTAATCCAAATTTTATTAAACTATCTAATTTAAGAATTATAACTAAAGATATTAAAAATACTAAAATTACCAAACAATCAACAAACCCTAAAAACTGAATTTTCAAACAAATATTGGAGAATTAGGCTTACAACTTCACTCTAAGCATCACTCTGATTATTACACCTTATTCCAGTTTAATTCACTATCCCAGTTTATTAATCAAGAACACTCAAGTAGAACTAGCCACCTCTCGATGCACTAATACCATATTAACTTAAATCCGCAAATTAGATTGAATTAAGCTAATCACCTTAATTAACTAACTCACTATATCTCTATGTGAATTACAATCAAAGAAGGTATAAGTTCAAGTTCTCTATCCGATTACATGCGATGTTAATCATATCACTACCCTAACATTCATCAAGATTCCATTCATTCACAGAATTCAAGAGCACATGCTATATTGACTAAGTCTAGACTAGTATTTCCTCTCACGAATCCATAAAAGTCCACATAAAATTGGTGATCAGGCAATTCATAAATTCAATCACAAATCAATAAAGATAAACCGAAAGATAGCTTATTAAAATGAAAATCAAAATTACATAATCATTGTTCAACCCAAAGATCCGTTATAAGCCTACTAAAGAATTTAGTTCATCGTCAATGAAATAAAAACTGAATTAAATAAAGTAAACATCATCCTAATTACAGATATAAAACTAAAGAAGAAGAAGAATAAATCCAGAACCACCCTTCTCTATAGCCTTAATCTGCAATTGTTGTGAAAATCTCCTTCAAAGTCTTCCTCCAATGCTCTTGCTCAAGAAATCTGTCTTCAATGATCTAATTGCTTGTATATATTTCAATCTTGTGTTTGTTGTAAATTATATCACTAAGACATGTATTCTAACTCTAATTCCTCGCCAAAATGAGTTCCAATCTAAGCCAATAACTATTCCTTACGTTTGTTGAAGCACTTCAAGACAAAACATGAGACTGATCCCCGTACCCCCGCCCCGGCGGGGGTTTTGCTATGTAATGATCCCGCCTCGGCGGGCATCTAAACTGTCAAAATTCTTTTACCCCCGCCCCGGTGGGGGTTTTATACATAGAAAGCCCGCCCCGACTGGCATGTAATCTGTTAGTTGTCCATTTTGGCTCTACAGTTGCCACATTTCGCTATAATTCCGTTCTTTTAGTCCAATTGCCACTCCACCACACCTAAACACAAAATAACGCTAAACAAGTAAAAATGAAACATAAAATCAAAGAATCAACACTATTTATGCTCGAATTAGACGCTGATTTGTAGGTATAAAACCCACTTATCAAAGAGCAGGCTGAAGAACAGCAGGCGGTCGTGGAGCAAAAGGATGCAACAATTCAAGCTTGTGTTGCCCGATATGTGATGCTTGAACAGAAGCACTCTTTGGTAGAGTATAAGATAATAAAACTGGAATATGAGAATTCAAATGTCAAGGATCAGCTAAAAGAAGAAACAACTGAACGAGTGAGAATGAAGGATACATGGGTAAAATTCGCACGACACGCTGATATTGTGGAAAGAGAAGTCCGATCCAAGAAGGCTAAAATAGATTATATGTATTTCTCTTTTTGGACAGCAATTAGGAGAACCCAACATCAAGTTTTGAATTACCCTGTACATTCACTACAAAAAAAATGGGGCTTCAGCAACAACTGATTTTCGTTGCTAAATGTGCCAAATTTCGTTGCTAAAGGGTTTTGGCAACGACTTTACTATCGTTGCGTCTTTCGTTACGCAATGAGCGTTGCTAATTGTTCCGCAACGAACATATTTTTTTCGTTGCCAAAAGTAATACATTTTGCAACGAAATTTGGCTTTCGTACAGAGACATCGATCCTTTAGCAACAAAATGTATTGTTGCAGAATAATTAAAATATCGTTGCTAAAAATCCTATTTCGTTGCAAAAGCCTTCTAATTGGCAACGAAATAAACTCTTTTTTGTTGCAACGACCATGCATTTTCGTTGCAATTGACACCATTTTGCAACGATATTTTTTGTTGCAGTAAATTATGAAAATTGTTGCCTAAGCTTGCTTTCGTTGTGGAATGTAAACATTTTAGCAACGATTTTGGTTGCTGATTATATTATTTGGCAACGACATTATGCTGAATCAGTAATGAAAATGTTTGTTGCTGGTTATTTTTCAATAGCAACGAAAGTCGTCAATTAGCAACAACATTATATGTTGCCGTTTTTTATATGTGCAACGAAAGTTGATATGATTTGGAACGATAAAAAATGTTGTCTTTTATATTAGTATTAGCAACAATATCCTCTCCATTGTTATTAGGTTAATTTTTCGTTGCCAAATATAAAGTTTTTAATGCCATTAGCAACGATAATTTGTTGCTAAATGTATAAAAAAATTGTTGCTATATTAAAACTTGTTTAATGCTTTGGTAACGAATTATATTGTTGCCAAATCAAAATTTGACATTCTTTTTATGTACCTGGTTGACTCAATGTCCCCATAGCAAATAATGGCAAAAATACAAAAAACTAAAATACTATTAACTTAATAAAATCATCTACTACATAATCATTCATTATCTTTACAATTAAACATCTAAAGCTACCACAGTTCTTCAATCAAAGTATATATCTACATATATAAAGAGAGTACACTTCATAATTTCGTCCCTTGTCTTTCGTAAACATAGCACAGAAATTTGATACCCAGTATTGTAAGGCAGGTCGTAGAAGTAGTCTTCCTGCACATATTTAAAAATAATAACAAGTCAGGAAAATAAAGCAAATAGGTCACCAGAGGCACTTAGTGCCAAAATCAATACACAAAGACAATAGAGTTTCTACGTGGTACTAATGTTCACCGTATTGCTCATAAGCAGAAAAAGACAAATAGGCAATCACAATATCATTTGCTACAAATCCAAATAAAAAAAGAACCTTCAGTGCGGCTATATGATTGCTCTGTTACAAGAAAAAATTGGAATCTTAATCGGCAATTTCATGAATTAATTTCAGTAAGCATAATGGTAAACATATTTTCTATTACAAGACTTGTAGATTATTATTATATGTTGACCTCAAGTCAGAATTCAGTCACATTCAACAACCACAAGCATCACACAATCTTAAATAACAATGTTTAGATTTTTATATAGAAAGGACAACAATTATGGAAAAGTTGAGGCTATTAGTCAATGTGGAAAAACTTTTCTTGAGAAGACAAATTTTCATACAGTATAAGGCCCAAAGATGCTAGCCATAATCACAGACATCATAGATTTATTTACCAAGAATTCAACATGTTGCAGCAGACATTGGAAAGACACATTTATTGATAACTTGAGAATTTTTAAGTGGTAAGGGCAGAACTTAAGAATAGTCCCTGATGAAGAATAGTCCCTGAGGGTTGGTATGGTCACATTTTAAATGTCGACCATCTCTCATTTTGATCATGAAACCATCAGAACTGCTCTTCACCTCAACTATATTGAAAAATAGATGAAACACATAAATAGATTATATGCTATTTGGCATATACTTCATATGTTAAATCACAGAAAAATTAAAAACCACCAAAATTATAGTATATTGCTTGCAACATCCAGCTGTGAAAGTTTAAGCAAAATATTAGCAAATATATGAGGAACTTTAACTAGTGTAAAATGGAAATGAAACCGACTTCACAAAGATGAGACATCTATTTCGATGCCAAAACACAGTGACTAGGAAAAGCCAAGATATCAAAGGTCCATGATATGGGGGGCAAGGCAACCAAAATAATAACATTCTGCTGAATTTTATACATGAAATAAACCAAATCATTAATACAATTAGCTACATACATGGAAGGGAAGTTGGTCTTTTTCTTTCCTCATTTTTGAAAGTTAATGCAGTGTTTGCTTTGTTAGTGATCTGCAATCCCTGTCCAAGTCAAATAAATATACCATATGTATAACAGCTATAGTAGTTAAAAACAATACTTCAGAAAAACTTCTTTAGTATGAATGATTAGGGTATATGAAAAGAATACTTCTTTTCTAAAACGAATGACTCAATCATACCTGGCTCATGGATAAATCATGCACTGAAGGATCCCCAGTCAAGCAGTCATTTGCTAAAACAAATATATTCTCTTCTCTAGTTTGATTACACTTTTTCTTTTTCCCTTTATCGCAAAGGATGTGAAAACAAAACCGACCTTCTTTATCAGTATTTATGTCATTTAGGAGCTTCTTCTCATTGCATCTGAGCTGGATCCATTCATTTTCTAGAAAATCAAGGTGTCACTCAACAATTTATATACTCAGAGGATCACTCCAGGATATAAATTCATACAAGCAATTTCTTTTGCCCGACAAATAATATGAAGAGCATCTTCAATGCTACAGTTTTAAAGAGCTAAGCCAGCATAATGTGTTTCATTGTGTAAAGAAAAATATTACCGTAGACATGAATCTTGAAATGCCAACAAATTATATAAAAATAAATGTCTGATAGTTCAGAAAAAGGTCAAACTAATAGATTCTGAAGTTTTTAATTTTGATAGTTCTAACTACCCTCCATATATATAAGGCCCAGCTCAAATAATTTTTTGTCTTTCAGTTAGTGGAATTTCCTCAAACACCTTGAATGGGAAATATTTTATATCCATCATAATGGGGTATGTATACATAAACCACCAATCAAATAGAAATTATTTAAAACGACTGGAATTGCATAAAACTACTACCACAAAAGTCCATTAAAACCATCAATCTTGAGATACAATTCAAACGAATTCTAGCTAAACACTTCTATACATACAAAAAATATTCATAACAAAAAAGTATGTTAAACATCCTAAAGTGATTGAAACCAACCAAAATAGAACCCATTTCAGAATCTACAGAACTCCTAAAGTAAAACTATACTTTGCCGATGGCTTGGTCAGTGAGTTACCAGGTCCATGATAGTCTGGTCAAAATAAAATCAGTTATCTAAAATGACATTTTAGTAAAACTTGCAACTTAGGGGAAAAAATGCATATTCAAACAAAATATGCATACTACTTTGCTTGTGTACATGCAACACAAGCATATTAAAACAAATACATACACAATTGAAAAATTGTGTATTGGCCAATCTGCCAGAGCTGCTATTGCTAATAGCCGAGGCAAGTAAATCATACTTTAATACTTAAAAAGGTTTTACTTCACCTGCCATTTGGAAATTACAAACTAATATTACCAATAACAATCATCTAATTGAATTTAATAAAGAATTAAAATGTGGACATCAGATTTGAAGATACAAAATGATTTTCATGGTATTGATAAGCAAATATAAATAGAATTTAGTCTTTGTATACATATTATTGAGTGGATAGGGGTTTAAGAAGACTAGAACCTGGAGATTTGATTTAGAAAGTGGGCGATTATGTGATCTGGAAGAATCAATAGAGAAGAATCCATGGGGGGAAGAAGAAGGCGTATATGTAACCTAAAATAACCCCCATCGCAATTGCAATGGCGATTTGAGATCCAAGCACTGATGAGTGATGATTGACTGCTCTTCTCTTTACGACCCGCCATTCTTTTCTTCCCCCAAAATTTGAAAGTAAAGAGACTTTGTTCTCGCAGTTTCTCTAGGTTTCCCCTCGTACTAAATTGGTGTATGATCACATTAACTCTTTTTCCAGACTAAAAGTACACAACTCGAACTCCGTTCCATTTAGGGACTCTCTGTTCCAAAAAAAGAATTTGATTTTAACTTATAAAAATAATTAATATTGTAAACTCTTTAAAAAGTAATATTGTAAATAAAATTTTTATTTTAAAAACATAAGTAGATTTTAATTTTAATTTTAATTTTAAAATGTCATAAATTAGTTAATAACAAATTAAAACATAACTCTTTTATAGAACAAAAAAGTAATAATTTAACATATTTGTGATCTATTCTACAAAAAGAGTCTTAATTATTATAATTATTTTATTGTCAATTTACAATATTTTAAAATTTGAATGATTATAACTTAATATTTTAATTAATAAAACATTTAATATTATACATTATTTAAAAAGTATTATTAAGAATAAAATTTTGTTTTAAAAATTTAATTACATTATAATTTGAGTTATAGGATATCATAAATTAACTAAAAATAAATTCAAACTTAACTTTTTCTACAGAATAGATGAGTAATTTTTTTAGCATTTGTGGTCTATTCCATATAAGAGTCTTATCATTTTTTTTCATGGCCAATGTATGAAATTTTAAAGTATAAATTATTGTAAATTTGTTTACTTTGATTAAATAAATAGTTGATACCGTAAGTTACTTAAAAAGTATTACGAAAAATAAATTTGTTATTGTAAAAAATTAAATTTTTTTATATTACAATTTATATTCACCATAACTAATTCTAAAATTTTACTTAGAACAAAACAACGACGAATTTTATCTCTCGCAAAAAATATCTGAACAATAATATATAGTGAGTAATAATTCCTTCATTAATAAATTTTTTCCTCGCAAATTTTTATCATAAATTGGCGCCAAAAATCCTTCTATCACCCCAATTTTGCGAGAGAAAAAAATATAAATTGTGAAAGATTTTTCTTTCGGTAATAACCATATTGTCACTATATTTTTTTCCCTTCACTATTCCTTCGCTACATCCCTAATTTCTTGTAGTGAACATTTAATTAGTATAACACATGCATATACTTATAGAATTTATTATAGCATACAATATATTATTTTATATAGAAAATTATATACCTTTGCTATTTAAAAAATATTTTTAGTAAACTAATGTGTATATTAATATATTAACTATGATTATGTAAAAAATTAATATTTTTTACAAAAAATATTTCAATTAATAATATATCTTATTATAAAAATGGTATATTTAAAAATTATTTCCACTAGTTATTATACAAGAAAAAATTACATTTGTGATCTTTAACTTTTAATTAGAGAAATGTTCATCCTCTGGTATGATAGGTTTAAATACACAATTTTCCTACAACTCAATCTAACTAGATCGACAAATGAAAAATAATAAAGGATTATATTTAAAGGAAATCAGGTTAAATAAAACTCTAACAAGCCGTCACAAATTCCATCCAAATTAATTGACTTTTAACAAGAATATAAAAAAAATCTTCAATTATCCATGTGTACACGCCAAATAATACTTAGGGCCCATATAATTGTATGTGATTGTTAAACTAGTAAATTATATGTTACAATAATTATAATATGTCAAAAAAATTAATAAATAAATAAATAATCTCTTACTTCAGGACCAAACCTCATTTAACAAACCCAATAAATAATTTTCTCACTTCATTTATTCATTGTCTTCTTATTAAATAAGATGATCAAGTTTTTTTTAGAGTATACATGTAGACTTGTTTATCAAATTTAGTTTGTTAACTTTGTATAATTTATTTGAATCATAACTTATTTTATTAACATTAATTAATATTCTTAATTAGTTAATGCATAATTTACCAAAGATAACTAAAAGATATTCTTAGGGGTATACATTCTCATTTTAATATTCAAAAATTTGTAATTGGAACTTTTTTTAAAAAAAGAATCATAATTATTTATATAGTTTATATAGTTATGGCGGTAGTTTAGTTAACTAATAAATCAGAATAGCTCAGTGGTAGCTTAATGACCTAATAACCCATAGGTCTTAGGTTCAAAACCTAGCTTTGATATTTTTGTGCTTCATGTTATATTTTTTTGTGTATAAGATAAATTTTATTACCGTCTATATATATATACTCATCTTAAATCTCCACATTAAACTAATTATATATAAAAAAACTATGAATATTTATATAATGTAACTATGATATATATATATATATATATATATATATATATATATATATATATATATATATATATATAACAAATATTCATATAAATATTTATAAATTTATCTCTAAATATTCATATAAATATTTATAAACAAATATTTAGAGATAAATTTATAAATATTTCATCTAAAATTTATAAAATTTAGATATAAATATTTATATGAATATTTAGAGAAAAAATTATAAATATTTTTATGAATATTTATATATATATATATATATATATATATATATATATATAAATATTCATAATTACTTTATATATATTTAGTATTATTATTATTATTATTATTATTATTATTATTGTTATTATTATTATTATTGTTGTTGTTGTTATTATTATTGTTATTGTTATTATTATTATTGGTATTGTTATTGTTATTGTTATTATTATTGTTATTATTATTGTTATTGTTATTGTTATTGTTATTGTTATTGTTATTATTATTATTATTATTGTTATTGTTATTGTTATTGTTATTGTTATTGTTATTGTTATTGTTATTATTAATATTATTATTGTAAGACCCCAACTTTTATGAATAAAGATGAATTTTCTATAAATATCATTTTTGAATATTAAGGAGTAAATTTGATATAATGTTATAGTTATGGGTAATATTTATAGATTTTTTAAAATAAGCAAGTGGTTATAAAATATTCATTTTGTCGGGAAATATTCGTTTTGGTCGTGGAATATTCTTGTTGTCGAGGAATATTCGCACAGTAGCGCACGGTATTGTACAGTATTGTTGAATTATTGATTCTTCCGTAAGAAGACACTACTCAATAATTGTTACAGTAATTACTGTTCAATATTTTATTTTATTAGTTCAATAATTGCTGCGTTGATATTTTATATTATTGTTGTTTCAATAATTGTCACTGCATAGTATTTTCCACTATCAGATCAATAATTCATATAATTTGAATAATATTATTAGATAGCATTATTAGCAATGTCTAGAAAGTACTGTCAATGAGAGGTTTGGTCACCTAATTGCGCGCCGGTAAAGAGAAATCCTTATTGGAAAGCCCCCTCTTTCTTGGGAACGGCCTGGTTGTCATTATTGTGATTCTGTATTATCATTTGTGAATAATTAATTACTGATTTATATGATAAGAAAATATTTATTTCATGTGGACATAAATGATGGATAGGAAAATATTTATTTTATGTGGTTATAAATGAAGAAATTAATGTTGAGGTGTTTTATCAGTATTTTTATCGAAATGGAGGTATTAAAAATCAAATCAATGTTCTTAAAGTTTTATTGCGTGAGTTATAATTTTAATCCGACCGTTGGATCGTTGCGATTTTTGGATATGTTATGCATATATAAGTTGAGTATATGTCCACAAATTTTGAACCGTTAAAAATTAACGCAAGATTTGTTATGAATTTTAAAAGGTGTTAAAAATCATCCGTTTGTGGATTTCGGATATTTTTTGTCTGGAATTTAGAAAAACTTAAAGTTACAAAGTTGTAGAGAATTCGATTTCCTGTGGAATGGGCATAAAATTCGTATTTTTCTGATAAAAGGGCTATTTATTATGAATTACTGAAGTTTCGGAAAATAAAATATTTTTATTAAAATTGGGTGGGACCCACTTTTGTTTTTCAAACTTGTTGGCTGAAGTTTTTGTTCCAAGTTGGCTGCTCATTTGGTGGGTAGACGTTAGATTTGAAAAAAAAATTATTTTATTATTTTAGTCTCCTATGGCGTTCTAGTATTTTCCTATAAATAGGCGCTTAAGTTAGAATTGAAAATCACATCAGAATCAGAGAATTCTTCTTCTATAATCTTGAGCGTATTTCTTTAGAGTTTTAGAAAGTTTTGAGCGTAGAAAACAGTGAAAGTTTTGTTCAAGAATATCCCCGCTATACTAGTCGAAATACTCTTCTTTTCAAGGTAAAGGATGTTATTTTTCAATATTCGCTTGAAATAATATTTTTTTCCATACTCTGTAGTATGTAATTAATATTATTTTATTTCAGATTCTGAATTATATACTCGTTTTATTAAAATTTTGGCTTATATATTCCATGAAATTAGTAGAATATCTTTGATATTTGCGCTTCATCCAGTATCTTTTCATGAAAATATTATTCTGAGCATTCTTGATAAGTTTTAACTTTTTCATGTCGAGTTACTATTCATAGGTACTATTCACTCGATTACTATTTACCCAGGGTACTATTCATGATAAAAATTAATTTCTTTTCGGTCCTAATCATTTTTGATATAATATTATTCTTGAATTTTACTCCACAAAGAAGTATCATGTTGACAATTTGTACATTATTGAATTCTGAATAAATTAAATTATAAATCTTTAAAATTTATCATTGAACTTGTTTTATTGAATTCTTATATCGTTGTCATCATCTTCATGTGTATATTATGTTGAAAGTCATCTGTGGCATGTAGTGCATAGATGGACTTGGTATGATTATGACCAGGAATTATTTGGTATAATCATGACCGTAATGTTACAAATATTGTGGTAAAAGTCCTCATTGGCCCGTCGTGTATTGGTGGACAGTTGTTCGCATGATCATGACCATTGATGAATACACGAATATCATTGGCCCGTAGTACATAGATAATTTATGGTCGTGATACTAATGAATATCCTTGGCCGCAGTGCAAGGATGATGTTGATTATTTATTAAGCTGAGTCTCAACGATAAAAGTGATGAAAAACCTTTTAAATCATAGAAGATAATACATTTTATTCTCTACTTGACTCTTCTAATGGATTGCTTGTTCCGCTGTAGTTAAACTTGATGTTTGCTATATTTTATCAATTTAACACTGTTGAAGGCTAACGATAAATTATTCTGCATTATCTTAGTCATAATATTTCTTACTGGGCTAGTTGAGCTCACCCTTTTACTTCCATTGTTATCTTCAGGAAATGAGAATGTAGCAGGGACTAGTCGGGAAACGGAGTGACGGTCCAGATGATAGCATTAGTAGTCCTCACTATTCTATGAAATAGTGTGATAATAAATGTATTGAGAACTTATTTTGAGTTTTAATATTGTCTAGAAGACAATATTTGTATTGAAACTCACAACTCGTGTTGTATATTTAAGTTTGTATTTGTATTCTGTACCATGTTTTTTGGTGACTCAGAATGGGTGATGTATACCTATTTTAGGGGCGTCACAATTATTATTATTATTATTATTATTATTATTATTATTATTATTATTATTATTATTATTATTATTATTATTATTATTATTATTATTATTATTATTATTATTATTATTGTTATTATTATTATTGTTATTATTATTATTATTATTATTATTATTATTATTATTGTGACAAACGAGATTTTGTAATTTAATTTTAATATTTATTGAATTAAATAAAAATTTTTGATGATTTAATTATTATATTAAATAATTAATTGATGCAATTGTGATAGATTAATTTAATTATATGTGTTATATTTATTAAATTAATGTGGAGAATTTTATTATTCAAAGTATGTAATTATGTGAGTTTATTAAATTAAAAGAAATATTTAATAAGCCTAATATTATTTTATAATTAATGAGAAAGTTAATTATATGACTATGTGAATTAATGAGAAATTATTATATTTTATTCAAATTAAATTAAATAATATATTTGAGTTATTGTATAAATGAGTGTGACATTATTAAACTATGGTATAAAGGATTTATTAAATTAAATGGTTTTGAGCAATTTAAGGCTTGCTAAACGAGGCCTTAGTGGATGTTGTGAGTAGTTAACCATTACTGGGTAACTGACCACCACTCTGCGCTCATTTTCTTTTTATAAAAATCGTATACGTCTTCTTTATTTTTTTCTAAGTTTAGAACAAAGCTATCACAGAGAGAAATTGTAAAGTTGAGAGAATTTGTGAGTGTGTGATTGATCTAGTAACTGAGAAAGGATCATCAAGGCTCTCCTAATCTACACTAATACTCTGGGTAATTCCTTTAACCCAATTTCTATTTTTACATTGTTTAAGTTTTTAAGAAAATGGCTTTATGTTCTTTAAAATCTCTGTAATGGGGAAAGGAGTAAAATAATAATAATTATGTGTTAATATGTTAAGTATAACATGTTATATATATATATATATATATATATATATATATATATATATATATATATATATATATATATATTGTATAAACCATAGCATCAATTTCATAAAATACGTCGTATATTGTTGCTACAAAATTACAGAGTATAAAATATGACCATATGGCCTTACGTACGAAATTTGATACGTCTATCATAGGTTATATCATAAATTTATGCTTGTAAAGGATTATGTATATTAAAACGAAGAGACCAAACTTTAAATGAAAGGATTCAGTGTTATAACGAACTCGTAGTGTTGATTTTCATGTTTTGTATTCAAAACTTTCAAAACCAACAGGAACAGTAAATTACATGTGTTGATTCTGCAAAATATGTGTTTTAACATGTTAAAATCATGCTAAAAGGGTTGAGTAGTAAGTATATGTGTATTACAATGTTTGGTTATGCTTAATTTCATGTATTGATTTAAGAAATTGGTAGAAATTGGCATGTTTTGCAATTTTCGCGAACTGCAGCTTCTGAGTCTGGTTCGCCGCGCCGCAGCGCCGGCTGCAGGCATAAGAACCTCGCTGAGCGGGAGCCACGCCGCAGCGCCAGTAACCTGGCAGCAGCGCGGGTCGCGCCGAAAGCAAGCACAACAGTGGCGCCGCAGCGCCACTCTCCAGAATGTTCAGAAACGAAAATTTTAAAGTGTTCAAGTACATGAATGTGTTAGTAACCTAATCTAATGAACATAAAAATATGTTAGAAGTATAATGAGATGTTAAAATAGTTTCTTAGCATGTCAATAACGCATTTAAGCGTGTATTGAATGATTGAACGCATTGTTAGCTTATTGTTCGTGTAGTGTAATATTATGTGACAATAATTGTGATAATTGACTAAGTATAGTCATAATCCGAGTTAGACAAAAGAATGAACTTATGATGACTAGTTACATAATAATTAACTGGAGTTGTGAATGGAAATGATATGTAGGATCAATTCAAGGAACGCGTATAATTAACGTGTAATCTATGCACGAGGCAAGTTTCCTAACCTTACTTGTTATCATTATTCAAGTTTATAAATTTCGTCGAGTAAATTCTCATTATTATTAATCAAGTTCAATTTGTTATATTAAAGATTATTTATCTTTTCAAGTATGATTCTGTTATACAATAATTATTCTATTGTATACCTCTTGAGATTGTTATTCAATTTAAATATCATTTATTGTTGAACCTTGTTAGACTAGCGAATCCTTATTGATTCAACTAGTCCATAGTTGATGAACGTTCTAAATTTCAGAACCCTTATTGATTTATCCAAACCAAACTTCCTTTGGTGCGGACTCTAATGTCAAACTGAGATGAACAACCCTGTATAGGGATTACTTATGCGTTAGTGTTAAGATATTGTGCACAGTATGTAACGACCCCAAAACAGGTCCATTCCATCCAACCCATTCTGAGTCGTCAAATACATGGTACAGAAAATAACTACAACTTCATTACAACAATTGTTGTGCAAAATACAACAACACATATGTTGTGAGTTTGGATACAAATATATACCAAATGTGACATTGGGCACCATCATGTATCAGCACCTCACAAAGGTACCTTACATAAAGGTACAGTCAAAAACTGTTTTAGAATCTAGAATCTTTGGGAAGTGCTCAAGGAAACCTTCGTACATGGGAGGCCATGCTTCTAGGTTATGATAGATATCATATGGCCACAGAATTATCCTTGGTTGACCCAATAGACCCCAAAGAAAAATGAGAAGGTTACTATCATATTCTTCCCAATGGTGAGTCTTCTCTTGACTTATCATTATCTCCACTGTCTCTAAATGAGAATTATACTTCAAACAAACACCAAGATTATATAGGTAGTGCTCGTAAATATACTCAGCAAGTGGATGAGCACAATCCTGTCTTATGATGACACGAGGTTATATGTCATTAGACATCTTGTATGATAGTGGCAAAACACCCTTCCAACGTTGGGTTCGCTTCACCCTAGATGATTCACCAAATATAACTGCTAAATGATGACCACCGTTCTATTCCCCTATTACCCCCGCTCGACCCAGCTACACTCTTATTACCTGAAAAGAATTGTAAAACAAAAGGGTGAGCACAACTAGCCTAGTAAAGAATATCATGACTAAATATAATTAAATTATCAATAGTCTTCATCAGTAATAAATCAGAGATTTAGAACATATGGTAGATGATAAAAATTTCAACCATAGTTGCAGCGGAACGAGCAATCCATTAGAAGAGTCAAATAGACCATAAAGTCTATTATCTTCTCCATGTTAAAAATCCACCAACAATATTTTATCCCTGTAACATTAATCAACAGTTCCTTTCCACAATTATATGAATAACTCATAATCATAATTATAATTCTAAATTCCTCTTCACATTCAGGACGAAGATAATTTTCATCACATGTCTTTACCTGAAATATCAAAGATCATGGTTATACCAAATCACAGTTCCTGCTCATAATTATGCTAATAAATACATCTTCGCACTCATCAACAATTCATCTTTGCACTACAGGCCAAAGATATTCATCAACAGTTCATCTTTGCACTACAGGCCAAAGATATTCATCAATAATTCATCTTTACACTACATGCCAAAGATATTCATCAATATTTCATCTTTGCACTACAGGCCAAAGATATTAATATCTCAAAGAAATATATAATCATTTCAGAATTTATATAAACAATAATTATAACCATGTTGATCAATTCACCTTTGCACTTAAGCTAAAGATATTCACTTATAAATTCAATGGTCATGATCATACCAATCAACGATTCAACTTTACACTACTGGCCAAAGATAACCCATAGTCATGATCATACCAAAAATCTACTCATCTTTACACTCAAGTCAAAGAGAAATATCATCATTAGGGTTATAAAAATGTTATATATAATAATAAAAATAATATGATTAACATCTAGTTTTAATCTCAAGAGTAGTATTCGTAAATCAACTATAATTTGGTTAGAAAAAGAAACCAATTTTTTTTCGTGAATAGTAACTCGTGAATAGTAACTCATGAATAGTAACTCGTGAATAGTAACTCATAAATACTAAACCCGACACAAAAAGGTAGAAATTCCACAATAAAATCCATACCAGTATTTCGGTATAATGATATTGAAATAATAATATTTCTTAAGCTTATAAACAATTTATTTAAATTGTTTACAATTTACTAAATAATGCATTTAATCATTCTAAAATACCAAACTCATAAGATTTTATCACCAATAATCAAAACCCTCATCAAAAATCTGCATATACCTCATATAGGATTCTCAAGTCATAAAATCCTATTTTCCAATTTTTTTACTTCACAAAACATATTTAATTCATTTACTCATAACTAGACCATTTTCATGAAAAATACCAAATCAGTTCTAAAAATATTTCTTTTCTGGGATTTAGCATAATATAGTCCCATAGTGAACATATAGTTTTCTCAGAATTTTTAAAACTCATTTACTATTTTTCATATGGCCAAAACAGCCGAATATTTAGACATTTATCATAAATAATACTTTTATCTAAAAATTCTGAAATTCACAGAGTATACTCCTATCATATACATGTACTCCCAATAAAAATTTCATCAATTTTGGAGTTAACCACAAGAAGTTATAAGCGGTTACTTATAAAATAGTCTTTTCTTATAAAATTCATAACTCTTAATCTATACATCCAAAAATCACCATTTTTGGACACAATCAAAAAAACTCATCAAAATATCATTTCAAATTTTTCCAGAATTTTCTAAAGTTCAGAAAAATTACGAAACTGAAAATCATAACAACCCTTAAAATCCCTTACTGTCCCTTACAATCCCTTACTATCCCTTACCTCAAAAGAGCAGTACTTCTGACTGGATATCGGATATGACGCTGAAAGAAACTTGCACTGATGAATAGCAACTCACCAAGTATCTAAAAACTCACAAAATATGCTCAATAATCTAGAGAGAGAAAGAGAGAAAGCTTATGTTTCTGGTGTGATTTTCAATTCTAACTTAGCCCTCTATTTATAGAAAAATTTTAGTAGGCTTGACCTGCAACCTGATGGCTTTACCTGTTACTATTCCCACCCACCACATTTGAAATATAATTTAGCACATTTCTTCACCAATCACAAGTGGGGCCCACCAATTCTAGAATTTTCTACCAAAATGATTAACTCCGAAAATTCAATAATTTCTGAACCAGTCATCTCGTAAAATTCATAACAAATCATACGTTCATTTTTAACGGTTCAAAATTTGTGGACATATACTCAACTTATATATGTATAACATATCCAAATATTACCACGATCCAACGGTCGGATTAAAAATTATAACCCCCGCAAAATATCTTAGAAACCCTAATTTTATTTTTAATACCTCCATTCCGACAAAAATACTGATAAAACACCTCAACATTAACTCCTTCATTTTTAACCACAAAAATATATCCCTCATTTATATTCACATAAAATAAATATTTCCTTATCATATAAATCAATAATTAATTATTCACAAATAATATTACAGAATCACAATTATGACAACCAGGCCGTTCCCAGGAAAGAGGGGGCTTTCCAATAAAGATTTCTCCTTACTGGCGCGCAATTAGATGACCAAACCTCTCCTTAGACAGAACTTTCTAGACATTGCCAATAATGTTATCTAATAATATTATTCAAATAATATGAATTATTGATCTGATAATGGAAAATACTGTGTAGTGACAATTATTGAACAACAATAATATAAAATTTCAACGTAGCAATTATTGAATCAATAAAATAAAATATTGAACAGTAATTACTGTAACAATTATTGAGTAGTGCCTTCTTACGTAAGAATCAATAATTTCAAAAATACTGTGCAATACCGTGTGCTACTGTGCAATAACGCGTATTACTGTATTTTTAACCACCGGGTATTCCAACAGTGTTAACGATAACAACTACGCCGTTATTTGTAAAAACTCAAATTTGTCGTTTTCTTCAGCCGACAGTTATTTTGTTATGGGGCCCACAAATAGCTGCGCCGTCGTACGAATATTCTCCGACAGAAAGAATATTCCACGACCAAACGAATATTCCTCGACAACAATGATTATTTTATAACCACTTGCTTATTTTGAAAAAAAAATCATATATCACCTTTAACTTTAACTTTTTATCAATTTAACCAGTTACTGAATCGTAATTATAAGAAAAATTGAATACTTTTATTTCATAAAATTCGGGGTCTTACACAGTATGGTACTAAGGGCTGACCCCCCTAAGTACGAGAAGAAGAGTCCATAGTCTTATGACTGTTAAAGGTTTCAAGTATAACCCTTGATACCTAGGACATAGTTCAAGGTCTTATGACCCTCAGAATTCTTTTGATTCTTGTTATTCATTCTTGATTCAAAAGTTGAGTTTTATTTCAGAAGTCTTTAATTCACTCGCATGTTATTATATTGTTATTTCATTGTTATACTTGTGGGCAATCGTGCTCACTCTTGCCTAATAATAACATTGCAGTTAAGAACGAAAGATCCGACGAGCCTTCTTCTAGCAAGGGCAAGGGAAAGATTAACAAGTGATGAAGACTTGTTGTTTTATGTGATGTTGAACTTATGTGTTAAGACTTATGTTGATATTGTGTAAGACTATAAATTGTTTATGTTTCCGCAGTTAAGATTTAAGGTTAGTATGACCTGGGATTGATGTATTTATTTCTAATGATGTAACTCCTTAAGGAGATGATTTATTTCTATCTATTTATGTTTTAATTATTATGGGTAGATAGACATATGATATTGAGTAGTGAACACCAAATCATGTGGAAATTGAAGTACCGAATTTAGGGGTGTCACAGATTGGTATCAAAGCTGTAGGTTATGAACCTTAGGCGGGGGAACAACCTTAGGTAGTAGCCTTATAGGAAGAACATAGTGATAGAAAACTCTTATCGAGTTCTAAGAAATGAATTTCTTAATTCATTGAAGATAATAAAAGACGTTATGTGCTTATGTGCTAAATTAAGTGCTCATTAGTACGACTTAGTAACTAAAACATTGAAACTGTGTTGTTAGGATGTCGGATGTTGGAGGAGCTAGTCGAGCTGGGGAGGAGGAACCCCGAGTAGCTACAGAGGAGGAACCCCGAGACATTCATGTCGTCAGGGAGTAGTTAGTACAGAGAGAGCCATCTCTGTTGATCATTGTTGTTGGTCAGGAGTATGAGCCTGAGATTGATCTAGAGGAGGATCCTGAGGAGGAAGAGGAAGAAGAGGAGTTCCCACCGAACTCCATCGATGTTAAGATGTATGATGAGCTATATGACCGTAACATAGAGTTAGGTGATACTGTCCAGGATCTGACTGAGCGGGCGATTATTGAGGAGATTACCATCAAGCAGAAAGATAGGGAAGTTGTGACTCTCCACACAAGACTAGGAAATGTAGAATGGGATTTGGTCCACGAGAAGGGTCAAACCAAGGAAAAGTCCGAAGAGATAGAGAAGTTGAAGAAGGAACTGAAGGAAAGCTCAGAAAGGCTGATCATAGCAGAGGAGGGTTGGGTAAGAGAATCACGTCGTGCTGATCTTGCAGAAGATGATTGTCGAGCGAAGAAGGCTAAGCTTGGGGATACGTACTCTACACTCAATAGTGCAATGGATGAGGCTCAGGATAGAGTTTTGAGGTACCAAATCCAATTCGAAGGACTACCATCATACATGCTGGATCGCAGGACGATGTCTCACATCATGGAAGAAGAACGTAGCAAGGCTATTCAGCGCCTTAACAGACAGTGATAGGATTTGTTTAATTATGTGAAAACTTATCTAGTATTTAAATGTAAATTTCGATGTGTTTATAAACAAAGGAATATTTTCATATTTTAAATCTTGTAGATTCTTTATCTCGGGATAGTTGATTGTAATAGCAGTGATGCTATCGTTTGATGTTAAAACTTTCAATTTGAATAAATATATCAAGTTGTTTGAGATAATGTGTTAAGTGATTATGTTAGATTGTTGAGTTAAGCCTTAACTATTTCGAGAATTTAATAAAGATCTAATAAGCATATATTTTAACAGAAATATGCCGCCTAGAAGAAGATAAAACCGTCAACCGACTCAGGAAGAATCAACGAATAACAACAGCAACGCCAATGCTAACCTTGTTCAGCAATTGGTAAACTTACTAGTTGGAGCGATGAATAATCAACCTCAAGCTCCACCGAATACGACGTTTAAGGATTTCAAGGTGGTGGGACCGCCAGAGTTTAAAGGCTCCATGAACCCAATAGAAGCTCAGACTTGGGTTATGGAGATGGAAAAGGTTTTCGATGTCGCTAGAGTCAGAGAAGACCAGAAGACCGCTTTTGCAACATTAATGCTAAAATTCAAAGCAAGTTATTGGTGGCAAGCAAATAAGGTCCGTGGAGGTGAAGGTGTGATTACGTGGGAAAGGTTCAAGGAGATGTTTTTTGAGATGTATTTCCCGACCAGCTCGAAGAATCAAATGGAGGTTCAGTTTCTAGAGTTGAAGTAGGGGAATATGTCCGTACCCGATTATGCAGCTAGATTCAATGAGTTGGCAAGGTTTGCCACATATCAAGTGCACACGGATGAGCGAAAAGCAAGAAGGTTTGAACAAGGTCTGAAGCCGTGGTTGTATAGTAAGGTGTCGATGTTTCAATTGAAAACGTTCGTTGGGGTACTGGAGAAAGCCATACTCGCTTAAGGTGGAAGCGATGCGGTAACCAAATATAATCAAGATCAGAAGAAGAAGAAGAGTGGAAGTGAAGGAATTAACAAAGCTAGCGGAAGTAACACGGGAGGCAGTAATCATCAGAAGAGAAAATGGTCTGACAACTCATCAACTGGAAATCAGCACGGAGGTCAGAAGAAAAGAATTGAAGCGTGCCCAACCTGCGGGAAAGCTCATTTGGGAGTGTGTATGAAGGGTAAATGAGTGTTCTACAATTGTGGTCAGGAAGGCCACATAGCACCTAACTATCCTAACCCAAAGAAGGGTGCCTGCTTCACTTGTGGTTAAAAGGATCATTTGGCAAGAGACTGTCTTAAGAAGGGATCTGGAGGGGCAGGATCAGGAGAAAACCGGGGAAATAACGGTGGAAGCGCTCTAACCATCACAGGACCAACCGCAACTAACCAACCGACCGCCAGGACATTCAACATGACGGTATAGGATGCAATTCAGTCTCTTGATGTGGTGTCAGGTATCATTCCGATCAATAAAGTTAATGCTTATGTATTATTTGATTTGGGTGCTACTTGTTCATTTATATCCGATGACTTTGCTAAGAACTTAGAATTGCCTAAGGATGAGTTAGAACACCCCTTGAATATAAAAATTGTAAATAGAGAAATAATCCCTGTTAAGTATGTACATAAGAAATGTAGAGTGGATATTAAGGGTGATATCATGAACGTAGATCTTATCCCTATTCGACTTGGGGAATTTGACGTTATCTTGGGAATGGACTAGTTATTTAATTACGGGGATGTAATTGATTGTCAGAAGAAGCGTATTAACCTTATGACTCTGTCAAAGGTTGTGTTTTATGGTAGCAAGTCGCCTAGACAAGCGAGTTGTCTGACGATGATGTAGGCCAGGAAGTTGCTAAGATAAGGCTGTGTAGGATATTTAGCTTATATAGTCGACAGTCGTAAAGAGAATTCGAAAGTAGAGGAGATAACGGTAGTGAGAGACTTCGCCGACGTATTTCTAGACGATTTACCAGGACTTCCGCCAGATAGAGAGGTTGATTTCGTGATCGATTTGGCGCCAGGAACTGCTCCAATATCGAAGGCACCATACCAAATGGCACCAGTAGAAATGAAAGAATTTATGGTACAACTACAAGAATTACTGGACAAGAAGTATATTCAACCGAGCGTATCGCCGTGGGGAGCGCCGGTGTTGCTTGTGAAAAAGAAGGACGGAACGATTCGGCTCTGCATTGATTACAGAGAACTGAATAAGGTTACGATTAAGAATAGATATCCATTACTGAGGATCTATAATCTGTTTGATCAATTGAAGGGAGCGAAATACTTTTCCAAGATAGATTTGAGGAGTGGTTATCATCAACTGAAGGTGAGACCAGAGGATGTACCGAAGACAGCGTTCAGAACACGATATGGTCACTACAAATTTTTGTAATGTCGTTTGCTCTAACGAATGCTCCTGCAACATTTATGGGACTAATGAATGGTGTGTTCAAGCCGTTTTGGGACAAGTTCGTAGTGGTATTTATAGATGATATTTTGGTATATTCGAAAACCAAGGAAGAACATGAAGAGCATTTGAGATTAACGTTGGAAGTGTGACAACGCGAGAATTTGGAAAATTTTTAAAATTTTAATTAATTGATTTAAGGTTCAAAATTAGAACCTAGATAGAAAATAAGTATATGCGTTTGACATTTTTGAGATGGAATTTTGAGTATTTCAAAATTCTGTGAAGGATTTAGGTGAATTATCTAGGATTAAGTGTATACGTGAATATGTTCTGTGAATATGGTCATTTATGTGTTCAAAATGTGGTTAAGGGTCAAGGATTGACCAGAAAAATTATATCTGTGTCAACCCTAATCCTATATTAAGAACGTTAACATTCGGTTAGAAAATTCTTACGAATTATAAGAAAACCCAAGAAACCGGTTCTGGAAACCCTATCTTCAGTTTCGGGAATCTAAAACCCTAATTCGGGAATTTAAAACCCTAAATTGTGAACTTAATGGCGTAAGTGCAAATAATTATAAGATTAATTAGGGTTAATCTTAACTAAGTGGTTAGAAAACCCTAATTTCAAAATTTGAAACCCTAATTTCTGGTTTAGGAACCCTAACTTATAATTAGGGAAAAACCTAAGTGTTAACTTAATAATTGTAATGATAATTAGGAAACCCTAATCCTAATTTTCAAGTTAATTAATTAGAAAACCCTAATTTAATTAGGAAATCTAATTACTAATTTAGAAAAATAATTTTTCTATTTAAAACCCTAATTCGTGGGTTGTAAACCCTAATAACCGATTTTGACCGTAATTGCTAAATTAGCAATTTTAATTAGGAAATACTAATCCTAATTAGCAAGATTTAAATTATGATTAAGAAATTTTAATATATTTAGTAAATCCTAATTATAATTTAGAAATATTAAATTTCTATTTTAAAAACCTAAATGGGAAATTTTAGAAAATCAAATTGCCAAAACCTAAGTGTTTAAACCCTAAATCCTAAGGGTTCCAAATCCTAAACCCTAAGGGTTTGGGCAAAAGACCATGTTGCCATTAAAATCATAAATCAAGTGACTAAAATGCCCTTTTGTGCATTATTATTATGTTGCTTGTAGATCTAAGCCTAAGGTGAGTTGTTCACCAAACCCTAGCCCTAGCTTATGACTTATAGCTCATATCTCAGCAGCAAATAAGCCAACATACATTATATACAACAAATTATATAGATTAGAGAGAGAGAAAAGGCCACTTGACTTTTCATTTTCTCCAAACCCATCCTCTCTCATAGATTTCGGGAGTTAGAGTGAGAAAGAGAGAGAATGAAATCTAAGTACACTTCATAGCTTGCCAAGAACATAAATCAAAAGTCAGAATCAAGATCAAGCATTAGAAAGATATAAGAACCCTAATTTTTTGAAATCTGATTAGTTGATGTTAATTGTTGTTGTTGTTTGGTTAAAGATGTGTTATAAGGTGTCATTTATAAATCTGAGTTGTTGGATCATGGATCCATAAGATCTAGATGCTCGAATCTAAAGATTTCAAATATCTGGAAATGTTGGAAATGATGGCCTGACAGCCATATGTCAGGGCCTCTAGATCCGTGTGTGTTAACCGTTTAGGGTGTTTTATGTTTTAGATATGTTCTATGACATGAGGACTGTGATCTGGAACTGGAAACAGGGCCAAATAATGTATATATTGCATGATATGATCGGTCAAAGTGCGTTGACCGAGAACGAAAAGTTGAATCTGGGCAACCCAGAATTTTCCAGGTGGTCTGACAAGATTTTTGAAGTCCTTGATCTTGCTGTATGTTTATGTTTTGGTCAAGTTATTGTTTTATTGTTGTAGCCTGACATTAAGACTACTTGATTAAGTCTTTATTTCACTCAGATCATTAACAGAATCAAAGATAATTAGGGTCAAACAAGCGTTGACCGACTGCTCTTGACAAAATCTGGAAAACCCAAAAATCGTGAAGAACAGCTCCTGACACTACTTTGACCGACCTTGATCTCTCTCCTGTGGTGTTGTTAGACTGAAATAACGATATGTAGGTGTTCACTTACATATGTACTACAGGTTTGATGCAATAGAACATAAAACAAATGACCAGAACCATAAGATTTGTGAGCCACAAAGTGCACTACAAGAAAAAGCTTTATCAGCGACTGCCTATCAGCGACCGCATACAGTCGCAGATAACCATCAGCGACCGCATGCGGTCGCTGAAAGGCGTCGCACAAACTCTGGTCGCTGAGATGCACATCAGCGACCACTATTAGTGACCGACATATCAGCGACCGCTATGAGCGACCGGAATGACAAATACGGTCGCTAAGCTGAGTCAGCATGGTCCAGGGCCAAAGCTGACGTGTTCCACGTGTCAGCGACCGGATGCGGTCGCTGTAGTCCACAAATAGTTATCCGTCGCTATTGCCTATCAACGACCGCATGCGGTCGCTGATACGGAAAAATAAAAAAACAGAATCTTGTTGTTTTGCAGAAATCCCAAAAACATGTACCTATTTTGTACATGTTTTATCCCAACACACATACCCAACAACAACATACACAACAATATAAACATCCATCGTCCACCAACACATACACCAAACTAGTATATAAACCATTCAAAACCAATATGATTTTGAATAAATATAATAACATTTCAAAACTTGTTTAAGTAACATACAAACATCCTAAGAATGAATATACAAGTACAAACTTATACTATAACTATAAAACTAATCTAAAGCAGGTACGTCAAGCATCACCGCGTCCTTGATCACCCTATAATTAACAAAATAATAAAACAAGTTACAAATATATACTAATTATGTTAATATTGGTATATTACGACAATATATAATAAATTGATTTTATACCTCGTCGCCATCCCCGTGTTGTGATGCTTCTGCTGCCGCTACTGCTTCAGCTAACTCCTCAGCACTCAGAGCCCCCAGATGTTCGCCCAGTATCTTCAGAAGATCCCGATCTTGACATATATCTCTCACACAGTCAGCCGGAGTATGAACAGCTGGATGGCTCGATGACTGTGTAGACTGGGTAGAAGAGCAGCCTGAGCCACTGAAGGATGGGCGTCGTCGTTGTCCTTGACCTTTAATGTAGTTCTTCTTCACAACAGACGCCCTCTCCCACAACTCTTGATCGATAGACGGACGTGGAGTGCCTTCAGGATAGCGCTCATTCAATAAACGTTTATAAGTGTCCTATCATCATGTTAACAATTAAATAGTTAAAAATAAATTAATTCTGTAAGCATTAATTAAAGATCAAGTTTTTAAAATTTATTACCGCTATCTGGATAGCCTCATGCAGACCATCACGGGTGGCCACGTACACATCCAGCCAATGGATAGGCTGACCTTGAGACTGAGACTCCAATACAAAAATAACACAATATTACTAAGTAAAAATGGGATATATTTTCTACAATTCATGATTGAAAACATATTAAAACTTGTAAATACGTACCCTGGCAGTGATATGCTGCAACTGTGAAATACTGCCGCCCTTGTATGTTCCTTTAGCCTTTTTGCCATCGGATACACCCGAGGCTCTGTTGGTGGCGGCAATCTTTTGTCTTTTCACCCAGCTCTCAGCTCTCCATTGGGCACACATCTCAGCCCATATGGACTGGGTGCACCACCAGGGGCTATGCTCGTGCATATAATCCTCTCCCTGGCCTGGATGGTTGATCTCGACATTGTGAATGGCTTTTTGTCATTCTTTATTCAAGTTGTCCTTGGTGCGGACCGCGCACTTCTGCCAAAATAATGTCTGAATCACCGAAGCATGCACGTCCTCCCATCTATACCTTTTCTGCAAATAAAACAACAATAATAACATTACTAAATAATTATCCTTTGAGTATTATATTAATATTATCTATTATAATTAAAAAAAACATACCTGAAATTCTGCCCAAACAGCATCCTTGTGGGCGATAGGTGTGCTCGCCCACGTAATCACAGCTGTAGGCCAATTCTGTAAACACAGATGTGATATGCACTTGACGATTTTATTATCTGAAAAATCACTATAATGTACAACATCAATTAGCAATATTAAAGCAATTTACATCTAAGTTATAATACTTATGAACAATTTTCAAACTTATACTTATATAATACTTAAAAAAAATTCGCCAGAGTCTCTCCTACAATATGGATTAGCCACATGCACGACGGCATGCATATATGGATATTTCTAGGCACCCAAGACACAAACCAATATAATATCAATCAAAACATTACCAATATACAATAAATGGAATCTTAAATGCTTATATAAAATTGATATATGCGGGACGTACGTGCTATTAGGAGGAGGGCGAATCTAAATAAGAATTCGATCATCCGGATTAGTAGGGGCCTTGGGCACATGATTAGGCCCCCTACCCAAGCCGCGCTTTTTCTGCGCTGCTTCAGAAGCCATCTGTATATTACATTATTCAAGATGTTTTGCAGAGTCGTATTTGATTACATGTGTATATGACAATTAACATGACAGTGATATAAATATGTATATATATGAATATAAAATGACAATAAACAAAAATTGCATTTAAACAGTTTAGTACATAAACATGATAGTGATTTAAACATGCATATATATATATATATATATATATATATATATATATATATATATATATATATGAATATAAAATGACAGTCCATTAAAAAATCTCATATGAAGTGAACCTCCAAACAAATATACATTCACTTTTTAAACAAAACTAATATAAGAATAACAACGTAGAACCTCTTCTACAAAAGTACATCAGAAGAACAATAACAATGGTAATGTATCATAAATTGATGACGTGCTTTAATTACAACAATATCTGCTTTAATTGATTCCCTCATTTGTTTTAAGTACCAATGTCTGATTCAGAATCATCTTGTATACGTGTTGCAGATTCATAACCATCATCTGCTTCAGATTCAGTGTCAGATTCAGTCAATAACTCTTCCTCCTCAGTATCAAAGTCATCTGACACAAGTATTGACTCAGGATCTAATTCATGTGGTTCATCTCCACCATCTAACTGGATTACTTCATTTTCGTCCTCCACATTTATTATAGTTTGACTATGAAGCATCTGCTCTTGGTAAATCTCCCCATCAACTAATTCTACACGACTACGCGCGGGAGTATGAATTACAACTTGCCAATCTGTAGGCGGTCTATCCCTTTTCCTAACAGGAGTAGGAGTGTAGTATACTTGTACTGTTTGAGTTGGTAAAACAAACGGTTCAATGGAGTACGCAGACCTATGGAGGTCAATATCGACAATTCCATGTCTGTCAACACGTATCCCTTTTTCTGAATCAAACCAACGACACTTGAACAAGTGAATATGACCCCATACGTGCCCTTGTACGACAGCTCTACGATTTCCTCCAACTCCCCATAAAAGGCACGACCAAGCTCATTGTAACAATCACCTTGGACACACACTCCAGAGTTCGTTGTTCTTTTATCGCGCCCATATGTTATACAACTTTTGAGTATCTTGGAGATTCATTCATATCAACTAGTGTGTTAAGGCGCCTTACATGTTTTAAGATTATGCCCGTCATGGTCCCTTTCTATAATTTTCTATGTTTTGGGATAGTCACAACTTGGTTAAGCAATTTATAGCTCATATAACATTTTGTAGCTTTATTCTTATATACATAAGTGTTAAATACCCTTGTTAAAAAGATAAATAGTCTCTTTATTGGCCATGTGTGTCTAGTTACCTTCTCTGCTGCACTAACAGTTCCCTAGCACTGCCTATTTTGGCTTAACAGCCCCCCAATAGCTTACCATGCTAACAACCAAGCTTAGCTTGGCCCTGTGAGGCTTGACTAAGCTTGGCATGGCCTCGTGTGGCCTCGTGGCCCCAAGCCTAACCCATCAACTCCAATAGCCCCTTAATAGGCTCTAGTGGATCAACAATAGGCTCGTTAATAGTATAAATGTTTGCAACTACCCGACCAATAAAAAAAATTCGCAAGAGTCTCCCCTATAATATGGACTAGCCACATGCACGACAGCATGTATATAAAGTCATTTCTAGGCACCCGAGACACAAACCAAGAGAAATATACAAATTCCCAATATAATAAGACCAAAACAATAACGATAAATCAGTATCAAGACTAGAGAAACCAAATTACAGCTCTAGAAAACACACTAATAAACCAAATTACAGCTCTAGATCCAATCTAGGTTTGTGTCTATCAATGGGTAAAACAGTATCAAGACTAGATAAACCAAAGCAGTCTACGGGGTTTTAGGAATGGAATTTATAGGAAGATTAGCGGGGGAACCGCCATGAATCAGTACACTAAAATAAAATCAAAAAATAATCCTACAAAATTTGCTATTGCAAAACAGAATAGGGAAACTAAAAGTTTAGGGATATACGTGTCAGGGCATGAAACTTAATTTCTATGAAATAGTCGTCAGAGATAAATGTTACTATTCCGTATATATATCAAATATACACACTATACCTAAACATGCATAAACAAACCAAAAATTGATACATTCTTTTCTGTTCATACATTACATATCAAACTCAAATTTATACCAATTAAAACTTAATTGTAGAATATGTATTTGCACAAATCAAACACTAATTGCAGTATACAATACAGTAAATATCAAATCCAAATTTCCAATGTGACAACCCCAAAATAGGTCCATTCCATCCAACCCATTCTGAGTCGTCAAATACATGGTACAGAAAACAACTACAACTTTATTACAATAATTGTCGTGCAAAATACAACAACACATATGCTGTGAGTTTGGATACAAATATATACCAAATGTGACTCATGTTCCAACCGTGGACATCACCTCACAATAACACCTTACATAAAGGTATAGTCAAAAACTGTTTTAGAAATTAGAATCTTTGGGAAGTGCTCAAGGAAACCTTCGTACATGGGAGGCCACGCGTCTAGGTTATGATAGATATCATATGGCCACAGAATTATCCTTGGTTGACCCAATAGACCCCAAAGAAAAACGAGAAGATTACTATCATATTCTTCCCAATGGTGAGTCTTCTCTTGACTTATTATTATCTCCACTGTCTCTAACTGAGAATTATATTTTAAACAAACACCAAGATTATATAGGTAGTGCCCATAGATATACTCAGCAAGTGGATGAGCACAACCCTGTCCTATGATGACACGAGGTTGTATGTCATTAGACATCTTGTATGATAGTGACAAAACACCCTTCCAACGTTGGGTTCGCCTCACCCTATTTTCTTCACCAAATATAACTACTAAATGATGACCACCGTTCTATTCCCTTGTTACCCCCGCTCGACCCAGCTACACTCTTATTACCTGAAAGGAATTGTGAAGCAAAAGGGTGAGCACAACTAGCTCAGTAAAGAATATCATGACTAAAGATAATTAAATTATCAATAGCCTTCATCAATAATAAATCAGAGATTTAGAACATATGGTAAATGATAAAATTTCAACCATAGTTGCAGCGGAATGAGCAATCCATTAGAAGAGTCAAATAGACTATAAAGTCTATTATCTTCTCCATGTTAAAAATCCACCAACAATATTTTATCCATGTAACATCACTCAACAGTTCCTTTCCACAATCATATGAATAACTCATAATCATAATTGTGACTATAAATTTTTCTTCGCACCCAGGACGAAGAATATTTTCATCACCTGTCTTTACCTGAAACATCAAAGATCATGGTTATACCAAATCACAATTCCTGTTTATAATCATACTAACAAATCCATCTTTGCACTACGGGCCAAAGATATTCATCAACAAACCATCTTTGCACTACGGGCCAAAGATATACATCAACAAACCATCTTTGCACTACGGGCCAAAGATATTCAACAACAGTTCATCTTTGCACTACAGGCCAAAGATATTCATCAACAGGCCATCTTTGCACTACATGCCAAAGATATTCATCAACAATTCATATTTGCACTACAGGCCAAATATATTCATATCTCAAAGAAATATATAATCATTTCAGAATTTATATAAACAATAATTATAACCATGTTGATCAATTCACCTTTGCACTTAAGCTTAAGATATTCAATTATAAATTCAATGGTCATGATCATACCAGTCACAATTCAACTTTGCACTATAGGCCAAAGAGAACCCTAGTCATGATCATACCAATAATCTACCCATCTTTACACTCCAGTGAAAGAGAATTTCAACATCAGGGTTATAAAAATGTTATATATGATGATAAAAATAATATGATCAACATATAGTTTTAATCTCAAGAGTAATATTCGTAACTCATGAATAGTAACCCCGACACAAAAGATAGAAATTCTACAATAAAATTCATACCAATATTTCGGTATAATGATATTGAAAGAATAACATTACTTAAATTTATAAACAATTTATTTTAATTGTTTACACTTTACTAATTAATGCATTTAATCATCATAAAATGCCAACTCTTACAATTTCATCATCAATAACCAAAACCCTCATCAAAAATCTGCATATACCTCATATAGGATTCTCAAGCCATAAAATCCTATTTTCCAATTTTCTTTCTTCACAAAACATATTTAATTCATTTACTCATAACTAGACCATTTTCATGAAAAATACCAAATCAGTTCCAAAAATATTTCTTTTCTGGAATTTAGCATAATATAGTCCCATAGTGAACATATATTTTTCTCAGAATTTTTAAAAGTCATTTACTATTTTTCATATGGCCAAAATAGCCGAATATTTAGACATTTATCAAAAATTGTACTTTTGTCTAAAAATTCTGAAATTTACAGAGTATACTTCTATCATATACATGTACTCCCAATAAAAATTTCATCAATTTTGGAGTTAACCACAAGGAATTATAAGCTGTTACTTTTAAAATAGTCTTTTCTCATAAAATTCATAACTCTCAATCTATACATCCAAAAATCACCATTTTTGGGCACAATCAAGAAAACTCATCAAAATATCATTTCAAATTTTTCCAGAATTTTTGAAGTTCAGAAAAATTACGAAACTGAAAATCATAACAACCCTTAAAATCCCTTACTATCCCTTATTATCCCTTACCTCAAAAGAGCAGTACTTCTGACTGGATATCGGATATGATGCTGAAGGAAACTTGCACTGATGAATAGCAACTCATCAAGTATCTAAAAACTCACAAAATATGCTTCATAATATAGAGAGAGAAAGAGAGAAAGCTTATGTTTCTGGTGTGATTTTCCATTCTAACTTAGCCCTCTATTTATAGGAAAATTTTGGTAGGTTTGACCTGCAACCTGATGGCTTTACCTGCTACTATTCCCACCCACCACATTTGAAATATAATTCAGCACATTTCTTCACCAACCACAAGTGGGGCCCACCAATTCTAGAATTTTCCACCAAAAATAATTTATAACCTGATTTCTGAATCAGTCACCTCTTAAAATTCATAACAAATCATACGTTCATTTTTAACGGTTCAAAATTTGTGGGCATATACTCAACTTATATATGTATAACATATCTAAAAATTACCACGATCCAACGGTCGGATTAAAAATTATAACCCCCGCAAAATATCTCGAAAACCCTGATTTTTAATACCTCCATTCCGACAAAAGTACGGATAAAAACCTCAACATTAACTCCTTCATTTTTTAACCACAAAAATATATCCTTCATTTATATCCACATAAAATAAATATTTTCTTATCATATAAATCAATAATTAATTATTCACAAATAATATTACAGAATCACATTTATGACAACCAGGCCGTTCCCAGGAAAGAGGGGGCTTTCCAATAAGAATTTTTCCTTACTGGCGCGCAATTAAATGACCAAACCTCTCCTTAGACAGAACTTTCTAGACATTGCCAATAATTTTATCTAATAATACTATTCAAATAATATGAATTATTGATCTGATAATGGGAAATACTGTGCAGCAACAATTATTGAACAACAATAATACAAAATTTCAACGTAGCAATTAATGAATCAATAAAATAAAATATTGAACAGTAATTACTGTAACAATTATTGAGTAGTGCCTTCTTACGTAAGAATCAATAATTTCAAAAATACTATGCAATACCGTGTGCTACTGTGTAATAGCGCGTATTACTGTATTTTAACCACCGGGTATTCCAACAGTGTTAACAGTAACAACTACGCCGTTATTTGTAAAAACTCAAATTTGTCATTTTCTTCACCCGACAGTTATTCTGTTATGGGGCCCACAAATGGCTGCGCCGTCGTACGAATATTCCCCGACAGAAAGAATATTCCACGACCAAACGAATATTCCCCGACAACAATGATTATTTTATAATTAACCACTTGCGTATTTTGAAAAAAATTTCATATATCACCCTTAACTTTAACTTTTATCAATTTAACCATTTACTGAATAGTAATTATAAGAAAAATTGAATGCTTTTATTTCATAAAATTCGGGGTCTTACATCCAACATATCAAACCTAAGTTGAATTCAGCCTCGATTAATATATAACAAATTAAACCCTATATTAAATTTCAAAACTCAAATTGAACACTAATTCATTCGAGGATTCATCATTTTTACAACAAAATATATTAAAACCCTAAATTAAACACAAATTCTAGCATATTAAACAAACAAATTAAACCAAAAATTAGTTTACCGGTGTGGTGAAGTGGTGGTGCGGCGGTGGTGAAGCGGGTAGTGCAGCGGTGGTGCGGCAGTGCAGGTCAGGTCATCTCTTCCCCCACTCCCTCTTCTCCCTCGTGTATCTCCCTCTTTTTTTTTCTTCTACTGATATTGCGAACCTGAGTCTGAATAAGTTTTAGTTGATCAGTGACCTCGTCCAGCGACCGTTTGCGGACGCTGATTTTTTATGACGTGGCCACATTAGCGACTGCAATGCGGTCGCTGATATATATTGGTCGCAACAAATAAACGTGCCACCTTTTTGCACCAATTTTTGGGAGGGAAACTAATGTCAGCGACCGATCAGCAACCGCATGCGGTCGCTGATAGTAAATAGCGACCAGATTCAATTACGGTCGCTGATGTTGGTCGCTTTAAGTATTATCTGTGACCGGATATGCGGTCGCTGATATCCTTGGTCGCTGATAGACCTTTTTCTTGTAGTGGTGGTCACTCGAAACTGAATGGAAATCTGGAAAACCCAGAAATCCCAGCGGGCCTCTGACAACAACTTTGCAGGCTTGGATCTTGCAAATGTGGTGCTTAATGACTTAGATGATGGTATATAATTGTAGTAGTACATAAATACTACATGTTTAATGTCTTAGCCAACCCAGAAATCAAAACGAACACTGAATTAAACCCGGTCAAACCTCCTACCACGGTGTCTAACATGAAGGCTCAAGAACAGCTGAAGAACACTTTCAGCGACGGTTGTGTCACTAAAGCCACCTTTAGCGACACTTAAATTCAGAAATTTATTTATTTTAATTAATAAATAGATAAAAATGGTTTTTAATTATTAAAAATACTAAATAAATTCTGAAAAATTATTTTAAAGTCTGAAAAATAGTTTTTAATTATTTTGAGTATATTTCAAAAATATTAAAAGGTATTTATTTATTTAATTATAATATTAAATAAATTATTTAAAAATAATTTTTAATTCATGAAAAATTATATTATGGTAAAAGAAAATATTTTAAGTTATTTTTAGTGACTTTTAATATTTTGTGATGAAATTCATTAATTAATTAGTATTAATGAAAATTAGTTTATTTAATAACTATATTAAATAAATTTTGGAAAAATTAAATTAATGATTTATAAATCATATAAAAATGATTTAAGTGTTATAAAAATATTTTAAGTTTTAAGGTATCAGAGCTTAGGGATATGATCTTTGGCGGAGATCGGGGAATATAACTAGGAGGGGAGAGATGAGTAAATCCTTCGCTAGTGTGTCCTACCTAAGCTTATTTGTTGGTCAATCATAATATCGAGATATTATGTGATATGTTAATTTGTTAAATTAACCCTTGTTTTGAAGCTGTATTCTAGAAAGATATCTGAAATACAGGAGATGAGCAATGGAGAAATCATGATGATAAGAAAGATGGAATCTGAAATGAAAGCAAGGTATTCTCAACTCTTTGAAATACCAGGTACGTAAATTTCGGGGACGAAATTTCATAAGGAGGGGAGATTGTAAGACCCCGAATTTTATGAAATAAAAGTATTCAATTTTTCTATTTAGTAAATGGTTAAATTGATAAAATTTTAAAGTTATGGGTGAAATATGAATTTTTTTTAAGCAAGTGGTTATAAAATAATCATTGTTGTCGGGGAATATTCGTTTGGTCATGGAATATTCTTTCTGTCGGGGAATATTCGTACGACGGCGCAGCCATTTGTGGGCCCCATAACAGAATAACTGTCGGGTGAAGAAAATGACAAATTTGAGTTTTTACAAATAACGGCGTAGTTGTTACCGTTAACACTGTTGGAATACCCGGTGGTTAAAATACAATAATACGCGTTATTGCACAGTAGCACACGGTATTGCACAGTATTTTTGAAATTATTGATTCTTACGTAAGAAGGCACTACTCAATAATTGTTACAGTAGTTACTGTTCAATATTTTATTTTATTGATTCAATAATTGTTGCGTTGATATTTTATATTATTATTTTTTCAATAATTGTTGCTGCACAGTATTTTCTATTATCAGATCAATAATTCATATTATTTAAATAATATTATTAGATAGCATTATTGGCAATGACTAGAAAGTTCTGTCTAAGGAGAGGTTTGGTCATCTAATTGCGCGCTAGTAAGGAGAAATCCTTATTGGAAAGCCCCCTCTTTCCTGGGAACGGCCTGGTTGTCATAAATGTGATTCTGTAATATTATTTGTGAATAATTAATTATTGATTTATATGATAAGGAAATATTTATTTTATGTAGATATAAATGAGGGATATATTTTTGTGGTTAAAAATGAAGGAGTTAATGTTGAGGTTTTTATCAGTATTTTTGTCGGAATGGAGGTATTAAAAATCAGGGTTTTTGAGATATTTTGCAGGGGTTATAATTTTTAATCCGACCGTTGGATCGTGGTAATTTTTGGATATGTTATACATATATAAGTTGAGTATATGTCCACAAATTTTGAACCGTTAAAAATGAACGTATGATTTGTTATGAATTTTACGAGATGACTGATTCAGAAATTGTTGAATTTTCGGAGTTTATCATTTTGGTGGAAAATTCTAGAATTGGTGGGCCCCACTTGTGGTTGGTGAAGAAATGTGCTGAATTATATTTCAAATGTGGTGGGTGGGAATAGTAGCAGGTAAAGCCATCAGGTTGCAGGTCAAACCTACCAAAATTTTCCTATAAATAGAGGGCTAAGTTAGAATTGAAAATCACACCAGAAACATAAGCTTTCTCTCTTTCTCTCTCTAGATTATTGAGTGTATTTTGTGAGTTTTTAGATACTTGGTGAGTTTCTATTCATCAGTGCAAGTTTCCTTCAGCATCATATCCGATATCCAGTCAGAAGTACTGCTCTTTTGAGGTAAGGGATAGTAAGGGATAGTAAGGGATTTTAAGGGTTGTTATGTTTTTCAGTTTCGTAATTTTTCTGAACTTCAAAAATTCTGGAAAAATTTGAAATGATATTTTGATGAGTTTTATTGATTGTGTCCAAAAATGGTGATTTTTGGATGTATAGATTGAGAGTTATGAATTTTATGAGAAAAGACTATTTTAAAAGTAACAGCTTATAATTCCTTGTGGTTAACTCCAAAATTGATGAAATTTTTATTGGGAGTACATGTATATGATAGGAGTATACTCTGTGAATTTCAGAATTTTTAGATAAAAGTACAATTTTTGATAAATGTCTAAATATTCGGCTATTTTGGCCATATGAAAAATAGTAAATGACTTTTAAAAATTCTGAGAAAAATATATGTTCACTATGGGACTATATTATGCTAAATCCCAGAAAAGAAATATTTTTGGAACTGATTTGGTATTTTTCATGAAAATGGTCTAGTTATGAGTAAATGAATTAAATATGTTTTGTGAAGAAAGAAAATTGGAAAATAGGATTTTATGGCTTGAGAATCCTATATGAGGTATATGCAGATTTTTGATGAGGGTTTTGGTTATTGATGATGAAATTGTAAGAGTTGGCATTTTATGATGATTAAATGCATTAATTAGTAAAGTGTAAACAATTAAAGTAAATTGTTTATAAATTTAAGTAATGTTATTCTTTCAATATCATTATACCGAAATATTGGTATGAATTTTATTGTAGAATTTTTATCTTTTGTGTCGGGGTTACTATTCATGAGTTACGAATATTACTCTTGAGATTAAAACTATATGTTGATCATATTATTTTTATCATCATATATAACATTTTTATAACCCTGATTTTGAAATTCTCTTTCACTGGAGTGTAAAGATGGATAGATTATTGGTATGATCATGACTAGGGTTCTCTTTGGCCTGTAGTGCAAAGTTGAATTGTGACTGGTATGATCATGACCATTGAATTTATAATTGAATATCTTAAGCTTAAGTGCAAAGGTGAATTGATCAACATGGTTATAATTATTGTTTATATAAATTCTGAAATGATTATATATTTCTTTAAGATATTAATATCTTTGGCCTGTGGTGCAAAGATGAAATATTGATGAATATCTTTGGCCTGTAGTGCAAAGATGACTTGTTGATGAATATCTTTGGCCCGTAGTGCAAAGATGAAGTTATTAGTATGATTATGAACAGGAACTGTGATTTGGTATAACTATGATGTTTGATGTTTCAGGTGATGAAAATTATCTTCGTCCTAGATGAGAAGAGGAATTTAGAACTACAGTTATGATTATGAGTTATTCATATGATTGTGGACCAGAATTGTTGATTGATGTTACAGGGATAAAATATTGTTGGTGGATTTTTAACATGGAGAAAATAATAGACTTTATAGTCTATTTGACTCTTCTAATGGATTGCTGTTCCGCTGCAACTATGGTTGAAATTTTTATCATTTACCATATGTTCTAAATCTCTGATTTATTATTGATGAAGGCTATTGATAATTTAATTATCTTTAGTCATGATATTCTTTACTGAGCTAGTTGTGCTCACCCTTTTGCTTCACAATTCCTTTCAGGTAATAAGAGTGTAGCTGGGTCGAGCGAGGGTAACGGGGAAATAGAACGGTGGTCTCTAGCTGTGGATGTTCTCCCGAAGCAGTATAGAAAAGTTCATTTAGTAGTTATATTTGGTGAATCCAATAGGGTGAGGCGAACCTAACGTTGGAAGGGTATTTTGCCACTATCATACAAGATGTCTAATGACATACAACCTCGTGTCATCATAAGACAGGGTTGTGCTCATCCACTTGCTGAGTATATCTATGGGCACTACCTATATAATCTTGGTGTTTGTTTGAAGTATAATTCTCAATTTGAGACAGTGGAGATAATGATAAGTCAAGAGAAGACTCACCATTGGGAAGAATATGATAGTAATCTTCTCGTTTTTCTTTGGGGTCTATTGGGTAAACCAAGGATAATTCTGTGGCCATATGATATCTATCATAACCTAGACGCGTGGCCTCCCATGTACGAAGGTTTCCTTGAGCATTTCCCAAAGATTCTAATTTCTAAAACAGTTTTTGACTATACCTTTATGTAAGGTACCTTTGTGAAGTGCTGATACATGATGGTGTCCAACGTCACAGTTGGTATATATTTGTATCCAAACTCACAGCATATGTGTTGTTGTATTTTGCACGACAATTGTTGTAATAAAGTTGTAGTTGTTTTCTGTACCATGTATTTGACGACTCAGAATGGGTTGGATGGAATGGACCTATTTTGGGGTTGTCACAGGTGGTATCAGAGCTTAGGGATATGATCTTTGGCGGAGATCGGGGAATATAACTAGGAGGGGAGAGATGAGTAAATCCTTCGCTAGTGTGTCCTACCTAAGCTTATTTGTTGGTCAATCATAATATCGAGATATTATGTGATATGTTAATTTGTTAAATTAACCCTTGTTTTGAAGCTGTATTCTAGAAAGATATCTGAAATACAGGAGATGAGCAATGGAGAAATCATGATGATAAGGAAGATGGAATCTGAAATGAAAGCAAGGTATTCTCAACTCTTTGAAATACCAGGTACGTAAATTTCGGGGACGAAATTTCATAAGGAGGGGAGATTGTAAGACCCCGAATTTTATGAAATAAAAGTATTCAATTTTTCTATTCAGTAAATGGTTAAATTGATAAAATTTTAAAGTTATGGGTGAAATATGAATTTTTTTTAAGCAAGTGGTTATAAAATAATCATTGTTGTCGGGGAATATTCGTTTGGTCATGGAATATTCTTTCTGTCGGGGAATATTCGTACGACGGCGCAGCCATTTGTGGGCCCCATAACAGAATAACTGTCGGGTGAAGAAAATGACAAATTTGAGTTTTTACAAATAACGGCGTAGTTGTTACCGTTAACACTGTTGGAATACCCGGTGGTTAAAATACAATAATACGCGTTATTGCACAGTAGCACACGGTATTGCACAGTATTTTTGAAATTATTGATTCTTACGTAAGAAGGCACTACTCAATAATTGTTACAGTAGTTACTGTTCAATATTTTATTTTATTGATTCAATAATTGTTGCGTTGATATTTTATATTATTGTTTTTTCAATAATTGTTGCTGCACAGTATTTTCTATTATCAGATCAATAATTCATATTATTTGAATAATATTATTAGATAGCATTATTGGCAATGTCTAGAAAGTTCTGTCTAAGGAGAGGTTTGGTCATCTAATTGCGCGCTAGTAAGGAGAAATCCTTATTGGAAAGCCCCCTCTTTCCTGGGAACGGCCTGGTTGTCATAAATGTGATTCTGTAATATTATTTGTGAATAATTAATTATTGATTTATATGATAAGGAAATATTTATTTTATGTAGATATAAATGAGGGATATATTTTTGTGGTTAAAAATGAAGGAGTTAATGTTGAGGTTTTTATCAGTATTTTTGTCGGAATGGAGGTATTAAAAATCAGGGTTTTTGAGATATTTTGCAGGGGTTATAATTTTTAATCCGACCGTTGGATCGTGGTAATTTTTGGATATGTTATACATATATAAGTTGAGTATATGTCCACAAATTTTGAACCGTTAAAAATGAACGTATGATTTGTTATGAATTTTACGAGATGACTGATTCAGAAATTGTTGAATTTTCGGAGTTTATCATTTTGGTGGAAAATTCTAGAATTGGTGGGCTCCACTTGTGGTTGGTGAAGAAATGTGCTGAATTATATTTCAAATGTGGTGGGTGGGAATAGTAGCAGGTAAAGCCATCAGGTTGCAGGTCAAACCTACCAAAATTTTCCTATAAATAGAGGGCTAAGTTAGAATTGAAAATCACACCAGAAACATAAGCTTTCTCTCTTTCTCTCTCTAGATTATTGAGTGTATTTTGTGAGTTTTTAGATACTTGGTGAGTTTCTATTCATCAGTGCAAGTTTCCTTCAGCATCATATCCGATATCCAGTCAGAAGTACTGCTCTTTTGAGGTAAGGGATAGTAAGGGATAGTAAGGGATTTTAAGAGTTGTTATGTTTTTCAGTTTCGTAATTTTTCTGAACTTCAAAAATTCTGGAAAAATTTGAAATGATATTTTGATGAGTTTTATTGATTGCGTCCAAAAATGGTGATTTTTGGATGTATAGATTGAGAGTTATGAATTTTATGAGAAAAGACTATTTTAGAAGTAACAGCTTATAATTCCTTGTGGTTAACTCCAAAATTGATGAAATTTTTATTGGGAGTACATGTATATGATAGGAGTATACTCTGTGAATTTCAGAATTTTTAGATAAAAGAACAATTTTTGATAAATGTCTAAATATTCGGCTATTTTGGCCATATGAAAAATAGTAAATGACTTTTAAAAATTCTGAGAAAAATATATGTTCACTATGGGATTATATTATGCTAAATCCCAGAAAAGAAATATTTTTGGAACTGATTTGGTATTTTTCATGAAAATGGTTTAGTTATGAGCAAATGAATTAAATATGTTTTGTGAAGAAAGAAAATTGGAAAATAGGATTTTATGGCTTGAGAATCCTATATGAGGTATATGCAGATTTTTGATGAGGGTTTTGGTTATTGATGATGAAATTGTAAGAGTTGGCATTTTATGATGATTAAATGCATTAATTAGTAAAGTGTAAACAATTAAAATAAATTGTTTATAAATTTAAGTAATGTTATTCTTTCAATATCATTATACCGAAATATTGGTATGAATTTTATTGTAGAATTTCTATCATTTGTGTCGGAGTTACTATTCATGAGTTACGAATATTACTCTTGAGATTAAAACTATATGTTGATCATATTATTTTTATCATCATATATAACATTTTTATAACCCTGATTTGAAATTCTCTTTCACTGGAGTGTAAAGATGGATAGATTATTGGTATGATCATGACTAGGGTTCTCTTTGGCCTGTAGTGCAAAGTTGAATTGTGACTGGTATGATCATGACCATTGAATTTATAATTGAATATCTTAAGCTTAAGTGCAAAGGTGAATTGATCAACATGGTTATAATTATTGTTTATATAAATTCTGAAATGATTATATATTTCTTTAAGATATTAATATCTTTGGCCTGTGGTGCAAAGATGAAATATTGATGAATATCTTTGGCCTGTAGTGCAAAGATGACTTGTTGATGAATATCTTTGGCCCGTAGTGCAAAGATGAAGTTATTAGTATGATTATGAACAGGAACTGTGATTTGGTATAACTATGATGTTTGATGTTTCAGGTGATGAAAATTATCTTCGTCCTAGATGAGAAGAGGAATTTAGAACTACAGTTATGATTATGAGTTATTCATATGATTGTGGACCAGAATTGTTGATTGATGTTACAGGGATAAAATATTGTTGGTGGATTTTTAACATTGAGAAAATAATAGACTTTATAGTCTATTTGACTCTTCTAATGGATTGCATGTTCCGCTGCAACTATGGTTGAAATTTTTATCATTTACCATATGTTCTAAATCTCTGATTTATTATTGATGAAGGCTATTGATAATTTAATTATCTTTAGTCATGATATTCTTTACTGAGCTAGTTGTGCTCACCCTTTTGCTTCACAATTCCTTTCAGGTAATAAGAGTGTAGCTGGGTCGAGCGAGGGTAACGGGGAAATAGAACGGTGGTCTCTAGCTGTGGATGTTCTCCCGAAGCAGTATAGAAAAGTTCATTTAGTAGTTATATTTGGTGAATCCAATAGGGTGAGGCGAACCTAACGTTGGAAGGGTATTTTGCCACTGTCATACAAGATGTCTAATGACATACAACCTCGTGTCATCATAAGACAGGGTTGTGCTCATCCACTTGCTGAGTATATCTATGGGCACTACCTATATATTCTTGGTGTTTGTTTGAAGTATAATTCTCAATTTGAGACAGTGGAGATAATGATAAGTCAAGAGAAGACTCACCATTGGGAAGAATATGATAGTAATCTTCTCGTTTTTCTTTGGGGTCTATTGGGTAAACCAAGGATAATTCTGTGGCCATATGATATCTATCATAACCTAGACGCGTGGCCTCCCATGTACGAAGGTTTCCTTGAGCATTTCCCAAAGATTCTAATTTCTAAAACAGTTTTTGACTATACCTTTATGTAAGGTACCTTTGTGAAGTGCTGATACATGATGGTGTCCAACGTCACAGTTGGTATATATTTGTATCCAAACTCACAGCATATGTGTTGTTGTATTTTGCACGACAATTGTTGTAATAAAGTTGTAGTTGTTTTCTGTACCATGTATTTGACGACTCAGAATGGGTTGGATGGAATGGACCTATTTTGGGGTCGTTACAAATATTCCCCGACAGAAAGAATATTCCACGACCAAACGAATATTCCCCGACAACAATGATTATTTTATAATTAACCACTTGCGTATTTTAAAAAAAATTTCATATATCACCCTTAACTTAAACTTTTATCAATTTAACCATTTACTGAATAGTAATTATAAGAAAAATTGAATACTTTTATTTCATAAAATTCGGGGTCTTACAATCTCCCCTCCTTATGAAATTTCGTCCCCGAAATTTACGTACCTGGTATTTCAAAGAGTTGAGAATACCTTGCTTTCATTTCAGATTCCATCTTCCCTATCATCATGATTTCTCCATTGCTCATCTCCTGTATTTCAGATATCATTCTAGAATACAGCTTCAAAACAAAGGTTAATTGAACAAATTAACATATCACATAATATCCCGATATTATGACTGACCAACAAATAAGCTTAGGTAGGACACACTAGCGAAGGATTTACTCGTCTCTCCCCTCCTAGTCCTATTCCCCGATCTCCGCCAGAGATCATATCCCTAAGCTCTGATACCACCTGTGACAACCCCAAAATAGGTCCATTCCACCCAACCCATTCTGAGTCGTCAAATACATGGTATAGAAAACAACTACAACTTTATTACAATAATTGTCGTGCAAAATACAACAACACATATGCTGTGAGTTTGGATACAAATATATACCAAATGTGACTCATGTTCCAACCGTGGACATCACCTCACAATAACACCTTACATAAAGGTATAGTCAAAAACTGTTTTAGAAATTAGAATCTTTGGGAAGTGCTCAAGGAAACCTTCGTACATGGGAGGCCACGCGTCTAGGTTATGATAGATATCATATGGCCACAGAATTATCCTTGGTTTACCCAATAGACCCCAAAGAAAAACGAGAAGATTACTATCATATTCTTCCCAATGGTGAGTCTTCTCTTGACTTATTATTATCTCCACTGTCTCTAACTGAGAATTATATTTTAAACAAACACCAAGATTATATAGGTAGTGCCCATAGATATACTCAGTAAGTGGATGAGCACAACCCTGTCCTATGATGACACGAGGTTGTATGTCATTAGACATCTTGTATGATAGTGACAAAACACCCTTCCAACGTTGGGTTTGCCTCACCCTATTTTCTTCACCAAATATAACTACTAAATGATGACCACCGTTCTATTCCCTTGTTACCCCCGCTCGACCCAGCTACACTCTTATTACCTGAAAGGAATTGTGAAGCAAAAGGGTGAGCACAACTAGCTCAGTAAAGAATATCATGACTAAAGATAATTAAATTATCAATAGCCTTCATCAATAATAAATCAGAGATTTAGAACATATGGTAAATGATAAAATTTCAACCATAGTTGCAGCGGAATGAGCAATCCATTAGAAGAGTCAAATAGACTATAAAGTCTATTATCTTCTCCATGTTAAAAATCCACCAACAATATTTTATCCATGTAACATCACTCAACAGTTCCTTTCCACAATCATATGAATAACTCATAATCATAATTGTGACTATAAATTTTTCTTCGCACCCAGGACGAAGAATATTTTCATCACCTGTCTTTACCTGAAACATCAAAGATCATGGTTATACCAAATCACAATTCCTGTTTATAATCATACTAACAAATCCATCTTTGCACTACGGGCCAAAGATATTCATCAACAAACCATCTTTGCACTACGGGCCAAAGATATACATCAACAAACCATCTTTGCACTACGGGCCAAAGATATTCAACAACAGTTCATCTTTGCACTACAGGCCAAAGATATTCATCAACAGGCCATCTTTGCACTACATGCCAAAGATATTCATCAACAATTCATATTTGCACTACAGGCCAAATATATTCATATCTCAAAGAAATATATAATCATTTCAGAATTTATATAAACAATAATTATAACCATGTTGATCAATTCACCTTTGCACTTAAGCTTAAGATATTCAATTATAAATTCAATGGTCATGATCATACCAGTCACAATTCAACTTTGCACTATAGGCCAAAGAGAACCCTAGTCATGATCATACCAATAATCTACCCATCTTTACACTCCAGTGAAAGAGAATTTCAACATCAGGGTTATAAAAATGTTATATATGATGATAAAAATAATATGATCAACATATAGTTTTAATCTCAAGAGTAATATTCGTAACTCATGAATAGTAACCCCGACACAAAAGATAGAAATTCTACAATAAAATTCATACAAATATTTCGGTATAATGATATTGAAAGAATAACATTACTTAAATTTATAAACAATTTATTTTAATTGTTTACACTTTACTAATTAATGCATTTAATCATCATAAAATGTCAACTCTTACAATTTCATCATCAATAACCAAAACCCTCATCAAAAATCTGCATATACCTCATATAGGATTCTCAAGCCATAAAATCCTATTTTCCAATTTTCTTTCTTCACAAAACATATTTAATTCATTTACTCATAACTAGACCATTTTCATGAAAAATACCAAATCAATTCCAAAAATATTTCTTTTCTGGAATTTAGCATAATATAGTCCCATAGTGAACATATATTTTTCTCAGAATTTTTAAAAGTCATTTACTATTTTTCATATGGCCAAAATAGCCGAATATTTAGACATTTATCAAAAATTGTACTTTTGTCTAAAAATTCTGAAATTTACAGAGTATACTTCTATCATATACATGTACTCCCAATAAAAATTTCATCAATTTTGGAGTTAACCACAAGGAATTATAAGCTGTTACTTTTAAAATAGTCTTTTCTCATAAAATTCATAACTCTCATTCTATAAATCCAAAAATCACCATTTTTGGACACAATCAAGAAAACTCATCAAAATATCATTTCAAATTTTTCCAGAATTTTTGAAGTTCAGAAAAATTACGAAACTGAAAATCATAACAACCCTTAAAATCCCTTACTATCCCTTATTATCCCTTACCTCAAAAGAGCAGTACTTCTGACTGGATATCGGATATGATGCTGAAGGAAACTTGCACTGATGAATAGCAACTCATCAAGTATCTAAAAACTCACAAAATATGCTTCATAATATAGAGAGAGAAAGAGAGAAAGCTTATGTTTCTGGTGTGATTTTCCATTCTAACTTAGCCCTCTATTTATAGGAAAATTTTGGTAGGTTTGACCTGCAACCTGATGGCTTTACCTGCTACTATTCCCACCCACCACATTTGAAATATAATTTAGCACATTTCTTCACCAACCACAAGTGGGGCCCACCAATTCTAGAATTTTCCACCAAAAATAATTTATAACCTGATTTCTGAATCAGTCACCTCTTAAAATTCATAACAAATCATACGTTCATTTTTAACGGTTCAAAATTTGTGGGCATATACTCAACTTATATATGTATAACATATCTATAAATTACCACGATCCAACGGTCGGATTAAAAATTATAACCCCCGCAAAATATCTCGAAAACCCTGATTTTTAATACCTCCATTCCGACAAAAGTACGGATAAAAACCTCAACATTAACTCCTTCATTTTTTAACCACAAAAATATATCCTTCATTTATATCCACATAAAATAAATATTTTCTTATCATATAAATCAATAATTAATTATTCACAAATAATATTACAGAATCACATTTATGACAACCAGGCCGTTCCCAGGAAAGAGGGGGCTTTCCAATAAGAATTTTTCCTTACTGGCGCGCAATTAAATGACCAAACCTCTCCTTAGACAGAACTTTCTAGACATTGCCAATAATGTTATCTAATAATACTATTCAAATAATATGAATTATTGATCTGATAATGGGAAATACTGTGCAGCAACAATTATTGAACAACAATAATACAAAATTTCAACGTAGCAATTAATGAATCAATAAAATAAAATATTGAACAGTAATTACTGTAACAATTATTGAGTAGTGTCTTCTTACGTAAGAATCAATAATTTCAAAAATACTATGCTATACCGTGTGCTACTGTGTAATAGCGCGTATTACTGTATTTTAACCACCGGGTATTCCAACAGTGTTAACAGTAACAACTACGCCGTTATTTGTAAAAACTCAAATTTGTCATTTTCTTCACCCGACAGTTATTCTGTTATGGGGCCCACAAATGGCTGCGCCGTCGTACGAATATTCCCCGACAGAAAGAATATTCCACGACCAAACGAATATTCCCCGACAACAATGATTATTTTATAATTAACCACTTGCGTATTTTGAAAAAAATTTCATATATCACCCTTAACTTTAACTTTTATCAATTTAACCATTTACTGAATAGTAATTATAAGAAAAATTGAATACTTTTATTTCATAAAATTCGGGGTCTTACATCCAACATATCAAACCTAAGTTGAATTCAGCCTCGATTAATATATAACAAATTAAACCCTATATTAAATTTCAAAACTCAAATTGAACACTAATTCATTCGAGGATTCATCATTTTTACAACAAAATATATTAAAACCCTAAATTAAACACAAATTCTAGCATATTAAACAAACAAATTAAACCAAAAATTAGTTTACCGGTGTGGTGAAGTGGTGGTGCGGCGGTGGTGAAGCGGGTAGTGCAGCGGTGGTGCGGCAGTGCAGGTCAGGTCATCTCTTCCCCCACTCCCTCTTCTCCCTCGTGTATCTCCCTCTCTTTTTTTCTTCTACTGATATTGCGAACCTGAGTCTGAATAAGTTTTAGTTGATCAGTGACCTCGTCCAGCGACCGTTTGCGGACGCTGATTTTTTATGACGTGGCCACATTAGCGACTGCAATGCGGTCGCTGATATATATTGGTCGCAACAAATAAACGTGCCACCTTTTTGCACCAATTTTTGGGAGGGAAACTAATGTCAGCGACCGATCAGCAACCGCATGCGGTCGCTGATAGTAAATAGCGACCAGATTCAATTACGGTCGCTGATGTTGGTCGCTTTAAGTATTATCTGTGACCGGATATGCGGTCGCTGATATCCTTGGTCGCTGATAGACCTTTTTCTTGTAGTGGTGGTCACTCGAAACTGAATGGAAATCTGGAAAACCCAGAAATCCCAGCGGGCCTCTGACAACAACTTTGCAGGCTTGGATCTTGCAAATGTGGTGCTTAATGACTTAGATGATGGTATATAATTGTAGTAGTACATAAATACTACATGTTTAATGTCTTAGCCAACCCAGAAATCAAAACGAACACTGAATTAAACCCGGTCAAACCTCCTACCACGGTGTCTAACATGAAGGCTCAAGAACAGCTGAAGAACACTTTCAGCGACGGTTGTGTCACTAAAGCCACCTTTAGCGACACTTAAATTCAGAAATTTATTTATTTTAATTAATAAATAGATAAAAATGGTTTTTAATTATTAAAAATACTAAATAAATTCTGAAAAATTATTTTAAAGTCTGAAAAATAGTTTTTAATTATTTTGAGTATATTTCAAAAATATTAAAAGGTATTTATTTATTTAATTATAATATTAAATAAATTATTTAAAAATAATTTTTAATTCATGAAAAATTATATTATGGTAAAAGAAAATATTTTAAGTTATTTTTAGTGACTTTTAATATTTTGTGATGAAATTCATTAATTAATTAGTATTAATGAAAATTAGTTTATTTAATAACTATATTAAATAAATTTTGGAAAAATTAAATTAATGATTTATAAATCATATAAAAATGATTTAAGTGTTATAAAAATATTTTAAGTTATAAAATATAACTTTTGATATTTAGTCATGAAAATATTAATATTTTAATATTAATAGCAATTAACGGATAATAAATTTAAGTATTTAAAAATCATATAAAGGTGATTTTAAAGTATTAAAAATACTTTGTAATATTATAAATATAATATAATATTACGTGATGATTTTCATTAATATTTGATATTAAATAAATATTAATGATAATAGAATAATGTGGTACTTAATTCGTATAAATACGATATTAATGATTGAAAATTCACGATAAATGATACTAATTATTTAAAAATTATTATGAGACTTGGAAAAATATTTCGACTGTTATTAAAATTATCTAAGATAATTTTTTAGCGTTAGGCAGAGTTTAATTGAACTTAAACTCGTGAATTATTCGACTAGACCGTCGGGATGTTAAAATTTTGTCAGCCCGACTTAATACCGAGTCTTATGTATGTTATAGACTGATAGGGTTATGTGTTATGTGTTATGTGTTTAGGTTAGTCTATGTATGTCTATGTATATAATAGTATTTTATTGTGGTGATATTATTCTAATATTGGAGATCTATATTACTAATATTAGGTCTTCGGATAAAGCGTTATAAATTGCGTAGCGGTAATCTACGGTTCAGGCAAGTTTGTTTTTACTTAACTCTACTAAGAGTTGTTTCATTCGGATAAGTTTATGGTTAATCACCTTCATTACCAGTTGGTTCAGATATATTTGTTCATATTGCATGTATAAGTCAGGTATGAAAGGTTGATCACCTTCATTACCAATTGGTTCAGATATATTTGTTCATGTATAATACTTGTTCAGTCATAAATTTGTTCCTGCTAGTTCACAATTATATTGTTGAATTATAGCCAGCTTATTATTCAGACTCTTTCAATCATGATATATCATTATATTATTAAACTTAAACTTGCTGGGCAATCCTTATGCTCACCCTTGCTATATCATAATAAAATATTACAGATTAAGACGAACGCGTCGGATACAATGAAAGGTTAAAGACAGTTCCAACTCAAAGTTAATGTGTGCGAATAGATTTGTAATAGTATAATTTGATAATAATATTATGTGTTAGTTAAGTTATGAATTGTGATTAAGTTAAGGTTACTCGACCTTAGGGAAAAGTATGTAAGTTTAATGTATAAATAATTTATGTTTATATCTTTCGCAAATATAGTAATAGTGTAAGAATGATTGTACCGGATCCGCGGTGATTTGGGACCCGGATTCGGGGCGGTCACAGTTGGTATCAGAGCTGTAGGTTATGAACCTTAGGTAGCAATACCTGAGACTAATAACCACAGTGATTAGGATAATGTGACGCCCCCAAAATTAGGTATACATCACCCATCTTGAGTCGCCAGATACATGGTACAGAATTCAAATACAACTTAATAATACAACTGTCATGTACAATACGACAAAACATAAACTGTGAGTTTGAATACAAATATTGTCTTCTAGAGAGTATCCATACTCAAAAGGAGTCCTCATTACAATTATTATCACACTATTTCACAGAATACTTAGGACTACTAATGCTATCCTCTAGACCATCACTCCGTTTTCCGACTTGTTCCAGCTATATTCTCATTTCCTGAAGAAAACAGTGAAAGAAAGGGTGAGCTCAACTAGCCCAGTAAGAAATATTATGACTAAGATAATGCAGAATAAATTATCATTAGTCTCCAACAATGTTAAACTGATAAAATATAATAGACATCAAGTTTAACTGCAGCGGAACAAGCAATCCATTAAAAGAGTCAAGTAAAAATAAAATCTACTATCTTTTATGATTTAAAAGATTTTTTATCACTGTTATCGCTGAGACTCAGCTTAATAAGTATTCCACATCATCGAATCACCCCTGCACTACGGCCAAGGATATTCTTTAGTATCACGACCACAATTATCCATGCACTACGGGCCAAGAATATTTGTGTATTCATTAATGGTCATGACCATGCCAACAACTGTCCATCAATGCAGTACGGGCCAATGAGGACTTTTACCACATCATTTGTAACATTACAGTCATGATTACACCAAATAATCCCTGCTCATAATCATACCAAGTCCATCTATGCACTACAGGCCACAGATGACTTTCAACATAATATAAACATGAGGATGATGACAATGATATAAGAATTCAATAAAACAAGTTCAAGAATTAATTTATCCAGGAACTAATAACGTCCAAATTATCAACATGATACTGCTTTGTGGAGTAAAATTCAAGAATACTCAGAAGAATATTTCCACGAAAAGATACTGAAGGAAGCACAAATATCAAAGATATTCCACTAATTTCATGGAGTGTAGAAGTTAAAACTTTAACCAACTGAGTATAATAAAGAATGGAATAACAAAAGAAATCACCATGCATGCGGTACTTCGCATAGACATGTTATTTCAACAGGATAATAAATAACATAACCAGGTCCGGCGTAAAACGTACAGACAGGATATTCCAACAGAATATTAAAGAATGGAACCAGGCCCGGCATAAAAAGCACAGACAAGATATTCTAATAGAATAATAAAGAATGGATCCAGGTCCGGTGTAAAACACATAGACAGGATGTTCCAACAGAATAATAATAAAGACGGAACTAGGTCCGGTGTTAAACACACAGACATGATGTTCCAATAGAATAATAAAGACAGAATAATAGAAGAATGTCACCTAGTATAGGGTAATCCGCGTATACTGGTTATTCCAGCAGAATAATAAAGAATGGAATAACAGAAGTTCTCTTCATGAATACAAAAGAAATAATATCCCTTACCGCAAAATAAACTGAATATAAGAGTAGGGAAGAAGCATGATACTTTTCTATAACGTCTCTATAATTTCTCTCTCTAGAGTTTTAGTGAATTCGTAAGAAATAATGAAGGAATGAGCTTCCATTTATAAGAGAATTGAATGCATAGTAACTAACTCATGAACGATCCAGATTGATTTACTTTAATCGGACGGTACATAATTAAAGCAAAATCTTTTATATAAAATATTATATATATTATATTTATATAACATCAGTTCACTGGTGCACCAAATGATAATTTGACGGATGAAATTATAGCAGCCACGGATGCAATCGTTGCTTAATTCACGGAGAAAAACTTTGAGACTTACAGATGCTTAAATTCAAACCGTCATCCAATAAAAACAAAGCAACAAAAATAACATATACTATATATATATATAAACACATGCTGCATACATATATAATATACACCACTTGGATTTTTTTTCTTCCCCCCGTATTCCACATCAACTCCCCACCTTCTTACCACTTTTCAAACATAATATATATATATATATATATATATATATATATATATATATATATATAATACTAATACTCAATCCACCAATTCCACTTTTCCACCAAAATCTACTTTTCTACCATTTTCCACTCACACACACACATAATATTATATATATATCCTATCCACCACACACATTACAAACTTATATATATAAACACCCACAATATTTTAACAACATTTATCATCATTATTATAATTCACAGTATTAATCGACCAGGTCGTTCCCAGGAAAGAGGGGGCTTTCCAAAAAGGATTTTTCCTTATTGGCGCGCAATTAGGTGACCAAACCTCTCCTTGACAAACTTCTAGACATCGTTAATATTGCAAATAATAATAATATTAATAACTCTGTCTTCTCAATTATTGATTTTAACAATATATAAAATATCGATAATAATTGAATCAAATAACGTGAGATACTATGCAACAATTACTATAGCAATAATTGAACAAGAGTGAATGACTTCTCACATAAGCATCAATAATCAATACCGTGTGCTACTATGCAACCACGCGTATTACTGTACTTTTACTACCGAGTAGTTCAACAGTATCAACAGTAAAACTTCTGCCGTTATTTTTATAAAAATACTTTTGTCGTTTTCTTAATCCGACAATAATTCTGTTGTGGGATCCACCAATGATTGTACCGTCGTATAAATATTCCCCGACAAAAAGAATATTCCCCGACCAATCGAATATTTTATAACAACTTGCGTAATTTGCAAAATTTATAAATATTACCCACAACTATAACATTATATCAATTTAACTCTATAATATTCAAAAATAATATTTATAGAAAATTTATCTTTATTCAAAAAGTTGGGGTTTTACAATCTCCCCTTCTTATGAAATTTCGCCCTCGAAATTAGGGTACGTACCTGGTATGTCGAAGAGGTAAGGATAACTTGATTTCATTTCAGATTCTAACTCCCAAGTCATTTCCTCAACATCGTGGTTTCTCCACAAAACTTTGACTTGAGGTATAACCTTGGTGCGTAAAATATGTTCCTTCTTATCCAAGATTTGAACATGCACCTCTTCATACGTTAAGTCTTCCGCTATTTCGTCCGGTTCTAACTTAATAATGTGGTTCGGGTCTTTCACATATTTACGTAACATGGATACGTAAAAAACGTTATGAACACGAGACATACTTGGTGGTAAAGCGAGTCTATAGGCTACAGTTCCTACTCGATCGAGGATTAAAAATGGGCTGATGAATCGAGGATTGAGCTTTCCTCTGTTTTCAAATCTCGTAACTCATTTCCATGGAGCAACACATAACAACACATGATCTCCTATATCGAATTCCACGTTCTTTTGATAAAGATCAGCATAACTCTTTTGTCTATCTTGTGAGGTTTTTATACGTTGCCGGATCATTTGAATCTTTTTCATAGTCATACGTACCAACTCCGGTCCCAACAACGTTGCTTCACCCACCTCATCCCAGCATACTGGAGAACGACATTTTTTTCCATACAACGCTTCGAATGGAGCCATGCCAATACTTACTTGATAACTGTTGTTGTAGGAAAACTCCACCAATGATAAGAACTTATCCCAACTTCTCTTGAAATCAAGGACACAAAGTCTTAATAGATCTTCAAGAATTTGAATAGTCCTCTCTGACTGTCCGTCCGTCTGAGGATGATATGCCGAGCTAAATTGTAAATATGTGCCCATAGCTTTTTGCAAACTAACTCAAAATCGTGAAGTGAATCTTGGGTCTCGATCAAAAACTATGGATACTGGCATACCATGCAGTCTTACAATCTCGTTTATGTACATACAAGCAAGACGTTCAAGTGTATAAGTTTCTCGTATCGGTAAGAAATGAGTAGACTTGATCAATCTATCAACAATGACCCAAATCATATCTATACCTTGAAAAACCTTAGGAAGACCGGTAACGAAATCCATGGTAATGTGCTCCCACTTCTATTCTGGAATTTCAAGTGGTTACAATGGATCTTTTGGTACTTGATGCTCCGCCGTGACTCGTTGACACGTTAGACACCTTGAGATAAACAGCGTTATCTCTATCTTCATATTGCCCCACCAAAATGTATGTCGAAGATCATGATACATTTTGGTACTCTCAGGATGGATTGCAAACGGTGTATTGTGCGCCTCCATCATGATTTTATACTTTAAATCAGGGTCGTTAGGAACAAAAAGTCTGGAGTTAACTCAAAGTATTCCTTCTTCATTGATTCTTGCTTCCGGCATAGCACCTTCTTACACTTTCTTCCTCATACGCATCAGCTGCAGGTCTGTAGCTTGTGCAGCTTTAACTTTATCAATTAAAGTCAGTTCTACTCGTATATTCTCCATCATCACATGGGTCCCTAGAGTCTTTAACTCTATCTTCATCCTTTGCAAGTCACACAAAATGGGCCTTTGTGTTGATAATATCGTACTTGTACTTGCATATGATCTTCTACTCAATGCGTCAGCTACCACGTTCGCTTTTCCAGGATGGTATTGGATGGTATGATCATAATCTTTCAACAGTTCAAGCCAACGTCATTGTCGCATGTTGAGTTCCTTTTGAGTGAAGAAATATTTGAAGCTTTTATGATCCGTGAAGATCTCCACCTTCTCCCCATACAAGTAATGCCACCAAATCTTTAGTGCAAAGACAACAGCTGCCAACTCTAGATCATGAGTAGGATAATTTCTCTCATATTCTTTGAGTTGTCTTGAGGCATAGGCTATGACTTTTCTATGTTGATTGAGAACGCATCCCAGCCCTTTACTCGAAGCATCACTGTAGATGATAAATCCCTCCGAACCAGATGGTATTGTTAGAACATGTGCTGAAATGAGTCTCCTCTTGAGTTCTTGAAAACTCTTCTCACATTCCTCGCTCCAACCGAACTTTGTATCTTTCCGTGTTAGCTAAGTTAGTGGAGTAGCAATTCGAGAAAACCCTTCTACGAATCTCCGATAATAACCAGCTAAGCCGAGAAAGCTACGTACCTCGGTCACTGATATAGGTTGCTCCCAGCTTTGAATAGATTTAATCTTTGCTGGGTCAGCAGATATTCCATGACTTGATACCACACGCCTAAGGAATGCTACTTCCTCAAGCCAGAACTCACATTTCTTCAACTTGACATAAAGCTTATATTCACGAAGCTTTTGGAGTATCAACCTCAAGTGTTGCTCATGATCTTCACGGCTTTTGGAATAAATAAGGATGCCATCAATAAAGACGACCACAAAGTGATCCAAATATTCCTTGAATACTCGGTTCATCATATCCATGAAGGCAGCAGGAGCATTAGTCAATCCAAAAGACATGACTAGGAATTCATAATGCACGTACCGAGTTCTGAAAGCCGTCTTTGGAATGTCATCGGTTCTAATCTTCAATTGGTGATATCCGGAACGAAGATCAATCTTTGAAAAGAATTTGGCTCCTTGCAACTGATCAAACAGGTCATCAATACGTGAAAATGGGTACCTATTTTTGAAGGTGACATGATTCAACTCCCGATAATCAATACAAAGTCGCATACTCCCATCTTTCTTCTTTACGAATAGAACAGGAGCACCCCAAGGAGAAGTACTAGGACGAATAAAGACAATGTCTAACAATTCCTGCAGTTGGGTTTTTAACTCCTGAAGTTCAATAAGAGCCATTCGATATGGGGCTTTGGAAATGGATTTTGTATCGGGTTCAAGGTCGATACAAAATTTAATTTCACGTTCTGGGGGTAGGCCAAGAAGTTCTTCGGGGAATACGTCAGGAAATTTATTAACAACAGAAATATCATTCAAAGCTGACGTATTTTTGTTTAGATTTGTGACATGAGCTAAGAAAGTTTGATATCCATTTTTCAATAAACGAATAGCTTTATGGCTTGAGATCACAGTGATTGATTTTAATGGTTTGGTTGCTTGAATTTGCATAATAGGTCGATTAGAAATATGAAAGCTAACAACCTTACGAAAATAATCAATTTTAACATGTTGAGTAGTTAACCAATCAATCCCTAGAATCACATCAAATGCAAGTATTTTTAATGAAATAAGATCGACAGGTAATGTGTGGGTACCAACTTAAACCAAACAAGACTTATAAACCGTGGATATAATGAAGGTTTCTCCCAACGGAGTTTCAATAGATAAGTCAAAGTCTAATTTGTCCGGAGTCAAATTTAATCATTGAGCGCAAGTAGGAGAAATAAAAGAATGGGTAGAACCGGTATCAAATAAGGTATAGACTTCGCTAGAGTTTATGATAAGCTTACCCGTGATGACCTCATTCGGGTTCTTCGCTTTCTAGGAGGTCACTACAAACGCTTTCCCTTGCACTACTGGTTTTGACTTTTCTGGGACGGCCTTGGGTGCCTCCATCCTAGCTGAACTTGTTTTCGGTGAACGACAAAATCGGGCTAGGTGACCTTCTCTTCCACAATTATAACATGCTTTGGACGGCATCGCGCAGTTTGGACTGATGTGTCCCTCTCCTCCGCATTTGAAGTATATGATAGGTGGTCGTTCTCCTTCCTTAACAATGGGTGCTAGTGTTGACGTCTTTCCATCATTGTTGAATCTCCTCTTCTTGAAATGTCCATTCTTATTGTTTTGGCCCTGATTACCACCAAAGTGGTTACCATTTCTGGCCTGTTGATTCCCTCCACGCTTGTTGTCACTGCTTCGATAACTGCTCCTACTAGTATTATCATTTTGCTGGTTGTTCTCTTTTGATTGCGTTGACTCATTATCGCGCTCTACTAACTGAGCCCTATTTACAACATCTGAATACAAACACAGTTTATGAGAAATAAGATGTTGACGTATCTCAGGTTTCAAACCTCGCAAAAACATTCGCGTCATTCGCTCTTCATTATCCACCAAGTGGGATGCAAACCTGGACAACTCAGCAAATTTAGCCTTATACTTCGACACGGCCATATTATTTTGCTCCAGCTTGATAAACTCCACCTCCTTCATATGACGAATACTCTCGGGAAAGTACTTGTCGTTGAATAGCTCTTGGAACTTCTCCCAAGACATCTTGAGTGCGTCAGGCTGGGTACGTTTTACAGATTCCCACCAGTAATCTACCTCTTCACGCAACATGAAGGTGGCGAAGGGAACCTTTTGTTCCTCGGAGCATCCCAAGACATCAAATATCTTGGTGATCTGCTTTATCCATGCTTCCGCCTTAAGTGGTTTTGGCTCTCCTATAAACTCCGGTGGTCCCAGCTCCTTGAACTGTTTAGCAGTGACCGTCCGAGAGTTTCCAGTGTTTCCACCTACATTTTGGACAGGGGCCGCTCTCGCCTGATGTTGCATGAGTTGCATAAAGCCTCTGAACAGTCCATCATTCATCATTTGGTCAGTGTTGTTGTTTATAAGAGGATTGTTGCCTTCCTGATGCACATTCTCCTGATTATTGATATGTGGAGACTCAACGGTCTCTTGTGCTCCATTGCTGTTTTTAACATTCTCGGATGTCATTTTCAGATACTGCCACAAAATAAAGGTTCATTAACATAAAACATATTATCCATATACTTTGACTGACCAATTAAATACCAAATAAACTTAGGTAGGTCATACTAGCGAAGGAATTCCCCGTCTCTCCCCTCCTAGTTCTAGTCTCATATATTAGCCAGTGATCAAATTCCTAAGCTCTGATACCAACTGTGACGCCCCCAAAATTAGGTATACATCACCCATCTTGAGTCGCCAGATACATGGTACAAAATTCAATTACAACTTAATAATACAACTATCATGTACAATACGACAAAACATAAACTGTGAGTTTGAATATAAATATTGTCTTCTAGAGAGTATCCATACTCAAAAGGAGTCCTCATTACAATTATTATCACACTATTTCACAGAATAATGAGGACTACTAATGCTATCCTCTGGACCATCACTCCGTTTCCCGACTCGTCCCAGCTATATTCTCATTTCCTGAAGAGAACAGTGAAAGAAAGGGTGAGCTCAACTAGCCCAGTAAGAAATATTATGACTAAGATAATGCAGAATAAATTATCATTAGTCTCCAACAATGTTAAACTGATAAATTATAATAGACATCAAGTTTAACTACAGCGGAACAAGCAATCCATTAAAAGAGTCAAGTAGAAAATAAAATATACTATCTTTTATGATTTAAAAGGTTTTTCATCACTGTTATCGCTGAGACTCAGCTTAATAAGTATTTCACATCATCGAATCACCCCTACACTACGGCCAATGATATTCTTTAGTATCACGACCACAATTATCCATGCACTATGGGCCAAGAATATTTGTGTATTCATTAATGGTCATGATCATGCCAACAACTGTCCATCAATGCACTACGGGCCAATGCGGACTTTTACCACATCATTTGTAACATTATGGTCATGATTACACCGAATAATCTCTGCTCATAATCATACCAAGTCCATCTATGCACTACAGGCCATAAATGACTTTCAACATAATATAAACATGAGGATGATGACAATGATATAAGAATTCAATAAAACAAGTTCAAGAATTAATTTATCCAGGAACTAATAACGTCCAAATTGTCAACATGATACTGCTTTATGAAGTAAAATTCAAGAATACTCAAAAGAATATTTCCACAAAAAGATACTGGAGGAAGCGCAAATATCAAAGATATTCCACTAATTTTATGGAGTATAGAAGTCAAAAGTTTAACCAACTGAGTATAATAAAGAATGGAATAACAAAAGAAATCACCATGCATGCGGTACTTCGCATAGACAGGTTATTCCAACAGAATAATAAATAACAGAACCAGGTCCGGCGTAAAACGCACAGACAGGATATTCCAACAGAATAATAAAGAATGGAACCAGGTCCGGTGTAAAACGCACAGACAGGATGTTCCAACAGAATAATAATAAAGACGGAACCATGTACGGTGTAAAACACACAGACAGGATGTTCCAACATAATAATAAAGACAGAATAATAGAAGAATGTCACCAAGTATAGGGTAATCCGCGTATACTGGTTATTCTAGCAGAATAATAAAGAATGGAATAACAGAAGTTCTCTTCATGAATACAAAAGAAATAATATCCTTAACCGTAAAATAAACTGAATATAAGATTAAGAAAGAAGCGGGATACTTTTCTATAACTTCTCTATAATTTCTCTCTCTAGAGTTTCAGTGAATTCGTAAAAAATAATGAAAGAATGAGCTTCTATTTATAAGAGAATTGAATGCATAGTAACTAACTCATGAACGGTCCAGATTGATTTACTTTAATCGGACGGTACATAATTAAAGCAAAATCTTTTATATAAAATATAATATATATTATATTTATATAACATTAGTTCACTGGTGCACCGAATGATAATTTGACGGACGAAATTATAGCAGCCACGGATGAAATCGTTGCTTAATTCACGGAGAAAAACTTTGAGACTTACAGATGATTAAATTCAAACCATCATCCAATAAAAACAAAGCAACAAAAATAACATATACTATATATATATAAACACATGCTGCATACATATATAATATACACCACTTGGATTTTTTTTCTTCCCCCCGTATTCCACATCAACTCCCCACCTTCTTACCACTTTTCAAACATTATATATATGTATGTATATATATATATATATATATATATATATATATATATATATATATATATATATATATATATACAAAATACTAATACTCAATCCACCAATTTCACTTTTCCACTATTTTCCACTCACACACATATAATATTATATATATATCCTATCCACCACACACATTACAAACTTATATATATAAACACCCTCAATATTTTAACAACATTTATCATCATTATTATAATTCACAATATTAATCGACCAGGTCGTTCCCAGAAAAGAGGGGGCTTTCCAATAAGGATTTCTCCCTATTGGCGCGTAATTAGGTGACCAAACCTCTCTTTGACAGAACTTCTAGACATCGTTAATATTGCAAATAATAATAATATTAATAACTTTGTCGTCTCAATTATTGATTTTAACAATATATAAAATATCAACAATAATTGAATCAAATAACGTGAGATACTATGCAACAATTACTATAGCAATAATTGAACAAGACTGAATGACTTCTCACATAAGCATCAATAATCAATACCGTGTGCTACTATGCAACCACGCGTATTACTGTACTTTTACTACCGAGTAGTTCAACAGTATCAACGGTAAAACTTCCGCCGTTATTTTTATAAAAATACTTTTGTCGTTTTCTCAATCCGACAATAATTCTGTTGTGGGGTCCACCAATGATTGTACCGTCGTACAAATATTCTCCGACAAAAAGAATATTTCCCGACCAATCGAATATTTTATAACAACTTGCGTACTTTGCAAAATTTATAAATATTACCCACAACTATAACATTATATCAATTTAACTCCATAATATTCAAAAATAATATTTGTAAGACCCCAACTTTTATAAATAAAGATGAATTTTCTATAAATATCATTTTTGAATATTATGGAGTTAATTTCATATAATGTTATAGTTGTGGGTAATATTTATAAATTTTGCAAAGTACGCAAGTTGTTATATAATATTCGATTGGTCGGGGAATATTCGTTTTAACAAGGAATATTCGTACAACGGCACAATCATTGGTGGACCCCACAACGGAATTATTATCGGATTGAGAAAACGACAAAAATATTTTATTAAAAATAACGGCGGAAATTTTACCATTGTTACTGTTGAACTACTCGGTAGTAAAAGTACAGTAATACGTGTGGTTGTATAGTAGCACATGGTATTGATTATTAATGCTTATGTGAGAAGTCACTCAGTTTGATTCAATTATTGTCAGTTAATAATATGAATTATTTAGCGATAATGACGTTTTGTTTTATTCATATTATTAACGTAATAAAACAGAAACATCTTTTTATATAAAACAGAATACTTTTTTAAAGTTATTCTATAAATAGAATATATTATATTTTATTTAAAAGATTTTTCTTTAAATATGGACTGTCAGATTAAAGTAATCAATCTGGACCGTTCATGGATTAGTTACTATGCATTCTATTTTTCTATAAATAGCAGCTCATTCCTTCATTATTTCTTACGAATTCACTAAACTCTAGAGAGAGAAACTATAGAGAGAAACTATAGAGAGAGAGAAGAAGAGTATTCTGCTACTTAACTACTTCCTTATTTCAGCTCGTCTTTAAAACGGTAAGGGGTGTTATTCTTTCTTATTCATGAAGAGAACTGTTGTTATTTCATTTCATATTATTCTGTTGGAATAACCTGTATACGCGGATCTACCCTATACTTGGTGACATTCTTCTATTATTTTGTTGGAACATCCTGTCTGTGTGTTTTACACCAGATCTGGTTCCGTTTTTATTATTATTCTGTTGGAACATCCTGTCTGTGTGTTTTACATTCCGTTTTTATTATTATTCTGTTGGAACATCCTGTCTGTGTGTTTTACACTGGACCTGGTTCCGTCTTGTTATTATTCTGTTGGAACATCCTGTCTGTGTGTTTTACACCGGACCTGGTTTCATTATTTATTATTCTGTCGGAATATCCTGTCTGTGCGTTTACGCCGGACCTGGTTCCATTATTTATTATTCTGTTGGAATAACCTGTCTGTGCGTTCTATCGCATGCATGGTGATTTCTTTTGTTATTCCATTCTTTATTATACTCAGTTGGTTAAGTTTTGACTTCTATACTCCATGAAATTTGTGAAATATCCTTGATAATTGCGTTTCATCCAGTATCTTTTCATGAAAATATTCTTCTAAGTATTCTTGAATTTTACTCCACAAAGCAGTATCATGTTGACAATTTGGACGTTGTTAATTCTTGGATAAATTAATTCTTGAACTTGTTTTATTGAATTCTTATATCATTGTCATCATCCTCATGTTTATAAAATGTTGAAAGTCATCTGTGGCCTGTAGTGCATAGATGGACTTGGTATGATTATGACCAGGGATTATTCGGTATAATCATGACCGTAATGTTACAAATGATGTGGTAAAAGTCCTCATTGGCCCGTAGTGCATTGATGGACAGTTGTTGGCATGATCATGACCATTAATGAATACACGAATATCCTTGGCCGTAGTGCAGGGGTGATTCGATGATGTGGATTATTTTATTAAGCTGAGTCCCAGCGATCACAGTGTTGAAAAACCTTTTAAATCATAAAAGATAGTAGAGTTTATTTTCTACTTGACTCTTTTAATGGATTGCTTGTTCCGCTGCAGTTAAACTTGATGTCTATTATATTTTATCAGTTTAACATTGTTGAAGGCTAATGATAATTTATTCTGCATTATCTTAGTCATAATATTTTTACTGGGCTAGTTGAGCTCACCCTTTCTTTCACTGTTCTCTTCAGGAAATGAGAACGTAGCTGGGGCAAGTCGGGGAACGGAGTGATGGTTCGAATGATAGTATTAGTTAGTAGTCCTCACTATTCTATGTAATAGTGTGTTAATAAATGTAATGAGGACTCCTTTTGAGTATGAATACTCTCTAGAAGATAATATTTGTATTCAAACTCACAGTTTATGTTTTGTCGTATTGTACACGACAGTTGTATTAGTAAGTTGTATTTGTATTCTGTACTTGTATCTGACGACCCAAGATGGGTGATGTATACCTAATTTTGGGGGCGTCACAGTTGGTATCAGAGCTTAGGGATATGATCCCTGGCTAAGATGTGAGAATAGAACTAGGAGGGGAGAGACGGGGAATTCCTTCGCTAGTATGACCTACCTAAGTTTATTTGCATGGTATTTAATTGGTCGGTCATAATATAAGGATAATATATGACATATCAATTAACTTTTATTTTGTGGCAGTATCTGAAAATGGCATCTGAGAATGTTGAGAATAGCAATGGAGCACAGGAGATTATTGATTCACCACATATCAATAATCAGGATAATGTTCATCAGGAAGGTGACAATCCTCATGCAAACAACAACACTGACCAGATGATGAATGATGGAATGTTCAGAGGTTTTATGCAATTCATGCAACAACAGGTGAAAGCGGCTCCTGTCCACAACGTAGGTGGAAATACTGGAAACTCTCAGGCGGTCACCGCTAAACAGTTTAAGGAGCTGGGACCACCGGAGTTTAAGGGAGAACCCAAACCACTTGTAGCTGAAACATGGATAAAGCAGATCACCAAGATATTTGATGTCTTGGGTTGCTCCGAGGAGCAAAAGGTTCCCTTTGCCGCCTTTATGTTGCGAGGAGAGGCAGATTACTGGTGGGAATCGATAAAGCGTACTCAACCTGCCGCACTGAAGATGTCTTGGGAGAAGTTCCAAGAGCTGTTTAACGACAAATACTTTTCCGAGAGTATTCGTCACATGAAGGAGGTGGAGTTCATCAAATTGGAGCAGAATAATATGACCGTGTCGCAGTACGAGGCAAAATTACGGAGTTATCCCGGTTTGCGTCCCACCTGGTGGATAATGAAGAAAGAATGACGCGGATGTTTTTAAGAGGTTTGAAGCCAGAGATACGTCAACACCTTGTTTCTCATAAACTGTGTTTGTATTCAGATGTTGTAAATAGGGCTCAGTTGGTGGAGCGCGATAACGAGACAACGCAACCAAAAGAGAGCAGCCGGCAAAATGATAATATCAGTGAAAGCAGTCATCGAAGCGGTGACAACAAGCGTGGAGGGAATCAACAGGCCAGAAATGGTAACCACTTCGGTGGTAATCAGGGCAAAAACAATAAGAATGTGCATTTCAAGAAGAGGAGATTCAACAATGATGGAAAGACGTCAGCACCAGCACCTGTCGTTAAGGAAGGAGAACGACCACCTATCATATGTTTCAAATGCGGAGGGGAGGGGCACATCAGTCCAAACTGCGGGATGTCGTCCAAATCATGTTATAATTGTGGAAGAGAAGGTCATTTAGCCCGATTTTGTCGTTTACCGAAGACAAATTCAGCTAGGATGGAGGCACCAAAGGCCGTCCCAGAAAAGTCAAAACCGGTTGTGCAAGGGAGAGCGTTTGTTGTGAACTCCCAGAGAGCAAGGAACCCGAATGAGGTCATCACGGGTAAGCTTATCATAAACTCTAACGAAGTCTATACTTTATTTGATACCGGTTCTACCCATTCTTTTATTTCTCCTACTTGCGCTCATCGATTAAATTTGATTCCGGAGAAATTAGACTTTGACTTAGCAGTTGAAACTCCATTGGGAGAAACCTTCATTACATCCACGGTTTATAAGTCTTGTTTGGTTCAAGTTGGTACCCACACATTACCTGTCGATCTTATTTCATTAAAAATACTTGCATTTGACGTGATTCTAGGGATTGATTGGTTAACTACTCATCATGCAAAAATTGATTATTTTCGTAAGGTTGTTAGCTTTCATATTCCTAATCGACCTATTATGCGAATTCAAGCAACCAAACCATTAAAATCAATCGCTGTCATCTCAAGCCATAAAGCTATTCGTTTATTGAAAAACGGATGTCAAGCTTTCTTAGCTCATGTCACAGATCTAAACAAAAATACGTCAGCTTTGAATGATATTTCTGTTGTTAATAAATTTCCTGACGTATTTCCCGAAGAACTTCCTGGCCTACCCCCAGAGCGTGAAATTGAATTTTGTATCGACCTTGAACCCGGTACAAAACCCATTTCCAAAGCCCCATATCGAATGGCTCCTATTGAACTTCAGGAGTTAAAGACCCAACTGCAGGAATTGTTAGACATTGGTTTTATTCGTCCTAGTACTTCTCCTTGGGGTGCTCCTGTTCTTTTCGTGAAGAAGAAAGATGGGAGTATGCGACTTTGTATTGATTATCGGGAGTTGAATCATGTCACCATCAAAAATAGGTACCCATTGCCACGTATTGATGACCTGTTTGACCAGTTGCAAGGAGCACAATTCTTTTCAAAGATCGATCTTCGTTCTGGATATCATCAGCTGAAGGTTAGAACTGAGGATATTCCAAAGACTGCCTTCAGAACTCGGTATGGGCATTATGAATTCTTAGTTATGTCTTTTGGATTGACTAATGCTCCTGCTGCCTTCATGGATATGATGAACAGGGTATTCAAGGAATATTTGGATCACTTTGTGGTCGTCTTTATCGATGACATCCTTGTTTATTCCAAAAGCCGTGAAGATCATGAGCAACACTTGAGGTTGGTACTCCAAAAGCTTCGTGAATACAAACTTTATGCCAAGTTGAAGAAATGCGAGTTCTGGCTGGAGGAGGTAGCATTCCTTGGGCACGTAGTATCAAGTCGTGGAATATCGGTTGACCCGGCAAAGATTGAAGCTATTCAAAGCTGGGAGCAACCTAAATCAGTGACCGAGGTACGTAGCTTTCTTGGTTTAGCTGGTTATTATCGGAGATTCGTGGAAGGATTTTCTCGAATCGCTACTCCATTAACTCAGCTGACTCGGAAAGATACAAAGTTCGGTTGGAGCGAAGAATGTGAGCAGAGTTTTCAAGAACTCAAGAGGAGACTCATTTCAGCACCTGTTCTAACAATACCATCTGGCTCGGAGGGATTTGTCATCTACAGTGATGCTTCGAGCAAAGGGTTGGGATGCGTTCTCATGCAACATGGAAAAGTCATAGCCTATGCATCAAGACAACTCAAGGAATATGAGAGGAATTATCCTACTCATGATCTAGAGTTGGCAGCTGTTGTCTTTGCACTTAAAATTTGGAGGCATTACTTGTATGGGGAGAAGGTGGAGATCTTTACGGATCATAAAAGCCTCAAATATTTCTTCACTCAAAAGGAACTCAACATGCGACAACGACGTTGGCTTGAACTGTTGAAAGATTATGATCATACCATTCAATACCATCCTGGAAAAGCGAACGTGGTAGCTGACGCATTGAGTAGAAGATCATATGCAAGTACGAGTGCGATATTGTCAACACAAAGACCCATTTTGTGTGATTTGCAAAGGATGGAGATAGAGTTAAAGACTCCAGGGACCCATGTGATGATGGCGAATATACGAGTAGAACCGACTTTAATCGATAAAGTTAAAGCTGCTCAAGCTACAGACCTGGAGCTGATGCGTATGAGGAAGAAAGTGCAAGAAGGTGCTATGCCGGAAGCAAGAATCGATGAAGAAGGAATACTTCGAGTCAACTCCAGACTTTGTGTTCCTAACAACCCTGATTTAAAGTATGAAATCATGATGGAGGCGCACAACACACCGTTTGCAATCCATCCTGGAAGTACCAAAATGTATCATGATCTTCGTCATACATTTTGGTGGAGCAATATGAAGAGAGAGATAGCGTTGTTTATCTCAAGGTGTCTAACTTGTCAACGAGTCAAAGCGGAGCATCAAGTACCAAAAGGTCCATTGCAACCACTTGAAATTCCAGAATGGAAGTGGGAGCACATTACCATGGATTTCGTTACCGGTCTTCCTAGGGTTTCTCAAGGTATTGATGCGATTTGGGTCATTGTTGATAGATTGACCAAGTCTGCTCATTTTTTACCGATACGAGAAACTTATACACTTGAACGTCTTGCTCGTATGTACATAAACGAGATTGTAAGACTGCATGGTATGCCAGTATCCATAGTTTCTGACCGAGACCCAAGATTCACTTCACGATTTTGGGTTAGTTTACAAAAAGCTATGGGCACGGAGTTACGATTTAGTTCAGCATATCATCCTCAGACGGACGGACAATCAGAGAGGACTATTCAAACTCTTGAAGATCTATTAAGACTCTGTGTCTTTGACTTCAAGGAAAGTTGGGACAAGTTCTTACCATTGGTGGAGTTTTCCTACAACAACAGTTATCAAGCAAGTATTGGCATGGCTCCATTCGAAGCATTGTATGGAAGAAAATGTCGTTCTCCAGTATGCTGGGATGAGGTGGGTGAAGCAACGTTGTTGGGACCGGAGTTGGTACGTATGACTACAGAAAAGATTCAAACGATCCGACAACGTATAAAAACCTCACAAGATCGACAAAAGAGTTATGCTGATCTTCATCGAAAGGACGTGGAATTTGATGTAGGAGATCATGTGTTCTTACGTGTTGCTCCATGGAAAGGAGTTACGAGATTTGGAAAGAGAGGAAAGCTCAATCCTCGATTCATCGGTCCATTTTTAATCCTCGATCGAGTAGGAACTGTGGCTTATAGACTCGCTTTACCGCCAAGTATGTCTCGTGTTCATAACGTTTTTCACATATCCATGTTACGCAAATATGTGGAAGACCCGAACCACATTATTGAGTTAGAACCGGACGAAATAGCGGAAGATTTGACGTATGAAGAAGTTCCTGTTCAAATCTTGGATAAGAAGGAACATATTCTACGCTCCAAGGTTATACCTCAAGTCAAAGTTTTGTGGAGAAACCACGATGTTGAGGAAATGACTTGGGAGTTAGAATCTGAAATGAAATCAAGGTATCCTTACCTCTTCGACATACCAGGTACGTACCCTAATTTTGAGGGCAAAATTTCATAAGAAGGGGAGGTTGTAAGACCCCAACTTTTATAAATAAAGATGAATTTTCTATAAATATCATTTTTGAATATTATGGAGTTAATTTGATATAATGTTATAGTTGTGGGTAATATTTATAAATTTTGCAAAGTACGCAAGTTGTTATATAATATTCGATTGGTCGGGGAATATTCGTTTTAACAGGGAATATTCGTACAACGACACAATCATTGGTGGACCCCACAACAGAATTATTGTCGGATTGAGAAAACGACAAAAATATTTTATTAAAAATAACGGCGGAAATTTTACCATTGTTACTGTTGAACTACTCGGTAGTAAAAGTACAGTAATACGTGTGGTTGCATAGTAGCACACAGTATTGATTATTAATGCTTATGTGAGAAGTCACTCAGTTTGATTCAATTATTGTCAGTTAATAATATGAATTATTTAGCGATAATGACGTTTTGTTTTATTCGTATTATTAACGTAATAAAACATAAACATCTTTTTATATAAAACAGAATACTTTATTAAAGTTATTCTATAAATAGAATATATTATATTTTATTTAAAAGATTTTTCTTTAAATATGGACCGTCAGATTAAAGTAATCAATCTGGACCGTTCATGGATTAGTTACTATGCATTCTATTTTTCTATAAATAGCAGCTCATTCCTTCATTATTTCTTACGAATTCACTGAACTCTAGAGAGAGAAACTATAGAGAGAAACTATAGAGAGAGAGAGAAGAAGAGTATTCTGCTACTTAACTACTTCCTTATTTCAGCTCGTCTTTAAAACGGTAAGGGGTGTTATTCTTTCTTATTCATGAAGAGAACTGTTGTTATTCCATTTCTTATTATTCTGTTGGAATAACCTGTATACGCGGTCTACCCTATACTTGGTGACATTCTTCTATTATTCTGTTGGAACATCCTGTCTGTGTGTTTTACACCGGACCTGGTTCCGTTTTTATTATTATTCTGTTGAAACATCCTGTCTGTGTGTTTTACACCGGACCTGGTTCCGTTTTTATTATTATTCTGTTGGAACATCCTGTCTGTGTGTTTTACACCGGACCTGGTTCCGTCTTGTTATTATTCTGTTGGAACATCCTGTCTGTGTGTTTTACACCGGACCTGGTTTCATTATTTATTATTCTGTCGGAATATCCTGTCTGTGCGTTTACGCCGGACCTGGTTTCATTATTTATTATTCTGTTGGAATAACCTGTCTGTGCGGTCTATCGCATGCATGGTGATTTCTTTTGTTATTTCATTCTTTATTATACTCAGTTGGTTAAGTTTTGACTTCTATACTCCATGAAATTAGTGGAATATCCTTGATAATTGCGGTTCATCCAGTATCTTTTCATGAAAATATTCTTCTAAGCATTCTTGAATTTTACTCCACAAAGCAGTATCATGTTGACAATTTGGACGTTGTTAATTCTTAGATAAATTAATTCTTGAACTTGTTTTATTAAATTCTTATATCATTGTCATCATCCTCATGTTTATAAAATGTTGAAAGTCATCTGTGGCCTGTAGTGCATAGATGGACTTGGTATGATTATGACCAGGGATTATTCGGTATAATCATGACCGTAATGTTTGCATTGATGGACAGTTGTTGGCATGATCATGACCATTAATGAATACACGAATATCCTTGGTAGTAGTGTAGGGGTGATTCGATGATGTGGATTATTTTATTAAGCTGAGTCCCAGCGATCACAATGTTGAAAAACCTTTTAAATCATAAAAGATAGTAGAGTTTATTTTCTACTTGACTCTTTTAATGGATTGCTTGTTCCGCTGCAGTTAAACTTGATGTCTATTATATTTTATCAGTTTAACATTGTTGAAGGCTAATGATAATTTATTCTGCATTATCTTAGTCATAATATTTCTTACTGGGCTAGTTGAGCTCACCCTTTCTTTCACTGTTCTCTTCAGGAAATGAGAACGTAGCTGGGGCAAGTCGGGGAACGGAGTGATGGTTCGAATGATAATATTAGTTAGTAGTCCTCACTATTCTATGTAATAGTGTGTTAATAAATGTAATGAGGACTCCTTTTGAGTATGAATACTCTCTAGAAGATAATATTTGTATTCAAACTCACAGTTTATGTTTTGTCGTATTGTACACGACAGCTGTATTAGTAAGTTATATTTGTATTCTATACTTTGTATCTGACGACCCAAGATGGGTGAGGTATACCTAATTTTGGGGGCGTCACAATATTTATAAAAAATTTATCTTTATTCAAAAAGTTGGGATTTTACAGATAAGATCTAACTCACATAGAGTTAGTTGGTCAGTAAGATTCAAAGATGAATCTCGCCGAGTTATAAAGATATAGAGTTCCCTAATTCTGATAATAAAGTTGAACAGTAGTGGTGAATAGATAGAGTCTAAAAGACTGAAAGTACAGTGATAGGAGATCGTAAAACAAAACGATCATAGCATAGAAATAAATCGTAATATATACAATAAGATCACCCCGTGATCTGATAAGGTGATAGTAGGGAGAAGAATCAATCTAATGATTGAACAGTTTACAGCAAGATTGCTGGGTGTCAGTTGTACTATGAATTGGTACGGATTCAGGAAAGGATTATGAATACGAGTTAAATGAAATTCGTATTGAGAAGGGTGTTAGTGTTAGGTGGGGATTCAATTGAGGATTCATGTTGGCAGCTAAATTGTATGATTCCTTGTGTGGGCGGAGAATTGTACTTGGTGTAAAAAACTACTTAGTTCTGGCAATGATAATCATTAAAATGTTTGTGTCGCGCTATTTGATATATGCATGTTAAGAGGGTGATTCCTTTCTCATGTGTATAACATATAGATAGGTTATAGGTAGAGAATTTAAGGTTAAGTACGAGTTCTTAAAACTCATACTTATGTGACATTTTTGACTCATAGTTATATGAAATATTTATGAACCCCTCAGCAAATGGATGCCAAAGGTTTGACTAGGACAAGTTCTTAAACTCATATGATTCTGGCAAGAGAATGAACTCATAAGTGTGGTTTGACGAACTTGGTATAGTTATGTGTAAGTGAAGAATTAAGGATTATAGGAACATATAGATTGTTAAGCAAATGATTATTAGTGGAGACTTAAGTTTTCCAAAACTCCTAGCTATGCTAGACTTCGAAATTTTGACATCAAGCTAAATACGCACTATGTGTTTTTTTTAAAAAAATGTAGACTCGTAATCATTTTTGAAACGGTTTAAAGTATAGTCTATGCTACTTATTTCGGCTAGACGCAAAATGATTTGAAATATCAAAATATATTTTATTTATCACTCATGTACTATGTTACCTGGTGCAGAAATGATAAAAAATTGATGGAGTTGTAAATGCAGAAATACTTAGTGTTGAATTTGATCTAAAATCGTTATTCCACTATTGTATGATGTGTTATGACAAAGTCATACGATGACGGCATCCTCAAACGGACTATTAATACAATACGGCATTATGACGTCATTCTCGAAAATGTTTTCAAAATTTTAATTTGCCAACGGGGTTTGGCTACACTTAAATAATTCGATTGAATTGAATAATTGATATGAGTCTATGCTATTTGATTCAGCTAGACTAACGTTTATGAAAACTCTAAGTGTTCATTGAAAGAAATTTTCCGAACCAAATTATTTTGGTATGAAATCCAATAAGACCGAGGTAGAATTTTTTTGCCTATGGCAGTGACGAGAAACAGATAAAAGCAGTACTTGGCCAGTACAGGGCATATCGGGCTAATCACCCTTTGTGTCCGTAAGTAATGACGGTTTGTGGATGAATTTCCATATAACCATTGAGAAAATGACAGACAAATAGTCTATATGACTCCTCAGCAAAATTCAAAAATTTTTACTCTTGTGAGTGGTATATTGGGTACCATGTGATAATGTGTTTGAATGCTGTAAGCAGTATGGTGTATGGTGTAAGGTGTAAGGTAAATTTCGGGGACAAAATTTTTAGAATAAGGGGTGAATATGACAACCCGAGAATTTGGAAATTTTTTAAAATTTTAATTAATTGATTTAAGGTTCAAAATTAGAACCTAGACAGAAAATAAGTGTATGCGTTTGACATTTTTGAGATGGAATTTTGAGTATTTCAAATTTCTGTGAAGGATTTAGGTGAATTATTCAGGATTAAGTGTATACGTGAATATGTTCTGTGATAATGGTCATTTATGTGTTCAAAATGTGGTTAAGGGTCAAGAATTGACCAGATAAATTATATCTGTGTTAAACCCTAATCCTATATTAAGAACGTCAACGTTCGATTAGAAAATTCTTACGAATTATAAGAAAATCCTAGAAACTGGTTCTGGAAACACTATCTTCAGTTTCGGGAATCTGAAACCTTAATTCGGGAATTTAAAATCCTAAATTGGGAACTTAATGGCGTAAGTGTAAATAATTATAAGATTAATTAGGGTTAATCTTAACTAAGTGGTTAGAAAACCCTAATTTCAAATTTTGAAACCCTAATTTCTAGTTTAGGAACCCTAATTTATAATTAGGAAAAAACCTAAGTGTTAATTTAATAATTGTAATGATAATTAGGAAACCCTAAACCTAATTTTCAAGTAAATTAATTAGAAAACCCTAATTTAATTAGGAAATCTAATTTCTAATTTAGAAAAATAATTTTTCTATTTAAAACCCTAATTCGCGGGTTATAAACCTTAATGACCGATTTTGACCCTAATTGCTAAATTAGCAATTTTAATTAGATAATACTAATCTTAATAAGCAAGATTTAAATTATGATTAAGAAATTTTGATATAATTAGTAAATCCTAATTATAATTTAGAAATATTAAATTTCTATTTTTAAAACTTAAATTGGAAATTTTAGAAAATCAAATTGCCAAAACCTAAGGGTTTAAATCCTAAACCTTAAAGGTTTAGGCAAAATACCATGTTGCCATTAAAATCATAAATCAAGTGACTAAAATGCCCTTTTGTGCATTATTATTATGTTGCTTATAGATCTAAGCCTCAGGCGAGTTGTTCACCAAACCCTAGCCCTAGCTTATGACTTATAGCTCATATCTCAGCAGCAAAATAAGCCAACATACATTATATACAACAAATTATATAGATTAGAGAGAGAGAAAAGGCCACTTGACTTTTCATTTTCTCCAAACCATTCCTCTCTCATAGATTTCAGGAGTTAGAGTGAGAAAGAGAGAGAATGAAATCTAAGTACACTTCATAGCTTGCCAAGAACATGAATCAAAAGTCAAAATCAAGATCAAGCATTAGAAAGGTATAAGAACCCTAATTTTTTGAAATCTGATTATTTGATGTTAAATGTTGTTGTTGTTTGGTTAAAGATGTGTTATAAGGTGTCATTTAGAGATCTAGGTTGTTGGATCATGGATCTATAACATCTAGATGCTCGAATCTAAAGTTTTCAAAAATCTGGAAATGTTGAAAATGATGGCCTGACAGCCATATGTCAGGGCCTCTAGATCCGTGTGTGTTAATCGTTTAGGGTGTTTTATGTTTTAGATATGTTATATGACATGAGGACTGTGATCTGGAACTGAAAACAGGGCCAGATCATGTATATATTGCATGATATGATCGGTCAAAAGTGCGTTGACCGAGCACGAAAAGTTGAATCTGGGCAACCTAGAATTTTCCAGGTGGTCTGACAAGATTTTCGAAGTCCTTGATCTTGCTGAATGTTTATGTTTTGGTCAAGTTGTTGTTTTATTGTTGTAGCCTGACATTAAGACTACATGATTAAGTCTTTATTTCACTCAGATCATTAACAGAATCGGAGATAATTAGGGTCAAACAAGCGTTGACCGACTGTTCTTGACAAAATCTGGAAAACCCAGAAATCGTGAAGAACAGCTCATGACACTACTTTGACCGACCTTGATCTCTCTCCTGTGGTGTTGTTAGACTGAAATAACGATAGGTAGGTGTTCGCTTACATATGTACTACAGGTTTAATGCAATAGAACATAAAACAAATGACCAGAATAATAAGATTTGTGAGCAACAAAGTGGTCACTGGAAACTGACTGGGAATCTGGGAAACCCAAAAATCCCAGCAGGCCTCTGACAACAACTTTGCAGGCTTGGATCTTGCAAATGTGGTGCTTAATGACTTAGATGATGGTATATAATTGTAGTAGTACATAAATACTACAAGTTTAATGTCTTAGCCAACCCAAAAATCAAAGCGAACACTGAATTAAACCCGGTCAAACCTCCTACCATGGTGTTTGACATGAAGGCTCAAGAACAACTGAAGAACATTTTCAGCGACGGTTGTGTCACTAAAGCAAACTTTAACGACACTTAAATTCATAAATTTATTTATTTTAATTATTAAATAGATAAAAATGGTTTTTAATTATTAAAAATACTAAATAAATTCTGAAAAATTAATTTAAAGTCTGAAAAATAGTTTTTAATTATTTTGAGTATATTTCAAAAATATTTAATATTTTTGGGAATATAAAAGGTATCTATTTATTTAATTATAATATTAAATAAATTATTTAAAAATAATTTTTAATTAATGAAAAATCATGAAAAATTATATTATGGTAAAAGAAAATATTTTAAGTTATTTTTAGTGACTTTTAATATTTTGTGATAAAATTCATTAATTAATCAGTATTAATGATAATTAGTTTATTTAATAACTATATTAAATAAATTATGGAAAAATAGAATTAATGATTTATAAATCATATAAAAATGATTTAAGTGTTATAAATATATTTTAAGTTATAAAATATAACTTTTGATATTTAGTCATAAAAATATTAATATTTTAATATTAATAGCAATTAACGGATAATAAATTTAAGTATTTAAAAATCATATAAAGGTGATTTTAAAGTATTAAAAATACTTCGTAATATTATAAATATATTATAATATTACGTGATAATTTTCATTAATATTTGATATTAAATAAATATTAATAATAATAGAATTATGTGGTATTTAATTCGTATAAATACGATATTAATGATTGAAAATTCACGATAAATGATATTAATTTTTTAAAAATTATTATGAGACTTGAAAAAATATTTTGACTGTTATTAAAATTATCTAAGATAATTGTTTAGTGTTAGGCAGAGTTTAATTGAACTTAAACTCGTGAATTGTCCGACTAGACCGTCGAGATGTTAAAATTTTGTCAGATTCAACTCGGACTTAAATAGTCTGACTTAATATTGAGTCTTATGTGTGTTATAGACAGATAGGGTTATGTGTTATGTGTTATGTGTTATGTGTTTAGGTTAGTCTATGTATGTCTATATATATAATAGTATTTTATTGTGGTGATATTATTCTAATATTGGAGATCTATATTACTAATATTAGGTCTTCGGATAAAGCGTTATAAATTACGTAGCGGTAATCAACGGTTCAGACAAGTTTGTTTTTACTTAACTCTACTAAGAGTTGTTTCATTCGGATAAGCTTATAGTTAATCATTGCTGGTTGCCATGAATTGTACTCTGTACATATTGCATATATAAGTCAGGTATGAAAGGCTGATCACCTTCATTACCAGTTGGTTCAGATATATTTGTTCATGTATAATACTTGTTCAGTCATAAATTTATTCCTGCTAGTTCACAATTATATTGTTGAATTATAGCCAGCTTATTATTCAAACTCTTTCAATCATGATATATCGTTATATTATTGAACTTAAACTTGCTGGGCAATCCTTATGCTCACCTTTGCTATATCATGATAAAATATTGCAGATTAAGACAAACGCGTTGGATACAAGAAAAGGTTAAAGACAGTTCCAGCTTAAAGTTAATGTGTGCGATTAGATTTGTAATAGTATAATTTGATAATAATATTATGTGTTAGTTAAGTTATGAATTGTTATTAAGTTAAGGTTACTCGACCTTGGGGAAAAGTATGTAAGTTTAATGTATAAACAATTTTTGTTTATATCTTCCGCAAATATAGTAATAGTGTAAGAATGATTGTACCGGATCCGCGGTGATTTGGGACCCGGATTCGGGGCGGTCACAGGAAGTGTTGAGAAGGGAGAAGTTGTATGCCAAGTTTTCGAAATGCAAATTTTGGATCGAGCGGGTACAATTTCTTGGGCACGTGATCGATAAAAATAGAATTTCGATAGATTAACTGGGATCATCCGAGGACGCCGTCGAAAGTACGAAGTTTTCTTGGAATGGCAGGATATTACAAAAGATTCATTCAAGACTTTTCCAAGATCGCAACTCCGTTAACGAATTTGACTCGAAAAGCTATGAAATTTGTTTGGACGAAGAAGTGTGAGGAAAGCTTTCAAGAATTGAAGAAGAGGTTTGAGTACAGCACCTGTGTTGTCTCTTCCAGACGATACAAGAAATTTTGTTATTTATAGTGATGCATCGCATAAAGGACTTGGCTGTGTGCTAATGCAAAACGACGGAGTTATTATGTATGCGTCACGACAATTGAAAGATTATGAGAAGGGGTATTCGACCCATGACTTGGAGTTAGCTGCAGTGGTTTTTGCTTTGAAAATCTGGAGGCACTATTTCTATAGGGAGAAGTGTGAAATATATACAGACCACAAGAGTCTGAAATATATTTTTACACATAAAGAATTGAATATGCGCCAAAGAAGGTGGTTGGAATTAATTAAGGACTACGATTGTGAGATTTTATACCATCCGGGTAAGGCAAACGTGGTTGCTGACGCCTTAAGTAGAAAGGGTCGGGAGAAGTTGATGATGTTGACTACTTAGAAGGAGTTAATTTCGGCCATGGAGAAGTTAGAATTGGAAGTGAAGTATCCTAAGGAAATTGATAAAAAGCTGTTTCAAATGCAATCTGATACAACCCTATTGGATAAAGTTAAGGAGACTCAATTTCAGGACGAAGAATGTAAAAAGGTGAAAAAAAGATATCCGAAGGAACTGAACCAAGATTTAAGATGGATAAGGAAGGAATACTAAGATTCGAGAACAGAATTTGGGTACCGCCAGTGACAGAGATTAAGGAAGACATTTTGAACGAGGCTCATAGCTCACGATATTCGATTCATCCTGGTAGTACCAAGATGTATCAAGATCTTCGACAACATTTCTGGTGGCCAAATCTAAAACGTGATGTTACAGAATGTGTTGCCAAGTGTCTGACCTGTCAGAAAGTGAAAGCCGAACATCAGAGACCGAGTGGATTGCTACAACCGTTGGAGATCCCAGAATGGAAATGGGAACATATTATAATAGACTTCGTGGTTGGCCTTCCGACGACTTAGAAAGGCTATGACGCAGTATGGGTTATCGTTGACCGACTGACGAAATCCGCACACTTCTTTCCGATCAAAATCAGATTCAACTTAGATCAGTTAGCGAATGTGAAAGAGATTATTTCGCGACACGGAGTTTCGATGTCAATTGTTTTCGATAGGGATCCGCACTTTATGTCGAACTTCTGGAAACGTCTACAGGAATGTATGGGTACGTAATTGCGAATGAGTACAACATACCACCCTCAGAAAGATGGACAGAGCGAGAGACCGATTCAGACATTAGAAGATATGCTAAGAGCCTGTGATGGACTTTAAAGCAATTTGGGACGATCACCTACCGCTTGTAGAGTTCGGCTACAATAACAGTTATCACACTAGTATTGGCATGCCGCCTTACGAAGCGTTATACGGCAGAAAGTGCAGAACTCCGCTTTACTGGGATGAAATTGGCAAAAGACAATTACTAGGCTCAGAATTAGTACAACAGACAACAAAAATAGTCAAAGTGATCCGAACAAGACTGGTAGCAGCTCAAGATAGGCAGAAGAAATACGCCAATCCACATCGTAAAAATGTTGAGTTTGAATCGGGTAGTTATGTATTCTTGAAGGTCTTGCCCTGGAAGGGAAAGATCAGGTTTGGAAAGAAAGGAAAATTAAGCCCAAGATTCATTGGACCATTTGAAGTACTGCGAAGAATCGGAGAAGTTGCGTATGAGGTAGCCCTACCTCCAGCACTCGAGAATGTCCACAACGTCTTCCACGTTTCTATATTACGACCCTACAAACCCGATTACAAGCAAGTAATTGAATACAAACCCCTACATTTTGAAGAAGACTTATCTTACGAAGACATTCCTGTTCAAATTGTCGACAGAAAAGAATAAGTTCTAAGAAATAAAGTAATACCTTCTGTTAAGGTAATTTGGAGGAACCACAACGCTGAAGAAGCTACGTGAGAACTCGAAGAGAATATGATGAAGAATTACCCTCATTTATTTACTTAAATTATGTGTAAGCGATTCTGGGGACAGATTCTTTGTAAGGGGGGAAGAATGTAACGGGTCGAATTTATTGAGTCGTGATTCTGGGGACAGAATCCTTTTAAGGGGGGAAAGATATTGTGACGCCCCCAAAATAGGTATACATCACCCATCTTGGGTCGTCAGATACATGGTACTGAATATAAATACAAACTAATTATACAACAGTCGTGTAAAATACGACAAAATAAATGTTGTGAGTTTTAATACAAATATTATCATCTAGACAATATCCACACTCAATGGTGTCCTCGTAATATTTATTATTACACTATTTCACAGAATAGTGAGGACTACTAATGCACCATCTAGGACCATCACTATGTTTCCCGACTCGTCCCAGCTATATTCTCTTTTCCTGAAGAGAACAGTGAAAGAAAGGGTGAGCTCAACTAGCCCAGTAAGAAATATTATGACTAAGATAATGCAGAATAAATTATCGTTAGCCTTCAACAGTGTTAAATTGATACAATATAACAAACATCAAGTTTAACTGCAGCGGAACAAACAATCCATTAGAAGAGTCAAGTACAGAATAAAATCTACTATCTTATATGATTTAAAAAGTTTTTCATCACTTTTATCGCTGAGACTCAGCTCAATAAATAATCCACATTATTAAATCATCCCTGCACTACAGGCCAAGGATATTCTTTAGTATCACGACCACGAATTATCTATGCACTACGGGCCAAAGATAATCGTGTTTTTATCAACGGTCCTGATCATGCCATAAAACAATTCATCTTTGCACCCTTGGCCGAAGAGAATCCATAGCCATAATCATACCAAAAACTGTTCATCAATGCATTACGGGCCAATGAGGACTTTTTCCACATCATTTGTAATATTAGGGTCATGATTATACCGAATAATCCCTGGTCATAATCATACCAAGTCCATCTATGCCCTACAGGCCACATATGACTTTCAACATGATACAAACATGATGATGATGACAATGACATAATAATTCAATAAAACAAGTTTAAGAATTAATTTATCCAGGAACCAATAACATCCAAATTGTCAACATGATACTTCTTTGTAGAGTAAAATTCAAGAATGCTCATAAGAATATTTCTATGAAAAGATATTGGGTGAAGCGCAAATATCAAATATATTCCACTAATTTCATGGAGTATAGAAGCTAAAACTTTAACCAACTGAGTATAATAGAATATATGAAACTGCAAATAGATTTTCACTGCCATGCGGTAATCTACTTAGACAAATCATTTTCACAATTTAATAAGGAATGAATATAAAGGATCATTCACCATGCATGTGATAATCCACATAGACAGTTTATTCCAACAGAATAATAAAGAATGGAATAACAGAAGGATTCACCATGCGTGCGATAGACTGCACAGACAGGTTATTCCCAACAGAATAATAAATAATAGAACCAGGTCCGGCGTAAACGCACAGACAGGATATTCCGACAGAATAATAAATAATGGAACTAGGTCCGGCGTAAACGCACAGACATGATATTCTGACAGAATAATAAATAATGAAACCAGGTCTGACGTAAACGCACAGACAGGATATTCCGACAAAATAATAAAGAATGAAATTACAAATAATGGAACCAGGTCAGGCGTAATACGCACCGACAGGATATTCCGACAGAATAATAAAGAACGGAATAATAGAAGAATATGCGGTACTTCGCATAAACAGGTTATTCCAACATAATAATAAAGAATAGAATAATAGAAGAATTTCACCATGTATACGGCACTTCGCATAGACAGGTTATTCCAACATAATAATAAAGAATAGAATAATAGAAGAATTTCACCATGTATGCGGTACTTCGCATAGACAGGTTATTCCAGCAAAATAATAAAGAATGAAATAATAGAAGAATTTTATCATGTATGCGGTACTTCGCATAGACAGGTTATTCCAACATAATAATAAGGAATGTAATAATAGAAGAATTTCACCATGTATGCGGTACTTCGCATAGACAGGTTATTCCGACATAATAATAAAGAATGGAATAACAGAAATTCTCTTCATGAATACGAAAGAAATAATACCCCTTACGAGTACAACAAATAATATCCCTTACCTTTGAAAGAAGAGTATTCCGACAGGTAGGGCGATGATATACTCGAAAAAAACTTGCACTACGCTCAAAGCTTTCTTAAACTCTAAAGAAATACGCTCAAGATTATAGAAGAAGAAATCTCTCTATAGTTTCTCTCTCTAGAGTTTCAGTGAATTCGTAAGAAATAATGAAGGAATGAGCTTCTATTTATAGGAGAATGGACTGCATAGTAACTAATTCATGAACGGTCCAGATTGATTTACTTTTAATCGGACGGTCCATATTGATTTAATAAAATATTCTAATAAAATAAAAACTTTTAAATAAAATATAATATATTCTATTTATAATCTAATAAAACGAATAACTTTATAAAAGTATTCTATTTTACGTAAAAAGATTTTACTATGCAAAACACTATACAGACACTATGCAACACTATGCATAATAAAATATAATATATTCTATTTATAGAATAATTTTACAAAAGTATTCTGTTTTATATAAAAAAAATTACTATGCAAAATACTATGCATAATAGAATATAATTTATTATATTTATAGAATAAATTTATAAAAGTATTCTGTTTTATATAAAAAGCTTTTCTGTTTTATTATATTAATAATGCTAATAAAACAAAATTGAGTGACTTCTCACGTAAGCATTAATAATCAATACCGTGTGCTACTATGCAACCACGCGTATTACTGTACTTTTACTACCGAGTAGTTCATCAGTATTAACGGTAAAACTTCCGCCGTTATTTTCATAAAATATTTTTGTCGTTTTCCCAATCCGACAATAATTTTGTTGTGGGGTCCACCAATGATTGTGCCGTTGTACGAATATTTCCTGATAAAACGAATATTTTTCGACCAATCGAATATTATATAACAACTTGCATACTTTGCAAAATTTATAAATACTACCTACAACTATAACATTATATCAAATTCATACCATAATATTCAAAAAAATTATTTCAAGAAAATTAAATATTTATTCATAAAATATGGGTTCTCACAATCTCCCCTCCTTATGGAATTTCGCCCTCGAAATTTACATACGTACCTGGTATGCTGAAGAGGTGAGGGTACCTTGACTTCATTTCAGATTCTAACTCTTGAGGTATAATCTTTGAGTGTCGAATATAATCCTTCTTATCAAAGATTTTAACACGTATCTCCTCATACGTTAAATCATCCGCTATCTCGTCCAGTTCTAAATTAATAATGTGGTTCGGGTAGTCCACATATTTACGTAACGTCGATACGTTAAAAATGTTATGAACACGCAACATACTTGGCGGTAAAACGAGTCTATAGGCCATAGTTCCTACTCGATTAAGGATTTCAAATGGGCCAATAAAATCGAGGGTTGAGATTTCCTCTCTTCATCGATTCTTGCTTCTGGAATAATGCCCTCTTGAACCTTCTTCTTCACATTCATCAGCTCTATAGCTTGAGCAGCTTTAACTTTATCGATTAAAGTCGGTTCTAATCATATATTCCTTATCTTCACGTAGGTTCGTATATTCGCACTCGTAAACGCATACAAAATTCTACTCAACGCGTCAGCTACCACGTTCGCTTTTCCATGATGGTATTGAATGATATGATCGTAATCTTCACAGCTCGATCCAACGTCTTTGGCGCATTATACGTTCGTTTTGGTTGAAGAAATATTTAAGGGTTTTGTACTGGGGTCAATACAAAATTTGATTTCTCGCTCTGGGGTAGGCCAAGAAGTATTAAAGTATACGTCCGAAATTTTATTAACAATAGAAATATCATTCAAAACTGTGACTCTCATTCAAGACTTGGATAGCACGTCACATTGATACCTATCAACTTGTCATCGTCATTGACGACGTCGCCTACAGAAAGTCTAACTTCGGTGCATTCCACACAAGGAAGTCACCAGATAAAGGCTCAGGGCTCTTTACTTATGGCTTGATATGACAATGATTGACTTTAGTGGTTTGGTTGCTTGAATTCGTATAACAGGTTGGTTAGGAATATGAAAGCTAACAACCTTACGAAAAGCTTGATGAGTAGTTAACCAATCGATCCCTAAAATCACATCAAAGGCAAGTATTTTCAAAGAAATAAGATCGACAGGTAACGTGAAAGTGTCGATTTGAATCAACAAGATTTATAAACAGTGGAGGTAACGAAGGTTTCTACTAACGAAGTTTCAACCAATAAATTAAAGTCTAACTAACCCGTATCTAATAATGTATAGACTTCGCAAGAATTTATAATTAACTAACCCGTGCCAACTTCGTTCGGGTTACTCGCTTTTTGAGAAGTCACGAAAAACGCTCTCCCTGAAACCACCGACTTTATTTTGTCTGTATCCGCCTTTGGTGCCATCGTTCCAGCTGGACTTGACTTCACTATACGACAAAATTGAGCTAAATGACATTCTCTTCTTGAAATTTCCACTTCTATTATCTTGTCCATGATTACCACCGAAGTGGTTGCCATTCTTGGAATGATAATTTCCCCCACGATGGTTATCATTGTTCCGATGGCCGTTGCCACCAGTATGATTATTATTATGTTGTTGGTCGTTACCTTTTGGTTGAGCTGACTCAACGGTCTCATGTGCTTCATTGCATATCTCAGCATTTTTAGATACTATTTTCAAACACTGTCACAAAACAAGGGTTAATTAACATGTCGCATATTATCCCTATACTATGACCGACCAATTAAATACTAAATAAACTTAGGTAGGTCATACTAACAAAAAAATTCTCCGTCTCTCCCCTCCTAGTTCTTGTCTCACATCTCAGCCAAGGATCATATCCCTAAGCTCTGATACCAACTGTGACGCCCCCAAAATAGGAATACATCACCCATCTTGGGTCATTAGATACATGGTACTGAATACAAATACAAACTAATTATACAACAGTCGTGTAAAATATGACAAAACAAATGATGTGAGTTTTAATACAAATATTATCATCTAGACAATATCCACACTCAATGGAGTCCTCATTACATTTATTATTACACTATTTCACAGAATAGTAAGGACTACTAATGCACCATCTAGGACCATCACTCTGTTCCCCGACTCGTCCCAACTATATTCTCATTTCCTGAAGAGAACAGTGAAAGAAAGGGTTAGCTCAACTAGCCCAGTAAGAAATATTATGACCGTGACGACCCCAAAATAGGTATACAACACCCATTCTGAGTCGCCAAATACATGATACAAAAAGCAAACTACAACTTCAATAATACAATTGTCGTGCAAAATACGACAACACATATACTGTGAGTTTAAATACAAATATTGTCTTCTAGACAATATCCACACTCAAATAAGTCTCGTTACAATTATTCAAATACTATTTTATAGAAATAGTGAGGACAGCTAAAACATCTTTCTAGAACCATCACTCCATACCCTGACTAGATCCTGCTATGTTCTCACCTCCTGAGAAGAAAAATGGAACAAAAAGGAAAAGGGTGAGCTCAACTAGCCCAGTAAAGAATATTATGACTAAGATAATATACAACAAATTATCATTAGTATTCAACAGGGAAAAATCTGATAGAATATAATCGACAATAAGTTTTAGATCAACAACTGCAGCGGAAATAGCAAACCATTAGAAGAGTCAAGTAGAGAAAGAATTCTACTATCTTCTAAGATTTAAAAGTCCATCATCAATATTTTATCCCTATAACATCAATCAATATACATCTTGAATCAAATATTCATCTTTGCACTACAGGCCAAAGATATTCATTTGTAACACTAGTCGGTCATGTTCATCTCAACACCTGTTCATCTTTGCACTACAGGCCAAAGATATTCATCAGGTAATCATACATCTTTACACTAAAGGCCAAACATATTCAGTAATATCATCATTCAGGACTGAGGATGATGAAAAATATCTTTAAAAAATGTATCCAGTAAGACAGAAGGACAAATAGTAGGGATTCGTATAACAATTTATCCAAGATCAATAATACTTCATAATAATCAATTACGAAGCAGAATTCAAAAATAAAGATCAAAATATGGATACAATCAAAGATAGTAACCATAATAGACATCTTGGACAAAAAGGAAAAATTTTATTTTTCGATAAATAGTGTCGTATTCGTGAATAGTGCCGTATACGTGAATAGTAATCCCGACACAAAAAGTTACAAATTTGATAAAAAAAAACTCATATCAATATTTCAGCATAATGATATTGAAGAAAATAATATCATTTAAAAAGGAAATAATATCCATTACCTCAAAATAACCGTACTTCTGACTGAATATCGAATATGAGGCTGAATGAAACTTGTGCTGAATAACAAATTTTAAAGTATCTAAATACTCACAAAATACACTCAATAATCTAGAGAGAGAAAGAGAGAAAACTTATGAATTCTGGTGTGATTTTCAATTCTAACTTAGCCCTCTATTTATAGGAAAATGTTAGCACGCCGAAGCAGACTTAACCTGCAACCTGGTGGCTTTACCTGCTACTATTCCCACCCACCACATTTGAATAAAAATCTCAGCACATTTCTTCACCAACCAAGAGTGGGGGCCACCAATTTTAGAATTTTCTACCAAAATGATTAACTCCGAAAATTTAACAATTTCTGAACCAGTCATCTCGTAAAATTCATAATAAATCATACGTTCATTTTTAACGGTTCAAAATTTGTGGACATATACTCAACTTATATATGTATAACATATCCAAATATTACCACGATCCAACGGCCGGATTAAAAATTATAACCCTCGCAAAATATATCAAAAACCCTAATTTGATTTTCAATACCTCCGTTCCGACAAAAATACAGATAAAACACCTCAACATTAACTCCTTCATTTTTAACCACAAAAATATATCCCTCATTTATATCCACATAAAATAAATATTTCCTTATCATATGAATCAATAATTAATTATTCATAAATAATATTACAGAATCACACTTATGACAACCAGACCGTTCCCAGGAAAGAAGGGGCTTTCCAATAAGGATTTCTCCTTACTAGCGTGCAATTAGATGACCAAACCTCTCCTTAGACAGAACTTTCTAAACATTGCCAATAATGCTATTTAATAATATTATTTAAATAATATGAATTATTGATCTGATAATGGAAAATACTGTGCAGCAACAATTATTGAAACAACAATAATATAAAATATCAACGCATCAATTATTGAATCAATAAAACAAAATATTAAATAGTAACTACTCTAACAATTATTGAATAGTGCCTTCCTTCATAAGAATCAATAATTCTAAAATACTATGCAATCCGTGTGCTACTGTGCAACCACATGTATTACTGTATTTTAACCACCGGGTATTCCAACAGTGTTAACGGTAGCAACTATGTCGTTATTTATAAAAACTCAATTTTTGTCGTTATCTTCATCCAATCGTTTTTCATTATGGGGCCCACAATAGATGCGCCGTCGTACGAATATTCCCCGATAGAAAGAATATTCCACGACCACACGAATATTCACCGATCAAAAATGAATATTTTATAACCACTTGCTTATTTGAAATATTTGCGCATTTTACCCATAACTAACCACATTAATCAAATCAACCCTTTCTATTTCAAAATAATAAATAGAGGAAATTTAATTTCATTTATCAATAAGTTGGGGTCTTACAACCTCCCCTCCTTATGAAATTTCGTCCTCGAAATTGACGTACGTACCTGGTGTTTCGAAAAGGTGAGGATACCTCGCTTTTATTTCTGATTCCAACTCCCAAGTCATTTCTTCAATAGCATAGTTTCTCCACAAAACCTTAACTTGTAGTATAACCTTCGTGCATAGGACATGTTCTTTCCTATCCAATATCTTAACATGTACCTCCTCGTACGTTAAATCTTTGGCTATCTCGTCTTGTTCTAACGCAATAATATGATTCGGGTTGACCACATATTTACATAACATCGATACGTAAAAAATGTTATGAACACGCGACATACTTAGCGTTAAGGCGAGTCTATAGGCCACAGTTCTAACTCGATCGAGGATTTCCGTAAGACCCCAACTTTTATAAATAAAGATGAATTTTCTATAAATATCATTTTTGAATATTATGGAGTTAATTTGATATAATGTTATAGTTGTGGGTAATATTTATAAATTTTGCAAAGTACGCAAGTTGTTATATAATATTCGATTGGTCGGAAAATATTCGTTTTAAACGGGAATATTCGTAAAACGGCATAATCATTAGTGGACCCCACAACGGAATTATTGTCGGATTGAGAAAACGACAAAAATATTTTATTAAAAATAACGGCGGAAGTTTTACCATTGATACTGTTGAACTACTCGGTAGTAAAAGTACAGTAATACGTGTGGTTGCATAGTAGCAAACGGTATTGATTATTAATTCTTATGTGAGAAGTCACTCTATTTGATTCAATTATTGTCAGTTAATAATATGAATTATTTAGCGATAATGAAGTTTTGTTTTATTCGTATTATTAACGTAATAAAACAGAAACATCTTTTTATATAAAACAGAATACTTTATTAAAATTATTCTATAAATAGAATATATATTATATTTTATTTAAAAGATTTTTCTTTAAATATGGACCGTCAGATTAAAGTAATCAATCTGGACCGTTCATGGATTAGTTACTATGCATTCTATTTTTTTATAAATAGCAGCTCATTCCTTCATTATTTCTTACGAATTCACTGAACTCTAGAGAGAGAAACTATAGAGAGAAACTATAGAGAGAGAGAGAAGAAAAGTATTCTGCTACTTAACTACTTCCTTATTTCAGTTCTTCTTTAAAAAGGTAAGGGGTGTTATTCTTTCTTATTCATGAAGAGAACTGTTGTTATTCTATTTCTTATTATTCTGTTGGAATAACCTGTATACGCGGTCTACCCTATACTTGGTGACATTCTTCTATTATTCTGTTGGAACATCCTGTCCGTGTGTTTTACATCGGACCTGGTTCCGTTTTTATTATTATTCTGTTGGAACATCTTGTCTGTGTGTTTTACACCGGAACTGGTTCCGTTTTTATTATTATTCTGTTGGAATATCCTGTCTGTGTATTTTACACCGGACCTGGTTTCGTCTTGTTATTATTCTGTTGGAATATCTTGTCTGTGTGTTTTACACCGGACCTGGTTCCATTACTTATTATTCTGTCGGAATATCCTGTCTGTGCGTTTACGCCGGACCTGGTTCCATTATTTATTATTCTGTCGGAATATCCTGTCTGTGCGTTTACGCCGGACCTGGTTCCATTATTTATTATTCTATTGGAATAACCTGTCTGTGTGGTCTATCGCATGCCGGGTGATTTCTTTTGTTATTTCATTCTTTATTATACTCAGTTGGTTAAGTTTTAACTTCTATACTCCATAAAATTAGTGGAATATCCTTGATAATTGCGGTTCATTCAGTATCTTTTCATGAAAATATTCTTCTAAGCATTCTTGAATTTTACTCCACAAAGCAGTATCATGTTGACAATTTGGACGTTGTTAATTCTTGGATAAATTAATTCTTGAACTTATTTTATTGAATTCTTATATCATTGTCATCATCCTCGTGTTTATAAAATGTTGAAAGTCATCTGTCGGCTGTAGTGCATAGATGGACTTGATATGATTATGACCAGGGATTATTCGGTATAATCATGACCGTAATGTTACAAATGACATGGTAAAAGTCCTCATTGGCCCGTAGTGCATTGATGGACAGTTGTTGGCATGATCATGACCATTAATGAGTACACAAATATTCTTGGCCCGTAGTGCATGGATAATTGTGGTCGTGATACTAAAGAATATCCTTGGCCGTAGTGCATGGATGATTCGATGATGTGGATTATTTTATTAAGCTGAGTCCCAGCGATAACAGTGTTGAAAAACCTTTTAAATCATAAAAGATAGTAAATTTTATTCTCTACTTGACTCTCTTAATGGATTGCTTGTTCCACTGCAGTTAAACTTGATGTTCATTATATTTTATCAGTTTAACACTGTTGAAGGCTAATGATAATTTATTTTGCATTATCTTAGTCATAATATTTCTTACTGGGCTAGTTGAGCTCACCCTTTCTTTCACTGTTCTCTTCAGGAAATGAGAATATAGCTGGGACAAGTCGGGGAACGGAGTGATGGACCAGATGATAGTATTAGTAGTCCTCACTATTCTATTAAATAGTGTGACAATAATTGTAATGAGGACTCCTTTTGAGTTTGTATAGTCTCTAGTAGACAATAATTATATTCAAACTCACAGTTATGTTTTGTCGTATTGTACACGACAGTTGTATTAGTAAGTTGTATTTGTATTCTGTACCATGTATCTGACGGCCCAAGATGGGTGATGTATACCTATTTTTGGGGGCGTCACAGTTGGTATCAAAGCTTAGGGATATGATCCCTGGCTAAGATGTGAGAATAGAACTAGGAGGGGAGAGACGTGGAATTCCTTTACTAGTATGACCTACCTAAGTTTATTTGCATGGTATTTAATTGGTCGGTCAGAATATAAGGATAATATATGACATATCAATTAACTTTTATTTTGTGGAAGTATCTAAAAATGGCATCTGAGAATGTTGAGAATAGCAATGGAGCACGGGCGACTATTGATTCACCACATATCAATAATCAGGATAATGTGCATCAGGAATGCGACAATCCTCATGCAAACAACAATATTGACCAAATGATGAATGATGGAATGTTCAGAAGCTTTATGCAGTTCATGCAACATCAGACGAGAGTGGCTCCTATTCAAAATATAGGTGGAAACACTGAAAACTCTCGGACAGTCACCGCTAAACAGTTTAAGGAGCTGGGACCACCGGAGTTTAAGGGAGAGCCAAAACCACTTATAGCGAAAACATGGATAAAGCCGATCACCAAGATATTTGATGTCTTGGGATGCTCCGAGGAGCAAAAGGTTCCCTTTGCCGCCTTTATATTGCGAGGAGAGGCAGATTACTGGCTGGAATCGATTAAGCGTACTCAACCTGCCACACTGAAGATGTCTTGGGAGAAGTTCCAAGAGATGTTCAATGACAAATACTTTCCTAAAAGTGTTCGACACATGAAGGAGGTGGATTTCATCAAATTGGAGCAGAATAATATGACCGTGTCGCAGTATGAGGCTAAATTTGCTGAGTTGTCCCGGTTTGCGTCCCACTTGGTAGATAATGAAGAGCGAATGACGCGAATTTTTTTGTGAGGTTTGAAACCTAAGATACGTCAATATCTTATTTCTCATAAACTGTGTTTGTATTCAGATGTTGTGAATAGGGCTCAGTTAGTGGAGCGCGATAATGAGTCAACGCAACCAAAAGAGAGCAGTCGGTAAAATGATAATACCAGTGAGAGCAGTCATCAAAGCGGTGACAACAAGCGTGGAGGGAATCAACAGGCCAGAAATGGTAACCACTTCGGTGGTAATCAGGGCCAAAATAATAAGAATGGTAATTTCAAGAAGGGGAGATTCAACAATAATGGAAACACATCAGCACCAGCACCCGTTGTTAAGGAAGGAGAACGACCACCTATCATATGTTTCAAATGCGGAGGGGAGGGGCACATCAGTCCAAACTGCGCGATGCCGTCTAAAGCATGTTATAATTGTGGAAGAGAAGGTCATTTATCTCGATTTTATCGGTTACCAAAAATAAGTTCAGCCAGGATGGAGACACCAAAGGCCGTCCCAAAAAGTCAAAACCGGTAGTGCAAGGGAGAGCGTTTGTTGTGACCTCCCAAAAAGTAAGGAACCCGAATGAGGTCATCACGGGTAATCTTATCATAAACTCTAACGAAGTCTATACTTTATTTGATACCGGTTCTACCCATTCTTTTATTTCTCCTACTTGCGCTCATCGATTAAAACTCCATTGGGAGAAACCTTCATTACATCCACGATTTATAAGTCTTGTTTGGTTCAAGTTGGTACCCACACATTACCTGTCGATCTTATTTCATTAAAAATACTTGCATTTGACGTGATTCTAGGGATTGATTGGTTAACTACTCATCATGCAAAAATTGATTATTTTCGTAAGGTTGTTAGCTTTCATATTCCTAATTAACCAATTATGCGAATTCAAGCAACCAAACCATTAAAATCAATCGCTGTCATCTCAAGCAATAAAGCTATTCGTTTATTAAAAAACGGATGTCAAGCTTTCTTAGCTCATATCACGGATCTTAACAAAAATACGTCAGTTTTGAATGATATTTCTATTGTTAATAAATTCCCTGACGTATTCCCTGAAGAACTTCCTGGCCTACCCCCAGAGCGTGAAATTGAATTTTGTATCGACCTTGAACCCGGTACAAAACCCATTTCCAAAGCCCCATATCGAATGGCTCCTATTGAACTTCAGGAGTTAATGATCCAACTGCAGGAATTGTTAGACATTGGCTTTATTTGTCCTAGTACTTCTCCTTGGGGTGCTCCTATTCTATTCGTGAAGAAGAAAGATGGAAGTATGCGACTTTGTATTGATTATCGGGAGTTGAATCATGTCACCATCAAAAATAGGTACCCATTGCCACGTATTGATGACCTGTTTGACCAGTTGCAAGGAGCATAATTCTTTTTAAAGATCGATCTTCGCTCTGGATATCATCAACTGAAGGTTAGAACTGAGGATATTCCAAAGACGGCTTTCAGAACTCGGTACGGGCATTATGAATTCCTAGTCATGTCCTTTGGATTAACTAATGCTCCTGCTGCCTTCAAGGATATGATGAACAGGGTATTCAAGGAATATTTGGATCACTTTGTGGTCGTCTTTATTGATGACATCCATATTTATTCCAAAAGCCGTGAAGATCATGAGCAACACTTGAGGCTGGTACTCCAAAGCACAAGCTTTATGCCAAGTTGAAGAAATACGAGTTCTGGCTGGAGGAGGTAGCATTCCTTGGGCACGTAGTATCAAGTCGTGGAATATCTGTTGACCCGACAAAGATTGAAGCTATTCAAAGCTGGGAGCAACCTAAATCAGTAACCGAAGTACGTAGCTTTCTCGGTTTAGCTGGTTATTATCGGAGATTCGTGGAAGGATTTTCTCGAATCGCTACTCCACTAACTCAGCTGACTCGGAAAGATACAAAGTTCGGTTGGAGCGAAGAATGTGAAAAGAGTTTTCAAGAACTCAAGAGGAGACTCATTTTAGCACCTGTTCTAACAATACCATCTGGCTCGGAGGGATTTGTCATCTACAGTGATGCTTCGAGCAAAGGGTTGGGATGCGTTCTCATGCAACATGGAAAAGTCATAGCCTATGCATCAAGACAACTCAAGGAATGTGAGAGGAATTATCCTACTCATGATCTAGAGTTGTCAGCTGTTGTCTTTGCACTTAAAATTTGGAGGCATTACTTGTATGGGGAGAAGGTGGAGATCTTTACGGATCATAAAAGCCTCAAATATTTCTTCACTCAAAAGGAACTCAACATGCGACAACGACGTTGGCTTGAACTATTGAAAGATTATGATCATACCATTCAATATCATCCTGGAAAAGTGAACGTGGTAGCTGACGCATTGAGTAGAAGATCATATGAAAGTACGAGTGCGATATTGTCAACACAAAGGCCCATTTTGTGTGACTTGCAAAGGATGGAGATAGAGTTAAAGACTCTAGGGACCCATGTGATGATGGCGAATATACGAGTAGAACCAACTTTAATCAATAAAGTTAAAGCTGCTCAAGCTACAGACCTGGAGCTGATGCGTATAAGGAAGAAAGTGCAAGAAGGTGCTATGCCGAAAGTAATAATCGATGAAGAATGACTACTTCTAGTCAACTCCAGACTTTGTGTTCCTAACAACCCTAATTTAAAGTATAAAATTATGATGGAGGCGCACAACACACCGTTTGCAATCCATCTGGAAGTACCAAAATGTATCATGATCTTCGTCATACATTTTGGTGGAGCAATATGAAGAGAGAGATAGCGCTGTTTATCTCAAGGTGTCTAACTTGTCAACGAGTCAAAGCGGAGCATCAAGTACCAAAAGGTCCATTGCAACCACTTGAAATTCTAGAATGGAAGTGGGAGCACATTACCATGGATTTCGCTATCGGTCTTCCTAAGGTTTCTCAAGGTATTGATGCGATTTGGGTCATTGTTGATAGATTGACCAAGTCTGCTCATTTTTTTCCGATACGAGAAACTTATACACTTGAACGTCTTGCTCATATGTATATAAACGAGATTGTAAGACTACATGGTATGCCAGTATCCATAGTTTCTGATCGAGACCCAAGATTCACTTCACGATTTTGGGTTAGTTTACAAAAAGCTATGGGCACGAATTTACGATTTAGTTCGGCATATCATCATCACACGGACGGACAATCAGAGAGGCCTATTCAAACTCTTGAACATCTATTAAGACTCTGTGTTCTTGATTTCAAGGGAAGTTGGGACAAGTTCTTACCATTGGTGGAGTTTTCCTACAACAACAGTTATCAAGCAAGTATTGGCATGGCTCCATTCGAAGCAATGTATGGAAGAAAATGTCGTTCTCCAGTATGCTGGGATGAGGTGGGTGAAGCAACGTTGTTGGGATCGGAGTTGGTACGTATGACTACAGAAAAGATTCAAACGATTCGACAACGTATAAAAACCTCACAAGATCGACAAAAGAGTTATGCTGATCTTCATCGAAAGGACGTGGAATTTGATATAAGCGATCATGTGTTCTTACGTGTTGCTCCATGGAAAGGAGTTACGAGATTTGGAAAGAGAGGAAAGCTCAATCCTCGATTTATCGATCCATTTTTAATCCTCGATCGAGTAGGAACTATGGCTTATAGACTCGCTTTATCGCCAAGTATGTCTTGTGTTCATAACGTTTTTCACATATCCATGTTACGTAAATATGTGGAAGACCAGAATCACATTGTCGGATTATTGATACTGTTGAACTACTCGGTTGTAAGACCCCGAATTTTATGAAATAAAAGTATTCAATTTTTCTTATAATTACTATTCAGTAAATGGTTAAATTGATAAAAGTTTAAAGTTATGAGTGAAATATGATTTTTTTTTTCAAAATAAGCAAGTGGTTATAAAATAATCATTGTTGTCGGGGAATATTCGTTTGGTCGTGGAATATTCTTTCTGTCGGAGAATATTCGTACGACGGCGCAGCTATTTGTGGGCCCCATAACGAATAACTGTCGGGTGAAGGAAAACGACAAATTTGAGTTTTTACAAATAACGGCGTAGTTGTTACCGTTAACACTGTTAGAATACCCGGTGGTTAAAATACAGTAATACGCGTTATTGCACAGTAGCACACGGTATTGCATAGTATTTTTGAAATTATTGATTCTTACGTAAGAAGGCACTACTCAATAATTGTTACAGTAGTTATTATTCAATATTTTATTTTATTGATTCAATAATTGCTGCGTTGATATTTTATATTATTGATTGTTTCAATAATTGTTGCTGCACAGTATTTTTCTTTATCAGATCAATAATTCATATTATTTGAATAATATTATTAGATAACATTATTGGCAATGTCTAGAAAGTTCTGTCTAAGGAGAGGTTTGGTCATCTAATTGCGCGTCAGTAAGGAAAAATCCTTATTGGAAAGCCCCCTCTTTTCCTGGGAACGGCCTGGTTGTCATAAATGTGATTCTGTAATATTATTTGTGAATAATTAATTATTGATTCATGTGATAAGAAAATATTTATTTTATGTGGATATAAATGAGGGATATATTTTTGTGGTTAAAAAAAATGAAGGAGTTAATGTTGAGATTTTTATCCGTATTTTTGTCGGAATGGAGGTATTAAAAATCAGGGTTTTTGAGATACTTTGCGATTGTTATAATTTTTAATCCGACCGTTGGATCGTGGTAATTTTTGGATATGTTATACATATATAAGTTTAGTATATGTCCATAAATTTTGAACCGTTAAAAATGAACGTATGATTTATTATGAATTTTACGAGATGACTGGTTCAGAAATTGTTAAATTTTTGGAGTTAGTCATTTTGGTGGAAAATTCTAGAATTGGTGGGTCCCACTTGTGGTTGGTGAAGAAATGTGCTGAATTATATTTCAAATGTGGTGGGTGGGAATAGTAGCAGGTAAAGCCATCAGGTTGCAGGTCAAACCTACCAAAATTTTCCTATAAATAGAGGGCTAAGTTAGAATTGAAAATCACACCAGAAACATAAGCTTTCTCTCTTTCTCTCTCTAGATTATTGAGTGTATTTTGTGAGTATTTAGATACTTGGTGAGTTGCTATTCATCAGTGCAAGTTTTCTTCAGCCTTATACCGATCAGAAGTACTGCTCTTTTGAGGTAAGGGATAGTAAGGGATATTAAGGGATTTTAAGGGTTGTTATGATTTTCAGTTTCGTAATTTTTCTGACCTTAAAAAATTCTGAAAAAAATTTGAAATGATATTTTGATGAGTTTTCTTGATTGTGTCCAAAAATGGTGATTTTTGGATGTATAGATTGAGAGTTATGAATTTTATGAGAAAAGACTATTTTAAAAGTAACAGCTTATAATTCCTTGTGGTTAACTCCAAAATTGATGAAATTTTTATTGGGAGTACATGTATATGATAGAAGTATACTCTGTAAATTTCAGAATTTTTGGACAAAAGTATAATTTTTGATAAATGTCTAAATATTCGGCTATTTTGGCCATATGAAAAATAGTAAATGACTTTTAAAAATTCTGAGAAAAATATATGTTCACTATGGGACTATATTATGCTAAATCCCAGAAAAGAAATATTTTTGGAACTGATTTGGTATTTTTCATGAAAATGGTTTAGTTATGAGTAAATGAATTAAATATGTTTTGTGAAGAAAGAAAATTGGAAAATAGGATTTTATGGCTTGAGAATCCTATATGAGGTATATGCAGATTTTTGATGAGGGTTTTGGTTATTGATGATGAAATTGTAAGAGTTGGCATTTTATGATGATTAAATGTATTATTTAGTAAAGTGTAAACAATTTAAATAAATTGTTTATAAGCTTAAGAAATATTATTCTTTCAATATTATTATACCGAAATATTGGTATGAATTTTATTGTGAAATTTCTACCTTTTTGTGTCGAGTTACTATTCATGAGTTACTATTCACGAGTTACTATTCACGATAAAAATTGGTTTCTTTTTCTAACCAAATTATAGTTGAGTTATGAATATTACTCTTGAGATTAAAACTATGTATTGATTATATTGATTTTATTATCATATATAACATTTTTATAACCCTGATGTTGAAATTCTCTTTCACTAGAGTGTAAAGATGGGTAGATTATTGGTATGATCATGACTAGGGTTCTCTTTGGCCTGTAGTGCAAAGTTGAATTGTGACTGGTATGATCATGACCATTGAATTTATAATTGAATATCTTTAGCTTAAGTGCAAAGGTGAATTGATCAACATGGTTATAATTATTGTTTATATAAATTCTGAAATGATTATATATTTCTTTGAGATATTAATATATTTGGCCTGTAGTGCAAAGATGAAATATTGATGAATATCTTTGGCCTGTAGTGCAAAGATGAATTGTTGATGAATATCTTTGGCCCGTAGTGCAAAGATGACATGTTGTTGAATATCTTTGGCTAGTAGTGCAAAGATGAACAGATGTTGAGATAAACATGACCAACTGGTGATACAAATGAATATCTTTGGACGTAGTGCAAAGATGAAGTTATTAGTATGATTATGAACAGGAAATGTGATTTGGTGTAACCATGATCTTTGATGTTTCAGGTAAAGACAGGTGATGAAAATATTCTTCGTCCTGGGTGCGAAGAAAAATTTATAGTCACAATTATGATTATGAGTTATTCATATGATTGTGGAAAGGAACTGTTGAGTGATGTTACATGGATAAAATATTGTTGGTGGATTTTTAACATGGAGAAGATAATAGACTTTATAGTCTATTTGACTCTTCTAATGGATTGCTCGTTCCGCTGCAACTATGGTTGAAATTTTTATCATTTACCATATGTTCTAAATCTCTGATTTATTGTTGATGAAGGCTATTGATAATTGAATTATCTTTAGTCATGATATTCTTTACTGAGCTAGTTGTGCTCACCCTTTTGCTTCACAATTCCTTTCAGGTAATAAGAGTGTAGCTGGGTCGAGCGGGGGTAACAAGGGAATAGAACGGTGGTCATCATTTAGTAGTTATATTTGGTGAAGAAAATAGGGTGAGGCGAACCCAACGTTGGAAGGGTGTTTTGTCACTATCATACAAGATGTCTAATGACATACAACCTCGTGTCATCATAAGACAGGGTTGTGCTCATCCACTTGCTGAGTATATCTATGGGCACTACCTATATAATCTTGGTGTTTGTTTGAAGTATAATTCTCAATTAGAGACAGTGGAGATAATGATAAGTCAAGAGAAGACTCACCATTGGGAAGAATATGATAGTAATCTTCTCGTTTTTCTTTGGGGTCTATTGGGTCAACCAAGGATAATTCTGTGGCCATATGATATCTATCATAACCTAGATGCGTGGCCTCCCATGTACGAAGGTTTCCTTGAGCACTTCCCAAAGATTCTAATTTCTAAAACAGTTTTTGACTATACCTTTATGTAAGGTGTCATTGTGAGGTGATGTCCACGGTTGGAACATGAGTCACATTTGGTATATATTTGTATCCAAACTCACAGCATATGTGTTGTTGTATTTTGCACGACAATTGTTGTAATAAAGTTGTAGTTTTTTTCTGTACCATGCATTTGGCGACTCAGAATGGGTTGGGTGGAATGGACCTATTTTGGGGTCGTCACAGGTGGTATCAGAGCTTAGGGATATGATCTCTGGCGGAGATCGGGGAATAAAACTAGGAGGGAAGAGATGAGTAAATCCTTCGCTAGTGTGTCCTACCTAAGCTTATTTGTTGGTCAGTCATAATATCGGAATATTATGTGATATGTTAATTTGTTAAATTAACACTTGTTTTGAAGCTGTATTCTAGAATGTTATTTGAAATACAGGAGATGAGCAATGGAGAAATTATGATGACAGAGAAGATGGAATCTGAAATGAAAGTAAGGTATTCTCAACTCTTTGAAATATCAGGTACGTAAATTTCGGGGACGAAATTTCATAAGGAGGGGAGATTGTAAGACCCCGAATTTTATGAAATAAAAGTATTCAATTTTTCTTATAATTACTATTCAGTAAATGGTTAAATTGATAAAAGTTTAAAGTTATGAGTGAAATATGATTTTTTTTTCAAAATAAGCAAGTGGTTATAAAATAATCATTGTTGTCGGGGAATATTCGTTTGGTCGTGGAATATTCTTTCTGTCGGAGAATATTCGTACGATGGCGCAGCTATTTGTGGGCCCCATAACGAATAACTGTCGGGTGAAGAAAACGACAAATTTGAGTTTTTACAAATAACGGCGTAGTTGTTACCGTTAACACTGTTGGAATACCCGGTGGTTAAAATACAGTAATACGCGTTATTGCACAGTAGCACACGGTATTGCATAGTATTTTTGAAATTATTGATTCTTACGTAAGAAGGCACTACTCAATAATTGTTACAGTAATTACTGTTCAATATTTTATTTTATTGATTCAATAATTGCTGCGTTGATATTTTATATTATTGTTGTTTCAATAATTGTTGCTGCACAGTATTTTCCTTTATCAGATCAATAATTCATATTATTTGAATAATATTATTAGATAACATTATTGGCAATGTCTAGAAAGTTCTGTCTAAGGAGAGGTTTGGTCATCTAATTGCGCGCCAGTAAGGAAAAATCCTTATTGGAAAGCCCCCTCTTTCCTGGGAACGGCCTGGTTGTCATAAATGTGATTCTGTAATATTATTTGTGAATAATTAATTATTGATTCATATGATAAGAAAATATTTATTTTATGTGGATATAAATGAGGGATATATTTTTGTGGTTAAAAATGAAGGAGTTAATGTTGAGGTTTTTATCAGTATTTTTGTCGGAATGGAGGTATTAAAAATCAGGGTTTTTGAGATATTTTGCGGGGGTTATAATTTTTAATCCGACCGTTGGATCGTGGTAATTTTTGGATATGTTATACATATATAAGTTGAGTATATGCCCACAAATTTTGAACCGTTAAAAATGAACGTATGATTTGTTATGAATTTTAAGAGGTGGCTGATTCTGAAATCAGGTTATAAATCATTTTTGGTGGAAAATTCTAGAATTGGTGGGCCCCACTTGTGGTTGGTGAAGAAATGTGCTGAATTATATTTCAAATGTGGTGGGTGGGAATAGTAGCAGGTAAAGCCATCAGGTTGCAGGTCAAACCTACCAAAATTTTCCTATAAATAGAGGGCTAAGTTAGAATTGAAAATCACACCAGAAACATAAGCTTTCTCTCTTTCTCTCTCTATATTATTGAGTATATTTTGTGAGTATTTAGATACTTGTGAGTTTCTATTCATCAGTGCAAGTTTCCTTCAGCCTTATACCGATCAGAAGTACTGCTCTTTTGAGGTAAGGGATAGTAAGGGATAGTAAGGGATATTAAGGGATTTTAAGGGTTGTTATGATTTTCAGTTTCGTAATTTTTCTGATCTTCAAAAATTCTGGAAAAATTTGAAATGATATTTTGATGAGTTTTATTGATTGTGTCCAAAAATGGTGATTTTTGGATGTATAGATTAAGAGTTATGAATTTTATGAGAAAAGACTATTTTAAAAGTAACCGCTTATAATTTCTTGTGGTTAACTCCAAAATTGATGAAATTTTTATTGGGAGTACATGTATATGATAGAAGTATACTCTGTAAATTTTAGAATTTTTGGACAAAAGTACAATTTTTGATAAATGTCTAAATATTCGGCTATTTTGGCCATATGAAAAATAGTAAATGACTTTTAAAAATTCTGAGAAAAATATATGTTCACTATGGGACTATATTATGCTAAATCCCAGAAAAGAAATATTTTTGGAACTGATTTGGTATTTTTCATGAAAATAGTCTAGTTATGAGTAAATGAATTAAATATGTTTTGTGAAGAAAGAAAATTGGAAAATAGGATTTTATGGCTTGAGAATCCTATATGAGGTATATGCAGATTTTTGATGAGGGTTTTGGTTATTGATGATGAAATTGTAAGAGTTGGCATTTTATGATGATTAAATGCATTAATTAGTAAAGTGTAAACAATTAAAATAAATTGTTTATAAATTTAAGTAATGTTATTCTTTCAATATCATTATACCGAAATATTGGTATGGATTTTATTGTGGAATTTCTATCTTTTGTGTCGGGGTTACTATTCATGAGTTACTATTCACGATTTACTATTCATGAGTTACGAATATTACTCTTGAGATTAAAACTATATGTTGATCATATTATTTTTATCATCATATATAACATTTTTATAACCCTGATGTTGAAATTCTCTTTCACTGGAGTGTAAAGATGGGTAGATTATTGGTATGATCATGACTAGGGTTCTCTTTGGCCTGTAGTGCAAAGTTGAATTGTGACTGGTATGATCATGACCATTGAATTTATAATTGAATATCTTAAGCTTAAGTGCAAAGGTGAATTGATCAACATGGTTATAATTATTGTTTATATAAATTCTGAAATGATTATATATTTCTTTGAGATATGAATATATTTGGCCTGTAGTGCAAATATGAATTGTTGATGAATATCTTTGGCCTGTAGTGCAAAGATGAAATATTGATGAATATCTTTGGCCTGTAGTGCAAAGATGAATTGTTGATGAATATCTTTGGCCCGTAGTGCAAAGATGACATGTTGTTGAATATCTTTGGCCAGTAGTGCAAAGATGAACAGATGTTGAGATAAACATGACCAACTGGTGATACAAATGAATATCTTTGGCCGTAGTGCAAAGATGAAGTTATTAGTATGATTATGAACAGGAAATGTGATTTGGTATAACCATGATCTTTGATGTTTCAGGTAAAGACAGGTGATGAAAATATTCTTCGTCCTGGGTGCGAAGAAAAATTTATAGTCACAATTATGATTATGAGTTATTCATATGATTGTGGAAAGGAACTGTTGAGTGATGTTACATGGATAAAACATTGTTGGTGGATTTTTAACATGGAGAAGATAATAGACTTTATAGTCTATTTGACTCTTCTAATGGATTGCTCGTTCCGCTGCAACTATGGTTGAAATTTTTATCATTTACCATATGTTCTAAATCTCTGATTTATTGTTGATGAAGGCTATTGATAATTGAATTATCTTTAGTCATGATATTCTTTACTGAGCTAGTTGTGCTCACCCTTTTGCTTCACAATTCCTTTCAGGTAATAAGAGTGTAGCTGGGTCGAGCGGGGGTAACAAGGGAATAGAACGGTGGTCATCATTTAGTAGTTATATTTGGTGAATCCAATAGGGTGAGGCGAACCCAACGTTGGAAGGGTGTTTTGTCACTATCATACAAGATGTCTAATGACATACAACCTCGTGTCATCATAAGACAGGGTTGTGCTCATCCACTTGCTGAGTATATCTATGGGCACTACCTATATAATCTTGGTGTTTGTTTGAAGTATAATTCTCAATTAGAGACAGTGGAGATAATGATAAGTCAAGAGAAGACTCACCATTGGGAAGAATATGATAGTAATCTTCTCGTTTTTCTTTGGGGTCTATTGGGTCAACCAAGGATAATTCTGTGGCCATATGATATCTATCATAACCTAGACGCGTGGCCTCCCATGTACGAAGGTTTCCTTGAGCACTTCCCAAAGATTCTAATTTCTAAAACAGTTTTTGACTATACCTTTATGTAAGGTGTCATTGTGAGGTGATGTCCACGGTTGGAACATGAGTCACATTTGGTATATATTTGTATCCAAACTCACAGCATATGTGTTGTTGTATTTTGCACGATAATTGTTGTAATAAAGTGGTAGTTGTTTTCTGTACCATGTATTTGACGACTCAGAATGGGTTGGATGGAATGGACCTATTTTGGGGTTGTCACAGGTGGTATCAGAGCTATAAGTAAAGAGCCCCGAGCCTTTCGCTGGTGACTTCCTGTTGATGGGGGATGCACCGAAGCCAGACTCTCCGTAGGGGACGCCGTTCTGCGGTGGCAAGCTGATAGGTATCAATGTAAGGTGCTGACATAGGTTGGTGTCCAGAGTTACAGGTGGTATCAGAGCTTGGGGATATGATCTCTGGCGGAGATCGGGGAATATAACTAGGAGGGGAGAGATGAGTAAATCCTTCGCTAGTGTGTCCTACCTAAGCTTATTTGTTGGTCAGTCATAATATCGGGATATTATGTGATATGTTAATTTGTTAAATTAACCCTTGTTTTGAAGCTTTATTCTAGAATGATATATGAAATACAGGAGATGAGCAATGGAGAAATTATGATGACAGGGAAGATGGAATCTGAAATGAAAGCAAGGTATTCTCAACTCTTTGAAATACCAGGTACGTAAATTTCGGGGACGAAATTTCATAAGGAGGGGAGATTGTAAGACCCCGAATTTTATGAAATAAAAGTATTCAATTTTTCTTATAATTACTATTCAGTAAATGGTTAAATTGATAAAAGTTTAAAGTATTGGGTGAAATATGAATTTTTTTTTCAAAATAAGCAAGTGGTTATAAAATAATCATTGTTGTCGGGGAATATTCGTTTGGTCGTGGAATATTCTTTCTGTCGGGGAATATTCGTACGACGGCGCAGCTATTTGTGGGCCCCATAACGAATAACTGTCGGGTGAAAAAAACGACAAATTTGAGTTTTTACAAATAACGGCGTAGTTGTTACCGTTAACACTGTTGAAATACCCGGTGGTTAAAATACAGTAATACGCGTTATTGCACAGTAGCACACGGTATTGCATAGTATTTTTGAAATTATTGATTCTTACGTAAGAAGGCACTACTCAATAATTGTTACAGTAATTACTGTTCAATATTTTATTTTATTGATTCAATAATTGCTACGTTGAAATTTTATATTATTGTTGTTCAATAATTGTCACTGCACAGTATTTCCCATTATCAGATCAATAATTCATATTATTTGAATAATATTATTAGATAACATTATTGGCAATGTCTAGAAAGTTCTGTCTAAGGAGAGGTTTGGTCATCTAATTGCGCGCCAGTAAGGAAAAATCCTTATTGGAAAGCCCCCTCTTTCCTGGGAACGGCCTGGTTGTCATAAATGTGATTCTGTAATATTATTTGTGAATAATTAATTATTGATTCATATGATAAGAAAATATTTATATTATGTGGATATAAATGAGGGATATATTTTTGTGGTTAAAAATGAAGGAGTTAATGTTGAGGTTTTTATCAGTATTTTTGTCGGAATGGAGGTATTAAAAATCAGGGTTTTTGAGATATTTTGCGGGGGTTATAATTTTTAATCCGACCGTTGGATCGTGGTAATTTTTGGATATGTTATACATATATAAGTTGAGTATATGCCCACAAATTTTGAACCGTTAAAAATGAACGTATGATTTGTTATGAATTTTAAGAGGTGGCTGATTCTGAAATCAGGTTATAAATCATTTTTGGTGGAAAATTCTAGAATTGGTGGGCCCCACTTGTGGTTGGTGAAGAAATGTGCTGAATTATATTTCAAATGTGGTGGGTGGGAATAGTAGCAGGTAAAGCCATCAGGTTGCAGGTCAAACCTACCAAAATTTTCCTATAAATAGAGGGCTAAGTTAGAATTAAAAATCACACCAGAAACATAAGTTTTCTCTCTTTCTCTCTCTAGATTATTGAGTATATTTTGTGAGTATTTAGATACTTGTGAGTTTCTATTCATCAGTGCAAGTTTCCTTCAGCCTTATACCGATCAGAAGTACTGCTCTTTTGAGGTAAGGGATAGTAAGGGATAGTAAGGGATATTAAGGGATTTTAAGGGTTGTTATGATTTTCAGTTTCGTAATTTTTCTGATCTTCAAAAATTTTGGAAAAATTTGAAATGATATTTTGATGAGTTTTATTGATTGTGTCCAAAAATGGTGATTTTTGGATGTATAGATTAAGAGTTATGAATTTTATGGGAAAAGACTATTTTAAAAGTAACCGCTTATAATTCCTTGTGGTTAACTCCAAAATTGATGAAATTTTTATTGGGAGTACATGTGTATGATAGAAGTATACTCTGTAAATTTCAGAATTTTTGGACAAAAGTATAATTTTTGATAAATGTCTAAATATTCGGCTATTTTGGCCATATGAAAAATAGTAAATGACTTTTAAAAATTCTGAGAAAAATATATGTTCACTATGGGACTATATTATGCTAAATCTCAGAAAAGAAATATTTTTGGAACTGATTTGGTATTTTTCATGAAAATAGTCTAGTTATGAGTAAATGAATTAAATATGTTTTGTGAAGAAAGAAAATTGGAAAATAGGATTTTATGGCTTGAGAATCCTATATGAGGTATATGCAGATTTTTGATGAGGGTTTTGGTTATTGATGATGAAATTGTAAGAGTTGGCATTTTATGATGATTAAATGCATTAATTAGTAAAGTGTAAACAATTAAAATAAATTGTTTATAAATTTAAGTAATGTTATTCTTTCAATATCATTATACCGAAATATTGGTATGGATTTTATTGTGGAATTTCTATCTTTTGTGTCGGGGTTACTATTCATGAGTTACTATTCACGATTTACTATTCATGAGTTACGAATATTACTCTTGAGATTAAAACTATATGTTGATCATATTATTTTTATCATCATATATAACATTTTTATAACCTTGATGTTGAAATTCTCTTTCACTGGAGTGTAAAGATGGGTAGATTATTGGTATGATCATGACTAGGGTTCTCTTTGGCCTGTAGTGCAAAGTTGAATTGTGACTGGTATGATCATGACCATTGAATTTATAATTGAATATCTTAAGCTTAAGTGCAAAGGTGAATTGATCAACATGGTTATAATTATTGTTTATATAAATTCTGAAATGATTATATATTTCTTTGAGATATGAATATATTTGGCCTGTAGTGCAAATATGAATTGTTGATGAATATCTTTGGCCTGTAGTGCAAAGATGAAACATTGATGAATATCTTTGGCCTGTAGTGCAAAGATGAATTGTTGATGAATATCTTTGGCCCGTAGTGCAAAGATGACATGTTGTTGAATATCTTTGGCCAGTAGTACAAAGATGAACAGATGTTGAGATAAACATGACCAACTGGTGATACAAATGAATATCTTTGGACGTAGTGCAAAGATGAAGTTATTAGCATGATTATGAACAGGAAATGTGATTTGGTGTAACCATGATCTTTGATGTTTCAGGTAAAGACAGGTGATGAAAATATTCTTCGTCCTGGGTGCGAAGAAAAATTTATAGTCACAATTATGATTATGAGTTATTCATATGATTGTGGAAAGGAACTGTTGAGTGATGTTACATGGATAAAACATTGTTGGTGGATTTTTAACATGGAGAAGATAATAGACTTTATAGTCTATTTGACTCTTCTAATGGATTGCTCGTTCCGCTGCAACTATGGTTGAAATTTTTATCATTTACCATATGTTCTAAATCTCTGATTTATTGTTGATGAAGGCTATTGATAATTGAATTATCTTTAGTCATGATATTCTTTACTGAGCTAGTTGTGCTCACCCTTTTGCTTCACAATTCCTTTCAGGTAATAAGAGTGTAGCTGGGTCGAGCGGGGGTAACAAGGGAATAGAACGGTGGTCATCATTTAGTAGTTATATTTGGTGAATCCAATAGGGTGAGGCGAACCCAACGTTGGAAGGGTGTTTTGTTACTATCATACAAGATGTCTAATGACATACAACCTCGTGTCATCATAAGACAGGGTTGTGCTCATCCACTTGCTGAGTATATCTATGGGCACTACCTATATAATCTTGGTATTTGTTTGAAGTATAATTCTCAATTAGAGACAGTGGAGATAATGATAAGTCAAGAGAAGACTCACCATTGGGAAGAATATGATAGTAATCTTCTCGTTTTTCTTTGGGGTCTATTGGGTCAACCAAGGATAATTCTGTGGCCATATGATATCTATCATAACCTAGACGCGTGGCCTCCCATGTACGAAGGTTTCCTTGAGCACTTCCCAAAGATTCTAATTTCTAAAACAGTTTTTGACTATACCTTTATGTAAGGTGTCATTGTGAGGTGATGTCCACGATTGGAACATGAGTCACATTTGGTATATATTTGTATCCAAACTCACAGCATATGTGTTGTTGTATTTTGCACGATAATTGTTGTAATAAAGTGGTAGTTGTTTTCTGTACCATGTATTTGACGACTCAGAATGGGTTGGATGGAATGGACCTATTTTGGGGTTGTCACACCTGGTTCCATTATTTATTATTCTGTTGGAATAACCTGTCTGTGCAGTCTATCGCATGTCGGGTGATTTCTTTTGTTATTTCATTCTTTATTATACTCAGTTGGTTAAGTTTTAACTTCTATACTCCATGAAATTAGTGGAATATCCTTGATAATTGCGGTTCATCCAGTATCTTTTCATGAAAATATTCTTCTAAGCATTCTTGAATTTTACTCCACAAAGCAGTATCATGTTGACAATTTGGACGTTGTTAATTCTTGGATAAATTAATTCTTGAACTTATTTTATTGAATTCTTATATCATTGTCATCATCCTCGTGTTTATAAAATGTTGAAAGTCATCTGTGGGCTGTAGTGCATAGATGGACTTGATATGATTATGACCAGGGATTATTCGGTATAATCATGACCGTAATGTTACAAATGACATGGTAAAAGTCCTCATTGGCCCGTAGTGCATTGATGGACAGTTGTTGGCATGATCATGACCATTAATGAGTACACAAATATTCTTGGCCCGTAGTGCATGGATAATTGTGGTCGTGATACTAAAGAATATCCTTGGCCGTAGTGCAGGGGTGATTCGATGATGTGGATTATTTTATTAAGCTGAGTCCCAGCGATAACAGTGTTGAAAAACCTTTTAAATCATAGAAGATAGTACATTTTATTCTCTACTTGACTCTTTTAATGGATTGATTGTTCCGCTGCAGTTAAACTTGATGTTCGTTATATTTTATCAGTTTAACACTGTTGAAGGCTAATGATAATTTATTCTGCATTATCTTAGTCATAATATTTCTTACTGGGCTAGTTGAGCTCACCCTTTCTTTCATTGTTCTCTTCAGGAAATGAGAATATAGCTGGGACAAGTCGGGGAACGGAGTGATGGACCAGATGATAGTATTAGTAGTCCTCACTATTCTATTAAATAGTGTGACAATAATTGTAATGAGGACTCCTTTTGAGTTTGTATAGTCTCTAGTAGACAATAATTGTATTCAAACTCACAGTTATGTTTTGTCGTATTGTACACGACAGTTGTATTAGTAAGTTGTATTTGTATTCTGTACCATGTATCTGACCACCCAAGATGGGTGATGTATACCTATTTTTAGGGGCGTCACAATTTCAAATAAATCGAAGGCTTGAACTTTCTTCTCTTCATCGACTCTTACTTCTAGAATAACACATTCTTGCACCTTCTTCTTTATATTCATCAGCTCCAGGTCTTTAGCTTGAGCGGCTTTAACGTTATCGATTAAAGTTGATTTTACTCGTATATCATCACGTGGTTCCCTAGAGTCATTAACTCTATCTCTATCATTTATAAATTATATAAAATAGATCTTTGTGTTCAACAATATCGTACTCGTACTCGCGTACAATCTTCTACTCAACGCGTCAGTGACCATGTTCGCTTTTCCAAGATGGTATGGTCAGAACAGGTTCCGAATGAGTCGCCTCTTGAGCTATTGGAAAATCTTTTCGCATTCCTCGCTTCATACGAATTTTGTATCTTTCTGAGTCAGCTAAGTTAACGGAGTAGCGATTCGAGAAAATCCTTCCACGAATCTCCGATAGTAACCAGTTAAGCCCATAAAGCTACGTACTTTGGTCACCGACTTCGGTTGCTCTCAATTGTGATTCATATCCCAATCTTGGATAGCACGTCATAATGGCACCTATTGTTTTACCACCACACAAATATAGAGTCTCTTACGGAGAGTCTGGCTTTGGTGCATTCCACAAAGGAAGTCAACAGATAGAGGCTCGGGTACCAACTTCTATAGTTGGGTTTTTAACTCCTGAAGTTCAATAGGAGCTATTCAATATGAGATTTTGAAAATGGGTTTTGTATCGGGTTGAAGATCAATACAAAAATTCAATATCACGCTTTTGGTTAGGCTAGGAAATTCTTTAGGAAATACGTCAGGAAATTCTCTAACAACAAAAATATCATTCAAATTTAACGTATTTTTGTTCAAGTCCATGACGTGGGCTAAGAAAGCTTGACATCCGTTTTTCAATAAACTAATGGTTTTATGGCTTGGTATGACAGCGATTGATTTTAGTGGTTTGGTTGCTTGAATTCGCATAACAGGTTGGTTAGGAATATGAAAACTAACAACCTTACAAAAACAATCAATTTTGGCATGATGAGTAGTTAACCAATCAATTCCTAAAATCACATCAAAAGCAAGTATCTTTAAAGAGATAAGGTCAACAGGTAATGTGATTGTTCCAACTTGGATTAAGCAAGATTTATAAACTGTAGATGTAATGAAAGTTTCTCCTAACGGAGTCTCCATAGATAGGTCAAAGTCTAATTTCTTCGGAGTCAAGTTTAAACGTTGAGCACAAGCAGGAGAGATAAAAGAATGGGTAGAACTGGTATCTAGTAAGGTATAAATTTCGCAAGAATTTATAATTAACTAACCCGTTATACCTTCATTCGGGTTCCTCGCATTTTGGGCAGTCACGACAAACGCTCTTCCAGAAACTGCCGACTTTATTTTGTCCGTATCCGCCTTTGGTGTCACCGTCCCAACTGGACTTGGTTTGGCTATAGTACAATCTCGAGCGATATGTCCTTCCTTTCCACAATTATAACATACCTTGAACTATTGTGCGCAGTTTGGACTTATATGTCTCTCCTCTCCGCATCTGTAACATCTAACTGGCGGTCGTTCTCCTCCCTTAGAATTTGTTCCTGGTGCTGGTGCTGCTGTCGACGTCTTCCTGTCATCGTTAAATCTTCTCTTCTTGAAATTTCCACTTTACTCACCTCTCCTATTATCATGGCCACGATGACCACTCGAGTGGTTACCACTTTTGTCTGCATTTTTCCCTCCTCGCTGGTTCTCATCGCTCCGATGACTGCTGTCACCAGTATGACCCTAGTTGTATTCCCTCGGTTGAACATACTCATTATCTCGCTCTAATAATTGAGCCCTGCTTACAACATCTGAATATAAAGAAAATTTATGAGAGATAAGATATTGCCGAATCTCGGGTTTTAAACCTCTCAGAAACATCCTTGTCATTCGTTCCTCATTCTCGACCAAATGAGGTGCAAACCTGGATAACTCTGCAAACTTCACCTCGTACTGGGACACCGTGATGTTATTTTGTTCCAATCTAATAAACTCTACCTCCTTCATATGACAAATATTTTCAGGAAAGTACTTGTCATTAAACAGTTTCTGAAACGTTTCCCAGGACATGTTGAGTGCGTCAAGCTGGGTACGCTTCACAGACTCCCACCAGTAGTCTGCCTCACCGCGGAACATAAAGGTGGCTAATGGAACCTTCTGTTCCTCCGTGCATCCCAAGACATCGAATATCTTAGTAATTTGCTTGACCCACGTTTCCACCATGATCGGATCCGGCTTTCCCTTAAATTCTGGTGGTCCCAATTCTTTGAACTGCTTGGCTATGACAAACCGCGCGTTGTTATAATTTCCACCCGTATTCTACACACGAGTCTCCCTCGTCTAATTTTGCATGAACTGCAAAAAGCTCCTAAACATTCCATCATTCATTGTTTGCTCGGTAACGTTGTTTACAGGAGGAATATTGCCTTCCTGTTGCACGTTCCCCTGGGTAGTGATCAAAGGTGTCTCCACGGTCTGATTTACTCCATTATTAACGTTCTCAGCTGCCATTCTTAAATACTGCCATAAAACAAGGGTTAATAGTCATGTCATATATTATCCCTATATTCTGACCGACCAAATAAACACCAAATAAACTTAGTCAGGTCATACTAGCGAAGGAATTTCCCGTCTCTCCCCTCCTAGTTCTTGTCTCACATCTCAGCCAGGGATCATATCCCTAAGCTTTGATACTAACTGTGACGACCCCAAAATAGGTATACAACACCCATTCTGAGTCGCCAAATACATGGTACAAAAAGTAAACTACAACTTCAATATTACAATTGTCGTGCAAAATACGACAACACATACTGTGAGTTTAAATACAAATATTGTCTTCTAGACAATATCCACACTCAAATAAATCCTCATTACAATTATTCAAACACTATTTTACAAAAATAGTGAGGACAACTAAAATATCTTTCTAGAACCATCACTCCATACTCCGACTAGATCCTACTATGTTCTCACCTCCTGAGAAGAAAAATGGAACAAAAAGGAAAAGGGTGAGCTCAACTAGCCCAGTAAAGAATATTATGACTAAGATAATATACAACAAATTATCATTAGTATTCAACAGGGAAAAATCTGATAGAATATAATCGACAACAAGTTTTAGATCAACAACTGCAGCGGAAACAGCAAACCATTAGAAGAGTCAAGTAGAGAAAGAATTCTACTATCTTCTAAGATTTAAAAGTCCATCATCAATATTTTATCCCTGTAACATCAATCAATATACATCTTGAATGAAATATTCATCTTTGCACTACAGGCCAAAGATATTCATTTGTAACACCAGTCGGTCATGTTCATCTCAACACTTGTTCATCTTTGCACTGCAGGCCAAAGATATTCATCAGGTAATCATACATCTTTGCACTACAGGCCAAAGATATTCAGTAATATCATCATTCAGGACTGAGGATGATGAAAAATATCTTAAAGAAAACGAATCTAGTGAGACAGGAGGACAAATAGTAGGGATTCGTATAACAGTTTATCCAAGATCAATAATACTTCATAATAATTAATTGTGAAGCAGAATTCAAAAATAAAGATCAAAACATAGATACAATCAAAGATAGTAACCATAATAGACATCTTGGACAAAAAGGGAAAATTTTATTTTTCGGTGAATAGGTTCGTATTCGTGAATAGTGTCGTATACGTGAATAGTAACCCCGACACAAAAAGTTCCAAATTTGATAAAAAAAAACTCATATCAATATTTCAGCATAATGATATTGAAGAAAATAATATAATTTAAGAAGGAAATAATATCCCTTACCTCAAAATAACCGTACTTCTGACTGAATATCGGATGTGAGGTAGAATGAAACTTGTGCTGAATAGTAACTTTCAAAGTATCTAAATACTCACAAAATACACTCAATAATCAAGAGAGAGAAAGAGAGAAAACTTATGAATTCTGGTGTGATTTTCAATTCTAACTTAGCCCTCTATTTATAGGAAAATGTTAGCACGCCGAAGCAGACTTAACCTACAACCTGATGGCTTTACCTGCTACTATTCCCACCCACCACATTTGAATAAAAATTTCAGCACATTTCTTCACCAACCAAGAGTGGGGCCCACCAATTCTAGAATTTTCTACCAAAATGATTAACTCCGAAAATTCAATAATTTCTGAACCAGTCATCTCGTAAAATTCATAACAAATCATACGTTCATTTTTAACGGTTCAAAATTTGTGGACATATACTCAACTTATATATGTATAACATATCCAAATATTACCACGATTCAACGGTCAGATTAAAAATTATAACCCTCGCAAAAAATCTCAAAAATCCTAATTTGATTTTCAATACCTCCGTTCCGACAAAAATACAGATAAAACACCTCAACATTAACTCCTTCATTTTTAACCACAAAAGTATATTCCTCATTTATATCCACATAAAATAAATATTTCCTTATCATATGAATCAATAATTAATTATTCACAAATAATATTACAGAATCACATTTATAACAACCAGGCCGTTCCCAAAAAAAGGGGGCTTTCTAATAAGGATTTCTCCTTATTAGCGCGCAATTAGATGACCAAACCTCTCCTTAGACAGAACTTTCTAGATATTACCAATAATACTATCTAACAATATTATTTAAATAATATGAATTATTGATCTGATAATGGAAAATACTGTCCAGCAACAATTATTGAAACAACAATAATATAAAATATCAACGCAGCAATTATTGAATCAATAAAATAAAATATTGAACAGTAACTACTGTAACAATTATTGAGTAGTGCCTTCCTTCGTAAGAATTAATAATTCTAAAATATTGTGCAATCCGTGTGCTACTGTGCAACCACGTGTATTACTGTATTTTAACCACCGAGTATTTCAACAGTGTTAAAGGTAACAACTACGCCGTTATTTATAAAAACTCAATTTTTGTCGTTATCTTCATCCAATCGTTTTCCGTTATGGGGCCCACAAATAGCTGCGCCGTCGTACGAATATTCCCAGACTGAAAGAATATTCCACGACCACACGAATATTCACCGACCAAAAATGAATATTTTATAACCACTTGCTTATTTGAAATATTTGTGCATTTTACCCATAACTAACCACATTAATCAAATCAACCCTTTCTATTTCAAAATAATAAATAGAGGAAATTTAATTTTATTTATTAATAAGTTGGGGTCTTACAACGACTAAGATAATGCAGAATAAATTTTCGTTAGCCTTCAACAATGTTAAACTGATACAATATAACAAACATCAAGTTTAACTGCAGCGGAACAAACAATCCATTAGAAGAGTCAAGTACAGAATAAAATCTACTATCTGATATGATTTAAAAGGTTTTTCATCACTTTTATCGCTGAGACTCAGCTCAATAAATAATCCACATCATTAAATCATCCCTGCACTACAGGCCAAGGATATTCTTTAGTATCACGACCACGAATTATCTATGCACTATGGGCCAAAGATAATCGTGTTTTTATCAACGGTCCTGATCATGCCATAAAAAAATTCATCTTTGCACCCTTGGCCGAAGTGAATCCATAGCCATAATCATACCAAAAACTGTCCATCAATGCATTACGGGCCAATGATGACTTTTTTCACATCATTTGTAATATTACGGTCATGATTATACCGAATAATCCCTGGTCATAATCATACCAAGTCCATCTATGCACTACAGGCCACAGATGACTTTCAACATAATATAAACATGAGGATGATGACAATGACATAATAATTCAATAAAACAAGTTCAAGAATTAATTTATCCAGGAACCAATAAAGTCCAAATTGTCAAAATGATACTTCTTTGTCGAGTAAAATTCAAGAATGCTCAGAAGAATATTTCCATGAAAAGATACTGGCTGAAGCGCAAATATCAAGGATATTCCACTAATTTCATGGAGTATAGAACCTAAAACATTAACCAACTGAGTATAATAGAATATATGAAACTGCAAATGGATTTTCAGCGCCATGCGGTAATCCACTTAGACAAATCATTTTCACAATTTAATAAGGAATGAATATAAAGGATCATTCACCATGCATGTGATAATCCACATAGACAGTTTATTCCAACAAAATAATAAAGAATGGAATAACATAAGAATTCACCATGCATGCGATAGACTGCACATACAGGTTATTCCCAACAGAATAATAAATAATGGAACCAGGTCTGGCGTAAACGCACATACATGATATTTCGACAGAATAATAAATAATGGAACCAGGTCCGGCGTAAACGCACAGACATGATATTCTGACAAAATAATAAATAATGGAACCAGGTCTGACGTAAACGCATAGACATGATATTCCGACAGAATAATTAAGAACGAAATAATAAATAATGGAACCAGGTCAGGCGTAATACGTACCGACAGGATATTCCGACAAAATAATAAAGAACGGAATATTAAAAGAATTTCACCATGTATGCGGTACTTCGCATAAACAGGTTATTCCAACATAATAATAAATAATAGAATAATAGAAGAATTTTACCATGTATGTGATACTTCGCATAGACAGGTTATTCTAACATAATAATAAAGAATGGAATAATAGAAGAATTTCACCATGTATACGGTACTTCGCATAGACATGTTATTCCAGCATAGTAATAAAGAATGGAATAATAGAAGAATTTCACAATGTATGCGGTACTTCGCATATATAGGTTATTCTAACATAATAATAAGGAATGGAATAATAGAAGAATTTTACCATGTATACTGTACTTCGCATAGACAAGTTATTCCAACATAATAATAAAGAATGGAATAACAGAAGTTCTCTTCATGAATACAAAAGAAATAATACCCCTTACGAGTACAACAAATAATATCCTTTACCTTTGAAAGAAGAGTATTCCGACTGGTAGGGCGATGATATACTCGAAGAAAACTTACACTACGCTCAAAGCTTTCTTAAACTCTAAATAAATACGCTCAAGATTATAGAAGAAGAACTCTCTCTATAGTTTCTCTCTCTAGAGTTTTAGTGAATTCGTAAGAAATAATGAAGGAATGAGCTTCTATTTATAGGAGAATGGACTGTATAGTAACTAATTCATGAACAGTCCAGATTGATTTACTTTAAATCGGACGGTCCATATTGATTTAATAAAATATTATAATAAAACAAAAACTTTTAAATAAAATATAATATATTCTATTTATAATCTAATAAAACGAATAACTTTATAAAAGTATTATGTTTTACATAAAAAGATTTTACTATGCAAAACACTATGCAGACACTATGCAACACTATGCATAATAAAATATAATATATTCTATTTATAGAATAACTATATAAAAATATTTTGTTTTATATAAAAAGATTTTACTATGCAAAACACTATGCATAATAGAATATAATATATTCTATTTATAGAATAACTTTATAAAAGTATTCTGTTTTATATAAAAAGTTTTTCTGTTTTATTACATTAATAATACTAATAAAATAAAACTCAGTGACTTCTCACGTAAGTATTAATAATCAATACCGTGTGCTACTATGCAACCACGCGTATTACTGTACTTTTACTACCGAGTAGTTCATCAGTATTAACGGTAAAACTTCTGTCGTTATTTTCATAAAATATTGTTGTCGTTTTCTCAATCCGACAATAATTCTATTACGGGGTCCACCAATGATTGTGCCGTTGTACGAATATTCTCGGATAAAACGAATATTCTCCGACCAATCAAATATTATATAACAACTTGCATACTTTGCAAAAATTATAAATATTACCCACAACTATAACATTATATCAAATCCATACCATAATATTCAAAAAAATTATTTCGAGAAAATTAAATATTTATTCATAAAATTTGGGTTCTCACAGATGTGACAAGCGAGATTTTATAATTTAATTTTAATATTTATTGAATTAAATAAATATTTTTGATGATTTAATTATTAGATTAAATAATTAATTGATGCAATTGTGATAGATTAATTTAATTATATGTGTTATATTTATTAAATTAATGTGGAAAATTTTATTATTCAAAGTATGTAATTATGTGAGTTTATTGAATTAAAAGAAATATTTAACAAGCCTAATATTATTTTATAATTAATGAGAAATTTAATTATATGACTATGTGAATTAATGAGAAATTATTATATTTTATTCAAATTAAATTAAATAATATATTTGAGTTATTGTATAAATGGGTGTGACATTATTAAACTATAGTATAAAGGATTTATTAAATTAAATAGTTTTGAGCCATTTAAGGCTTGCCAAACGAGGCCTTAGTGGAGGTTGTGAGCAGTTAACCATTACTGGGTAACTGACCATCACTCTGCGCTCAGTTTCTTTTTATAAAAATCGTATACGTCTTCTTTATTTTTTTTTAAGTCTGGAACAAAGCTATCACAGAGAGAAATTGTGAAGTTGAGAGAATTTGTGAGTGTGTGATTGATCTAGTAACTGAGAAAGGATCATCAAGGCTCTCCTAATCTACACTAATACTCTGGGTAATTCCTTTAACCAATTTCTATTTTTACGTTATTTAAGTTTTTAAGAAAATGACTTTATGTTCTGTAAAATCCCTGTAATGGGGAAAGGAGTAAAAAAAATTATGTGTTAATAGGTTAAGTATAACATGTTTTATTATATATATTGTATAAACCATAGCATCAATTTCATAAAATACGTCGTATATTGTTGCTACAAAATTATAGAGTATAAAATATGGCCATATGGCCTTACGTACCAAATTTGATACGTCTATCATAGGTTATATCATAAATTTATGCTTGTAAAAGATTATGTATATTAAAACGAAGAGACCAAACTTTAAATGAAAGGATTCGGTGTTATAACGAACTCGTAGTGTTGATTTTCATGTTTTGTATTCAAAACTTTCAAAAACACCAAGATCACTAAATTACATGTGTTGATTCTGCAAAATATGTGTTTTAACATGTTAAAATCATGCTAGAAGGGTTGAGTAGTAAGTATATGTGTATTACAATGTCTGGTTATGCTTAATTTCATGTATTGATTTAAGAAATTGGTAAAAATTGGCATATTCTGCAATTTTCGCGAATTACAGGTTCTGAGTCTGGTTCACAGTGCCGCAACGCCGGCTGCAGGCATAAAAACCGCGCCGCAGCGTGAGCCACGCAGCAGTGCCAGTAACCTGGCCGCAGCGCCACTCTCCAAAATGTTAAGAAACGAAATTTTTAAAGTGTTCAAGTACGTGAATGTGTTAGTAACCTAATCTAATGAACATAAAAATATGTTAGAAGTATAATGAGATGTTAAAATAGTTTCTTAGAATGTCAATAACGCATTTAAGTGTGTATTGAGTGATTCAACGCATAGTTAGCTTATTGTTCGTGTAGTGTAATATTATGTGACAATAAGTGTGATAATTGACTAAGTATAGTCATAATCCGAGTTAGACAAAAGAATGAACTTATGATGACTAGTTACATTATAATTAACTGGAGTTATGAATGGAAATGATATGTAGGATTAATTCAAGGAACGTGTATAATTAACGTGTAATCTACGCACGAGGCAAGTTTTCTAACCTTACTTGTTATCATTATTCAAGTTTATAAATTTCGTCGAGTAAATTCTCATTATTATTAATCAAGTTCAATTTGTTATATTAAAGATTATTTATCTTTTCAAAGTATGATTCTGTTATACAATAATTGTTCTATTGTATACCTCTTGAGATTGTTATTCAATTTAAATATCATTTATTATTGAACCTTGTTAGACTAGCGAATCCTTATTGATTCAACTAGTCCATAGTTGATGAGCGTTCTAAATTTCAGAACCCTTGTTGATTTATCCAAACCAAACTTCCTTTGGTGCGGACTCTAATGTCAAATTGAGATGAACAACCCTGTATAGGGATTACTTATGCGTTAGCGTTAAGATATTGTGCACAATATGGTACTAAGGGCTGATCCCCCTAAGTACGAGAAGAAGAGTCCATAGTCTTATGACTGTTAAAGGTTTCAAGTATAACCCTTGATACCTAGAACATAGTTCAAGGTCTTATGACCCTCATAATTCTTTTGATTCTTGTTATTCATTCTTGATTCAAAAGTTGAGTTTTATTTCAGAAGTCTTTGATTCACTCGCATGTTATTATATTGTTATTTCATTGTTATACTTCTGGGTAATCTTGCTCACTCTTGCGTAATAATAACATTGCAGTTAAGAACGAAAGATCCGACGAGCCTTCTTCTGGCAAGGGCAAGGGAAAGATTAACAAGTGATCAAGACTTGTTGTTTTATGTGTTGTTGAACTTATGTGTTAAGACTTTATGTTGATGTTGTGTAAGACTATAAATTGTTTATGTTTCCGCAGTTAAGATTTAAGGTTAGTATGACCTGAGATTGATATATTTATTTCTACTGATGTAACTCCTTAAGGAGAGGATTTATTTCTATCTATTTATGTTTTAATTATTATGGGTAGATAGACATATGATATTGAGTAGTGAACACCAAATCATGTGAAAATTGAAGTATCAGATTTGGGGGTGTCACAATTATTATTATTATTATTATTATTATTATTATTATTATTATTATTATTATTATTATTATTATTATTATTATTATTATTATTATTATTATTATTATTATTATTATTATTATTATTATTATTATTATTATTATTATTACTACTATTTATTGTTATTATTATTATTATTATTATTATTATTATTATTATTATTATTATTATTATTATTATTATTATTATTATTATTATTATTATTATTATTATTATTATTATTAGTACTATTATTACTATTATTGTTATTAGTACTTAATTTAAGGCCGCATGTTAATAGTCGTTGCAAAAAGTTGTATAAAATATGCAACGAAAATAAAAATTGTTGCCAATGAATATGGTCCATATTAGGCAACTAAATATAGCAACAAAAAATCTTTCGTTGCCCACGATGAGGAGAAATCAAGTGGTTAGAAATTTTGCAACGAATTTCTAACGAATTTTGTTTCCAAATTTTGTAACTACTTATGAATTTTGTTGCAAAAAGTGAAAGACTGACATAATCTGCAACGAAGGATAAGTTTCGTTGCTAAACATACACTTTTAGCAACGACTTATAAAGTCGTTGCTAAAGACCCATTTTTAGCAACAAAAAAATTTCGTTGCCCACAATGACGGGAAATCAAGTGGCTGAAAATTTTGCAACGAATTTCTAACGAAATTTTTTCCCGCTAATGAATTAGCAACGAAATTTTGCAACAACTTATGAATTTCGTTATAAAAAGTGAAAGCCTGACACAATATGCAACGAAGGACAAATTTCGTTGCTAAACATATACTTTTAGCAACGACTTATAAAGTCGTTGCCCAAAAAATCGTTGCTAAAGGCCCATTTTTTTGTAGTGATTGCTGTCAACCCCAATTCGATATGTATCGAAGATTAATGATTCAGATCATGGAACAGGAGTACGACGAAGTAGTTGAGGGCGAAATATGCCCTATAGCGAAAGTCAATTCTAGTTGTAATGATGACACCAAAAGCTGTCCCAGAAAAGTCAAAATCGGTGGTTCAAGTGAGAGCGCTTTTCGTAACTTCACAAAAAGCGAGGAACCCGAACGAGGTGATCACGAGTAAACTAATCATAAACTCTTACGAAGTTTAAAACCTTACTAGATACCGGTTCTATCCATTCTTTTATCTCTCCTGTTTGTGCTCAACGTTTGAACTTGACTCGGGAGAAATAAGATTTTGACTTATCTGTTGAGACTCCGTTAGGAGAAACCTTAATTACATCCATGGTTTATAAATCTTGCTTGATTCAAGTTGGTACCATCACATTACCTGTCGATCTTATTTCTTTGAAAATACTTGCATTTGATGTGATTTTAGGGATTGATTGGTTAACCACTCATTATGCCAAAATTGATTATTTTCGTAAGGTTGTTAGTTTTCATATTCCTAACCAACCTGTTATGCGAATTCAAGCAACCAAACCACTAAAGTCCATCACTGTCATATCAAGCCATAAATCCATTCGTCTATTGAAAAATGAATGTCAAGCTTTCTTAGCCCATGTCATGGACTTGAACAAAAATACGTTAAATTTGAATAATATTTCTGTTGTTAGTGAATTTTCTGACGTATTTCCTGAAGAACTTCTCGGTCTACCCCCAGAACGTGAAGTTAAATTCTTTATTGACCTTGAACCTGGTACAAAATCTATTTCTAAAACCCCATATCGAATGGCTCCTATTGAACCTCAGGAGTTAAAGGTCCAACTAAAGGAGTTGTTAGACATCAATTTCATTCGTCCTAGTAAATCTCCTTAGGGTGCTCCTATTTTATTCGTAAAGAAGAAAGAAAGGAGTATGTGACTTTATATTGACTACCGGGAATTGAACCATGTCACCCTCAAGAATAAGTATCGGCTACCTCGCATTGATGATCTATTCGACCAGTTGCAAGGAGCATAATTTTTTTCAAAAATTGATCTTCATTCCGGATATCATCAGCTAAAGATTAAAACTGAGGATATTCCAAAGACTGCCTTCAAAACTCGGTACGGGCATTATGAATTCTTAGTCATGTCTTTTGGATTAACTAATGCTCCAACTGCTTTCATGGATTTGATGAACCGTGTGTTCAAGGAATATTTGGATCAATTCGTTGTTGTCTTTATTGATGACATCCTCATCTATTACAAAAGCCATGAAGATCATGAGCAGCATTTGAAGCTGATACTTAAATGGCTTCGTGAAAACAAGCTATATGCCAAGCTGAAGAAATGCAAGTTCTGGCTTGAGGAAGTATCATTTCTTGGGCACGTGGTGTAAAAACATGGGGTATCTATTGACCAGGCGAAGATTGAAGCAATACAAAGTTGGGAGCAACCGAAGTCGGTGACCGAAGTACATAGCTTTCTGGGCTTAGCTGGTTATTATCGTAGATTTGTGGAAGGTTTTTCTCGAATCGCTACTCCGTTAACTCAGCTGACTCAGCAAGATACAAAATTCATATAAAGCGAGGAATGCAAGAAGAGTTTCCAAGAACTCAAGAGGAGACTCATTTCGGCGCCTGTTCTGACAATACCATCTGGTTCGAATGGATTTGTTATCTACAGCGATGCTTCAGGCAAAGGGATAGGATGTGTTCTCATGTAACATGGGAAAGTCATAGCTTATGCCTCGCGACAACTCAAAGAATATGAGAGAAATTATCCTACTCATGATCTGGAGTTGGCAGCAGTGATTTTCGCGTTAAAAATCTGGAGACACTGTCTGTATGGGGAGAAAATGGAGATTTATACGGATAATAAAAGCCTCAAATATTTCTTCACTCAAAAAGAACTCAACATGCGGCAACGATGTTGGCTCGAGCTGTTGAAAGATTACAGTCATACCATTCAATACCATCCTAAAAAAGCGAATGTAGTAGCTAACACATTTAGTAGAAGATCATATGCGGGTATGAGTGCAATATTGTCAACGCAAAGGCCCATTTTGTATGACTTATAAATGATGGAGATAGAGTTAAAGGCTCCAAGTACCCACGTGATGATATCAAATATACGAGTCGAACCAACTTTAATCGATAAAGTTAAAGTTGTTCAAGCTACGGACCTTGAGCTGATGAGTAGAAAGATATGGGCACGGATTTACGATTCAGTTCAGCATACCATCCTCAAACGAACGGGCAATCAGAAATGACTATTCAAACTCTTGAAGATCTATTAAGGCTCTGTGTCCTAGATTTCAAAGGAAGTTGGGATAAGTACTTGTCATTGGTGGAATTCTCCTACAACAACAGTTATCAAGCAAGTATAGGCATGGCTCTATTTGAGGCATTGTATGGGCGCAAGTGTCGTTCTCTGGTATGCTGGGATGAGGTGGGAGAAGCAACGTTGTTAGGATCAAAATTGGTATGCATGACTACAGAAAAGATTCAAATGATCCGGCAACGTATACAAACGACACATGATCGACAAAAGAGTTATACGGATCTTCATCGAAAGGACGTGGAATTTAATATTGGGGATCATGTATTGTTACGTATTGCTCCATGGAAGGGAGTTACAAGATTCAGGAAGAGAAGAAATCTCAATCCACGATTTATTGGTCCATTTGAGATTCTTGACCGAGTAGGAAATGTGGCCTATAGACTCATATTACCTCCAAGCATGTCTCGTGTTCATAACGTTTTTCACATATCTGTGTTTCGTAAATATGTGAAAGACCCAAACCACATTATTGAGTTAGAACCAGACGAGATAACTGAAGATTTAACATACGAGGAGGTACCTATCAAGATCTTGGATAGGAAGGAACATATCCTACGCACAAAGGTTATATCACAAGTCAAAGTTTTGTGGAGGAACTATGCTATTAAGGAAATGACCTAGGAGTTGGAATCGGAAATAAAAATGAGGTATCCTCACCTTTTCGAAATACTAGGTACGTACGCCAATTTCGAGGACAAAATTTTATAAGGAGGGGGAGGTTGTAAGACTCCAATATTTTATAAATAAAATTGAATTTTCTCTAATTATTATTTTGAATAATAAGGTGTTAATTTGATATAATGCTTTGGTTATGGGTGAAATGTGCAAATTTTGCAAAATAAGCAAGTGATTATAAAATATTCATTGTTGTCGGGAATATTCGCTTGGTCATGGAATATTCTTGCTGTCAGAGAATATTCGTACAATGACGCAGCCATTTGTGGGCCCCATAATGAAAAACTGTCGGATGAAGAAAATGACAAGTATGAGTTTTTATAAATAACAACATAGTTGTTATCGTTAACACTGTTAGAATACCTGGTGGTTAAAGTACAGTAATACGCGTGGTTACACAGTAGCACACGGTATTGCATAATTTTTTTAAATTATTGATTCTTACGTAATAAGGCACTACTCAATAATTGCTATAGTAATTACTGTTCAATATTTTATTTTATTGATTCAATAATTGCTACGTTAATATTTTATATTATTATTTTTTCAATAATAGTCACTGCACAGTATTTCCCATTATCAGATCAATAATTCATATTATTTGAATAATATTATTAGATAGAATTATTAGCAATGTCTAAGGAAGTTCTGTCTAGAATAGGGGTTTGGTCACCTAATTGCGCGCCAATAAGGAGAAATTCTTATCAGAAAGCCCCCTCTTTACTGGGAACCACCCGATTGTCATTATTGTGATTCTATAATATTATTTATGAATAATTAATTATTGATTTATATGATAAGAAAATATTTATTTTATGTGGATATAAATGAAGGAATTAATGCTGAGGAGTTTTATAAGTATTTTTCGGAATGGAGGTATTAAAAATCATCCGTATGTGGATTTTAGTCATGTTTTTTTGGAATTTGGAAAAACTTTCTTCTACGAAGTTGTAGAGAATTAAATTTCCTGTGGAATTGACATAAAATTCGTATTTTTCTAATAAAAGGGCTATTTATTATGAATTATTGATGTTTCAGAAATAAATGTTTTTATAAAAACATGAGTGGGCCCCACTTTTGGTTGTTGTAGAATTTTCTAAATTTGATGGGCCCCACTTGTGGTGTGCTGAGTTTGGTCAAGAGGGGTGCATGAATTTTTTTTATTAAATTTTAGTCTGCTTTGGCGTTCTGGCATTTTCCTATAAATATGGTGTTTAGTTAGAATTGAAAATCACATCAGAATCAGAAGTTTTCTCTCTATATAATATCGAGCGTATTTTTGGAGTATTTAGATATTTTGAGAGTTGCTATTCAATGTAAGTTTCCTTCAACATTATATTTGATATTCCAGTCAGAAGTACTGTTCTTTTGAGGTAAAGGATGTTATTTTCTTCGTAAATGATGTTATTTCTTTCAATATCATTATACCGAAATTTTGGTATGAATTTTATTATAAAATTTTTACCTTTTCATGTTGAGGTTACTATTAATGTATATGATACTATTCACGTTTACGGTACTATTCACGAGTACTATTCACGAAGTATGATTTTTCTTGTGAAATTTCTATCTTTTCGTGTCGAAATTACTATTCACGTATACGACACTATTCACGAATACGACACTATTCACAGAAAAATTAAATTTTCTTTTCTTTGTCCAAGTTGTCTATTTTGGTTACCATCTTTGATTGTATCCATGTTTTGATCTTCATTCTTGAATTTTTGCTCCATAATTGATTATTATGGAGTATTTTTGAACTTGGATAAACCAAAGTATGAATCCCTAATATTTGTCCTTTTATCTCACTGGATTCGTTTTCTTTAAGATATTTTTCATCATCCTCAATATTAAATGGTGATACTTGATGAATATCTTTGGCCTGTAGTGCAAAGATGAATGATTACCTGATGAATATCTTTGGCCCGTAGTGCAAAGATGGATAGGTATTGAGATGAACATGACCAACTGGTGATACGAATGAATATCTATGGCCCGTAGTGCAAAGATGAATATTTGATTCAAGATATATATTGATTGATGTTACAGAGATAAAATATTGATGATGAACTTTTAAATCATAGAAGATAGTAGAATTCATTCTCTACTTCACTCTTCTAATGAATTGTTATTTCCACTGCGAATATTGATCTAAAACTTGTTGTCCATTATATTTTATCTGATTTATTGAAGGCTGTGACGCCCCCAAATTTGGGTTACCTGACCCCCGAGTTTGGTATTCACGATCCACAATATAATACCATCTTACTACCCATTCATATAGAAATAGTAATACATACCACATTAACATATGTTGTTAATACATTAGTCCCAGGTCCGCTAACCTTAACATTACAAACATACCCTTTAGATAAACAAAAAGGGTTTACAAAACAGCATAATAAATATGCTAATCATAACTTGTAAGACCCCGAATTTTATGAAATAAAAGTATTCATTTTTTCTTATAATTACTATTCAGTAATTGGTTAAATTGATAAAAGTTTAAAGTTATGGGTGAAATATGAATTTTTTTTCAAAATAAGCAAGTGGTTATAAAATAATCATTGTTGTCGGGGAATATTCGTTTGGTCGTGGAATATTCTTTCTGTCGGGGAATATTCGTACGACGGCGCAGCTATTTGTGGGTCCCATAACGAATAAATGTCCGATGAAGAAAACGACAAATTTGAGTTTTTACAAATAACGACGTAGTTGTTACCGTTAACACTGTTAGAATACCCGGTGGTTAAAATACAGTAATACGCGTTATTGCACAGTAGCACACGGTATTGCATAGTATTTTTGAAATTATTGATTCTTACGTAAGAAGGCACTACTCAATAATTGTTACAGTAATTACTGTTCAATATTTTATTTTATTGATTCAATAATTGTTGCGTTGATATTTTATATTATTGTTGTTTCAATAATTATTGCTGCACAGTATTTTCTATTATCAGATCAATAATTCATATTATTTGAATAATATTATTAGATAGTATTATTGGCAATGTCTAGAAAGTTCTGTCTAAGGAGAGGTTTGGTCATCTAATTGCGCGCTAGTAAGGAGAAATCCTTATTGGAAAGCCCCCTCTTTCCTGGGAACGACCTGGTTGTCATAAATGTGATTCTGTAATATTATTTGTGAATAATTAATTATTGATTCATATGATAAGGAAATATTTATTTTGTGTGAATATAAACGAGGGATATATTTTTGTGGTTAAAAATGAAGGAGTTAATGTTGAGATTTTTATCCGTATTTTTGTCGGAATGGAGGTATTAAAAATCATTTTGAGATATTTTGCGAGGGTTATAATTTTTAATCCGACCGTTGGATCGTGGTAATTTTTGGATATGTTATACATATAAAAGTTGAGTATATGTTCATAAATTTTGAACCGTTAAAAATGAACGTATGATTTGTTATGAATTTTACGAGATGACTGGTTCAGAAATTGTTGAATTTTCGGAGTTAATCATTTTGGTGGAAAATTCTAGAATTTGTGGGCCCCACTTGTGGTTGGTGAAGAAATGTGCTGAATTATATTTCAAATGTGGTGGGTAGGAATAGTAGCATGTAAAGCCATCAAGTTGCAGGTCAAGCCTACTAAAATTTTCCTATAAATAGAGGGCTAAGTTAGAATTAAAAATCACACCAAAAATATAAGCTTTCTCTCTTTCTCTCTCTATATTATGAAGCATATTTTGTGAGTATTTAGATACTTTGAGAGTTGCTATTCAGTGCAAGTTTCCTTCGGCTTTACATTCCGGTCAGAAGTACTGCTGTTTTGAGGTAAGGGATAGTAAGGGATAGTAAGAGATAGTAAGGAATTTTAAGGGTTGTTATATTTTTCAGTTTTATAATTTTTCTGACCTTCAAAAATTCTGGAAAAATTTGAAATGATATTTTGATGAGTTTTATTGATTGTGTCCAAAAATGGCGATTTTTGGATGTATAGATTGAGAGTTATGAATTTTATGAGAAAAGACTATTTTAAAAGTAACTGCTTATAATTCCTTGTGGTTAACTCCAAAATTGATGAAAATTTTATTGGGAGTACATGTATATGATAGAAGTATACTCTGTAAATTTCAGAATTTTTGGACAAAAGTACAATTTTTGATAAATGTCTAAATATTCGGCTGTTTTGGCCATATGAAAAATAGTAAATGACTTTTAAAAATTCTGAGAAAAATATATGTTCACTATGGGACTATATTATGCTAAATCTCAGAAAAGAAATATTTTTGGAACGGATTTGGTATTTTTCATAAAAATAGACTAGTTATGAGAAAATGAATTAAATCTGTTATGTGAAGTAAGAAGATTGGAAAATAGGATTTTATGGCTTGAGAATCCTATATGAGGTATATGCAGATTTTTGATGAGGGTTTTGATTATTGGTGATAAAATCTTATGAGTTTGGTATTTTAGAATGATTAAATGCATTATTTAGTAAAGTGTAAACAATTTAAATAAATTGTTTATAAGCTTAAGAAATGTTATTCTTTCAATATCATTATACCGAAATATTGGTATAGATTTTATTGTGGAATTTTTACCTTTTTGTGTCGGGATTACTATTCATGAGTTACTATTCACGAATTACTATTCACGAGTTACTATTCACGGGTACTATTCAAGACAAAATTGGTTTCTTTTTCTAACTAAATTATAGTTGATTTATGAATATTACTCTTGAGATTAAATCTAGATGTTTTGATTATATTAATTTTACTATTATATATAACATTTTTATAACCTTGATGTTGAAATTCTCTTTCACTGGAGAGTAAAGATGGGTAGATTATTGGTATGATCATGACTAGGGTTCTCTTTGGCCTGTAGTGCAAAGTTGAATTGTGACTGGTATGATCATGACCATTGAATTTATAAGTGAATATCTTTAGCTTAAGTGCAAAGGTGAATTGATCAACATGGTTATAATTATTGTTTATATAAATTCTGAAATGATTATATATTTCTTTGAGATATTAATATCTTTGGCCTGTAGTGCAAAGATGAAATATTGATGAATATCTTTGGCCTGTAGTGCAAAGATGAATTGTTGATGAATATCTTTGGCCCGTAGTGCAAAGATGACATGTTGTTGAATATCTTTGGCCAGTAGTGCAAAGATGAACAGATGTTGAGATAAACATGACCAACTGGTGATACAAATGAATATCTTTGGACGTAGTGCAAAGATGAAGTTATTAGTATGATTATGAACAGGAAATGTGATTTGGTGTAACCATGATCTTTGATGTTTCAGGTAAAGATAGGTGATGAAAATTATCATCGTCCTGGATGAGAAGAGGAATTTAGAACTACAGTTATGATTATGAGTTATTCATATGATTGTGGACCAGAATTGTTGATTGATGTTACAGGGATAAAACATTGTTGGTGGATTTTTAACATGGAGAAGATAATAGACTTTATAGTCTATTTGACTCTTCTAATGGATTGCTCGTTCCGCTGCAACTATGGTTGAAATTTTTATCATTTACCATATGTTCTAAATCTCTGATTTATTGTTGATGAATGCTATTGATAATTGAATTATCTTTAGTCATGACATTCTTTACTGAGCTAGTTGTGCTCACCCTTTTGCTTCACAATTCCTTTCAGGTAATAAGAGTGTAGCTGGGTCGAGCGGGGGTAACAAGGGAATAGAACGGTGGTCATCATTTAGTAGTTATATTTGGTGAAGAAAATAGGGTGAGGCGAACCCAACGTTGGAAGGGTGGTTTGCCACTATCATACAAGATGTCTAACGACATACAACCTCGTGTCATCATAATACAGGGTTGTGCTCATCCACTTGCTGAGTATATCTATGGGCACTACCTATATAATCTTGGTGTTTGTTTGAAGTATAATTCTCAATGAGAGACAGTGGAGATAATGATAAGTCAAGAGAAGACTCACCATTGGGAAGAATATGATAGTAATCTTCTCATGTTTCTTTGGGGTCTATTGGGTCAACCAAGGATAATTCTGTGGCCATATGATATCTATCATAACCTAGATGTGTGGCCTCCCATGTACGAAGGTTTCCTTGAGCACTTCCCAAAGATTCTAATTTCTAAAACAGTTTTTGACTATACCTTTATGTAAGGTGTTATTGTGAGGTGATGTCCACGGTTGGAACATGAGTCACATTTGGTATATATTTGTATCCAAACTCACAGCATATGTGTTGTTGTATTTTGCACGATAATTATTGTAATAAAGTTGTAGTTATTTTCTGTACCATGTATTTGACGACTCAGAATGGGTTGGGTGGAATGGACCTATTTTGGGGTTGTCACAGGTGGTATCAGAGCTTAGGGATATGATCTCTGGCGGAGATCGGGAAATATAACTAGGAGGGGAGAGATGAGTAAATCCTTCGCTAGTGTGTCCTACCTAAGCTTATTTGTTGGTCAGTCATAATATTGGGATATTATGTGATATGTTAATTTGTTCAATTAACCCTTATTTTGAAGATGTATTCTAGAATGATATTTGAAATACAAGAGATGAGCAATGGAGAAATTATGATGATAGGGAAGATGGAATCTGAAATGAAAGGAAGGTATTCTCAACTCTTTGAAATACCAGGTACGTAAATTTCGGGGACGAAATTTCATAAGGAGGGGAGATTGTAAGACCCCGAATTTTATGAAATAAAAGTATTCAATTTTTCTTATAATTACTATTCAGTAATTGGTTAAATTGATAAAAGTTTAAAGTTATGGGTGAAATATGAATTTTTTTTCAAAATAAGCAAGTGGTTATAAAATAATCATTGTTGTCGGGGAATATTCGTTTGGTCGTGGAATATTCTTTCTGTCGGGGAATATTCGTATGACGGCGCAGCTATTTGTGGGTCCTATAACGAATAAATGTCCGATGAAGAAAACAACAAATTTGAGTTTTTACAAATAACGGCGTAGTTGTTACCGTTAACACTGTTAGAATACCCGGTGGTTAAAATACAGTAATACGCGTTATTGCACAGTAGCACACGGTATTGCATAGTATTTTTGAAATTATTGATTCTTACGTAAGAAGGCACTACTCAATAATTGTTACAGTAATTACTGTTCAATATTTTATTTTATTGATTCAATAATTGTTGCGTTGATATTTTATATTATTGTTGTTTCAATAATTATTGCTGCACAGTATTTTCTATTATCAGATCAATAATTCATATTATTTGAATAATATTATTAGATAGCATTATTGGCAATGTCTAGAAAGTTCTGTCTAAGGAGAGGTTTGGTCATCTAATTGCGCGCTAGTAAGGAGAAATCCTTATTGGAAAGCCCCCTCTTTCTTGGGAACGGCCTGGTTGTCATAAATGTGATTCTGTAATATTATTTGTGAATAATTAATTATTGATTCATATGATAAGGAAATATTTATTTTGTGTGGATATAAACGAGGGATATATTTTTGTGGTTAAAAATGAAGGAGTTAATGTTGAGATTTTTATCCGTATTTTTGTCGGAATGGAGGTATTAAAAATCATTTTGAGATATTTTGCGGGGGTTATAATTTTTAATCCGACCGTTGGATCGTGGTAATTTTTGGATATGTTATACATATAAAAGTTGAGTATATGTTCATAAATTTTGAACCGTTAAAAATGAACGTATGATTTGTTATGAATTTTACGAGATGACTGGTTCAGAAATTGTTGAATTTTCGGAGTTAATCATTTTGGTGGAAAATTCTAGAATTTGTGGGCCCCACTTGTGGTTGGTGAAGAAATGTGCTGAATTATATTTCAAATGTGGTGGGTAGGAATAGTGGCAGGTAAAGCCATCAAGTTGCAGGTCAAGCCTACTAAAATTTTCCTATAAATAGAGGGCTAAGTTAGAATTAAAAATCACACCAAAAATATAAGCTTTCTCTCTTTCTCTCTCTATATTATGAAGCATATTTTGTGAGTATTTAGATACTTTGAGAGTTGCTATTCAGTGCAAGTTTCCTTCGGCTTTACATTCCGGTCAGAAGTACTGCTGTTTTGAGGTAAGGGATAGTAAGTGATAGTAAGGGATAGTAAGGAATTTTAAGGGTTGTTATGTTTTTCAGTTTCATAATTTTTCTGACCTTCAAAAATTCTGGAAAAATTTGAAATGATATTTTGATGAGTTTTATTGATTGTGTCCAAAAATGGTGATTTTTGGATGTATAGATTGAGAGTTATGAATTTTATGAGAAAAGACTATTTTAAAAGTAACTGCTTATAATTCCTTGTGGTTAACTCCAAAATTGATGAAATTTTTATTGGGAGTACATGTATATGATAGAAGTATACTCTGTAAATTTCAGAATTTTTGGACAAAAGTACAATTTTTGATAAATGTCTAAATATTCGGCTGTTTTGGCCATATGAAAAATAGTAAATGACTTTTAAAAATTCTGAGAAAAATATATGTTCACTATGGGACTATATTATGCTAAATCTCAGAAAAGAAATATTTTTGGAACGGATTTGGTATTTTTCATAAAAATAGACTAGTTATGAGAAAATGAATTAAATCTGTTATGTGAAGTAAGAAGATTGGAAAATAGGATTTTATGGCTTGAGAATCCTATATGAGGTATATGCAGATTTTTGATGAGGGTTTTGATTATTGGTGATAAAATCTTATGAGTTTGGTATTTTAGAATGATTAAATGCATTATTTAGTAAAGTGTAAACAATTTAAATAAATTGTTTATAAGCTTAAGAAATGTTATTCTTTCAATATCATTATACCGAAATATTGGTATAGATTTTATTGTGGAATTTTTACTTTTTTGTGTCGGGATTACTATTCATGAGTTACTATTCACGAATTACTATTCACGAGTTACTATTCACGGGTACTATTCAATACAAAATTGGTTTCTTTTTCTAACTAAATTATAGTTGATTTATGAATATTACTCTTGAGATTAAATCTAGATGTTTTGATTATATTAATTTTACTATTATATATAACATTTTTATAACCTTGATGTTGAAATTCTCTTTCACTGGAGTGTAAAGATGGGTAGATTATTGGTATGATCATGACTAGGGTTCTCTTTGGCCTGTAGTGCAAAGTTGAATTGTGACTGGTATGATCATGACCATTGAATTTATAAGTGAATATCTTTAGCTTAAGTGCAAAGGTGAATTGATCAACATGGTTATAATTATTGTTTATATAAATTCTGAAATGATTATATATTTCTTTGAGATATTAATATCTTTGGCCTGTAGTGCAAAGATGAAATATTGATGAATATCTTTGGCCTGTAGTGCAAAGATGAATTGTTGATGAATATCTTTGGCCCGTAGTGCAAAGATGACATGTTGTTGAATATCTTTGGCCAGTAGTGCAAAGATGAACAGATGTTGAGATAAACATGACCAACTGGTGATACAAATGAATATCTTTGGACGTAGTGCAAAGATGAAGTTATTAGTATGATTATGAACAGGAAATGTGATTTGGTGTAACCATGATCTTTGATGTTTCAGGTAAAGATAGGTGATGAAAATTATCATCGTCCTGGATGAGAAGAGGAATTTAGAACTACAGTTATGATTATGAGTTATTCATATGATTGTGGACCAGAATTGTTGATTGATGTTACAGGGATAAAACATTGTTGGTGGATTTTTAACATGGAGAAGATAATAGACTTTATAGTCTATTTGACTCTTCTAATGGATTGCTCGTTCCGCTGCAACTATGGTTGAAATTTTTATCATTTACCATATGTTCTAAATCTCTGATTTATTGTTGATGAATGCTATTGATAATTGAATTATCTTTAGTCATGACATTCTTTACTGAGCTAGTTGTGCTCACCCTTTTGCTTCACAATTCCTTTCAGGTAATAAGAGTGTAGCTGGGTCGAGCGGGGGTAACAAGGGAATAGAACGGTGGTCATCATTTAGTAGTTATATTTGGTGAAGAAAATAGGGTGAGGCGAACCCAACGTTGGAAGGGTGGTTTGCCACTATCATACAAGATGTCTAACGACATACAACCTCGTGTCATCATAATACAGGGTTGTGCTCATCCACTTGCTGAGTATATCTATGGGCACTACCTATATAATCTTGGTGTTTGTTTGAAGTATAATTCTCAATGAGAGACAGTGGAGATAATGATAAGTCAAGAGAAGACTCACCATTGGGAAGAATATGATAGTAATCTTCTCATTTTTCTTTGGGGTCTATTGGGTCAACCAAGGATAATTCTGTGGCCATATGATATCTATCATAACCTAGATGTGTGGCCTCCCATGTACGAAGGTTTCCTTGAGCACTTCCCAAAGATTCTAATTTCTAAAACAGTTTTTGACTATACCTTTATGTAAGGTGTTATTGTGAGGTGATGTCCACGGTTGGAACATGAGTCACATTTGGTATATATTTGTATCCAAACTCACAGCATATGTGTTGTTGTATTTTGCACGATAATTATTGTAATAAAGTTGTAGTTATTTTCTGTACCATGTATTTGACGACTCAGAATGGGTTGGGTGGAATGGACCTATTTTGGGGTTGTCACATAACTAATTTATCACGATGCCTTTTCCTTTATTCTTCACTGCACCTTCTGCCACTTCGTTCCTAGCTGAAAAGTTTTATATATAGTAAGGGTGAGCAACAAGTTTGCCCCACAAGTTAAGTCATACGATAAAGGTATAAGAATAAATAACAAGTCCTCTTGCCTTCTATACAACACAATAATTTGATAATGAAAGAATACAACGCTTTCAAAATTTCTACAATATTCTAATGAATAATCAAGAATCAATTCTACGCAATAACAAAGTGGAATATTTTCTATATTTATGCTGAGTGATCCATTGGATCTTGAATTTCTCTTCTCGGGTATATATCAAAGTTTTACTTTGACATTTACGTAGGTGTATCAGATAATCATAAAGATTAAATCATACCCCTCTGCAAGTACTTAGAGCCGGCCAACTCCTTGTACCCTATATTATGCATAATACTTAAGTAACGTGCAATGGTCGAATATACAACTAAAAATGTTCCCTTTATATAAAAGGTTGTCTTCTCAGTCTTAGAATCAAGATTTGATTTAACAACGAAATTCAATGATTTCAATATCTAATCACTTCTCTCCTCTTCTCTTTTCAAACCTATCAAGTTTTCTTTTTCTATCTAGCCGATACAACTGGCATTGATCTATCAATAATAATTAAATTCTCTTCTCTTCCCTTCTCGAACATATCAAGTTATAATAAATGTTCGTCTAGCCAGAATAATTAGCTAAGATATTTTTCAACATAATTCGATAATAAACAGGAATTATCTGTACTGTAAATACTAGCTTTTACAGATATGAATATCCAACAACAGTAATTCTACGAATATATATTTTACGAATTAGTAATTCAATTTGAATTATTAAACATGCACTAACTGCAAATAATCAACAATACATTCTTAGACGTGGTATAATTAGCAATAATTAACCACTATGATATTTCAACAATATTAACTCAAAGTTGAGTTAGGAAACTTGCCTCTTCCGCTGTTTACAACTACACAATATACTTATCTGCTTTCGTAAGACCTATAACCAATAATATCAGTCTCACAATTAGCACAATAATTTATAACACATAACACTGTAATTCACAGTTAATCTTCTCCTAGACACATTACCATATAGTCACATCAGTGTTTATAACCTATATAAACACTTAACAAGTCTAACTATTTCGGTCTGGCTGGATTTCAATCCATTCTCGGTGTTCTGGTCATCTTACCCGATAATTAACACAGTTATTATCAATTAAACTTGGTCTCTAAGCTTCAATATTATTTTAGATAAGTCAAATATCATTAATAATATTTTTTTGGAAGCTTTTAATAATTTATAAACAATTATTATAATTTATAATAATTTTTCAAATATTGAAACTATTTTTAAATGATTTAATTATCAAATAATCTTATCATCAATAATATTTAATAATATAAAAATATTACTATTATACTTGTTAAAATATTAAAGTTATTGTTAATAACTTAAAATATTTTTAAATTATCAATATTCTACATAAATGATTTTTAAATTAATTAAAATTATTTTTAAACCATCACCATTAATATTTAAATATTAATGAAATTATTATCAAAATATTAAAAGTCATTAATTATAACTTCAAATATTTTTAAAACATTTTTCTCATTTTTAAATCAATAAAATCATTTTTAATTCATTTATTTAATATAATAATTAAATAAATCTAATATCATTAATATTAATTTATTAATGAGAATTCTCCAAAAATATTGAAAATTATATTTTATAATTCAAAATATTTTCTAACACTTTATTCTTATTTAAAATAATTTTTGAATCATTAAAATTATTTTTAACTTATTCATTTAATTTAAAAATTAAATAAATCTAATATCATTAATATTAAATTATTAATGAAAATTCTCTAAAAATATTAAAAGTTATATTTTATAACTCAAAATATTTGTAAATACATTATTCTTATTTAAAATGATTTTTCATAATATTAAATCATTTTCCTCTAATTTATTTAATACACTAATTAAATAAATTAAATACCTTTAATATTTAAATAATTATAAATATTAAAGAAAAATATTCCAATTAGTCAAAAATTATTTTTCATAATTTAAAATAATTTTTAAAACTATTTTTAATAATTTTTATAATTTATTTCTATTTTTAAATAATTTCTGGAAAATCAGAAATTAGAAAATAATAAAACCGTCGCTAAAGACCTTTAACGACACAAAGCGTTGTTGTTAGTGTTCTTGAGCTCAAGAACACTGACAGCTTAGTGTTTAACATGTCATGTTTGATCACTTCTAATTTCCAATCCAATATGTTTATGGGCTTCCTTTTGCATCTAATTTGTAGTAGATATGTAGTACTACAAGTTCGAATCATCACCCGATTCAATTAACCACATATCACGAAGATCTAAGCTCACAAAGGTACTGTCAGACCAAGTTCTGGGTTTTCTGGGCAACCTAGAAACCCATCAGCTTCGAGGGTCTACCTTTGGGCTCAATTAATTCTATGTTCTGGTCCGCAAATTAGTTATGTTATGGTCCAAATCTGCAGTACTACTGTCAAGGTACATTAACATAACAACAAGCCAATTTAACAACAACAGATCCACAAGATACGACTCGGTCAAACCCTGTCAGAGGGCTGTTCATCCGGTTTTCTGCAAATTCCCGAAAACAGCCATCATGGTCGAGTAGGATACTTTGATCACTTGCAACATTCGATTTGTTTACTTTTTAAGAGATCTAAAGGCACGATTCTAGAGTCCACATATCAGGCTATAACTTGATTACAAATACAACATCAAACAACATAACATCTGTCAGATCCGGACCTTGAAAATAATTGTCAAACGCTGGTTTAGCCTTTCTGGGTTACCTAGATTTGGCCCGGTCATGCCCGGTCAACGGGTTTTGACCAATTAAATCTTCAAATTGAGACATCTAATGAATATGCTTTCACTTGCAGGTCAAAGACAATATACTAGACTACTGATCCATAACATAAAACAACAAAAAATATAAACGAGCAAGAATTTGTGGCAACTGACATTTGGTTATCAGGCCACATTTCAAGCTCAAGAACAAATTTTAAAAAACATGGGTTTTACCTACTTTGATGCTATGGATCCATGATGGATCATCATAGATCAACTAAAAACATCATATAACACCTGATTAAACACTTAAACAAAAAAATTTACTTAGCAACTTGGATCAAAAATCAAATTAGGTTTATACCTTCTAGCTTCAAATCCTTGATCTTAATCCTCCTAACTGATCTTGGCTGATCAAGGGGCTATTATAGGGACTGAGTAACTTGATAATTTCGGAGGTTGAGAGAGAGTAAGAGTTGGTGAGAGCTTTCAAGAAAAATGGGTTGAATTATTAACTTTCTCTCTCTCCAATCTATTTATATTACTTAGATACATTGTATAATCTGATCTTGCTGCTGATTTGCTGAGATTTTAAAGTTACCAAGTCAACATAGTTGGTTACCAACTCCAATATTTGCTAGATTTGCAAGCTAGCTTATTAAAGAATGAAAAAGGGCATTTTGGTCATTTGTATTATATTTTTAATAGCATATATGGAATTTGTCACACCCTTAGGATTTAACCCTAAGGTTCTAACCCTTAGGTTTTAAATATTTAGTTTCTAAAAATTTCTAATTAGGATTTTTAATTAGAAAAATTAAAAATTCTAAATTCTAAATTACAATTAGGGTTTCCTAATTAAATTAGGGTTTTTTAATCGTATTAACATTTAATAAACACATTAAGCTTACTAATTAGGATTAGGGTTTCTCAATTAGGGTTTAGGATTCCAAGATTTTAAAATTAGGGTTTTTGACATACGATTAGGGTTTCTAATTGTGCGTTAGGATTTTTAATCCTGAGATTTGGGTTTCTAATCTCTTATTAGGGTTTATTAATTTTAAGCCTTATCCGATCAATCATTGATCAATATTTCTATACAGTACAAACATGTACTCAACAATATAATTATTTTAATTATATTTTCTATCGAATCCATATGCGTAAGTAGGGTTAGAGTTTCTAAATCTGTTAAGCACAACTCTACTCTTATTTCTCAATCAATACACAAATTACTAAGTCTCACAGCTCGTATCACAGATACACCGCACAATATTGTAAATTAATATTAATATTAATAATAAAATAAATTATTCATAAAATTCAGATTATTCGAAATCCCGAGTTACTACATTCACCTCTCCTTAAAAGGATTCCGTCCTCGGAATCACCGCTTTCTTATTCTCTACAATCTTTAAAAGTTGTATCATCAAATAATTTTTATCAACACAATATTAATTTGTGTTTCAAATTATAACATGTGACTTGAATCTATAAAAGAAAACAATTCACAGAAATACCTAACTCATAATACTCGCGTAATTTAAGTATTAAGCTAAATCGTTACCGGTCGCTTCTTCATGGGCAGTTGCTACATTTGGAACTGTCATGCTAAAAGTGAATGATGTTGGTCTTCCCTGCTGAGCTGATTCTTTAATCGCTAGGGTTTTGCTATCGGGTCCCTTGTTAGCACTTCCCCTCTCTACATTTCTCTTCGGACAATTCTGGACCAGATGATCGGTCGATCCACACGCAAAACAACCTCGTACCTTCTTCGGATTGGGACAATTGGTTGACATGTGTCCCTCTTGACCACAGTTATAACAGACTCTTTGTTTCTTCAAACAAACTCCTTGATGATACTTCCCGCAAACTGCACACGGCGCACCTTTCTTCCTAATCTCTTCTGGATTATTTCCTGAATTAACATCACCATCCCTCTTACGTTTATTAAGATCACTATCTCCACTACCCCCTATCATATTATTTCCTTCAGCCTCCTTTCTTGGTTCTTGACTATTCGTTAATACAGCTTCAATTTCTCCCTCAGCGATAATGGCTTTTTCTAATACAGTTGTAAATAAATTAATTTGCAACACATCTAATTTCTCGAGTACCAACGATTTCAATTTGTTCCTAAAATATCGTGCTTTAAGCTCCTCAGTGCCCACTCGATGTGGAGCAAATTTAGCTAACTCGTTGAACTTGACAAAATATTCTGTCACTGTCATATGTTGAGCAAATATGCTTTGATACTAACCTGTGACGCTCCCAAATTCGGGTTACCTGACCCCCGAGTTTGGTGTTCACAATCCACAATATAATACCATCTAACTACCCATTCATATAGAAATAGTAATAATACCACATTAACATATGTTGTTAATACATTAGTCCCAGGTCCGCTAACCTTAACATTACAAACATACCCTTTAGATATACAAAAATGTTTTACAAAACAACATAATAAATATGCTAATCATAACTAATTTATCACGATGCCTTTTCCTTTATTCTTCATTGCACCTTCTGCCACTTCGTTCCTAGCTGAAAAGTTTTATATATAGCAAGGGTGAGCAACAAGTTTTCCCCGCAAGTTAAGTCATACGATAAATGTATAAGAATCAATAACAAGTCTTCTCGCCTTCTATGCAACACAATAATTTGATAATGAAAGAATACAATGCTTTCAAAGTTTTTACGATATTATAATGAATAATCAAGAATCAATTCTACGCAATAACAAAGTGGAATGTTTTCCATATTTATACTAAGTGATCCATTGGATCTTGAACTTCTCTTCTCGGGTATATATCAAAGTTTTACTTTGACATATACGTAGGTTTATCAGATAACCATAAAGATTAAATCATACCCCTCTGCAAGTGCTTAGAGCCGGCCAACTCCTTATACCCTATATTATGCATAATACTTAAGTCGCGCGCAATGGTCGAATATACGACTAAAAATGTTCCCTTTATATAAAAGGTTGTTCTTCTCAGTTTTAGAATCAAGATTTGATTTAACAACGAAATTCAATGATTTCAATATCTAATCATTTCTCTCCTCTTATCTTCTCAAACCTATCAAGTTTTCTTTTTCTATCTAGCCGATACAACTGGCATTGATCTATCAATAATAATTAAATTTTCTTCTCTTCTCTTCTCGAACCTATCAAGTTCTAACAAATGTTCGTCTAGCCAGAATAATTATCTAAGACATTTCTCAACATAATTTGACAATAAACAGAAATTATCTATATTGTCAATACTAGCTTCTACAGATATGAATATCCAACAACAGTAATTCTACGAATATATATTTTACGAATTAGTAATTCAATTTGAATTATTAAACATGCACTAACTGCAAATAATCAACAATACATTCTTAGACGTGGTATAATTAGCAATAATTAACCACTACGATATTTCAACAATATTAACTCAAAGTTGAGTTAGGAAACTTGCCTCTTCCGCTATTTACAACTACACAATATACTTATCTGCTTTCGTAAGACCTATAACCAATAATATCAGTCTCACAATTAGCACAATAATTTATAACACATAACACTGTAATTCACAGTTAATCTTCTCCTAGACACGTTACCACATAGTTACATCAGTGTTTATAACCTATATAAACACTTAACAAGTCTAACTATTTCGGTCTGGTTGGATTTCAATCCATTCTCGGTGTTCTAGTCATCTTACCCGATAATTAACACAGTTATTATCAATTAAACTTGGTCTCTAAGTTTTAATATTATTTTAGATAAGTCAAATATCATTAATAATATTTTTTTGGAAGCTTTTAATAATTTATAAACAATTATTATAATTTATAATAATTTTTCAAACATCGAAATCATTTTTAAATGATTTAATTATCAAATAATATTATCATCAATAATATTTAATAATATAAAAATATTACTGTTATACTTGTCAAAATATTAAAGTTATTGTTAATAACCTAAAATATTTTTAAATTATCAATATTCTACTTAAATGATTTTTAAATTAATTAAAATCATTTTTAAACCATCACCATTAATATGAAATATTAATGAAATTATTATCAAAATATTAAAAGTCATTAATTATAACTTAAAATATTTTTAAATTTTTTTCTCATTTTTAAATCAATAAAATCATTTTTAATTCATTTATTTAATATAATAATTAAATAAATCTAATATCATTAATAATAATTTATTAATGAGAATTCTCGAAAAATATTAAAAATTATATTTTATAATTCAAAATATTTTCTAACACTTTATTCTTATTTAAAATAATTTTTGAATCATTAAAATCATTTTTAACTTATTTATTTAATTTAATAATTAAATAAATCTAATATCATTAATATTAACTTATTAACAAAAATTCTCTAAAAATATTAAAAGTTATATTTTATTACTCAAAATATTTTTAAATACATTATTCTTATTTAAAATGATTTTTCATAATACTAAATAATTTTTTTCTAATTTATTTAATACACTAATTAAATAAATTAAATACCTTTAATATTTAAATAATTATAAATATTAAAGAAAAATATTTCAATTGGTCAAAAATTATTTTTCATAATTTAAAATGATTTTTAAAACCATTTTTAATAATTTTTATAATGTATTTCTATTTTTAAATAATTTTCAGAAAATCAGAAATTGGAAAATAATAAAATCGTCGCTAAAGACCTTTAGCGACACAAAGCGTCGCTGTTGGTGTTCTTGAGCTCAATAACACTGACAGCTTAGTGTTTAACATGTCATGTTTGACAACTTCTAATTTCCAATCCATTGTGTTTCTGGGCTTTCTTTTGCATCTAATTTGTAGTAGATATGCAGGACTACAAGTTCGAATCATCACCCGATTCAATTAATCACATAGCACGAAGATCTAAGCTCACAAAGGTACTGTCAGACCAAGTTCTGGGTTTTATGGGCAACCCAGAAACCCAGCAGCTTCGAGGGTCTACCTTTGGGCTCAATTCATTCTATGTTCTGGTCCTCAAATTAGTTACGTTATGGTCCAAATCTGCAGTACTAGTATCAAGGTACATTAACATAACAACAAGCCAATTTAACAACAACAGATCCACAAGATATGACTCGGTCAAACCCTGGCAGAGGGTTGTTCATCCGGTTTTCTAGAAATTTTAGAAAACAGCCATCATGGTTGAGTAGGATACTTTGACCACTTGCTTCATTAGATTTGTTTACTTTTTAAGAGATCTAAAGGCACGATTCTAGAGTCCACATATCAGGCTATAACTTGATTACAAATACAACATCAAACAACATAACATCTGTCAGATCCGGACCTTAAAATTAATTGTCAGACGCTGGTTTAGCCTTTCTGGGTTACCCAGATTTGGCCCGGTCATTCCCGGTCAACGGATTTTGACTGATTAAATCTTCAAATCCAGATATCTAATGATTATACTTTAACTTGCAAGTCAAAGACAACATACCAGACTGCTGATCCGTAACATAAAACAACAAAAAACATAAACGAGCAAGGATTTGTGGCCACTGACATTTGGTTGTCAGGCCACATTTCAAGCTCAAGAACAGATTTTGAAAAACATGGTTTTTACCCACTTTGATACTATGGATCCATGATGGATCATCATAGATCAACTAAAAACATCATATAACACCTGATCAAACACTTAAACAAAAAAATTTTCTTAGCAACTTGGATCAAAAATCAAATTAGGTTTATACCTTCTAGCTTCAAATCCTTGATAATCCTCCTAACTAATCTTGGTTGATCAAGGGGCTATTATAGGGACTAAGTAACTTGATAATTTCGGAGATTGAGAGAGAATAAGAGTTGGTGAGAGCTTTCAAGAAAAATGGGCTAAATTATTAACTTTCTCTCTCTCCAATCTATTTATATTACTTAGATACATTGTATAATCTGATCTTGTTGCTGATTTGCTGAGATTTTAAAGTTACCAAGTCAACATAGTTGGTTACCAACTCCAATATTTGTTATATTTGCAAGCTAGCTTATTAAGGAATGAAAAAGGGCATTTTGGTCATTTGTATTATATTTTTAATGGCATACATGGAATTTATCACACCCTTAGGGTTTAACCCTAAGGTTCTAACCCTTAGGTTTTAAATATTTAGTTTCTAAAAATTTCTATTTAGGGTTTTTAATTAGAAAATTTAAAATTTAAAAATTCTAAATTATAATTAGGGTTTCCTAATTAAATTAGGGTTTCCTAATCATATTAACATTTACTAAACACATTAAGCTTACTAATTAGGATTAGGGTTTCCTAATTAGGTTTAGGATTCTCGAATTTTAAAATTAGGGTTTTTGGCATACAATTAGGGTTTCTAACTGTGCCTTTGGGTTTCTAATCTCTTATTAGGGTTTATTAATTTTAAGCCTTATTCGATCAATCATTGATTAATATTTTTATACAGTACAAATACGTACTCAACAATATAATTATTTTAATTATATTTTCTATCGAATCCCTATCCGTAACTAGGGTTAGGGTTTCTAAATCTGTTAAGCACAACTCTACTCTTATTTCTCTGTCAAAACACAAATTGACTAAGTCTCACAGCTTGTTTCACAGATACACCGCACAATATTGATAATTATTATTAATATTAATAATAAAAAAATATTATTCGTAACATTCAGATTATTCGAAATCCCGGGTTACTACAAAGGCTAACGATAATTTGTTCTACTTTATCTTAGTCATAATATTCTTTACTAGGCTAGTCGAGCTCACTCTTTTCCTTTTTGTTCCATTTTTCTTCTTAGGAGGCGAGAATATAGCGGGAAGTAGTCGGGGTGTGGAGTGATGGGTTCAGACAGTTGTTTCTGCACCATGTATTTGGCGACTCAGAATGGGTTGTGTGGACCTATTTTGGGTGCGTCACATTTATGCCCTATTGTCAATGACATTGATTTCACAAATAATGTGGATAATTTACTTAAATAAAATAGTGAATTAATATAATTATAATTGATTTAATAAATGAGAAGGTAATATATTGCATGAAAATGTGGTATCACTACAAGAAAAAGGCTTAACAGCGACCAAGACTATCCGCGACCGCATATCCGGTCGCTGATACTATTTATAGCGACCGACATCTGCGACCGTTCCTTAAAGTAGTCACTAAATACTATCCGCGACCGCATGCGGTCGCTGAGAAGTCGCTATTACAAATTTACCTCGTAAAATTTGGCACGAAATGTTGGCGCCAAGGTTTTGTGCGACCACTTAACATCTGCGACCGCATGCGGTCGCTGATAAGTCCATGTCATTAAAATTCAGCGACCGCAGATGGTCGCTGATGGCGGTCGCTGATCAAACTAAAAGAAATCAGTAACAGGTCTTTCGCTCGACACAGAAGACGGAAGAAAAAAGAAGAAGAAAGGGAGCTCAGCATAGAGAGAAGAGGGAGAAGAGGGAGAAAAGGGGAAGAAGAGAAGTAGGAGAAGGAGAAGTTTACCGCACCACCGGCCAACCACCGCCGCCACCAGCCAGCCGCCGTCCCCACCAAACACTGGTATGTACTTTTTATTTTAGGTTTTCTTAATATAAATTCTCTCTTCTTCTTCCTCCTAATGAAATTGAGAAGCCGTCGCTAGTCAAGCAACTGATTCATTTTATCGTCACTTTTAGGTAATAATGTTTCCGTTGAATTTCCTTATAAGATTTCGTTTTTAAGTAAAAAAAAAATTCTTATTTGGTGTGTTTTGTTTGCTAGAGAATAATCATTCATATGAATAATCATTTGTTTTTCGGAAGCATCTGAATTGGTTTAGAAGATTTATTGTTAGAGACTTGAATTTCAGTTAGTTAGATGTTACCAAGGACAGTAATTTTCTAACAATACCTTCCATCCGTCCTACAAAAAGAGTCCCAATTTGTGAATTTTGTAAATATTAAGACTGTGTATTTATTTTATGTTTGACCCTACAAATATAAGTAGTTAGTTAAGTAGTGGTAGGCTGGTAGCATGGTAAAGAAATTATGCGGAAAAACCTAAGAATATTGGGTTATTTTATATTACTATCAATCATCTACCTAAAATTTATTGAAAACTACATCCTAAAACTCGAAATAATATTACTTCAACTGAAGTTGGGATAGCTTAAAGTTTTTTGTGAAGAAGAGCAAGGGGGTAAACCTTGTAAACTTTCATGAATCAATGAATTCAATTCTTCAAGTAATTGTTCGATTTGATTGGAAATTTTTATATTTCTCTTGGTTTGTGTCTTGGGTTCCTAGAAATGTCCATATATGCATGTCGTCGTGCATGTGGCTAGTCCATATTGTAGGGAAGACTCTGGTGAAATTTTTTTAAGTATTATAAGTATATTGGTGATCCACTAGAGCCTATTAAGGGGCTGTTAGAGCTGATGGGCTGGGATTGGGGCCGCGAGGCCACACTAGGCCACGCCAAGCTTAGCTAAGCCTCATAGGACTAATAGTCCCACATTAAGGGACTAATAGTATGCCTTCTTCTGCAATCTTGATATACGCAGCATATGCAGACCATATATGATGTAATGATTCGTATTCTACCCCTATGAATCTATTGGCTTTAGGTTGGTGTTAGTTAAAATATGTAGGATGACATAAGACCATACTCTAATTTAAGATCCATAACAATATACCATGCCTTTGGGTAGTCGATCTCAAGCGGTGTAAATTTGTTTTGGCATGTATCCTTGTTCAATTCCCGAATAATCATATATGATGCACACTCATGTTATATATGTATATATACATCTATATGTATTTATAAGCATCATAAATGGGATTGAGCTGAATTGTAAATCTCTAACAAGGGAATACAATAAATTCATGTCAACATAGGTACCGTGCAATCATGGACCTCTATTTAGACCGTAGTTGGATGGCACGACGAAAGTCAAGTGCCCAGATAGGTGCTACAGCTGAATTTAGAGCTGGTTGCCAAGTGTTTTTGGAGTATGCGTATAGTCACCCGGAATGTATGAATGGTAAGTCGCAGATACGATGTCCATGTTTGAAGTGTAAGAATGTAAATTATATGGATAGAGACATGATAAACTATCATTTACTTGTTTCTGGGTTCATGAGAAATTACGAAGAATGCTGGTGGGCACATGGGCAGAGAAGAGATGGTGGCATCACACAAGTACATAATTCTGGCAGTAGTACTCATCGTATGAATGAAATGGTTCATGATATTGCATGGCCAGATTTTGATTGGGAGCAAGGCAGAGAACAACCTATGAATTCTGATGCCAAAGAATTCTTTAAGTTGTTAAACGAGGGTAGCGAGCCATTGTGGCATGGTTGCACCAAACACACTACATTGCCTGCAGTGGCGACATTACTTAACATCAAGGCTGATCACAACATGAGCCATGAGTGTTTTGAGTCGCTCTTGAAGGCCATTAAGAGTATGTTGCCTGACGGTGAGAAATTACCTGGTAACTATTACTTTTGTAAGAAAATGGTGAAGAAGTTGGGTCTTGGATACCAAAAGATCGATGCATGTCCCAACGATTGCATGTTGTTTTATAAGGAAAATGAACAGATGACAAGGTGCACGTTTTGCAGTCATGATCGGTTTAGGCCTAATAAAGAGGGTGTGACTACAAAAAAATCAAGTATACCGTTTAAGATTCTAAGGTATTTTCCAATAACACATCGGCTAAAAAGATTGTACATGTCTTCAAGAACAGCTGAACATATGAGTTGGCATGCGAAATCTCCAGCTAAAGATGGAGAACTAAATCATCCCGCAGATGGGAAGGCTTGGAAAGATTTCAACTTAGCACATCCTGGATTTGCATTGGAACCTAGAAATGTGAGGCTTGGATTGTCCACCGATGGTTTCAATCCGTTTGGCCACTCAGCTGTTCCGTACTCATGAGGATGGAGTACAGACTTGGGATGTTGCAACGAAAACAAATTTCAACCTTAGGGCAGCGGTTATGTGGACTATAAGTGACTTCCCAGCTTATGGTATGTTAGCTGGATGGAGTACACACGGGAAGTTGGCTTGTCCGTATTGTATGGAGCATACAAAGTCGTTTAATCTATCAAAAGGTCGAAAGCCTTGTTGGTTTGACTGTCATCGTCGGTTCTTACCGGTAGATCACCCATTTCGAAGAAATAGAGAACACTTCAGGAAAGGGAAAGTAGACAATGATATGCCTGCACCGCGATTTTTGGGAACGGAGATGCGAGATTGTGTGATGAGATTGCCGGTTATCCCATTTGGTAAGGTTGATGCCACAAATATAATCAATGGGTTTGGCGAATCTCATAACTGGGTTCGGAGAAGCATCTTTTGGGAACTGCCTTATTGGTCTACAAATTTGATTCGTCATAATCTAGATGTGATGCATATTGAGAAGAATGTGTTTGACAATGTGTTTAACACTGTGATGAATGTTACGGGGAAGACAAAAGATAACGATAAGGCACGTTTGGACATGAAAGATATTTGTAAGCGTCCCGGATTAGAACTTTATGAATCTCCTAATGGTAAGATTGTCAAACCGCATGCAAAGTACACATTGTCCAAAAAGCAAGTTGAAGATGTATGCACATGGGTTAAGTCTCTGAAACTACCAGATGGATATGCATCAAACATTGCAAGGTGTGTTACGGGTGGGAAATTGCAAGGGATGAAGAGTCATGACTGTCATGTGTTCATGGAGAGGCTCATGCCTATAGCATTTCGGGATCTGCTTGATAAACCAATATGGGATGCTTTGACGGATCTTAGTCGTTTCTTCAAAGACTTATGTTCAAAATCATTAAATGAGAAGGACATGTCTGTACTTGAGAAGAACATCATAGAGATCACGTGTAAACTGGAAAAAATATTCCCACCTGGTTTTTTTGACTCCATGGAGCATTTGCAAATCCATCTTCCCTATGAAGCTCGTGTTGGGGGTCCAGTTCAATATAGATGGATGTACCCTTTCGAAAGGGTGATGGAAAACCTTAAGAGAAAGGTTAAGAATAGAGCTTATGTCGAGGGGTCGATATGCGAGGCATACAGTTTCGATGAGATATCTACGTTTGTCTCAGACTATTTTCCGGACGAAGTCTTGACAAAGGCCAATCGAGTATCGAGACATGATGATGGGGGAAATGTTGAACTAAATGGTCGACTATCTGTATTTGGTCTATCGGGCCGCGCTTATGGAAAAGGGAAGCGCATATTCCTCTCTGAGCAAGAATTACATGCTGCACATACTTACATTCTTCTCAATTGCGAGGAGATTGCCGAATTTGTGAGGTACACATGTAAACTTGATAATTTATCTTTTAAGTTGACAATTTATTCCAATATGTTAATGTTTATAACATGGTATAGATTGTACGATGACGAGTTAAAAGTGAAGTATCCCGGCATAACTGATAAAGATGTTCAAATCAATCGGGATAAAAACTTTGCACTTTGGCTAAAGGACAAAGTAAGTTTAATTTTTAAGCACGTAATATATATATAGATATACTCCATGTTAACTATGACTTCATTTAATAAGATGGAGTTTTTGTAGGCTTTGACTAAGGGATCAACGATTCCGGCTAATGTACAAGTCCTAGCTATGGGACCAGACAGGGACCAAGTCACCCGCAATGGTTACAAAATAAATGGTTGTGAATTTCACACAAAGGCATATGAGCACGGTAAAAGAACAACGAACTCTAGAGTGTGTGTCCAAGGAGATTGTTACAATGACCTTGGTCGTGCCTTTTATGGGGAGTTGGAGGAAATCGTAGAGTTGTCGTACAAGGGCACGTACGGTGGTCATATTCACTTGTTCAAGTGCCATTGGTTTGATTCAGAAAAAGGGATACGTGTTGACAGACATGGAATCGTCGATATTGACCTCCATAGGTCTGCGTACTCCAACGAACCGTTTGTATTACCAACTCAAACAATACAAGTATACTACACTCCTAGTCCAGTTAGGAAAAGGGATAGACCGCCTACAGATTGGCAAGTTGTAATTCATACTCCCGCGCGTAGTCGTGTCCAAGTAATAGACGGGGATTTCTACCAAGAGGAAATGCTTCAGAGACCTCCTATAATAAATATAGAGGACAACAATGATGTAATCCAGTTAGAGGGTGGAGATGAACCTGATGAATTGGATCCCGAGACAGTTATTGTGCAGGATGACAGTGATATTGAGAAAGAGTTATTGACTGACACTGACACAGAATCTGAAGATGGTTATGAATCTCCGATACTTGTACAAAATGATTCTGACTCATCAGACAACGATTTTCATTAAAATGTATGTTTAGTTTTAATTGTACAAAATGTATGTTTATGTTCATGTTCATGTTTAGTTCATAATTATGTACCTTTCATTTATGTTCTCTATATAGGAATGTTCTCTATATCCTTAACTATATCATTTATAGTTGTTGTAGTTAACTATTTTGCAGTCATGTTTATGTACCTTTCACTTATGGTAATCGTAGTTAACTATTTCATACAATTAATTGTCATTCATAATTTCATACTAACATCCTAATTTTTTTTATTTATAGATGTCTTCTGAACCTGTTGCACGAAAGCGCGGGTTGGGTCGGGGCCCTAATCATGTGCCGAAGGCCCCGGCTAATCCGGATGATCGCATTCTTATACAGATCCGTCCTCCTCCAGAAAGCACGTAAGTTAAACATCGTGTATATATAAGGGTTTAATATTTCCATTGTTATAAATATATTTTAATGTAAATTATTGTATATTGTAGTGATTTTCAAGATAGTAAAATTGTGAAGTGCATTTCACAATTATGCTTACAGAACTGGCCTACGCCAGTGATTACATGGGCGAGCACACCTCTCGCCCATAAGGATGCAGTTTGGGCTGAATTTCAGGTATATTTATTTAATCACTCTGATAGATAATACATAGTTAATCAACTAATAGTTTAGTAATGTTGGATTATGGTATTATAGTAGTTTTAATATTATTATTGTTGTTTTATTTGCAGAAGCGGTATAGATGGGACGACGCACATGCATCAGTTATTCAAGCACTGTTCTGGCAGAAGTGCGCCGTCCGGACTAAAGATAATCTAAACAAAGAACGACAGAAAGCCCTGCACAATGCTGAGATTGACCATCCAGGACAGGGTGAGCAGTATATGCATGAGCATTGCCCCTGGTGGTGCGCACATCCCATATGGGTGTAGATGTGTGAGCAGTGGAGAGCTGAGAGCTGGGTCAAGAGACGTAAGACTGCCGCCTCGAACAGATCCTCAGGTGTATCTGAAGGCGAAAAGGCAAAAGGCACGTACAAGGGCGGCAGTATATCTCAGCTGCAACATATTACTGCTAGGGTACGTATGCATAACAAGCTTATTGGCTTAGTTATTTGTCTTTATGTTTACAGTCATGTTTTGTAGCTAAAATATCATATGTTTACATATTAATATGAGAACATGAACTGTAGGAGTCTGAGTCTCAAGGTCAACCTATCAATTGGTTAGATGTGTATGTGGCCACCCGTGATGGTCTGCCTGATGCTGTTCAGATAGCGGTAATAAGTTAACTTTAAACATATTATAGTCATGTTTTTTAGCATTTCGTATTTATTTTTAACTATTTATTTGTTGACCTTCTGACAGGACACTTATAAGGGCTTAATGAACGAGCACTATCCTGAAGGCACCCCGCGCCCGGCGATTGATCAAGAATTGTGGGAGAGGGCGTCCGTCGTGAAGAAAAATTATGTTAAAGGTCAAGGAAAAAGACGACGCCCGACCATCAGTGGCACAGGCAGCTCTGCTACCCAGTCTACACAGTCTACACAGTCATCAGGTCATCCAGCCTATCATACTCCTGCTGACTGTGTGAGAGCGATCTATCAAAATCGTGATCTTCTTCTTATACTGGGCGGGCATCTGCATTCTCTGAATCCTGATGACTTGGCAAAGGCAGTGGCGGAAGCAGCAGCATCACAGCATCAGGGTGGCGACCAGGTACTTTTAATGTTTCATTACGTACATTGTCTATTATTTAGCTTTCCCCAAGTCATAGCAGTATCAACACATGTAACATATATGTTTTATTCTTTTGTTAATTACAGGGTACTAATTTGAATGATCCATGAAGAGCTAGACCAGTCATGCATGTTAGATTTGTAAAGCCTTGTTAGACTTGTTTTTTAGATTTTTAAAGCCTTGTAATCTTTTAAACTACTTATCTTTGGACTGTATTGGTTTACGATTCTATTATATGGATGTTTACGATTGTATTGTGTTGTGTTGATTTAGATTCATTCTTTGGACTGTATGTATGGATGGATGTTTATCATATAGTAGTTATCATGGATGGATGCTTATATATACTGCTGTGTGTTGGGATAAAAAGCAGGTACAAAGCAGGTTATTTTTGGAAAATCAATAAAACAGGAAAAATATTTTAAAAAAAAAATAAAGTCAGCGACCGCGTGCGGTCGCTGATACAGTATTAGATACCGAGTAAGGTACTTCTACTTCAGCGACCGCATGCGGTCGCTATTACCAGTCGCTGACACGTGTACCACATCACGTCTGACGCATGACTCAGCATGAGTCAGAATAGCGACAGTTGAGGTCGCTGATTGCGGTCGCTAATAATACGGTCGCTATTGTTGGTCGCTGATGTCTTTTTAGCGACAAGATTTTCTGCGACTACTATTAGCGACTACATCCGGTCGCTGATACCCATCTGCGACTATATGCGGTCGCAGATGTGCGGTCGCTGATAAGCCTTTTTGTTGTAGTGTATGTTATTTTAATGCAAGTAAAACATTTATTAAATAAATAAATATTCTAGTTGGAATATCTATGGAATTTAAAATAAATATTCGATTGAAATTATTATGGAATAATTTATTCGAGTGTAATAATAATGAGGGAATGAAAATATTCTAATTTAATTAAGTAATTAAATTAAAAGGATAATGATTTGTTAAATAAAGTGGAGCTTATATTAAATAATTAAGTGAAAGTGTGAGTAATGGACCATATAATAAGAGAATTATAAAAATAAATTAGAAAGAAACTAGATTAAAGTTGGCCAAACAAGGTCTTGTGACCATATAACTGCTATGTTTTGTAAGTGGATAAAACACGTTAAAGTGGTGGTCAGTTTATTTGCTAAGGCAGAGAGAAACTAGAGAATAATAGAGCAGAAAAGAGAGAAAATTGAGAGAGAGAAGGAATTCTCTGAGAATTTGAGAAACAAAGACGGAAGAATCAAGGATATTGTCCTAGTTATCAAGCTAATCAAGAGGTAATAATCAAGTTTAAAGTTTCTTGGCCTATATTCTCTAAAAGTTCTCCTTTGTAATTGATTTATTGGTTAATTTGTTAAGAAATTAGTTACTTACGTTAATGGGTATGTTTAATCCGTTTTATATCATCTAAAAGTAGTTTTATAGTGATCAAATTTTTAAGAATGTGTTGAAAGATGAAGAATTGGATTTTTGGTTGAATATGTACATTTTGGCTTATGTTGGAGTCAAAAATTGAGGGTTAGTTCATCAATAGAATATGAAATTTATGGTAGATGTTGTTAATATGTTGAAAAACGAAAATAACGAAGTTTAAACGGATTGATTTGGTTAAGAATCGAATCCGTGGTGAATGATTACGATAAACATGTTAAAACATGTTAAACTAATATGAACATGAGTTTTGGGTCAAGATTTGGGTGGATTAATGGTTCTGTAAATTGTTGATTTTCTGTTATGTTGAAAACGGACTGATTTGGATGTGTATTACTCGAGTTATGAAGATCAAAAGGGGAAAGGGTCAAAAATTTACGATACAGAACAACTTGAGCAACTCATTCTGCTCTTGGTCGCTACAGCACCGCCCCCAAGGCTAATTGGGGCGCCGCGGCGCCGGAACAGTGCTCAGGTTGGACTGTTTTGACCTCCTGTAGTAAAATAGGTATAACGTTTTCATACAGACTCCGATTAAGGCGATTCAAGATGATCCAGAATGAGGATGAGTAGACTAACAACTTTTATTATTAAAGTTTTTCAATTTGAGGTCGTTAGTAGGGGTAAAAATGGCCATATTTGGGACTGATGTGCATTCAAAGGCAATCGGAGGCGTCAGGCATGAACGTATGCAAGTGTAGTGCTTCTGACGATAAAAGATGTTATTCTAAGTTATAAAACATGAATATTATTAAATATAGTGATTCTTAACATTAATAAATGATGTATTAGATAAGTTATTTAAGCATACTAAGCGTAAGCAAGAGAAACGAATCGGGCATGTGACGAATGAACGTCAAAACACCGTGACAAGTATTAATGACCTTAAAAAGTGTGTCAATTCAATTGAAGTGAGCATTATAAATGGGGTTAATATAAACCAATAAGGAATCCTAGCAAGACTTAAACACTTGAATGAACTTCAGGAATGACCTAAGAAGAAATATAGTGAGAAATAAGTCAAAAGTTAACACAATCAAATTGAACATTGTGTATTAATTAATAGGAAGGGTTATGAGATGTAAAGTAAAGTTTATAATACAACTACTATGCATTGCTATGTGACTAATAGTTGATGTGTATGATTATATAGTTGTGTAGGGCACGTGAAGTGCAGATAGCTGTAAGCTTTTAATCTGTTATTGGTAAACAACGATCAAGGCAAGTCTTTCAGTTCCTATTTACTATGTGAACTTGATGATGAACTGTTTTAAATCTTTATTACATAGAGCATGATGTGTTATATATGTTGAAAGTATGAAACTTTAAAGTCAATTTATGACTACGTTGATTGAGTAAAGAATGTTGATTGAGTAAGGAACTCAATCTTATACTTGTTATGTGAACTGCAGTATGTATGTTATGTTAGTCTAATGATTGTGAGATGTATGTTGAGTATGTTATTATGTGCTACGTGATGCATGAAAATTATTAGATTTGATAGGCTGTCGAGCTCAACCTTGCAAATAACCACTTTTGTAGGTTAAAGATTCAAGGTAACGTTATGTGCTACTTGAAAGACATGAATCAGATGTAATGCATGAAGATTTATATACTTTGTGACAACCCAAGAAATTCGGATTGTCCAAAATTTAAGTTTAAAGAATTAGGTATTAATAAAATGAATTTTTATTAACAACATTATGTGCTATGTGTTTGTTAATCATTCTATAACCTAAGATGATTACAAATCGGGAGGATTCTGGCTACGAGCTAGACTGAATGTATAAGAATTTTCAAGATGAAAATAAATTTTTTCCGGTAACAAAATATTTTTTGAGGAAAAGGACGAAATATGCACTATTCATTCGACGAAACCCTAAGGGTTAGGGTTTGAATAACCTAAGCCTTTTCGAGAGTTAGGTATGTCGAAATGACATTCCGTCGAAAGATTTGACCATAAGATATCGTAAAAACTTAAGTGAGCCGATAAAAGTTTTCTCAAAAAACGTGCAAAAATCAGACGAAATAAAAATGATGAAAAATACAACTATGTACTTTTCACTCATTTAACTATGTTAGGGGAAAATGTGAAGGAAAACGCTTAATGCCAAAAAGTATTTTTCAGTTTTTCAGAAATCCGAAGAATACGTAAAAGTTAATCGGTAAAGAAAAGACGAAATATCCAAAAATATTTGGATTCCGAGAATCGCAATTTTCGAACTGTCGGACGAAACACGAAGGACGAAACCACGAAACTTTCAAAGGAAGCCTCATGAATAGTAAGGAGGTGGAATGAAGAGGTGTGAATAGTAAGGTGGTTGGGGCAAAATGACTAAAATACCCCTAGCCTTGGTTTTCTATAAATAGAAAGCTTAATTCATTTATTTAAGATTTTGAAAATCCTACAACTTGAGAGAGAGAGAGAGAGAGAGAGAGAGAGAGAGAGAGGGTTCAGATGGGAGGAAGAAGAGGAAAGGAAGAGGAAAAGTTGGCTCGTGAGCAAACTTTGTCCGACGGAAGGAGATTAAAGAAGGAAGGTAATCTGAAACCTAACTTTTATATAGTTTTCTTTAAGTTTCTATGTTCAAATAACATAACTTAATGAGAATAAGAAGTAAATCATATTAGGAATGATTTCATATTGTTGAAATCATTGAGAAAAGAAGAAATAAGCATTTAAAGTTTAGTAAATAAATTTCTTAAGGAAGTGTAAGATTCGTAATAAATTAGAACGATCCGAGTGGATTATATGAATGAGTAGATGAAATAAGTAAAGAATGGTGTTCTATAACATTAAATTCTAAGAAAAAGTTAAATCGTAATCAAAATATCGATTAAAAATGAAGAACGAACGAAGAACACGAAAAACACGCGAAGAACACGAAGAACACGAAGAACGTTGTTGATGGACAAATTTAAAACCATCGTATGATAATTGTTATTGATGGGCAAGTTTAAAACCATCACATATAAGTTAGATGCGTATGCTTGGTTAGGAACGGTGGAAACGTTCATGAAGAACGGATTAAAACTGAGCCATAACGAAGTTATAGCGAAAATTATGTAAAAGACGAACGAGAATTAGAAAGTTATTAATTGAACCCGAATGTGTAGGGTTTCATAAGAAAGTAAGAGAATGTAGAAAATGTGAGTTGTGGACTCAAGAACGAACGAGTTACGAGTCCAGATGACCGAATTACGGACGAACGAACGAAGAGCGTTAAAAACGTAAAATGAACAAAGGGTGAAGATTAAGTCAATCAAATGGCACGTTAACGGATTCAGAATGAAGTTTTATCTGAGGGGTATTAAAGTACATAAGATAAATAAGAGAATGGCTTTGGAACAACCTCGTTCTGAGATATAACGAAGGAGTTATGAGATAGGGAAGTAAGCATCTCAAATTGGATTTAACACTTAGAAAAATTTTCTAGGGTTAGGGGTTGGCGCCGCGGTGCCAGCCATGCCTTGTAGAGTGGCACTGCAGTGCCAGACCGGAGTCCAGACACTGGAGTCTCATGCCGCGACACAAGAAATAAAGAAGGGAGTGGCGCCGTAACGTCGGTGTGAAGGAAAAGCCAGAGAAGAGCTTTTGATTGCTCAACTCTTGGGGGAAAAGTAAGGGAAGATAAAGAACATAATGTTCAACTAATGTAACCCTTAATCAAGTGTTTTAAACCTTTGGTATAGGTTAAAACAAAATGGTCGAAAGAGAATAACAGACCAAAAAGGTAATGAACGTAAACGTAATGCAGTAGCAATCAGTCTTAGCATACAACGAACGGTATGGTTTCGACATTAGAAATGAGTAATGAACATGAGGTTCATGTAATGGATAACAAAAGTATTAAGTAAGATACAAATGGTATCAAGAAAGTCGTAACGAATAGTAATAAGATTAATGGAAGCCGATAGTGATTCAGATGGAGAATGTTAGAATGAAGTGTAAGCATTAAACACTTTAATCGACGTGAGGGTTGAGTGTACGTGAATGTTAAACGGACAGAGCCTACACCCCGTGTATGGTTTGACCATAAGATAATGAAGACCAATGATTAAACCCTTGAACAGTGAAGAATTGAATTAAAGACAAAAATGTTTAACGTAAATAAGCCGAGTTAATGATTAACTTGAACGATCGTTCTGAGTATACAAAAGACTATATAATTTAGACGATATATAATGAATCCTGAGGTATGGTATTTAGTTGCTAGAAATTCATAAGGAATAAGAAATTGACTTAACGAACATTATAGTTTAATAGTTCGGATAAGTTAAGATAAGTTGGGTTGTGGTACAATCGTAGCCTTTGATGGTTGACATATGGGAGCTGGGCTAAACAATTCCTTCAGAGAGTGAAGGTATATACGAAACTGGCAACCGATCTAACTCACTGTGAAAGACAATGTAGACGAGACAGGAACTTGTTTGTTGGTTATTTGTGAGAAACCACTCAGAGTACCAAATGGACTACTAGCAGAGACGCGATGTGTGCTGAGTCCTAGAGAAGTTAGAAGAAGAAGATAAGAATTCAAATCATGAAAGATGATGAACGCTTTGAGTAAGACATCTCCGTATGTCATGAAGCCGTAAACCGATAATGAAAGTTGGTCGCGTAAACTTAGGTTGAAAGAACGTGAACCCTAAGAAGTAAAGTTAAGTAAACCAATGTGTAAGTAAGGTATATGACTAATTGGTGTACGTGTTTTCCTTATGTGTTTTATAGGGATTGGAATGAGCAGTTCAGCGTAAGCTGTAGCTGTGCGTAAGGCAAGTTTCCTAACTTCATTCATATTCTAAATGAATGCTAGTTCCTTAAACTTCTCAGATGTTGAACTTAAGAAGTTCTGTCTATGTGCGAATGTGCGATATTTGTACAAGGTGGTAGAACATATGAGGCCTTGTGCCACAATTTGAACACTTCGGTGTTTCTATGAGATGAACTATTTTGTGATTAAACTGTTCAATAAGAGAATGCTCTGTTTATATATGATCCGTTATTGTTAAGTTTATGCTAATGATTCTAGCCAGACAGAATGTGTACGAAAAAGGTAGAAGAATGAATGTATTTCAAAGTGAAAGTGAATATTATTTTAAAATGATAGGAATTGAGATTATTCCTATTATTCAAGCTGCTTCATAACCTTTGTTCGGTTATCAAAGTTCTAAAGGAATGTTTGAATTCTTGAAGTTGTTTGTTCAACTGTTATGACTTGCTGGGCAATTGAATGCTCACACTTGCTTTAAATGAAAAACATTTTCAACGAACGATGTTAGAAGAACTTAAGGATCCCGAAAAGATCAAGCTGACGGTATCCAGATGAAGTGTCATTCAGAATGTGAATGAGCGAGAAGATCAAGTGAAGACTTGTAATGTAGAAAGATGAAATTAAACTATAGACTAGTTTAGTGAACTGTTATGTATCCTTGGTGGCGGACAAAAGTCACTCTTGTAAGATAAAATGAATAATGTATTTATCATTATCTATAATAAAAGAGGTTATAAGGTTTTTAGAACCTGTGACTTGAGAATGTATGTTGTTATATTTCAGTATATAATGATGCATGTTGGATGAATGATGTACTCGTGACGTACGGAATCCGGGTGTAAAGATAGACCGGATTTCAGGGCGTTACAAGTTGGTATCATGGCTGATAGGTTATAAACCTTAGGTATGAGTACCTAAGACTATAATCGTAGAGAAAAGGATAAGAAGATCACCACGTGATCAAAGTGAATTGTAGTAACAGATGAGCTGTTAAACGATGAATAATTTATAGCTAATGCTATGAATGAATGGTACTACGAAGTAGTACGGGAAGAAGAACTCAGATTGAGCTGAGAAGGATATCATACGAATTAAAAAAAATTCGTATTAAGTAAAAAGAAAGTTAGAAGTTCTAAGATTTCGATTAAAACTCATGTGATAGCTGAGTAGTACGAACCTTCGAATGGGAGGGGGTTTGTGATTACTTAGTTATTACAGTGATAATCACTGGAATAATATGTCGCGCTATCAATATGTATATGACGAGAAGGTGAATCTTTTCTCATGTATATACTTAATAGGTAGAGAATGACAAGATATGTGCGAGTTCTTGAAACTCATACTTATGAAAAGTTTGTGCCTCATAGTTATATGCTATGTTTCTGGGCCCTAAGCATATGGATAGTCCTTGATTTGTTCTTGGATTACATATTGTGAAGACAAGTTCTTAAACACATATGGTTGTGGAAAGTTCCTAAACACATAAAGTGTGGTATGTTGATGGACTGTACTAAGGTATATGGATGTTTAGACTGAAAGCGTGTATTTTCAGTAGAATTAGCCTTAAAGGTGCTAGAGAAGAATTAAGTATTGTCGTAAGTAAGACAATAAAGGAAGATGGAGAATAGGATATTCCAAGTTATCTAGCTGTGCTAGATTTCAAAATCTATTGAAATCATGCTTATGTGTGCGTTTGAAAAAGGAAAGAATTGGTTCAACTTTTGGAACCAATAGATTTTTAAAAGAACTATTCTTGGTATGTCTATGCTAATTTATTTGGCTAGATAGAAATTGATTTGAAATATCAAAATGAATTTTATATCATACGTGCATTCGATGCAAGGATGGTAAAAGGATGGAGTTATTAATGCAATTGAACCTGGTGTTGGATATGATCTTAGGATCAACAACCCACTACGGTATGATGTATAATGACAAAGTCTTCAACGTACTGTGAAAAGTACGGTATCATGATGTCATAAAACGTTTTGATGTATTGTGAAAAGAATTTAAAGAAGTAGTCGACGTCAATTGATTTGACTAAGACGAATGTTTCAAGTTGATATCCAATTTATTGGTATGGTCTAAGCTACTTGATTTTGCTCAGCCAAATCAAATAATTTTGGTGCAGAATCTAATGATTAAGTCTGAGGTGAACACACCTCGAAATGGGGTTATACAATGGGTTGATCGCCTACGTATGAAAGAGGTGGTTTACTTTCTTGGTGATTGTAAATTGACCGTGGAAGAAAGATTGCGGCGTCATCCTGTTAAACCTAGTAAGAGTTTATGATCAATTTGACCTCTCAGCAAAAATATGAAATGTTTTAAAGGAATTCTTATGTTCCTCGTTATTCATTCTACTTCATAATTCTTAATAAGTTATGAAGCTGAGAGAATGTTTGAAAGATAAGAACTTCTTTGAAGAGAAGTTGAGAAGAAGGGTAGGCTAAAATTTCGAGGACGAAATTCTGTGAAGAAGGGGTGAATGTGATGACCCAAGAATGGGTGTGGTTTTAGAAATTCCGAGGATGAAATTTTTGTAAGGGGGGAAGAATGTGAAAACTGAGAAATTCGGATTGTCCAGAATTTAAGTTTAAAGAATTAGGTATTAATAAAATAAATTTTTATTAATAATATTATGTGCTATCTATTTGTTAATCATTCTATAACCTAGGATGATTACAAATCAGGAGGATTCTGGCTACGAGCTAGACTGAACGAATAAGAACTTTCAAGACGAAAATAAAATTTTTCTGGGAACGAAATATTTTTCGGGGAAAAAGACGAAATAGACACTATTCACCCGACGAAACCCTAAGGGCTATGTTTTGAATAACCTAAGCCTTTTCGAGAGTTATGTATGTTGAAATGACATTCCTTCTAAAGATTTAACGATAATATATCGTGAAAAGTTAAGTAAGTCGATAAAAAATTTTCTCGAAAAACGTGCAGAAATCGGACGAAATAAAAATGACAAAAAGTACTGCTATGTACATTTCGCTCATTTAACTACGTTAGGGAAAAATGTGAAGGAAAACGCTTAACGCCAAAAAGTGTTTTTTAGTTTTTCAGAAATCCGAAGAATACATAAAAGTTAATCGGTAAACGAAAGACGAAATATTCAAAAATATTTAGATTCCGAGAATCACAGTTTTTGAACTGTCGGATGAAACCCGAAAGACGGAACCACAAAACTTCAAAAGGAAGCCTTGTGAATAGTAAGGAGGTGGAATGAGGAGGTGTGAATAGGAAGGAGGTTGGGGCAAAATAACTAAAATACACCTAGCCTTGCTTTTCTATAAATAGGAAGCTTAATTCATTTATTTAGGATTTTAAAAATCCTACAACTTGAGAGAGAGAGAGAGAAAGAGAGAGAGAAAGGGTTCGGGTGGGAGGAAGAAGAGGAAAGGAAGAGGAAAAGTTAGCTCGTGAGCAAACTTTGTCCGAATGAAGGAGATTAAAGAAGGAAGGTAATCCGAAGCCTAACTTTTATATAGTTTTCTTTAAGTTTCTATGTTCAAAAAACATAACTTAATGAGAATAAGAATTAAATGATGTTAGGAACGATTTCATATGGTTGAAATCATTGAGAAAAGAAGAAATAAGCATTTGAAGTTTAGTAAATAATTTTTTAAGGAAGTGTAAGATTCGTAATGAATTAGAACGATCCGAGTGGATTATATGAATTAGTAGGTGAAATAAGTAAGGAATGGTGTTCTATAACATCAAATTCCAAGAAAAAGTGAAATCGTAATCAAAATATCGATTAAAAATGAAGTACGAACGAAGAACGAACGAAGAACACGAAGAACGTTGTTGATGGACAAATTTAAAACCATCGTAGGATAACTGTTGTTGATGGACAAGTTTAAAACCATTGCATATAAGTTAAATACTTATTTCTTGGTTAGGAACGGTAGAAACGTTCATGAAGAACGGATTAAAACTGAGCTATAATGAAGTTATGGCAAAAATTTTGTAAAAGACGAACGAGAATTAGAAAGTTAGTAATTGAACCTGAATGTGTAGGGTTTCATAAGAAAGTAAGAGAATGTAGAAAAAATGAGTCATGGACTCAAGAATGAACGAGTTCCGTGTTCGTATGACCTAATTACGGACGAACAAACGAAGAATGATAAAAACGTAAAATGAACAAAGGGTGAAGATTAAGCCAATCCAATGGCACGTTAATGAATTTAGAATGAAGTTTTGTCTAAGGGGTATTGAAGTACGTAAGATAAAGAAGAGAATGGCTTTGGAACGACCTCGTTCCAAGTTATAACGAAGGAGTTATGAGATCGGGAAGTAAGCGCCTCAAATTGGATTTAACACTTAGAAAAATTTTCTAGGGTTAGGGCTTGGCGCCACGGCGCCAGCCATACCTTGTAGAGTGGTGCTGTAGCGCCGGACCAAAGGCCAGACACTAGAGTCTCGCGCTGTGAAGTGAGAAATAAAGAAGGGACTGGCGCCGCAGCGCCGGTGTGAAGGAAAAGCCAAAGAAGAGCTTTTGATTGCTCAATTCTTAGGGAAACCGTAAGGGAAGGTAAAGAACATAATATTCAACTAATGTAACCCTTAATCAAGTGTTTTAAACCTTTAGTACAGGTTAAAATGAAACGCTCAAAAGAGAATAACAGACCAAAAAGGTAATGAACGCAAACGTAACGCAGTAGCAAGCAGTCTTAGCATACAACGAACGGTATGGCTTCGACATTAGAAATGAGTAATGAGCATGGGGTTCATGTAATGGATAACGAAAGTATTAAGTAAGATACGAATGGTATTAAGAAAGCCGTAACGAACGGTAATAAGATTAATGGAAGCCGATAGTGATTCAGATGGAGAATGTTAGAATGAAATGTAAGCGTTGAACACTTTAACCGACGTGAGGGTTGAGTGTACTTGAATGTTAAACGGATAGGGCCTACACCCCGTGTATGGTTTGACCATAAGATAATGAAGACCAATGATTAAACCCTTGAACAATGAAGAATTGAATTAAAGATAAGAACGTTTAACGTAAAGAAGCCGAGTTAATGATTAACTTGAACGATCGTTCTGAGTATACAAAAGACTATATAATTTAGACGATATATAATGAATCCTGAGGTATGGCATTTAGTTGCTAGAAATTCATAAGGAATAATAAATTGACTTAACGAACATTATAGTTTAATAGTTCGGATAAGTTAAGATAAGTTGGGTTGTGGTACAATCGTAATCTTTGATGGTTGACATATGGGAGCTGGGCTAAACAATTCCTTCAGAGAGTGAAGGTATACACAAAACTGGCAACCGATCTAACTCACTATGAAAGACAATGTAGACGAGACAAGAACTTGTTTGTTGGTTATTTGTGGGAAACCACTCAGAGTACCAAATGGACTACTAGCAGAGACGTGATATGTGCCGAGTCCTAGAGAAGTTAGAAGAAGAAGATAAGAATTCAAATCATAAAAGATGATGAATGTTTTGAGTAAGACATCTCCGTATGTCATGAAGTCGTAAACCGATAATGAAAGTTGGTCGCGTAAACTTAGGTTGAAAGAATGCGAACCCTAAGAAGTAAAGTTAAGTAAACTAATGCATAAGTCAAGTATATGACTAAATGGTGTACATGTTTTCCTTATGTGTTTTATAAGGATTGGAATGAGTAGTTCAACGTAAGCTATAGCTGTGCATAAGGCAAGTTTCCTAACTTCATTTATATTTTAAATGCATGCTAGTTTCTTAAACTTCTCAGATATTGAACTTGAGAAGTTTTGTCTATGTGCGAATGTGCGATATTTGTATAAGGTGGTAAAACGTATGAGGCCTTGTGCTACAATTTGAACAATTCGGTGTTTCTATGAGATGATCTGTTCTGTGATTAAACTGTTCAATAAGAGAATGCTCTGTTTATACATGATCCGTTGTTGTTAAGTATGTGCTAATGATTCTAGCCAGATAGAATGTGTATGAAAAAGGTAGAAGAATGAAAGAATTTCAAAGTGAAAGTGAATATTGTTTTAAAATGATAGGAATCGAGATTATTCCTATTATTCAAGCTGCTTCATAACCTTTGTTCGGTTATCAAAGTTCTAAAGGAATGTTTGAATTCTTGAAGTTGTTTGTTTAACTGTTATGACTTGCTGGGTAATTGAATGCTCACACTTGCTTTAAATAAAAAATATTTTCAGTGAACGATGTTAGAAGAACTTAAGGATCCCGTAAAGATCAAGCTGACGGTATCCAGATGAAGTGTCATTCAGAATGTGAATGAGCAAGAAGATCAAGTGAAGACTTGTAATGTAGAAAGATGAAATTGAACTATAAACTAGTTTAGTGAACTGTTATGTATCCTTATTGGTGGATAAAAGTCACTCTTGTAAGATGAAATGAATAATGTATTTATCATTATTTGTAATAAAAGAGGTTATAAGGTTTTTAGAACTTGGGACTTGAGAATGTATGTTGTTATATTTTAGTATATAATGATGTATGTTGGATTAATGATGTACTCGTGACGTACATAATTCGAGTGTGAAGATAGACCGGATTTTGGGGCGTTACATGAATCAAATGTCATTCATGAAGATTTATATACTTTGGCTGAGTTGTTATTATTTTGAACTATGTTTAAGGTTCCAGATGATGTACGTGATAATGTATGATGTTTAATATATGTTGAGTTATAAAGTTTAAATATTGTTCGATGTATAATGGGTATTGAACCTGGATGTAAGTTTTATTTATTAACTCTGATAAAGTGAGTAATAAACAAAGTATGGTTCAAAGATAGGTAAAGATAAAGATTTTGAGAAATTTACTTGATAATTTATGATGTGAAACTTCATATTTAGTTGTAAAGTTGAGCTACCCAATGTGTAAGAAATATCAAGCTAAAATGTAAGATTTTATATAATAACTCTGATGAAGTGAATCATAAAATAAATTTGATTCAGAGATATGTAAATAATAAATGTTTTGATTCAGGGAATTAAAGTAAGAAGACACAAAAGTTTAAATTATTTCGCATTTTATTAAGTTTAACATCGAATAATGATGTAAAATCAAAAGTTAGACATATTGTTAACGACTGAAGTTGAGAGATGATTTGTATGAATTTTGGGGTCTTTACAGTTTTACTTGCATGTCAATAGAAATTCCTGTAGTGATAGTAGTACAAATGATCCTTAAACTTGTGATCATCATAGTATCTTGTGTAATAAGTTATATATTGAGATAATGAATAATCAATAAAAGGAGAGAATATCCAATGTGATTCGATAAATGACAACTCAGGAATCCTTGGCCTATATATGTGGAATGAAATTAGAAAGGAGTTTCTAATTTGCATTATTTGGAGTTGTGCATTTGAGAATCGAAATACATATAATTAAATAAAATATGACTTGACTGTAATTCCATGTCTTATAATTAATTGAGACATTATATGGTGGAAAGATTGAATTACACGGCAACTATTTACTATAAGGTTCTTTTATGATTAATATTAAAATTTATATTATCTAGAAAGTCGTTGAGCTCTAAGGGGGATTACCCTTATTGTAGAATAAATGTTATTTATTTAAATGAATTAAATAGTTTAATTTATTTATTTAAACAAGATTAAAATTGTTCTAATTGATTTATTCACAACCGATATAATATGGAGAACTTAAAGGATCACACCATAAAAGGAAAAAAAATATTTATTTAAGAAGTAAATGAGATAACTGTAATAATAAGTTAAATGTATTTAATATAATCTATGATGATATAATAAATTAAATAGCTTACTAATTATTATTTAATATTTTAGAATTATTAAATATTAATTAATAAGAGGAGACTTATTATTATTATTACAATTATTATTAGTTAATTCCTAAAGGAGTATGGGAATTAATTAATAAAAATACTCTCATATACTCCTAATTGGATTAGGAGCATAATTAATTAAAGGAGTTTAATTAATTAAAATAAAACCCTATTTTTAAATGGTTTTGGAAGATTGCATATATCTATAAATAAGAGGTGTCTTATTATGGGTTAAGGTTACATGCTAAATTCCAAGAGTTGGGAGAGTATATATATTCTATAGAGATAGAATTTAGGGTTTTTTCAAACACCCATCTTTTTGAATATTTGTTCTTCCTTGGTGGATTACCTTTAGAGGCCAAACACTTGGGTAGCTAACATTGATCGAAGAAAGAAATTAAACACAGTGAATATAAGGAGAGCACGAAGGACTAAGAGTTGAACTCGTACTTAAGGAAGCATGATTCTAAAAGGGTATGAATCTGATTCTCCTTCTTCTTTGTTTAGATTGATAATTAAGTACAAGTATGATCATGGTAATGGTTTGTATAAAAAAATTTAAAATCCGTTTTATCGTACTTCCGCACATTTTATGTTATTTGATTGAATGATCGCGTTATATACAAACCTAACATTCTGATATCGGATAACGAAGTTATGAAGAGTTAAAGTTAAGGCGACGAACCGAACAATTATTTGGACTTAGTCTAAAATGGTTGAGCATCACATTGTCCTCTAGTTCCGGGGCGCTGGAAATAAGCTTGGGTGCAGCGTCGGGGGAGCTAGGCCCAAGTGAAGAAAGTTTGTTTTGACGTACTTTAGTAAATTGGACATAAGAAGTAGACCTACAATGTTTATTCTTTAAGTTTTAAGATTTGAGGTCGGAATCAAGGTCTAAAATGAGCATCTTTAGGACTATTATGTAGTGTGAGGCAAACCGTGGTGGTTTCTTCAGAGTGTCGTGGTGCCAAGCTATGTTGGACAAATATTTCAGAGTTATAATTATTAGACTTTGGAAATATGGTCTAGGAGAATGTAAAGCAAGTAATGGTAGATTAATTGAACGTGTCAGTTATACGTAAGTGCATGTCGATTGGGTGTTCGGGTTAGATAAGTCGGGTGTAGACACAAGAAATTTTACGTTCCAGTTACTAACCCTGCAGGAAGGCAGAATCGTCTTCCAGAGATAACCGTGAAAGTCACATCAGTTTCAACCCCGGAGACAACCCCGGGAAGTCTAGTTTTCAATCTCGGAGATAAACCCGAGAGACTTAGTTTTTAATCTCGGAGACACCCCGAAAGATTCAGTTCCAACTTCGGAGATAACCCCGAGGGATGCAGTTCAAGTTCCGGAGACAACCCTAGAAAAGTCAGTTCCAACCCCGGAGACAACACTGGGATACTCAGTTCAACCCCAGAGATAACCCTCGGAGATCAAGCATACCTTAGAGATAACCTTGAGGACATTCAGCATCCACAGCTGCCCAATCTTAGAGACAACCCTATGAAACGACTTCTACATCTGCGCAAAGCCGGAGATAACCCTTGTGAGGGGAAAAATCGTCATTTTGGCACCTCAATACTACATTCACGTCATCTCAACACATTTCAACCCACACCGCGGATCAAAGTGTCCCACAAGAACCATTGCTCAAATCCCGAGTGACAACTACAAAATACAACACACCGAATAAACTTTGAAGACTTGGAGATTTGGTCATGGACCCATCTTCCCAGCTTCGTACAACCTCTAATCCTATGTCATTGTGTAGCTCTCGACAACAATGTTCTAAAAAGGTATATCACTCCTTTATCGAATGCCCAGATTGAAAGTTACGAAGGTGTAAGCGGACAACGCATAGCTAAAGTGCACGTACTTCGAGACGACAGGACCCGTATGACCCGAGGCAGCCCGGGCAGTCGCTGGTAGACCCGCGGCCATCATGTTTTTAAATATGAGCTCTTCGCAGCTCATTTGTAAAAAAAAAGAAAAAGGAGAGAAAACTCTGTCCATTTCAGCCTATAAACCCTGCTAGAGTGCTCTAAACCGGGTGATTCTTCTTTTTAAACACTTGTGAGCTCGTGTTTTGTAACATACTAAAATTTAACAGGTGGAAATCGGGTTTTCAGGTGTCAAACGATATCTGAAGTCTTCTTGGCAGCCCACTATAAAATTTTTAGATTTTTAAGCTTTCTACTACTTCTATTCATATATATCTACTAACGTTGAGAGTCGCGTTGTGTGGGTATGCCGGATCATCGATCCGTGACTTTTTACTGCTTATATACACACACACACAAACATATATATATATATATATATATATATATATATATATATATATATATATATATATCATCGAACTTTGATTCGATTGAGCCTGGATATAATATCCTGTGCGTTTACAACTATATATATATATATATATATATATATATATATATTGACATTTCTGTCAGGCTTGAAGTTTACTTCATGGCCATTTATCGCTTGTATATATATATATATATATATATATATATATATATATATATATATATCACTTTTATATAAATATTTGCTTTAACTGCTTTCATATTGTAGATATTTAATATTTTAGCCTGCGGGCTAAATTTGCCTCAATCTGACTATTTCTAACTTTAACCGGTTCAAAGTGACTAAGCAAGAACCGTTGAACCTAGGATAGTTTAGATTTACTTAAATCTAGTTCTTTTTCTAGCTTTTACACATATTGCTTTTCATGTGAGCCTAAGATTCATGTGATCATAGATTCGCTCAGGAAAGGCACCACCCAGATTCGCTCTAGTTGAAAGATCGGATTAACTTCCTATCGAATAAATTGCGATGATCTGGGGACCTTCATGCCGAAAAGCCACGAGGGTAGCCTAAGATAGGTCAACCTCTGATAAACCAAACACAGAGGGAAGTCTCTTCATACTTTTCCATTTCAATTACCTGTAATTTCAATTGCTTGTAATTTCATTTCCATGTCAATCTCAATGTAATGCAAAACATAAAGGAGTATGTGAACATGCATTCCTTTTTCATATCAAGACTTGTCATGCTATCCTGTCATCAAAACGTCTGACATCCATTTTACAGGAGAACACTAAAACACTCCTAAAAAATGGATGCATTACATAGTATGTAACATTTCCCCATTTTCCCAGACTAAACTACATAGTCTCTTTGTAGGGAAACGATTGGTTTCGTTATCTGTTCAAAGTCCAAAAAGGCACTAAGCCCACAGTAAGACATGGCTACAAGTGCCCAGCCTGATCCTACTCCTATCTCTCGCGCGGAGTTCAAAGGATTAAGGAATCAAATAACAGAGTTGGTTGTTCTTCTCAAAGAACTAAACAAATCCACTCAGGGTCCATAAATACCCATTCAAACAGAACCCTCTGCATATGGAGGAATCCAAGGTCCGGACAGAGAAGTCCCAATACCTGAGTCTTAGTTTGAGAAGTTCAATAAAACTCTTGAAATCACCCATCTAAAAGAAGATCAAGACACCGGTGATATTTGAAATAAAGTTCAACAAATGGAAGAGACCATTCGGTCTATCAAAGGGATTGGAACACACAGAAGTGTTTCCTATTTAGACCTTTGCATCTTCCTCGGGGTTCATTATCTGAAAAAATTCAAGACTCCAAATTTTGAGAAATATGATGGATTGGGAGATCCTTACACCCACTGAAAAGTGTTCATTGGATAGCTCGGATCCTACGCCGAGAATGAAAAGATGAGAATGCAGCTATTTCAGAAAAAGTCTGACTGGAGAAGCCAGAGCCTGGTACGCCAGATTGGATAACTCCAAAATTCACAGTTGGGAGGAGTTAGCCCATGCTTTTCTCAGTCAATACACCTTTCAAACTCAGATGACTCCAAATAGGTATCAATTTACCAAAGTTAAGAAGTAAGTCAATGAGTCATTCAGAGAGTATACCCAAAGATGGAGGCATTTGGTTGCTCAAGTATTCCCATCCATGACAGAGACTGAGATGGTGATGACCTTCAGAGATATTCAAGAAGCTCCATTTTATGAGAGGGTCCTAGCTAGAATAGGAAAACCATTCTCATAAATGATCAAGCACGATGAAATGGTAGAAATAGGATTGAAGTCTAGGAAGATTCAAGATCTCATCACTTTAAAAGCCTTAGCTGAGCATATCCAATCTGGAAGTTATGGGAACAACCCTTAGAGGGTCCATAAGAAGAAAGAAGAGGATTTCTCCTTGATACTGCAAGGATAAACATAAAAAGGCAATCAAAACTTCCCTATTCATAGGAGAAACTACTCCCCTTTTCAAGCACAATAATCAAATCCTCCCTTTCCAAAGAGTGGAGATGTCAGAAGCTCAAGAGTGTTCAAACCCTTAGGGGACTCACTCGAAAACATTTTCAAACTTATGACAGCTCATAAGAAAATCACTCATCTCCTTCCACCAGCCAATCCAAGTGGAAAGGGTTTCAATACAAGCAAAAATTGTGCTTACCATTCTGGAGCTCCAGGCCACGACACTCACGATTGTTGGGCCCTCAAGAATAAGATCCAGGACTTAATAGACAGTGGTGAGATCATGGTAACCAAGCCCAAACAACCACACGTTCAAGAAAACCCTCTCCCTCAACACAAGGAAGAGGATGTTAACATGATCAATAGAGGCAGTGGATATAGTTCCAAGTACCTCAACTATGTGGGTGGTTCTTCCCAAACCAGTAAGGATAATTATGACAAGTGGGATTATTCAGAATTCCAGTTCATGATGGAATGGAAGTTAAAATCTCTTGACAAACAGGTCAATTAACTGGCAGAACTAGTGCTACACCAACACCAAGTCACACGACAATTGTTCAGTAAGGAGCATGCTAGTCTTCTCTCTCTTATCACGAAAACTCCACCACTTATCTAAGAAAGTGAAACCTTGGAGGAAAATCTTACATGAAAAGCAAGAGCTCAAGCCCGTCGGGACTTTGCCGATGAAAGGGAGTTCTCCTATTTAGGCCAACCGATGGAAGAAATATTGCAGATGCTGATCAATGAGGAAAAAATCACAACACTGCTACCTCCAGTTAACCCACGCTAAAAAAGATTTGATGCTACTGGAGTCTGTCAATATAACTCACATTCTCGCGGTCATAGCACGAAAGAATGTTGGGCACTCCGTCATCTCATTCAAAATATGATTGACACCGGTGACCTGCAAATGGCTGACAATGACGTCGTATCACTTGAGAGTGGGAGCACATTTCCTCCAGGATCACGAAGATGGAAGTAAATCATAGCAGTTATATCTTTCGAGGGAGATTTGGCTGCCATATCATTTATAACTCAACCCATCAAGCTCAAAGGAGTTAAAAACCCTTTGAAGGTGGCTACACCAACACCACTCATATTGCCATACAGGCCACAGTATCCTGTCATCAGCCTTAAGAAAGTCCCATGGAACTATGGAAAGGCTGAGGGATCAACATCAAACATAATTGTTGCGGTATCCAAAGAAAATCCGTTATATCTCCCTTAACGAGTGATGAAGCCATTCATCAGATCTAAGGGGAAAGTGCCCAAGGAGAAAATTAAAGAATTCCTCCATAAGATGGGACACAATGAAGCCAAGGTGGTGCGAAGCTTGGAAGAAGCACCTCAACATATATCTATTTTGGACTTGATATTCTCTTCAGAAGATCATCAGAATGTCTTAATGAAGACATTAGAAGAAGCCCACTTGCCAAAGACAGTGGATGTAGAAAAGTTTCATCATCTGGTAGATCACATCTTCAACAATAATATGATATCCTTCACTGATGATGACATACCTCTCGAAGGGACAGGTCATTGCAAACCACTACACATAACAATGATATCTTTCGGATATGTGGTCGTAGGAGTGCTAATAGATAGATGATCATCCCTAAACATCTGTCCTTTTACCACATTGGAAAGAATGAAGATAAATCTCAACCAGATTCGAAGCAGCCACACAATCATCAAAGCCTTTGATGGATCTCGACGAAATGATGTCGGAGAGATTGAATTACCAGTGGAAATTGGTCCACATACATCCTACATATCCTTCCAAGTGCTCAAAATCACTACAGAGTATAATTTACTGTTAGGAAGACCTTGGATTCATATGGTGCGAGCCGTCCCATCCACTCTTCATCAATAACTAAAGTATATCATCAATACTAATCTGGTCACTGTCAATCCTAAACCATAGTATCCTATCCAAAGTGATATACCTCTCATCAGTTTCAATGAAGAAGTTATGCCTGTCAGCTTCTAAGTCCTTGATGTGAGCAACACTCACTATCAACCCATCGGAGCTCCAGCTCTAAAACCCAGAGTTTTAGCTGAGGTAATGTCGGCTAGTCAAGAGATGATATCCTTTGGTTTCTAACTAGGACAAGGGTTAGGAAAGAATCAACAAGGAATCAAATGTCCAATTCAAGTTCCTAGCCAGACAGGGAAAGCCGAACTAGGCTACTCCTTTGGGTCCAATCACAAGAATGTTGGGATTTTGGCACATAAAACACAATGGAATTTAAAATTTTCAAAGACAATTTTGAAACCCTAAAACAGGATCTATGCGAAAACATATTAATTTAGTGGTTAGGATTTTATACAGATTATAGAATATTGTGAAACGGCTTCGAATCTCCAACGCAATCCAAAAGAACTACGTCTCTACGGTATCCACACGAATGCGCCGCGAATCGTCACACGATCTATAGTAAAAGGAGTTACGGTACTAGCCACCACGGATCAGAATTTTCAAAACTTTTTCTCTCTAGTCTCTCTCTAAGAGCGGCTAGGGTTTTTAGGTTTATGATATCATCTACAAAATGGCTGATATATCGTATATATAGCAGTCCAAAAGAATTAATCAAAACCTAATTCAATTATAAAATCTGAATTTATATATATTATATCTTAATTAAGTCTTACTTAATTAATATACATATATATAAATTATCCTATTAATTTAAATATTATTAATCATATTGACATATTTAAATCCTTACAATTTTAATTAATTCCCTTTAAATTACGTTATAAGTGTGTGACCCTATAGGTTATTATTACGTTGACAATAATTTTAAAATCATATTATAAAATTATAAACAGTGAGTGGCATCTAGTAATACATGACTGCTACCTAAGTAATAGTAAGATCGGTGATTCGATGTAACCTTTGCGTGACCAATGTTTTAAGGTAATGTAATCTTTTTTAACCTTGACATCCTAGATTAAACTCGAGTCATGGAATGTGTTATACTCTTCATAATTTAATCTTAGTTTTCTTAATCAATGAGTAGACTATATAAAATAAATCACTATTTGAGCATGACTATGCATTTCATAGTCCTACTCAATCAAGAGGCCTGTGGATATCACCCCTAATATATAGGAGGGTTAAATTCAATCTAGATCACTCATATTCCTCACACGATTCATGATGTACCCAATAATCACCTTTATTGTCCACCCTATTAAAGGTGACTTTTGATGATATCAAAGTACATAAATTCCCATGTAGTAATATAGTGATTTCAGGTCGAATGATTATTAAATCATTGTCACAATGAGAATCGCTAATGACACTTTTCATAATGCTCCACGTAAAATTCTCATGGTCGGTCTGTCCAATACATCGTTCTCTAACATGTACCTATGCATTAACTCAATATCTCATATTTATGATCAATGAGATTTGGTCATCAGTCAATCCACATACTAGTCTCAATGTATCATTGTTATCCCATTAACAATGATACTCGACTAGGGACATTTAAAAGTAATGATACTAATTATAATTATATAATCTCATGTTCAAGTCACATACTTGAAGCTATATAATTTGTATCACAATTCTAAGGACTTTTATTATGCTAACATTTATATAACGTAATAAATAAAACCATAATAAAATAATTCATTTATTCAATCAAATATAATATAAAAAATGTTAAGCAATTATATCAAATAATTGGCCTCTAGGGCATAAACTCTAATAAGGAACCCACACAAGCATACACCGATTCCTTCATCTACAAGGTTGTTGCCTAAACCTACAGATGCATATTCTGTTCGGCCTCTAAGGAAAATTCTTGTATATGTGGTGTGTATGCTGTTTCCTAAGCCAATACTGATTAATGGGAAAGAAGTCCTGATTCTAGACCCAAACATTGAGGAAAGGAATCAAAGACAGAAACAAGAGATAAAGAGATATTTGTCAAAGATGCGCGTCTTGATCCATACAGAGAGTATGAACAGGGACATCCCAGATGATGATTGTCTAGACATCATGGTCATCATTCAGGAGGAGGAGGACGACAACTGACCCTTCATCACAGCTGTCCACCAGGATTTGACCCTCAACAATTGAAGCAACACTCCTTGCATTTGTTGAAAAGGGTAAAAAGGGCAGAAAACCCATCTGCCCTGTAGATAGCAATAACTGTATACTTTTGTTGCAAAGTATTAGCAGTTGTTTTTGTCATGCCATGCTAACACTTCGTATGATCAAACAGTTTCCTATATTAAGTAAAAGCATTTTGTTTAAGGACTCTAAAGTTAGATATGTCTAAACTTACTAATGGAGTGTCAATTCTTCACAATGACTGCAACTTTGATGTAAAGTACATTGGACTCTGACTTAAATGGAGATTAAACAAGAGGACTATGAGGTGCCTGAGGAGATCAAAGAATGGGTCGAAGACAAACCCAAGCCAAACCTTGCATCCAACCGCCTCTTTCAACCTTGGAACCTCAAAAAATCCCAAACAAATCCAGATTGGCATGGACCTTACCCCAAGCCAAAGGAGTGACATGGTTGCATTATTAACCCAATTCTAAGATGTGTTTTCATGGTCTCATGAATACATAATCGGTTTGTCCTCTGACATCATCATTCATCGCCTTCCCATTAAAGAGAGATTCAAGCCAGTCAAACAGAAACTCAGGCGATTAAAACCTGAGTGGAGTTTGAAAGTCAAGAAAGAAATTGTGAAACAATTTCAAGCTGACATCATCATGGTATCAATATGTGACACCCCCAAATCTAGGTACTTCATTCCCACAGGATTTGGTGTTCACTTAATAAAAATATTCATATCTAACTACCCAATCATAATAAAATTGAATAATAAACCTTCCCATTAAAGAATTACATTAATAAAAATCTCTCAGGTTATCTAACCTTTAAATACAATCATTCAAATGTGGAAAATAAATATCTTCATTACAATCATTAAAAATAAAGTTCGACAATAAAATGTCAACATGCTACAAGTCTTCAATACTTGTTCATCTTTCCCTTTCCCTTACTGGTGCTAGGTACGTCAACCTTCTCAACTTTAGTTGTAATGTTTATATAAGCAAGAGTGAGCAAACAAAGCTCACTTGAAATAATAATGAATAAAATCTTTACAACAACTGCTAAATAATAGGCTGAACAAAATGCTTTATCAATGATAATCAAAATCATGAAATATTTAACTGAGGATCATAAGACCATGAACTATGTCCATAGATATAAGTAATCTTTGAACTTAAACTTTAACAGTCATAAGACTATAAGGACTCCATGTACTTAGGGGGATCAGCCCTTCGTATAATTTATTGTGCACAAACATTTCAACGCTATGCGTAAATTATCCCCTATAATAGGGTTGTTCATCTCAGTATTTAGAATACAAGTCGGCACCAAAGTAAGTTTGGTTTGGATAAGTTTCAAGGTAATTTAGAGTTTACGAACACCAACTAAGGATTAGTTGAATAAAACTGTAAGAACATTATGCTATGGAATAACTCATAAGTGAATCAACATTGTATACTAAGGTCATGCTTTAGGAATAATCTAAGAGCATAAGTTTTGAATAACGTAACATACCTTGCTTGAACAATGTTAAGCTAAGGTTAAAACTTTATTTAGAGTTGAGTCTTAAGCATGCATAACAAATAGTAAGTTGAATGATGAAAGTTGCTCAACATTAGTGTATTAGAATGTAAGAATTTTCATGCTAAATAATAAGTTAAAGATTGGCTCAATATCAAGAGATAAGGTTTAGGAGCTTGCACATAATTAGGGTTAAGAAACTTGCACAAAGAAAGCTTAGAGTTAGGAAAACTTGCCTCGTGCGTAGGTTAAACAAGCACTACTCACGTTCACCACAAGTCATACACATACCATATGTATTGACAATACATATTAGTCACACTAATATTAGCTTCATGAGTTTCTTTCTCACTTTTAATATAGCTCACTAACTAAGTTTAAGTTTAAACAACATATCATCTTTTCATGAACATCACTTTTAGCTTTATTACAACTACATAAGTGATCATGTCATTGCACCATATACAAATTAATAACTTGATACAACATCCTATTACATGTCCAACATGTTATCATTAGGTTATACTAATACACAAAGGATTGCACTTACATTCGCGCATCCCAACGCCCTCCGATTGCCTCTAAATACACAATAGTCCTAAAGATGACCATTTTGACCCTTAATAACGATTTGAAATTGAAAAACTTAAAGAATAATAGTTATAGGTCTACTCGTCCTCATTCCGGATCATCTTGAATCGCATCAATCGGAGTTCGTATGAAAACGTTATGCTCATTTTAGTAAACTATGTCCGGTCAGTTTTTTTTTTAATTTCGGCTAGGCAGACTACCCCCCGCCGGGGCAGGGGTTTTTGTACTGGGGCGGCCCGCCGGGGAGGGGGTCCCTTCTGCGTTTTTGCAATTTTTGATCCAAAAAACTATAGAAAGTCAAATTAGGCCTACAAACTCCTTTCTAACAACCATACCAACCTACCCAAGGTGTAATATGTTTACAGAAACATAAACTAATGTTTTCTAACACGTTTTTAACCACCTAAACAACATAAACATCAAGATTACAACCTTTAATTTTCACTATTTTTGCTAAAACATTACTTTTTGAAAGTTTCAATGAAAATCATCACTGTGATTTTGTTTTTCAACCAAAACATTTAATTCAACATATTATGTTTTAGTTTCTTCATCTTCTTTCAAAATCAATAGTCAATTTATATATTATACAGAGAATTAAACCTCAATTTTACTTTAAACTAAACCATATTCATATATATATTATATATATATATATATATATACCAATTCACTATAATATGTTTTCCTTCACAAAATACATATATAACATGAATTCATTTATAAAACTTATGAAAACAACTTTATAACAACCAATTTATCATATAAAACTATATATAACAAATAATTCAACCTCTACAAAGATTTTACAGAGAATTCTAGGAAGAGAACAAAAACTAAAACTTTAAAAATAAAAGAGTTAAGATAATACCTTTGTTTTAGAAGATGATGGCTATTCTTTTGATTATGAAACTTTCTTTTCCCCCAATTTCTCTCTCTAGACTTCTCCCAATTCTCTCTTACTTTTCTCTGTAATTTTTTTCTTCTCTTTTTTTTCTTCTTCTGAGTCTTTCTCCCTATTCTAAACTCTAACTTACGTACTAAAACAAATATAACGTATAGGTAATAATATATTTATTAATTATATAATATAATTATAACTTTAACTGACATCAGTTATAATTTTATTTGAAAATCAAAAGCCATAAGGCTTGTTTGGCTAGCTAACTAAAAGTAACCCATTAATTCTTATGCCTTGTTTGGTAAAACACAATTAGATTAAAGACTTAATATGCATTAAGCCTTGTTTGGCAAAACTGAATTAAAATCCTTTAATTTATTTTAATAACTCCTTTATAGTAAGCTTATTTGTCACACTTTTATTTAATTAAATTTTAAATAATCAATTTAATTAATTCTAATAACAATTTATTAAATTACTGTAACACATAAATCAATACAACATAATTATAATTTTCTTTATAATTATAATTTTATTTAATCAACTAACACATCATTTTAATTACAAATTCAAATTAAAATATAATAATTCATTTAATCATTATAAACTCTCTAACTTAATTATTAAATTAAATTAAAATATTATCTCCTAACAATTAATTTTCTTAACTCCTTAATTATTTATTTAACAAATAATTAACCAATCAAATCAAATTAAATATATCTTCAACAATAAACACATCCAATAAATATTTATATAATTCAATAAATATTTAAAGTTATAATTTAAAATTTTGGATTGTTACATCATTCCCTCCTTATAAGGATTCTGTCCCTAGAATCACAACTAAAACAAATCATTCGTCACATTCTTTTCTACTTACAAAGATTCTGTCCCCAGAATCGAAGACACAGATTAAACAAATAACTCAAGGTAATCTTTCATCATTTTATCTTCGAGTTCCCACGTAGCTTCTTCAGCATTGTGATTCCTCCATATCACCTTCACGGAAGGTATCACTTTATTCCTGAGCACTTGTTATTTCCTGTCAACTATCTGGATAGGAATCTCTTCATAGGATAAGTCTTTATCAAACTTCAATGGTTCGTGCTCGATCACGCGCTTGTAATCGGGTTTATACGGTCGTAACACCGAAACATGAAAAACATTGTGAACATTTTCCAACTCTGGAGGTAGAGCTACCTCGTAAGCCATTTCTTCTACTCTTCACAGCACTTCAAATTGTCCAATAAACCTCGAGCTTAGCTTTCCTTTTTAACCGAAATGAATTTTTCCCTTCCAAGGAGAAACTTTTAAGAACACTAAATTTCCTACGTCGAATGCACGATCTTGTCTGTGTTGATCAGCATACTTCTTCTGTCTATCTTGAGCAGCTACCAATCTTGTCCTGATGTGTTCGACAACCTCAGCAGTTTGTTGTACCAGTTTCGGTCCTAACAGTTGACGTTCACCGACTTCATCTCAGCATAGTGGGGTTCTACACTTCCTGCCGTATAATGCTTCGTAAGGCGGCATGTCGATGCTCGCGTGGTAACTATTGTTGTAAGAAAATTCCACCAATGGTAAATGTTCATCCCAGCTCCCTTTAAAGTCCATGATGCATGCTATCAGAATATCTTCCAATGTCTGGATTGTTCGTTCACTTTGGCCATCTGTTTGTGGATGGTATGCTGTACTCATTCGCAACTGTGTCCCCATACATTCTTATAGTCTATTCCAAAAGTTTGATGTGAATCGCGGATCTTTATCTAACATAATTAACACTGGCACTCCATGTCTCGAAATGATCTCTTTAACGTACAACCTTGCCAACTGATCAAGATTGAACCTAATTTTTATTGGCAAAAAGTGTGTTGATTTTGCCAGTCTGTCCAGTATCACCCAAATCGCATCACATCCTCTCTGAGTAGTTGGAAGACCCACCACAAAATCCATTGTGATGTGTTCCAATTTCCATTCTGGTATTTCTAACGGTTGAAGTAATCCGCTTAGTCTTTGATGCTTGGCCTTGACTCTTTGGCATGTCAAACATTTCGCGACACATTCTGCAACACCTCTTTTCATGTTTGGCCACCAAAAATGACGTCGTAAATCTTAATACATCTTCATACTTCCCGGATGAATCGGGTATCTTGAATTATGAGCTTCGATCAAGACTTTATCTTTAATCTCTGGTACTGCTGGAACCCAAATTCTTCGCTCGAACCTCAGTAACCATTCGGTATCGATCTTGTATTTTGCATCACTACCCTCAACCACTTTCTCTTTTATTTTTCCACATTCTTCATCTTGTAGTTGAGCATTCTTAACTTTATCCACCAAAGTTGGACTACCTTCCATTTGGTATAATTCTTCATCGGATTCTTTTCAAAATTTGATTTCCAGCTCCATCATTGCCATTGCTGAAATGAGCTCCTCCTAGTTGGTTAACAACATCAACTTCTCACGACCCGTCCTACTCAAGGCATCTGCAACCACATTTGCTTTTCCTGGATGATAAAAGATCTCACAATCGTAATCTTTTATCAATTCCATCCATCTTCTTTGTCGCATGTTCAGGTCCTTCTAAGTGAAAATATACTTCAAACTCTTATGGTCTGAATATATCTCACATTTCTCTCCATAGAGATATTGTCTCTATATCTTCAGAGAAAATACTATTGCAGCCAACTCTAAATCATGAGTCGAATACCCTTTCTCATAATCCTTCAGTTGCCTTGATGCATATGCAATAACCTTGTCGTTCTGCATAAGGACACATCCCAATCCTTTGTGTGAGGCATCACTATACACCACAAAGTTTCCTGTATTATTTGGTAATGACAACACAGGTGCCACACTTAACTTCTTCTTCAAGTCTTCGAAAACTCTCTTCACACTTCTTCGTCCAAACAAATTTTACAGCTTTCCTTGTCAAATTTGTTAGCGGAGTGGCTATCTTGGAAAAATCTTGAATAAACCGTCTATAATAACCGGCCAATCCCAAGAAACTCCTCACTTCCGATGGTGTTCTTAGTTGTTCCCAATTGATTACGGCTTCAACTTTTGATGGATCCACTGAAATCCCATCTTTGTCAATCACATGTCCCAAAAATTATACTCGATCTAATCAAAATTCGCACTTAGAGAATTTTACGTACAACTTTTCCTTTCTTAGTGTCTCTAACGTCAAACGTAAATGTTCTACATGTTCTTCTTGAGTTTTGGAATACACCAGAATGTCGTCGATAAATACCACCACAAACTTGTCTAAGAATGGTTTAAACACCATGTTCATCAAATCCATGAATGCAACAGGGGCATTGGTAAAGCCAAAAGACATCACCAGAAACTCGTAATGTCTATACCGAGTTCTGAATGCCGTTCGAGGTATATCCTCCTTCCTTACCTTCAATTGGTGATACCCACTTCTCAAATCTATTTTTGAGAAGTATTTAGCACTCTTCAACTGATCAAATAAGTCATCTATTCTTGGTAACAGATATTTATTCTTAATAGTGACTTTGTTTAACTCCCTATAATCAATACAAAGGCGCATTGATCCATCCTTCTTCTTCACGAATAACACCGGTGCTCCCCACGGTGATACGCTTGGTTGATATACTTCTTGTCTAACAATTCTTGCAATTGTACCATCAGTTCTTTCATCTCTGCCGGAGCTATTCTGTATGGGGCCGTCGATATCGGTGTTGTTCCTGGCGCTAAGTCGATCATGAACTCAATCTCTCTATCATGCGGAAGTCCTGGCAAATCCTCCGGAAACACATCTACAAATTTCCTAACCATTGGTATCTCTTCCAGTTTCACACCCTTCTTCTGAGTATCAACTATGTAAGCTAAATAACACACACAGCCTTGACTCAACAACTTTTTGGCTTGCATAATCGTCAGACATCTCATTTGTCTAGGCAATTTGCTACGATAGAAAACTACCTTTCACGGAGTCATAAGGTTTACATATTTCTTTTGGCAATCAATTACCGCTCCATAATTGAACAGCCAATCCATTCCCAAAATAACATCAAACTCTCCAAGTCTAATCAGAATTAAATCTACCATCATGATATTCCCCTTAACATTCACCCTACAATTCTTGTATACGAACCTAACAGGAATTACTTCCTTATTTGTAATTTCTATGTTTAAAGGGAAATTCAATTCTTCACTAGGCAATCCTAACCTCTTAGCAAATTCATCAGATATAAACGAGCAAGTAGCACCCGAATTAAATAATACATAAGCATAAATATCATTGATTTGGATAATACCTGACACCATATTCTTTGATTGCACAACATCTTGAACAGTCATGTTGAAGGTTCTGGCTGTGGGTTTGTTTGATGACGTTGGTCCAACAATGGCCCATGTACCTCCACTGCTACCTACATTGCTTTCTATTGTCTCTCCAGCCTTCTTCTTAGGGCACTCACGAGCAAAGTGATCCTTTGACCCGCACGTGAAGCAAACGTTCTTCTTGGGTTGATGCAATTTGGGGCGATGTGTCCCTCATGGCCACAGTTAAAGCATACTCGTTTCCTCATTAAGCATACACCCTTATGAAACTTCCCGAATGTAGCACATGCTTCGAACTTCTTATTCTACTAGTTACTCTGTTAATTTCTAGCATCAACATTTTCATTCCATTTTCTTTTCAGATTATTGTTACCATTTCCACTACCACCACCACCACCACCACCACCACCACCAATCTTATCCTCCACTTCATTCTTCTTCTTTTTCTGTTCTTGATTGAACTTTTTTACCGCCTCGCCTCCACCTTTAGCGAGAATTGCCTTCTCCATTATTACTGTAAATGTCTTCAGCTAGAACAGGGAGACCCTACTGTGCAACCAAGGTTTCAGTCCCAGCTCAAATCTCTTAGCCTTGCGTACATTAGTGCTGACTTGATATGGCGCAAACCTCGCTAACTCGTTGAATTTTGCGGTATACTCCGATACCGTCATCGTTCCCTGCTTCAGTTCCAAAAACTGCACCTCTAGCTGACTCTTTGAACTCTATGGGAAATAAGTCTCGAAGAATATCTCCTTAAACCTATCCCAAGTCGTAACCCCTTGTCCTCCTCGAGTTTTATTGGCCTGCCACCAATAACTAGCCTCTACTTTCAACATGAATGTTGCAAAAGCAGTCTTCTGATCCTCCCCTACTCTCGTAACATCGAACACTTTCTCTATTTCCATGATCCAGGTCTGTGCCTCAACTGGATTTATGGACCCATAGAATTTTGGTGGTCCAACTGCCTTGAAGTCCTTAAACGTTGTAGCTTGATTATGCGGTTGATTCTGCAGTGCACCCGTCAGTAATGTCACCAGCTGCTGGACTGGGTTAGCATCAACATTGTCGTTATTGGTGGTTCCCTCAACGGGTCTTTGTCGAGGTTGATGTCTTGGAGGTATTTTCTGTTAAAATACACTCATTAGATTATTAGTCAATTTCTTTTAAGTATTTTCTACTTAACTTACATCTCATAAAAGAAATCATCGCATAACACATAACACTTTGAATATAATAAAATAATAACTTTTATTCATTCACAATCTTTCTAAAAATATAAGAACAATAGCATCACTGCTATTTATATTACTTTCCTGAACTGCTAAAGTTTCAGGATAACATCATCATCATATCTCATAGGTTATATAACACTTGGAATTTACATATTATTTAACATTTATTAATCGCATATCAGGTACATTCCCTACTATGTCCTACTAAGATACTACGTACCCTTATGACGCTCTTCCTCCATAATTCGGAACATTGTTCTGCGATCTAATATGAACGATGGCAGCGTCTCGAACTGAATCGGATAACCCATGACTCGATCTTGAGCTCGATTAATCACGATGTTGAATACGTTATTCATCTCATCCATCTTCATCCTTTTTGCTTGTCCGTCTCTTGCTGCTATCCAGGCTCATTGAAAAGCTTCCTCGTACGCATCTTCGGCTCTTGCCCTCTTAGTAAATTCTTCCTGCAGCTTGTTCTTCAGTTCTGCGATCTCCTCGATCAGTTGTTCCTTCTCTCCTTCAGTGTGGACAAGTTTTTCTTCAACATTAGTCAGACGTTCATCTCGATCCTGGATCTCATCGTCCTTCTGTACCATCGAGATCTGTTGCTCAGCTACTATCTCCTCCAACTCCTCCACGGTATCCTGAAGTTCCATATTGCGGTCGTAGACTTCATCGTACATACGAGCAGCTATCGAGTTCAGTGAAATCTCTTCCTCCTCATCCTCGTCATCCACATTTAACTGTGGCAGCTCAACGGGGTCATCCTCATCCGTTTCCACATCATCATCCTCATCTTCAACCACTACGACCAACGGGGCTGACTCCCATAGAAGTAGTGTGACGCCCCCAAATTTAGGTACTTGAAACTTGAACTCAGTGCTTCACGATACCATTTTTATGAGCGGAATAATACTAATAATAATAACAATAATATAGATTATCAAATTCAATTTACATATTATCAGAGTTTTCAATCCCAAGTACGAAACCTTCTAACATTCGTTTCATTATATGATAGTTAATATGTATCATCATTATCCTAATAAAGTCTAGTTATTACAAAAGATAGCCTTATCATTCATTCAGCGACCTTCCCTTTCCCTTTGTTCTTAGAAGAGCCTCCAGGTTGTTCACCTTTAGCTGAAAACATTAAAATATAAGCAAGGATGAGCATTTGAGTGCCCAGCAAGTAATAGCAACAATAACAGTTAGCTGAACGAATTAAATATTTTTTTTGAACGATACTTTTACAACGAATCAACAGTTGTAAAGTAAACTGAACCGATAATAAACAACATATCATTTGGATTTCAAATTTTTGAAACTACGTACTGACTGTATATGAGGATCAGTCGACAAACTATAAACATTATTTTCTATTTTTGAAAAGGTTAAATAGAACTTCATCTGTAAACCGTCATTACTTACGGGCACGGGGGGTGATCAGCCCGTTATGCCCTGCATTGATCAATACTACATTAAAGGACGATATTTTCGTCTAGCATTCCCGCCTTAGGCGCATAAAAGTTTCCCATATTTGGGATGTTCATACCAGTCTTGAATCCAAACCAAAACAATTTAGTTGAATAAAGTTTTATCTTGTTCAACAACAACTTTAAATATATGTCTAGCTGGATAAAATAGCTTAGACGGCTTTTAATTCAACTTATACATACTGAACACCGATAAGTTTGTATCAACATGTGATAAAATATAATGATTATCCAAGTGGGGACACTTGTATAACCATGTTTTAGAAATTAACGATCAGAATATATAATTGGATCAATAATAACAGAATAAAGGAACTTGTACAACAATTATAGTTTAATAACTTACTTATACAGAATTATTGCATAAGTATATACAAAGGTTGAAATATTTAAACAATTGAAATGAACAATTCAGATATTATCTTACGCATGTCCGTTGCATAAAGTAAATGCAAAGAGTTAGATACTTGCCGTGTCTGTTGCTTACACAACTTAGATTTATCTTTTCTATCAAACCCTGTCATTAAATAGATCATTTGTCTGATTAGAATAACATATCATATCATATAATACTGCTTATTGCAGTCAGCACATTCCCTAATCACATTGGCACATAGGTTTAACAACCATTGAATCACAAATAACTACTTATTTAATCGCATTATCTAAGTCCAGATTAATTTCTAAAACATGTCGGTGTACCGACAACTTTATCGGGTAATTTTCAAGTCTAAGACTCTATTCTGTAACTTAGTATCAGTCATATTATTTTTAAATGACTTATAATAATTTTAAAACATGTATTATTATTTATCATGAATTTTTAAACCTCGGAATCATTATTAAATGATTTAAATACTAAATACTTTCATTATCATTAACATTTAATTAGTATTAAACTATTAATGAAATCGTTTCTAAAATGTTAAAGTTATTTATAATAACTCAAAATACTTTTAAAGTATTATTATTGCCTTTAAATGATTTTTAAAACATTTAAAATCATTCTTAAATAATTACCATTAATATTAAGGTATTAATGTTCTATTTATCAAAATATTAAAAGTCATTATTCATAACTTAAAATATTTTTAATTCATTTATATCCTTTTAAATGATTTTTAAATTAATAAATCTATTTTAAAACTATTTATTTAATATAATTATTAAATAAATTTACTATTTTTAATAATAAGTTAATAATCATTAATAATAATTCATTAATAAAATTATCCTTTAAATATTAAAAGTTATATTTTATAACTTAAAATATTTTTAAACACTTTATTTTCATTTAAAATGATTTTTATAATATTAAAATCATTTTTAAACTAAATTATCAAATAACTTTAATATCATTAATAATAATTAATTAATGAAATTCATCTTTAAATATTAAAAGTTATATTTTATAACTTAAAATATTTTTAAATACCTTATTATTATTTAAAATAATTTTTAATATAATAAAATCATTTTTAATTAATTTAGTACACAAATTAATTACCATTAATATCAATTTATTAATGAAATTTATCACAAAATATTAAAAGTCATTAAACATAACTTAAAATATTTTCTTATATCATAATATAATTTTTAATGATTTTTCAAATATTAAAATCATTTTTAAATAATTTATTTAATATTATAATTAAATAAATTAAATACTTTTAATTTTTAAAAAATATTAAATATTTATGAAATATATTTAAAATAATTAAAAACTAATTTTTAGAATTTAAAATAATTTTTAATAATTTATTTTGAAATTTTTAGAATTTATTTTCTATTTTTAAAGCATTTTTTAGAATTTAAGAAATTAAATTAATTAAATCCGTCGCTAAAGGCTTTAGTGACGATTTCTGTCGCAATAGGTGTTCTTGAGGGCCAAGAACACTGACAGTCAGTGTTCATGGTGCCTACTTTGACCATGGATTACTTTTAATCTATGAGGTGTCTGGGCTTGATCTTGGTCAGATATTGTAGTACACGAGCAAGGCTACACGATGCAATAACCAACATGGCCAAACATCATAACATAAATGAGATCCAAGCCCCGGGAAAACCTGTCAGACACTGTTCTTCAATTTCTGGGTTTTCCAGAATTGAAGAACAGTTTATGCTAACACTTTTTGGCTTCCACAAATTTCTATCCGTATGATGTTTTTGTGATTTAAAAGTTCTGGATTGTAGAAAACATGTACGACAACCGATCCATTACACAAATACACTTTAACATCATAAAAATCATAAGATCCGGTCCGGTCAAACCATGTCAGAAGACATGGTCATCAGTTTTCTGGGTTACCCAGAAAACCGATCCCATGATCTTCTGCTTGGTTTGACCAATCCACTACATTTTTTTTGGTTATCATTTAAGTGGTTTACGGCCATATATATGTAGTCCACATAACATATTATGATTTCATTACAACAACAACAACAAAACAACAAACAGAAATATGATCAAGGCTCGTCAATATATTGTCAGACGATGTTCATACGTTCTGGGTTACCCAGAATTCTACCCGGTCATGGTCGGTCAGCGACATTTGACCATCAATAGCTTGCAATATATGCATGATCTGGTCATGATACCAGTTCCAGAACACAGATCTCATAGCATACAACAAGATAAAACACTTAAACAACAAAAAAACTTAACATCCTGAGATCTAGTCTGACATTCGTTGTCAGACCACCAAAACAATTTTTTTCCAGATATTTCAAAACACTAATTTCGTGTATTTATATGTTATGGATCTATCAAATACTAACCCAGATCAATTAATTAGACTTCATACAACATATTTAACACAACAAACTTAACATCTAACAAAGGATCAAAATCAGATTTCTTGGTTAGGGTTTATACCTTTAAGCTTTAATTTCTAGAATTTGGGCTTCTGATTTGTTAGATGAATTCGTGGGGCTGGTTTTGGGACTGATATAGCTTATATTTTCGAAGGTTTGGAGCTTGAGAGAAAAGGTTTGAGTGTTGTGAAAAATATAAGTGAACAAATGTCATTCTCTCTCCTCCAATCTATTTATATATGATGTTGGATTCATGAATGCTGATAATTGAGGCTAAGTACAGGCATTTGAAGTCAAGGGAGTTAGCAAGGTTAGGTCACCCACTCTTTATTAGCCTAGATTTACAAGTTACCTACTAAAAATTTAGAGAGGGGTATTTTTGTCATTTGGCTTGGAATTTTAAGGGCATACTTGTCATCCTTGTAAACCCTTAGGGTTTAATCCTAAGGTTTAGCACAAACCATATCTAGGGTTTCCAATTTAGGGTTTGCCCAAAAAAAAAAATTTTATTTCTAAAATTTTGAAATTAGGATTTTCTAATTGTGATTAATTTTCTAATTACACTATACAGTAACATTAGGGTTTAGATCATATAATTATCATTAACCTTGCTAAGATAGCAATTAGGGTTTAAGATTTAAATAAATTAGGGTTTATAAAATAAATATTAGGGTTTCTAGAAATTAACATTTCTAAATATTAATTAGGGTATACCTAATTAATCAAAAAGTCATATAATACATAACATGCATGCACCATATAACACAGTTATATATCAGTGTCGAACTCATCCTGAGTTTTAAATTAGGGTTTTCATTTATCAATAAGTTAATTATTGATTTAAGGTTTCTAATTTACGAAATTAGGGTTTTAATTTACAATTAATATCTCCAATAATTAGGATTTTCCTAATAGCATCCAATATTTATAACACACATCTTACACCACATAACAAAGTTTCTTAACAGATTTTAAAGTCTCATATGACTTCAAAATTAGGGTTTAACAGTAATACTAGGGTTTTGTCATATAATGCCATAATTGACCAACCATTATCGGTTTACGTATACAGTACATATTAATAGCACAGAAAAATCAAAAATATAATTAATATTATATTATTATTATCATACATTGACAATAATCTAAAATTAGGGTTTGGATTCCATATCTGATTTATTCTTCATATTTAACCTTAATAATCAAAGTAAAATAATTAACTTAATAATTTGTACAAAAATTCATATAATAAAATAATTACTATAATTATTTTAAAAAAAATCACTTCATATATTATTTAAATAATATATGCTTATATTTTCATGAAAAATAATTAATAAAATATTTCTACTATAAAATTAATTATTATAAGAATGTACCTTATAATAATCAATAATTCTAAAATAAAATTACTTGTAAATATTTATGTAATAAATATATTTTTATTTACCACATAAATACATATACACATTATCTTGTACAAATCTTTATCCTAAAATAAAATAAAAATTATACGCAAAATTCGGATTTATTTATATATAAAATATCGGGTTGTTACATTCACCCCCCCTTATAAAGATTCCGTCCCCGAAATCACCGTTTTAAAACCTATACATACACGGCACATAGCATACATAATCATTGCAAGTAGATCTCGATCAACGTTGATCGAACTGATCTTTAACTATTCACATAAAGATTGTCTTTCTGATTAAACGGAAAAATGGGTTTCTAAAAGAACTCAAATTCCTCCTCAAAATTTCTTTATAAAATAATTTACTATAAAAGTTGTATGAATAATACCTGGTATTGCAGTGCCAGCGGCTGCCGTATCCTGGACTGTCATGTTGAAGACCCTTGCAGTAGATTTTGTCGGCTTGCAAGATGATGTTGGTCATGTGATTGCCAAAGTTCCGCCGCTTTTCCCCATGTTCCCGCTTTCTGCCTCCGTCCTCCTTTTCGGACAGTCCTTCACCTTATGCTCCTTTGATCCGCATAGAAAACACCCATTAATAGTTCTAGGATTGGGCCAGTTGGGAGAGATATGGCCCTCCTGCCCACACTTAAAACATACAAATTTACTTTTTAGGCATTCCCCTAAATGGTTTTTGCCACAGTTCCCACATTGTACTAGCGGCTTCTTCTTTGTACCTTCCTACTTCACCTGTATACCCCCAAAATTGTTTCCCTTCCTCTTTTCACTCCTATTTCCACTGTTTGTTTCCACCTTCCCAGATCCCTCAACCTCACCCTTATTCCTTCTTTCTTTGTTGTATAGGCTCATGGCCTCACTCCCCTCCTCAGCAATAATAGCTTTCTCTATGAGTGTTGCAAATGTAGGGATTTGCAACACTGTCACCTTGTTGTAGAGCCAGAGTTTTAATCCCAGCTCAAACCTTCGTGCTTTTCTAGCCTCCGTATCAACTTGATGCGGAGCAAACCTAGCCAACTCATTAAACTTAGCGGCATATTCGGACACCGTCATATTTTCCTGTTTTAATTCAAGAAATTTTACTTCCATCATAGCCTGCATACTAGATGAAAAATAGTTTTTGAAAAATAAAGTTTTGAATCTTTCCCAAGTAACTACACCTACTCCTGCTCCAGCCCTCGCCTGATTCGCTTCCCACCAAAAATTTGCCTCACCCTTCATCATGTAGGTGGCAAAAGCGGTCTTTTGCCCCTCAGCTACCCTAGCTAATACAAACGCCTTTTCAATTTCTTTAACCCAAGTTTGGGCTTCTACAAGGTCAGTTGTACCCCTAAATTCGGGCGGTCCTACAGCTTTGAAGTCCTTAAAGTTTGCCAAGCGATTGTCCTGCTGGTTCCCTACGGCTGGCATTCCTTGTTGCATGGCCTGAGCTACCATATTTACGAATTGCTGCATTGGATCTAGTTGTGGTTGTCCCTCGACGTTGTTGACAGATTCTTCTGCCCTTTGGTTTTTAGTTTGACGTCTTGGCGGCATTATCTGATTAAATAAAATCATAAATTTAACTTGCATTCTAAATCTTATCATATAAGTTTAATACTTTAAACTTGTTTCATCACTCAAACATAAATTCATTTTCATTAAGTTGTAGTAATTTACATAACATAGCACATACTACTATCCCTTTATGACTACAAAAATCGGAATTTACAAACTTGATCATTACAAAAGTTGAGAACATAACCTTACACAAACATAGTAAGCACATATTACATTAAACACACCTACACAACAGAACCTATACTGCCTATTTATTACACCTTTTCCTTGGACAACTTTTCGCCTGATGACCTTCTATTCCACAATTAAAACAGACACATTTTGTTGGATTGGGACAATGAGGAGAGAAATGTCCCTTCTATCCGCAATTGTAGCAAACATATTCCCCTTTTTTGCATACACCTTCATGTTTCTTGTCACAATTTGCACACCTTTCTATTCGATTAATTTTTCCTTCGTTGTTATCAGGATTTCTTATATCACGGTCTTTCATCTTTCTTTTTCCCTTCTTGCTCGGAGCTGCGCATGCTTTGTTGCTTTTAGTTCTAATTTGGTCAATTTAGATTTTAAGCTTATCTTGTTCTTCCATTGTTTCTATTATTGCTTTCCGCAGTTGGCTATTTAGCAGCTTTTCTATTTCCCACGACTGTTCCAAAGAGGAAACCTGGTCCCGCAGATTCTGCACTCGGTTGATGCTTGACCAGCTCCAACTTTAGTGTCTGAATCACTATCGGTTAGTTCTACCATTTCCGGATCTGGTACGATATTTTCCACAATAACCACCTCATTGAGGTTGCCTTCACTCTGAGCCTCTATTTCAGCTATTGGCTTTGATATCGGCTCCTTCTTTACGATCCAAGGGTATCCTAATCCTTTTTTACCTGACATCTGCACACATAAATTATCCTGATTAGCATATAGTATATACACATAGCAAATAAGAGTTTTATATAATTTATCTTTTATTTTGTTTGACGATGAATTTATTCAATTTACCTTTTTTTAAACTCTATATGAGTTATTTATATTTTCAACGTTTCCCTATGTTCTAAGGTTATAGCCTGAGGTCTGTTCCACCTAAGGTTTCTAACCCTATAGCTCTGATACCATGATGTGACGCCCCCAAATTCAGGTACTTGAAACCCGAACTCAGTGCTTCACGATACCATTTATATGAGCGGAATAATACTAATAATAATAACAATAATATAGATTATCAAATTCAATTTACATATTATCAGAGTTTTCAATCCCAAGTATGAAACCTTCAAACATTCGTTTCATTACATGATAGTTAATATATATCATCATTATCCTAATAAAGTCTAGTTATTACAAAAGATAGCCTTATCATTCATTCAGCGACCTTCCCTTTCCCTTTGTTCTTAGAAGAGCCTCCAGGTTGTTCACCTTTAGCTGAAAACATTTAAATTTAAGCAAGGATGAGCATTTGAGTGCCCAACAAGTAATACCAACAATAACAGTTAGCTGAACGAATTAATATTTTCTTTGAACGATACTTTTACAACGAATCAACAGTTGTAAAGTGAACTGAACCAATAATAAACAACATATCATTTGGATTTTAAATTTTTGAAACTACGTACTGACTATAAATGAGGATCAGTTGACAAACTATGAACATTATTTTCTATTTTCGAAAAGGTTAAACATAACTTCATCTGTAAACCGTCATTACTTACGGGCACGGGGGGTGATCAGCCCGTTATGCCCTATATTGATCAATACTACATTAAAGGATGATATTTTCGTCTAGCATTCCCGCCTTAGGCGCATAAAAGTTTCCCATATTTGGGATGTTCATACCAGTTTTGAATCCAAACCAAAACAATTTAGTTAGATAAAGTTTTATCTTGTTCAACAACAACTTTAAATATATGTCTAGCTGGATCAAATAGCTTAGACGACTTTTAATTCAACTTATACATACTGAACACCGATAAGTATGTATCAACATGTGATAAAATATAATGATTATCCAAGTGGGGACACTTGTATAACCATGTTTTAGAAATTAACGATCAGAATATATAATTGGATCAATAATAACAGAATAAAGGAACTTGTACAACAATTATAGTTTAATAACATACTTATACAGAATCATTGCATAAGTATATACAAAGGTTGAAATATTTGAATAATTGAAATGAACAATTCAGATATTATCTTACGCATGTCCGTTGCATAAATTAAATGCAAAGAGTTAGATACTTGCCTTGTCTGCTGCTTACACAACTTAGATTTATCCTTTCTATCAAACCCTATCATTAAATAGATCATTTGTCTGATTAGAATAACACATTATATCATATAATACTGCTTATTGCAGTCAGCACATTCCCTAATCACATTGGCACATAGGTTTAACAACCATTGAATCACAAATAACTACTTATTTAATCGCATTATCTAAGTCCAGATCAATTTCTGAAACATATCGGTGTACCGACAACTTTATCGGGTAATTATCGAGTCTAAGACTTTATTCTGTAACTTAGTATCAGTCATATTATTTTTAAATGACTTATAATAATTTTAAAACATTTATTATTATTTATCATGAATTTTCAAACCTCGGAATCATTATTAAATGATTTAAATACTAAATACTTTCATTATCATTAACATTTAATTAGTATTAAACTATTAATGAAATCATTTCTAAAATGTTAAAGTTATTTATAATAACTCAAAATACTTTTAAAGTATTATTATTACCTTTAAATGATTTTTAAAACATTTAAAATCATTCTTAAATAATTACCTTTAATATTAAGGTATTAATGTTCTATTTATCAAAATATTAAAAGTCATTATTCATAACTTAAATATTTTTAATTCATTTATATCCTTTTAAATGATTTTTAAATTAATAAAACTATTTTTAAACTATTTATTTAATATAATTATGAAATAAATTTACTATTTTTAATAATTAGTTAATAATCATTAATAATAATTCATTAATGAAATTATCCTTTAATAATTAAAAGTTATATTTTATAACTTAAAATATTTTTAAACACTTTATTTTCATTTAAAATAATTTTTATAATATTAAATTATTTTTAAACTAAATTATCAAATAACTTTAATATGATTAATAATAATTAATTAATGAAATTCATCTTTAAATATTAAAAGTTATATTTTATAACTTAAAATATTTTTAAATACCTTATTATTATTTAAAATGATAATAATACCTTGAGGGCCAAGAACACTGACAGTCAGTGTTCATGGTGCCTACTTTGACCATGGATTACTTTTAATCTATGAGGTGTCTGGGCTTGATCTTGGTCAGATATTGTAGTATACGAGCAAGGCTACACGATGCAATAACCAACATGGCCAAACATCATAACATAAATGAGATCCAAGCCCCGGGAAAACCTATCAGACACTGTTCTTCAATTTCTGGGTTTTCCAGAATTGAAGAACAGTTTATGCTAACACTTTTGGGCTTCCACAAATTTCTATCCGTATGATGTTTTTGTGATTTAAAAGTTCTGGATTGTAGAAAACATGTACGACAACCGATCCATTACACAAATACACTTTAACATCATAAAAATCATAAGATCCGGTCCGGTCAAACCATGTCAGAAGACATGGTCATCAGTTTTCTGGGTTACCCAGAAAACCGATCCCATGATCTTCTGCTTGGTTTGACCAATCCACTACATTTTTTTTGGTTATCATTTAAGTGGTTTACGGCCATATATATGTAGTCCACATAACATATTATGATTTCATTACAACAACAACAACAAAACAACAAACAGAAATATGATCAAGGCTCGTCAATATATTGTCAGACGATGTTCATACGTTCTGGGTTACCCAGAATTCTACCCGGTCATGGTCGGTCAGCGACATTTGACCATCAATAGCTTGCAATATATGCATGATCTGGTCATGATACCAATTCCAGAACACAGATCTCACAGCATACAACAAGATAAAACACTTAAACAACAAAAAAACTTAACATCCTGAGATCTACATGGTCTGACATTCGTTGTCAGACCACCAAAACATTTTTTTTCCATATTTTTCTAAACACTAATTTCGTGTATTTAAATGTTATGGATCTATCAAATACTAACCCATATCAATTAATTAGACTCCATACAACATATTTAACACAACAAACTTAACATCTAACAAAGGATCAAAATCAGATTTCTTGGTTAGGGTTTATACCTTTAAGCTTTGATTTCTGGAATTTGGGCTTCTGATTTGTTAGATGAATTCGTGGGGCTGGTTTTGGGACTGATATAGCTTATATTTTCGAAGGTTTGGAGCTTGAGAGAAAAGGTTTGAGTGTTGTGAAAAATGTAAGTGAACAAATGTCATTCTCTCTCCTCCAATCTATTTATATATGATGTTGGATTCATGAATGCTGATAATTGAGGCTAATTGCTGGCATTTGAAGTCAATGGAGTTAGCAACGTTAGGTCACCCACTCTTTATTAGCCTAGATTTACAAGTTACCTACTAAAAATCTAGAGAGGAGTATTTTTGTCAGTTGGCTTGGAATTTTAAGGGCATACTTGTCATCCTTGTAAACCCTTAGGGTTTGACCCTTAGGGTTTAATCCTAAGGTTTAGCACAAACCATATCTAGGATTTCCAATTTAGGGTTTGCCCAACAAAAAATTAGTTTCTAAAATTTTGAAATTAGGATTTTCTAATTGTGATTAATTTTGTATTTACACTATACAGTAACATTTGGGTTTAGATCATATAATTGTCATTAATGTAAGACCCCGAATTTTATAAAATAAAATTATTCAATTTTTCTTATAATTACTATTCAGTAAATGGTTAAATTGATAAAAGTTTAAAGTTATGAGTGAAATGATATTTTGATGAGTTTTCTTGATTGTGTCCAAAAATGGTGATTTTTGGATGTATAGATTGAGAGTTATGAATTTTATGAGAAAAGACTATTTTAGAAGTAAAAACTTATAATTCCTTGTGGTTAACTCCAAAATTGAATAAATTTTTATTGGGAGTACATGTATATGATAGAAGTATACTCTGTAAATTTCAGAATTTTTGGACAAAAGTACAATTTTTGATAAATGTCTAAATATTCGGTGGTTTTGGCCATATGAAAAATAGTAAATGAGTTTTAAAAATTCTGAGAAAAATATATGTTCAATATGGGACTATATTATGCTAAATCCTAGAAAAAAAATATTTTTGGAACTGATTTGGTATTTTTCATGAAAATGGACTAGTTCTGAGTAAATGAATTAAATATGTTATGTGAAGTAAGAAAATTGGAAAATAGGATTTTATGGCTTGAGAATCCTATATGAGGTATATGCAGATTTTTGATGAGGGTTTTGATCATTGGTGATAAAATCTTATGAGTTTGGTATTTTAGAATGATTAAATACATTATTTAGTAAAGTGTAAACAATTTAAATAAATTATTTATAAGCTTAAGAAATATTATTCTTTCAATATCATTATACCGAAATACTGGTATGGATTTTATTGTGGAATTTCTACCTTTTTGTGTCGAGTTACTATTCATGAGTTACTATTCACGAGTTACTATTCACGATAAAAATTGGTTTCTTTTTCTAACCAAATTATAGTTGAGTTATGAATATTACTCTTGAGATTAAAACTATGTATTGATTATATTGATTTTATTATCATATATAACATTTTTATAACCCTGATGTTGAAATTCTCTTTCACTAGAGTGTAAAGATGGGTAGATTATTGGTATGATCATGACTAGGGTTCTCTTTGGCCTGTAGTGCAAAGTTGAATTGTGACTGGTATGATCATGACCATTGAATTTATAAGTGAATATCTTTAGCTTAAGTGCAAAGGTGAATTGATCAACATGGTTATAATTATTGTTTATATAAGTTCTGAAATGATTATATATTTCTTTGAGATATTAATATCTTTGGCCTGTAGTGCAAAGATGAAATATTGATGAATATCTTTGGCCTGTAGTGCAAAGATGAATTGTTGATGAATATCTTTGGCCCGTAGTGCAAAGATGACATGTTGTTGAATATCTTTGGCCAGTAGTGCAAAGATGAACAGATGTTGAGATAAACATGACCAACTGGTGATACAAATGAATATCTTTGGACGTAGTGCAAAGATGAAGTTATTAGTATGATTATGAACAGGAAATGTGATTTGGTGTAACCATGATCTTTGATGTTTCAGGTAAAGATAGGTGATGAAAATTATCATCGTCCTGGATGAGAAGAGGAATTTAGAACTACAGTTATGATTATGAGTTATTCATATGATTGTGGACCAGAATTGTTGATTGATGTTACAGGGATAAAATATTGTTGGTGGATTTTTAACATGGAGAAGATAATAGACTTTATAGTCTATTTGACTCTTCTAATGGATTGCTCGTTCCGCTGCAACTATGGTTGAAATTTTTATCATTTACCATATGTTCTAAATCTCTGATTTATTGTTGATGAAGGCTATTGATAATTGAATTATCTTTAGTCATGATATTCTTAATGAGCTAGTTGTGCTCACCCTTTTGCTTCACAATTCCTTTCAGGTAATAAGAGTGTAGCTGGGTCGAGCGGGGGTAACGGGGAAATAGAACGGTGGTCTCTAGCTGTGGATGTTCTCCCGAAGCAGTATAGAAAAGTTCATTTAGTAGTTTTATTTGGTGAATCCAATAGGGTAAGGTGTACCCAACGTTGGAAGGGTGGTTTGCCACTATCATACAAGATGTCTAATGACATACAACCTCGTGTCATCATAAGACAGGGATGTGCTCATCCACTTACTGCGTATATATACGAGCACTACCTATATAATCTTGGTGTTTGTTTGAAGCATAATTCTCAATTAGAGACAGTAGAGATAATGATATGTCAAGAGAAGACTCACCATTGGGAAGAATATGATAGTAATCTTCTCGTTTTTCTTTGGGGTCTATTGGGTCAACCAAGAATAATTCTGTGGCCATATGATATCTATCATAACCTAGACGCATGGCCTCCCATGTACGAAGGTTTTCTTGAGTACTTCCCAAAGATTCTAATTTCTAAAACAGTTTTTGACTGTACCTTTATGTAAGGTACCTTTGTGAGGTGCTGACACATGATGGTGTCCAATGTCACATTTGGTATGTATTTGTATCCAAACTCACGGCATATCTGTTGTTGTATTTTGCACGACAATTGTGGTAATAAAGTTGTAGTTATTTTCTGTACCATGTATTTGGCGACTCAGAATGGGTTGGATAGAATGGACCTATTTTGGGATTGTCACAGGTGGTATCAGAGCTTAGGGATATGATCTCTGGCGGAGATCGGGGAATAAAACTAGGAGGGGAGAGATGAGTAAATTCTTCGCTAGTGTGTCCTGCCTAAGCTTATTTGTTGGTCAGTCATAATATCGGGATATTATGTGATATGTTAATTTGTTAAATTAATCCTTGTTTTGAAGCTGTATTCTAGAATGATATTTGAAATACAGGAGATGAGCAATGGAGAAATTATGATGACAGGGAAGATGGAATCTGAAATGAAAGAAAGGTATTCTCAACTCTTTGAAATACCAGGTACGTAAATTTTGAGGACGAAATTTCATAAGGAGGGTAGATTGTAAGACCCCGAATTTTATAAAATAAAATTATTCAATTTTTCTTATAATTACTATTCAGTAAATGGTTAAATTGATAAAAGTTTAAAGTTATGAGTGAAATATGATTTTTTTTTCAAAATAAGCAAGTGGTTATAAAATAATCATTGTTGTCGGGGAATATTCTTTCTGTCGGGGAATATTCGTACGACGGCGCAGCCATTTGTGGGCCCCATAACAGAATAACTGTCGGGTGAAGAAAACGACAAATTTGAGTTTTTACAAATAACGGCGTAGTTGTTACCGTTAACACTGTTGGAATACCCGGTGGTTAAAATACAGTAATACGCGTTATTGCACAGTAGCACACGGTATTGCATAGTATTTTTGAAATTATTGATTCTTACGTAAGAAGGCACTACTCAATAATTGTTACAGTAATTACTGTTCAATATTTTATTTTATTGATTCAATAATTGCTACGTTGAAATTTTGTATTATTGTTGTTCAATAATTGTTGCTGCACAGTATTTTCCTTTATCAGATCAATAATTCATATTAGTTGAATAATATTATTAGATAACATTATTGTCAATGTCTAGAAAGTTCTGTCTAAGGAGAGGTTTGGTCATCTAATTGCGTGCCAGTAAGGAGAAATTCTTATTGGAAAGCCCCCTTTTTCCTGGGAACGGCCTGGTTGTCATAAATGTGATTCTGTAATATTATTTGTGAATAATTAATTATTGATTCATATGATAAGGAAATATTTATTTTATGTGGATATAAATGAGGAATATATTTTTGTGGTTAAAAATAAAGGAGTTAATGTTGAGGTTTTTATCAGTATTTTTGTCGGAATGGAGGTATTAAAAATCAGGGTTTTTGAGAAATATTGCGGGTGTTATAATTTTTAATCCGACCGTTGGATCGTGATAATTTTTGGATATATTATACATATATAAGTTGAGTATATGTCCACAAATTTTGAACCGTTAAAAATGAACGTATGATTTATTATGAATTTTACGAGATGACTGGTTCAGAAATTGTTAAATTTTTGGAGTTTATCATTTTGATGGAAAATTTTAGAATTGGTGGGCCCCACTTGTGGTTGGTGAAGAAATGTGCTGAATTATATTTCAAATGTGGTGGGTGGGAATAGTAGCAGGTAAAGCCATCAGGTTGCAGGTCAAACCTACCAAAATTTTCCTATAAATAGAGGGCTAAGTTAGAATTGAAAATCACACCAGAAACATAAGCTTTCTCTCTTTCTCTCTCTATATTATGAAGTATATTTTGTGAGTTTTTAGATACTTGGTGAGTTGCTATTCATTAGTGCAAGTTTCCTTCAGCATCATATCCGATATCCAGTCAGAAGTACTGCTCTTTTGAGGTAAGGGATTGTAAGGGATAGTAAGGAATTTTAAGGGTTGTTATGATTTTCAGTTTCGTAATTTTTCTGATCTTCAAAAAATCTGGAAAAATTTGAAATGATATTTTGATGTGTTTTCTTGATTGTGTCCAAAAATGGTGATTTTTGGATGTATAGATTGAGAGTTATGAATTTTATGAGAAAAGACTATTTTAGAAGTAAAGACTTATAATTCCTTGTGGTTAACTCCAAAATTGATGAAATTTTTATTGGGAGTACATGTATATGATAGAAGTATACTCTGTAAATTTCAGAATTTTTGGACAAAAGTACAATTTTTGATAAATGTCTAAATATTCGGTGGTTTTGGCCATATGAAAAATAGTAAATGAGTTTTAAAAATTCTGAGAAAAATATATGTTCAATATGGGACTATATTATGCTAAATCCTAGAAAAAAAATATTTTTGGAACTGATTTGGTATTTTTCATGAAAATGGACTAGTTCTGAGTAAATGAATTAAATATGTTATGTGAAGTAAGAAAATTGGAAAATAGGATTTTATGGCTTGAGAATCCTATATGAGGTATATGCAGATTTTTGATGAGGGTTTTGATTATTGGTGATAAAATCTTATGAGTTTGGTATTTTAGAATGATTAAATACATTATTTAGTAAAGTGTAAACAATTTAAATAAATTGTTTATATGCTTAAGAAATATTATTCTTTCAATATCATTATACCGAAATACTGGTATGAATTTTATTATAGAATTTCTACCTTTTTGTGTCGAGTTACTATTCATGAGTTACTATTCACGAGTTACTATTCACGATAAAAATTGGTTTCTTTTTCTAACCAAATTATAGTTGAGTTATGAATATTACTCTTGAGATTAAAACTATGTATTGATTATATTGATTTTATTATCATATATAACATTTTTATAACCCTGATGTTGAAATTCTCTTTCACTAGAGTGTAAAGATGGGTAGATTATTGGTATGATCATGACTAGGGTTCTCTTTGGCCTGTAGTGCAAAGTTGAATTGTGACTGGTATGATCATGACCATTGAATTTATAAGTGAATATCTTTAGCTTAAGTGCAAAGGTGAATTGATCAACATGGTTATAATTATTGTTTATATAAATTCTGAAATGATTATATATTTCTTTGAGATATTAATATCTTTGGCCTGTAGTGCAAAGATGAAATATTGATGAATATCTTTGGCCTGTAGTGCAAAGATGAATTGTTGATGAATATCTTTGGCCCGTAGTGCAAAGATGACATGTTGTTGAATATCTTTGGCCAGTAGTGCAAAGATGAACAGATGTTGAGATAAACATGACCAACTGGTGATACAAATGAATATCTTTGGATGTAGTGCAAAGATGAAGTTATTAGTATGATTATGAACAGGAAATGTGATTTGGTGTATCCATGATCTTTGATGTTTCAGGTAAAGATAGGTGGTGAAAATTATCATCGTCCTGGATGAGAAGAGGAATTTAGAACTACAGTTATGATTATGAGTTATTCATATGATTGTGGACCAGAATTGTTGATTGATGTTACAGGGATAAAACATTGTTGGTGGATTTTTAACATGGAGAAGATAATAGACTTTATAGTCTATTTGACTCTTCTAATGGATTGCTCGTTCCGCTGCAACTATGGTTGAAATTTTTATCATTTACCATATGTTCTAAATCTCTGATTTATTGTTGATGAAGGCTATTGATAATTGAATTATCTTTAGTCATGATATTCTTTACTGAGCTAGTTGTGCTCACCCTTTTGCTTCACAATTCCTTTCAGGTAATAAGAGTGTAGCTGGGTCGAGCGGGGGTAACGGGGAAATAGAACGGTGGTCTCTAGCTATGGATGTTCTCCCGAAGCAGTATAGAAAAGTTCATTTAGTAGTTTTATTTGGTGAATCCAATAGGGTAAGGTGTACCCAACGTTGGAAGGGTGGTTTGCCACTATCATACAAGATGTCTAACGACATACTACCTCGTGTCATCATAAGACAGGGATGTGCTCATCCACTTACTGTGTATATATACGAGCACTACCTATATAATCTTGGTGTTTGTTTGAAGCATAATTCTCAATTAGAGACAGTAGAGATAATGATATGTCAAGAGAAGACTCACCATTGGGAAGAATATGATAGCAATCTTCTCGTTTTTCTTCGGGGTCTATTGGGTCAACCAAGAATAATTCTGTGGCCATATGATATCTATCATAACCTAGACGCATGGCCTCCCATGTACGAAGGTTTTCTTGAGTACTTCCCAAAGATTCTAATATCTAAAACAGTTTTTGACTGTACCTTTATGTAAGGTACCTTTGTGAGGTGCTGACACATGATGGTGTCCAATGTCACATTTGGTATATATTTGTATCCAAACTCACGGCATATCTGTTGTTGTATTTTGCACGACAGTTGTGGTAATAAAGTTGTAGTTATTTTCTGTACCATGTATTTGGCGACTCAGAATGGGTTGGATAGAATGGACCTATTTTGGGGTTGTCACAATTAACCTTGCTAAGATAGCAATTAGGGTTTAAGATTTAAATAAATTAGGGTTTATAAAATAAATATTAGGGTTTCTAGAAATTAACATTTCTAAATATTAATTAGGGTATACCTAATTAATCAAAAAGTCATATAATACATAACATGCATGCACCATATAACACAGTTATATAACAATGTCGAACTCATCCTGAGTTTTAAATTAGGGTTTTCATTTATCAATAAGTTAATTAGTGATTTAAGGTTTCTAATTTACGAAATTAGGGTTTTAATTTACAATTAATATCTCCTATTATTAGGGTTTTCCTAATAGCATCCAATATTTATAGTACACATCTTACACCACATAACAAAGTTTCTTAACAGATATTAAAGTCTCATATGACTTCGAAATTAGGGTTTAACAGTAATACTAGGGTTTTGTCATATAAGGTCATAATTGACCAACCATTATCGGACCACGTATACAGTACATATTAATAGTACTGAAAAATCAAAAATATAATTAATATTATATTATTATTATCATACCTTGATAATAATCCAAAATTAGGGTTTGGAATCCATATCTGATTTATTCTTCATATTTAACCTTAATAATCAAGGTAAAATAATTAACTTAATAATCTGTACAAAAATTCATATAATAAAATAATTACTATAATGATTCAAAAAAAAATCACTTCATATATTATTTAAATAATATATGTTTATATTTTCGTGGAAAATAATTAATAAAATATTTCTACTATAAAATTAATTATTATAAGAATATACCTTATAATAATCAATAATTCTAAAATAAAATTACTTGTAAATATTTATGTAATAAATATATTTTTATTTATCACATAAATACATATACACATTATCTTGTACAAATCCTTATCCTTAAATAATAAAAAAAAAATTTATACGTAAAATTTCGGATTTATTTATATAGAAAATATCGGGTTGTTACAAGTAGTTGTTCCCACACCACTTAAATGTCACGAGACTCCACTTCTCTAGGTATCTGAGGTACTTTCTCCCTAGCCTGATTGGATTCTCCGACATTAGTCATCTTGACAACAAAATTTTTAAGTTTAAATTATTAATCATTACTACTCGACACTCACGAGCACATAAGTTGTAATCACATAAGCACATAAGTGTTTTATTACTTCTTCCTTAAAACTCGATAAGAGTTTATCATCACTCTCTTTTTAAAAGTTACTTCCTAAGGCTTTTCCCCCCATCTAAGGTTCATAACCTAAAGCTTTGATACCAACTTGTGACACCCCCAAATCTAGGTACTTCATTCCCACATGATTTGGTGTTCACTTAATAAAAATATTTATATCTAACTACCAAATCATAATAAAATTGAATAATAAACCTTCCCCTTAAAGGATTACATTAATAAAAATCTCCCAGGTTATCTAACCTTTAAATATAATCATTCAAATGCGGAAAATAGATATCCTCATTACAATCATTAAAAATAAAGTTCAACAATAAAATGTCAACATGCTACAAGTCTTCAATACTTGTTCATCTTTCCCTTTCCCTTACTGGTGCTAAGTACGTCAACCTTCTCAACTTTAGCTGTAATGTTTATATAAGCAAGAGTGAGCAAACAAAGCTCACTTGAAATAATAATGAATAAAATCTTTACAACAACTGCCAAATAATAGGCTGAACAAAATGCTTTATCAATGATAATCAAAATCATGAAATATTTAACTAAGGGTCATAGGACCACGAACTATGTCCATAGTTATAAGTAATCTTTCAACTTAAACTTTAACAGTCATAAGACTATAGGGACTCCACGTACTTAGGTGGATCAGCCCTTGGTACAATGTATTGTGCACAAACATTTCAACGTTCTACGTAAATTATCCCTTGTAATAGGGTTGTTCATCTTAGTTTTTAGAATACAAGTCCACACCAAAGTAAGTTTAGTTTGGATAAGTTTCAATGTAATTTAGAATTTACAAACATCAACTAAGGATTAGTTGAATAAAACTATAAGAACATTATTCTATGGAAAAACTCATAAGTGAATCAACATTGTATACTAAGGTCATGTATTTAGGAATAATCTAAGAGCATAAGTTTTGAATAACGTAACATACATTGCTTGAACAATGTTAAGCTAAGGTTAAAACCTTATTTGGAGTTGAGTCTTAAGCATGCATAACAAATAGTAAGTTGAATGATGAAAGTTGCTCAACATTAGTGTATTAGAATGTAGGAATTTGCATGCTAAATAACAAGTTAATGATTGGCTCAATATCAAGAGATAAGGTTTAGGAGCTTGCACAATATAATTACGGTTAAGAAACTTGCACAAAGAAAGCTTAGAGTTAGGAAAACTTGCCTCGTGTGTAGGTTAAACAATCACTACTCACATTCACCACAAGTCCTACACATACCATACATATTAACAATACACATTAGTCACACTAATATTAGCTTCATGAGTTTCTTTCTCACTTTTAATATAGCTCACTAACTAAGTATAAGTTTAAACAACATCACATCTTTTTATGAACATCACTTTTAGCTTTATTACAACTACATAACTGATCATGTTATTGCACCATATACACATTAACAACTTGATACAACATCCTATTACATGTCCAACATGTTATCATTAGGTTATACTAATACACAAAGGATTGCACTTGCATTCGCGCATCCTAACACCCTCCGATTGCCTCCAAATACACAACAGTCCTAACGATGGCCATTTTGACCCTTAATAAAGATTCAAAATTGAAACACTTAAAGAATAAAAGTTATAGGTCTACTCGTCCTTATTCCGGATCATCTTGAATTGCATCAATCGGAGTTCGTATGAAAAAGTTATGCTCATTTTAGTAAGCTATGTCCGGTCAGTTTTTTTTTTAAATTTCAGCTAGGCAGACTACCCCCCCCCACGGGGGTGGGGGTTTTTGTACTAGGGGGCCCGCCAGGGTGGGGGTCCCTTCTGCATTTTTGAGATTTTTGATCCAGAACACTACAGAAAGCCAAATTAGGCATACAAACTCCTTTCTAACAACCATACCAACCTACCCAAAGTGTAATATGTTTACAGAAACATAAACTAATGTTTTCTAACACGTTTTTAACCACATAAATAACATAAACATTAAGATTACAACATTTAATTTTCACTATTTTTGCTAAAACTTCACTTTTTGAAAGTTTCAATGAAAATCATCACTGTGATTTTGTTTTTCAACCAAAACATTTAATTCAACATACTATGTTTTAGTTTCTTCATCTTCTTTCAAAATCAATAGTCAATTTATATATTATACAGAGAATTAAACCTCAATTTTACTTTAAACTAAATCATATTCATATATATATATATATATATATATATATATATATATATATATATATATATATATATATATATATATATATATATTCATACCAATTCACTATAATATGATTTCCTTCACAAAATACATATATAACATGAATTCATTTATAAAACTTATGAAAACAACTTTATAACAACCAATTTATCATATAAAACTATATATAACAAATAATTCAACCTCTACAAAGATTTTACAGAGAATTCTAGGAAGAGAACAAAAACTAAAACTTTAAAAATAAAAGAGTTAAGATGATACCTTTGTTTTAAAAGTTGATGGCTATTCTTTTGATTATGAAACTTTCTTTTCCCCCAATTCCTCTCTCTAGACTTCTCCCAATTCTCTCTTACTTTTCTTTGTAATTTTTTTCTTCTCTTTTTTTTTCTTCTTTTGAGTCTTTCTCCCTATTCTAAACTCTAACTTACGTACTAAACCAAATATAACGTATAGGTAATAATATATGTATTAAGTATATAATATAATTATAACTTTAATTGACATCAGTTATTATTTTATTTGAAAATCAAAAGTCATAAGGCTTGTTTGGCTAGCTAACTAAAAGTAACCCATTAATTCTTATGCATTGTTTGGTAAAACACAATTAGATTAAAGACTTAATATGCATTAAGCCTTGTTTGGCAAAACTGAATTAAACTCCTTTAATTTATTCTAATAACTCCTTTATAGTAAGGTCATTTGTCACACTTTTATTTAATTAAATTTTAAATAATCAATTTAATTAATTCTAATAATAATTTATTAAATTACTTTAACACATTAATCAATACAACATAATTATAATTTTCTTTATAATTATAATTTTATTTAATCAACTAACACATCATTTTAATTACAAATTCAAATTAAAATATAATAATTTATTTAATCATTATAAACTCTCTAACTTAATTATTAAATTAAAATATTATCTCCTAACAATTAATTTTCTTAACTCCTTAATTATTTATTTAACAAATAATTAACCAATCAAATCAAATCAAATTAAATATATCTTCAACAATAAACACATCTATTAAATATTTATATAATTCAATAAATATTTAAAATTACAATTTAAAATTCTGGATTATTACACAACATACCCTGAGTGGCTATCAGACATAGTTCCCTTACCTAAACCTGGAGGGAAAGTGCAAGTATACGTGAATTATAGGGATTTGAATAAAGCTTGTCTTAAATACAACTTTCCCGTACCATTCATCCACATACTCATTGACAATATAGCTCAGTATGTCATGTACTCCTTTGTTGACTGCTTTGCTAGGTATCATCAAATCATGGTTGCTGAAGAGGATCGTGAGAAAACAACATTCATCACTCCTTGGGGAACCTTTCGCTATAGATGGTTGTCATTCGGCCTCATCAATGTCGGAGCTATCTATCAGCGAGCCATGATGGCTCTTTTCCATGATTAAATGTACAAAGAGATAGAAGTCTATGTGGATAACATAATTTTCAAATCCCAAAGGGAAGAAGACCACATAGACCATCTCAAAAAGCTCTTCAACCGGTTGCACAAGTACAACTTGAAGCTAAATCTGGCCAAGTGCGCCTTCGGCGTCAAGTCAGGCAAGTTGCTAGGATTCCTAGTTAGCCACAAAGGCATTGAGCTAGACCTTGCCAAAATTCAAGCCATTACTGAGATGCCCATACCACAGACAGAGAGGGAAATATGGGAATTTTTGGGAAGAATTAACTTCATCAGTCGATTCATCTCCTAACTCACAGCAACCTGTGAACTCATCTTCAAGATGTTAAGGAAGAACTCCTAAAAGAAATGGAACGAAGAGTGTCAAAAAGCATTCCTTTCAATCAAAGAGTAACTAGTCAAAGCTCCTGTCTTGGTACCTCCTAGGGATGATGTTCTCCTGTTTATGTACCTGTCAATCAATGACAATGCCATGGGCTGCATGCTGGGATAAAAAGATGATAGAGGCCAGGAAAGAGCTATCTATTACCTCAGTAAAAGATTCGGCATCGGTTAGCACAAGTATACTTTGATTGAGAAGACTTGTTGTGCATTAGCATGGCTTCCATGAGATTACAGCATTATCTTCATGGTCACACAACCCATCTCATATCCCACATGGATCCTCTCAAGTACGTGTTCAGTAAACCTATATTGAATTGTCGACTGTCCAAATGGCAGTTGATCCTCCAATAATTTGACATCATTTATGTGACTCAAAAGTCTATCAAAGGTCAAAGAGTTGCGTATCAACTGGCCGCCGCACCCTCCGGGGATTTCAAACCCTTGGAAACATATTTTCCCGATGAAGGGGTGATGACAATTTAGCTACACCATCAAGACAATACACCCCAGTCATGGAAGATGTATTTTGATGGAGCTGTAAACATGGAAGGTGTCGAAGCTGGAGCAGTGTTGGTATCTACTTTGGGAGAGCAGTATCTCATTGCCATCAAATTAAAGTTTGTCAACACCAACAACACAACTGAGTATGAAGCCTGTATAATGGGGATGAAGCTAGCCTAATCTATGGGCGTCAAACGGTTAACTGTCTTTAGAGATTCCGTACTGGTAATCAGACAAACCACTGGGGTCTATCATACCAAGGAATTACATTTGTTGCCTTACCATCGACAAGTTATCCAGATGGTTTTAAAGTTTGAAGAATTATCCTTCCTCCACATTCCTCGAAATAGGAATGACTTTGCTGACGCATTAGCAACTTTGGCTTCCTTGATCAACATACCTGAGTGGGGAAGTATTCAAAATATCATAGTTGTCTATCAAAAGGCTCCAACCTACGAGAATTACATCGAAGAAGTATCGGATGAGCTGCCTCCCGTCCAACACCCTTGGTACCAGTCTATCAAGGAGTATTTGGGAGATGGATCTACACCCGCTAAGGCGAGTCAAGCTAAAAGAAAGCGGATCCATCGAATGACCATGAAATTCTTTCTGAGCGGAGACGCACTCTACAAAAGAGATGCAGGACTAGGCCTTCAAAGATTCCTAGACAAAGACCAAGCTTAGAGACTCATGGATGAAATCCATGGTGGAGTATGCGGCCCACACATGAGCGACCCTCTACTTATCAAGAAAATCTTAAGAATAGGGCATTACTGACTTTCTCTCAAACTGACTGTGATGATCACGTCAAGAAATGTTATCAATGCCAAATTCATGGGAATGTTATTCACGCCCCTCCAAGGGAGCTCCATAATATGAGCTCACCCTAGCCTTTCTCAATGTGGGGAATGGACGTGATCCGGCCCATCGAGCCAAAAGCCAATAATGGTCATCCGTTTATCTTCACCATGATCGATTACTTCACCATGTGGGTAGAAGCAGCCTCTTTCTCTAGGGTTACTAAAAAGGTGATCATTGGTTTCATCAAAAACAATGTCATTTGTCGATACGAACAACCAGAGGTGATTGTATCAGACAATGCCAAAAACCTCAACAACCAAATGATGGAGGAATTATGCAGTAAATTCCACATTAATTATCTCAACTCCGTCATCTATCATCCAAAGATGAATGGTGTTGTTGAAGCGGCTAATAAGAATATCAAAATGATCATGCAAAAGATGTCCGCCAATCACAAAGGATGGCCTGACCTGTTGCCTCTGACTCTATTAGCCTACAAAACATCAATGCGCACTTCCACTGGGGCAACCCCCTACTCATTAACCTATGGTATGGAAGCAATGCTCCTTATAGAGGTGGAAATGGAATCCCTGAGAGTGTTGATAGATGCTCAGTTGGATGAAGACCAATGGTTACAAGACCGGTACCACTAATTGTCTCTAATAGATGAAAGGCGAGCCACAACCATCTTCCATGGTCAGTTATACCAACACGGGATTACTCGAACCTACAACAAGAAATTTCGGCTACGACAATTCAAAGAAAATGACTTGGTCTTGAAGAAGGTCCTTGATAACCAAGATCAATATAAAGAAAAATTCACCCAAAACTGGGAAGGCCCGTTTGTTGTCAAAGATGTATTAATAGGAGGAACCCTCAGATTACAAGAGATGGATGGCAAGGAATTTCCCCAACTCTTCAAATTGGACACTATGAAACGGTACTATGTCTGAAGTTACCTGCAAACCAGCATCCTGGTTTTGGATCATCAGATCCATCAATCAATTCAGGTTTTCAAAACTTCTCACTACATATAACTTTCAATTTGTCGCATCAGGGATGAACTGCAGATCTGATCTCTCCAATACACGAAAGTACGTAGGTAGCCATTTTATGGTTCGATCTAACCTTTACAAAAAAACAAAAAAAATCTCTACACCCTTCCACATACAAATTTCAACCTTTTCACGCTAGGTTGGAACTACGCAGACCTGATCTCCCCTCATCAATAGGAGTACGTAAGCAGCCATTCGCGGTGCAGTCTCACCCCTATAAAAACATAAAACCCTGTCAACGGCACTGGAATCATCTTTCAAACTTTCATACCAAACCATAAGAGATGGAACTACCTGATTTCCCCAATACACAGGAACACATCGGTGACCATCTGTGGGGCGGTTAAACCACACCTCATTGGCTTAGATCAAAAGGATTGAACTACCTGGTCTCCCCAAACAAATGGGAGAAAAAACCAACGACCATCTAAGCTGCGGTTGAATCCTCAAAAAGAAACACCAATCCATAAGAGACGGAACTACCTGGTCTCCTCTATATAAGGGAGTACCGGTGACCATCTGTGGGGTGGTCAACCTCAGAGAGGAAAGACAAAACCCTCTCCATAACCACATTCAAAAACTAGTCCCAAGACACCAAACGGTAGGGGAATACAAAGATCAACGATCCATTCTGAAAGATCCTAAGACATCTCAATGTCCATCCATCAAAGAGGAGTACATAATACATCAAGATCAAAAGCCCTAGAGAACATGCAACTATCAAGCAAGTAACAAGGCATAGCTAAAAGGGAAGTGGATCAAAACATATTTTATTGCCATATAATACTGTTTGATATATACAATATGTCTTGTACATGATAAAAACGGCTAACCTAGTCTATTTAGGAAAATCAAAGCTAATCTATAAACAAGTGGATAAGCGAGCCATCAAGTCTAACATGGCAGCCCTCTCGGAAGAAGGAGATAAATCTATGAGCTCATGCCCTAGGGTATCCACAAGAGCCAGGAAATCTACGTCCATCTGCATGGTGCTACCGTGCTCATCAATGAATGCACTCATCTCTGCAATAATGTCAGTAGTATGAGATCTCAATGCAGTACTATCTGTAGTGGCAGTATCTCGGGTAGCTAGAGCCTCATCTCGCTCAATAATAGCTGCATCCCTAGAAGATCGAGCCTCATCCCTCTCAACAACAGCGGTTTCCCTATGAGCTAGAACCTCATCTCTCTCAACTAGAGCGGTATCTCTATCCAAAAGAGATGTCAACATCAAGGCCCTAGCCTGATCCTTCTCAAACGTCATCAAATGTAAACTCTGCTACAAATACTCTGCAGAATGTGGAGTCACAGCAGTTGGAATACTGGGGGAATCAACTTGAGCTACTGACAAACCAATAAATAGCTCATCCTCAATGGGTGAATCAGGGTACTCCATAGGCTCCCCACTATCAGAATCAATACCCGGCTCTGAGGATACAACCCTAGCCGATGCAATCTCTGCCTCCAACCATGCAGAATACTCTGTAGAGCGATCTAGATTAGCTAGTCGAAAAGTCAGCCCTCTCACACTGGGTCCAACTTGCATAAATCCTAGACAAATCCTCTGCTGACAGAAGCCGAGATGACAAATGCTGACCCATCGCCCTGTCAAAGGGATGAACATCCGAAAACTGGTCAAACTATGCTATAACAGCCAGTGGATGATATGTTGTCACACCCCTCAAACCGGCCAAGGGAAGATAGTCCATGTCAACTGCATGAGTGATTAAGTTGTAAGGAGAACTGAGCCCTAAACACGATAAAATATCAAAAGGATCCTCGATCCCTGACAAGAAAACTGACCAAGAAGCTGTGTCTGTACACTCCGCCGGCTGAAAGGAGTATGACATGGCTATCTCATGGGAAAAACAATACCCATGGCGTCGAAAAGTGTCAATCGCTCTCAAGTGTGTAATAAATCACACGTACAACAAGAACGAACTACCTATACACATCCCCATAGAATGGGTATGACAGTACGTGGCCGACCTCAAGGTCTCTGCTAGAATCATCGGTAAGATGGTATGTCCCTCCCGGAGAGCCCAACCTACCATGATCACGACGATATTCAGGTGGTCCATATACAACAACATGTATAGATAAGCCACTATACACATCAAGAGTATGTCTACAAGGGCGACGTGCCAATCACCCTCAAAAATGGTGAAGTCCCCGGAGTATCACATATAGCTGTCCAATGACCCAAATCTGTCAATCAAGACACTCATGGACACTATATGACCTGAGGAAATCTCATCTAGGGAAACTCCGCGCCTCAAGCCTGTAAAGGTCATAAACTATCGGCTCATGTCACCGACAGCCATCTGAGCGCAAGGCCTATCCAATGGCAAGTCTGTAAGACGCTCATACTCCTGCAATGTGGGAGTCAACTCCTAGGTATCAAATCTTAATACCTACCTATCTGGTACCCAATGCTCCAGCATGCCCTCTACAAAGCATGGTGGAACCTGAAACGTCAAGAGGGTCATAGAATGTCACAGCAGCTGATCAACTGTCACCCGATCCAGGGTGGGCAAACTTTCATACCACAATCTCAAGGAAGATGCCACCAACACTGGTGGGGTATGCTTAATCTGGCTAACTGTGGATGAAGACATCTGTAGGGTCGTGTCATAAGACAATCCAGGGGTCAATACTAAACTCATCTTCAAAAATGCAAGTCCATAACATAATGCATGCATAATAAACAACAAATGCCAATACGATGTAGGGAATGGAAAACTGTATACATACATTCCTAAGTACATCATCATCTAAATACATCATCTCTGTATATAACTGAAAAATACAGGAAAATGGGCACAACCGCCCAACAACTAACAGAGGCCTATCAAAAGATATAACGAGAACGGGGCACAATCGCCCAATATCTAAAAGAAGCCTATCTAAAGATATAGCGAGAAATGCATCAAAAGAAATCAATAGTGTTGATGTCCACATCATCCAACCTATCCATATGATGTAACTCCTCCTGAGTCACTAAATCTCTGCCAGTAGGGATATCAGGCCGATACAACGGAGGATCTACACCGGTAAAACCATCTGAATATGGGCCACCTGAAAGGCCAGCCCCAGACTTGGAAGGATCAAAAATATCCGCCTCGAAAGGATCTCTTCCTAAATACCGGATAAAGAAATGTGCCCGGTCCAACTACTGGGTTAAACTATTAATCTGCGTCAAATGAGTCGGCTCTTGGACGTAGGCAATCCAATCCATCATCATAACAAAGCCAAGAACCATATCCCCAATAAATTGTGTAGCTTGAGTCTGGGTTCCAATAGTGCGAGGGAACCACTAGCGGTAAAATGCCTCCTAAGTAAAAGGTCCCTCTAACAAAGTAAAGCCATCAACACCCATCAATGGGACTTCAATGATCAACAGTAACAAAAGCCAATGATGCCTGGTAGGAGAAAAGATCAGAATGCAAATGTCTCTCGTGGTGCTCCTAATAGGAAACTATCCTAAATAGAGCTCCCAACCTCCGTCTGTAAAAAGAGGAATCAGACGGGTGGACAATACATACTCGACACCAGTCGGGAAACCACCCTCGAAGCCAACTATCAAGTGGTCCTCAAAGTAGGGAACCCGTGTAATGACATCAGTTGTCAACAACTCCAACTGTAAGCGCGAATGAGTGAAACCCTCAGTTATAGGAACCTTTGTCAAAGTGGAATGATGCCATCGTCGTCCATGTGGAAAGGTGTCTAAACCTAACAGGCTAACGGGAAGAAGACATGCGAGCCTCTCATAGGACCAAATAAGGGAAATCAAAAGAGAAAAATTGTAAGACCCCAACTTATTAATGAATAAAATCAAATTTTCTCTAAATATTATTGTGAATAATAAGGGGTTAATTTGATATAATACTTTGGTTATGGGTGAAATGTGCAAATTTTGCAAAATAAGCAAGTGGTTATAAAATATTCATTTTGTCGGGGAATATTCGTTTGGTCATGGAATATTCTTGCTGTCGGGGAATATTCGTACGACGGCGCAGCCTTGTGTGGGCCCCATAACGGAAAGCGATTGGATGAAGAAAATGACAAGTATAAGTTATTTATAAATAACGGCGTAGTTGTCACCGTTAATACTGTTAGAATACCCGGTGGTTAAAATATAGTAGCATACGGTATTACACCAATTATTGATTATTACGTAAGAAGGCACTACTCAATAATTGTTACAGTAGTTATTGTTCAATATTTTATTTTATTGATTCAATAATTGTTGCGTTGATATGTTATATTATTGTTGTTTCAATAATTGTTGCTGCACAGTATTTTCTATTATCAGATCAATAATTCATATTATTTGAATAATATTATTAGATAACATTATTGGTAATATCTAGAAAGTTCTGTCTAAGGAGAGGTTTGGTTATCTAATTACGCGCCAGTAAGGAGAAATCCTTATTGGAAAGCCCCCTTTTTCCTGGGAACGGCCTGGTTGTCATAAATGTGATTCTGTAATATTATTTGTGAATAATTAATTATTGATTCATATGATAAGGAAATATTTATTTTATGTGGATATAAATGAGGGATATATTTTTGTGGTTAAAAATGAAGGAGTTAATGTTGAGGTTTTTATCAGTATTTTTGTCGGAATGGAGGTATTAAAATCAGGGTTTTTGAGATATTTTGCGGGGGTTATAATTTTTAATCCGACCGTTGGATCGTGGTAATTTTTGGATATGTTATACATATATAAGTTGAGTATATTTTCACAAATTTGAACCGTTAAAAATGAACGTATGATTTATTATGAATTTTACGAGATGACTGGTTCAGAAATTGTTGAATTTTCGGAGTTTATTATTTTGATGGAAAATTCTAGAATTGGTGGACCCCACTCTTGGTTGGTGAAGAAATGTGCTGAGATTTTTATTCAAATGTGGTGGGTGAGAATAGTAGCAGGTAAAGCCATCAGGTTGCAGGTTAAGTCTGCTTCGGCGTGCTAACATTTTCCTATAAATAGAGGGCTAAGTTAGAATTGAAAATCACACCAGAAACAAGTTTTCTCTCTTTCTCTCTCTAGATTATTGACTGTATTTTGTGAGTATTTAGATACTTTGAGAGCTTCTATTCATCAGAGCAAGTTTCTTTCAGCCTTATACCGGTATTCCGATCAGAAGTACTGATATTTTGAGGTAAGGGATATTATTTTCTTCTTAATGATATTATTTTCTTCAATATCATTATGCTGAAATATTGATATGAGTTTTTATCAAATTTGGAACTTTTTGTGTTGGGGTTACTATTCACGTATACGATATTATTCACGTATACGGTACTATTCACGAATACGGCACTATTCACCGAAAAATAAAATTTTTCCTTTTTGTCCAAGATGTCTATTATGGTTACTATCTTTGATTGTATCCATGTTTTGATCTTTATTTTTGAATTCTGCTTCACAATTGATTATTATGAAGTATTATTGATCTTGGATAAACTGTTATACGAATCCCTAATATTTGTCCTTCTGTCTCACTGGATTCGTTCTCTTTAAGATATTTTTCATCATCCTCAGTCCTAAATGATGATATTGCTGAATATCTTTAGCCTGTAGTGCGAAGATGTATGATTACTTGATGAATATCTTTGGCATGTAGTGCAAAGATGAATAGGTGTTGAGATGAACATGACTGACAGGTGATACAAATGAATATCTTTGGCCTGTAGTGCAAAGATGAATATTTGGATAAAGATGATTATTAATTGATGTTATAGGGATAAAATATTAATAATGGACTTTTAAATCTTAGAAGATAGTAGAATTCATTCTCTATTTGACTCTTCTAATGGTTTACTGTTTCCCTGTTGAATACTAATGATAATTTGTTGTATATTATCTTAGTCATAATATTCTTTACTGGGCTAGTTGAGCTCACCCTTTTCCTTTTTGTTCCGTTTATCTTCTCAGGAGGTGAGAACATAGCAGGATCTAGACGGGGTATGGAGTGATGATTCTAGAAAGATGTTTTAGTTATCCTCACTATTTCTGTAAAATAGTGTTTGAATAATTGTAATGAGGACTTATTTGAGTATGGATATTATCTAGAAGACAATATTTGTTTTTAAACTCACAGTATGTGTTGTCGTATTTTGCACGACAATTGTATTATTGAAGTTGTAGTTTGGTTTTTATACCATGTATTTGGCAACTCAGAATGGGTGTTGTATACTTATTTTGGGGGCGTCACTGTTGGTATCAGAGCTTAGGGATATGATCCCTGGCTGAGATGTGAGACAAGAACTAGGAGGGGAGAGACGGGGAATTCCTTCGCTAGTATGACCTGACTAAGTTTATTTGGTGTTTATTTGGTCGGTCAGAGTATAGGGATAATATATGACATGACAATTAACCCTTGTTTTATGGCAGTATTTAAGAATGGTAGCTGAGAACGTTAATAATGGAGTAAATCAGACCGTGGAGACACCTTTGATCACCACCCAGGGGAACGTGCAATAGGAAGGCAATATTCCTCCTGTAAACAACGTTACCGAGCAAACGATGAATGATGGAATGTTTAGGAGCTTTTTGCAGTTCATGCAAAATTAGACGAGGGAGACTCGTGTGCAGAATACGGGTGAAAATGATAACAACGCGCGGTTTATCACAGCTAAGCAGTTCAAAGAATTGGGACCATCGGAATTTAAGGGAAAGCCGGATCCGATCATGGCAGAAACGTGGGTCAAGCAAATTACCAAGATATTCGATGTCTTGGGATGCACGGAGGAACAGAAGGTTCCATTCGCCACCTTTATGTTCCGCGGTGAGGCAGACTACTGGTCGGAGTCTGTGAAGCGTACCCAGCCTGACGCACTCAACATTTCTTGGGAAACATTTCAAAAACTGTTCAATGACAAGTACTTTCCTGAAAGTATTCGTCATATGAAGGAGGTGGAGTTTATCAGACTGGAACAAAACAACATGACGGTGTCCCAGTACGAGGCGAAGTTTGCAGAGTTATCCAGGTTTGCACCTCATTTGGTCGAAAATGAGGAACGAATGACAAGGATGTTTCTGAGAGGTCTAAAATCCGAGATTCGGCAATATCTTATCTCTCATAAATTTTCTTTATATTCAGATGTTGTAAACAGGGCTCAATTATTAGAGCGAGATAATGAGTATGTGCAACCGAGGGACCACAACCAGGGTCATACCGGTGGCGGCAGTCATCGAAGCAATGAAAACCAGCAGGGAGGAAAATATTCGGACAAAAGCGGTAACCACTCTGGTGGTAATCGTGGTCGTGATAATAGAAGGAGCGAGTCGGGAGGAGATTTCAAGAAGAGAAGGTACAACAATGATAACGTGAAGACGTCAGCACAAACATCAACTGTTTCTAGGGGAGGAGAACGACCACCGGTCGTATGTTACAAATGTGGGAAAGAGGGACATATCTGCCCAAACTGCCCACAACAATCCAAGGTATGTTATAACTGTGGAATGGAGGGTCATATAGCTCGAGAGTGTTCAGTAGCAAAACCAAGTTCAGCGGGGACGGTGGCTCCAAAAGTTGTCCCGGATAAGTCGAAATCAGCGGTTCCTGGAAGGGCGTTTGTCGTGACTGGCCAAAACGCAAGAAACCCGAATGATGTGATCACGGGTAAGCTAATCTTGAATTCTTACGAAGTTTATACTTTACTAGATACCGGTTCTATCCATTATTTTATCTCTCCTGCTTGTGCTCAACGTTTAAACTTGACTCCGGAGAAATTGGACTTTAACTTATCTGTTGAAACTTCGTTGGGTGAAACCTTCGTTACATCTACAGTTTATAAATCTTGCATGATCCAAGTTGGCACTATCACATTACCTGTTGATCTTATCTCTTTAAAGATACTTGCTTTTGATGTGATTTTAGGAATTGATTGGTTAATCACTCATCATGCTAAAATTGATTATTTTCATAAGGTTGTTAGTTTTCATATTCCTAACCAACCTGTCATACGAATTCAAACTACTAAACCACTAAAATCAGTCACTGTCATATCAAGCCACAAAGCTATTCGTTTATTAAAAAATGGATGTCAAGCTTTCTTAGCCCATGTTATGGATTTGAACAAAGACAAGTCAGATTTGAATAATATTTCTATTGTTAGAGAATTTCCCGATGTATTTCCTGAAGAACTTCCTGGTCTACCCTCAGAACGTGAAGTTGAATTCTTTATTGACCTTGAACCCGGTACAAAGCCCATTTCTAAAACTCCATATCGAATAGCTCCTATTGAACTTTAGGAGTTAAAACTCCAACTACAGGAGTTGTTGGACATCGGTTTTATTTGTCCTAGTACGTCTCCTTGGGGTGCTCCTGTTTTATTCGTAAAGAAGAAAGATGGGAGTATGCGACTTTGTATTGACTATCGAGAATTGAACCATGTCACCATCAAGAATAGGTATCCGCTACCTCGCATTGATGACCTGTTCGACCAGTTACAAGGAGCACAATTCTTTTCAAAGATTAATCTTCGTTCTGGATATCATCAGCTGAAGATTAAAACTGAGGATATTTCGAAGACTGCGTTTAGAACTCAGTACGGGCATTATGAATTTCTAGTCATGTCTTTTGGATTGACAAATGCTCTTGCTGCTTTCATGGATATGATGAACCGAGTATTCAAGGAATATTTATATCAGTTCGTTGTTGTCTTTATTGATGACATCCTCATCTATTCCAAAAGCCGTGAAGATCATGAGCACCATTTGAAGCTAGTACTTCAAAGGCTTCGCGATAACAAGCTATATGCCAAACTGAAGAAATGCGAGTTCTGGCTTGAGGAAGTAGCATTCCTTGGGCACGTGGTGTCAAAACATGGAGTATCTGTCGACCCGGCGAAGATTGAAGCCATACAAAGTTTGGAGCAACCGAAGTCGGTAACCGAAGTACGTAGCTTTTGGGCTTAGCTGGTTATTATCGGAGATTTGTGGAAGGATTTTCTCGAATCGCTACTCCGTTAACTCAGCTGACTCGAAAAGATACAAAATTCGTATGGAGTGAGGAATGCGAGAAGAGTTTCCAAGAACTCAAGAGGAGACTCATTTCGGCACCTGTTCTGACAATACCATCTGGTTCGGATGGATTTGTTATCTACAGCGATGCTTCAGGCAAAGGGTTAGGATGTGTTCTCATGCAACATGGAAAAGTCATAGCCTATGCCTCACGACAACTCAAAGAATATGAGAGGAATTATCCTACTCATGATTTGGAGTTGGCAGCAGTCGTTTTTGCGTTGAAGATCTGGAGACACTACCTGTATGGGGAGAAAGTGGAGATCTATACAGATCATAAAAGCCTCAAATATTTCTTCACCCAAAAGGAACTCAACATGCGGCAGCGACGTTGGCTCGAGCTGTTGAAAGATTACGATCATACCATCCAATATCATCCTGGAAAAGCAAACGTAGTAGCTGACGCATTGAGTAGAAGATCATATGCGGGTACGAGTGCAATGTTGTTAACACAAAGGCCCATTTTGTATGACTTGCAAAGGATGGAGATAGAGATGAAGGCTCCAAGTACCCACATGATGATATCAAATATACGAGTAGAACCGACTTTAATCGATAAAGTTAAAGCTGCTCAAGCTACGGTATGGAGCTGATGCGTATGAAGAAGAAAGTGCAAGAAGGTGCTATTCCAGAAGCAAGAATCGATGAAGAAGGAATACTTCGAGTCAACTCCAGACTTTGTGTTCCTAACGATTTTGACTTGAAGCATAGAATAATGATGGAGGCACACAACACACCGTTTGCAATCCATCCTGGGAGTACCAAAATGTATCACGATCTTCGACATACATTTTGGTGGAGCAATATGAAAAGAGAGATCGCGGAGTTTATCTCGAGGTGTTTAACTTGTCAACGTGTAAAGGCGGAGCATCAAGTGTCAAAGGGTCCATTGCAACCACTTGAGATCCCGAAATGGAAGTGGGAACACATTACTATGGATTTTGTTACGGGTCTTCCCAAGGTTTCTCAAGGCATAGATGCGATTTGGGTTATTGTTGATAGATTAACCAAGTCGCTCATTTCTTGCCGATACGTGAGACTTATTCCCTTGAACGTCTTGCTAGTATGTACGTGAACGAGATTGTGAGATTGCATGGCATGCCAGTATCCATAGTTTCGGATCGTGACCCAAGATTCACTTCACGATTTTGGGTTAGCTTGCAGAAAGCTATGGGCACGGATTTACGATTCAGTTCGGCATACCATCCTCAAACGGACGGACAATCAGAGAGGACTATTCAAACTCTTGAAGATCTATTAAGACTTTGTGTCCTAGATCTCAAAGGGAGTTGGGATAAGTACCTACCATTGGTGGAATTCTCCTACAACAACAGTTATCAGGCGAGCATAGGTGTGGCTCCATTCGAGGCGTTGTATGGAAGAAAATGTCGTTCTCCAGTATGCTGGGACGAGGTGGGTGAAGCAACATTGTTGGGACCAGAGTTGGTACGCATTACTACAGAGAAGATCCAAACGATTCGACAACGTATACAAACGGCACAGGATCGACAAAAGAGTTATGCGGATCTTCATCGGAAGGACGTGGAATTTAATATTGGGGATCATGTATTATTACGTGTTGCACCATGGAAGGGAGTTACAAGATTTGGGAAGAGAGGAAAGCTCAATCCAAGATTTGTTGGTCCATTTGAGATTCTTGAGCGAATAGGAAATGTGGCATATAGACTCGCATTACCTCCAAGCATGTCTCGTGTTCATAATGTTTTTCACATATCTATGCTTCGTAAATATGTTAAAGACCCGAACCACATTATTGAGTTAGAACCAGACGAGATAGCTGAAGATTTAACGTACGAGGAGGTACCTGTTAAGATCTTGGATAGAAAAGAGCATGTCCTACGCACGAAGGTTATACCACAAGTTAAGGTTTTGTGGAGAAACCATGCTATTGAAGAAATGACCTGGGAGTTGGAATCAGAAATGAAAGCGAGGTATCCTCACCTTTTTGAAACATCAGGTACGTACGTCAATTTCGAGGACGAAATTTCATAAGGAGGGGAGGTTGTAAGACCCCAACTTATTAATGAATAAAATCAAATTTTCTCTAAATATTATTGTGAATAATAAGGGGTTAATTTGATATAATACTTTGGTTATGGGTGAAATGTGCAAATTTTGCAAAATAAGCAAGTGGTTATAAAATATTTATTTTGTCGGGGAATATTCGTTTGGTCGTGGAATATTCTTGCTGTCGGGGAATATTCGTACGACGGCGCAGCCTTGTGTGGGCCCCATAACGGAAAGCGATTGGATGAAGAAAACGACAAGTATAAGTTATTTATAAATAACGGCGTAGTTGTTACCGTTAATACTGTTGGAATACCCGGTGGTTAAAATACAGTAGCACACGGTATTGCACCAATTATTGATTCTTACGTAAGAAGGCACTACTCAATAATTGTTACAGTAGTTATTGTTCAATATTTTATTTTATTGATTCAATAATTGTTGCGTTGATATTTTATATTATTGTTGTTTCAATAATTGTTGCTGCACAGTATTTTCCATTATCAGATCAATAATTCATATTATTTGAATAATATTATTAGATAACATTATTGGCAATGTCTAGAAAGTTCTGTCTAAGGAGAGGTTTGGTCATCTAATTGCGCGCCAGTAAGGAGAAATCCTTATTGGAAAGCCCCCTCTTTCCTGGGAACGGCCTGGTTGTCATAAATGTGATTCTGTAATATTATTTGTGAATAATTAATTATTGATTCATATGATAAGAAAATATTTATTTTATATAGATATAAATGAGGGATATATTTTTGTGGTTAAAAATGAAGGAGTTAATATTGAGGTTTTTATCAGTATTTTTGTCGAAATGGAGGTATTAAAATCAGGATTTTTGAGATATTTTGCGGGGGTTATAATTTTTAATCCGACCGTTGGATCGTGGTAATTTTTTGATATGTTATACATATATAAGTTGAGTATATGTCCACAAATTTTGAACCATTAAAAATGAACGTATGATTTATTATGAATTTTACGAGATGGCTGGTTCAGAAATTGTTGAATTTTTGGAGTTTATCATTTTGATGGAAAATTCTAGAATTGGTGGACCCCACTCTTGGTTGGTGAAGAAATGTACTGAGATTTTTATTCAAATGTGGTGGGTGGGAATAGTAGCAGGTAAAGCCATCAGGTTGCAGGTTAAGTCTGCTTCGGCATGCTAACATTTTCCTATAAATAGAGGGCTAAGTTAGAATTGAAAATCACACCAGAAACAAGTTTTCTCTCTTTCTCTCTATAGATTATTGAGTGTATTTTGTGAGTATTTAGATACTTTGAGAGTTTCTATTCATCAGAGCAAGTTTCTTTCAGCCTTATATCGGTATTCCGACCAGAAGTACTGATATTTTGAGGTAAGTGATATTATTTTCTTCCTAATGATATTATTTTCTTCAATATCATTATACTGAAATATTGATATGAGTTTTTATCAAATTTGGAACTTTTTGTGTCGGGGTTACTATTCACGTATACGACACTATTCACGTATACGGTACTATTCACGAATACGGCACTATTCATCGAAAAATAAAATTTTCCCTTTTTGTCCAAGATGTCTATTATGGTTACTATCTTTGATTGTATCCATGTTTTGATCTTTATTTTTGAATTCTGCTTCACAATTGATTATTATGAAGTATTATTGATCTTGGATAAACTGTTATACGAATCCCTAATATTTGTCCTTCTGTCTCATTGGATTCGTTCTCTTTAAGATATTTTTCATCATCCTCAGTCCTAAATAATGATATTACTGAATATCTTTGGCCTGTAGTGCAAAGATGTATGATTACTTGATGAATATCTTTGGCATGTAGTGCAAAGATGAACAGGTGTTGAGATGAACATGACTGACAGGTGATACAAATGAATATCTTTGGCCTGTAGTGCAAAGATGAATATTTGGATAAAGATGATTATTAATTGATGTTATAGGGATAAAATATTGATGATGGACTTTTAAATCTTAGAAGATAGTAGAATTCATTCTCTACTTGACTCTTCTAATGGTTTGCTTTTTCCGCTGCAATTGTTGATCTAAAACTTGTTGTCGATTATATTCAATCAGATTTTTCCATGTTGAATAGTAATGATAATTTGTCGTATATTATCTTAGTCATAATATTCTTTACTGGGCTAGTTCAGCTCACCCTTTTCTTTTTTGTTCCATTTTTCTTCTCAGGAGGTGAGAACATAGCAGGATCTAGTCGGGGTATGGAATGATGGTTCTAGAAAGATGTTTTAGCTGTCCTCACTATTTCTGTAAAATAATGTTTGAATAATTATAATGAGGACTTATTTGAGTGTGGATATTGTCTAGAAGATAATATTTGTATTTAAACTCACAATATGTGTTGTCGTATTTTGCACGACAATTATATTATTAAAGTTGTAGTTTGCTTTCTGTATCATGTATTTGGCGACTCAGAATGGGTGTTGTATACCTATTTTGGGGGCGTCACAAAAATACTCACCAACAGGATTATGCTGCATTGCATTTACATCATCCTTGCCTTATCACATTTCAAGTGTCTAGCGATCTTTATCCTATCCATGCCATTACATTGCATGAATATGACAAAGAGGGGCATATGTAGACACTCGAAATTTTGTGTTCCTGTTACTAACCCTGCTGGAGGGCATAATCATCTTCCAGAGATAACCTTGAAAGCCATATCAGATTCAACCCCAGAGATAACCCCGGGAAGTCCAAATTTCAATCTCGGAGATAACCCCGAGAGACTAAGTTTTCAATCTCAGAGAGAACCCCAGGAGATTCAGTTCTAACCTCGGCGATAACCCCGAGGGATGCAGTTCTAGTTTCGGAGATAACCTCAGAAAAGTCAGTTCCAACGCCGGAGACAACCCCGGGAGATCAAGCACACCTCAGAGATAACCCTGAGGACATTCAGCATCCACAGCAACCCAATCTCAGAGACAACCTTGAGAAACGACTGTTACATCTGCGCAAAGCCGGAGATAACACTGGTGAGGGGAAAAATCATCACTTTGTCACCTCAATACTACATTTACATCATCTCAACACATTACAACTCACACTGCGTATCAAAGTGTCCCATAAGAACCATAGCTCAAATCCAGAGTGATAACTAAATAAGACAGCACACCGGATAAACTTTGAAGACTTAGAGATCTGGTCATGGACCCATCTTCTAGGTTTCGTACAACCTCTAATCCCATGTCATTGTGTAGCTCTCGACAATAGCATTCCGAAAAGGTATAACACTCCTTTATCGGATGCCTGGATTTAAAGTTATGAAGGTTCGAGCGGACATCGCGTAGCCAAAGTGCACGTACTTCGAGACGATGGGACCCGCACGGGTCGGGGTAGCCCGAGAAGCCGCAGGTAGACCCGCGACCATCGAGTCTTTAAATATGAGCTCTTAGCAGCTCATTTGAAAAGAAAAGTAAAAAGGAGAGAATACTCCGTCCATTTCAACATATAAACCCTATTAGAGTGCTTTAAAATGAGCAATTCTTCTTTCTAAACATTTGTGAGCTCGTGTTTTGTAACATACTAAAATTTAACAGGTGGAAAGCGAGTTTTCAGGCGTCAAAATATATCTGAAGTCTTCTTGGCAGCCCATTGAAAGATTTTTCAAAATTTTAAGCTTTCTACTACTTATATATATATATATATATATATATATATATATATATATATATATATATATATATATATATATATATATCTACTAACGTTGAGAGTCGCGTTGTGTGGGTAAGTCTGGATCGTTGATCCATGACTTTTTATTGCTTTTATATATATATATATATATATATGTGTGTGTGTGTGTGTGTGTGTGTGTGTGTGTGTGTGAGTGTGTGTGTGTGTGTGTGACGCCCCCAAAATAGGTATACACAACCCATTTTGAGTTGCCAAATACACGGTACAGAATTCAAATACAAACTTCATTTATACAACTATTGAACTGTCGTGTAAAATACGATAACACATAAGTTGTGAGTTTTCATACAATATTGTCTCGTAGACAGTATCCAAAGTCAAATTATTACAATGCCATATAAAATACAGCAGCCAATATTTTAAGACCCCAAAGAAGAACGAGAAGATTATTATCATGTTCATTCTTATAAGGTGCACTTTTGACGCTTTCAAAGTCGGGTTCTCATCACCCTATTATTGTTCACCAAAATCAATTATTAAGTGACGTATAATATAAAACACACCCATCTTAGGTCCTCAATACAATTATATATTGCATGTCATGCAGTTTTATAACGTATTGAGAAGCTTTCATAGTCTCGGACCATCACATTATTCCACTGTTATCCCCACTCGACCCAACTACACTCTTAATACCTTAATGGAATTGTGAAGCAAAAGGGTGAGCACAAATAGCCCAGTAAAGAATATTATGACTAAGCTAATATAGAACAAATTATCCTTAGTCCTCAATAGGAAAAAAAATCTGATAGAATACAATGGACAACAAGTTTTAGATCAACAACTTCAGCGGAAACAACAATCCATTAGAAAAGTTAAGTAGAACATAATGTCTACTATCTCCTCCAAATTAAAAGTCCATCGTTAATATTTCATTCATGTAATACTCATCAATAGTTCTTTATTGTACCCAAGATAAAGAGAACTCTCATCACATGTCTTCACCTAAACCACCAAAGATTATAGTTAAATTCACAATTCATATTTATATCAGGTAAATCAACAGTCCATCTTTGCATGTAAGCCAAAGATATACAACTGTAAAACCAATAATCAACAATCCATCTTCGTACGTAAGCCAAATATATACAACCGTAAAACCAATAATCAACAGTCCATCTTTTCACGTAAGCCAAAGATATACAACTGTAAGACCAATAATCAACGATCCATCTTTGCACGTAAACCGAAGAGGAGTTTTACCACATCATTTGTCGGTAAAATAAATAATCCACATCACCGATTTATCCATGCACTACGGGCCAAGGATATTCGTTAGTATCACATCCATGAATTATCCATGCACTACGGGTCAATGATATTCATTATTATCACATCCACAAATTATCCATACACTACGGGCCAATGATATTCGTTATTATCACATCCACAAATTATCCATGCACTACGGGCCAAGGATATTTATTATTATCACATCCACGAATTATCCATGCACTACGGGCCAAGGATATTCGTTAGTATCACTTACATGAATTATCCATGCACTACGGGCCAAGGATATTCATTATTATCACCAATGGTAAAGATCATGCCAAACAACAATTCATCTTTGCACCATTGGCCGAAGAGAACCCATGGTCATAATCATACCAACAACTATCCATTAATGCACTACGGGCCAATGAGGACTTTCATCACAATATAAGTATGAGGATGATGACAATGATATAATTAAGCATCAATCAAACAAAATTAAGGGCAAATATTAAAGATTTTTAATTTATCCAGAGTTTTAAAAAAAATGCCCAAATTGTCAACATAATAATTGTTTTGTGAAGTAAAATTCAAGAATAATATTCACGTATCAAAAATAATTTGGACAGAAAGGAAATTAATTTTTATCGTGAATAGTACCCCATGAATAGTACTTCGTAAATAGTGTCGTATGCATGAATAGTGTCGTGCGTATGAATAGTGATGTATGTATGAATAGTGTCGTGTGTATGAATAGTACTCCGGCACGAAAAGCTTAAAATTCAACAAGAATGTTCAAAAAATATTTTTGTAAAATATATGATACTAGATAAAACTCAAATTTTACAATATTCTACTAATTTGAAGGAGTATAATAGAAGCAATACTTATTAAAATGAGTGTAGAATTAGGAATATAAAACAAAATAATATTACTTATATACTACAGAGTATGTAAGAAAATATTATTTCTTACGAATATTGAACAAAAATAATATCCCTAACGAATACTAAACGAAAATAATATTCCTTTCCAATTGAATGAAGACAATATCCCTTACGAGTATTGAACGAAAATAATATTCCTTACGAAAATTGAACGAAAATAAAATTCCTTACAAATAGGAAAAATAATATCGTAAGCGAATATGAAATAAATAATACCCTTTACCTCAAAAGGAGAGTAATTCTGACTGGTATAGCGGAGATATTCTTGAAAAAAAATTTGCACTATTTGCTACACTCAAAAATTCATTAACTCAAAAGAAATACGCTCAATATTATAGAAGAAGAATTCTCTAATTCTGGTGTGATTTTTATTTCTAAACTGTGCATCCTATTTATAAGAGAATGACATGATACTATTTAGAAAATAAAATCACGGACTGCACAGTAAAACTTTCGAATGAAATCACGAGCAGGATTCTGAAATTTTTTTATTTTACTATGCAGTACTATGCAAATAATAAAATATAATATATTCTATTTTACATAAAAACAAAACTTTATATTATATATATAAAGTCACACACACACACACTTACACACACACACATTTAATATATATATATATATATATATATATATATATATATATATATATATAACTTATATATATTTATATATAAGTAATAAAACAAAACTGAGATAACTTTCTATTGACGATTTTAAAAAAATGAGTAAGTGGGGGTCCGTGTAATAAGCCAAATTTACAACAAATACTTCATAAAAACCCCCTCTCAATTCACTTGGCTTCACTAAACATATTTTTAATAACATTTTTTTTATCATTAATATTATAACTCACAATATTAACAACTAGATCATTTCTAGGAAAGAGAGGGCTTTTCGATAAGGATTTTTCCTTATTGGCACGTAATTAGGTGACCAAACCACTTTCCTCGACAGAACTTTCTAGACATTGTCAATAATATAAATAATAATATGAATAAATTTGTCGTCTCAATTATTGATTTAATAATATAAAATAATGTGCAGATGATACTGTGACAATAATTGAATCAATAATGTGAGATACTATGCAGTAACTACTGTTGTAATAATTGAGCAAAACCAAATGACTTTTCACGTAAGCATCAATAATCAAGGATAATGTACAATACTGTGTGTTACTATGCAACCACGTGTATTACTGTACTTTTATCACTGGTTATTTCAATAGTTAATGGTAAAAGTTTTGCCGTTATTTTTATAAAAAGTCATTTCTGTCGTTTTCTAATTCCAACAGTAATTTCATTGCGAGGTCTACCAATGATTGTGCTGTCGTACAGATATTCTTCGACAAAAAGAATATTCCCCGACCAAACGAATATTTTATGACAACTTGCTTACTTTGTAAAATTTTCACATATCACCCTTAACTTTAACCTTTTATCAATTTAACCATTTACTAAATAGAATAAAAATTATAAGAAAATTGAATACTTTCATTTCATAAAATTCGAGGTCTTACAATCTCCCCTCCTTATAAAATTTTGCCCTCGAAAATTACGTACCTGGTAGTTCAAAGAGATAAGAATACCTTGTTTTCTTTTCGAATTGTACCTTCCCGGTTATTTCCTCTGTATCATGATTTTTCCATTGCTCATCTCCTGTATTTCAGATATCATTCTAGAATAAATCTTCAAAACAAAGGTTAATTGACATATCACAATTTGTCAACTTAAGTAAGAAAATTCAGATTAGGTAGGACACACACTAGTGAAGGATATTACTCGTCTCTCCCCTCCTAGTTCTTATCCTGGATCTCTGCCAGAGATCATATTCCTAAGGTCTGATACCAAATGCGACGCCCCCAAAATAGGTATACACAACCCATTCTGAGTCACCAAATACACGGTACAGAATTCAAATACAAACTTTGTTTATACAACTGTTGAACTATCGTGCAAAATACGACAACGCATAAGCTGTGAGTTTTAATACAATATAATCTCGTAGACAGTATCCAAACTCAAATTATTGTAATGCCATATAAAATATAGCAGCCAATATTTCAAGACCCCAAAGAAGAACGAGAAGATTACTATCCTATTTATTATAATGAGGTGCACTTTTGACGCTTTCAAAGTCAGGTTCTCATCACCTTATTGTTGTTCACCAAAATCAATTATTAAGTGATGTATAATATACGACACACCTATCTTAGGTCCTCCATACAATTATATATTGCATGTCATGGAGTTTTATAATGTATTGAGAAACTTCCAGTCTCGGACCATCACACTATTTCCCTATTATCCTCGCTCGACCAGCTACACTTTTAATACTTGAAAGGAATTGTGAAGAAAAATGGTGAGTACAAATAGCCTAGTAAAGAATATTATGACTGTAGAAACTCAAAAATTTTGCATTCCTATTACTAACCTTGTAGGAGGGAAAAATTATCTTCCAAAGATAACCCTGGAAGTCAAAGCATCACCGTCCTGGAGACAACCCCGGGATACTCAGTTTGCCATCTCGGAGATAACCCCGAGATATTCAGTTCCAGTCCCGGAGACAACCCCAAAAATTTCAGTTCCAACCTCGGAGACAACCCCGAGGAATGAAGTTCAAGTTTTAGAGACAACCCCGGAATCCTCAGTTTTATCTCGGAGACAACCCCGAGATCTTCAATTCCAATCCCAGAGACAACCCCGGGAGATACAGTTCAAACCTCAGAGATAACCCCGAGGCATATAGTTGTAGTTCCGAAGATAACCCCAAAAATGCTTGTTTCAAACTTTGCGATCAGTTTTAACACTCGATGATAGCCCCGAGGCACTCAGTTCTAAACCCGAAGATAATCTCGAGAGGACAGGCATGCCTCAGAGACAACCCTGAGGACAGTAAGCACTTGCAGCAGCCCAATCTCAGAGATAACCCTGAGCAACGACTGTTAAATCAGCCCAAAGCCGGAGATAACCCCAGTGAGAGGCAAAACCATCATTTTGCCACCTCAATTCCACATTCACGCCGTCTCAACATTTTAACATACATGCCACATAGAAGTGTCCTACAAGAACCATAGCTCTAATCCCGAATGACTAATGCACAAGACAGCACACCAGATAGAATTTGAAGCCTAAAGAACTAGGCATGGACTCATCTTCCTGACTTCGTACAACCTCTTATCCAATGTCCTTGTGTATCTCTCGACAACAACATTCCATAAAAGGTCTTATACACCTCGATCGGATTCTCGAATTGAAGTTTTGAAGGTTCGAGCGGATAACACGTTCCACAAGTGCACGTACTTTGAAATAGTGGGGCCCGCGAAGCCCGGGCCACCCACACCTGCGGCTCGCCCCTCTATAAATAGAGGGCTTAGGGTGGCCATTTTGAAGAAAGAAAAGGCGAGGAAGCCCTGTCCAATTTGCTCTGTACACACTATAAATTGAGTGCTTTCTCATTTCAAACACTTGTGAGCTTATATTTGGCTACTTTTTACCAATGGGAACCGAGTGTTCATCTATTTAAAGCTATTGAAGTCTTTTTTGGCAGTCCACTGTAAGCCTTCTTATATTATTTAAAGCCTTTTCCACATTTCCTGCACACACACTATTATTCACGTTGAGAGTTACGTGTGTGGGTATGCCCGGGCCGTCGGCCCGTGGTTTTTATTGCTTTTATATGTATATGTAAATACTTATATATATATATATATATATATATATATATATATATATACATTCCTGTCCAGCATGGAGTTTACTTCGTGGCCATTTATTGCTTTCATTTACATTTCGTCCGGCCTGGAGTTTACTTCAAGACGATTGATCGTTCATATATATATATATATATATATATATATATATATATATATATATATATTTACAGCTTTTATATATATAACTGTTTACAGCTTTCATACAAATTTCTACATCATGTGAGCCTAGGAATCATGTGAGCCTAGGAATCATGTGAATACAGATTCATTCTACTGAATCTATATTCGGTTCCCGTGATGGACATTTTCAGCTATACATGGCTTGTAAATTATCCACGGTGTTTGAATTTCCTTAGACGACTCTCATGCCCACAAGGAATTCAGCACTGCTTTTTATCTTATTTTCTCAAAGATGCTTCGCATCTCGAAAATAAAAGCAAACAAGCCGAACACATAATAAAATAGAAGTATCAAAGGCCTCAATTACTATTGAGCACAAGGGTTTAAAAAACCTCTTTTACAAAATAGCACTGCTATATCTACTTAAAATTGAACTTTTATACAAAATTTAAACCCTTTGTATATAGGTGCAAACGAGGCATAGCACTACTTTCAGATAATTGTACATTGACACACACACACACACATTTAGATAATGGTTCAAATTGAAAAGTGGCGGTCACCGTGGTAACACGGATGTCGGGGGGTGTCTAACACCTTCCCTCCACATAATCAAGCCCCCGGACCTTAACGAATCTCAGTTTCACAGACCAGTCAAATAGTGTCACATCACTAGGTCAATGTGCAAACCTTTTCCGATTGAGTTGGTGTAACCATTTAAAAATACCAACTAGCGACTCTTACAAGTCCCAATCGTTGACATATACATGTCGAACCTTTTCACAACTTATTTTTTCAAACAAATCTCACCTAACATGATAACACTAAAAGACAAGAACAAAAAAGGGACAAATAAAAATTCCGACGTCGACAATGACTAAGATAATATAGAACAAATTGCCCTTAGTCCTCAACAGGAAAAAAATCTGATATAATACAATAGACAACAAGTTTTAGCTCAACAACTGTAGCGAAAACATCAATCCATTAGAAAAGTCAAGTAGAACATAATGTCTACTATCTCCTCCAAATTAAAAGTTTATTGTTAATATTTCATTCATGTAATACTTATTAATAGTTCTTTATTATACTTAAGACAAAGAGAACTCTCATCACCTATCTTCACCTGAACCACCAAAGATTATAGTTAAATTCACAATTCATATTTATATCAGGTAAATCGACAGTCTATCTTTGCACATAAACCAAAGATATACAATTGTAAATCCAATAATCAACAATCCATCTTTGCACGTAAGCCAAAGATATACAACTGTAAAACCAATAATCAACAGTCCATCTTTGCACGTAAGCCAAAGATATACAACTATAAAACCAATAATCAATAATCCATCTTTGCACGTAAGCCAAAGAGGTTTTTTACCACATCATTTATCTGTAAAATAAATAATCCACATCACCGAATTATCCATGCACTACGGGCCAAGGATATTCGTTAGTATCACATCCATGAATTATCCATACACTACGGGCCAAGGATATTCCTTATAATCACATCAACGAATTATCCATGTACTACGGATGATATTCGTTAGTATCACATCCAGGAATTATCCATGCACTATGAGTCAAGGATATTCATTATTATCACATCCACGAATTATCAATGCACTACTGGCCAAGGATATTTGTTTGTATCACATACACGAATTATTCATGCACTGCGGGCCAATGATATTCATTATTATCACCAATAGTCAAGATCATGTCAAACAACAATTCATCTTTGCACCCTTGGCCCAAGAGAACCCATGGTCATGATCATACCAACAACTATCCATCAATACACTACAGGCCAATGGAGACTTTCATCACAATATAAGCATAAGGATGATGACAATGATATAACCACCATTCAAACGAAATTAAGGATAAATATTAAAGATTTTTAATTTATCCATAGTTTTTAAAAAAATGTCCAAATTATCAACATGATAACTACTTTGTGGAGTAAAATTCAAAAATAATGTTCACGTATCAAAAATAATTTGGACAGAAAATAAATCAATTTTTATCATAAATAGTACCCCATAAATAGTATCTGGTGAATAGTACTTTGTGAATAGTCTTCGTAAATAGTACTTCGTGAATAGTATCGTACGCATGAATAGTGTCGTACGTATGAATAGTGATGTACGTATGAATAGTGTCGTATGTATGAATAGTACTCTGACATGAAAAGCTTAAAATTCAACAAGAATGTTTAGGAAATATTTCTGGGAAACGATACTAGATGAAACGCAAATTTCAAGGATATTCTACTAATTTCAAGGAGTATAATAGAAGCAATACTTATCAAAATGAGTGTAGAATTAAGAATATGAAACGAAATAATATTACTTACATACTACAGAGTATGGAAGAAAATATTATTTCTTACGAATATTGAACAAAAATAATATCCCTTCAAATATTAAATGAAAATAATATTCTTTTCAAATATTGAACGAAGACAATATCCCTTACGAATATTGAATGAAAATAATATTCCTTATGAATATTGAACGAAAATAAAATTCCTTACGAATACGAAAAATAATATCGTAAGCGAATATGAAATAAATAATACCACTTACCTCAAAAGGAGAGTAATTCTGACAGGTATAGAGGAGATATTCTTGAAGAAAAACTTACACTATTTGCTACACTCAAAGTTTCCTTAACTCAAAAGAAATACGCTCAATATTATAGAAGAAGAATTTTCTGATTCTGGTGTGAATTTTATTTCTAAACTGAGCATTCTACTTATAGGAGAATGGCAGGATACTATTTAAAAAATAAAATCACGGACTGCACAGTAAAAATTTCGAACGAAATCACGGGCAGGATTCTGGGAAAAAAATTGATTCTTATAAGACCCCAAAATTTATGAATAAAGATTTAATTTTCTCGAAATATTTTTTTAGTATTATGGTGTGGATTTGATATAATATTATAGTTGTGCGTATTATTTATAAATTTTACAAAGTAAGAAAGTGGTTATAAAATATTCGATTGGTCGGGGAATATTCTTTTTAATTGAGAATATTCGTACGACAGCCCAATCATTGGTGGACCCCATAACAAAATTATTATCGAAATGAGAAAACGATAGAAATATCTTTTTATGAAAATAGCGGCGTAGTTGTTACCGTTAACACTGTTAGAATACCAAGTGGTTAAAATATAGTAATGCGCGTGGTTGCAAAGTAGCACACGGTATTGCACATTATTTTTGAATTATTGATTCTTACGTAAGAAGGCACTACTTAATAATTGTTACAGTAATTACTATTTAATATTTTATTTTATTGATTCAATAATTGCTACGTTGATATTTTATATTATTGTTATTTCAATAATTGTCACTGCACAATAATTCTCATTATTAGATCAATAATTCATATTATTTGAATAATATTATTATATAGCATTATTGGCAATATATAGAAAGTTCTGTCTAAGGAGAGGTTTGATCACCTAATTGCACGCCAGTAAGAAGAAATTCTTATTGGAAAGCCCCCTCTTTCTTGGGAACGACCTGGTTGTTAGTATTGTGATTCTGTAATATTATTTGTGAATAATTAATTAGTGATTTATATGATAAGAAAAATATTTATTTATGTGGATATAAATGAAGAAATTTTTAGAAAAGTGACAATTATTGAAAATTGATATTTTATCTTTTCTGATAAAATAATTCATTATATTTTAATAATATAATAATGGTGATATTTTACAATGAATATGTGATATATGAATAAATGAGGAGGAAGAGTATTTTTGTTACAAAAAATGTTTAACACATGTTTTGTGTGTTGGTGGACCCTATTCTTGACTGAAATTTGAATATAGCCTGCAAAATCGCCGTATGTGGATTTCGGTCATTTTTTGTTTGGAATTTGGAAAAACTTAAACTTACAAAGTTGTAGAAAATTAAATTTCCTATGGAATGGACATAAGATTCAATTTTTTCTGATAAAAGGCTATTTATTATGAATTATTGAAGTTCTGAAATATTAGGTCTGAATTGATTTTGTTGCATTAAATGATAAAAACATGTTTTGCGTGTTGGTGGGCCCCACTGGTTGGTGAAAGATGTTGAAATCAGATTTCAAGTGTGCGTAGGAAATTTTTTTGAAAATATTATTATTTTATTAAATTTTCTACTTTGGTGTTCTAAGCATTTTCCTATAAATAGAGTGCTTAAGTTAGAATTGAAAATCACACCAGAAACTGAAATCTTCTCTCTCTATATTATCGAGCGTATTCTTGTGAGTATTTTGATATCTTGAGTGTTGCTATATGGTGCAAATTTCCTTTAGCGTTATATCTGATATTGCAGCCAGAAGTACTATTCTTTTAAGGTAAGGGATGTTATTTTCTTCGAAAATGATATTATTTTCTTCAATATCATTATGCAGAATTATTGATATGCATTTTATTGTGGAATTTTTACCTTTTTGTGTCGGGATTACTATTCACGTATACGGCACTATTCACGTGTACGGCACTATTCACGAATACGGCACTATTCACCGAAAAATAAAATGTTCTCTTTTTCGTCCCAGATGTCTATTATGGTTACTATCATTGATTGTATCCATGTTTTGATCATCATTCTATACTTGTTTTATTAAAATTTTGGCTTCTATACTCCATGAAATTAGTAGAATATCCTTGATATTTGCGCTTCATCCAGTATCTTTTCATGGAAATATTATTCTGAGCATTCTTAATAAATTTTAACTTTTTCATGCTGGGATACTATTCACGGGATTACTATTCTTGAAGTTACTATTCACTAGATACTATTCACCCGGGGTACTATTCATGAAAAAAAATTGATTCGTTTTTGGTCCAAATTATTTTTGGTACAATATTATTCTTGAATTTTACTCCACAAAGCAGTATCATGTTGACAATTTGGACGTTATTTATTTCTGGATAAATTAAATTATAAATTTTTAGAAATTTATCCTTGAACTTATTTTATTGAATTCTTATATCATTGTCATCATCCTCATGTTTATATTCTATTAAAAGTCATATGTGGCCTATAGTGCATAGATGGACTTGGTATGATATGACCTGGGATTATTCAGTATAATCATGACCGTAATGTTACAAATAATGTGGTAAAAGTCCTCATTGGCCCGTAGTGTATTGATGGACAGTTTTTGGCATGATTATGGCTATGGATTCTCTTCGGTCAAGGGTGCAAAGATGAATTTTTTTATGGCATTATCATGACCATTGATGAAAACATGATTATCTTTGGCCTGTAGTGCATGGATAATTTATGGTCGTGATACTAAAGAATATCCTTGGCCCGTAGTATAGGGCTGATTCGATGTTGTGGATTATTTATTAAGCTGAGTCTCAGCGATAAAAGTGATGAAAAACCTTTTAAATCATAGAAGATGGTAGATATTATGCTCTACTTGACTCTTCTAATAGATTGCTTATTCCGCTGCAGTTGTTGATCAAAAACTTATAGTATATTATATTCTATCAGTTGTTATACTGTTGAAGGTTAAGGATAATTTATTATGCATTATCTTTGTCATAATATTTCTTACTAGGCTAGTTGAGCTCACCCTTTCTTTCACTGTTCTCTTCAGGAAATGAGAATATAGCTGGGACTAGTCGGGGAATGGATTGACGGTCCAGATGGTTGCATTAGTAGTTTTCACTATTCTGTGAAATAGTGTGATATTAATTGTAATAAGGACTTATTTTGAGTTTGAATACTATCTAGAAGATAATATTTGTATTAAAACTCACAGCTCATGTTGTATATTTAAGTTTGTATTTAAGTTCTGTACCATGTATTTGGCGACTTAGAATGGTGATGTATACCTATTTTGGGGGCGTCACAGTTCTACTATGTTGCACTATGCAACAATATGCAGTACTATGCAAATAATAAAATATAATATATTCTATTTTACATAAAACACAAAACTTTATAAATATATATATATATATATATATATATATATATATATATATATATATGTATATATATATATATATATATATAAAGTCACACACACACACACACTTACACACACGTGACACACACACAAAAATTTTATATATATATATATATATATATATATATATATATATATATATATATATATATATATAAGTAATAAAACAAAACTAAGATAACTTTCTACGGACAATTTTGAAAAATGAGTAAGTAGGGGTCCATGTAATTAGCAAAATTTACAACAAATACTTCATAAAATAAAACCCTCTCAATTTACTTCACTTCACTAAACACATTTTTAATAACATTTTTTTCATCATTAATATTATGACTCACAATATTAACAACCATATCATTCCCAAGAAAGAGGAGGACTTTCTGATAAGGACTTCTCCTAATTGGCGCGCAATTAGGTGACCAAGCCCCTTTTCTCGACAGAACTTTCTAAACATTGTCAATAATGTAAATAATAATATGAATAACTTTGTTGTCTCAATTATTGATTTAATAATATAAAATATTGTACATATGACACTGTGACAATAGTTGAATCAATAATGTGAGATGTGTGTGTGTGTGTGTGTGTGTGTGTGATGCCCCAAAAATAAGTATACACAACCCATTCTGAGTCGCCAAATACATGGTACATAAATTAAATACAAAATTCATTTATACAACACGACAAAACGTAGCTGAGAGTTTTAACACGAATATTGTCTTATAGACAATACCCAAACTCAAATGGAGTCCTCATTACAATTATTATCACACTATTTTATATAATAGTGAGGACTACTACAACCCCCATCTCAGACCGTCACTCCATTCCCCGACTATATTCTCATTTCCTGAAGAGAACAATGAAAGCAAAGGGTGAGCTCAACTAGCCCAGTAAAGAATATTATGACTAAGATAATGCAGAATAAATTATCGTTAGCCTTCAACAGTGTAAAACTGATAGAATACAATAAACACCAAGTTTAACTGCAGCGGAACAAGTAATCCATTAGAAGAGTCAAGTAGAGCATGATAACTACTATGATGATCCCTAAGGGTCTTAAGGAATAAGTCAAAGTATAACTCATCATACACAAGATACAATGATGATCTCAAGTCCAAGGATCACTTGTACTACTGTCACTACAGAAATTCTTATTAACAGACAAGTAAAACTCCATTAGATATTCCTTAGCGAGCCACGTTCAGTGAACTTATTCTCTAATAAGTACCTACATACTTGCTTTAGTGTCTCCACATAAATGATTATGAGATCAATCATCATCATCCAATGAGCAAGCAACGTATGTAGCAATCTATCCAGATTCACTAATCCTCAATTTAGTAATCCAACGACTGGGAACTATTTTAGTTTTAAGCTTTCTAAGAATTTAGATCTCATTAGAATGATCATCATCATTATTCTAAAAGTATTGCTTAAAACTATGGGTTTATCACATATTATAAAACAGTATCATGTAGATAATTAAAAGCCTTTAATAAATTAATACTTTTTATTAATAAATGAATAAGATTGTTATAAAGTATATGCTTTATCATCAAACATGATTGGCTTGTGTGCATACTACTTTCAATCTCCCACTTGCACCAAAGTCAAGCGTCATGGTATCTCATACCCTTTTTCTCTAAGTGGCGATTATCCTGCTGTTGGATAAACTTTAGTTAATGGATATGAAATGTTGTTATTGAGAATCCACTATCTCTATAGTGATTTCCCATCTTTCAACGATTCCTTCAAATCAAATGAAAGTGCCGCAACACATGTTTAGATCCAAGATGAGACTTAGAAACTATTCCTAGTTCTATAATGAACATTTCATCCAAACAATCAACTTACAGCTTCATTTACAGCTATATACTTTGTCTTTATTACAAAACCGGTAACTCTTTGCTGTTTAGGACCTTTCCAATTCACTGCACCACTTTTCAAGGTAACCTTTTACCTTCAAATGGATTTTTCTGTCGTCTTGGTCTGTCTGAAAAAAAAAACTTGAGTCTGTTAAGCCCTCTAGTTTTAATTTAGACCCACCATGAATATGATCACATCCTTAGTTCCAGTTAAGTACTTTAAGATATTTTTCACTATCTCACAGCTAACTTCTCCAGAATATGGCTGATCAATATCAGGTCTCATATATTTCATTACATACATGATAGTCACTAATGCGATCTCTCTTTTCAAGAGTCTATAGGAACTATTAACAGAGATACACTCCATGGCTCATCAACGAGAGACATCTCTTGGAGTTTGTCATGCTAAATGACTTTAGCATCAAATGAATATACGTTCCTTGGGTTAAGCCGAGCATCCTTTTAAACCTATCTATATAGATTTTTATCCCCAATTACGATATTCTTCCCAAATCATTCATGGAAGAATGTTTAGACAACTTTATCTTTACTGATTGTAGCATTAGTATGTCATTCCTTATTTGTAATATATCAACATATAATACTAGAAATGTCGTGGCGCTCCCACTGACCCTTTTGTACACACTAGATTCATTCTTATTTGTGATAAAATCAAACTCTTTTGATTTGTTTCATCAAAACGAATATTTCATTTTGAGAAGCTTGCTTCAATCTATTTCTCTGAGTGTCTACAACTCTTACCTCATCGTATGTAACTAGATCATCATCTTCTATGATGAGTACCTCGTCATCATCATCTATGATGAATCCATACCTCCTAGGTATCTTTGGTACTATTTCAGATTTATGATTCGGTTGTGGTACAATAGGTCTATCTATAGGTTCCTCTTATTTGACTTATAGTATTTTGTGGTTCTTGAACTCTTCAAGATTCTATTATCCTCCCACTAGCCCCTTCAATGATAAACACCTTTATCTTAGAAGGTATCGTGTTTCACAACAAACATCTTTTGGTAAGTAGGATTATAGAACATATACCCTAAATTTACTTTATGATGTCCCACAAATTTTTACTTATCAAATCTTGTCCCAAGCTTATCCTTTGAAACTTTTTCACAGAAGTTGGACAACTCATTATCTTAACATACTTAAGATTAGGAATCCTCCTTATTTATGGAGTCTTGGGGCTGGATTTTGAGGTTACCTTTTTCGTAGATATGCAACCATTTCTAGGGCATGACCCCAGAAGGATATTGGAATGTCGTTAAAGTCATCATGGACCGTACCATGTCCAATAAGGTACAAATTTTCTTTTCAAATACATCAATCAATTATTGCGTATCAGGAAGCGTCCATTATGAGAAAACCATTTGAGATGATCTAGAACCTTATTGCATAAGTATTTATTCCTTGATCTAATTAAAGAATCTTAATACTTTGCCAATTTGTTTCACTTCTGAATTCTTTGAACTTTTCAAATAATTCACACTTGTATTTCAGTAAATACACACATTTAACTCTTTGAATGATCATATTCTTTTCTTATATTTGTTTGTTCAATTTATAAAATAATTTTTCCACATAAGTCAAGTACACAAAATCCATTAAGTAATATTCCAGTTCTATAAAAATATTATTATTATAAATAGAACAACAATTGTTCTTAAATATAATACCAAAGATTTCATTGTCCAACAATAAAAATAGAAATAATATTTCTAACGAGAACTGGAATACAATAATAACTTATTGACTTAATAGAATTTCCCGTAGGCTCTGCTAAATTATAAGTTCGTATGGCTGATGCAGCAACCTTTGCTTCATTTCCACACATTGGATTACTTGTCTCTTGTTTAGCTTTCTACTTCTGCTTGGTCCCTTCATAAATTTATATTTATGATAACTAAAGCCGATATCCAATACCCAAGTAGAACCTTAACTTAAAGAAAAAATTATTTCAATCATGAACAGAACTATATTTGTAACTGAAGCTTCACTAAGCTTCTTCTGGTTAACCTCTACAAGATACTTCTCACAGTTTCTTTTCCAGTGTCTAGGATTATTATAGTGGAAGCAAACTCCTTTGCTATATGTATCAGCTTTGTTCTTATTATCCTTTATTTTTGTCTTTCCATTTACCTTCTTTGAATCTTTCTTTTTTTCAGAAGATCTTTTGGCCCCTACTAGTAAGATTTGGTCTTTATTGGTTGGAAAATGACTCTCAATATTTTTCAACATGTTAAACAAATCAGCGAGGCTGATCTTTAGCTTCTTTATATGAAAAATTCACAACAATTGTGAGGAGTCTAGAGTGACTACAAGATCAAATCTTGGCTCAACTCTCCATCCATGACAAAACTTGTTGTCCTTATTGTTCAATTAAATTGATTATGTTAAGGACTTTTGTCTGTACTGTAGCGTCGTTGGTCATTCTAGATCGAAAGAGCTCTTTAGATATCTGATATCTATTAGTACTACTTTCCTCACCATCAACTACTTGACGTGCAAGAGTATAGTAGGAGCATCCATAGTTTCATGTTGACGCTGAAGCTCGTTACTCATGGGTGCGAGCATGATGCATTGAGCCAACTGTGCATCATCTTGTCACTTTCTAAAAGTAGCAATCTCTTCCTCAGAGGCATTGTCTGCAACCATTGCAGGAAAGACGTATTAATGACATAATATAGCTTTTTAATCATGAGAACTATTCTCAAATTCCTTAACCAATCCGAGTAATTCGGTCCGGTTAATTTAGCATCTAATATGATACGCAGTGATAGTAATTTTAGACATTATAAAATTTTGTAAATGAATTTGTAATTAACAATATTTTAGCATACATTCTTTTAATAATTACCAAAATAAATTAAGTCTTGTTCTAAATTGGTATCTCCCATTATTTTCTTCAAACTATATTACCCTCACTTATATAGTTCGACAAAATCTAATTAAAGATTTGCTAGTGAGAATAAGGATTCCAATTCAAATGTATATAGCCTTGTGGTGACACAACAAACTATATATAAATAAATAGGTAGACAACTCTTGTCAATTACACCAACTATGCAACTCCTTGTATTTTGCCTCTTAGATTATTTTGATCAAGTGGTGGCACATCCGAATCAAAATTATCCAAGTTAAGTCCAACCTAGCACTCCATATATTCAAAAAAAAAAATATTAACCTTGTGGTGACACAATAAAATAATATTGTTCAATTTTCTTTATAAGCATCAAATGTGATAATATTAACATCCCAAAGAATTAAGATAAGCCTTGTGGTGACACAACAAACTTATAATAATTAATTGAAACTCTATTATTTTTATCATGCTAGAAGGCGACGTTCGATATTTCAAATATCTTTGAACGCTTAGGACTTAATATAAAAAATTTGAGGGGTTTGTTATTAATTTGTCTCATCTTGTTTAGCGCGCATGCACACATATATATATAAAATACGCGACATATTAATTAACATGCGAAGCATGTTTGCATAATATATATATATATATATATATATATATATATATATATATATATATATATATATAGTATAAACATGCATATATAGAATACTATATTCTACCCGGATTGATTATGGACTTTTATTCTAGTTTGGTTCACCAGAGCCGCCAAGTGAACTAAAAGGTCAAACCATAGGGGTGCAAGAATTAATATTTAAATATAACTATTACATTTAAATCTCAGGCTCCATTACAAACAAGTCTTTAAGCGCTCCTTGTTCCTTGATCTCCAATTTTTCAAAATTAATTCTAACTATTCCTATTACAAAACTATTTAAAATAAATACAAACCTTGATCGACAGTCAAGGGGAAGGGGAAGTACATTGGAGGGAGTTAGAATTTACATTAAAAAAAATTAGAGAAGAGAAGATACACATACCCCATTTAATAAAACTCATACATTCATGCATCCAACTAAAATAAAATTCAATCACATTGGTCAATAGTCCATATTCAATCCTATTTATTATCATATACATCACCATATACATCAATAAATAAATTAATCCCATGAATAATAAACATTTAATATATATATATTGATATCATTTAATGGGCAAATTTAGTTAGAATAAAATCTAATTTTGAATCAAAATAAACTCCTTTATTTTAATCCAAATTTAAATCAAAATAAACCTCTTTTGTTTTAATTTATTCAATTTTGAATAAAATAAACTATTTTATTTTAATCAAAATCTTTAATCAAAAGAAACTCATTTATTTTAATTAATTATAGAATCCAATTCCAAGTAAAAAAACTCATTTATTAAAAAAAATACGGATTCTCTTTCCTATTCACAAATAAACTCTTTTATTTTGAATAATATGACATCATATTCCATATCTAAATAAACTCCTTTATTTAAGGAAACACAGATTCTCTTTCCTATTCACAAATAAACTCCTTTATTTTGAATTATATGAAATCTTATTCCATATATAAATAAATTCCTTTATTTAAGAAAACATGAAATTCAATATCAACTCCAATTAGTTATCATGAAATCCAATTTTAAAATTAAAATAAATTTTTTATTTTAAGATTAAAATAAACTTTTTATTTTAATAATAAAATAATTAAGAATAATATATATATATATATATATATATATATATATATATATATATATATATATATATATATATATATATATAGTTAACAGATGAATCTTGGATGAATCAATGATTCACCTGACAAGCTCCCTTTCATAAATATCTTTAGTACGTGGCCACGCGAATCAAAAGAAAAATTGTTTCACATTTTTTTTAAATAAATTTTATACAACAAACTATGCCCAATTAAATTGTTCTAAACACATATCAATATACATATCAAATTAAAATAATTAATAATTCGCGTAAATGTTTGGCTCTGATACCACTGTTAGGTTTGTAATAATCTTGGACGCAATCAAATTGCACAAAATTAACAGAAGAATGAAAAAACAAAGTTTTAAAATTTTATAAACCATATACCCAAATCATTCTTTATGCACAATTATTAATTAAACGAAAATATGAAGAACAAGAATCATACCATTGAAAATTCGAGCTTTCTCAGGTACAAGTTCACCTCCAATCCTTTTCGCGTTCAACTTGAATCCGCTGGGTTTGGTTCCTTTCTTTGATCAACGTTAGCCACCCAAGTGCTTGGCCTCTAGAGGTGATCCACCAAGGAAGAAGAAAGATTCAAGAAGATGGGTGTTTAGCAAAACCCTAGTTTTTCTATCTCTCATAGAAAAGGGTGTACTCTTCCACAATTGGAATCACACATATAGATAGCTGATATAAGACTCCTCTTATAAAGATATCAGTTCACCCTTCTAATCTAATTAGAAAATAGGGTATTATTTAATTAATTAAAATTTTTTAATTAATTAAACTCCCTAATCTTATTAGGGATAATTAATTAAACTCTTTTAATTAATTTAACCTCCTAATCTTATTAGGAATATATGAGAGTACTTTTATTAATTAATTCTCAAATTCCTTTAGGAATTAAATAATAACAATAAGACTCCTCTTATTAATTTATATTTAATATTTCTAAAATATTAAATAATAAATATTAAGCTATTTAATTTATTCTATAACCATAGATTAAATTAAATATACTTAACTTATTATTACGATTATGCAATTAACTTCTTAAATAATTATTCTTCCTTTTATGGTGTGACCCTTTAGGTTCTCCATATTAAATTGGTTGTGAATAAATCAATTAGAATAATTCTAATCTTATTTAAATAAATAAATTAAACTATTAATTTATTTAAATGAATAATATTTATTCTACAATAGGGATAAGCTTCCCTAGCGATTAACGACTTTTCAGATAATATAGATTTCAACACTAATCATAAAAGAACCTTTGAGTAAATAGTTACCGTACAATTCAATCCTTCCACAATACAATGTCCCAATTAAATATAAGATATGGAATTACTGTCAAGTCTTATTTTATTTAATTATATATTTTTCGATTCTTAAATGTACAACTCTAAATAATGCAAATTAGAAACTCCTTTCTAATTTCATTCTGTCTTGGCCAAGGACTACTGGATTGTCATTTATCGAATCACATATGACATTTCTCTTCTTTTACTAGAAATGGTAGATTCTTTATTGATCATACATTATCTCCATGTACAATTTATTATACCCAAGCATTCCCTTTGATATACCCTAAGGGTCTTAAGGAATAAGTTAAATTATAACTCATCATACACAAGATACTATGATGATCCCAAGTCCAAGGATCACTTGTACTATTATCACTACATGAATTCCTATTGACAAGCAAGTAAAACTCCATTAGGTATTCCTTAGCGAGCCACGTTCAGTGAACTTATTCTCTAATAAGCACCTACATACTTGCTTTAGTGTCTCCACACAAATGATCATGAAATCAATCATCTTCATCCAATGAGCAAGTAACGTATGTACCAATCTATCCGGATTCACTAATCCCATAATTTTAAGCAATACTTTTAGAATAATGATGATAATAATTCTAATGAGATCTAAATTCTTAAAAAGCTTAAAACTAAAATAGTGAACTTAGCGAGCCATTATCATCATTATCATCATTAGGTATTCCTTAGCGAGCCACGTTCAGTGAACTTATTCTCTAATAAGCACCTACATACTTACTTTAGTGTCTCCACACAAATGATCATGAGATCAATCATCCTCATCCGATGAGAAAGTAACGTATTTACCAATCTATCCGGATTCACTAATCCCCAATTTAGTAATCCAACGATTGGGAACTATTTTAGTTTTAAGCTTTTTAAGAATTTAGATCTCATTAGAATTATTATCATCATTATTCTAAAAGCATTGCTTAAAACTATGGGTTTATCACATATTATAAAACAACATCATGTAGATAATTAAAAACCTTTAATAAATTAATATTTTTTTATTAATAAATGAATAAGATTGTTATAAAGTATATGATGTATCATCAAACATGATTTGCTTGTGTGCATACTACTTTCAGTTTAACTGCAACAGAACAATCAATCCATTAGAAGAGTCAAGTAGAGCATGATATCTACTATCTTATATTATTTAAAAGTTCATCATCAATATTTTATCGTTGTAACACAACTCAATAAATAATCCACATCATTGAATTATCCATGCACTACGGGCCAAGAATATTAATTAGTATCGCATCCACGAATCATCCATGCACTACGAGCCAAGGATGTTATTTATTATCACCAGTGGTCATGATCATGCCAACAACTATCCATCAATGCACTATGGGCGAATGAGGACTTTTACCACATCATTTATAACATTACAAGTCATGATTATACCGATATATAATTCCTGGTCATAATCATACCAATTAACAGTCCATCTATGCACTATGGGCCAAAAATGACTTTCATCACAATATAAGCATGAGGATGATGACAATGATAAACGAATTCAATAAAGTGAAAGCAAATATAAATTTTAAAGATTTATAATTCAATTTATCCGGAGTTCAAGAATGTCCAAATTGTCAACATGATAACTGCTTTGTGAAGTAAAATTAAAGAATAATATTGTATAAAAAATAATTTGGATAGAAAAGAAATCAATTTTTGTCACGAATAGTACCCCGGGTGAATAGTAGCCGAGTGAATAGTACTTCAGGAATAATACCTCGACATGAAAAGATTAAAATTTAACAACAATATTCTGAAAAATATCCTTGTGAAACGATACTAGATGAAGCGTAAATTTCAAGGATATTCTACTAATTTTAAGGAGTATAGAAATAATACTTATCAACATGAGTGTAGAATTAGGAATATGAAACGAAATAATATTACTTATATACTATAGAATACGAAAGAAAATATTATTTCATACGAATATTGAATAAAAATAATATCCCTTACCTTAAAAGGAGAGTACTTCTGAATGGTATAGCGGGGATATTCTTGAAGAAAACTTGTACTGTTTTCTACATTCAAAGCTTCCTTAAACTCAAAAGAAATACGCTCAATATTATAGAAGAAGAATTCTTTGATTCTGGTGTGATTTTCAATTCTAAACTAAGCATCCTATTTATAGGAGAATGGCATGTCACTATTTGAATTTAGAAAATCACGGGTGCAAAGTAAAGGATTCACAGGCATTCGACTTAAACTTAAAAAAAAATTGATTTTAATATGCTGCACTATGCAGCACTATGCAGAACTATGCAAACACTATGTAGTACTATGCAAATAATAAAATATAATATTATATATATATATATATATATATAATATTATATATTATATATATATAAGTGAGGGTCCATGTAGTAAGCCAAATTTATAACAAATACTTCATAAAAAACCCTCTATTTATCTCAATTCACTTGGCTTCACTAAACATATTTTTAATTCTTTTTTTTATAATTAATATTATAACTTACAATATTAACAACCAGATCATTCCCAGAAAAGATAGGACTTTTCGATAAAGACTTCTCCTTATTGACTCGCAATTAAGTGACCAAACCCCTTTCCTCGACAGAACTTTCTAGACATCATCAATAATGCAAATAATAATATAAATAACTTTATCGTCTCAATTATTGATTTAATAATATAAAATATTATGACAATAATTGAATCAATAATGTTAGATACTATGCAGCAATTATTGTGGCAATAATTAAATAAAACTGAGTGACTTCTCACATAAGCATCAATAATCAAAGATATTGTACAATACCGTGTGCTACTATGCAACCATGCGTATTACTGTACTTTTATCACCGGGTATTTCAACAGTTAACGGTAAAAGTTTTGCCATTATTTTTATATAAAGTTATTTCTATCATTTTTTAACTCTGACAATAATTTCGTTGCGGGGTCCACCAATAATTGTGTCTTCGTACGAATATTCCATAATAAAATGAATATTCTCCGACCAAACGAATATTTTATAACAACTTGCTTACTTTGCAAAATTTATAAATATTACCCACAACTATAACATTATATTTTAGATTCTAACTCCTAGGTCATTTCCTCAACATCATGATTTCTCCATAAAACTTTGACTTAAGGTATAACCTTGGAGCGTAGAATATGTTCCTTCTTATCCAAGATTTTAATAGGTACCTCTTCATACGTTAAATCTTCCGCTATCTCGTCTGGTTCTAAATTAATAATGTGGTTCGGGTCTTCCATATATTTACGTAACATAGATATGAGAAAAATGTTATGAACATGAGACATACTTGGCGGTAAGGCGAGTCTATAGGCCACATTTCCTACTCGATCGAGGATTTCAAATGGGCTAATGAATCGAGGATTGAGCTTTTCTCTCTTTCTAAATTTCATAACTCATTTCCATGGAGCACACGTAACAACACATGATTCCCAACATTGAATTCCATGTCCCTTCGATGAAGATCATCATAACTCTTTTGTCGATCTTGTGAAGTTTTTATACGTTATCGGATCATTTGAATCTTTTCCGTAGTCATGCGTACCAATTCCGGTCCCAACAACGTTGCTTCACCCACCTTATCCCAGCATACTGGAGAATAACACTTTCGTCCATACAACGCCTCGAATGGAGTCATGCCTATACTTGCTTGATAACTATTATTATAAGAGAATTCCACTAATGGCAAGAACTTGTCCCAACTTCCTTTGAAGTATAGGACATAACGTCTTAATAGATCTTCAAGAGTTTGAATAGTCCTCTCCGACTGCCAGTCTGTCTAAGGATGATATGCCGAACTGAATCATAAATCTGTGCCCATAACTTTTTGCAAACTAACCCGAAATTGTGAAGTGAATCTTGGGTCTCGATCAGAAACTATGGATACTGGCATACCATGCAGTCTTGCAATCTCATTTATGTATATACGAGCAAGACGTTCAAGTGAATAAGTTTCTCGTATGGGTAAAAAATGAGCAGACTTGGAAAATCTATCGATAATGACCCAAATTGCATCTATACCTTGAGAAACCTTGGGAAGACCAGTAACGAAATTCATGGTAATGTGCTCCTACTTCCATTCTGGAATTTTAAGTGGTTACAATGGTCCTTTTGGTACTTGATGCTCCGCCTTGACATGTTGACAAGTTAGACATCTTGAGATAAACTCTACTATCTCTCTCTTCATATTGCTCCACCAAAATATATATCGAAGATTATGATACATTTTGGTACTCCTAAGATGGATTGCAAACGGTGTGTTGTGCGCCTCCATCATGATTTTATACTTCAAATCATAGTCGTTAGGAACACAAAGTCTAGAGTTGACTCGAAGTATCCCTTCTTCATTAATTCTTGCTTCTGGAATAACACTTTCTTGCACTTTCTTCTTCATACGCATCAGCTCCAGGTCCGTAGCTTGAGTAGCTTTAACTTTATTGATTAAAGTTAGTTCTACTCATATATTTTACATCATCATGTGGGTCCCTGGAGTCTTTAACTCTATCTCCATCCTTTGTAAGTCATACAAAATGGGCCTTTACATTGACAAAATCGCACTCGTACCCACATATGACCTTATACTCAACGCGTCAGCTACCACGTTCACTTTTCTAGGATGGTATTGAATGGTATGATCGTAATCTTTCAACAGCTCAAGCCAACGTCGTTGTCGCATGTTGAGCTCCTTTTGGATGAAGAAATATTTGAGACTTTTATGATATGTACATATCTCTACTTCTCTCCATACAGGTAATGCCTCTAGATTTTAAGCGCGAAAATGACAGCTGCCAACTCTAGATCATGAGTAGGATAATTTCTCTCATATTTTTTGAGTTGTCTTGAGGCATAGGCTATGACTTTTTCATGTTGCATGAGAACATATCCTAAACCTTTGCCTGAAGCATCACTGTATATGAGAAATCCCTTCGAACTAGATGGTATTATCAGAACAGGTGTTGAAATGAGTCTCCTCTTGAGTTCTTGAAAAATCTTCTCACATTCCTCGCTCCAACAGAATTTTGTGTCTTTTCGAGTCAGATGAGTTAATGGAGTAGCGATTCGAAAAAATCCTTCCACGAATCTCCGATAATAACTAGCTAAGCCCAGAAAGCTATGTACTTCGGTTACTGACTTGGATTGCTCCCAACTTTATATTGCTTCAATCTTTGTTGGGTCAACATATATTCCGTGATTCTATATCACGTGCCCAAGGAATGCTACTTCCTCAAGCCAGAACTTGTATTTCTTTAACTTGGCATAAAGCTTATTTTCACAAAACTTTTAGAGTATCAGCCTCAAGTGTTACTCATGATCTTCACAGATTTTGGAGTATATGAGGATGTCATCAATAAAGACAACCACAAAATGATCCAAATATTCCTTGAATACTCAGTTCATTAAGTCCATGAAGGCAACAGAAGCATTGGTCAATCCAAAAGACATGACTAGGAATTCGTAATGCCCATACCAATTTCTGAAAGCAGTCTTTGGAATGTCATCAGTTTTATTCTTTAACTGATGATATTCAGAATGAAGATCGATCTTTGAAAAGAATTTGGCAACTGGTCAAACAGGTCATCAATGCGAGGAAACTGGTACCTATTTTTTTATTGTGACATGATTCAACTCCCGATAATCAATGTAAAGTCGCATACTCCAATCTTTCTTCTTTACGAATAGAACAAGAGCACCCCAAGGAGATGTACTAGGACGAATGAAATCGATGTCTAACAACTCCTACAGTTTGGTTTTTAACTCCTAAAGTTCAATAGGAGCCATTCGATATGGGATTTTGGAAATGGATTTTGTACCAGGTTTAAGGTTAATACAAAACTCGATTTCACGATCTGGGGTAGACCAAGAAGTTCTTCAGGGAATACGTTAGGAAATTTATTAACAATAGAAATATCATTCAAATCTGACGTATTTTTATTTAAATCCGTGACATGGGCTAAGAAAGCTTGACATCCGTTTTGCAATAAACGAATTGCTTTATGGCTTGATATGACAGTTATTGACTTAAGTGGTTTGGTTGCTTAAATTTGCATAATAGGTTGGTTAGGAATATAAAATATAACAACCTTACGAAAATAATCAATTTTAGCATGATGAGTAGTTAACCAATCAATCCTTAAAATTATATCAAATGCAAGTATTTTCAAAGTGATAAGATCGACAGGTAACGTGAGGGTGCCGATTTGAATCAAACAATATTTATAAACCGTGAATGTAATGAAGGTTTCTCCCAACGGAGTTTCAACAGATAAGTCAAAGTTTAATTTCTCTAGAGCCAAATTTAAACGTTGAGCGTAAGTACGTGAAATAAAAGAATTGGTAGAACCGGTATCAAATAAGGTATAGACTTCGTAAGAGTTTATCATTAGCTTACCTGTGATAACTTTATTTGGGTTCCTCACTTTTTGGGAGGTCACAACAAACGCTCTCCCTTAAATTATCGGCTTTGACTTGTTTGGGACGACCTTTGGTGTCTCCATCCCAACTGGACATGACTTCACTACACGATATAATCGGGCTAGGTGACCTTCTCTTCCACAATTGTAACATGCTTTGGGTTGCCGTATACAGTTTGGACTGATGTGTCCCTCCCCTTTACATTTGTAGCATACGACCGATGGTCATTCTCCTTCATTAAAAACGGGTGCTGGTGCTGCTGTCTTTCCATCATTATTGAACATTCTCTTCTTGAAATTTCCACTTCTATTATCTTGGCCATGATTACCACCGAAGTGGTTACCATTTCAGGCATATTGATTTCCTCCACGTTTGTTGTCACCACTTCGATGACTGCTACCACTGGTATTATCGTTTTGTCAGCTGCTATCTTTTGGTTGGGCAAACTCATTATCGCGCTCCAATAATTGAGCCCTATTCACAACATCTGAATACAAACAAAGTTTGTGAGAAATGAGGTATTGACGTATTTCGGGTTTCAAACCTCTTAGAAACATATGCGTCATACGCAACTCATTATCTACCAAATGGGATGCAAATTGGGATAACTCTGCAAATTTAGCCTCGTACTGCGATACGGTCATATTATTTTGCTCAAGCTTAATGAATTCTACATCCTTCATGTGACGAAAACTTTCAGGAAAGTACTTGTCGTTGAACAATTCTTGAAACTTCTCCTAAGACATCTTAAGTGCGGCAGGTTGAGTATGTTTTACAGATTCTCACCAGTAATCTTCCTCTCCTCGCAACATGAAGGTGGCAAAGGGAACCTTTTGCTCCTCGGAGCATCCCAAGACATCAAATATCTTGGTGATGTACTTAATCCATGTCTACGCCTTAAGTGGTTCTGGCTTTCCCAAAAACTCTAGTGGTCCCAACTCCTTGAATTGCTTAGCGGTGACAATTCATGAGTTGTCAGTGTTTCCACCTGCATTTTGAACAGGAGTCTCTCTCGCCTGATGTTGCATGAATTATAGAAAGCTTCTGAACACCCCGTCATTCATCATTTGGTCAGTGTTGTTGTTTACCTGAGGATTATTGCCTTCATGATGCACATTATCCTAGTTATTGATCGGTGGTGACTCAACGGTCTCATATGCTCCATTGCTTATCTTAACATTTTCATATGTCATTTTCAAACACTGCCACAAAATAAGGGTTAATTGACATGCCACATATTATTCATATATTCTGACCAACCAATTAAATAACAAATAAACTTAGGTTGGTCATACTAGCGAAGGATTTACCCGTCTCTCTCAAATCTCAGCCAGAGATCATATCCCTATGCTTTGATACCAACTGTGACGCCCCCAAAATAGGTATACACAACCCATTCTGAGTCGCCAAATACATGGTACAAAATTTAAATACAAACTTTATTTATATAAAACGACAAAACGTAATTGAGAGTTTTAGCACGAATATTGTCTCGTAGATAATATCCAAACTCATATAGAGTCCTCATTACAATTATTATCACACTATTTTATATAATAGTGAGGACTACTACAGCCACCATCTCTGACCGTCACTCCATTCCCTGACTAGTCCCAGCTATATTCTCATTTCTTGAAGAGAACAATGAAAGCAAAGGGTGAGCTTAACTAGCCCAGTAAAGAATATTATGACTAAGATAATGCAGAATAAATTATCGTTAGCCTTCAACAGTGTAAAACTGATAGAATACAATAAATACCAAGTTTAACTGCAGCGGAACAAGTAATCCATTAGAAGAGTCAAGTAGAGCATGATAACTACTATCTTTTATGATTTAAAAGTTTATCATCAATATTTTATCGCTGCAACACAACTCAATAAATAATCCACATTATTGAATTATCCATGCACTACGGGCCAAGGATATTCATTAGTATCAAATCCATGAATCATCTATGCACTACGGGTCAAGGATATTCGTTATTATCACTAGTGATCATGATTATGCCAACAACTGTCCATCAATGCACTACGGGCCAATGAAAACTTTTACCACATCATTTGTAACATTATTGGACATGATTATACCGATACATAATTCCTGGTCATAATCATACCAATCAACAGTCCATCTATGCATTACGGGCGAAAGATGAATTTCATCACAATATAAGCTTGAAGATGATGACAATGATATACGAATTCTATTAAGTGAAAGCAAAGATAAATTTTTAAGATTTATAATTCAATTTATCCAGAGTTCAAGAATGTTCAGATTGTCAACATGATAACGGGCGTTCGACTGAAACTTTTTGAAAAAATTGATTTTATTATGCTGCACTATGCAGTACTATGCAAACAATAAAATATAATATATTCTATAATATATATATATATATATATATATATATATATATATATATAATAAAACAAAATTGAGATAAATTTCTACCGACGATTTTGAAAAATGGCAAAGTAGGGGTCCATGTAATAAACCAAATTTACAACAAATACTTCATAAAAAACTCCTCTATTTATCTCAATTCACTTGGCTTCACTAAACACATTTTTAATAATATTTTTTTTATCATTAATATTATAACTCACAATATTAACAACCAAATCATTCCCAAGAAAGAGGGGGCTTTCCGATAAGGACTTCTCCTTATTGGCACACAATTAAGTGACCAAATCCCTTTTCTTGACAGAATTTTATAGGCATCGTCAATAATGCAAATAATAATATAAATAACTTTATCGTCTTAATTATTGATTTAATAATATAAAATATTGTGACAATAATTGAATTAATAATGTGAGATACTATGTAGCAATTATTATGGCAATAATTGAAGAAAATTGACTGACTTCTCACGTAAGTATCCATAATTAAAGATATTGTACAATACCCTGTGCTACTATGCAACCACACGTGTTACTGTACTTTTATCACCAGGTATTTCAACAGCTAACGGTAAAAGTTTTACCGTTATTTTTATAAAAAGTTATTTCTATCGTTTTCTAACTCCGACAATAATTTCGTTGTGGGGTCCACCAATAATTGTGCCGTCGTACAAATATTTCCTGATAAAATAAATATTTCCCGACCAAATGAATATTTTATAACAACTTGCTTACTTTGAAAAATTTGTAAATATTACCCATAACTATAACATTATATCAAATCCACACCTTATTACTCAAAATTATATTTAGCGAAAATTAAATATTTATTCATAAAAGTTGGGGTCTTATAATATATATCATCGAACTTTGATTTGATTGAGCTTGGATATAATATCCGGTGCATTTACAGCTTATATATATATATATATATATATATATATATATATATATATATATATACTTATATGTAGACACTCGAAAAATTTTGCATTCATGTTACTAACCTTGCAAGAGAGCAAGGTCGTCTTCTAGAAATAACTCTGGAAGTCAAGTCAGCACAGTCCCGAAGATAACCCCGGGATACTCAGTCAGTCTAATCTCAGAGATAACCCTGAGATATTCAATCAAGTCCCAGAGACAACCCCGGGATACTCATTCAGTCTAACCCGGAGACAACCCCGGGAGTTTCAGTTTCAACCTCAGAGACAACCCCGAGGAATGCAGTTCCAGTTCTGGAGACAACCCTAAAATCCTCAGTTCCATCTCGGAGACAACCCCAAGATCTTCTATTCTAATCCCAGAGACAACCTCGGGAGATACCGTTCAAACCTCGGAGATAACCCCGAGGCATACAGATGCATTCCGAATATAACTGCAAAAATACTTGTTTTAAACCCCAGCAATCAGCTTCAAGCTCGGTGATAGCCCCGAGGCACTCAGTTCTGAACCCGAAGATAACCCCGGGAGAACAGGTGTTCAGCACTTCCAGCAACCCAATCTCAGAGATAACCCTGAGCAACGACTGCTAAATCAGCCTAGAGCTGGAGATAACCCCGGTGAGGGGCAAAATCATCATTTTGCCACCTCGATCCCATAATCACGCCGTCTCATCATTTCAACATACATGCTACACAGAAGTGTCCTTCAAGAACCATAGCTCTAATCCTGAGTGACTACTACACAAGACAGCAGACCGGATGGAATTTGAAGATGTGAAGACCTGGGCATGGACCCATCTTCCCGACTTTGAACAACCTCCTATCCCATGTCATTGTGTAGCTCTCGACAACATCATGTCGTAAAAGGTCTTATACACCTCGATCGGATGCCCGAATTGAAGTTATGAAGGTTTGGGTGGACAACACATTGCACGAGTGCACATACTTCGAGACGGCAGGGCCCACGGAGCCCGGGGCACCCCGGGCTATCGTAGGTAGACCTGCGGCTCCCCCCTCTATAATTAGAGGGCTTGGGGTGTCCATTTTGAAGAAGAAAAAGGCGAGGAAGCCCTGTCTAATTTGCTCTGTACACACTATAAACTGAGTGCTTTCTCATTTCAAACACTTGTGAGCTTATATTTGGCTACTCATTATCGGCGGGAACCGAGTGTTCATCCATTTAAAGCTATTAAAGTCTTCTTTGGCAGTCCACTGTAAACCTTCTTACATTACTTAAAGCCTTTTCTCCACTTCTTGCACACACTTTTATTCACGTTGAGAGTCGCACGTATATGTATGCCCGGACCGTCGGTCCGTGGCATTTATTGCTTTTCTATATATATATATATATATATATATATATATATATATATATATATCCTCAAATTCGAATTCGAATTAATGAACCGAGCTTGGATCGATATATATCCAGTTATATCGATCCAGGCTCGGTTCATTAATTCGAATTAGAATTTGAGGATATATATATATATATATATATATATATATATATATATATATACATTCCTGTCTGGCCTGGAGTTCACTTCGTGGCCATTTATTGCTTTCATTTACATTTCGTCCCGCCTGGAGTTTACTTCGTGGCTGTTGATCGTCTATATATATATATATATATATATATATATATATATATATATAGCTTATATATATACAACTGTTTACTGCTTTCATATATATTGCTACATCATGTGAGCCTAGGAATCATGTGATCACAGATTTCGTCTCTTGAATCTAGATTCAGTTCCCGTGATGGATATTTTTTCAGCTGTACATGGCTTGTAAATTATTCACGGTGTTTGAATTTCCTTAGATGGCTCTCATGCCCATGAGGAATTCGGCACTACTTTTTATCTTATTTTCTCGAAGATGCTTCGCATCTCAAAAATAAAAGTAATCAAGCCGAACATATAATAAAATGGAGTATCGAAGGCCTCAATTACTATTGAGCACAAGGGTTTGAAAAACATCGTTTATAAAATAGCACTCTAATATCTAGTTAAAATTGAACTTTTATACAAAATTCAAACCCTTTGTATATAGGTGCAAACGAGGCATAGCACTAATTCCAGATAATTGCACATTGACACACACGCACACACATTCAGATAATGGTTTAAATTAAAAATTGGCGGTCACCATGGTAGCATGGATGTCGGGGGGTGCCTAACACCTTCCCTTCGCATAATCAAGCCCCCAGACCCTAACGAATCTCGATTTCACAGACCAGTCAAATAGTGTCACATCACTAGGTCAATGTGCAAACCTTTTCTGGTTGAGTTGGTGCAACCATTTAAAAATACCAACTGGCGACTCTTACAAGTCCCAATCATCAACATATACATGTCGGACCTTTTCACAACTTATTATTTCAAACAAATCTCACCTAACATGAGAACACCAGAAGAGAAGAATAGAAAAAGGGACAAATAAAAATCTCGACGTCGACAGGTGGTTACTCTGCTGGGGATATCCAGTAAGAAGGCTTAAACCGCTATTATAAACTTTTCAAAACCATTATCTGCTTGTGTATGGATGTTGTATTTACATTTGAATGAATGTGCACGAATGCATTTACTTATTACACTTAGTGCTTCGCACCATATCTGCTTGTGATATTAGTGCTTCGCACATGTCATCATTTCCATACGGTGAGACACGTTGTATGTTGTGTGGTTCCTCCACCAGGAGGCTATCATGTCGGTGTTTGATTACTGGACTCGTAGGAAGACTAATTCCAATGAGGCTCAGGAAAGGCACCACCCAAATTTGCTCCAGTTGAAAGACCGGATTAACTTCCCGTCGAGTAAATTGCGATGATTTGGGAACCTTCATGCCAAAAAACCACGAGAGTAGCCTAAGATAGGTCAACCTCTGATAAACCAAATGCATAGGAAAGTTTCTTAATACTTTCATATTTTAATTACTTGTAATTTCATTCCCATGTTAATCTCAGTGTAATGGAAAATATGAAGGAATATGTGTACATGCATTCCCTTTTATTTAAACATGATATCTTGTCATACAAACAAACTAACATCCGTTTTGCAGGATAATACTCCTAAAATGGACACATAGCATGTAACATTTTCACATTCCCTAAGACTAAACTACATAAGTCTTTTTGTAGGGAAACAATTGGTCATGTTACCCGTTCAAAATCCAAAAAGGCAACGAGCCTACAGCCAAGCATGGCTTTATCTGGCCAGTCTAGTCCTACTCCTGTCTCTCGCGAGGAGTTCAAAGGACTAAGCAACCAAATTAAAGAGTTGGCTATTCTGCTTAAAGAACTGCACAAATCCACTCAGGGTCCACAATGCCCATACATACAGAATCCTATGCATAGGGAGGAACTCATGGACTGGACAAAGAAATTCCTGTACCTGAATCTCAGTTGGACAAAACCAACAAAACCCCTGAAACCACCTATCTCAAAGAAGATCCAGACATCGATGATATCAAGAAAAAAGTTCTACAAATGGAAGAGACCATTCGGTCTATCAAAGGAATTGGAACACACGAGAGTGTTTCATATTCATATCTTTTTATCTTCCCTGGGGTTCATTATCCAGAAAAATTCAAGACTCCTAATTTTGAAAAGTATGATGGATTGGGAGATCCTTACACACATTTAAAAGTATTCATTGGAGAACTCAGATCTTATGCTGAGGATGAAAAGCTTAGAATGCATATATTTCAGAAGAGTCTGACTGGTGAAGCTAGATCATGGTATACCAGATTGGATAACTCAAAAATTTATAGTTGGGAGAAGCTAGTTCATGCTTTCCTCAGTCAGTACAGTTTCCAAACTCAAATGGCTCCTGACCGGTACTAAATTACCAAGGTCAGGAAACAAGCTAGTGAGTCTTTTATAGAGTATGCCTAAAGATAGAGGCGTCTGGCTGCTCAAGTTATTCCATCTATGACTGAGTCTGAAATGGTGATGACCTTCATAGATATTCAAGAAGCTCCCTTTTATGAGAGAGTTTTAGTTGGCATTGGCAAACCATTCTCCGAAATAATCAAACATAGAGAAATAGCCGAGATGGGATTGAAGTTAGGAAAGATTCAAGACCTTGTCGCTCTTAAAGCTGTAGCTGAGCACATCCAGTCTAGAAGTTATGGAAACAACCCCCGGAGGGTCCATAAGAAGAAAGAGGAGGATGTTTCCTTGATACTATAAGGGTAAAAAGGCAGTCAAAATCTGCCTATTCAGAGGAGAAACTACCCTTTTCCAGCTCAGTCTTCAAGCCCTCCAGTGCCAAAAGGTGGAGAAATAAGACGCACTTGAGTGTTCACACCCTCAAAAGACTCACTTGAGAACATTCTCAATCTTCTGACAACTCAGAAGAAAATTACCCATCTGCTTCCACCAGCCAACCCTAGTGGAAAGGGTTTTAATGCTAACAAGAAGCGTGCTTATCGTGCTGGAGCTCCAAGCTATGATACTCGTGATTTATGGGCCTTAAAGCATAAGATCCAGGATTTGATTGACAATGGTGAGATCATGGTGACTAAACCCGACCAACTCCATGTACCAGACAACCCTCTTCCTCAATGCAAAGAAGAGGAGGTTAACATGATTAATTGGAGTAGTGGACAAACTTTCCAATCCATTGGTCATTCATCCCAATTTGGCAAGGATAGTGCTGACAAGTGGGATTATGCACAGTTCCAGTTTATGAAGGAACAAAAAATGAAGGCTCTGCGCGAGCAAGTTAATCAATTGGCAGAACTGGTGGTCCATCAGCACCAAGTCACACGTCAATTATTCAACCAGGAGCATAGTAGCCTCCTTCCTCTAGTTACAAGTACTCCACCACGTACTCTAGACAGTGAAACATTGGAGGATAAAATTACAAATAGAGCAAATGCCAAAGCCCATCGTGATTTAGCCAATAAAATGGAATTCACCTATTTAGGCCAACCGATGAAAGACATATTGTAGATGTTGATCAATGAAGGAAGAATCATAGCTCTACTACCTCCAATCAGCCCGCGTTCAAGATAGTTTGATTTTAATGCAGTGTGCCAATACCACTCCTAATCTCGTGGTCACAGCACTGAAGAATGAATGGGGACACATTTCCTATAAAGTGGAAGGAAGTCGTAGTAGTTATATCTTCTGAGACAGATTCAGCTATCCCATCACATACAATTCAACTTGTTCAACTCAGAGGTGTTGAGAATCCTTTGAAAGTGGTTGCGCCAAAGCCAATCATCTTACCATTCAGACCACAATATCATGTTGTTAGCCTACAGATAGTTCCATAGAGTTATGGAGAGGAGGAAGGATCCACATCCAATATAACTGCTGCAGTGTCGAAGGAGAATCCACTATATCTTCCCCAACGGGTGATGAAGCCTGCCATCAAATCAAAGGGGAAAGTTCCCATGAAAAAGATTGAAGAATTCCTCCGTAATATGGGACACAATGAAGCCAAGGTGGTTTCAAGCTTAAAAGAAGCTCCACGACAGGTTTCCATATTGGACTTGGTATTCTCCTCAGAGGATCACAGGAAGGTCTTACTAAGAGTTTTAGAAGAACCTCATTTGCCAAAATTAGTGGATGTCAAAAAATTCCATCATCTGATTGATCACATTTTTAACAACAATGGTATATCATTCATTGATGATGACATACCTCCCGAAGGGATGGGTCATTATAAGTCGTTGCACATAGCAGTTATGTCCTCCGGATACGTGGTCGTATGAGTATTGATAGATGGAGGGTCCTCCTTGAATATCCGTCCTTATGCCACCTTGGAGAAGATGAATATCAATCTCAACAGGATCCGAAGTAGCCATACAATTATCAAAGCTTTCGATGGATCCCGACAAAATAATGTCAGAGACATTGAACAACCTGTGGAGATTGGTCAACACACATTCTGCGTATCCTTGCATGTGCTCAAAAAAGTAATAGGATACAACATGCTCTTAGGAAGACCGTGGATTCATATGGCTGGAGCCGTCCCGTCTACCCTTCATCAACAGCTCAAATACATCATTAACAATAGCCTAGTCACTGTTAATGCTGAGCTAGAATGTCCTGAACAAGGTGACATCCCACTCATCATTTTTAATTCAAAAATTGAGCATGTCAGCTTCCATGCCCTGGAGGTGAGCAACACTCACCACTACCCTATTGGGAAGCCACCTCTAATATCCAAAATTTCTGCCGAGGTAATGTTGGCAAGTCAAGAAATAATTTCTTTGGGTTATCAACCTGGACAAGGGTTGGGCAAAGACCATTAGGGCATTAAGCACCCAATTCAAGTTCCCAGTCAAACATGGACAACCGGACTAGGCTATTCATCTAGCTCCACTCACAGAAATCCTCACAAACATAAACATGTTCCTTCATCTTCAGCCATACGACAATTGCCACAACCTACAGGAGCTGAATCTATATAGACTTCAGTAAAGGTTCCTTCCCATGTGATGACTATGTTATTTTCTAAGACGATACTGGTCAAAGGAAAAGAAGTCTTGATACCGGATCCAGAGGCAGAGGAAAAGGACCGGAGGCGTAAGCAGGACATTACAAGGTGCTTATCAAACATACGCATCATAGTCCACACGGACAGTATAAACAGGGTCACCCCAGACGATGATTATCCAGATATCATGGTCATCGTTCGGGAGAAAGAGGACAAAAACAATCCCTTCATAACAACTATCCACCAGGACTTCACTCTTGGCAATTGGAGCAGCACTCCTTGCATTTGTCGATGAGTGTAAAAAGGGTAAAAACTCCCTCTGCCCTGTAGATAACAATAACTACTTATTTTTTCTATACAGTATTAGCAGTTGTTTTGACATTACATGCTAACACTTTGTATGATTAAACAGTTTCATATATTAAGTGAAAGTATTTTTTTTAGGACTCTAAAGTTAGATGTACATATACTTGCTGATGAGGTGCCTTTTCTCCACAAGGACTGTAACTTTGATGTAAAGTTGGACTCAGACTTGATGGAAATCCAAGAAGACTATGAGATACCTCGAGAGATCAAAGAATGGGTTGAAGATAAACCCAAGCCAAATCTTGATCAAACCACCCCTTTTAACCTCGGAACCTCAGAAAACCCCAAACAAATCCAGATTTGTACGGTCCTCACTCCAAACCAAAGGAATGACATGGTTACTCTATTGACCCAATTCCATGATGTGTTTGTATGGTCTCATGAAGACATGGTCAGTTTATTCACTGACATTGTTATTCATCATCTCCCCATCAAAGAGGGGTTCAAGCCAGTCAGGCAAAAGCTCAAGCGATTAAAACCTAAGTGGAGTTTAAAAGTTAAAGAAGAAATTGTGAAACAATTTCAAGTAGACATCATCATGGTGTCAACATACCCTGAATGGCTATCCAACATAGTTCCCGTGCCCAAACTGGGAGGGAAGGTGCGAGTTTGTATGGACTACAGGGATCTGAATAAAGGTTGCCTCAAAGATAGCTTTCTTGTTCCATTCATCCACATACTCATTGATAATACAGCTCAATACGACATCTACTCCTTTGCTAATTGCGTTGCGGGGTACCATCAAATCATGGTTGCTGAAGAGGATCGTGAGAAAACTATATTCATAACTGCTTGGGGAACCTTTTGCTATAGACGGTTATCATTCGGCCTTATCAATGTCGGAGCTACCTATCAGCGAGCCATGATGACTCTTTTCCATAATTTAATGCATAAAGAAATAGAGATCTATGTGGATGACATCATTGTCAAGTCCTGAAGAGAGGAAGACCACGTAGACCATCTCAGAAAGCTCTTCAATAGGTTACGTAAGTACAACTTGAAGTTGAATCCAGTCAAGTGCGCCTTTAGCATTAAGTCAGGCAAGTTGCTAGGTTTCCTAGTCAGCCACAAGGGGATTGAGTTGGATCCCACCAAAATCTAGGCCATCATGAAAATGCCTATTCCTTAGACGGAGAAGGAAATACGGGGATTTTTGGGAAGAATCAACTTCATTAGCAGATTCATCTCCCAACTCACAGCAACCTGTGAGCCTATCTTCAAATTATTAAGGAAGAACTCCTCCATGAAATGGAATGACTAGTGTCAGAAAGCCTTCCTTACTATCAAAGAGCAGCTAGTCAAAGCTCTTGTTCTGGTACCACCCAGGAATGATGTTTGTAAGACCCCAACTTTTATAAATAAAGATAAATTTTCTATAAATATCATTTTTAAATATTATGAAGTTAATTTGATATAATGTTATAGTTGTGGGTAATATTTATAAATTTTACAAAGTACGTAAGTTGTTATATAATATTCGATTGGTCGGGGAATATTCGTTTTAACAGGGAATATTCCTACAACGGCACAATCATTGGTGGACCTGGTTTCGTTTTTATTATTATTCTGTTGTAACATCCTGTCTGTGTGTTTTACACCGGACCTAGTTCCGTCTTGTTATTATTTTGTTGGAACATCCTGTCTGTGTGTTTTACACCTGACCTGGTTCCATTATTTATTATTCTGTCGGAATATCCTGTCTGTGCGTTTATGCCGGACCTGGTTCCATTATTTATTATTCTGTTGGAATAACCTATCTGTGCGGTCTATCACATGCCGGGTGATTTCTTTTGTTATTCCATTCTTTATTATACTCAGTTGGTTAAGTTTTGACTTCTATACTCCATGAAATTAGTGGAATATCCTTGATAATTGCGGTTCATCCAGTATCTTTTCATGAAAATATTCTTCTAAGCATTCTTGAATTTTACTCCACAAAGCAGTATCATGTTGACAATTTGGACGTTGTTAATTCTTGGATAAATTAATTCTTGAACTTGTTTTATTGAATTCTTATATCATTGTCATCATCCTCATGTTTATAAAATGTTGAAAGTCATCTATGGCATGTAATGCATAGATGGAGTTTGTATGATTATAACTAGGGATTATTCGGTGTAATCATGACCGTAATGTTATAAATAATGTGGTAAAAGTCTTCATTGGCCCGTAGTGCATTGATGGACAGTTGTTGGCATGATCATGACCATTAATGAATACACGAATATCCTTGGCCGTAGTGCAGGGGTGATTCGATGATGTGGATTATTTTATTAAGCTAAGTCCCAGCGATAACAGTGTTGAAAAACCTTTTAAATCATAAAAGATAGTAGAGTTTATTTTCTACTTGACTCTTTTAATGGATTACTTATTCCGCTGCAGTTAAACTTGATGTCTATTATATTTTATCAGTTTAACATTGTTGAAGGCTAATGATAATTTATTCTGCATTATCTTAGTCATAATATTTCTTACTGGGCTAGTTGAGCTCACCCTTTCTTTCACCGTTCTCTTCAGGAAATGAGAACGTAGCTGGGGCAAGTCGGAAAACGGAGTGATGGTCCGAATGATAGTATTAGTTAGTAGTCCTCACTATTCTATGTAATAGTGTGTTAATAAATGTAATGAGGACTCCTTTTGTGTATGGATACTCTCTAGTAGACAATATTTGTATTCAAACTCACAGTTTATGTTTTGTCATATTGTACACGACAGTTGTATTATTAAGTTGTATTTAAATTCTGTACTATGTATCTGACGACCCAAGATGGGTGATGTATACCTAATTTTGGGGGCTTCATAGTTGGTATCAGAGCTTAGGGATATGATCCTTGGCTAAGATGTGAGAATAGAACTAGGAGGGGAGAGACGGGGAATTCATTCACTAGTATGACCTACATAAGTTTATTTGCATGGTATTTTATTGGTCGGTCAGAATATAAGGATAATATATGATATATCAATTAACTTTTATTTTGTGGCATTATCTTAAAATGGCATCCGAGAATGTTGAGAATAGCAATGGAGCACAGGTGACTGTGGATTCACCACATATCAATAATCGGGATAATGTGCATCAGGAAGGCGACAATCCTCATACAAACAACAACACTGACCAGATGATGAATGATGGAATGTTCAGAAGCTTTATGCAGTTCACGCAACAGCAGGCGAGAGCGGCTCCTGTTCAAAATGTAGGTGGAAATACTGAAAACCCTCGGACGGTCACCGCTAAATTATTCAAGGAGCTGGGACCACCGGAGTTTAAGGAAGAGCCAAAACCACTTATAGCGGAAACATGGATAAAGTAGATCACCAAGATATTTGATGTCTTGGGATGCTCCGAGGACCAAAAGGTTCCCTTTGCCGCCTTTATGTTGTGAGGAGAGGAAGATTACTGGTGGAAATCGATTAAGCGTACTCAACCTGCCGCACTGAAGATGTCTTGGGAGAAGTTCCAAGAGCTGTTCAATGAAAAATACTTTCCCGAAAGTGTTCGTCACATGAAGGAGGTGGAGTTCATCAAATTAGAGCAGAATAATATGATCGTGTCGTAGTATGCAGCTAAATTTGCTGAGTTGTCCCGGTTTGCGTCCCACTTGGTGGATAATGAAGAGCGAATGACGCGAATGTTTTTGCAAGGTTTGAAACCTGAGATACGTCAACATCTTATTTCTCATAAACTGTGTTTATATTCAGATGTTGTGAATAGGGCTCAGTTAGTGGAACGCGATAACGAGTCAACGCAACCGAAAGAGAGCAGTCGACAAAATGATAATACCAGTGAGAGCAGTCATCGAAGTGGTGACAACAAGCGTGGAGGGAATCAACAGGCCAGAAATGGTAACCACTTCGGTGGTAATCAGGGCCAAAACAATAAGAATGGTCATTTCAAGAAGAGGAGATTCAACAATGATAGAAAGACATCAGCACCAGCACCCGTTGTTAAGGAAGGAGAACGACCACCTATCATATGTTTCAAATGCGGAGGGGAGGGGCACATCATTCCAAACTGCGCGATGCCGTCTAAAGCATCTTATAATTATGGAAGAGAAGGTCATTTAGCTCGATTTTGTCGTTTACAAAAAACAAGTTCAGCCAAGATGGAGACACCAAAGGCCGTCCCAAAAAAGTCAAAATCGGTAGTGCAAGGGAGAGCGTTTGTTGTGACCTCCCAAAAAGTAAGGAACCTGAATGAGGTCATCACGGGTAAGCTTATCATAAACTCTAACGAAGTCTATACTTTATTTGATACCGGTTCTACCCATTCTTTTATTTCTCCTACTTGCGCTCATCGATTAAACTTGATTTCAGAGAAATTAGACTTTGACTTATCTGTTGAAACTCCATTGGGAGAAACTTTCATTACATCCACGGTTTATACGTCTTGTTTGGTTCAAGTTGGTACCCACACATTACCTGTCGATCTTATTTCATTAAAAATACTTGCATTTGACGTGATTCTAGGGATTGATTGGTTAACTACTCATCATGCAAAAATTGATTGTTTTCGTAAGGTTGTTAGCTTTCATATTCCTAATCGACCTATTATGCGAATTCAAGCAACCAAACCATTAAAATCAATCGCTGTCATCTAAAGCCATAAAGCTATTCGTTTATTGAAAAATGGATGTCAAGCTTTCTTAGCTCATGTCACGGATCTAAACAAAAATACGTCAGTTTTGAATGATATTTCTATTGTTAATAAATTCCCTGACGTATTCCCTGAAGAACTTCCTGGCCTACCCCCAGAGCGTGAAATTAAATTTTGTATCGACCTTGAACCCGGTACAAAACCCATTTCCAAAGCCCATATCGAATGGCTCCTATTGAACTTCAGGAGTTAAAGATCTAACTGCATGAATTGTTAGACATTGGCTTTATTCATCCTAGTACTTCTCCTTGGGGTGCTCCTGTTCTATTCGTGAAGAAGAAAGATGGAAGTATGCAACTTTGTATTGATTATCGGGAGTTGAATCATGTCACCATCAAAAATAGGTACCCATTGCCACGTATTAATGACCTGTTTGACCAGTTGCAAGGAGCACAATTCTTTTTAAAGATCGATCTTCGTTCTGGATATCATCAGCTGAAGGTTAGAACTGAGGATATTCCAAAGACGACTTTCAGAACTCGGTACGGGCATTATGAATTCCTAGTCATGTCCTTTGGATTGACTAATGCTCCTGCTACCTTCATGCATATGATGAATCGGGTATTCAAGGAATATTTGGATCACTTTGTGGTCGTCTTTATTGATGACATCCTTATTTATTCCAAAAGTCGTGAAGATCATGAGCAACACTTGAGGCTGGTACTCCAAAAGCTTCGTGAATACAAGCTTTATGCCAAGTTGAAGAAATGCGAGTTCTGGCTGGAGGAGGTAGCATTCCTTGGGCACGTAGTATCAAGTCATAGAATATCGGTTGACCCGACAAAGATTGAAGCTATTCAAAGCTGGGAGCAACCTAAATCAGTGACCGAAGTACGTAGCTTTCTTGGTTTAGCTGGTTATTATCGGTGATTCGTGGAAGGATTTTCTCGAATCGCTACTCCATTAACTCAGCTGACTCGGAAAGATACAAAGTTCGGTTGAAACGAAGAATGTGAGAAGTGTTTTCAAGAACTCAAGAGGAGACTCATTTCAGCACCTGTTCTAACAATACCATCTGGCTCGGAGGGATTTGTCATCTACAGTGATGCTTCGAGCAAAGGGTTGGGATGCGTTCTCATGCAACATAGAAAAGTCATAGCCTATGCATCAATACAACTCAAGAAATATGAGAGGAATTATCCTACTCATGATCTAGAGTTGGCAGCTGTTGTCTTTGCACTTAAAATTTGGAGGCATTACTTGTATGGGGAGAAGGTGGAGATCTTTACGGATCATAAAAGCCTCAAATATTTCTTCACTCAAAAGGAACTCAACATGCGACAACGACGTTGGCTTGAACTGTTGAAAGATTATGATCATACCATTCAATACCATCCTAGAAAAGCGAACGTGGTAGCTGACGCATTGAGTAGAAGATCATATGCAAGTACGAGTGAGATATTGTCAACACAAAGGCCCATTTTATGTGATTTGCAAAGGATGGAGATAGAGTTAAAGACTCCAGGGACCCATGTGATGATGGCGAATATACGAGTAGAACCGACTTTAATCGATAAAGTTAAAGCTGCTCAAGCTACAGACCTAGAGCTGATGCGTATGAGGAAGAAAGTGCAAGAAGGTGTTATGCCGGAAGCAAGAATCGATGAAGAAGGAATACTTCGAGTCAACTCCAAACTTTGTGCTCCTAACAATCCTGATTTAAAGTATGAAATTATGATGGAGGCGCACAACACACCGTTTGCAATCCATCCTGGAAGTACCAAAATGTATCATGATCTTCGTCATACATTTTGGTAGAGCAATATGAAGAGAGAGATAGCGCTGTTTATCTCAAGGTGTCTAACTTGTCAACGAGTCAAAGTGGAGCATCAAGTACCAAAAGGTCCATTGCAACCACTTGAAATTCCAGAATGGAAGTGGGAGCAATTTACCATGGATTTCGTTACCGTTCTTCCTAGGGTTTCTCAAGGTATTGATGTGATTTGGGTCATTGTTGATAGATTGACCAAGTCTACTCATTTCTTACCGATACGAGAAACTTATACACTTGAACGTCTTGCTCGTATGTACATAAAAGAGATTGTAAGACTGCATGGTATGCCAGTATCCATAGTTTTTGATCGAGACTCAAGATTCACTTCACGATTTTGGGTTAGTTTACAAAAAGCTATGGGCACGGATTTACGATTTAGTTCAGCATATCATCCTCAGACGGACGGACAATCAGAGAGGACTATTCAAACTCTTAAAGATCTATTAAGACTCTGTGTCCTTGATTTTAAGGGAAGTTGGGACAAGGTCTTACCATTGGTGGAGTTTTCCTACAACAACTGTTGTCAAACAAGTATTGGCATGGCTCCATTCGAAGCATTATATGGAAGAAAATGTCATTCTCCCGTATGCTGGGATGAGGTGGGTGAAGCAACGTTGTTGGGACCGGAGTTGGTACGAATAACTACAGAAAAGATTCAAATGATCCGACAACGTATAAAAACCTCACAAGATCGACAAAAGAGTTATGTTGATCTTCATCGAAAGGACATGGAATTTTATATAGGAGATCATGTGTTCTTACGTGTTGCTCCATGGAAAGGAGTTACGAGATTTGGAAAGAGAGGAAAGCTCAATTCTAGATTCATCGGTCCATTTTTAATCCTCGATCGAGTAGGAACTGTTGCTTATAGACTCGCTTTACCGCTAAGTATATCTCGTGTTCATAACGTTTTTCACATATCTATGTTACGTAAATATGTGGAAGACCCGAACCACGTTATTGAGTTAGAACCGGACGAAATAGCAGAAGATTTGACGTATGAAGAAGTTCCTGCTCAAATCTTGGATAAGAAGGAACATATTCTACGCTCCAAGGTTATACCTCAAGTCAAAGTTTTGTGGAGAAACCACGATGTTGAGGAAATGACTTGGGAGTTAGAATCTGAAATAAAATCAAGGTATCCTTACCTCTTCGACATACCAGGTACGTACCCTAATTTCGAGGGCGAAATTTCATAAGAAGGGGAGGTTGTAAGACCCCAACTTTTATAAATAAAGATGAATTTTCTATAAATATCATTTTTGAATATTATGGAGTTAATTTGATATAATATTATAGTTGTGGGTAATATTTATAAATTTTACAAAGTACGCAAGTTGTTATATAATATTCGATTGGTCGGGGAATATTCGTTTTAACAGGGAATATTCGTACAACGGCACAATCATTGGTGGACCTGGTTTCGTTTTTATTATTATTCTGTTGGAACATCCTGTCTGTGTGTTTTACACTGGACCTGGTTCCGTCTTGTTATTATTTTGTTGGAACATCATGTCTGTGTGTTTTACACCAGACCTGGTTCCATTATTTATTATTCTGTCGGAATATCCTGTCTGTGCGTTTACGCCAGACCTGGTTCCATTATTTATTATTCTGTTGGAATAACCTGTCAGTGCGGTCTATCGCATGCCGGGTGATTTCTTTTGTTATTCCATTCTTTATTATACTAAGTTGGTTAAGTTTTGACTTCTATACTCCATGAAATTAGTGGAATATCCTTGATAATTGCGGTTCATCCAGTATCTTTTCATGAAAATATTCTTCTAAGCATTCTTGAATTTTACTCCGTAAAGCAGTATCATGTTGACAATTTGGACGTTGTTAATTCTTGGATAAATTAATTCTTGAACTTGTTTTATTGAATTCTTATATCATTGTCATCATCCTCATGTTTATAAAATGTTGAAAGACATCTATGGCATGTAATGCATAGATGGACTTGGTATGATTATAACCAGGGATTATTCGGTGTAATCATGACCGTAATGTTACAAATGATGTGATAAAAGTCTTCATTGGCCCGTAGTGCATTGATGGACAGTTGTTGGCATGATCATGACCATTAATGAATACACGAATATCCTTGGCCGTAGTGCAGGGGTGATTCGATGATGTAGATTATTTTATTAAGCTGAGTGCCAGCGATAACAGTGTTGAAAAACCTTTTAAATCATAAAAGGTAGTAGAGTTTATTTTCTACTTGACTCTTTTAATGGATTGCTTATTCCGCTGCAGTTAAACTTGATGTCTATTATATTTTATCAGTTTAACATTGTTGAAGGCTAATGATAATTTATTCTGCATTATCTTAGTCATAATATTTCTTACTGGGCTAGTTGAGCTTACCCTTTCTTTCACCGTTCTCTTCAGGAAATGAGAACGTAGCTGGGGCAAGTCGAGAAACAGAGTGATGGTCCGAATGATAGTATTAGTTAGTAGTCCTCACTATTCTATGTAATAGTGTGTTAATAAATGTAATGAGGACTCCTCTTGAGTATGGATACTCTCTAGTAGACAATATTTGTATTCAAACTCACAGTTTATGTTTTGTCATATTGTACACGACAGTTGTATTATTAAGTTGTATTTAAATTTTGTACCATGTATCTAACGACCCAAGATGGGTGATGTATACCTAATTTTGGGGGCGTCACAATGTTCCCCTATTTATGTACCTGTCCATCAATGATAATCCCATGGGCTGCATGCTGGGATATAAAGATGATAGAAGCCAAGAGCGAGCGATCTACTACCTCAGCAAAAGATTCAACAGCAGTGAACATAAGTATACTCTGATTAAGAAAACTTGTTGTACTTTAGCATGGGCTTCCATGAGATTACAACATTACCTCCATGGTCACACAACCCATCTCATATCCCGCATGGATCCTCTCAAGTACGTGTTCAATAAACCCATGTTGAATTGCCAACTGTCCAGATGACAGTTGATCCTACAACAATTTGACATCGTCTACGTGACGCAAAAGTCTATCAAAGGTCATGGAACTTTGGATCAACTGGCCACCGTACCTTCAGGGAATTTCAAACCCTTGGAAACATACTTCCCCGATGAAGGGGTAATGATAGTTCAACAATACCATCAGTACGATGCACACCTATCATGGAAGATGTATTTTGATGGAGTTGTAAACATAAAAGGCTCTGGAGCCAGAGTAGTTCTAACATCCGTTATGGGGGAGCAACATCCCATCGCCGTCAAATTGCAGTTTGCCAACACCAACAACATAGCTGAGTATGAAGGATGTATCATGGGGCTAAAACTTGCTCAATTAATGGGCAATAGATGGTTAACTATCTTTGGGGATTCCAAATTAGTAGTCAGATAAACCACAGGAATCTATCACACCAAATAGCTACATTTGCTACCTTGCCATCGGCAGGTTCTACAGATGGCTTCGAAGTTTGAAAAATATCCTTCCTCCATATTCCTCAGAATATGAATGATTTTACGGATGCGCTAGCAACCTTGGCCTCCTTGATCAACTTTCTTGACAAGGAAAACATGCCAACCATCACATTTTCCCAACAAATGGCACCAGCCTATGGGAACTACATTGGAGAAGTATCGGATGAGCTACCTCCCATCCAACACCCTTGGTATCAGCATATCAAGGAGTACCTATAAAATGGATCTACACCCGCTAAGGCGAGCCCAACTGAAAGAAGGCGGACATCGAATGGCTATGAAGTTCTACCTGAGCGGAGACGCACTCTACAAAAGAGATGCAGGACTAGGTCTCCTCAGATGTCTAGACAAGGACCAAGCTCAGAGGCTCATGGATGAAATCCATAGTGGAGTATGTGGCCAAAACATGGGCGACCCCCTACTTGTCAAAAAGATCCTAAGAACAGGGCATTACTGGCTCTCTCTCAAAGCTGACTGTGATGATTTCATCAAGAGATATTACCAATGCCAAATTTATGAGAATGATATCCACGCCCCCTCCAAGGGAGCTCCATAATATGAGTTCGCCATGACCCTTCTCAATGTGGAGAATGGACGTGATCGGGCCCATCGAGCCCAAAGCCAGTAACGGGCATCGATTTATCTTCACCAGGATCGACTACTTCACCAAATGAGTAGAAGCAACCTCCTTCTCCAGGGTTACAAAAGAAGTTATCATTGCTTTCATCAGAAATATTGTCATTTATTGATATGGACAACCATAGGTAATTGTATCAGACAATGCTAAGAACCTCAACAACAAAATGGTGGAGGAGTTATGTAGTAAATTCCACATCAAACATCTCAACTCTGTCATCTACCTTCCAAAGATGAATGGTGGTGTTGAAGAGACTAACAAAAATATCAAGAAGATCATGCAAAAGATGTTCGCCAATCATAAAGGATGGCCTGACTTATTGCCTCTGACTCTGTTAGCCTACAGAACATCACTGCGCACTTTCACTGGGGAACCCCCTACTCATTAACCTATGAAATGGAAGAAGTGCTCCCCATAGAGGTGGAAATAGAATCCCTTAGAGTGTTGATAGACGCTCAGTTGGATGAAGACCAAGGGTTACAAGATAGGTATCACCAATTGTCTCTAATAGACAAAAGGCGAGCATTTACTATATTCTATGGTCAGTTATACCAACAAAGGATCGCCAGATCCTACAACAAAAAAGTCCGGCTACGGCAGTTTAAACAACATCACTTGGTTTTGAAGAAGATTATTGACAACCAAGATCAGTCCAAAGGAAAATTTGCCTCGAACTGGGAAGGCCCATTTGTTGTCAAGGAGATATTGACAGGAGCCACTCTCAAATTACAGGAGATGAATGACGATGAATTTTTATAACTCATTAACTCGAACACCGTGAAACGGTACTATGTCTAAAGTTACCATCAAGTAAACATCCTGGTTATGGGTCACCAGATCCCCAGTCAATTCAGGTTTTCCAAACCCTTCACTACATATAACTTTCTTCACACATATTTGCCCCATCAGAGACAATCATACTTTTTAACCAGCAGCCTGGTTTTTGGATCACCAGATCCTGCATTCCTCGTAGGTTTTTAAAACCTTTTACACCTTCAGGTTATCCCACCAGGGATTCAACCCTTCACACCTTCATTTTATCCCACCAGGGATTAAACTTTTCACACCTTTAATTTATCCTGTACACGGGATTAAACTTTTTGGCTACAATCCACCCTGTACATGGGGCGAACTACGCCGACCTGATCTCCCCAATACACGGGAGTACGTAAACAACCATTTTATATGGTCCGATCGCAATAAAACAAAAACATTTCTACACCCTTCTCACTATAATAACAAAAACAAAAATAGTTCTACACCCCTTTGCCACATACAACGTTGAACCTTCACACTAGGTTCGAACTATGCAGACCTGATCTCCTCTTCAATAGGAGTATGTAGGCAACCATTCATTGTTCGGTCTTACCCCCTACTAAAACACAAAAACTTGTCAAACGATACTGGGATCATCATTTAATCCATTACACTTCATTGGCTTCAGACCACAGGGATGGAACTACCTGACCTCCCCACATCAATGGGAGAATCGGCTACCATTTAAGCTGCGGTTACGTCCTCAAAGAGAAACACCAATCCATAAGAGATGGAACTAACTAGGCTCCCCCATACAAAGAAGTACCGGCACCCATCTGTAGTGTGGTCAACCTCAGAGAGGAAAGCCACACTCCTCTCCACATCTCCATACACTAGTCCCAAGACACCAAAGATGGTAGGGAATACACATAGATCAACTATCCATTCTGAAAGATCCTGAGACATCTCAATGTCCGTCCATCAAGGAGAAGTTTAGAATACATCAAGATCACAAGCCCTGGAGAAACATGCAAATATCAAGCAAGCAACAAGGCACAACTAAAAGGGAAGTGAACCAAAATATATTTCCTTGCTATATACAATGTTGTTTGATATATACAATGTATATTGTACATGAAAAAATGGCTAAGCTAGTCTATGCAGGAAAATACAAGTCCATCTACAAGTCAGTATGCATGCGGGCTATCAAGTCCAACATGGCAACCCTCTCAGAAGGAGGTAACTCTGTGATCTCTTGACCAAGGGTCTCTACACGAGTCAATAGATCTACATCCAACTGCATGGTGGCACTATGCTCATCAACATACATGTTCATCTCTGCAATGATGCCAGTAGTAAGGGACCTTACTATAGTACTATCTGTAATAGTGATATCTTGGGCAGATATAGTGCTATCCCGCTCAGCAATAACTATATCTCTAGATGATCTGGCCTCATCCCGCTCAGCAATAGCGGTGTCTCTATGAGCTAAAGCATCATCTCTCTCTAATAGAGCGGCATCTCTCCCAGCACGAGCGGTCAACATCAAGGCCCTAGCCTAATCTCTCTCGAAGGTCATCAGATGAAGACTCTGCTTGAAATACTCTGCTGAATGCTGAATCACAGTGGAAGTTATGCTGGGAGAATCTATAAGAGTTGCTGGCAACCCGGTATATAGCTCCTCCTCGGTGTGAGAATCAGTGTCCTCCTTAGGCTCTCCACTATCTGAATCAATCCCCGACACTGTGGATGTAGCGCCCCCAAATCCGGGTCCTAAATCACCACGAATCTAGTACACTAGTTCTAACTATTGCAGAAGATATAAACATAAATTGTTTATACATTAAACATTACATACTATCCTCAAGGTTGAGAACCTTCACTTAAAACCTGAATCAATATCCTATCTAACATATAATGTTATTATTATACAATACTGTTACAAATCTAGCTAGACACATAGTCCCAAGCTGAACTTGGCTTTGACTTTTCCTTGTATCTGATGTATTCGCATTAATCTGCAATGCTTATCATGATATAGCAAGGGTGAGGAACAAGTTTGCCCAGTAAGTTTAAGTTCAATAAATTAAGGATATATCATGATGTAAAGATTTTGAATAATAGCTGGCTAACATTCAACAATATAATTATGAATTAGCATGGACAAATTTTCATAGCTGGACGAACATTGAACATGAACATATCAATTATATCTAGACCGAATGATAATGAAGGTGATCAGTCTTTCATACATGATGAACACATGCAATAGGCACAAAGTGCGATTCAACAATTCATAGACGTGATGTAATCAACAATGATTATCACAAGTTAAAAGAACAGTTCAAAAAAAACTTGCCTGATCGGTTGATTACTACTACACATTATATTTAGCTTTGACTGAATACCTAATATAGATAATACCGATCTCTAAATATTAGAATAATTTCATCATAGTATAAAATAATCTAAACACATTACCACATAATCCTATCCATCTATACATCACATAAGACCTAGTATTAAGTTAAATTATTGCAGTCTGAGTTGAGTTCGGTACTATTTTGACATCCCGACGGCCTAGTCAGATAATTCACTAGCCCATTATCCATACGACTCTACTTAAACTGGTTCATAATTATCTTAGATAATTTATTATTCATTCAAAATATTTTTCAAAGGCTCATAATAATTTTCAAATTATAATTATCATTTATCATGATTTTTCAATCATAAATATCATATTTATATGATTTAAAATACCACTTAATTCTATTATCATTAATATTTATTTAATATTAAATATTAATGAAATTCTTAACATAATATTATAATATATTTATAATATCTCGAAGTATTTTTAATACTTTATTATTGCCTTTAAAAAATTTTAAAGTAATTAAAACCATTAATAAATAAATGTCCTTAATATTAAAATATTAATATTTTTCATGACAAAATATCAAAAGTTATATTTTATAACTTAAAATATTTTTATAACCCTTAAATCATTTTTATATAATTTTTAAAGTATTAATTCTATTTTCCATAATTTATTTAATACAAATATTAAATAAATTATTACCATTAATAATAAATTATTAATGAAATTCATCACAAATTATTAAAAGTCATAAAAAATAACTTAAAATATTTTCTTATACTATAATATAATTTTAAATAATTTTTCAAGTATTAAAATCCTTTTAAAGTAATTTACATAATATTATAATTAAATAAATTAAATACTATTAATATTTCAAAAATATTAAATATTAATGAAATATATTCAAAATTATTAAAAACCCATTTTTAGGCCTTAAAATAATTTTTAAGAATTTATTTTGTATTTTTAATAATTAAAAACTATTTTTCTCTAATTATTTAATAAAATAATTAATTTTATAAAGAAACTGTCGCTAAAGGGGCTATAGGTGACAAAACCGTGGCTAAAGATGTTCTTGGGCCAAACCCTGAACTTCATAGTCAGTTTGTAGGGGCCTAGTTTGACCAGCATTTGATCTTAAATCTTTAAGTTTTCTGGGCTGCTAAAGTGTTAAGGATTGTAGTACTATTGTAATACTACCATCACAAATCCATTTCATGGCCAATCTACATCAAATCAGAGAGATAGAGGTCAAACAAAACCTTGTCAGGACTGTTCTTCATTTTCTGGGTTACCCAGAAATGAAGAACATCCTAAGGGTCATACTTTGAAGTTGTGAATCTTTGATTTCCAGGTCTTTTTTATGTGATGTAAAGGTTCAATCCTGTAGTCCATATATTAAGCCACAAATATCATGCGCTATATCAGTCTAAAAACATCACATGTGAAAAATATAGGCTGGCCAAAGCACTGTCCGAAAGTTGTTCTTGAGTTTTCTGGGTTTTCCAGAAAACTCATCCGGCTGATCGTCAACGCTTGTTTGACCAACCACAACTTTGATTCTTTTATGGATCTAAGTTTTCTAATGGCTTTAATGTGTAGCCTACATGTCAGTCTACAAGATCAATACACTAACATAGCATAACAACTTAAACACAGCAAGATCTAAGGCCTTGAAAAGCTTGTCAGAAATTCTGGGTTTCTGGGTTTTCCCAGATTTCCAGTTTTCGTGATAGGTCAACGTACTTTGACTGCTTATATATGGAGATCTAGACATCATATGGAGGTGATTCCACTTTCAGTCTACTCTCCTTATGGCAAAGAACAAGTATATAACATCAAACATAACTAGCACCTAACATATAGAGATTTAGAGGCTTTGACATTCGACTGTCAGACCATATTTTCTAACTTTTTCATATTTTTGAAAACTTGATTTTTGAGCACTTTGATGTTATGGATCTATTTTCTAGCAACCCAAATCAGTAAATAACACCCTAATACATAAATTAAAACAACAAACCATAATAATTAACATGAATCACATAGAACTCCAAATTTTAGGGTTATACCTCTTTCTAGCTTTGATCCTTGAATCTGACTTTTGATTCTGATCCTTAGCAAGCTAAAAACTGATATTGGCTTTGTTTCTCACTCACTTTAACTCTAAAATTTTGGATGGGGGAGAGAGAGAGAGAGAGAGAGAGAGAGAAAACTTGGCTAGGTTAAAAAGTAAAGTGTGTTACTTTTCTAGACTTGTATGCTTTTAATCCATGATGCAATGTATATGGCTGATCTAGATGGCTGATATTTTAGATATAGGGCACATGGCTAGGTAGAGTTGGTCACCAACCACAAGTAGGGCTAGATCTACACTTCAACTCATTAAAAAATGCAAAAAGGGTAGTGTAGACACTCGAAATTTTTTGCATATCTGTTACTGACATCGCAGGAGCGCAGATTCGTCTTTAAAGAGGAAACCCTGGAAGACGGTTCATATCCATTCCGGATACCACCGGGAGGAACAGCTCAACCCCAGAACACACACTGGGAGTAACAGCTCAACCCCGAAACACACACCGGGAGTAATAATTCCAACCTCGGAGATAACCCCGAGGCATGCAGATCCAATACCGGAGCACAAACCGGAGAAGACCGATTCATCCCGGAGATAACCCCGAGATGTTTCGTCTGAGTCCCAACACTGGGAATAGCGAATTCCAACCTTGGAGATAACTCCAAGGAAGGCAGTGGCAGTTTCGGAGATAACCCCGAAAATGCTTGTTTCAAAAGCATGCCATCAGCTTCAACCTCGACGCTCACACCGAGGCACTCAGTACAAGACATGTATACCTCAGAGTTGACACTCAGGACCTTCAACATTTGTAGCAGTCCAATCTCAGCGATAACCCTGAGCAACGTCTGCTTTATCAACCCAAATCAGAGATAACCCCGGTGAGGGGCAAAGTCTTCATCTTGCCACCATGACGCCACATCACGCCGTCTCCACATTTCAAACATACATTTCTACACAACAAATGTAAGACCCCAACTTTTATAAATAAAGATGAATTTTTTTATAAATATCATTTTTGAATATTATGGAGTGAAATTGATATAATATTATAGTTGTGGGTAATATTTATAAAATTTGCAAAGTACGCAAGTTGTTATATAATATTCGATTGGTCGGGGAATATTCGTTTTAACAGAAAATATTCGTACGACGACACAATCATTGGTGGACCCTACAATGGAATTATTGTCGAATTGAGAAAACGACAAAAATACTTTATGAAAGTACAGTAATAATGGCGGAAGTTTTACCATTAATACTGTTGAACTACTCGGTAGTAAAAGTACAGTAATACGCATGGTTGCATAGTACCACACGGTATTGATTATTGATGCTTACGTGATAAGTCATTCAGTTTTGTTTTATTGGTATTATTAATGTAATAAAACAGAAAAGCTTTTTATATAAAACAGAATACTTTTATAAAGTTATTCGTTTTATTAGGCTAATAGTAAAATCTTTTTATATAAAACAGAATACTTTCATAAAGTTATTCGTTTTATTAGGCTAATAGTAAAATCTTTTTATATAAAACAGAATACTTTTATAAAGTTATCTGTTTTATTAGACAATAATTAGAATATATTATATTTTATTATGTATAGTGTTTGTATAGTGCATGCATAGTGTTTGCATAGTAAAATCTTTTATAAAGTTATTCATTTTATTAGATTATAAATAGACTATATTATATTTTATTTAAAAGATTTTGCTTTAAATATGGACCGTCAGATTAAAGTAAATCAATTTAGACCGTTCATGAGTTTGTTACTATGCAGTCTATTTTTTTGTAAATAGAAGCTCATTTCTTCATTATTTTCTTACGAATTCACTAAAACTCTAGAGAGAGAAACTATAGAGAGAAAGAAGAAAAGTATTCTGCTACTTCACTACTCCGATATCAAGTTTCTTTTACGGTAAGAGATATTATTTGTTGTACTCGTAAGGAGTATTATTTTTTTATGTATTCATGAAGAGAACTTCTGTTATTCCATTTTTTATTATTCTGCTGGAATAACCAATATACGCGGACTACCCTATACTTGGTGACATTCTTCTATTATTCCTTCTTTATTATTATTCTGTTGGAATATCTTGTCTGTGTGTTTTACGCTGGACCTAGTTTCGTCTTTACTATTATTCTGTTGCAATATCCTGTCTGTGCGTTTTACGTCGGACCTGGTCCCATTATTCATTATTTTGTCGGAATATCATGTCTGTACGTTTACGCCGGACCTGGTTCTATTATTTATTATTCTATCGAAATATCCTGTCGGTGCGTTTACGCATGACCTGGTTCCATTATTTATTTTCCTATTGGAATAACCTATCTGTGCGGTCTATCGCATGCATGGTGATTTCTTTTGTTATTCTATTCTTTATTATATTCAGTTGGTTAAAGTTTTGACTTTTATACTCCATGAAATTAGTGGAATATCCTTGATATTTGCGCTTCATCCAATATCTTTTCATGAAAATATTCTTCCGAGCATTCTTGAATTTTACTCCACAAAGCAGTATTATGTTGACAATTTGGACGTTATTGGTTCCTGGATAAATTAATTCTTGAACTTGTTTTATTGAATTCTTATATCATTGTCATCATCCTCATGTTTATATTCTGTTGAAAGTCATCTGTGGCCTATAGTGCATAGATGGACTTGGTATGATTATGACCAGGGATTATTCGGTATAATCATGACCGTAATATTACAAATGATATGGTAAAAGTCCTCATTGGCCCGTAGTGCATTGATGGACAGTGGTTGGCATGATCATGACCATTAATGAATACACAAATATTCTTGGCCTGTAGTGCATAGATAATTATGGTCGTGATACTAAGGAATATCCTTGGCCGTAGTGCAGGGGTGATTCGATGATGTGGATTATGTTTTAAGGTGAGTCCCAGCGATAAAAGTCATGAAAAACCTTTTAAATCATAGAAGATAGTAGATTTTATTCTCTACTTGACTCTTTTAATGGGTTGCTTGTTCCGCTGCTGTTAAACTTGATGTTTGTTATATTGTATCAGTTTAACACTGTTTAAGGCTAATGATAATTTATTATACATTATCTTAGTCATAATATTTCTTACTGGGCTAGTTAAACTCAACCTTTCTGTCATTGTTCTCTTCAGGAAATGAGAATATAGCTGGGACGAGTCGGGGAACGGAGTGATGGACCAGATGATAGTATTAGTAGTCCTCACTATTCTGTTAAATAGTGTGACAATAAATGTAACGAGGACTTATTCTGAGAGTGGATATTGTCTAGAAGACAATATTTGTATTAAAACTCATAGCTCTCTTGTCGTATACTAACGATTGTATTTGTATTCTATACCATGTATTTGGCGACTCTGAATAGGTGATGTATACCTATTTGGGGGGCGTCACAGTTGGTATCAAAGCTTAGGGATATGATCCCTAGCTGAGATGTGAGGCAAGAACTAGGAGGGGAGAGATGGGGGAATTTTTTCGCTAGTATGACTTACCTAAGTTTATTTGGTATTTAATTGGTCGGTCAAAGTATAGGGATAATATTTGATATGTTAATTAACCTTTGTTTTGTTGTAGTATTTGAAAATGGCATCTGAAAATGTTGAGATAAGCAATGGAGCACAGGAGACCGTTGAGTCTCCACAGATCAATAATCAGGACAATGTGCAACAGAAAGATAGTAATCCTCATGTAAACAACAACACTGATCAATTGACGAACGACGGTACGTTTAAGAGTTTTTTAGAATTCATGCAACATCAGGCGAAGGCAGCTCCTGTTCATAATGCAGGAGGAAACAATGGCAACCCACGGTTGGTCACCGCTAAGCAATTCAAGGAGCTGGGACCACTAGAGTTTTTGGGAAAGCCAGAACCACTTAAGACGGAGACATGGTTAAAGTAGATCACCGAGATATTTGATGTCTTGGGATGCTCCGAGGAGCAAAAGGTTCCCTTTGCCACCTTTATGTTGCGTGAAGAGGCAGATCACTGGTGGGAATCTATAAAACGTACCCAGCCTGACGCACTTAAGATGTCTTGGGAGAAGTTCCAAGAGCTGTTCAATGATAAGTACTTTCCCGAAAGCATTCGTCACATGAAGGAGGTGGAATTTATCAAGTTGGAGCAAAACAACATGACCGTGTCGCAGTACGAAGCCAAGTTTGCCGAGTTGTCCCGATTTGCGTCCCACTTGGTTGATAATGAAGAGAGAATGACGCAGATGTTTTTAAGAGGTTTGAAGCCGGAGATACGTCAATATCTTATTTCTCATAAACTGTGTTTGTATTCAGATATTGTAAATAGAGCTCAGTTAGTGGAGCGCGATAATGAGTCAACGCAACCAAAAGAGAGCAGCCGAGAAAATGATAATACCGGTGATAACAGTAATCAAAGCGGTGACAATAAATATGGAGGGAATCAACATGCCAGAAATGGTAACCACTTCGGTGGTAATCATGGTCAAAACAATAAGAATGGACATTTCAAGAAGAGGGGATTCAACAATGATGGAAAGACATCAGCATCAGCACCCGTTGTTAAGGAAGGAGAACGACCACCTATCATATGCTTCAAACGCGGAGGGGAGGGACACATCAGTCCAAACTGCGCGATGCCATCCAAAGCATGTTATAATTGTGGAAGAGAAGGTCATTTAGCCCGATTTTGTCGTTCACCGAAGACAAGTTCAGCTAAGATAGAGGCACCAAAGGCCGTCCCAGAAAAGTCAAAGCCGGTAGTTTAAGAGAGAGCATTTTTTTTCGTGACAAGGAACTTGAATAAAATTATCACGGGTATGTTAGTCATAAACTCTTGTGAAGTCTATAGCGTGTTAGATACCGGTTATACTCACTCTTTTATTTCACCTAGTTGTGTTCAATGTTTGAAATTAACTTCAGAGAAGTTAGACTTTGATATATCTGTTTAAACTCAGTTAGGAAAAACCTTCGTTACCTCCACTATTTATAAATCTTGTTTGATTCAAATCGACACTTTCACGTTACCTGTCGATCTTACCTCTTTAAAAATACTTGACTTTGATGTGATTTTAGGAATCGACTGGTTAACTACTCATCATGCTTTTTGTAAGGTTGTTAGGTTTCATACTCCTAACCAACTTGCTATGCAAATTCAAAGTAACCAAACCACTAAAGTTAATCATTGTCATATCAAGCCATAAGTAAAGAGCCCCGATCCTTTCGTTGTTGACTTCCTTGTGTGGAATGCACCGAAGCCATACTTTCTGTAGGCGACGTCGTGAATAACGATGGCAAGTTGATAGGTATCAATGTGACGTGCTATCCAAGTCTTGGATGAGGGTTACAATTTTGAACGATATTTCTATTATTAATAAAGTTCCTGACGTATTCTTGAAGACTTCTTAGCCTACCCCAGAGCGTGAAATCGAATTTTGTATTGACCCCATTACAAAACCCATTTCTTAAACCCTTAAATATTTCTTTAACTAAAGCGAACGTATCATGCGCCAAAGACATTGGCTCGAGCTGTTGAAGATTATGACCATACCATTCAATATCATCGTGGAAGAACGAAAGTGGTAGCTGACGAGTTGAGTAGAAGATCGTATACGAGTGAGATATTGTTAACATAAAGACCCATTTCGTATAACTTACAAATGATAAAGATAGAGTTAAAAACTCTAGGGACCCACGTGAAGATAACGAATATACGAGTAGAACCGACTTTAATTGATAAAGTTAAAGCTGCTCAAGCTACAGACCTGTAGCTGATGCGTACGAGGAAGAAAGCGCAAGAAGGTGCTATGCCGGAAGCAAGAATCGATGAAGAAGGAATACTTCGAGTCAACTCCAGACTTTGTGTTCCTAACGACCCTGATTTAAAGTATAAAATCATGACAGAGGCGCATAACACACCGTTTGAAATCCATCCTGGGAGTACTAAAATGTATCGTGATCTTCGTCATACATTTTGGTGGAGCAATATGAAGAGAGATAGCGTTGTTTATCTCAAGGTGTCTAACTTGTCAACGAGTCAAAGCGGAGCATCAAGTACCAAAAGGTCCATTGCAACCACTTGAAATTTCAGAATGGAAGTGGGAGCACATTACCATGGATTTCGTTACTGGTCTTCCCAAGGTTTCTCAAGGCATTGATGCAATTTGGGTCATTGTTGATAGATTGACCAAGTCTGCTCATTTCTTAGCAATACGAGAAACTTATACACTTGAACGTCTTGCTCGTATGTATATAAACGAGATTGTAAGACTGTATGGTATGCCAGTATCCATAGTTTCTGATCGAGACACAAGATTCACTTTACGATTTTGGGTTAGTTTGCAAAAAGCTATGGGCACGAATTTACGATTTAGTTCGGCATATCATCCACAGACGGACGGACAATCAGAGAGGACTATTCAAACTCTTGAAGATTTATTAAGACTCTGTGTTCTTGACTTCAAGGGAAGTTGGGATAAGTTCTTACCATTGGTGGAATTCTTCTACAACAACAGTTATCAAGCAAGTATTGATATGGCTCGATTCGAGGTGTTGTATGGAAGAAAGTGTTGTTCTCCAGTATGCTGGGATGATGTGGGTGAAGCAACGTTGTTGGGACCAGAGTTGGTACGTATGACTACGAAAAAGATTCAAACGATCCAGCAACGTATAAAAACCTCACAAGATCGACAAAAGAGTTATGCTGATCTTCATCGAAAGGACATGGAATTTGATATAGGAGATCATGTGCTGTTACGAGTTACTCTGTGGAAAGGAGTTACGAGATTTGAAAAGAGAGGAACTATGGCCTATAGACTAGCTTTACCGCCAAGTATGTCTCGTGTTCATAATATTTTTTACATATCCATATTACGTAAATATGTGGAAGACCCGAACCACATTATTGACTTAGAACCAGACGAAATAGCGGAAGATTTAACGTATGAAGAGGTTCCTGTTCAAATCTTGGATAAGAAGGAACATATTCTACGCTCCAAGGTTATACCTCAAGTTAAAGTTTTATGGAGAAACCACGATGTTGAGGAAATAACCTGGGAGTTAGAATCTGAAATGAAGTCAAGGTATCCTAACCTCTTCGATATACCAGGTACGTACCCTAATTTCGAGGGTAAAATTTCATAAGAAGGGGAGGTTGTAAGGCCCCAACTTTTATAAATAAAGATGAATTTTCTACAAATATCATTTTTGAATATTATGGAGTGAAATTGATATAATGTTATAGTTGTGGGTAATATTTATAAATTTTGCAAAGTACACAAGTTGCTATATAATATTCGATTGGTCGGGGAATATTCGTTTTAACAGAGAATATTCGTACGACGACACAATCATTGGTGGACCCTACAACGGAATTATTGTCGAATTGAAAAAACGACAAAAATACTTTATGAAAATAACGGCGGAAGTTTTACCATTAATACTGTTGAACTACTCGGTAGTAAAAGTACAGTAATACACATGGTTGCATAGTAGCACACGGTATTGATTATTGATGCTTACGTGATAAGTCACTCAGTTTTGTTTTATTGGTATTATTAATGTAATAAAACAAAAAAGCTTTTTATATAAAACAGAATACTTTTACAAAGTTATTCGTTTTATTAGGCTAATAGTAAAATCTTTTTATATAAAACAGAATACTTTTATAAAGTTATCTGTTTTATTAGACAATAATTAGAATATATTATATTTTATTATGCATAGTATTTGCATAGTGCCTACATAATGTTTGCATAATAAAATCTTTTATAAAGTTATTCGTTTTATTAGATTATAAATAGAATATATTATATTTTATTTAAAAGATTTTGCTTTAAATATGGACCGTCAGATTAAAGTAAATCAATCTAGACCGTTCATGAGTTAGTTACTGTGCAGTCGATTTTTCTATAAATAGAAGCTCATTCCTTCATTATTTTCTTACGAATTTACTGAAACTCTAGAGAGAGAAACTATAAGGAGAAAGAAGAAAAGTATTCTGCTACTTCACTACTCCGATATCAAGTTTCTTTTACGATAAGGGATATTATTTGTTGTACTCGTAAGGAGTATTATTTTCTTTTGTATTCATGGAGAGAACTTCTGTTATTCCATTCTTTATTATTCTGCTGGAATAACCAGTATATGCAGACTACCCTATACTTGGTGACATTCTTCTATTATTCCGTCTTTATTATTATTCTGTTGGAATATCATGTCTGTGCGTTTTATGCTGGACTTGGTTTCGTCTTTACTATTATTCTGTTGGAATATCCTGTCTGTGCGTTTTACGCCGGACCTGGTTCCATTATTCATTATTCTGTCGGAATATCATGTCTGTGCGTTTACGCCGGACCTAGTTCCATTATTTATTATTCTGTCGGAATATCCTGTCGGTGCGTTTACGCATGACCTGGTTCTATTATTTATTTTCCTATTGGAATAACCTGTCTGTGCGGTCTATCGCATGCATGGTGATTTCTTTTGTTATTCCATTTTTTATTATATTTAGTTGGTTAAAGTTTTGACTTTTATACTCCATGAAAATAGTGGAATATCCTTGATATTTGCACTTCATCCAGTATCTTTTCATGAAAATATTCTTCCGAGCAATCTTGAATTTTACTCCATAAAGCAGTATCATGTTGATAATTTGGACGTTATTGGTTCCTGGATAAATTAATTCTTGAACTTGTTTTATTGAATTCTTATATCATTGTCATCATCCTTATGTTTATATTCTGTTGAAAGTTATCTGTGGCCTGTAGTGCATAGATGGACTTTGTATGATTATGACCAGGAATTATTCGGTATAATCATGACCGTAATATTACAAATGATGTGGTAAAAGTCCTCATTGGCCCGTAGTGCATTGATGGACAGTGGTTGGCATGATCATGACCATTAATGAATACACAAATATTCTTGGCACGTAGTGCATGGATAATTGTGGTCGTGATACTAAAGAATATCCTTGGCTGTAGTGCAGGGGTAATTTGATGATGTGGATTATTTTTTAAGCTGAGTCCCAGCGATAAAAGTCATGAAAAACCTTTTAAATCATAGAAGATAGTAAATTTTATTCTCTACTTGACTCTTTTAATTTGTTGCTTGTTCCGCTGCAGTTAAACTTGATGTTTGTTATATTGTATCAGTTTAACACTGTTTAAGGCTAATGATAATTTATTCTACATTATCTTAGTCATAATATTTCTTACTAGGCTAGTTGAGCTCAACCTTTCTTTCATTGTTCTCTTCAGGAAATGAGAATATAGCTGGGATGAGTCGGGGAATGGAGTGATGGACCAGATGATAGTATCAGTAGTCCTCACTATTCTGTTAAATAGTGTGACAATAAATGTAACGAGGACTTATTCTGAGAGTGGATATTATCTAGAAGACAGTATTTATATTAAAACTCATAGCTCTCTTGTCGTATATTAATGATTATATTTGTATTCTGTACCATATATTTGGCGACTCAGAATAGGTGATGTATACCTATTTTGGGGGCGTCACAACAAATGTTCCACAAGAGCCAATGAAAACCAATCCCGAGTGACTATTATGCAGAACAACAGATAGAATTTGAAGCTGAAGACCGGAGGGCATCGTCCCATCTTCATGACTTCCTACAACCTCTAATCACATGTCATTGCGTAACACTCAACAACGACGGTCCGAAATAGGTCCTATATACCTCAGTCGGATGCCCAGATTGCAATTCTGAAAGTTCGAGCGGACATCACGTTGCCTACGTATACGTACTTTGAGACGGCGGGACCCGCAAAGCCCAGTGCACCCCGGGCAGCCTCAGGTACACCTGTGGTCCACCCTCTATAAATAGAGGGCTTAGGGTGGCCATTTTGTAAAGAGAAAAGGCAAGGAAGACATGTCCAATTTGCTCTATACACACCCCAAACTGAGTGTTTTCTCATTTTAAACACTTGTGAGCTCACATATAACTACTTTTGTGCCTACAGAAGCCAGTGTTTATCCACTTTAAAGTTATTGAAGTCTTCTTTGGCAGCCCACTGTAAGCCTTCTTACACATTTTTAAGCCATTCTCTTCACACTTGCACACACCCTTCTTTACGTTGAGAATTGTGTTGCGTGTGTTTGCCCGGACTTCGGTCCGTGGTTTTATTTCAGTTTGTATATATATATATATATATATATGGACTAACATCATCGAGTTATGCCTCGATTCAGCCTAGACTTCGATCTGGAGCGTTTAACTGGTTTCTTATATATATACTTATATATATAAACTGTGTGTCGAACTCAGTTCGATGAGCCTAGACTTATGTCTGGTGCGTTTAAATGCTTTCGTATATATATATATATATATATATATATATATATATATATATATATATATATATATATATATATATATACTTATATATATTAACTGTTGTCATACCTTGTCTGATGAGCCTGGATTTTATATCCGGTGCTTTTATCGCTATATATATATATATATATATATATTTACATTTCGTCCCGCCTGGAGTTTACTTCGTGGTGGTTGACTGTTTTTACTGCTTTCTGTACATTTCGTCCCGCCTGGAGTTTCCTCCGTGGCGGTAGATAGCTTTTACAGCTTTATTTACATTTCGGATCCCCAATGGAGGTGCTTCGTGGTTGGTGATCATGTCTGTATATATATATATATATATATATATATATATATATATATATATATATATATATATATACAGCTTTTATATATATACCTACTTACTGCGTTTATATCAACTGCGACATCATGTGAGCCTAGGAATCATGTGATCACAGATTCAGTCCACTGAATCTAGATTTGGTTCCCGTGATGGACCTTTTCAGCTGTACGCATCTTATAAATTTATCTGTAATTTTTGGATTTCCTCATATGGTTCTCATACCCACGAGAAATTCAGTACCTTTTTGTACATTATTTTCATACAGATGCCTCGCATCTGTAAAATAAAATCAACCAAGCCGAATAATGAATAAAATGGGAGTGTAAAAGGTCTGAATTACTATTGAGCACTGGGTTTGAAAAACCTCTTTGAAAACATCACTGCCATATCTTGTTAAAAACTGAGTTTTTATATAAATTCAACCCCTGTGTATATAGGTGCGAACGAGGCCTCGCACTACTTCCAAATAAAAGCACATTGACCCACACACACACACACACACATATTCATATAACAGTTTCTTAAAAAGTGGCGGTCACCGTGGCAAGACGGATGTCGGGGGGTGCCTAACACCTTCCCTCCGCATAAGCAAGTCCCCGGACCCTAATTGAATCTCGGTTTCACAGACCCGTTTAGCATTGTCACATCACTGGGCCAATGTGCAAACCTTTTCTCGGTTGTGTTGGTACAACTAGTTAAAAAACCAACTGGCGACTCTTATAGTCCAATCGTCGACATTACACATGTCAAACCTTTTTCACGTGTTTCTTCAAACAAATCTCACCTAAAATGAGAACACAAAAAAACAGGTAACGAAAAGGGACACATAAAAATCCCGACCTCGACAGGTGGCGACTCTGCTGGGGACTCCAGTAAGAGGACTTAAGCCACTATTACAAGCTTTTCAAAACTGTTATATGTTTGTGTGTGGATGTTGCATTTACATTTATGATGAATGTGTACTAATGCATATCTTTTACTGCGATTAATGTTTTACACTATATATGCCCGTGATATTAGTGCTTCGCACATGTCATCATTTTCATATACGGTGAGACTCGATGTTGTGAATGTATGTTGTGTGGCCCCTCCACCAGGAGCCTATCCTGTCGGTGTTTGATTACTGGACTCATGGGAAGACTAATTCCCCGAGGCTCTAGAAAGGCACCACCCAAATTCTCTCCAGTTGAAAGGCCGGATTAACTTCCCGTCGAGTAAATTGCGATGATTTGGGAACCTTCATACCGAAAAGCCGCGAGAGTAACCTAAGATAGGTCAGCCTCTGATAAACCAAATGCGGAGGAAAGTCTCTTCATGCTTTCTCATTTTAAATTACTTGTAAAAATAATTACTTGTAATTTACATTCCATATTCATCTCCATGTAATGAGAAATATGAAGAAATATGTGCATGTACATATTTACATTAACATGTTATCCTGCATTACGAATAGCTAACATCTGTTTTGCAGGACAAAATTCCTAAAATGGACACACCATATAGCATGTTAATATTTACGCATTCCCTAAAAACTAAACTATGCCAGTTTTGTCACAGGGAAGCATTCAGACCTATTACCCGGTCAAAGTCCAAAAAGGCCGCAGGCCTACAGTCAATCATGTCTTCATCTGACCAGTCTAATCCGGTTTCTTGCGAAGAATTTGACGGATTAAGTAAGCAAATCACAGACTTGGCAGTTCTGTATAAAGAACTACATCAATCTACGTAGGGTCCAAAAATACCCGTACATGCTGAATCCTCTACACAAGGAGGAACTCAAGGTCCTGATAAAGCCATTACAATACCTGAATTGCAGTTGGATACAACCAAAGCCATGATGCCTCCCATCTCACAAAAGATCCAGACACTGGTGACATCAGAAAGAAAGTTCTTCAAATGGAAGAAACCCTACATTCTATCAAAGAATTGGAGCACACGGGAGTGTGTCATATGCTGACCTTTGTATATTCCCTGGTGTTCATTATCCAAAAAAATTTAAAACTCCTGACTTTAAAAAGTATGATGGGTTAGGAGATCCTTACACACATTTGAAGGTATTCATTGGAGAACTTGGATCTTATGCAAAAGACGAGAAGCTCAGAATGCAGCTGTTCCATAAAAGTCTAACTGGAGAAGCCAGTTCATGGTATACCAGAATAGACAATTCAAAAATCCATAGCTGGGAAGAGCTAGCTCACGCCTTCCTCACATAATACAGCTTCCAGTCTCAGATGCCTCCTGACCGGTACCAGATTACCAAGGTCAAGAAACAGTCCAATGTGTCTTTTAGAGAGTATGTTCAAAGGTGGAGGTGCCTTACTGCTCAAGTTATTCCTTCTATGACAGAGTCAGAGATGGTTATGACCTTTATCGACATACAAGAAGCTCATTTCTATGAGAGAGTTTTAGCAGGCATCGGTAAACCATTCTCTGAAATGATTAAACATGGGGAAATAGCTGAGATAGGATTGAAGTCAAGAAAGATTCAAGACCTAGCTGCCCTTAAAGCTGTTACTGAACACATCTAATCTGAAAATTATGGAAACAACCCCCGGAGGGTCCATAAAAAGAAAGAAGAGGATGTTTCCCTGATACTACAGGGTCAAAAAGGCAATCAGAACATGTCTATCCAGAGGAAAAATTACACTCCCTTTCCCGCATAATCGTCAAACCCTCCAGTACCAAAAGGTGGAGAAGTCAAATGCCCTAGAGTGTTCACACCCTTAGGGGACTCTCTCGAGAATATTCTCACTCTTCTAACCACGCAGAAGAAAATCACGCATCTTCTTCCACCAGCCAGCCCTAATGGTAGGGGTTTTAATGCTGCTCAGAAATATGTTTATCATGTCGGGGCACCTGGACATGATACTCAAGATTGTTGGGCCTTGAAACATAAGATCCAAGACCTGATAGACAATGGTGAGATTGTGGTCACTAAACCAGATCAACCTCACGTGCAAGACAACCCTCTTCCTCTGCACAAAGAGGAAGAAGTCAACATGATTAATTGGAGCAGTGGACAAAGTTTCAATTCTAACGATGAATCATCCCAGATCACCAAAGACGGTGCTGACAAATGGGATTATGCCAAGTTCCAGTTCTCAATAGAACGAAAAATGAAAGCTCTGTGCAAGCAAATCAAGCAATTAGTAGAACTGGTGACATACCAGCATCAAATCACACGCCAATTAATTAGCAAGGAGCATGCTAGTCTCCTTCCTCTTGTCATGAATATTCCCTCGTCACATCCAGAAAGTGAAACAATAGAGGATAAAGTGGCAAAGAGAGCGAATGCCAAAGCTCGTCGGGATTTTGCCAACAGAAGGGAATTTACATATCTGGGCCAACATATGGAGGAAATCCTTCAAATGCTAATCAATGAAGGAAGAATCACTTCCCTCCTACCTCCAATCAATCCCCGTTCAAGACGGTTTAATTCTGATGGAGTATGTCAATATCACTCCCATTCTCGAGGTCACAGCACAGAAGAATGCTGGGCACTCTGCCACCTTATCCAGAATCTCATTGATAGCGGTGTCCTACAACTAGCAGACGATGATACTATGCTACGTGGAAGTGAGAATACCTATCCTACTCAAAGTTATCTCCACTGAGGCTGATGGCATTATCAAGCCATGCCCTATAACTACCATCCAACTCAAAGGAAGTAACAATCCTTTGAATGTGGCTGCTCCAGAGCCAATCAACTTACCCTTCCAACCACAATATCCTGTTGCCAGCTTATAGAAAGTTCCTTGGAATTATGGAGAAGCGGAAGGATCCTCCTCGCGTACAACTACTGCAGTGTCAAAGGAGAATCCACCGTATCTTCCCCAACAGGTGATGAAGTCTACCATTAAATTAAAAGGGAAAATTCCCGTGGATAAGATTGAAAAATTCCTCCATGCCATGGGTCATAATGAAACCAAGGTAGATTTAAGTTAAAGAGAAGCTCCACATCAAATTTCAATACTAGATTTGGCTTTAACTTCCGAGGATCACAGGAAGAATCTACTAAAGGTTTTGGAAGAAGCCTACTTGCCAAAATTAGTGGATGTGGAAAAATTTCAACATCTGGCTGATCACATTTTCAACAACAATGTGATCTCTTTCAATGATGATGACATACCGCCCGAAGGGACCGGTCATTTCAAGCCATTACACATCGCGATCTTGTCCTCTGGATATATGCTAGCTGGAGTCTTAGTAGACGGAGGTTCATCTTTGAATATATGTCCATACGCTACATTGTTGAAGATAAACGCCAATCTCAATCGAATTTGAAGTAGCCATACGATCATCAAAGCTTTTGAGGGATCCCGTCGAAATTTAGTCGGAGAGATTGAGATGTCAATTGAGATTGGTCCCCATCCATTCTGCGTGTCTTTCCACATAATCAAGATAGATTTAGGATACAACCTGCTCTTGGGAAGACCGTAGATTTATATGGCTGGGACAGTCCCCTCCACCCTGCATCAGCAACTGAAATACATTATCAATAATAGCCTAGTTACAGTCAACGCTGAACCGGAATGTCCTCAACAAGATGACATATCGTTCATCAGTTTTAATTCTGACATTGAGTCGGTCAGTTTCCACACTTTGGAAGTAAGCAACCCTCAATTTCATGCCCTAGGAACGCCATTTCCCGTACCCAAGATCTCTGCCGAAGTAATGTCGGCAACTCAGGAAATGATGTCTTTGGGTCATCAGCTAGGACAAGGGTTGGGTAAAGATCACCAAGGTATCAAATACCCCATCCAAGTAGCCAGTCAAACTGGGACAGCTAGACTAGGCTATTCTGCCAGTTCTAGTTAGAGGAATCCTCATAAGCATCAGCAGATTCCTTCAGCTTCGACCACACAACGTTTATCTTCGCCATCAACCTTTGAGTCCACAGAACCTCCTGTAAAGGTGCCAACCAACGTGATGGCTATGCTATTTCCCAAGCCAGTGCCGTTCAAAGCAAAAGAAGCCTTTGTTCCAGATCCCAGAGGGAGGAAGAGAAACAAAGAATCAAACAAAACGTCATCCGAATAATGTCGAGCATGCGCATCATTGTTTATGATGAACATACAAACAGATATACCCCAGACGATGATTACCCAGACGTCATGGTCATCATTCGGGAAGAGGAGGACGATGACAGCCCCTCTATCAATGCAGTCCACCCTGACTTTATCCTTGCCAATTGGAGCAACACTCCTTGCATGGGTCGACAAGGGTAAAATGGGCAGGACTTCTTTCTTCCCTGTAGATATAATAACTGCTTACTTTTCTGTATAGTACTCGTAGTTGTTTTATCCGTATATGCTAACATTATGTATGATTAAACAGTTTCATATATATTAAGTGAAAGCATATTTTGTTTCAGGACTCTGAACTTAGATGTGCCTGTACTTGCTGATAAGATGCCTCTTCTCCACAAGGATTGTAACTTTGATGAAAAGTTGGACTCAAACTTGCTGGAAATATAAGAAGACATTGAGGTGCCTTCGGAGATCAAAGAATTGGTCGAAGACAAGCCTAAATCTAACCTTGATCAAACCATCTCCTTCAATCTTGGAACCATAGAAAACCCTAAGTTAATCTAGATTGGTTCAGACCTTACCCCAAACCAATGGAATGACATGATTACGCTCTTAACCCAATTCCAGGATGTGTTTGCATGGTCTCATAAAGACATGGTTGGTTTGTCCACTGACATTTTTCTTCATCGCATTCCCATTAAAGAGGAATTCAAGCAAGTCAAGCAGAAGCTCAGGCGATTAAAACCTGAATGGAGTTTAAAGGTGAAAGAAGAAATTGTGAAACAATTTCAAGCTGGCATTCTCATGGTGTCCACATATCCTGAATGGATATCTAACATTGTTGTTGTGCCTAAGCCAGGAGGAAAGGTGCGAGTTTGCATGGATTACCGGGATCTGAATAAAGCTTGCCTTAAATATAGCTTTCCCGTGCCCTTTATCCACATTCTCATTGACAATACTGTGCAATACGGCATGTACTCCTTCGCTGATTGCTTGGCGGGGTACCATCAAATCTTGGTTGCTGATGAAGATCGTGAAAAAACTGCTTTCATCACCCCTTGGGGAACCTTTTGCTACAGACGGTTGTCATTCGGCCTCATCAATGTCGTAGCTACCTATCAGCAAGCTATGATGGCTCTTTTTCATGACTTAATGCACAAAGAGATCGAGATCTACGTGGATGACATCATTGTCAAGTCCCGAAATGAGGAGGACCATATAGACCATCTCAGAAAGCTATTCAATAGGTTGTGCAAGTATAACTTGAAGTTGAATCCAGCCAAGTGCGCCTTTGGCGTTAAATCAGGCAAGTTGCTAGGATTCCTAGTCAGCCACAAAGGAATTGAGCTGGATCCTACCAAAATCCAGGCCATCACGAAAATGCCCATTCCTCAGACAATGAAGGAAATACGGGGATTTTTAGGAAGAATCAACTTCATTAGCCGATTCATTTCTCAACTCACAGCAACTTGTGAGCCTATCTTCAAGCTGTTAAGGAAGAATTCCTCCATGAAATGGAATGATGAGTGCCAGAATGCCTTCCTTACAATTAAAGACCAGCTAGTCAAAGCTCCTATTTTGGTACCACCCAGGGATGATGTTCCCCTATTCATGTACCTGTCCATAAGTGACAACGTCATGGGCTGCATATTGGGACAGAAAGACGATAGAGGCTGAGAATGAGCTATCTATTACCTCAGCAAAAGATTTAGCAGCAGTGAACATAAATACACTCTGATTGAGAGGACTTGTTGTGCTTTAGCATGGGCTTCCATGAGGTTACAACATTACCTCCATGGGCACACAACCCATCTCATATCCCGTGTTGATCCTCTCAAGTATGTGTTCAGTAAACCCATACTGAATTGTCGGCTGTCCAGATGGCAGTTGATCCTACAATAATTTGACATTGTCTACATGACTCAAAAGTCAATTAAAGGTCAAGGAATTGCGGATCAACTGGCTGTTGCACCTTCGAGGGACTTCAAACCCTTAGAAACATATTTACCCGATGAAGGGGTAATGGCAATTCAGCCACACCATTAGTACAATACACGCCAAGCATGGAAGATGTATTTTGATGGAGCTGTTAATACAGAAGGTTCTGGAGCTGGAGCAGTTCTAGTATCTGATATGGGGGAGCAGTATCCCGTCGTCGTCAAATTACAGTTTGTCAGCACCAACAACACAGCTGAGTATGAAGGCTGTATCATGGGGCTAAAACTTGTCTGTTCAATGGGTATCAGACGGTTAATTGTCTTTAGGGATTCAAAGTTGGTAATCAAACAATCCGTAGGAATCTATCAAACCAAAGAGCTGCGATTGCTGCCTTTCCATCGGCAAGTTTTACAGATGGCTTCGGAGTTCGAAGAAATCTCCTTTATACACATTCCTCGTAATAGGAATGATTTTGCGGACGCATTAGCAACTTTGGCCTCCTTGATGCACATACCTGACAAGGAACACATGCCAAGCGTCACATTAGCCCTGCAAAAGGCACCAACCCATGGGAACTATGTTAGAGAAGTATCGGATGAACTACCTCCCATCCATTAACCTTGGTATCAGTATATCAAGGAGTACCTATGAGATGGATCTACACCCGCTGAGGTGAGCCTGACTGAGCAAAGGCGGATTCATCGACTTGCTATAAAATTCTACCTAAGCAGAGATGCACTCTACAAGAGAGATGCAGGACTAGGTCTTCTCAGATGTTTAGACAATGACCAAGCTTAGAGGCTAATGGATGAGATCCATGGTGGAGTCTGTGGCCCACACATGAGTGGCCCCCTCCTTGTTAAGAAGATCCTCAGGACAGGACATTACTGGCTTTCTCTCAAGGCTGACTGCAATGATCACATCAAGAGATATTATCAATGCCAAATTCATGGGAATGCTATCCACGCCTCTTCACGGGAGCTCCACAATATGAGTTCACCTTGGCCCTTCTCAATGTGGGGAATGGACGTGATCGGGCCCATCGAGCCCAAAGCCAGTAATGGACATCGCTTTATCTTCACCATGATCGACTACTTTACCAAGTGGGTGGAAACAGCCTCCTTCCCTAGGGTTACCAAAGAAGTCATCATTGCTTTCCTCAGAAACAATGTCATTTGTTGATACGGACAACTAGAGGTAATTGTATCAGACAATGCAAAGAACCTTAACAACAAAATGATGGAGGAACTATGCAGTAAATTCCACATCAAACACCTTAACTCCGTCATCTATCGTCCAAAGATGAATGGTGCTATTGAAGCGGCTAACAAAAACATCAAGAAGATTATGCAAAAGATGTCCGCCAATCACAAAGGATGGCCTAACCTATTGCCTCTTACTCTGTTAGCCTATAAAACATCAATACGCACTTCAACTGGGGCAACCCCCTACGCATTAACCTATGGGATGGAAGCAGTACTCCCTATAGAAGTAGAAATGGAATCCCTCAGGGTGTTGATGGACGCTCAGCTAGATGAAGATCAATGGATACAAGATAGGTATCACCAATTGTCTCTAATAGATGAAAGGCGAACCGCGGCTATCTTCCATGGTCAATTATATCAACAAAGGATTGTCCGATCATGCAACAGAAAAGTCCGGCTATGGCAGTTTAAACAACATGACTTGGTTTTGAAGAAGATCATTGACAACCAAGATCAATCTAAGAGAAAATTCACTCCTAACTGGGAAGGCCCGTTTATTGTCAAGGAAGTATTGACAGGAGGCACTCTCAGATTACAAGAAATGGACGACGATGAATTTCCACAACTCATCAACTCGGACACCGTGAAACGGTACTATGTCTGAAGTTACTATCAAGTAAGCATCCTGGTGTTGGATCATCAGATCATCAGCCATTCCGGTTCTTTAACCCTTCACCACATACAACTCATTTCCACACTTCGCCCCTCAGGGAAACATACTCTTTAAGCCAGTAGCCTGGCTATACTGCACTCATACAACTTAGGTCATCCCACTACGGATTGAACCTCTCGTGTTTACAGTTTGGCTACCCATACATGGGATCAAACTTCTCGTACCTGTAGTTTGTCCTCAACCTAGGATCAAACTTTCTCTTCCCCACAGTCTATCTTGCATATGGGATTAAACTTTCTTCCCTACAGTTTGACCTATACATGGGATTAATCTTTCTTCCCCGTAATTTATCCTGCACATGGGATCACGCTTTTCAACTCACCCTTAGGGGTGAACTACGTCGACCTGATCTCCTTGATACAAGGGAGCACGTAAGCAACCATATCTTATATGGCTCGGTCGCAATAAACAAAAAAATAACAAAAACATTTCTACCATTCTCTACAAAAAACAAAAACCACAAAAATACTTTTACAACCTTTTCATCAATAAGGCTTCTACATATATCTGCCTTTCATAAACAGCGTTGAACCTCGTACACCAGGTTTAAACTACGCAGACCTGATCTCCTCTTCAATAGAAGTACGTAGGCAGCCATTTATGGTTCGGTCTAACCCCCTACCAAAACACAAATACTTGTCAACTGGTACTGGGGTCAAACTTTAATTCACCACATTTCATTGGCTTCAAACCAAAGGGATTGAATTACCCAACCTCTCCACATGAATAGGAGATTCGACGACCATCTAAGCTGCGGTTGTACCTTGAAGAGCAACACCAATCCATACGAGATGGAATTAACTAGGCCCCTCCTAAATAGGAGTACTGGTGACCATCTGTGGTGCGGTCAATCTCAGAGAAGAAAGCCACAACCCTCCTCTCCATATTTCCATACAGAAACCAGTCCTAAGACATCGAAAGATGGTAGGGATACACACAGATCCATGATCTATTCTGAACTATCCAGAGACAACTCAATGTCCATCCAGCAAGGAGGAATTCAGAATACATCAAGATCACAAACCCTGAAGAAGTAGTCAAATATCAAGCAAGTATTAGACCATATCTAAAAGGAAAGTGATCAAAAATATATTTCCCTGCTATATATAATGATGTTTGATATACACAATGTAAACTATGTGACGCCCCCAAAATAGGTATACAACACCCATTCTGAGTCGCCAAATACATGGTACAGAAAGCAAACTACAACTTCAATAATACAATTATCGTGCAAAATACGACAACACATACTGTGAGTTTAAATACAAATATTGTCTTATAGACAATATCCACACTCAAATAAGTCCTCAATAGAATTATTCAAACACTATTTTACAGAAATAGTGAGGACTGTTAAAACATCTTTCTAGAACCATCACTCCATACCCCGACTAGATCCTGCTATGTTCTCACCTCCTGAGAAGAAAAATGGAACAAAAAGGAAAAGGGTGAGCTCAACTAGCCCAGTAAAGAATATTATGACTAAGATAATATACAACAAATTATCATTAGTATTCAACAGCGAAAAATCTGATAGAATATAATCGACAACAAGTTTTAGATCAACAACTGCAGCGGAAACAACAAACCATTAGAAGAGTCAAGTAGAGAATGAATTCTACTATCTTCTAAGATTTAAAAGTCCATCATCAATATTTTATCCCTGTAACATCAATTAATAATCATCTTTATCCAAATATTAATCTTTGCACTACAGGCCAAAGATATACATTTGTATCACCTGTCAGTCATGTTCATCTCAACACCTGTTTATCTTTGCACTACAGGCCAAAGATATTCATCAAGTAATCATACATCTTTGCACTACAGGCCAAAGATATTCAGTAATATCATCATTTAGGGCTGAAGATGATGAAAAATATCTTAAAGAGAACGAATCCAGTGAGACAGAAGGACAAATAGTAGGGATTCGTATAACAGTTTATCCAAGATCAATAATACTTCATAATAATCAATTGTGAAGCAGAATTCAAAAATAAAGATCAAAACATGGATACAATCAAAGATAGTAACCATAATAGACATCTTGGACAAAAAGGAAAAATTTTATTTTTCGATGAATAGTGCCGTATTCGTGAATAGTGTCGTATACGTGAATAGTAACGTATACGTGAATAGTAATCCCGACACAAAAAGTTCCAAATTTGATAAAAACTCATGTTGATATTTCAGCATAATGATATTGAAGAAAATAATATCATTAAGAAGAAAATAATATCCCTTACCTCAAAATATCAGTACTTCTGGTCGTAATACCGGTATAAGGCTGAAAGAAACTTGTTCTGATGAATAGAAACTCTCAAAGTATCTAAATACTCACAAAATACACTCAATAATCTAGAGAGAGAAAGAGAGAAAACTTGTTTCTAGTGTGATTTTCAATTCTAACTTAGCCCTCTATTTATAGGAAAATGTTAGCACGCCGAAGCAGACTTAACCTGCAACCTGATGGTTTTACCTGCTACTATTCCCACCCACCACATTTGAATAAAAATCTTAGCACATTTCTTCACCAACCAAGAGTGGGGCCCACCAATTCTAGAATTTTCCACCAAAATGATTAACTCCGAAAATTCAACAATTTCTGAACCAGTCATCTCGTAAAATTCATAATAAATCATACGTTCATTTTTAACGGTTCAAAATTTGTAGACATATACTCAACTTATATATGTATAACATATCCAAAAATTACCACGATCCAACGGTCAGATTAAAAATTATAACCCCTGCAAAATATCTCAAAAACCCTGATTTTTAATACCTCCATTCCGACAAAAATACTGATAAAAACCTCAACATTAACTCCTTCATTTTTAACCACAAAAATATATCCCTCATTTATATCCACATAAAATAAATATTTCCTTATCATATAAATCAATAATTAATTATTCACAAATAATATTACAGAATCACATTTATGACAACCAGGCCGTTCCCAAAAAAGAGGGGGCTTTCCAATAAGGATTTCTCCTTACTGGCGCGCAATTAGATGACCAAACCTCTCATTAGACAGAACTTTCTAGACATTACCAATAATGTTATCTAATAATATTATTCAAATAATATGAATTATTAATCTGATAAAGGAAAATACTGTGCTGCAACAATTATTGAAACAACAATAATATAAAATATCAACGCAGTAATTATTGAATCAATAAAATAAAATATTGAATAATAACTACTGTAACAATTATTGAGTAGTGCCTTCTTATGTAAGAATCAATAATTGGTGCAATATCGTGTGCTACTGTATTTTAACCACCGAATATTCCAACAGCATTAACGGTAACAACTACGCTGTTATTTATAAACAACTTATACTTGTCGTTTTCTTCATCCAATCGCTTTTCGTTATGGGGCCCACACAAGGCTGCGCCGTCGTACGAATATTCCCCGACAGCAAGAATATTCCACGACCAAACGAATATTCCCCGACAAAATGAATATTTTATAACCACTTGCTTATTTTGCAAAATTTGCACATTTCACCCATAACCAAAGTATTACATCAAATTAACCCCTTATTATTCACAATAATATTTAGAGAAAATTTGATTTTATTCATTAATAAGCTGGGGTCTTACAACCTCCCCTCCTTATGAAATTTCGTCCTCGAAATTAACGTACGTACCTGATATTTCGAAAAGGTGAGGATACCTCGCTTTCATTTCTGATTCCAACTCCCAGGTCATTTCTTCAATAGCATGGTTTCTCCACAAAACCTTAACTTGTGGTATAACCTTTGTGCGTAGGACATGCTCTTTCCTATCCAAGATCTTAACAGGTACCTCCTCGTACGTTAAATCTTCAGCTATCTCATCTGGTTCTAACTCAATAATGTGGTTCGGGTCTTTAACATATTTACGAAGCATAGATATGTGAAAAACATTATGAACACGAGACATGCTTGGAGGTAATGCGAGTCTATATGCCACATTTCCTATTCGCTCAAGAATCTCAAATGGACCAACAAATCTTGCATTGAGCTTTTCTCTCTTCCCAAATCTTGTAACTTCCTTCCATGGTGCAACGCGTAACAATACATGATCCCCAATATTAAATTCCACGTCCTTCCGATGAAGATCCGCATAACTCTTTTGTCGATCCTGTGCCGTTTGTATACGTTGTCAAATCGTTTGGATCTTCTCTGTAGTCATGCGTACCAACTCTGGTCCCAACAATGTTGCTTCACCCACCTCGTCCCAGCATACTGGAGAATGACATTTTCTTCCATACAACGCCTCGAATGGAGCCACACCTATGCTCGCCTGATAACTGTTGTTGTAGGAGAATTCCACCAATGGTAGGTACTTATCCCAACTCCCTTTGAGATCTAGGACACAGAGTCTTAATAGATCTTCAAGAGTTTGAATAGTCCTCTCTGATTGTCCGTCCGTTTGAGGATGGTATGCCAAACTGAATTATAAATCCGTGCCCATAGCTTTCTGCAAGCTAACCCAAAATCGTGAAGTGAATCTTGGGTCACGATCCGAAACTATGGATACTGGCATACCATGCAATCTCACAATCTCGTTCACATACATACTAGCAAGACGTTCAAGGGAATAAGTCTCACGTATCAGTAAGAAATGAGCAGACTTGGTTAATCTATCAACAATAACCCAAATCGCATCTATGCCTTGAGAAACCTTAGGAAGACCTGTAACGAAATCCATGGTAATGTGCTCCCACTTCCATTTCAGGATCTCAAGTGGTTGCAATGGACCCTTTGGCACTTGATGCTCCGCCTTTACACGTTGACAAGTTAAACACCTCGAGATATACTTCGCGATCTCTCTTTTCATATTGCTCTACCAAAATGTGTGTCGAAGATCGTGATACATTTTGGTACTCTCAACATGGATTGCAAACAGTGTGTTGTGTGCCTCCATCATTATTCTATGCTTCAAGTCAAAATCGTTAGGAACACAAAGTCTGGAGTTGACTCGAACTATTCCTTCTTCATCGATTCTTGCTTCTGGAATAGTACCTTCTTGCACTTTCTTCTTCATACGCATCAGTTCTATGTCCGTAGCTTGAGCAGCTTTAACTTTATCGATTATAGTCGGTTCTACTCGTATATTTGATATCATCATGTGGGTACTTAGAGCCTTCATCTCTATCTCCATCCTTTGCAAGTCATACAAAATGGGCCTTTGTGTTAATAACATTGCACTCGTACCCGCATATGATCTTTTGCTCAATGCGTCAACTACTACGTTTGCTTTTTCAGGATGATATTGGATGGTATGATCGTAATCTTTCTACAGCTCGAGCCAACGTCGCTGCCGCATGTTGAGTTCCTTTTGGGTGAAGAAATATTTGAGGCTTTTATGATCTGTATAGATCTCCACTTTCTCCCCATACAGGTAGTGTCTCCAGATCTTCAACGCGAAAACGACTGCTGCCAACTCCAAATCATGAGTAGGATAATTCCTCTCATATTCTTTGAGTTGTCGCGAGGCATAGGCTATGATTTTCCCATGTTGCATGAGAACACATCCTAACCCTTTGCCTGAAGCATCGCTGTAGATAACAAATCCATCCGAACTAGATGGTATTGTCAGACCAGGTGCCAAAATGAGTCTCCTCTTGAGTTCTTGGAAACTCTTCTCGCATTTTTTACTCCATACGAATTTTGTATCTTTCCGAGTCAGCTGAGTTAACGGAGTAGCGATTCGAGAAAATCCTTCCACAAATCTCCGATAATAACCAGCTAAGCCTAGAAAGCTACGTACTTCGGTTACCGACTTCGGTTGCTCCCAACTTTGTATGGCTTCAATCTTCGCCGGATCGACAGATACTCCATGTTTTGACACCACGTGACCGAGGAATGCTACTTCCTCAAGCTAGAACTCGCATTTCTTCAGTTTGGCATATAGCTTATTTTCACGAAGCCTTTGCAATATCAGCTTCAAATGACGCTCATGATCTTCACGGCTTTTGGAATAGATGAGGATGTCATCAATAAAGACAACAACGAACTGATCCAAATATTCTTTGAATACACGGTTCATCATATCCATGAAGGCAGCAGGAGCATTAGTCAATCCAAAAGACATGACTAAGAATTCATAATGCCCTTACCGAGTTCTGAAGACAGTCTTTGGAATATCCTCAGTTTTAATCTTCAGCTGATGATATCCAGAACGAAGGTCGATCTTTGAAAAGAATTGTGTTCCTTGTAACTGGTCGAACAGGTCATTAATGCGAGGTAGCGGATACCTATTCTTAATAGTGAGATGATTCAATTCTCGATAGTCAATACAAAGTCGCATACTCCTGCCTTTCTTCTTTACGAATAACACATGAGCACCCCAAGGAGATGTACTAGGACGAATAAAATCGATGTCCAACAACTCCTGTAGTTGGACTTTTAACTCCTGAAGTTCAATAGGAGCCATTCGATATAGGGTTTTAGAAATAGAATTTGTACCGGGTTCAAGGTCAATAAAGAATTCAACTTCACGTTCTGGGGGTAGACCAGGAAGTTCTTCAGGAAATACATCGGGAAATTCTCTAACAATAGAAATATTATTCAAATCTAACTTGTCTTTGTTCAAATCCATAACATGGGCTAAGAAAGTTTGACATCCGTTTTTCAATAAACGAATAACTTTGTGGCTTGATATGACAGTGACTGATTTTAGTGGTTTAGTAGTTTGAATTCGTATGACAGGTTGGTTAGGAATATAAAAACTAACAACCTTACGAAAACAATCAATTTTAGCATTTTGAGTGGTTAACCAATCAATTCCTAAAATCACATCAAAAGCAAGTATCTTTAAAGAGATAAGATCAATAGGTAATGTGATAGTGCCAACTTGGATTAAGCAAGATTTATAAACTATAGATGTAACAAAGGTTTCACCCAACGGAGTTTCAACAGATAAGTCAAAGGTCAATTTCTCCGGAGTCAAGTTTAAACGTTGAGCACAAGCAGGAGAGATAAAAGAATGGGTAGAACCGGTATCTAGTAAAGTATAAACTTCGCAAGAATTCAAGATTAGCTTACCCGTGATCACCTCGTTCGGGTTTCTCGCGTTTTGGCCAGTCACGACAAACGCTCTTCCAGGAACCGCTGATTTTGACTTATCCGGGACAGCTTTTGGAGTCACCATCCCCGCTGAATTTGGTTTTGCTACAGAACACTCTCGAGCTATATGACCCTCCTTTCCACAGTTATAACATACCTTGGATTGTTGTGGGCAGTTTGGGCTGATATGTCCCTCTTTCCCACATTTGTAACATACGACCGGTGGTCATTCTCCTCCCCTAGAAACAGTTGATGTTTGTGCTGACGTCTTCACGTTATCATTGTTGTACCTTCTCTTCTTGAAATCTCCTCCCGACTCGCTCCTTTTATTATCACGACCACGATTACCTCCAGAGTGGTTACCGCTTTTGTCCGAATGTTTTCCTCCCTGCTGGTTTTCATTGCTTCGATGACTGCCGCCACCGGTATGACCCTGGTTGTGGTCCCTCAGTTGCACATACTCATTATCTCGCTCTAATAATTGAGCCCTTATTACAACATCTGAATATAAAAAAAATTTATGAGAGATAAGATATTGTCGAATCTCGGGTTTTAGACCTCTCAGAAACATCCTTGTCATTCGTTCCTGGATAACTCTGCAAACTTCGTCTCGTACTGGGACACCGTCATGTTGTTTTATTCTAGTCTGATAAACTCCACCTCCTTCATATGACGAATACTTTCAGGAAAGTACTTGTCATTGAACAGTTTTTGAAATGTTTCCCAGGACATGTTGAGTGCGTCAGGCTGGGTACGCTTCACAGACTCCCACCAATAGTCTGCCTCACCGCGGAACATAAAGGTGGCGAATGGAACTTTCTGTTCCTCCGTGCATCCCAAGACATCGAATATCTTGGTAATTTGCTTGACCCACATTTTCGCCATGATCGGATCCGGCTTTCCCTTAAATTCTGGTGGTCCCAATTCTTTAAACTGCTTGGCTGTGACAAACCGCGCGTTGTTATCATTTCCACCTGTATTCTGCACACGAGTCTCCCTCGTCTGATTTTGCATGAATTGCAAAAAGCTCCTAAACATTCCATCATTCATCATTTGCTCGGTTACGTTGTTTACAGGAGGAATATTGCCTTCCTGTTGCACGTTCCCCTGGGTGGTGATCAAAGGTGTCTCCACGGTCTGATTTACTCCATTATTAACGTTCTCAGCTGCCATTCTTAAATACTGCCATAAAACAAGGGTTAATAGTCATGTCATATATTATCCCTATACTCTGACCGACCAAATAAACACCAAATAAACTTAGTCAGGTCATACTAACGAAGGAATTCCCCGTCTCTCCCCTCCTAGTTCTTGTCTAACATCTCAGCCAGGGATCATATCCCTAAGCTCTGATACCAACTGTGACGCCCCCAAAATAGGTATACAACACCCATTCTGAGTCGCCAAATACATGGTACAGAAAGCAAACTACAACTTCAATAATACAATTATCGTGCAAAATACGACAACAAATACTGTGAGTTTAAATACAAATATTGTCTTATAGATAATATCCACACTCAAATAAGTCCTCAATACAATTATTCAAACACTATTTTACAGAAATAGTGAGGACTGTTAAAACATCTTTCTAGAACCATCACTCCATACCCCGACTAGATCCTGCTATGTTCTCACCTCCTGAGAAGAAAAATGGAACAAAAAGGAAAAGGGTGAGCTCAACTAGCCCAGTAAAGAATATTATGACTAAGATAATATACAACAAATTATCATTAGTATTCAACAGCGAAAAATCTGATAGAATATAATCGACAACAAGTTTTAGATCAACAACTGCAGCGGAAACAACAAACCATTAGAAGAGTCAAGTAGAGAATGAATTCTACTATCTTCTAAGATTTAAAAGTCCATCATCAATATTTTATCCCTGTAACATCAATTAATAATCATCTTTATCCAAATATTAATCTTTGCACTACAGGCCAAAGATATACATTTGTATCACCTGTCAGTCATGTTCATCTCAACACCTGTTTATCTTTGCACTACAGGCCAAAGATATTCATCAAGTAATCATACATCTTTGCACTACAGGCCAAAGATATTCAGTAATATCATCATTTAGGGCTGAAGATGATGAAAAATATCTTAAAGAGAACGAATCCAGTGAGACAGAAGGACAAATAGTAGGGATTCGTATAACAGTTTATCCAAGATCAATAATACTTCATAATAATCAATTGTGAAGCAGAATTCAAAAATAAAGATCAAAACATGGATACAATCAAAGATAGTAACCATAATAGACATCTTGGACAAAAAGGGAAAATTTTATTTTTCGATGAATAGTGCCGTATTCGTGAATAGTGTCATATACGTGAATAGTAACGTATACGTGAATAGTAACCCCGACACAAAAAGTTCCAAATTTGATAAAAACTCATGTTGATATTTCAGCACAATGATATTGAAGAAAATAATATCATTAAGAAGAAAATAATATCCCTTACCTCAAAATATCAGTACTTCTGGTCGGAATACCGGTATAAGGCTGAAAGAAACTTGCTCTGATGAATAAAAACTCTCAAAGTATCTAAATACTCACAAAATACACTCAATAATCTAGAGAGAGAAAGAGAGAAAACTTTTTTCTGGTGTGATTTTCAATTCTAACTTAGCCCTCTATTTGTAGGAAAATGTTAGCACACCGAAGCAGACTTAACCTGCAACCTGATGGCTTTACTTGCTACTATTACCACCCACCACATTTGAATAAAAATCTCAACATATTTCTTCTCCAACCAAGAGTGGGGCCCACCAATTCTAGAATTTTCTACCAAAATAATTAACTCCGAAAATTCAACAATTTCTAAACCAGTCATACGTTCATTTTTAACGGTTCAAAATTTGTAGACATATACTCAACTTCTATATGTATAACATATCCAAAAATTACCACGATCCAACGGTCGGATTAAAAATTATAACCCCCGCAAAATATCTCAAAAACCCTGATTTTTAATACCTCCATTCCGACAAAAATACTGATAAAAACCTCAACATTAACTCCTTCATTTTTAACCACAAAAATATATCCCTCATTTACCACATAAAATAAATATTTCCTTATCATATGAATCAATAATTAATTATTCACAAATAATATTACAGAATCATATTTATTACAACCAGGTCGTTCCTAGAAAAGAGGGGGCTTTCCAATAAGGATTTTTCCTTACTGGCGCGCAATTAGATGACCAAACCTCTCCTTAGACAGAACTTTCTAGATATTGCGAATAATGTTATCTAATAATATTATTCAAATAATATGAATTATTGATCTGATAAAGGAAAATACTGTGCATCAACAATTATTGAAACAACAATAATATAAAATATCAACGCAACAATTATTGAATCAATAAAATAAAATATTGAATAATAACTACTGTAACAATTATTGAGTAGTGCCTTCTTACGTAAGAATCAATAATTGGTGCAATACCGTGTGCTACTGTATTTTAACCACTGGGTATTCCAACAGCATTAACGGTAACAACTACGCCGTTATTTATAAACAACTTATACTTGTCGTTTTCTTCATCCAATCGCTTTTCGTTATGGGGGCCCACACAAGGCTGCGTCGTCGTACGAATATTCCCCGACGGCAAGAATATTCAACGATCAAACGAATATTCCCCGACAAAATGAATATTTTATAACCACTTGCTTATTTTGCAAAATTTGCACATTTCACCCATAACCAAAGTATTATACCAAATTAACCCCTTATTATTCATAATAATATTTAGAAAAAATTTGATTTTATTCATTAATAAGCTGGGGTCTTACAAACTATACCTGATAAAATGGCTAAGCTAGTCTGTGCAGGAAAGTATAAGTCCATCTACAAATCGGTGCATATGCGAGCTAACAAGCCCAACATGACATCTCTCTCAGAAGAATGAGGTAAGGCTGTGGTCTCCTGTATGAGGAAATCCACACGACCCAACAGATCTGCAACCATCTGCATGGTGACTATGTGCTCATCTCTGCGATCATGCCAGTGGTAAGGGATCTCACTGCAGTACTGTCTGAGACGGCTACATCCTGAGTAGATATGGCACTATCTCGCTAGACTATCACTGCATCTCCTGCTGATCTGGCCTCATCCCGCTCAACGACAGCGGTATCTATACTAGTTAATGCCTCGTCCCTCTCTAACAGAGCTGCGTCTCTCCTATCAAGAGCTGTCAACATCAAGGCTCTAGCCTGATCTCTCTCAAAGGTCATCAGATGAAGACTTTGCTCCAGGTACTGTGTTGAATGCTGAATCACAACAGTGCTAGTATCGGGAGAATTTAAAGGAGATAATGGCAACCCAGTAGATGGCTCCTCCTCGATGTGAGAATCAATGTCATCCATGGGATCTCCACCATCTGAATCAATACTCAGTCATGTGGATACAACCGTAACCGGTGCAGTCACTGTCTCCATCCATACGGAATACTCTGCAGAATAACCTTGACGACTAATAGAAAAAATGACTATCTCGCGTTGATCCCAACATGCATACACACGGAATCTGTCCTCTGCTGAAAGATAGCGAGAAGCTAAACGCTGGCCCAGTGCCCCCTCGAAAGGATGAAAATCCTAGTACTGGTCAAACTGCGACATCACGGCCAGTGGATGGTAAGTAGTCATGCCCCTCAAACCAGCCAGAGGGATGTAATCCATGCCCGGAGCATGAGTAATAAAGTTGTAAGGTGAGCTGAGCCCTGAGCACAGTAATATACTAAATGGGTCTGTAATATCAGCTAAGAAAGCGGACCAAGATGCAATATTCGTACACTCTGCATGCTAAAATGAATATGTCATGGCTATATCATGTGTGAAACAATACCCATGTCGTCTAAAAGTGCCAATCGGTCTCAGATGTGACATAAATCACACATATAGCATGATCGTGCTGCCCATAAATACTCTTGTCGGATAAGTGCAGCAGTATGTAGCTGACCTCAATGTCTCGGCTATAATCATAGGAATGATGGTACGACCCTCCCTGAGAGCTCTCACTGCCATGATAACTCCTATATCCAACTCATCCATATACAGTGGCATATAGACATATGACAGTACACACAATAGCAGTACATCTACCCTGGCCAGACGCCAATGATCCTCCGGTGTGGTGAAATCCCCGGAGTGTCGTCTATAACTATCCTCAGAGCCAAATCTGTTAAATAGAAAATGCTGGGATATAACGTGGCTAGATGTAAGCTCATCCTGCACTACTCTACGCCTCAGTCCAGTGATGGTCATGAATCGCCGACTCATGTCCCCCAAAGCCATATGCACGCAAAGTCTGTCAAGTGACAACATCGTCAACCGTGCATACTCCTCCAGAGTGGGTGTCAACTCCTGGGTCCCAAATCGGAAAACCTGCCTCTCCGATACCCAGTGCTCCAGCATGCCATCCACGAATCCTGTGGGAACCTGAAACATCACCAGGGTCATAGTATGCTGCAACAAATGATCTATGGTCACCCTATCTGATGGTGACATGCTATCATACCACGATCGCATACCAGATACCACCAATAATGGTGGGGTATGATCAATACGGCTAACTGTCGAAGAAGACATCTGCATGGGCCGTGTCATAAGACCATTCAGGGGTCAATGCTGAATATCTCTAGACATACATACATGCATAACATGATACATGCATAACAGATAATAGATGGCAATATGATATAGGGAATAGAAAACTGTGCATACATTCTTAAGTATATCATCATCTAATGCATCATCTCTATATAGCTACAAATACATGAAAATGGGGCACAGACGCTCTACTACTAACAGAGGCCTATCAAAAGATATAACGAGAATGGGGCACAGACACCCAATAGCTAATAGAGACCTATCAAAAGATATAACGAGAATACACATCAGAAGAAGATATTGGTGTCGATGTCCACATCATCAATCCTATCCAGCTGATGTAACTCCTCCTGAGTCACTGGATCTCTATCAACAGGGATATCATGCCTATACAAAGCAGGATCTGCACCGGTAAAACCAAATGGGTCATCTGAGGGGCCAGCGCCTGAGCTGGAGGGATCAAACGAATCTGCCTCTGTCGAATCTCTGCCCAAATGCTGAATAAAAATATGTGCCTGGTCCACCTGCCGGGTCAAACTGTCAATCTGTGTCACATGAGTTGGATCTCGGACACAGGCTAACCAATCCGCCATCATCACAGATCCTGGAACCATATCCCCCATGAACTGAGTGGCACGGGTCTGGGCTCCAATAGTACGAGGGATCCACCAGCGCTAGAATACATCCTGAGTGCAAGGACCCTCTGACAATGCAAAACTGTCAACACTCAACAATGAGATATTAATGACAGGTGACTGCGACACAGGCCAATAACGCCTGGCAAGAGGCAAGATCGGAATATGAATCTCTCCTATGGTGCTCCTAATAGTACGCTTTCCTAGATAGAGCTTCCATCCTCCATCTGTAGCAGGTGCAGGGTCCGCAACAGGAACATCCTCTTCCTCGTCCTCGACGTCCGACATATCAACGTTGACTGGACGTAGCACCACCTCTACCAATCGACGAGGTTGTCTAACGGAACGAGGTCGAGGCACTTCAGAAGCCCTCCTCCGTACACCAGAAGTGGTCCTACAAAAACTACTCGGCTGATCCGGATCCATCATATCTGGACAACAAGTCTCCAAATCACCTCAGAAAGGGTGTGGTATCTTCTAACTTGGAGCTTTTCAAAATGCATTTAATTACTACATGCATGCATGCATCATTTTAACATACATCTACCAGTAGAATTAAAAATGCATGACTATACAATTCCTACATTTTAGGCAAATTTTGTCACAGTCTCCTTTGTAAATAGGACTATCCACATGCACATAGGCATGACTAGGTGGCCATCCAATAGCACACATGCCTACAGTTATATATATATAATATACGTAAAATCATCAACACATAAGGTTAACCTCAATGCTAGGAGTACTTTTCCTTCTTACCTTGTGCTCAAATGTCCTTAGATAGGATAAAAATAGCAGAAAAAGGTGCCCATTTGACTGTCTCAAAAGTCAAATCTTTTCACATCATTATGTTCAGCACGGTTTATTACTAACATTTACTATGTTGAATATTTTTTATCAAGTCATCTGTGCATACATAATCACTACTATGTGTTTAGATGCATTTTATATGATAAGTCATTTTCCAACGGATAAAAACTGGAAAAAAGTACATGCTTACGTTACCAGGATAGTATAAAACACTTATACGGTGACAGATTTTGCAGAAAGACATCCGAACTCAGCAGATCTGAAGAAGAGCTTTCAGATTTCCTTCGCGACGCAAGTTAAAAATAACTTATGAAAGCAACCTACTAGTCTTTATGATCTACGGTTGGCCACAGGTCCATTTGCAGCTGCAGCAGGTGTACTTGTGGCACCCCTATGTGGGTCCCACCCCTCTGGCTCGGTCCAGTTTCGAGTTGTAAAGGAGTTCTCGCAAGCTAAAAAGGCCAAATCAAGGATAAAAACGCTACGCGATTGAGCATAATAGCCTATAATCCTGGTTAAAACGTGGGTCTTCACATCATTCGTTAGTATTCGCCCAACCATAGGGTACACTATGCCAATGATCTCAGACGATATAAGTCACACTCAGCGATACCTCACACAGGTCCAATTCCTCTCATTCAGGATCGTCATCCTACTTTTCCACATAACCCCGACGAGGGTCACAATGCGCTTGTATATATCAAAATATAACAACCCCGGCGGGGGTCACAATGCATTGTCATCCATTGATGAACGTATCAATGAAGGTCAAGCAGCCTTGACGTTATTTCAGCTGGTGGCAAGTAAACCCATCGAAGCATCGAGAGTTATTCGAGGATTTCATACTCGGGTACTCATATTCCCCAACGTCTCCCCGGCGGGGGTTACAACGCATGTTCTGTTGACATACACATCAACGATAATACAACCCCGGCGGGGGTTACAACGCATATCATCTGTTGACATATATATCAATGAAGGTCAAGCAGCCTTGACATCACTATAACCTTTGGCAAGTAAACCCAACGTTGCATCAGAAACCATCTGGTGAATTCATCAGTTGATACACACATCAACAAAGTTCAAGGAGCCTTGGCATTTATCCCCAACAGGGAGTTCATCCGTCGATCTACACATCAACAGAGGATCAAATGCATCCCCGACGGGGGTTACAACGCGTAGTAAACCGTTGGTCCACACGTCAACGAAGGTTGGGCAGCCCTGACCACATTTGCTATTGGTCGTAAAACTAACAGAACATTGACATACTCTGGCGATACAAACCAGGAAAGGAAACATCATCAAGGAGGATTGAGGTCGAAATATGTTATACACATCCTCAAACAGACAAAGATTTATCCCCACAGATCTCTTACACATAAGAGGCATTTCTTCGGAATCAAGTATGTACCAAGGATTCAGGACTTTGATGATAACTCCAACGTCAACATCCTCAAAGATTTGGATCGCACATCCAATGTGGTCATCATTGCCAAATCCCCAGTAGAAGCTATAGGGAGAAAGCAATCATCATCAACATGTTAGGCAACAACCCCATACACATGCATCATCCAGTTGCTTCATGATATATTTCAAGTGTCTAGGATTCTTTATCCTATCTAGGCATTGCATTGCATGAATATGATAAAGAGGGGCATCTATAGACACTCGAATTTTCTGCATATCTGTTACTGACATCGCAGGAGCGCAGATTCTTCTTTTAAGAGAAAACCTGGAAGACGGTTCATATCCATTCCGGATACCACCGGGAGGAACAGCTCAACCCCAGAACACACACTGGGAGTAACAGCTCAACCCCGAAACATACACCGGGAGTAACAATTCCAACCTCGGAGATAACCCCGAGGCATGTAGATCCAATATTGGAACACAAACTAAAGTAGACCGATTCATCCCGGAGATAACCCTGAGATGTTCCGTCTCAGTCCCAACACTGGGAATAGCAATTCCAACCTTCGAGATAACCCCAAGGAAGGCAGTGGCAGTTCCGGAGATAACCCCGAAAATGCTTGTTTCAAATGCATGCCATCAGCTTCAACCTCGACGCTCACACGAGGCACTCAGTACAAGACAGGCACACCTCAGAGATGACATTGAGGATCTTCAACATTTACAGCAGTCCAATCTCAGCGATAACCCTGAGCAATGTCTGTTTTATCAGCCCAAATCGGAGATAAACCCGGTGAGGGGAAAAGTCGTCATCTTGCCACCATAACACCACATCACGCCGTCTCCACATTACAAACATACATTTCTACACAACAAATGTCCCACAAGAGCCAATGAAAACCAATCTCGAGTGACTATTATGGAGAACAACAGATAGAATTTGAAGCTAAAGACCGGAGGTCATCGTCCCATCTTCATGACTTCATACAACCTCTAATCACATGTCAATGCGTAACTCTCGACAACGGCGGTCCAAAATAGGTCCTATATACCTCAGTCGAATGCCCGGATTATAATTCTAAAAGTTCGAGCGGACATCACGTTGCCTACGTGCACGTACTTCGAGATGGCAGGACCCGCAAAGCCGGGGACACCCCGGCCAGCCTCAGGTACACCTGCGGCCCAGTCGCAGGTACACCTACAGCTCCACCCTCTATAAATAGAGGGCTTGGGGTGGCCATTTTGCAAAGAGAAAAGGCGAGGAAGCCCTGTTCAATTTGCTCCATACACACCGCAAACTGAGTGCTTTCTCATTTTAAACACTTGTGAGCTCACATATAGCTACTTTTGTACCGGCGGAAGCCAGTGTTTATCTACTTTAAAGTTATTGAAGTCTTCTTTGGTAGCCCACTGTAAGCCTTCTTACATATTTTCAAGCATTTCTCTTCACACTTGCACACACCCTTCTTTACGTTGAGAGTCGTGTTGTGTGTGTTTGTCCGGACTTCGGTCCGTGGTTTTATTTTAGTTTGTATATACATATATATTTATATATATGGACTAACATCATCGAGGTATGCCTCGGTTGAGCCTAGACTTCGGTCTGGAGCGTTTAATGGCTTTCTTATATATATACTTATATATATAAACTGTGTGTCGAACTCTGTTCGATGAGCCTAGACTTATGTCTAGTGCGTTTAAATGCTTTTGTATATATATATACTTATATATATGAACTGTGTGTCGAACTATGTTCGATGAGCCTGGATTTTACATCCGGTGCGTTTACTACTATATATATATATATATATATATATATATATATATATATATATATATATATATATATATATTAACTGTTGTCGGACTTTCTCCGATGAGCCTGGATTTTATAAACGCACTGGATATAAAATCCAGGCTCATCGGAGAAAGTCCGACAACAGTTTATATATATATATATATATATATATATATATATATATATATATTTGCATTTCGTCCCACCTGGAGTTTACTTCGTGGTGGTTGACTGTTTTTACTGCTTTCTGTACATTTCGTCCCTCCTGGAGTTTCCTCCGTGGTGGTAGATAGCGTTTACAGCTTTATTTACTTTTCTGATCCCCCATGGAGGTGCTTCGTGGTTGGTGATCATGTCTGTTTATATATATTTATAGCTTTTATATATATACCTGCTTACTGCGTTTATATCAACTGCGGCATCATGTGAGCCTAAGAATCATGTGATCACAGATTCAGTCCACTGAATCTAGATTCGGTTCCCATGATGGACCTTTTCAGCTATAAGCAGCTTGTAAATTTATCTGTGATGTTTGGATTTCCTCAGATGGTTCTCATACCCACGAGGAATTCAGCACCTTTTTGTACATTATTTTCATACAGATGCCTCGCATCGGTAAAATAAAATCAACCAAGCCGAATAATGAATAAAATGGGAGTGTAAAAGGTCTCAATTACTATTGAGCACTGGGTTTGAAAAACCTCTTTGAAAACATCACTGCCATATCTTGTTAAAAACTTAATTTTTATATAAATTCAAACCCTGTGTATATAGGTGCAAACGAGGCCTCGCACTACTTCCAAATAAAAGCACATTGACACATACACACACACACACATTCATATAACAGTTTCTTGAAAAGTGGCGGTCATCTTGGCAACACGGATGTCGGGGGGTGCCTAACACCTTCCCTCCGCATAAGCAAGTCCCCGAACCCTAATTGAATCTCAGTTTCAAAGACCCGTTTAGCAGTGTCACATCACTGGGTCAATATGCAAACCTTTTCTCGGTTGTGTTGGTACAACCAGTTAAAAAACCAACTGGCGACTCTTATAGTCCAATCGTCAACATTACACATGTCGGACCTTTTTCACGTGTTTTTTCAAACAAATCTCACCTAAAATGAGAACACGAAAAAATAGGAAACGAAAAGGGACAAATAAAAATCCCGACGTCGACAGGTAGTTTGGACATTTGACTTGTAATTTTAATGGCATAATTATAACTTGACCAACCCTTATGTTTTGACCCTTAGGGTTTAACCCTAAGCTTTTACAAATTTAAATTTTTAGCATTTCTAATTAGGTTTTAAAATAGAAAATTAAGATTTCAAAATTATAATTAGGGTTTCCTAATTATCTTAAGATTTCCTAATCACATTAAGCTTGCTAATTAGGATTAATATTTCCTAATTAAAATTGCTAATTTAGCATTTAGGTTCCATAATTGTACATTAGGGTTTTCAGCTGAACAATTAGAGTTTTCTAACAATCAATTAGGGCTATCCCTAATTAAATATATAATCAATAACATAAAAACCTTATACTTATCTTCAAGCTCCAAAATTAGGGTTTTAATATTCCGAATTAGGGTTTCGGATTCCTGAAATTGAAACTAGGATTACCAGAATCGGTGTTAGGGTTTCTTATCAGTTGATATGGTTTTCTAACTGAACGTCGAGGTTCGTAATATAATATTAGGGTTTGTCACTGATATAATTTATCTGGTCAACCCTTGACCCTTAGCCACATATTGTAGACATATATGACCATATACACATAACATATACACTTATACCCTTAACACTGTAAACCTTCACCAAAAGTTTTTAAATTCACAAAATTCCTTCCCAAAAATGTCAAATCCATACACTTATTTTCTGTCTAGGTCTATTATTTAACCTCTATTCAATCTTTTAAGATTTTATTAAATTGTCTAAATTCTCGGGTTGTCACAGTGGATACAACCGCAGTCGATGCAGTCTCTGTCTCCATCCATGCAGAATACTCTATCGAACAACTCATATGGCTACCAGAAAACTCAGCACTCTCACGCTGATCCCAACAGGCGTACACCCTAGATCTGTCCTCTGCTGATAAATGGCGAGATGACAAGCGATGACCTAATGCCCCCACAAAAAGGATGAACATCTTGATACTAGTCAAACTGTGAAATCACAGCCAGTGTGTGATATGTGGCCATGCCCCTTAAACCAGCCAGATGGAGATAATCTATGCCCGGTGCATGAGTAATGAAGTTGTAGGGTGAGCTGAGCCATGTACACGGCAAAATGTCAAATGGATCTCCAATCCCTGCCAAGAACACTGATTAGGATGCAGCGTCTGTACACTCCGCTGGCTGAAAAGAGTAAGACATAGCTATCTCATGGGAAAAATAGTACCCATGTCGTCGGAACGTACCAATCGGTCTCAGGTGTGACATAAACAACACATACAACAAGACCGAGCTGCCTATGAAGACCCCTGCAGGATAGGTGTGGCAATACGTGGCTAACTGTAGTGTCTCTGCCACAATCATCGGCACAATCGTATGACCCTCCTTGAGAGCTCTCACCGTCATGACAATACCGATGTCCAGCTCATTCATATACACTGGTATGTACAAATAAGCCACTATGGACATCATGAGTACGTCTACTCTGGCAACACGCCACTAATCCTCCGATGTGATGAAATCCCTGGAGTGTTGAGCATAGTTGTCCACTGAGCCAAATCTATCTATCAAAAAATGCTGAGAGAATACATGGCCGGATGTAATCTCATCCTGTGCTACTATACGCCTTAACCCGGTGAGGGTCATGAACTGTCGGCGCATATCTCTGACAGCCATCCGAGTGCAAGGCCTGTCCAATGACAAAGTCATAAACCTCTCATACTCCTCCAAGGTAGGAGTCAATTAATGGGTCCCAAACTGAAAAACCTGCCTCTCCGGTACCCAATGCTCTAACATGCCATCTACAAAGCCCAATGGAACCTGGAACGTCAAGAGGGTCATGGAATGTTGTAATAGCTGATCTACAATCACCCTGTCTGAATGGGATACATTATCATACCAATATCTTAAGCGTGAGGCCACCAATACTGGTGGGGTGTGATCAATACGGCTGACTGTCGATGAAGACATCTGTGTGCGCCGTATCATAAAACCATCAAGGGTCAATGCTGAACATCTCTGGACATACATATGCATGACATAATACATGCATGACAAATAATAGATGGCAATATGATGTAGGGAATGAAAAACAGTACATACATTCCTAAGTACATCATCATCTAAATACATCATCTCTGTACAACTGAATATACAGGGAAATGGGGCACAAACGCCCTATAACTAACAGAAGCCTATCAAAAGATATAACGAGAATGGGCCACAACCACCCAGTATCTAACAGAGGCCTATCAAAAGATATAGCGAGAATACACATTAGAAAAAGACAATAGTGTCTATGTCTACATCATCAATCATGTCCACCTGATGTAACTCCTCCCGAGTCACTGAATCCCCACCAAGAGGGATGTCAGGCCTATACAAGGGAGGATCTGCACCGACAAAGCCATATGGGTCATCTGAAGGGCCATCCCCCAAGCTGGAAGGATCAAAAGTATCTCCTCTGAAGGATCTCTGCCCAAATATCGGATGAAAAAATGTACCCAGTCCAACTGCCTGGTCAAACTGTCAATCTATGTCAAATGAGTCGGATCTCAAACACAGGCCATCCAATCCGTCATCATCACGGATGTAGGAACCATATCCCCCATGAACTGAGTGGCGCGGATCTGGGCTCCAATGGTACGAGGGGACCACCAGCGGTATAATGCCTCCTGAGTAAATGGACCCTCTGATAAATTAAAGCGGTCAATGCCCATCAACGGGATATCACTGACAGGCGACTGCGACACAGGCCAATAACTCCTGGCAGGAGGCAAGATCAGTACACAAATCTCTCATGTGGTGCTCCTAATAGCACGCTCTCCTAAATAGAGCTCCCATCCTCCATCTGTGAAGAGAGGAATTCGGCGGGTGGATATCACATACTCGACACCAGTCAGGTATCCCTCCTCAAAGTCGATAGTCAAATGTTCCCCAGAGTAGGGAACCCAAGTGATGGCATCAGCTGTCAACAACTCCAACTGTAAGCCACAATGGGTGAAACCCTCAACTACACGAACCTCTTCCAAAATGGGGTGATGCCATCGCCGTCCTCGTGGATAGGTATATAAAGCTAACACACTAATAGGACGCAAACATAGAAGCCTCTCATAGGCCCAATATTGCCAAAACAAAGGCAAACATCTGCTGTCAGTAAACACTCTTAACCTGTATATGGAAAATCAAAAGAGAAATACTCACCAGTAGAAATGGGCAAAATCCTAGCCAAGCCTCTGTCAAGCCCTGCGAACGCATGCGCATTCCCCTAAGGAAATAGGCAAAGCTGTAGAAGCCCCAATCATACTCTCCAATATGGTCCACCTCTTGAGTGGCACTGATCAAAGTGAATGACACCGTGGAAGAGTTGTCCTCTATGAAATAACCCCTGATAATAACCAAGAACAATCACTGAAGAATGCGATCGCTGACTCTCACATCAGCGGGCATGGGCTCACTCAATAGTCCACTCATAGCATCTACGCTCAAAGAACCCGTACGGACGGTCGTGCCCTTTAGCGCCTCAGCCGAAACTCCTAACAAGGATCTAATGGCAGTAGGGGTAATGTTCGCCGTACATGGCACTGGCGCCCCTCCAAACTCCATACCGGTAATAAATCGCCATTCCATAGGTGTCATCATCACCTCACAATTAAACAAATGGAGAGACTTAGTCTGGTGAAACCAGCGCTCAGATAATGCCCTGAGGTAACCCTAGGGACAACGGAAGGGAAGAATGGAAAAGAACACCCCAAAGCCCTAACCATGCACAATCCCTTGGTAATCTGGATGCAGAGCCTAATATAGGGAATGTATGCTGAACCAGTTCCCTTAAGGATGCGTAAAGCCGGGAACCTACACCACAAATGCAAATCAATGTCAAAATCCTTGCTCCTCATTAATTGGAAAAAGAAGATCAAACCCAGCTTTTACCTCGTTTGCCTGCAAGTAAACTGAGGGGTGGCGACTGAAATCATTTAGAAGCTCTGGAATTCTCACATTAATGCCTGGAAGATCTCTGCGAGGAGCATGAGCAGCAGGAGCTGGAGCCGCAATTGGTACATCCTCCTCCTAGTCCTTAACGTCCGGTACATCAACCCGGACAAGATGAATCACCGCCTTTACCAAGCGACGAGGCTGTCTGATTGAACGGGGTCGAGGCACTTCAGAAGCCCTCTTTCGCACACCTGAAGTGGTCCTGCAGGAACTACTCGGTTGATCTGGATCCATAATATCTGGACACAAGTCTCCAAATCACCTCAGAAAGGGTGTGGTAAATTCTAACCTGGAGCTTTTCAAATGCATTTTATTACTACATGCATGCATGTATTACTTTAACATACGCCTATAGTAGAGTTAAAAATGCATGTCTACCCAATGCTTAGGCTCATGGAAAATTTTTACCAGAGTCTCCTTTGTAAAAAGGACTATCCACATGCGCATAGGCATGACTAGGTGGCCATTCGGTAGCATACCTACCCACAGTCATAAACATCGTATATGCATAAACATGTCAAAGTTATAATCCGTAAGGGTAGCCTAATTATCAGGATTACTATGATTTATAACATTTGATCATTTGTCCTCAAATAGGATAAGAAATAACAGAAAAAGGGTACCAATTTGACTGTTTCAAAAATTAAATTTTTTCACATCATTAAGTTCAGCATGGTTTAATACTAATATTTACTATGTTGAATATTTTTTATCAAGTCATATAGGCATGCATATTCACTACTATGTGTTTAGACGCATTTTATATGATAACTCATTTTCCAACGGACGAAAACTGGAAAAGAAGGCATGCATACGTTGCCAGGATAGTGTGAAACACTTGTACGGTGACAGAATTTGCAGAAAGCCACCCGAACTCAGTAGATTTGAAGAAGAGCTCTCAGATTCTCTGTGTAGCGCGATATAAAAATGACTTGTGAAAGCAACATGCCACTTAAGGCCACCCACAGTTGGCCGCAGGTGTACCTACGGCTACCCTAGGTGGGTCCTACCCCTCCGGCTCTGTCCACTCTGAGTTACAAAGGTGGTCTCACAAGACCAAACTACGGGTCTGTATTTCACTCATTTCTATTCACTCGAACACATGGTACACGACACCAATGATCACAGTTGTTACAAACTACACTCGGCAATACCTCACAAAGGTCCGATGCCATCAGTTTGGGTCCATAACTCCAAAAAACCTCTTCCCAGCGGGAATTTCATACATTGTCAATCCGTTGAAGCACATTTCAACGAAGGTCAAGCAGCCTTGACATTCTTTCAACCGTTGGCAATTAAATCCAACGAAGCATCGAAAGTCATCCGATGACATCAGTCGTTGATGCACATGTCAACGAAGGTGAAGCGACCTTGACGTTATCTCAACCGTTGGCAATTAAATCCAACAAAGCATCGAAATCTATCCGATGACATCAGCCATTGATGCATATGTCAACAAAGGTCAAGCAACCTTGACACTATCTCATCCATTGGCAGGTAAATCAAACGAAGCGTCGGAAACCATCCGATGATGACACGTCAACAAGAGTCTGGCAACCCTGACAACATAGATTGTTGGCAGTAACTCCGACAGATCACTTGAAGGATCTGGCGATACAAACCAAGAAAAACATCCTCATCGGGGAGGAACGATGATGGAATCTATTATACATAATCTGCATCAGACAAATGCTCATTCCCCAAAGTCTCTTGCATATGAGAGGAACATCTATGGTGGAAAGTCTGTACCAAGGAATAAAGACTTTGGTGATATCCCTAACGTCAATATCCTAGTATTTCTTGAGGGCTTTGGAGCACACATCCAAGCAGTTCTTTAGAGACATCAGTGGTAACTCCAATTCCCCATCAGAAGCCATGGGAGTAAACAGTCATCACATCCCGTTGGAAAATAGTCCAATAAACCACATACATCATACATTTGCATCATGTTACAGTACATTGCATCATGAATATCTTGTCATATTTCAAGTGGCTAGTGTTCTTTATCCTATCCATGACATTAAACTGCATGAATATGATAAAGAGGGGCATCTGTAGACACTCAAAAAATTTTGCATTCCTGTTACTAACCTTACAGGAGAGCAAAGTCGTCTTCCAGAAATAACCCTGAAAGTCAAGTCAGCACAGTCCCGGAGACAACCCTGGGATACTTAATCAGTTCAATCTCAGAGATAACCCCGAGATATTCAATCCAGTCCTGGAGACAACCCCGAGATACTCATTCAGTCAAACCTGGAGACAACCCCGGGAGTTTCAGTTTTAACCTCAGAGACAACACCGAGGAATGCAGTTCCAGTTCCGGAGATAATCCCAGAATCTTTATTTCCATCTCGGAGACAACCTCGAGATCTTCAGTTCCAATCCCGGAGATAACCCTAAGAGATACAATTCAAACCTCGGAGACAACCCCTAGGCATGCAGTTGCAGTTCTGGAGATAACCCCAGAAATGCTTGTTTCAAAGCCATGAGGCACTTAGTTTCAAACTTGGAGATAACCCCGTGAGGACAGGCATTCAGCACTTGCAGCAGCCCAATCTCAGAGATAACCTTGAGCAACGACTGCTAAATCAGCCTAGAGCTGGAGATAACCCCGATGAGGGGAAAAATTGTCATTTTGCCACCTCGATCCCATAATCACGTCGTCTCAACATTTCAACATACATGCTACACAAAAGTGTCCTCCAAGAACCATAGCTCCAATCCTGAGTGACTACTACACAAGACAGCACACCGGATGGAATTTGAAGATATGAAGACATGGGCATGGACCCATCTTCCCGACTTCGTACAACCTCCTATCCCATGTCATTGTGTAGCTCTCGACAACAACATGTCATAAAAGATCTTATACACCTCGATCGGATGCCTGGATTGAAGTTATGAAGGTTCGAACGGACAACACATTGCACGAGTGTACGTACTTCTAGATGAAGGGGCCCACGGAGCCTGGGGCACCCCGGGCAGCCGCAGGTACATCTGCGGCTGCCGCAGGTACACATGCGGCTGCCGTAGGTACATATGCGGCTGCCGCAGGTACACATACGGCTCTCCCTCTATAAATAAAGGGCTTGGGGTGGCCATTTTGAAGAAGGAAAAGGCTTGGAATCCTCGTCCAATTTGCTCTGTACACACTATAAAATGAGTGTTTTCTCATTTTAAACACTTGTGAGCTTATATATGGCTACTCTTTACCCGTGGGAACCGAGTGTTCATCCATTTAAAGCTATTGAAGTCTTCTTTGACAATTCACTGTAAGCCTTTTTACATTACTTAAAGCCTTTTCTCCACTTCTTGCGCACACTTTTATTCACGTTGAGAGTCGCGCGTGTGTGTATGCCTGGACCGTCGGTCTGTGGCTTTTATTACTTTTCTATATATATATATATATATATATATATATATATATATATATATATATATATACACACACACATTCATGTCTGGCCTGGAGTTCACTTCGTGGCAATTTATTGCTTTCATTTACATTTCGTCCCGCCTAGAGTTTACTTCGTGGTGGTTGATCGTCTCTATATATATATTTACTTCTTTTTATATATATATATATATATATATATATATATATATATATATAACTGTTTACAGCTTTCATATAAATTGCTACATCATGTGAGCCTAGGAATCAAGTGATCACAGATTCAGTCTCCTGAATCTAGATTCGGTTCCCGTGATGGACATTTTTTTAGTTGTACGTGGCTTATAAATTATTCACGGTGTTTGTGACGACCCCAAAATAGGTATACATCACCCATCTTGAGTCGTCAAATACATGGTACAAAATTTAAATATAATATAATAATACAACTGTCGTGTAAAATACGACAAAACATAAACTGAGAGTTTTAAAATGAATATTGTCCTCTAGACAGTATTCAACTCAAATGGAGTCCTCAATACAATTATTATCATACTATTTTATAGAATAGTGAGGACTACTAATGCTATCATCTGGACCGTCACTCCGTTCTCTGACTAGTCCCGGCTACGTTCTCATTTCCTGAAGAGGACAATGAAAGCAAAAGGGTGAGCTCAATTAGCCCAGTAAGAAATATTATGACTAAGACAATACAAAATAATTTATCGTTAGCCTTCAACAGTGTTAAACTGATAAAATATAACAAACATCAAGTTTAACTGTAGTGGAACAAGTAATCCATTAAAAGAGTCAAGTAGAGAATAAAATCTATTATCTTCTATAATTTAAAAGGTTTTTCATCGCTTTTATCGTTGATACTCAGCTTAATAAATAATCCATATCATCCCTACACTACGGCCAAGGATATTCATTAGTATCACGACCACAAATTATTCATGCACTACGGGCCAAGGATATTCGTGTATTCATCAATGGTCATGATCATGCCAACAATTGTCCACCAATGCACTACGGGCCAATGAGGACTTTTATCACATCATTTGTAACTTTACGGTCATGATTATACCGAATAATCTCTAGTCATAATCATACCAAGTCCATCTATGCACTACAGGCCACAGATGACTTTCAACAGAATATAAACATGAGAATGATGACAATGATATAAGAATTCAATAAAACAAGTTCAAGGATAAATTTTTAAAGATTTATAATTTAATTTATCCAGAAATCAATAACGTCCAAATTGTCAACATGATACTGCTTTGTGGACTAAAATTCAAAAAAAATATTGTACAAAAAATAATTTGGACCAAAAACGAATCAATTTTTATCATGAATAGTACCCGGGTGAATAGTACCTGAGTGAATAGTATCCCGTGAATAGTACTTCAGGAATAGTAACCCCGTGAATAGTACTCCGGCATTAAAAAGTTAAAACTTATCAAGAATGCTCAGAATAATATTTTTATGAAAAGATACTGGATGAAGCGCAAATATCAAGGATATTCAACTAATTTCATAGAGTATAGAAGCCAAAATTTTAACAAAACGAGTATAGAATTCGAAATCTGAAGCGAAATAGTATTACTTACATACTACAGAGTATGGAAGAAAATATTATTTCAAGCTAATATTGAACAAAAATAACATCATTTACTTCAAAATAACAGTATTTCTGATCGGAATGTCGGATGTAAAGCCGAAAGAAACTTGCACTGAATAACAACTCTCATAGTATCTAAATACTCACAAAAATGCGCTCGATAATATAGAGAGAAAGAAAACTTATTTCTGATGTGATTTTCAATTCTAACCTAAGCGTTTATTTATAGGAAAATACTAGAACGCCAAAGGAGACTAAAATAATAAAATAATAATATATCATTTCTTTTCTTCTACACACCAACCATCCAAGACCAGCCATCTGAGCCTGCCAATTCTAAAAAAAATAGCAGCCCACATGTTCAAAAAAATGAAAGTGGGTCCCACCCAATTTTAATAAAAATTATTTTATTTTCTAAACTTCAGAAATTCATAATAAATAGCCCTTTTATTAGAAAAATTCGAATCTCGTGTCTATTCCATAGGAAATTTAATTCTCTACAACTTTGTAAGTTTAAGTTTTTCCAAATTCCAAACAGAAAATATCCGAAACCCACAAACGTTTGATTTTCAATACCTAATAAAATTCATAACAAATCATACGTTAATTTTTAACGGTTCAAAATTTGTGGACATATACTCAACTTGTATATGCATAACATATCGAAAAATTATAACGATCCAACGGTCAGATTAAAATTATAACTCACACAATAGAGCTTTAAGAACATCGATTTAATTTTTTAATACTTCCAATCCGACAAAATACTGATAAAATACCTCAACATTAATTCCTTCATTTATAACGACATAAAATAAATATTTTCCTATCCATCATTTATGTCCACATAAAATAAATATTTCTATTTCATATAAATCATTAATTAATTATTCACAAATAATATTACAAAATCACAATAATGACAATCAGGCCGTTCCCAGGAAAGAGGGAGCTTTCCGATAAGGATTTATCCTTACTGGCGCACAATTAGGTGACCAAACCTCTCATTAACAGAACTTTCTAGACATTGCAAATAATGCTATCTAATAATATTATTCAATTAATATGAATTATTGATTTGATAATGAAAAATACTGTGCAGTGACAATTATTGAAATAATAATAATATAAAATATCAACGCAGCAATTATTGAATCAATAAGATAAAATATTGAACAATAATTACTGTAACAATTATTGAGTAGTGCCTTCTTATGTAAGAATCAATAATTCAAAAATATTTTGCAATACAGTATGCTACTGTGCAACAACGCGTATTACTGTATTTTAACCACCAGGTATTCTAATAGTTAACGGTAAAACTTTCGCCATTATTTTATAAAAAGATATTTTTTTCATTTTCTCAATCCGACAATAATTCTGTTGTGGGGTAATAATTGTGCCGTCGTACTAATATTCCCTGTTAAAACGAATATTTCCCGACCAATCGAATATTATATAACAACTTGCGTACTTTGCAAAATTTATAAATATTACCCACAACTATAACATTATATCAAATTCACTCTATACTATTCAAAAATGATATTTATAGAAAATTCATCTTTATTTATAAAAGTTGGGGTCTTACAGTGTTTGAATTTCCTTAGATGGCTCTCATGCCCATGAGGAATTTGGCACTACTTTTTATCTTATTTTCTTGAAGATGCTTCGCATCTCAAAAATAAAAGCAATCAAGCCGAACACATAATAAAATGGAAGTATCAAATGTTTCAATTACTATTGAGTACAAGAGTTTGAAAAACCTCTTTTACAAAACAACACTGCTATATCTTGTTAAGATTGAACTTTTATACAAAATTCAAACCCTTTGTATATAGGTGCAAACGAGGCAAAGCACTACTTTTAGATAATTGCACATTGACACATACACACACACACACACATTCAGATAATGGTTTAAATTGAAAAGTGTTGGTCATCGTGGTAATACGGATGTCAAGGGGTGCCTAACACCTTTCCTCTACATAATCAAGCCCCCGGACCCTAACGAATCTCGGTTTCATAGACCAGTCAAATAGTGTCACATCACTAGGTCAATGTGCAAACCTTTTCTGATTGAGTTGGTTTAACCATTTAAAAATATCAACTGATGACTCTTACAAGTCCCAATCGTCGACATATACATGTCGGACCTTTTCGCAACTTATTTTTTCAAACAAATCTCACCTAACATGAGAACACCAAAAGACAAGAACAGAAAAGGGACAAATAAAAATCCCGACATCAACTTAATATATATATACCGCTTTTATATAAATATCTACTTTAACTGCTTTCATGTTATAGATATTTAATATTTCAGCCTGTGGGCTAGATTTGCCTCAATCTAGCTATTTCGAACTTTAACTGATTCAAAGTGATTAAACTAGAACCGTTGAAGCTAGGATAGTTTAGATTTACTCAAATCTAGTTCTTTTTCTAGCTTTTGCACATATTGGTTTTAATGTGAGCCTAGAAATCATGTGATCACATATTCAACTTTTGAATCTAGATTCGGTTCCCGTGATGGACATTTTACAGCTGTAACTAGCTTGTAAATTATCTATGGTATATGGATATCCTTAGATGGCTCACATGCCCACAAGGAGTTTGGCACTGCTATTTATCTTATTTTTTCGAAGATGTCTCGCATCTCAAAAATAAAAGCAATCAAGCCGAACACAATAATAAAATGGAAGTATCAAATGCCTCAATTACTATTGAGTGCAAGGGTTTGAAAATACTATTTTACAAAACTTCAATGCTATATCTTATTAAAATTAAACTTTTATACAAAAATCAAGCCATTTGTATAAAGGTGCAAACGAGGCATAGCACTACTTCTAGATAACTGCATATAGACCTAATGTGACGCCCCCAAAATAGGTATGCATCACCCATTCTGAGTCGCCAAATACATGGTACATACACCTTCATCTAAACAACCGTCGTGCGAAATACGACGACATGTATACTATGAGTTTCAATACAAATATTGTTAAATATATAATACGACAATATTCATACCCAGATTATTACAATGTCATATAAAGTACAACAACAAATATTTCAAGTTCCCAAAGGAATACGAGAAGATTTTTGTCCTCCTCATTCTAATGGAGTGCATTTTTTAACGCTTCCAAATTCGAATTCGTCTAACCCTATTATTGTTCACCAAAATTAAATATTAAATGATATATAAAATATGTCACACCCAATTTAAGTTCTCATTACTATTATTATGCCACACCATTTCATAATTCGCTTAGGATTTTGACTGATTTGAAACACCACTTTATACACATGTTCTCTCTGCTAGTCCCACCTACAATTTTATTTCCTGAAAGGGGTTGTGAAACAAAAGGGTGAGCATAAATAGCCCAGTAAAGAATATCATGACTTAAGATAATTACATTATCAATAGCCTTCATCAAGACTAAATCAGATATTTAGAACATGTGGTAGATGATAAAAGTTTTCAACCATAATAGCAGCGGAATTAACAATCCATTAGAAGAGTCAAGTGGAACATAATGTTTACTATCCTCTCCAAATTAAAAGTTCGTCATCAATATTTCATTCCTGTAATACTCATCAATAGTTCTTTGTTATAACCAAGACAAAGATAACTCTCATCACCTGTCTTCACCTGAACCACCAAAGATTATAGTTAAATTCATAATTCATATTTATACTCGGGTAAATCAACAGTCCATCTTTGCACTACGAGCCAAGACATACAACTATATTTTAGAAAAGTCAAGTAGAGCATGATATCTACTATCTCCTATGATTTAAAAAGCTTGACATCAATTTTATCGCTGAGACTCAGCTAAATAAATAATCCATATCACCAAATTATCCATGAACTACGGCTAAGGATATTCGTTAGTATCACATCCATGAATTATACATGCACTACGGGCAAAAGATATTCATTATTATCACATCCACGAATTATCCATGAACTACGGGCCAAAGATATTCATTATTATCACATCCATGAATTAATATTTTATCACTAAAAATCAGCTCAATAATTAATCCACATCACTTAATTATCCATGCACTATAGGCCAAGGATATTCATTAGTATCATATCCACGAATTATCCATGCACTATGGGCCAAGGATATTCGTTATTATCACATCCATGAATTAATATTTTATCGCTGAGACTTAGTTTAATAATTAATCCACATCACTGAATTTTCCATGCACTGCAGGCCAAGGATATTCGTTATTATCACATCCATGAATTAATATTTCATTGCTAAGACTCAGCTCAATAATTAATCCACATCATTAAATTATCCATGCACTACGGGCCAAGGATATTCATTAGTATCACATCCACGAATTATCCATGCACTACGGGCCAAGGATATTCGTGTTATCACCAATGGTCATGATTATACCGAATAATCCCTGGCCATAATCATACCAATCAATAGTCCATCTATGCACTACGGGCCAAAGATGACTTTTAACACAATATAAGCATGAGAATGATGACAATGATATACAGAATGAATAAACATAAATAATCAAAATAATAAGATAAAATAGATATTTGTGATTTTCAACTTAATTATCCAGCGTCCAAATTTCTAACATGATATTAGATGAAGCACAACTATTAAGGATATTCTAATCATTTCAGGACCTTTCATCATTTAATGATAAGCTGAAGAAACAAATAATAACATCTTACCATAATATGGAGTATGAAAGAAAATGATATCCCTTTACTATAAAAATGATACCCCTTACCACAATAATGATATCCCTTATCTTAGCATGTGACTTGATTCTGCTTTCTGTAAAATTGATCAACTTAAACAATGCTTGCATTCCTTATCTACACTTGGAGTAACATTTCACTCAATAGAACTACTCACAATATTATACTCACAATATTGTAGTAAAAGAATTTTATATTTTTAATATAGTGATGGTGTGTGTTTAGTTGCTCAACCGGCAACCTATTTATACTAACAATTTAGTAAACAACTAGCACACCTGCTTTGACAAAATAACCAAATGAGGTATATAATAATGGTAGTAGAATTTATGGTCCCACCGAGAAAAATTAAACCAACTTGTACACGTTTTAACAAAATTTGTTAAATAATAAAGTTGTGGTCTATACTACTTTAGAAAAAATAAAGTGTCGGTAAGTCCTGCCAAACTTACTTTTGTAAAAAGAAAATAATTGAACAAACATTTGTATATCATACTTATCTTTAATCAACACCTTTTATTCATCAATTATTTACACATTTTTAATCTTTCAACGATTATTCACAATTATTAACTTAGACTCACAATATTGCCAACTAGTTTAATTATATCAAATAATATGAGTTACTATGCAATAACTACTGTGGCAATTATTGAATTAAAGACTGAGCGACTTCTTACGTAATTAAGAATCAATAATATGAATCACTGTGCAATAACTACGTGACAGTTATTGAATGAAATACATAGCGACTTCTTACATAAGAATCAAATCAATACCTTACTAATTCTATTAAAAGTCGGGGTCAACACCAAAACATATTTACCTCGAATAACATATAAACCAACTAATAATTCATTATTCATTCAAGTTGTCTTTATTTATCGCATAACATCATTATTCATATTCCAAAACTTTAGAAGTGAATAAAACTTGAGAAATCTAAAACCTCATATATGATAATTTATTTTTAAAGCGTCAATCCATTATTCTGGTATTATCACCATTTTTACTTTAACAAAAATATTATTTTTGTTTTTATATCATAACTCATTAGCTACTTGTGTGTTTACATCCCGACACCTCATGAGCTTACTAACACTTCTAAAATATTTAAAATAGTATTATGAACTTTTCAAATAATTTTCTCATTTTTCGAATTATCTAACAATTTTCTATAATTATTTCTATTTATAAAAACTATCATTTAATAGCTTCAAAATAGAAATACTAACTCCACATATTTTTATATCTTTAAAACATCATCAATATTAATCTTACATTTTTATAATATTTTCAGCAGAATTCATAATTCTCCACCATTCATAGAATTTCCCATATTTTTAAACTAACCATAAATAGTTTAAAAATACAATAATTACTTCTACCTTTCAATAATTAATCAAAAATTTAAAGAAATTCTAAGATGATATTATAAGCATTCTGTAAAAATATTTCAGCCCAAATAATTTTTCTGATAAATTACTTATAAATACCAATATTCAGAAACTTCATTAATTCATAATAATTAGCACTTTTATTAGAAAAATACGAATCTTATGTCCTTTCCATGTAAAATTTAATTCTCTACAACTTTGTAGAAGAAAGTTTTTCCAAACTCTGACTCTAACATAGAGAAATATTCTTACCGAAAAAATTTTCTTGAAGATTTTTGAACCAGCCACCTCACAAAATTCATAACAAATTATATGTTAATCTTTAACGGTTCAAACTTTGTGGACATATACTCAACGTATATATATATATATATATATATATATATATATATATATATATATATATATATATATATATATATATATATATATCCAAAAATTACAACGATTCGACGGTCTGATTAAAAATTATAACTCATGCAATAGAGCTTAATAAAATTGATTTTTCGGACTATGAGTCCTTCGGACTAGTTTCACTCAAACTGTCACCACGAAAAATCCACAAAGAATATTTAGGTGATTCAAATTTTTACATTTAGCTTACTTCCAGGGCTTTCTTTTGATATGTGGCTCATCTCCTAACTCATTATGCACAAAGAGTTGTGGATTTTATAAAATCAAGTAGTAAACTAATATTTCTGAAAATCTCCATATTTTGTTCTTCTTTTGATTTCTAGATTTCTCTCATTTGATTCATATTTATGCATGTTTAAATCATCCAATACATACATAATAATGTAATCTTTACATGAAATCTATAAAAACTAAAATTATCAATACTTTGAAATTACCTTTTTTCTTCATTTCTTATTCTTCTTCTTATTTCTCTTTTTCTTTTTTCTCCCTTTCTCTCTCTCTCTCTCTTTTTCCTTATCTCCCCCCACCCATGAGTGGGAATGGGTGGGAGTCAATATACTCCTTTCTCCTCTCCTTTTATTTCTTTCTCTTTTTCTTCCTTTTCCCACATTTTCCTTCTTTTCCTCTTTTCTATCTTACTCTCTCTCTCTCTGCTTGTTCCCCCGTAATAATTCCCTCTCCCTCTTTTTTAAATTTCCTCTCAATTATCAACCGCACAAGCGGCCCCACCCCTTTCCAATAATCTCATTTCTCCTCTCTTATGTGCTCACTTATCTGATTAATTATTCATTTGACCATTTATCAATTTAACATTTTAAAATAATAATCATAAATTAAATTAGAATTTTATTTCAGAAAAGTTGAGATCTTACACCTAACACACACCCACACACATACATATATAAAAGTTTAATGAAAAGTAGCAGTAATCGTGTTATCACAGAAGTCGGGGGGTGCCTAACACCTTCCCTCCGCTTAATCAAGCCCCCAGACCCTAATAAATTTTGATTTCTCAGACCAGTTAAACAGTGTCAAATCACTAGGTCTTTGTGCAAACTTTTTCTCGGCTGAGTTGGTGCAACCATTTAAAAATACCAACTGGCTACTCTCACAGTCAAATCGTCGACATATATATGTCGGACCTTTTCAAACTTGTTTTTTTAAACAAATCTCACCTAAAACGAGAACACCAAAAGATAAGAACAAAAAGGGACAAATAAAAATCCCGATGTCGACATCGGGCATTCACATTCGTAATCATGCAATGTCTTTGATGACTTAAAACATTGTTCTAAGTTATAAAAGATGAACATTAGTAAACGTAAAACACTTAAACTAAATCGAAGAGTGCTATGAAAGATTATAGATTAGGCGTTCATGAAGGTTATAATGGGCATAAGGCGAATGAACGCGAAAACACTATAACAAGTAATAACAAACTTGAAACTACTCCTAGTCTAATGTCACGTATAAGAAAAGTAATAAGTAAAGTTAATATAAACCAATATTTGACATCAATTATGTGTCTAATTGGTATGTGTATGTAAACATAATTGTGTAAGCCATTTGACGGGTAAATTAGCGTAAACTCATATAAGAACGTTTAAGGCAAGTTTTTTGAACTTACTCTAATTTATTTGAGCGAGTTTCTTACTTCATTTGATTGTATTCTTATGAAGCCTATGTAATGTTTTAAAATAAAATGAACACAATTCTTTTATGATTGTATGAATTCCATTATTATGCAAATCTTTTAGTATTTGAATAAGTATTCAAGCGATGTTATGATATAAAATGTTTAAAGAAGTATCGATGCCATTTATTTATGGCTAGACAACTGTTTAAATGTTTTATTCCTTTAATATTAAATCTTTGAAATATTATTGATGTTATGTAGCGTTGTCCAAACCAAATTATTTTGGTGCTGATTCAAAGGTAAGTTTTAAATTAAACAAACAAATGTATTTAGTCGAGTTTTCGACTGACACGCATGGTGTCAAAATTTAAACGTAAATACGTTTAATGGATAAGTGTTGATCAACATAGGGTATTATAGGTCGATCCCCTAGATGTACTCATAAGTGATATTGGATTAGCGGTTTTAATAAACGGGTAGTCCTTTCAATGAAAATGAAGGAAAGTTCTTGGTCCTATGACTATCTTATTACAAATGATTATTAAGTTGTTCCAAAAATGATTTAGAGAGATGAAAAATTTTATTCTGGTTTATAAAATGTATTATTCTAGTTTATTCGAAGTAATTCACGACTATTATTCAGTTATTGAATGAAATCAAATGATTCTTGATTTTATGTTTGAAATGTTATAATTGCTGAGCAATTTAATGCTCATCCTTACTTAAAGTATATGATTTTAACTAAGGACGAATGTAGTGAAGAATCCATTAAGGATAGAAGAAGGAAAATAAATAAGGATAGAAAACCTTATAAGAGCTTAATATTACTATGTAATATGTAATATTATGAGATTATGAACATGTAATGGTTGCATAATTTGAAATTGAACGGATATGATGTAATAATATATTGATTACATTCGTGTCATTAAGCTTATATAGCTAGATATGTGTGAATGTTGTAGTACCGTGTAGCACCGGACTCACGTTTAAAGGTACTTGGATTTGGAGGTGTCACAATTATGGTCATTTTAGACAAATGTATTATGGTAATTTTAAACAATAATGTTTAAAAGTAATTCAAGAAATAATATTATTCCTTAGATTTTTTTTATCATGTTAACGTTAAATAGGCCCATGTTATGGAGCACAAAGTGAAAGTAGTATACCCTCAACACAATTACATTTGATATAATAAGAATTTATTTTGTAATCTTAATCATTTATTAATATGAGATTTTATTTTATAAAAGACATTATTTATCTATGTTAATTAGTTAAATTAATAAATGAGATAAAGACATAGTTATTGAGCAATACTTTTAGAATCATGATGATGATCATGCTAATGAGATCTAAATTCTTGATATCTCAAAACTAAAATGTTCCTAATCGATGGATCACTAATGTGGGGTTACTGATTCCGGATAGATTAGTACATACTATGCTTGCTCTATTGAAGAGGATGATTAATCTCGTGATCATTTATATAGAGACACTAAAGCAAGTATATAGGTATTTATTGGAGAATAGTTCACTAAAAGTGACTAATATAGGAACCCTAATGGAGTTTTACTTAGTTGTCAATAGGAGTTCCTAATGTGATAGTAGTGTAACTGATCCTTGGACTTGAGATCATCATAGTATCGTGTATATACTGAATTATGTTTTGATATGTTCCTTAATACTATTGATTATGGTGTAGGATATGATCAAATATAATAAAGTATATATGGAGATAGATGAATGATAAACAAAGTACCTACCACTTCCACTAAAGGGAGAAAATGACCTATGTGATTCAATAAAGTAACAACATGGAAATCCCTGGCCAGGGTTGAATGGAAATTAGAAAAGGGTTTCTAATTTACATTAACTATTGTTGTTTATGTTAGAATCGAAATACGTATAATCAAATAAAAAAAACTTGAAAGTAATTTCATGTTTTATATTTGATTGGGACATTATGTGATGGAATGATTGAATTATACGGTAACTATTCACAGAATAGGTTCTTTGCATTCTTTGTGACAATCTTTGTGATTTACGTTGAATTCATATTATTCGGATAGTCATGATACATTATTTATAAGGTGTCACTCATGGTGTAGAATAAATATTATTTATTTATATTTGCATTAAAGGAGTTTAATTCATTATAAATAATATTAGAATTTTTCTAATTTATTTATTCTACTATTGACTTAATATTGAACCTATAGGGTCACAACACAAAAGAGAGTAATATGATTTTAGAATTGATTGGCTTAATAATAATAAATTAAGTATATTTAATTTATTACTAAAATAAATTAAATAGTTTAAGATTTATAATCAAGTATTTGGAGAAATACTAATATTATAAATTAATAAAATTAATCATCTTATTATCATTATTAAATTGACTAAATAATAATAATATAATATTTACAGAAATATTAATATATTTATAATTAAGTATTTGGAGAAATACTAGATTATAAATAAATAAGAGAAGTCTTGTTATTATTATTATAACTTTATTTAGTTCCTAATTATATTAGGAATTAAATTAAAACCCTAACTTCTAAAAGGTTTAGGATTAGAGTTAGTCATTAAATAAGAGGAGTCTTATTATTGAAAAGACTAATTCTCATGCATCTTGCTTCTCTCTTTTTAGTATTCTCTAAACACTAAGTTGTTAGAGTTGTGAGAATTAGGACTAACCATCCAAAACCTAGTTGAGTCTAAAATCAATCTTCAATCTATTACTCTTGGTGGATACCTCTTGGGCATTGCATACACTTTGTAACGAACCTGTAATCCAGAGATTGGAGAGATCGCAAATGATCAAGGATTGGAATTTAAAGTCTTCATCAAAGGTTGACACGCTTCAAAGGTATAGCTTTATCCTTCCTCAATTAATGATGTTTCATAAGGTTATACATGGTAATTGCTAAAAAATTTAAATTATTATTTTGCATGCTTTCGATGTTATTACAATTTGATTGTATGCTTTGATTACGTTTTAACAAACCTACAGTGGTATCAGAGCCTCCTTATGCAAATTATTAATTGTTACTGATTCAATATGTTTGTTGATATGGGTTTAGAACTGATTTTATGGGCAAAAGACCTTTCTGTCGAATTCTTCTACGCATCGTGGTCGCGCCGCTCCAAGCCTGTTTTGGAGCGCGGCCGCACCTGCTGCAAGAATTCGGTTCTACAGTTGCAGTGCGGCCGCGTCGTTTCCCAGTACAAACTCGGTCACGCTGGACACTAGGTTTTGAAAAAAAAATTATTTTTTAAATCTTACTTCAATTAAAATAAAAGGTTTATTTTTAATTAAAATAGTATTAAAATAAAGATGTTTATTTTTGGATTCCATGTTGCTAAAAATAAAAGAGTTTATTTTAATTTGGTTTTTGACTAAAATAAAGGACTTTGTTTTGTTTCAAAAAACTGGATTTCTAGCAAAAGTTTTATTGCACATTAAATGATATCAACAGATATACTGAATGTTTATTTTATTGATGTGTATGTTGATATGTATGATAATAAAGGGGATGATTATGGACCATTGACCAATGCGATTGGATTTAATTTTAATGGATGCTTGAATGAATGTGATTTTTATAAATGGGATCTGCATACCTCGCCTCTCTAATATTCTTATGTAAATTTTATCTCCGTCATATATACTTCCCATTGACTGCTGATTAAGGTTTCTTTTTATCAAAATATATTGTAATAGGATTATATAGAATTGTTCGAGTAATTGGAGATGAAGAGAAAGAGTGTTGAAGGTCCATTTGTATTAAAGCTCAAGTTGAATGTAATAGTTATATTCAATGTTTTATTCTTGCACCCTAGGTTTGACCTTTTAGTCCATGGTGGCTCCAATTATCCAAGTTAGAATTAAGTCCATAATTATTTAAGGTAGAATATAGTATTCTACATATGCATGCTAATTATATAGTATATATATTATTATACATGTTGATGTATGTTTAATATGACGTGTATTTCTATAGTTATTTGCATGCGCGCTAATTAAGATGAGACTAATTAATAATAAAACTCTCAAAAGATAATATATTAAGTTGAGTACGTTCAAAGACATTGAAGAATGTCGAATGCGGCCTTCTAGCATTGTAAAGCGATAGAGTATCGAATATATAATATGAGTTTGTTGTGCACACACAAAGCAATTATTAAATGTTTGAGATGTTGCTTTATTACATTAAACGTTTATAAGGAATTGAACAATACCATTTTGTTGTGCACACACAAGGACTGCATTTTTCTCTTTATTTATATGAAAATATTTGTAAGACCCAACTTTTATAAATAAAGATTATTTTTTCTCAAAAATATATTTTTGAATATTATGATGTGGATTTGATATATAATGTTATAGTTGTGAGTAATATTTATAAATTTTGTAAAGTAAGCAAGTTGTTATAAAATATTTGATTAGTTGGGGAATATTCGTTTTAATAGGGAATATTCGTACGACGGCGCAATCATTGGTGTACCCCACAACGGAATTACTATCGGAGTTAGAAAACGACAGAAATAACTTTTTATAAAAATAACGGCAAAAGTTTTACCGTTAACTGTTGAAATACTCGATGATAAAAGTACAGTAATACACGTGGTTGCATAGTGGCACACGGTATTGATTTTTGATGCTTACGTGAGAAGTCACTCAGTTATACTCAATTATTGCTACAATAATTGCTGCATAGTATCTCACTTTATTGATTCAATTATTGTCACAATATTTTATATTATTAAATCAATAATTGTGACGACAAAGTTATTCATATTATTATTTGCATTATTGACGATGTCTAGAAAATTCTGTCGAGAAAAATAGTTTGGTCACCTAATTGCGCGCCAATAGGGAGAAATTCTTATCGGAAAGCCCCTTCTTTCCTGGGAATAATCTAGCTGTTAATATTGCAAGTTATAATATTAATGATAAATGTTATTAAAAATATGTTTTGTGAAGCAAAGTGAATTGAGATAAATAGAGGGGATTTTTATGAAGTATTTATTGTAAATTTGGCTTATTATATGGACCCCTACTTATCCATTTTTTAAAATAGTGTGTGTTATGAGTGTGATATATATATATATATATATATATATATATATATATATAATAAGATTTATTTTTTATGAAAAATAGAATATATTATATTTTATTATGCATAGTGTTTGTATAGTGTCTGCATAGTATTAGCATAGTGCTGCATAGTAAATCATGTGAATTTCTAAAAATTTTCGTGAACGGTGTCCAAATTCTTCTGTGCGTCCGTTTCTAAATAGTATCATGTCATTCTCCTACAAATAGGATGTTCAGTTTAGAAAAGAAAATTACACCAGAATAAGAGAATTCTTCTTCTATAATATTGAGCGTATTTCTTTTGAGTTTAGTGAAGCTTTGAGTGTAGAAAATAGTAAAATTTTTCTTCAAAAATATATCCGCTATACCAGTCAGAATTGCTCTCTTTTTGAGGTAAGGGGTATTATTTATTTCATATTCGCTTACAATATTATTTTTTGTATTCGTAAATAATTTTATTTTTGTTCAATATTCGTAAAGAATTTTATTTTTGTTCAATATTCGTAAGGAATATTATTTTCGTTCAATATTTTTAAGTAATATTATCTTTGTCCAATATTCGTATGGAATATTATTTTCATTCAACAGTCGTAAGGGATATTATTTTTGTTCAATATTCGTAAGAAATAATATTCTCTTCCATACATTGTAGTATGTAAGTAATATTATTTCGTTTCAGATTCCAAATTCTACACTAATTTTGTTAAAGTATTGCTTCTATACTCCGTGAAATTAGTAGAATATCCTTGAAATTTGCGCTTCATCTAGTATCTTTTCATGGAAATATTATTCTGAATATTCTTGATAATTTTTTATCTTTTCATGACGGGGTGCTATTTACGAGGTACTATTCACTCGGGTACTATTTACCTAGGGTACTATTCACGACAAAAATTAATTTTTTTTTTCTTATCCAAATCATTTTTGATACAATATTATTCTTGAATTTTACTCAACAAAGCAATATCATGTTGACAATTTGGACAGTTTTAAAACTCTGGATAAATTTAAAGTCTTTAATATTTATCCTTGATTTTGTTTAATTAAATTCGTATATCATTGTCATCATCCTCATGGGTATATAATGGTGAAAGTCATCTTTGGCCCGTAATGTATAGATAGACTGTGGATTGGTATGATTATGACTAGGAATTATTCGGTATAATCATGACCTATAATGTTACAAATGATGTGGTAAAAGTCCGCATTGGCCCGTAGTGCATTGATGGACAAATGTTGGTATGATCATGACGATGCATTCTCTTCGGCCAAGGGTGCAAAGATGAATTGTTGTTTGACATGATCATGACCATTGGTGATAACACGAATATCCTTGACCCGTAGTGCATAGATAATTCGTGGATGTGTAGTGCATGGATAATTCAGTGATGTGAATTATTTATTAAGCTGAGTCTCAGCGATAAAATTGATGATAAACTTTTAAATCATAGAAGATAGTAGATATCATGCTCTACTTGACTCTTCTAATGGATTATTATTTCCGCTGCAGTTGTTGATCTAAAACTTATTGTCTATTGTATTCTATCAGTGGTTATACTGTTTTAAGCTAACGATAATTTATTCTGCATTATCTTAGTCATAATATTCTTTCTTGGGCTAATTGAGCTCACCTTTTTTTTTCATTGTTCTCTTCAGGAAATGAGAATATAGTTGGGACTAGTCAGGAAATAGAGTGATGGTCCAAGATGATTGCTATAGTAGTCATCACTATTCTATAAGAATAGTGTGATAATAATTGTAATGAGTACTTATTTTGAGTTTGGATATCGTCTAGGAGACAATATTTGTATTAAAACTCACAGCTTATGTTTTGTCGTATTCTGTACGATACTTAACAGTCGTATAAATTAAGTTTGTATTTTATTTTCCTACCATGTATCTGTCAACCCAAGATGGGTTGTGTGGACCTATTTTGGGGGCGTCACAGTTGGTATCAAAGCTTAGGGATATGATCCCTGGCTGAGATTTGAACTAGAACTAGGAGGGGAGAGACGGATAAATCCTTCGCTAGTATGACCAATCTAAGCTTAATTGTTATTTAATTGGTCGGTTAGAATATAAAGAAAATATGTGGCATGTCAATTAACCCTTATTTTGTGGCAGTATTTGAAAATGACATCTAAAAATGTTAAAATAAGCAATGAAGCACATGAGACACTTGAGTTACCGATGATCAATAACCAGGATAATATGCATCAAGAAGGCAATAATCCTCGTGTAAACAACAACACCGATCAAATGACGAACGATGGTATGTTTAGGAGTTTTTTAGAATTCATGCAACACCAAATGAGAGAGACTCCTGTTCAAAATACAGGTGGAAACAATGGCAACCCACGGTTGGTCACCGCTAAGTAATTGAAGGAGCTGGGACCACTTGAGTTTTTGAGAAAGCCAGAACCACTTAAGGCAGGGACGTGTATTAAGCATATCACCAAGATATTTGATGTCTTGGAATTCTCAGAGGAGCAAAAGGTTCCTTCGCCACCTTCATGTTGCGAGGAGACGCGGATTATTGGTGGAAATCTGTCAAACGTACTCAACCTGCCGCACTAAAGATGTATTGGGAGAAGTTCCACGAATTTTTCAACGACAAGTACTTTCTCGAAAGTATTCGTTACATGAAGGAGGTGGAATTCATCAAGCTGGAGAAAAACAATATGACTGTATCGCATTACGAGGCTAAGTTTACGGAGTTATCCCTATTTGCATCCCATTTGGTCGATAATGAGGAGTTAATGACGTGAATATTTCTAAGAGATTTGAAACCCGAAATACATTAATACCTCATTTCTTATAAACTTTGTTTGTATTCAGATGTTGTGAATAGGGCTCAGTTATTAGAACGCGATTATGAGTCTACTCAACCAAAAGGACGACCAACAGCACGATAATAATCATACCCGTGGCAACGGCCATCAGGACAATAATAACCATCGTGGAGGAAATTATCATGCCAAAATTAAATGGTAACCACTTCGGTGGTAATCATGGCCAAGATAATAGGAAATGTGAACTAAGTGAAAACAACTTCAAGAAAAAAAGATTCAACAATGACAACGTAAAGACGTCGGCAGCAGCACCAGCACCCGTTTTCAAGGAAGTCGAACGACCACCGGTTGTATGCTACAAATGCAGAGGGGAGGGATACATCAGTCCAAACTGTACGCAGCAACCCAAAGTATGTTTCAATTACGAAAGAGAAGGTCACCTAGCTCAATAGTAAAAGTTTTCTTCAAGAATATATCCTCTATACTAGTCGAAATTGCTCTCTTTTTGAGGTAAGGAGTTATATTTATTTCATATTCGCTTACAATATTATTTTTTGTATTCGTAAGGAATTTTATATCCGTTCAATATTCGTACGGAATATTATTTTCGTTCAACAGTCGTAAGGATATTATTTTTGTTCAATATTCGTAAGAAATAATATTCTCTTCCATACTCTGTAATATGTAAGTAATATTATTTTATTTCAGATTTTGAATTCTACACTCATGTTGTTAAAGTATTGCTTCTATACTCCGTGAAATTAGTAGAATATCCTTAAACTTTGTGTTTCATCTAGTATCTTTTTATAAAAATATTATTCTGAATATTCTTGATAATTTTTTATCTTTTCATGCCAGGGTACTATTCACAGGGTACTATTCACTCAGATACTATTCACCCGAAATACTATTCATGACAAAAATTAATTTATTTTCTGTCCAAATTATTTTTGATACAATATTATTTTTGAATTTTACTCGACAAAGCGGTATCATGTTGACAATTTGGATATTTTTAAAAGTCTAGATAAATTTAAAGTTTTTAATATTTATCCTTGATTTTGTTTAATTAAATTCCTATATCATTGTCATCATCATCATGCTTATATTATGATGAAAGTCATCTTTGGCTCGTAGTGCATAGATGGACTGTTGATTGGTATGATTATGAAAAGAGATTATTGTTAAGCTTGTAATATTCATGAACGCAGTTAAATTGCATAAAATAAGCGAAAGCATGGAAAATTAGAGTTTTAAAATTTTTACAAACCATATACCCGGATCATCCTTTATGCATAATTATTAATTAAACGAAAATATGAAGAACAAGAATCATACCCTTGAAGATTCGAGCTTCCTCAGGTTCAAGTTCACCTCCAATCTTTTTCGCGTTCAACTTGAATCCACCGGGTTTAGTTCCTTCCTTTGATCAACGTTAGCCACCCAAGTGTTTGGCCTCTAGAGGTGATCCACCAAGGAAGAAGAAATATTCAAGAAGAAGGATGTTTGGCAAAATCTTAGTTTTTCTATCTCTCATAGGCGTACTCTCCAATAATTAGAATTACGTATATTGATATCTGATATAAGACTCCTCTTATAAATATATCAATTATACCTTCTAATCTAATTAGAAAAAATAGGGTATTATTTAATTAATTAAATTCTTTTAATTAATTTAACCTCCTAATCTTATTAGGAATATATGAGAGTACTTTTATTAATTAATTCCCAAACTCCTTTAGGAATTAAGTAATAATAATAATAAGACTCCTCTTATTAATTTATATTTAATATTTTCAAAATATTAAATAATAAATATTAAGCTATTTAATTTATTCTATCATCATATATTAAATTAAATATACTTAACTTATTATTACGATTATGCCATTAACTTCTTAAATAATTATTCTTCTTTTTATGGTGTGACCCTTTAGGTTCTCCGTATTAAACCGGTTGTGAATAAATCAATTAGAACAATTTTAATTTTATTTAAATAAATAATATTTATTCTACAATAGGGATAAGCCTCCCTAGCGATTAACGACTTTCAAGATAATATAGATTTTAACATTAATCATAAAAGAACCTTTGAGTAAATAATTACCGTACAATTCAATCTTTCCACCATACAATGTCCCAATTAATATAAGACATGGAATTACTGTCAAGTCTTAATTTATTTAATTATATGTATTTCGACTCTTAAATGTATAACTCCAAATAATACAAATTAGAAACTCCTTTCTAATTTCATTCTGCATTGGCCAATGACTATTGGGTTGTCATTTATCGAATCACATAGGACATTTCTCTTCTTTTACTAGAAGCGGTAGATTCTTTATTGATCATATATTATCTCCATGTATAACTTATTATACTTAAGCATACCCTTTGATATATCCTAAGGGTTTTAAGGAATAAGTCAAAGTATAACTCATCATACATAAGATACTATGATGATCACAAGTCCAAGGATCACTTGTACTACTATTACTACAGGAATTCCTATTATCAAGCAAGTAAAACTCCAGTAAGTATTCCTTAGCGAGCCACGTTCAGTGAACTTATTCTCTAATAAGCACCTACATACTTGCTTTAGTGTCTCCACACAAATGATCATGAGATCAATCATCCTCATCCAATGAGCAAGCAACGTATGTACCAATCTATCCGGATTCACTAATTCCCAATTTAGTAATCCAACGATTGGGAACTATTTTAGTTTTAAGCTTTCTAAGAATTTAGATCTCATTAGAATGATTATCATCATTATTCTAAAAGCATTGCTTAAAACTATGGGTTTATCACATATTATAAACAGCATCATGTAGATAATTAAAAGCTTTTAATAATTTAATACTTTTTATTAATAAATGAATAAGATTGTTACAAAGTATGTATTTTATCATCAAACATGATTGACTTGTGTCCATACTACTTTCAATCTCCCACTTGCACTAAAGCCAATCGTCATGGTATCTCATACACTTCTTCTCTAAGTGACGATTATCCTACTGTTGGATAAGCTTCAATATATGGATATGCATGTAATGTTGTTCTTGAGAATCCACTATCTCTATAGTCATTTCCCATCTTTCAATAATTCCTTTAATCAAATGAAAGTGCTGCAACACATGTTTAGATCCAAGATGAGACTTAGGAACTATTCCTAGTCCTGTAATGAAATTTTCATCCAAACAATCAACTTGCAGCTTCATTTACAGCTATATACTTTGTCTTTATCACTAAACCAGCAACTCTTTGCTGTTTAAAATCTTTCCAATTCACTTCACCACCGTTCAAGGCAACGATTTACCTTAAAGTAGATTTTTTATCGTCTTGGTCTGTCTGAAAAACTTGAGTCTGTTAAGCCCTCTAGTTTTAATTTAGATCCACCATAAATTTTAATCACATCCTTAGTACCAGTTAAGTACTTTAAGATATTTTTCACTGCTTTACAGTGATCTTCTCCTGAATATGACCGATCAACATCAGGTCTCGTATATTTCATTGTATGCATGATTGTCACTCATGTGATCTCTCTTTTAAGAATCTATGGGGACTATTAAGAAAGATATACTCCATTACTCATTAACATGAGACAACTCTTGGAGTTTTCCATGCTAAACGACTTTAGTATCAAATGAATATACGTTCCTTGGGTTAAGTCGAGCATCCTCTTAAATCTATCTATATAGATTTGTATCCCCAATTTAGATACTCTTCCCAAATCATTCATGGAAGAATATTTAGACAACTTTATCTTTACTGATTGTAGCATTGGTATGTTATTCTTTAATCGTAGTATATCAACATATAATACTAGGAATGTCACGATGCTCCCACTGACTCTTTTGTATGCACTAGGTTCATTCTTGTTTTTGATAAAATCAAACTCTTTTGATTGTCTCATCAAAACGAATGTTCCATAATTGAGAAGCTTGCTTCAATCCATTTCTATGAGTGTCTACAACTCTTCCCTCATCGTATGTAACTGGATCATCATCTTCTATAATACGTACCTCATCATCATCATTCATGATGAATCCATACCTCCCAGGTATCTTCAGTACTATTCCAGATTTACGATTCAGTTGTGGTACAATAGGTCTATCTACAGGTTCCTCTTATTTGACTTATAATGTTGTGTGATTCTTGAACTCTTCAAGATCTATTATCCTTCTACTAGCCCCTTTAATGATAAACACCTTTTTCTTAGAAGGTAGCGTATTTCGCAACAAACACCTTTTGCTAAGTAGGATTATAGAACATATACCCTAAACTTACTTTAGGATATCCCACAAATCTGTACTTGTCAAAACTTGTCCCAAGCTTATCCTTTGAAACCTTTTCACATAAGCTGGGTAACCCCTTATCTTAACTTACTTAAAATTAGGAATCCTTCCTATCCATAACTCTTATAGAGTCTTGGGGCCGGATTTTGAGGTTACCTTTTTGTAGATATGCAGCCATTTTTAGGACATTACCCCTAAAGAATACTAGAATGTAGATAAAATCATTATGGACCGTACCATGTCCAACAAGGTGTGATTTTTCCTTTCAGATACATCAAGTAATTATTGCGTATCAGGAGACGTCCATTATGAGAAAACCATTTGAGATGATCTAGAAACTTATTGCACAAGTATATATTCCTTGATCTAATCAAAGAATCTAAATACTTTGCCAATTTATTTCACTTCTAAATTTTTTGAACCTTTCAAATGATTTACAGTTATATTTCAGCAAATACACACATTCAACTTTTTGAATGATCATCTCCTTTTCTTATACTAATTTGTTCAATATGCAAAATTATTTTCACGTAAGCCAAGTATACTAAATCCATTAAGTAATATTTCAGTTCTATACAAAACATTATTATTATAAATAGAACAACAATTATTCTTAAATATAATTCCAAAGATTTCATTGTCCAACAACGAAATAGAAATAATGTTTCTAACAAGAACTGAAATACAATAACAACTTATTGACTTAATAGATTTGCCTGTAGGCATTGCTAAACTATAAGTTTCTATAGCTAATGTAGCAACCTTTGCTTCATTTTCCACACATAGGATTACTTATATTTGTTTAGCTTTCTACTTCTGCTTGGTCCCTTCATAAATCTAAATTTATGATAACCAAAGTCGGTATCCAATACCCAAGTAGAACCTTAATTGACTTAAAGAAAAATTTATTTTAAATCATGAACAAAATTATATTTGTAACCGAAACTTCACTAAGCTTCTTTGGTTAGCCTCTACAAGATGCTTCTCGCAATTCCTTTTCCAGTGTCCAGGCTTATTGTAGTGGAAGCAAACTCATTTGCTATCCGTATCAATTTTGTTCTTATTATCCTTTGTTTTTGCCTTTCTATTTACCTTTTAGAATTGTTCTTCTATTCAGAAGATCATTTGGCCCCTACCAGTAAGACTTGGTCTTTCTTGGTTGGAAAGTGACTCTCAACATTTTTCAACATGTTAAGCAAATCAGCGAGGCTGATATCTAGCTTGTTCATATGAAAAATTCAAAACAATTGTGAAAGAAGTCCGGTAGTTAGTGCAAGATCAAATCTTGGCTCAACTCTCCATCCGTGACAAAACCCGTTGTCCTAATTTCTCAATCAAATTAATTATGTTAAGGACTTTTGTCTATACTGTAGTATCATCGGTCAATCTAGATCGGAAGAGCTCCTTAGATATCTGATATCTATTTGTCCTACATTCTTCACAATCAACTACTTGATGTGCAGGAGTATAGTAGGAGCATCCATAGTTTCATGCTGACGCTGAAGCTTGTTACTCATGGATGCGAGCATGATGCATTGAGCTAACTGTGCATCATCACTTTCTATAAGTAACAATCTCTTCCTTAGAGGCATTGTCTGCAACCATTGCAGAAAAGACGTATTAAGGACATAAGATGACTTTTCAGCCATGAGAACTATTCTCAAATTCCTTAACCAATCAGAGTAATTCGGTCCTATTAATTAACATCTAATATGTTTCGCAGTGATAGTAATTTAGACATTATAAAATTCTGTAAATGAATTTGTTCTTAACAACATTTTAACATACATTATTTTATTAATTACCAAAAAAATTTAGGTCTTGCTTTAAATTGGTATCTCCCACTATTTTCATCAAACTATATTACCCTCACTTATATAGTTCGGTAAAATCTAATTAAAGATTTGCTAGAGAGAATAAGGATCACATTTCAAATGTATATAGCATTGTGCTGACACAACAAACTATATATAAATAAATAGGTAGACAACTCTTGTCAATTACATCAACTATGCAACTCCTTGTATTTTGTCTCTTAGATCATAATGGTCAAATGTGCGCACATCCGAGCTAAAATGATTTAAGTTAAGTCCAACCTAGCACTCCATATATGCAAAAAAAAATTATTGTCCTTGTGGTGACACAACAAAACAACATTGTTCAATTTTCTTTATAAACATCAAATGTGATAAAATTAACATCTCAAGGAATTAAGATAAGCCTTGTGGTGACACAACAAACTTATAATAAATAATTGATACTCTACTATTTTTATCATGCTAGAAGGCGACGTTCGATATTCCAAATATCTTTGAACGCTTAGGAATTAATATAAAAATTTTAAGGGGTTTGTTATTAATTTGTCTCATCTTGTTTAGCGCGCATGCACATAAATATATAAAATACGTGTCATATTAATTAATATGTGAAGCATGTTTACATATAATATATATATATATATATATATATATATATATATATATATATATATATATATATATATAAGCATTCACATATGGAATACTATATTCTACTCGGATTGATTATGGATTTTTATTCTAGTTTGGTTTACTAGTACCACCAAGTGAACCAAAAGGTCAAACCCTAAGGTTAAATCCCAAGCTCCATTACAAACGGGTCTTCAAAGCGCTCCTTGCTCCTTGATCTCCAATTTTTAAAATTAATTCTAACTATTCCTATTATAAAACTATTTAAAAATAAATAGAAACATTGATCAGCAGTTAAGGAGAAGTACATAGGAGGGAGATATAATTTACATTAAGAAAAATTAGAGAAGACGAGGTATGCAAACCCCATTTAATAAAGCGCATACATTCATGCATCCAACTAAAATAAAATTCAATCACATTGGTCAATAGTCCACAATCAATCCCATTTATTATCATACACATCTACATATGCATCAATAAATAGCATTCATCTCATGAATAATAAACATTCAATATATATATTGATATCATTTAATGGGTAAATTTAGTTAGCATAAAATCTAATTTTGAATCAAAATAAAATCCTTTATTTTAATCCAAATTTAAATCAAAATAAACCTCTTTTATTTAAATTCGTCCTATTTTGAATAAAATAAACTATTTTATTTTAATCAAAATCTTTAATCAAAATAAACTTATTTATTTTAATTAATTATGAAATCCAATTCCAAGTAAAAAAAACTCCTTTATTAAAGGAATCACGGATTCTCTTTTCCATTCACAAATAAACTCATTTATTTTAAATAATATGAAATCTTATTTCATATCTAAATAAACTACTTTATTTAAAGAAATACGGATTCTCTTTCCTATTCACAAATAAACTCTTTTATTTTGAATAATATGAAATATTATTTCATATCTAAATAAACTCCTTTATTTAAGGAAACATGGAATCTAATTTTAACTCTAATTAGTTATTATGGAATCTAATATCAACTCTATTTAGTTAGCATGAAATCTAATTTTAAAAATTGAAATAAACTATTTATTTTAAAATTAAAATAAACTTTTTATTTTATGATCAAAATAAATCTCTTTTATTTTAATTATAAAATTATTAAGAATATTATATATATATATATATATATATATATATATATATATATAATATTACGATAATATATATTATATATATAATATATAAGTAATCATAAAAAAACATATGAATCAAGTCGAAACTGAGGTTAAAGATGACAATCACTCTGACTATTCGGGTAGTTGTTCAATCCCAGATTTCAAAGACTAATTGAACAAGTTAACAGTCAAAAACACTAGTATATTCAGAAATTGGTATTCTAGACCTACTCCTCCGGATCTACAATTCTAAGAGAGGAACCTAGATAAACAATTCTCTGTTTCAGCCAACAAAATTTATGAATGGAACATAGACGGTCTTAGTGAACAAGAAATTTTAAACAAATTAAATCACATGTCTATGGTAGCAAATAACTGTATAACTAAATTCAACAACTTTTCACAACCGGAAATTGTTGAGTTAATAGCTAGTGGATTCACTGGTATTATCAGATCTTGGTGAGAAAAACATCTCACTGAAGATACTAGAGTATCAATAATTCATGCTATCCAGTTAGATGATGACGGAAATCCCATCTTTGATGAAGATGTCGGGGTTGGTCCGCCAGATGGAGTTAATACTTTAATTTTTACCATAATAAAACACTTTTCAGAAACTCCTAGTAACATAACAGAGAGAATTCATGATCAACTCAGTAATCTCACTTGTCCCACTCTAAGCGATTTTAGATGGTACAAGGATGTGTTTACCTCTAAAGTTATGCTGCGAAATGATAGCTGTAAGACCCCAACTTATTAATGAATAAAATCAAATTTTCTCTAAATATTATTGTGAATAATAAGGGGTTAATTTGATATAATACTTTGGTTATGGGTGAAATGTGCAAATTTTGCAAAATAAGCAAGTGGTTATAAAATATTTATTTTTGGTCGGTGAATATTCGGTTGGTCGTGGAATATTCTTGCTGTCGGGGAATATTCGTACGACGACGCAGCCTTGTGTGGGCCCCATAACGGAAAGCGATTGGATGAAGAAAACGACAAGTATAAGTTGTTTATACATAACGGCGTAGTTGTTACCGTTAATACTGTTGGAATACCCGGTGGTTAAAATACAGTAGCACACGGTATTGCACCAATTATTGATTCTTACGTAAGAAGGCACTACTCAATAATTGTTACAGTAGTTATTATTCAATATTTTATTTTATTGATTCAATAATTGCTGCGTTGATATTTTATATTATTGTTGTTTCAATAATTGTTGCTGCACAGTATTTTCATTTATCAGATCAATAATTCATATTATTTGAATAATATTATTAGATAACATTATTGGCAATGTCTAGAAAGTTCTGTCTAAGGAGAGGTTTGGTCATCTAATTGCGCGCCAGTAAGGAGAAATCCTTATTGGAAAGCCCCCTCTTTCCTGGGAACGGCCTGGTTGTCATAAATGTGATTCTGTAATATTATTTGTGAATAATTAATTATTGATTCATATGATAAGGAAATATTTATTTTATGTGGATATAAATGAGGGATATATTTTTGTGGTTAAAAATGAAGGAGTTAATGTTGAGGTGTTTTATCAGTATTTTTATCGGAATGGAGGTATTAAAAATCAAATCAGGGTTTTTGAGAAATATTGCGGGTGTTATAATTTTTAATCCGACCGTTGGATCGTGGTAATTTTTGGATATGTTATACATATATAAGTTGAGTATATGTCCACAAATTTTGAACCGTTAAAAATGAACGTATGATTTATTATGAATTTTACAAGATGACTGGTTCAGAAATTGTTGAATTTTCGGAGTTTATCATTTTGGTGGAAAATTCTAGAATTGGTGGGCCCCACTTGTGGTTGGTGAAGAAATGTGCTGAATTATATTTCAAATGTGGTAGGTGGGAATAGTAGCAGGTAAAGCCATCAGGTTGCAGGTCAAACCTACCAAAATTTTCCTATAAATAGAGGGCTAAGTTAGAATTGAAAATTACACCAGAAACAAGTTTTCTCTCTTTCTCTCTCTAGATTATTGAGTGTATTTTGTGAGTATTTAGATACTTTGAGAGTTTCTATTCATCAGAGCAAGTTTCTTTCAGCCTTATACCGGTATTCCGACCAGAAGTACTGATATTTTGAGGTAAGGGATATTATTTTCTTCTTAATGATATTATTTTCTTCAATATCATTATGCTGAAATATTGATATGAGTTTTTATCAAATTTGGAACTTTTTGTGTCGGGGTTACTATTCATGTATACGGCACTATTCACGTATACGGCACTATTCACGAATACGGCACTATTCACCGAAAAATAAAATTTTTCCTTTTTGTCCAAGATGTCTATTATGGTTACTATCTTTGATTGTATCCATGTTTTGATCTTTATTTTTGAATTCTGCTTCACAATTGATTATTATGAAGTATTATTGATCTTGGATAAACTGTTATACGAATCCCTACTATTTGTCCTTCTGTCTCATTGGATTCGTTCTCTTTAAGATATTTTTCATCATCCTCAGTCCTAAATGATGATACAAATGAATATCTTTGGCCTGTAGTGCAAAGATGTATAATTACTTGATGAATATCTTTGGCCTGTAGTGCAAAGATGAACAGGTGTTGAGATGAACATGACCGACTGATGATACAAATGAATATCTTTGGCCTGTAGTGCAAAGATGAATATTTGGTTAAAGATGATTATTAATTGATGTTACAGGGATAAAATATTGATGATGGACTTTTAAATCTTAGAAGATAGTAGAATTCTTTCTCTACTTGACTCTTCTAATGGTTTGTTGTTTCCGCTGCAGTTGTTGATCTAAAACTTGTTGTCGATTATATTTTATCAGATTTTTCCCTGTTGAAGACTAACGATAATTTGTTGTATATTATCTTAGTCATAATATTCTTTACTGGGCTAGTTGAGCTCACCCTTTTCCTTTTTGTTCCATTTTTCTTCTCAGGAGGTGAGAACATAGCAGGATCTAGTCGGGGTATGGAGTGATGGTTCTAGAAAGATGTATTAGCAGTCCTCACTATTTCTGTAAAATAGTGTTTGAATAATTGTAATGAGGATTTATTTGAGTGTGGATATTGTCTAGAAGACAATATTTGTATTTAAACTCACAGTATGTGTTGTCGTATTTTGCACGACAATTGTATTATTGAAGTTGTAGTTTGCTTTCTGTACCATGTATTTGGCGACTCAGAATGGGTGTTGTATACCTATTCTGGGGGCGTCACAGTTGGTATCAGAGCTTAGGGATATGATCCCTGGCTGAGATGTGAGACAAGAACTAGGAGGGGAGAGACGGGGAATTCCTTCGCTAGTATGACCTGACTAAGTTTATTTGGTGTTTATTTGGTCGGTCAGAGTATAGGGATAATATATGACATGACTATTAACCCTTGTTTTATGGCAGTATTTAAGAATGGCAGCTGAGAACGTTAATAATGGAGTAAATCAGACCGTGGAGACACCTTTGATCACTACCCAGGGGAACGTGCAACAGGAAGGCAATATTCCTCCTGTAAACAACGTTACCGAGCAAACGATGAATGATGGAATGTTTAGGAGCTTTTTGCAGTTCATGCAAAATCAGACGAGGGAGACTCGTGTGCAGAATACGGGTGGAAATGATAACAACGCGCGGTTTGTCACAGCTAAGCAGTTCAAAGAATTGGGACCACCAGAATTTAAGGGAAAGCCGGATCCGATCATGGCGGAAACGTGGGTCAAGCAAATTACCAAGATATTTGATGTCTTGGGATGCACGGAGGAACAGAAGGTTCCATTCGCCACATTTATGTTCCGCGGTGAGGCAGACTACTGGTGGGAGTCTGTGAAGCGTACCCAGCCTGACGCACTCAACATGTCCTGGGAAACATTTCAAAAACTGTTCAATGACAAGTACTTTCCTGAAAGTATTCGTCATATGAAGGAGGTTGAGTTTATTAGACTGGAACAAAACAACATGACGGTGTCCCAGTACGAGGCGAAGTTTGCAGAGTTATCCAGGTTTGCACCTCATTTGGTCGAAAATGAGGAACGAATGACGCGGATGTTTCTGAGAGGTTTAAAACCTGAGATTCGTCAATACCTTATCTCTCATAAATTTTCTCTGTATTCAGACGTTGTCAACAGGGCCCAATTATTAGAGAGAGATAATGAGTATACTCAACCGAGGGACCACAACCAGGGTCATACCGGTGACAGCAATCATCAGAGCGATGATAACCAACGAGGAGGGAAAAATACGAACAAAGGCGGTAACCACTCGGGTGGTCATCGTGGCCATGATAATAGGAGAGGTGAGTCAAGTGGAAATTTCAGAAAGAGGAGATTCAACAATGACGGGAAGACATCAGCACCAGCACCAACAACAAATTTTAGGGGAGGAGAACGACCGCCAGTTAGATGTTACAAATGCGGGAAAGAGGGACATATCAGCCCAAACTGTCCACAACAATCCAAGGTGTGTTACAACTGTGGGAAGGAAGGCCACATCGCTCGAGATTGTACTATAGCGAAACCAAGTTCAGCGGGAGTGGTGATTCCAAGGGCTGTCCCGGATAAGGCGAAATCAGCGGTTCCTGGAAGAGCGTTTGTCGTTACTGGCCAAAACGCGAGAAACCCGAACGAGGTGATCACGGGTAAGCTAATCTTGAATTCTTGCGAAGTTTATACTTTACTAGATACCGGTTCTACCCATTCTTTTATCTCTCCTGCTTGTGCTCAACGTTTAAACTTGACTCCGGAGAAATTGGACTTTAACTTATCTGTTGAAACTCCGTTGGGTGAAACCTTCGTTACATCTACAGTTTATAAATCTTGCATGATCCAAGTTGGCACTATCACATTACCTGTTGATCTTATCTCTTTAAAGATACTTGCTTTTGATGTGATTTTAGGAATTGATTGGTTAACCACTCATCATGCTAAAATTGATTGTTTTCGTAAGGTTGTTAGTTTTCATATTCCTAACCAACCTGTCATACGAATTCAAACTACTAAACCACTAAAATCAGTCACTGTCATATCAAGCCACAAAGCTATTCGTTTATTGAAAAACGGATGTCAAGCTTTCTTAGCCCATGTTATGGATTTGAACAAAGACAAGTCAGATTTGAATAATATTTCTATTGTTAGAGAATTTTCCGATGTATTTCCTGAAGAACTTCCCGGTCTACCCCCGGAACGAGAAATTGAATTCTTTATTGACCTTGAACCCGGTACAAAGCCCATTTCTAAAACCCCATATCGAATGGCTCCTATTGAACTTCAGGAGTTAAAAGTCCAACTACAGGAGTTGTTGGACATCGGTTTTATTCGTCCTAGTACGTCTCCTTGGGGTGCTCCTGTTTTATTCGTAAAGAAGAAAGACGGGAGTATGCGACTTTGTATTGACTATCGAGAATTGAACCATGTCACCATCAAGAATAGGTATCCGCTACCTCGCATTGATGACCTGTTTGACCAGTTGCAAGGAGCACAATTCTTTTCAAAGATCGATCTTCGTTCTGGATATCATCAGCTGAAGATTAAAACTGAGGATATTCCAAAGACTGCCTTCAGAACTCGGTACGGGCATTATGAATTCTTAGTAATGTCTTTTGGATTGACTAATGCTCCTGCTGCCTTCATGGATATGATGAACCGTGTATTCAAAGAATATTTGGATCAGTTCGTTGTTGTCTTTATTGATGACATCCTCATCTATTCCAAAAGCCGTGAAGATCATGAGCGCCATTTGAAGCTGGTACTGCAAAGGCTTCGTGAAAACAAGCTATATGCCAAACTGAAGAAATGCGAGTTCTGGCTTGAGGAAGTAGCATTCCTTGGGCACGTGGTGTCAAAACATGGAGTATCTGTCGACCCGGCGAAGATTGAAGCCATACAAAGTTGGGAGCAACCGAAGTCGGTAACCGAAGTACGTAGCTTTCTGGGCTTAGCTGGTTATTATCGGAGATTTGTGGAAGGATTTTCTCGAATCGCTACTCCGTTAACTCAGCTGACTCGGAAAGATACAAAATTCGTATGGAGTGAGGAATGCGAGAAGAGTTTCCAAGAACTCAAGAGGAGACTCATTTCGGCACCTGTTTTGACAATACCATCTGGTTCGGATGGATTTGTTATCTACAGCGATGCTTCAGGCAAAGGGTTAGGATGTGTTCTCATGCAACATGGGAAAGTCATAGCCTATGCCTCACGACAACTCAAAGAATATGAGAGGAATTATCCTACTCATGATTTGGAGTTGGCAGCAGTCGTTTTTGCGTTGAAGATCTGGAGACACTACCTGTATGGGGAGAAAGTGGAGATCTATACAGATCATAAAAGCCTCAAATATTTCTTCACCCAAAAGGAACTCAACATGCGGCAACGACGTTGGCTTGAGCTGTTGAAAGATTACGATCATACCATCCAATACCATCCTGGAAAAGCAAACGTAGTAGCTGACGCATTGAGTAGAAGATCATATGCGGGTACGAGTGCAATGTTTTTAACACAAAGGCCCATTTTGTATGACTTGCAAAGGATGGAGATAGAGATGAAGGCTCCAAGTACCCACATGATGATATCAAATATACGAGTAGAACCGACTTTAATCGATAAAGTTAAAGCTGCTCAAGCTACGGATATAGAGCTGATGCGTATGAAGAAGAAAGTGCAAGAAGGTGCTATTCCAGAAGCAAGAATCGATGAAGAAGGAATACTTCGAGTCAACTCCAGACTTTGTGTTCCTAACGATTTTGACTTGAAGCATAGAATAATGATGGAGGCACACAACACACCGTTTGCAATCCATCCTGGGAGTACCAAAATGTATCACGATCTTCGACATACATTTTGGTGGAGCAATATGAAAAGAGAGATCGCGGAGTTTATCTCGAGATGTTTAACTTGTCAACGTGTAAAAGCGGAGCATCAAGTACCAAAGGGTCCATTGCAACCACTTGAGATTCCGAAATGGAAGTGGGAACACATTACTATGGATTTTGTTACGGGTCTTCCCAAGGTTTCTCAAGGCATAGATGCGATTTGGGTTATTGTTGATAGATTAACCAAGTCCGCTCATTTCTTGCCGATACGTGAGACTTATTCCCTTGAACGTCTTGCTAGTATGTACGTGAACGAGATTGTGAGATTGCATGGCATGCCAGTATCCATAGTTTCGGATCGTGACCCAAGATTCACTTCACGATTTTGGGTTAGCTTGCAGAAAGCTATGGGCACGGATTTACGATTCAGTTCAGCATACCATCCTCAAACGGACGGACAATCAGAGAGGACTATTCAAACTCTTGAAGATCTATTAAGACTTTGTGTCTTAGATCTCAAAGGGAGTTGGGATAAGTACCTACCATTGGTGGAATTCTCCTACAACAACAGTTATCAGGCGAGCATAGGTATGGCTCCATTTGAGGCGTTGTATGGAAGAAAATGTCGTTCTCCAGTATGCTGGGACGAGGTGGGTGAAGCAACATTGTTGGGACCAGAGTTGGTACGCATTACTACAGAGAAGATCCAAACGATTCGACAACGTATACAAACGGCACAGGATCGACAAAAGAGTTATGCGGATCTTCATCGGAAGGACGTGGAATTTAATATTGGGGATCATGTATTGTTACGTGTTGCACCATGGAAGGGAGTTACAAGATTTGGGAAGAGAGGAAAGCTCAATCCAAGATTTGTTGGTCCATTTGAGATTCTTGAGCGAATAGGAAATGTGGCATATAGACTCGCATTACCTCCAAGCATGTCTCGTGTTCATAATGTTTTTCACATATCTATGCTTCGTAAATATGTTAAAGACCCGAACCACATTATTGAGTTAGAACCAGACGAGATAGCTGAAGATTTAACGTACGAGGAGGTACCTGTTAAGATCTTGGATAGGAAAGAGCATGTCCTACGCACGAAGGTTATACCACAAGTTAAGGTTTTGTGGAGAAACCATGCTATTGAAGAAATGACCTGGGAGTTGGAATCAGAAATGAAAGCGAGGTATCCTCACCTTTTTGAAACATCAGGTACGTACGTCAATTTCGAGGACGAAATTTCATAAGGAGGGGAGGTTGTAAGACCCCAACTTATTAATGAATAAAATCAAATTTTCTCTAAATATTATTGTGAATAATAAGGGGTTAATTTGATATAATACTTTGGTTATGGGTGAAATGTGCAAATTTTGCAAAATAAGCAAGTGGTTATAAAATATTTATTTTTGGTCGGTGAATATTCGGTTGGTCGTGGAATATTCTTGCTGTCGGGGAATATTCGTACGACGACGCAGCCTTGTGTGGGCCCCATAACGGAAAGCGATTGGATGAAGAAAACGACAAGTATAAGTTGTTTATAAATAACGGCGTAGTTGTTACCGTTAATACTGTTGGAATACCCGGTGGTTAAAATACAGTAGCACACGGTATTGCACCAATTATTGATTCTTACGTAAGAAGGCACTACTCAATAATTGTTACAGTAGTTATTATTCAATATTTTATTTTATTGATTCAATAATTGCTGCGTTGATATTTTATATTATTGTTGTTTCAATAATTGTTGCTGCACAGTATTTTCATTTATCAGATCAATAATTCATATTATTTGAATAATATTATTAGATAACATTATTGGCAATGTCTAGAAAGTTCTGTCTAAGGAGAGGTTTGGTCATCTAATTGCGCGCCAGTAAGGAGAAATCCTTATTGGAAAGCCCCCTCTTTCCTGGGAACGGCCTGGTTGTCATAAATGTGATTCTGTAATATTATTTGTGAATAATTAATTATTGATTCATATGATAAGGAAATATTTATTTTATGTGGATATAAATGAGGGATATATTTTTGTGGTTAAAAATGAAGGAGTTAATGTTGAGGTGTTTTATCAGTATTTTTGTCGGAATGGAGGTATTAAAAATCAAATCAGGGTTTTTGAGAAATATTGCGGGGGTTATAATTTTTAATCCGACCGTTGGATCGTGGTAATTTTTGGATATGTTATACATATATAAGTTGAGTATATGTCCACAAATTTTGAACCGTTAAAAATGAACGTATGATTTATTATGAATTTTACAAGATGACTGGTTCAGAAATTGTTGAATTTTCGGAGTTTATCATTTTGGTGGAAAATTCTAGAATTGGTGGGCCCCACTTGTGGTTGGTGAAGAAATGTGCTGAATTATATTTCAAATGTGGTAGGTGGGAATAGTAGCAGGTAAAGCCATCAGGTTGCAGGTCAAACCTACCAAAATTTTCCTATAAATAGAGGGCTAAGTTAGAATTGAAAATTACACCAGAAACAAGTTTTCTCTCTTTCTCTCTCTAGATTATTGAGTGTATTTTGTGAGTATTTAGATACTTTGAGAGTTTCTATTCATCAGAGCAAGTTTCTTTCAGCCTTATACCGGTATTCCGACCAGAAGTACTGATATTTTGAGGTAAGGGATATTATTTTCTTCTTAATGATATTATTTTCTTCAATATCATTATGCTGAAATATTGATATGAGTTTTTATCAAATTTGGAACTTTTTGTGTCGGGGTTACTATTCACGTATACGGCACTATTCACGTATACGGCACTATTCACGAATACGGCACTATTCACCGAAAAATAAAATTTTTCCTTTTTGTCCAAGATGTCTATTATGGTTACTATCTTTGATTGTATCCATGTTTTGATCTTTATTTTTGAATTCTGCTTCACAATTGATTATTATGAAGTATTATTGATCTTGGATAAACTGTTATACGAATCCCTACTATTTGTCCTTCTGTCTCATTGGATTCGTTCTCTTTAAGATATTTTTCATCATCCTCAGTCCTAAATGATGATATTACTGAATATCTTTGGCCTGTAGTGCAAAGATGTATAATTACTTGATGAATATCTTTGGCCTGTAGTGCAAAGATGAACAGGTGTTGAGATGAACATGACCGACTGATGATACAAATGAATATCTTTGGCCTGTAGTGCAAAGATGAATATTTGGTTAAAGATGATTATTAATTGATGTTACAGGGATAAAATATTGATGATGGACTTTTAAATCTTAGAAGATAGTAGAATTCTTTCTCTACTTGACTCTTCTAATGGTTTGTTGTTTCCGCTGCAGTTGTTGATCTAAAACTTGTTGTCGATTATATTTTATCAGATTTTTCCCTGTTGAAGACTAACGATAATTTGTTGTATATTATCTTAGTCATAATATTCTTTACTGGGCTAGTTGAGCTCACCCTTTTCCTTTTTGTTCCATTTTTCTTCTCAGGAGGTGAGAACATAGCAGGATCTAGTCGGGGTATGGAGTAATGGTTCTAGAAAGATGTATTAGCAGTCCTCACTATTTCTGTAAAATAGTGTTTGAATAATTGTAATGAGGATTTATTTGAGTGTGGATATTGTCTAGAAGACAATATTTGTATTTAAACTCACAGTATGTGTTGTCGTATTTTGCACGACAATTGTATTATTGAAGTTGTAGTTTGCTTTCTGTACCATGTATTTGGCGACTCAGAATGGGTGTTGTATACCTATTCTGGGGGCGTCACAATAGCAACAAGCCTTCATGGAAAGAAAATTTTGTAAATAGTTTGCCTTCATTGTTCGCTCACAAAGTTAGAGAAGAGTTGAGTAAAAACTTAGGATATATTGATTATGATAATCTCACTTATGCTGACATAATCAGTTATATTCAAAAAATAGGTTTAAAAATGTGTTTTGATTTTAAATTAGCCAAGCAAGCTAGTAAAGATAAGAAAAAGGCTAAATATGAGTTAGGAACATTTTGTGAACAATATGGTTTGCCTCCGATTGCTCCCTCCATAAGGAAGCAAAAACACAGACATATTGATCATCCTAAAATTCATAAACGCCACAAACGTAAACATACTCATAAAAAAGATAACAATCAAAATGATTATTATAATAAACCTAAACCAGCAAATAAAAAATATAATAAAAAATCTAAAAAATTTGATAAAAGTAAAATTGTTTGCCACAATTGTGGGCAGAAAGGACACTACAAAAATGAGTGTAAAATAAAATAAAAACTATCTCTGTTAAATATTTCTAATGAAGATATCGAACAACTATTAGAATTAATGAGAATTAAAAATAATGTTGATAATGATGAAGGGTCTGACATCCCCTATTCTTCTAATAGCAGCACTAGTAACAATGAAACTGATAGTAACGAAGAAGAAGTCACTATTTGTGCTGTTAACTGTAGTGAAAATTGTTGTACTAAAAGATTAAGTGTAATTACTAAAGAGGATGAAGCAAGCTCTTTGTTAATCGACTTAATTAGTAAAATTTCTGACCCTGAGCTTAAGACTCAATATACTAAGCAGTTAAAAAATTTATTAACTAAAGATACTAGAGTTAAGGACAAGACTTTTAAAGCTAAAGATAAACCGATATTTAGCCTTAATAAAACTCTAGAAAGATTTAAAATCCCAGTTAAAGAAGTTACCCTTCCAGAATTAAATCAAGAAGTTAATAAACTTAAAAAAGAAATCTCTAATTTAAAGATTGAAGTCTCTAATTTAAGAAAAGACTTAGAGAGCCAGAAATCTGATCTTCAAATTGATGATTCCTCCTCTAGTGATGAAGATCACGATGAGCCAAAATCTTCAGGAATCAAAGAAGAGCCAGATCTGTTCGTCCAAGGCCTTACTATTAAAAGAGTTAAAGATATTACCATTCAAAAATGGTATATCCCTATTGATTTGGTTGTCGATAAAACTTTTTCAATACGACTTCCCGCCTTGGTTGATACTGGTGCGGATATATATATACATAGTCATCATGAATACTTGAATCCTGTAACAAGATTCTTTCGGCACAACAACATTATATGTATGCACGTGATTCAATGTAAAGTAGTATGATTATATCATGTTTCCCTTCTGATTCATGAGAATCACGTGGAATCATGGATGACGCATGATCAATTTTTTCTTCAAAAAAAACAAGCTTTCGGGGGAAAAATCGGCCCCTTTTTTTTTAATAAATTTTATACAATAAATTATGCCCAATTAAATTGTTCTAAACATATATCAATATACATATCAAATCTGAACAATTAATAATTTGCATAAAGGTTTGGCTCTGATACCATTGTTAGGTTTGTAATATTCATGAACGCAATCAAATTGCACAAAATAAGCGGAAGCATAGAAAATTAGAGCTTTAAAATTTTTACAAACCATATACCCGGATTATCCTTTACGCACAATTATTAATTAAACAAAAATGTGAAGAACAAGAATATCATACCCTTGAAGATTCGAGCTTCCTCAGGTACAAGTTCACCTCCAATATTTTTCGCGTTCAACTTGAATCCACTGGGGTTGGTTCCTTCCTTTGATCATCGTTAGCCACCCAAGTGTTTGGCTTCTAGAGGTGATCTACCAAGGAAGAAGAAATATTCAAGAAGAAGGGTATTTGACAAAACCCTAGTTTTTCTATCTCTCATAGAAAAGAGCGTACTCTCTAACAATTGGAATCACGTATATTTATATCTGATAGAAGACTCCTCTTATAAATATATCAGTAAACCCTTCTAATCTAATTAGAAAAAATAGGGTATTATTTAATTAATTAAATTCTTTTAATTAATTAAGCTCCCTAATCTTATTATGGATAATTAATTAAACTCTTTTAATTAATTTAACCTCATAATTTTATTAGGAATATATGAGAGTACTTTTATTAATTAATTCCCAAACTCCTTTAGGAATTAAATAATAATAATAATAGTAATAATAATAATAAGACTCCTTTTATTAATTTATATTTAATATTTTCAAAATATTAAATAATAGATATTAAGCTATTTAATTTATTCTATCACCATAGATTAAATTAAATATACTTAACTTATTATTACGATTATGTCATTAACTTCTTAAATAATTATTCTTCCTTTTATGGTGTGACCATTTAGGTTCTCCATATTAAACTGGTTGTGAATAAATCAATTAGAACAATTCTAATCTTATTTAAATAAATAAATTAAAACATTAATTTATTTAAATAAATATTATTTTTTCTACAATAGGGATAAACCTCCCTAGCGATTAACGAATTTCCAGATAATATAGATTTCAACATTAATCATAAAAGAACCTTTGAGTAAATAGTTACCCAATTCAATCCTTCTACCATACAATGTCCCAATTAAATATAAGACATGAAATTACTGTCAAGTCTTAATTTATTTAATTATATATATTTCGACTCTTAAATGCATAACTCCAAATAATACAAATTAGAAACTCCTTTCTAATTTCATTTTGCCTTGGCCAAGGACTACTGGGTTGTCATTTATCGAATCACATAGGACATTTCTCTTCTTTTACTAGAAGTGGTAGATTCTTTATTGATCATACATTATCTCCATGTATAACTTATTATACCCAAGCATGCCCTTTGATATACCCTAAGGGTCTTAAGGAATAAGTCAAAGTATAACTCATCATACACAAGATAATATGATGATCTCAAGTCTAAGGATCACTTGTACTATTATCACTACAGAAATTCCTATTAACAGGTAAGTAAAACTCTATTAAGTATTCCTTAGCGAGCCACGTTCAGCGAACTTATTTTCTAATAAGCACCTACAAACTTGCTTTAGTGTCTCCACACAAATAATCATGAGATCAATCATCCTCATCCAATGAGTAAGCAATGTATGTACCGATCTATCCGAATTCACTAATCCCCAATTTAGTAATCCAATGATTGGGAACTATTTTAGTTTTAAACTTTCTAATAATTTAGATCTCATTAGAATGATCATCATCATCATTATTCTAAAACCATTGCTTAAAACTATGGATTTATCACATATTATAAACAACATCATGTAGATAATTAAAAGCCTTTAATAAATTAATACTTTTTATTAATAAACGAATAAGATTGTTATAAAGTATATGCTTTATCATCAAATATGATTGGCTTGTATGCATACTACTTTCAATTAGTTGGGTATAATCATAACCTATAATGTTACAAATGATGTGATAAAAGTCCTCATCGGCCCGTAGTGCATTGTTGGACAGATGTTGGTATGATCATGACCATGCGTCTCTTCGGCCAAAGGTGCAAAGATGAATTATTATTTGGCATGATCATGACCATTGATGATAACACAAATTTCCTTGGCCTGTAGTGCGTGGATAATTCGTGGATGTGGATTATTTATTAAGCTGAGTCTCACCGATAAAATTGATGATAAACTTTTAAATCATAGAAGATAGTAGATATCATGCTCTTCTTGACTCTTCTAATGGATTGTTATTTTCGCTGCAGTTGTTGATCTAAAACTTATTGTCTATTGTATTCCTATCAGTGGTTATATTGTTAAAGGCTAACGATAATTTATTATATATTATCTTAGTCATAATATTCTTTACTGGGCTAGTTGAGCTCACCCTTTTCTTTCATTGTTCTCTTCAGGAAATGAGAATATAGCTGGGACTAATCAGGGAATGGAGTAATGGTCTAAGATAATTGCTATAGTAGTCCTCACTATTCTATAAGAATAGTGTGATAATAATTGTAATGAGGACTTATTTTGAGTTTAGATATTGTCTAGGAGACGATATTTGTATTAAAACTCACAGCTTATGTTTTGTCGTATTCTGCATAACACATAACAATCGTATAAATTAAGTTTGTATTTGATTTTTGTACCATATATCTGGCGACCCAATATGGGTTGTGTGGACCTGTTTTGGGGGCATCACAATGTTGGGTCTAACTTAACTTAGATTATTTTAGTTCGGATGTGCACACATTTGACCATTATAATCTAATAGGCAAAATAAATCAAAGGAGTTACATAGAGATGTAATCGTCAAGAGTTATCTACCTTTTGAATAAATATGTAGTTTATTGTGCACACACAAGGCTATATATTTATTGTAATTGGATCCTATCTCACTAAGAAGATTTTACTAAGTCAGCCATACAAAATATATCGGACTATATATAAAAGAGGGTTATATAGTTTAAAGAAATAATGGGAGACACCATTTTAATAAAGACCTAAATTAATCTGGTGATTAATAAAAGAATGCATGCTAATGTTGTTAAATTTTTAATTCATCTGTAGAATTTTACAAATGGCTAATTCACTATCACTGCGAAGCATACTTGATGCAAACTAATTAACCGGACCAAATTACATAGAGTAGTTAAGGAACTTGAGAATTGTTTTCAAAACTGAAAAGCTGGTTTATGTCTTTAACTCGCTCGTACCTGCAACTGTTGTAGAAGAAGCCTCCAAGGAAGAGTTAGCTACTTTTAGAAAGTGACAAGATGATGCACAAGTGGCTAAATGCATCATGCTAGCATCCATGAGTAATAAGTTACAGCGTCAACATGAGAAAAAGGATGCACCGTATATACTACTATACCTCAAGGATTTGTATGGTGAGCAAAGTAGATCGGCTAGATATGAGATATCTGAAGAGCTCTTCCGATCTAGGATGACCGATGGCACTACTATGCAGACACATGTTTTAAAAATGATCAATCTGATTGAACAGCTAAAACAATTGGGTTTTATAATGAATGGTGAGTTGAGTCAAGATTTGATCTTGCAGTCACTCCTTAACTCTTTTTCACAATTTGTTGTAAATTTTCACATGAACAAACTTGACTTCAATTTACCTAAATTGCTCAACATGTTGAAAACCGCTTAGAGTTACTTTCCATTAAAGAAAGACCAAGTCTTTCTATTAGATGATTCTTTCGGGAAGTAGAAGAGGACCAAAGGATCTTCTAAAAAGAAGAAAAAATCCAATAAGGTTAAAGGGAAGGCGAAATTTAAAGACAACAAAAAGACTAGTGTCGATAGCAAAGGAGTTTGCTTTCACTGCACTAAGTCGGGACATTGGAAGAGAAACTTTAAGGAGTATCTTGCAGAGCAGAAGCAAAAGAAGCTTGGAGAAGCTTCAGCTTTAGCTATAGATTCAGGTTTGTTCATGACTGAAATAAATTTTTCTATAAGTAATAATTCTACTTGGGTATTGGATACCTGCTTTGGTTTTTCACATATGCAATTCTTTGTAGGGACTAAGTAGAAGTAGAAAGCTGAACAAATGAGAAGTCACCATGTGCATGGGAAATAGAGCAAATGTTGCTGCATTAGCCGTATGGACTTATTGTTTGGCACTACCTTTGGGAAAATAAATTAATTTACTAAATTGTAAGTGATGAGGGAAGTCACTTCTGTAATAAGTTCTTCACAACTCTCTTGGCTAAATATGGGATCAACCACAGAATTGCAACTGCCTATTGTTGACGTCGGGATTTTTATTTGTCCCTTTTCTGTTCTGGTTCTTTGGTGTTCTCATGTTAGGTAATATTTGTTTGAAAAAATAAGTTGTGAAAAGGTCTGACATGTATATGTTGACGATTGGACTATAAGAGTCGCCAGTTGATTTTTTATATGGTTGTACCAACACATCCAAGAAAAGGTTTGCACATTGACCCAAATGACGTGACACTGCTAAACGGGTCTGTGAAACCGAGATTCATTAGGGTCCTGGGGCTTGATTATGCGGAGGGAAAGTGTTAGGCACCCCCCGACATCCGTGTTACCACGGTGACCGCCACATTTCAAGAAACTGTTATATGAATATGTGTGTGTATGGGTTAATGTGCAGTTACATGAAAGTAGTGCGAGACCTCGTTCGCACCTATATACAAAGGGTTTAAATTTGTGTAAAAATTCAGTTTTAAATAAGATATGGCAGTGATGTTTTGTACAAAAAGTTTTTCAAACCCTTATGCTCAATAGTAATTGAGACCTTTTAAACTTCCATTTTTAATTAACTGTTCGGCTTGATTATTTTTTATTTTCGAGATGTGAAGCATCTTCGAGAAAATAATGTACAAAGTAGTGACGAACTCCTCGTGGGCATGAAACCATCTGAGGAAATCCAAATACCGTGAATAAATTTACAAGCTGCTTACAGTTGAAAATGTCCATCACAGGAACCGAATCTAGATCTAGTAGACTAAATCTGTGATCACGTGATTCCTAGGCTCACATGATGCGTAAATTTATATGAAAGCAGTAAGCAGTTGAATATATAAAAGCTGTAAATATATATATATATATATATATATATATATATATATATATATCAACCACCATGAAGCAACTCCACGGGGGATCAGAAATGTAAATAAAGCTGTAAAAGCAATCAACCGCCACGAAGTAAACTCCAAGCGGGACAAAAAGTAAATACATACATATATATATATATATATATATATATATATATATATATATATATATATATATATATATATATATACAAAAGCAAATAAATGCTCCAGACATAAGTCTAGGCTCAATCGAGGCATAACTCGATAATGTTAGTCCATATATATAAATATATGTATGTATATATATATATATATATATATATGTATGTATATGTATATATACAAACTGAAATGAAACCACGGACCAAAGTTCGGGCATATACACGCACCACGACTCTCAACGTGAAGAATGGTGTGTGCAAAGATGAAGAGAAAGTCTTTAAGGTGTGTAAGAAGGCTTACAGTGGACTGCCAAAGAAGACTTCTATAACTTTAAATGGATGAACACTCGGCTCTCGCCGGTAAAAATAGTAGCTATATGAGAGCTCACAAGTGTTTAAAATGATAAAGCACTCAGTTTAGGGTGTGTACAGAGCAAATTGGACAGAGCTTTCTCGCCTTTTCTCTATATAAAATGGCCACCCAAGCCCTCTATTTATAGAGGGGAGAACCACATTTGTACCTGCGGCTGGCCTCAGATGTACCTGTGACTGCTCGAGGTGCCTCGGGCTCCGCGGGTCCTGCCGTCTCGAAGTACGTGCACGCGTGCACTGTGATGTCTGCTCGAACTTTTAGAACTGCAATCTGGGCATCCGATTGAGGTGTATACGACCTATTTCGGACCGTCGTTGTCGAGAGCTATGGCATAACATGGGATTAGAGGTTGTACGAAGTCAGAAAGATGGGAACATGCCCTGGGTCTTCAGGCTTCAAATTCTATCCGGTGTGCTGCCTTGCGTAGTAGTCACTCGGGATTGGATCTCCTTAGTTCTTGTGGGACATTGCTGTGTATAAATGTATGTATGAGATGTTGAGACTTCGCGATGTAGGATCGAGTAGGCAAAATAACCATTTTACCCCTCACCGGGATTATCTCCGATTTGGGCTGATAAAGTCGATGTTGCTCAGGGTTATCTTTGAGATTGGACTGCTACAAGTAGTGAAGGTCCTCAGGGTTATCTCTGAGGTGTGCCTGTCTTCCCGGTGTTATCCCTGGGTCTTGTACTGAGTGTCGTGGTGTGAGTTCCGAGGTTGAAGCTGACTGCATGCATTTAAAACAAACATTTCTGGAGTTATCTCCGGAACTGCAACTGCACTCCTTGAAGTTATCTCGAAGGTTGTCACTACTATTCCCGGTGTTATTTCTGGGACTGTAACTGAGCATCTCGGGGTTATCTTCGAGACAGAACTGTCCTCTCCGGTGGAATTTTCGGTATTTGAACTGCATTATCTTCTAGGGTTATCTCTGAAAGACGAATTTACCCTCCTGTAATGTTAGTGACAAGTGTGTAGAAACTTTCGAGTGTCTACAGATGCCCCTCTTTATCATATTCATGCAATGCAATGGCATGGATAGGATAAAGAATCCTATTCACTTGAAATGCAACAAGATAAACATGATGCCATGTGCAGCAACATGATGCAAATCTATGATGCATATGCTCTGTTGGATTACTTTCCAATATGGTGGGAAGAATGCCGGCTCCCTGTTGATTCTACCGGGTATGGCAATAGATAAGCAGCTTGATGAACTGTCGTGAACGTGCGATCCACAGCTACCTGGAATCTTTAGGATTTGTTGACATTGGGGTTATCACCAAAGTCTTGAATCCGTGATACAGACTTTATACTGAAGATGTATCTCTCACGTATAAGAGACTCTGTGTGGATGTAACCTTGTCTGTTTGAGGATGTGTGTAACATAATCCCTCATCGGTCCTCCCCGATGAGGATGATCCTTCCTGGTTTGTATCGCCAGGACATATCAATGTTCTGTCAGAGTTACTGCCAACAGTTTGTGTTGTCAGGGTTGCCTGACCTTCACTGACGTGTACATCATCGGATAACATCCCTGTTGGGCAAACTGTCAAGGTTGCTTGACCTTCATTAACTTGTGCATCAACAGAAAAAGCGTGATACCCCCGCCGGGGATATGTACTTCGATATATAAAAACACGTGATACCCTCGTCGGGGTTTCTGCTTGAGAATGTTTGATGCCCCCGTCGGGGATTCTGCTTGAGAATGTGTGATGCCCACGCCGGGGATTCTGAGAGGATTAGGGTGACAACCCTGAATTAGTGGCATTGGACCGCGTAAGGTATTGCCGAGTGTGACTTGTAACAGCTAAGATTATCGGTATAGTGTACCCTGTGTTTGGGCGAACACCAATGAGTGATGTGTAGACCTACAGTTTGGTATGAGAAAACCAGGATTTCAAGTTATTCTACTCAATCGCGTAGTGTTTTTATTCCTGATTTGGCCTTTTCAGTTTGTGAGAACTCCTTTACAACTCGAACTGGACCGATCCGGAGGGGTGGATAGATGCTATGTCTTGGTCGGTATTTTTGGCAGGGATCGAAGATTCGTTTGGCATCCTTCCATGTACAGGGCTTAGCTCACCTTATAACTTTATTACTCATGCTCCGGGCATGGATTATCTCCCTCTGGCTGGTCTGAAGGGTATGACTACCTACCACCCACTAGCTGTGATGTCACAGTTTGACCAGTTCTAGGACTTCCATCCTTTTGATGGGGCATTAGGTCAGCGTTTAGCTTCTCGCCATCTATCAGCAGAGGACCGATCCCGGGTGTATGTATGTTGGGATCAGCGCGAGATAGCTAATTTTTCTGTTAGCCATCTGGACTGTTCGCCAGAGTATTCTACGTAGATGGAGACAGAGACTTCATTGGCTGCGGTAGTATCCACAGTGTCGGATATTGATTCAGATGGTGGAGAGCCCATGGAGGATATTGATTCTCCCACCGAGGAGGAGCCATCGACTGGGTTGCCAGTAGCTCTATTAGATTCTCCTAGTACTAGCACTGTTGTGATCCAGCATATAGCACAGTACTTCGAGTAGAGTCTCCATCTAATGACCTTAGAGAGAGATTAGGCTAGAGCCTTGATGTTGATAGCTCTTGATGGGAGAGATGACGCTCTATTAGAGAGAGACGAGGCATTAACTTATAGAGATGCCGCTGTTGTTGAGCAGGATGAGGCCAGATCAGCCAAAGATGCCGTGACAATCGAGAGGGATAGCGCCATATATGCTCGGGATGTAGCCGTCATAGATAGTACCACAGTGAGGTCCTTTACCACTGGAATGATTGCAGAGATGAGCACTTACATTGATGAGCACAGGGTCACCATGCAGATGGTTGTAGATCTGTTAGCTCGTGTGGATACCTTTGTACAGGAGACCACAGTGTTACCTCCTTCTGCTGAGAGGGATGCCATGTTGGGCTTGATAGTTCGCATATACACTGATTTGTAGATGGACTTGTATGTTTCTGCACAGACTAGTTTAGCCATTTTGTCATGTACAGTTCATATTGTATATATCAAACAACATTATCTATAGTAGGGAAATATATTTTTGATCACTTCCCTTTTAGTTATGCCTTGCTGCTTGCTTGATATTTGCCTATTTCTTCAAGGCTTATGATCTTGATGTATTCTCAATTCCTCCTTGATGGATGGACATTAAGTTATCTCTGGATAGTTCAGAATGAATCATTGATCTGTGTGTATTCCCTACCATCTTTTTGGTGTCTTGGGACTGGTTTCTATATGGAAATGTGGAGAGGAGTGTGACTTTTCCTCTCTGAGATTGACCGCACCATAGATGGTCGCCAGTACTCCTATTTAGGAGGAGCCTAGTTAATTCCATCTCTTATAGATTGGTGTTGCTCTTTGAGGCACAACCGCAGCTTGGATGGTCGCCGAATCTCCTATATAGGATGAGGTTAGGTAATTCCATCCCTTTGGTCTGAAGTCGATGAAATGTAGTGGATTGAAGTTTAATCCCAGTACCAGATGACAAGTCTTTGTGTGTTGGTAGGGGGTGAGACCGAACCATAAATGGCTACCTACGTACTCCTATTGAAGAGGAGATCAGGTATTCGTAGTTCGAACCTGGTGTAAAAGGTTCAATGATGTATGTGGCAGAAAGGGTGTAGGAATGTTTTTGTTGTTTTTTGTAATGAGAATGGTGTAGAAATGTTTTTATGATTTTTTATTTTATTGTGAACGGGCCATATATGAAAGTAGTATGCATACAAGCCAATCATACATGATGATAAAGCATATACTTTGTAATCAATCTTATTTATTTATTAATAAAAGAATTATTTATTAAAGGCATTTATTATCTAAATGGTGATGTTTTAATAATATGTGATAAACCCATAGTTTTAAGCAATACTTTTAGAATCATGATGAGATCATGCTAATGAGATCTAAATTCCTACAAAGCAAAAAACTAAAATATTCCCAATCAATGGATTACTAAAAAGGAGATTAGTGAATCCGGATATATTGGTACGGACGTTGCTTGCTCATTAGATGAGGATGATTGATCTCATGATCATTTATGTGGAGACACCAAAGAAAATATGTAGGTGCTTATTAGAGAATAAGTTCACTGAACGTGACTCGCTAAGGAATACCTAATGGACTTTTACTTGTCTGTTAATAGGAATTCCTGTAGTGAGAGTAGTACAAATAATCTTTAGACTTGAGATCATCATAGTATCTTATATATAATGAATTACACTTTGACTTATTCTTTAAGACTCTTAAAGTATATCAAAGGGTATGCTTGGGTGTAATAAGTTATATATGAAGATAGTAAATGATCAATAAAGAATCTACTTATAGTAAAAGAAGAGAAATGTCCTATGTGATTCGATACATGACAACCCAAGAATCCTTGGCCAAGGTGGAGTGAAATTAGAAAGTAGTTTCTAATTTACATTCATCAGGAGTTGTGCATTTAGGAATCGAAATACATATAGTTAAATAAAATAAGACTTGACAGTAATTTTATGTCTTATATTTAATTGGGACATTATACGGTGGAAGGATTGAATTGTACGGTAACTATTAACTCAAAAGTTCTTTTATGATTAATGTTAAAATCTATATTATCTGGAAAGTCATTGATCGCTAGGGAGATTTATCCCTATTGTAGAATAAATATTATTTATTTAAATAAATTAATTGTTTAATTTATTTATTTAAATAAGATTAGAATTGTTCTAATTGATTTATTCACAACCGGTTTAATATGGAGAACCTAAAGGGTCACACCATAAAAGGAGAAATAATTATATAAGAAGTTAATGACATAATCGTAATAATATGTTAAGTATATATAAATTTAATCTATGGTGATAAAATAAATTAAATAGCTTAATATTTATTATTTAATATTTTAGAAATATTAAATATAAATTAATAAGAGGAGTTTTATTAATATTATTACAATTATTATTATTTTAATTTTTAAAAGAGTTTAGGAATTAATTTAATTCAAGTTCTCTCATTTATTCCTAATAGGATTAAGAGGGAAAATTAGTTAAATGAGTTTAATTAATTATCCCTAATAAGATTAGGGGGGCCATTTAGTTAAAAGAGTTTAATTAAATAAATAAAACCTTATTTTAATTAAATAGAGTTACCTGATATCTTTATAAGAGGGGTCTTATATTAGATATCAAATATACGTAATTCCAATAGCTGGAGAGTACGCCCCCTTTTTCTATAGAGATAGAAAAAATTAGGGTTTGAGCCAATACACCCTTCTTCTTGAAAATTTTTCTTCTTTAGTGGATCACCTCTAGAGGCCATACACTTGGGTGGCTAACATTGATCAAAGGAAGAAATCTACCGGGAGATTCAAGGAGATCGTGGAGAAGTAGGAGGTAAACTCGTACCTGTGGAAGCTCGTATTTACAAGGGTATGATTCCATAATTTCGTGTCCTTCGTTTAATTAGTAATATGTATAAAAGATGATCCGGGTAATTGGTTTGTGAAAAAATTTAAAATTTGATTTTGTTATGCTTCTGCTATTTTTACAATTTGGTTGCTACTTTGATTTTCTAAACCTAACAGTGGTATCAGAGCCAAATTTTATGCGAATTATTAATTATTTTGATTCCATGTATGCATGAGTATGTATTTAGAATAATTTAATGGGCATAATTTGTTGTATAAAACTATTTTATGAAAAAAAAGCATTCGTAAAACCAGTTTTGAAAGATGTTTTTTTTTATTTCGCTGAGTCCGTGTATTTGATTCATAAAAGTGGACCAGGCTTCGGTTAATATATATATAGTATTACGGTTATTATATATATATATATATATATATACATATATATATACATACATATGATTACTTTCCTGTATATTGTAAGACCCCGAATTTTTATGAAATAAAAGTATTCAATTTTTCTATTTTTGTGAATAGTTAAATTGATAAAAGTATAAAGTTAAGGGTGACATTTGAAAATTTTTCAAAGTAAATGATAATGAAGTTCTGTTTTATTAGTATTATTAACATAATAAAACTGAAAAACTTTTTATATAAAACAGAATACTTTTATAAAGTTATTTATTTTATTAGGCAATAATTATAATATATTATATGTTATTTAAAAGATTTTGCTTTAATTATGGACCATCCGATTAAAGTAAATCAATATGGACCGTTCATGAGTTAGTTACTATGCAGTCCATTCTTCTATAAATAGAAGCTCATTCCTTCATTATTTTTTACGAATTCACTGAAACTCTAGAAAGAGAAACTATAGAGAGAATTCTTCTTCTATAATCTTGTGTATTTCTTTAGAGTTTAAGAAACTTTTGAGCGTAGTACAAGTTTTCTTTGAGTATATCCTCGCCCTACCAGTCGAAATACTCTTCTTTCAAAGGTAAGGGATATCATTATTTTGTAAGGGGTATTATTTCTTTCTTATTCATGGAGAGAACTTCTGTTATTCCATTCTTTATTATTCTGTTGGAATAACCTGTATATGCGGAATACCCTATACTTGGTGACATTCTTCTATTATTTCGTCTTTATTATTATGTTGGAATATCCTGTCTGTGTGTTTTACACCAGACCTGGTTCCGTCTTTATTATTCTGTCTTTATTATTCTGTTAGAATATCTTGTCTGTGTGTTTTACACCGGACCTAGTTCCGTCTTTATTATTCTGTTGGAATATCATGTCTGTGTGTTTTCACCGGACCTGGTTCTGTCTTTATTATTCTGTTGGGATATCCTGTCTCTGTGTTTTACACCGGACCTGGTTCCGTCTTTATTATTCTGTTGGGAATAACCTGTCTGTGCGGTCTCTATCGCATGCATGGTGAATCCTTTTATTATTTCATTCTTTATTATTCTATTAGAATAACCTGTTTATGTGGATTAAATTGTGGAAATAATTTGTTTACGTTAATTATGATGAGAGTCATAATAAAAGCATTGGACTGATGAAAATCATGGGTATATGTGGTATTAGTAAGTGCTATGATGAGTTATGTTGGTTATTATGTGAAAACATGAAAGTTTCTTAGAAATCACACGGGGTTGAAAAATCTGATTTTGGTGAAAATGGAACATAAAATTCAATTGACCATATCTCCTATTATATTTTGAATTTTTGAGTGTAGTCAGGTCCTAGAGTTAGATCTATGAGTTTCCTAACTTATCCAAGTGGAATCACTAGAAAAGGTGTTGTAGATTTTCGTGTGGACTGATTTTAGCAAAAGAGTCCAAAGCTGCAAAATAACAAAAAGCTACTGTCCAGATTTTTAAAAGGGCATTTTCGGCCACTTAATTTGTGAGAAAAATTCTGACCTTTTGGGACATGAAAATATATGTTATAAAGTACCCCCTGTCCAAAAATGAACTCATTCCGACTTAAAATGAGCAAGTTATGACCATTTCAATATTTAGGTTTTTTCGACAAAAAATGCTATAACCTGAGTTTTATAACTCCGATGACCACGAAATTTAAACTGAAAGCTCATGTTAACATGTGTAAGATCCTGCCAAGATTTGGGAATTTTTGGAGTTAACCTTGAGGTAGCTAATTTCTTAAGGAATTAATTAGAAATTGATTTTTAAAAAATAGTAAATAAATTTTAAAAATGTCAAGAAAAATATATGTTCATTATGGGACTATATTATGCTTAATCCCAGAAAAGAATAATTTTTGGGACTGATTTGATATTTTTCATGAAAATAGTTTAGTTACAAACATATGAGTTAAATATGTTATGTGAAGTAACAAAGTTGGAAAATAGGATTTGATGGCTTGGAAATCCTATATAAGGTATGTGCAGATTTTTTTATGCGTAATTTAATCATTGGTGATGAAATCTTATGAGTATGACATTTTTGAATGATTAAATGCTTTATTTGGTAGAGTGTAAACAATTGAAATAACTTGTTTATAAGTTTAAGAAGTGATTAAAATATTGTTATGATATTAATAATATTAGATTATGAGTTTATGAAATGATGGATAATATTTGGATAAATTTAAAGTCTTTAATATTTATCCTTGATTTCGTTTGATTATGACCAGGAATTATTCGGTATAATCATGACCGTAATGTTACAAATGATGTGGTAAAAGTCATCTTTGGCTCGTAGTGCATAGATGGACTTGGTATGATTATGACTAGGTGTTATTCAGTATAATCATGATCGTAATGTTACAAATGATGTGTTAAAAATCCTTATTTGCCGTAGTGCATTGATGGACAATTTTTGGTATGATTATGGCTATGGATTCTCTTCGGCCAAGGGTGCAAAGATGAATTATTTTATGGCATAATCAGGACCGTTGATGAAAACATAATTATCTTTGGCCGTAGTGCATGGATAATTCGTGGTCGTGATACTAAAGAATATCCTTGGCCTGTAGTACAGGGATGATTCGATGATGTGGAATAATTATTGAGCTAAGTCTCAGCAATGAAATATTAATTCATGGATGTGATAATAATGAACATCTTTGGCCGTAGTGCAAAGATGATTTAATTAGTGTGATTATGAGCAGAAATTGTGATTTGGTATAACCATGATTTTTGATGTTTCAGGTGATGAAAATTATCTTCGTCCTAGGTGTGAAAAGGAATTCAGAATCACAATTATGATTATGAGTTATTTATATGATTGTGGACAGGAATTGTTGATTAATGTTACAAGGATAAAACATTATTGGTGGACTTTTAACATGGAGAAGATAATAGACCTGATGGTATATTTGACTCTTTTAATGGACTGTTCGTTCCGCTGCAACTATGGTTGAAAAGTTTTATCATCTACCATATGTTCTAAATCTCTGATTTATTATTGATAAAAGCTATTGATAATTTAATTATCTTTAGTTATGATATTCTTTATTGGGCTAGTTGTACTCACCCTTTTGCTTCACAATTTCTTTCAGGTAATAAGAGTGTAGCTGGGTCGAGCGGGGATAATAGGGGAATAGAACGGTGGTCTATAGCTGTTGAGGTTCTCCCTAAATAATATAGAAATAATTTTATTGAGAACTTTAGATAAATGTGTAAGACCCCAACTTATTAATGAATAAAATCAAATTTTCTTTAAAAATTATTGTGAATAATAAGAGGTTAATTTGATATAATACTTTGGTTATGGGTGAAATGTGCAAATTTTGCAAAATAAGCAAGTGGTTATAAAATATTCATTTTGTCGGGGAATATTCGTTTGGTCGTGGAATATTCTTGCTGTCGGGGAATATTCGTACAACGGCGCAACCTTGTGTGGGCCCCATAACGAAAAGCGATTGGATGAAGAAAACGACAAGTATACTTTATTTATAAATAACGGCGTAGTTGTTACCGTTCATACTGTTGGAATACCCGGTGGTTAAAATACAGTAGCACACGGTATTGCACCAATTATTAATTCTTACGTAAGAAGACACTACTCAATAATTTTTACAGTAGTTATTGTTCAATATTTTATTTTATTGATTCAATAATTGTTGCGTTGATATTTTAAATTATTGTTGTTTCAATAATTGTTGCTGCACAGTATTTTCCATTATCAGATCAATAATTCATATTATTTGAATAATATTATTAGATAACATTATTGGAAATGTCTAGAAAGTTCTGTCTAAGGAGAGGTTTGGTCATCTAATTGCGCGCCAGTAAGGAGAAATCCTTATTGGAAAGACCCTCTTTCCTGGGAACGGCCTGGTTGTCATAAATGTGATTCTGTAATATTATTTGTGAATAATTAATTATTGATTCATATGATAAGGAAATATTTATTTTATGTGGATATAAATGAGGGAAATATTTTTTTGGTTAAAAATGAAGGAGTTAATGTTGAGGTTTTTATCAGTATTTTTGTCAGAATGGAGGTATTAAAATCAGGGTTTTTGAGATATTTTGCGGGGGTTATAATTTTTAATCCGACCATTGGATCGTGGTAATTTTTGGATATGTTATACATATATAAGTTGAGTATACGTCCACAAATTTTGAACCGTTAAAAATGAACGTATGATTTATTATGAATTTTACGAGATGACTGGTTCAGAAATTGTTGAAATTTCAGAGTTTATCATTTTGATGGAAAATTCTAGAATTGGTGGACCCCACTCTTGGTTGGTGAAGAAATGTGCTGAAATTTTTATTCAAATGTGGTGGGTGGGAATAGTAGCATGTAAAGCCATCAGGTTGCAGGTTAAGTCTGCTTCGGCGTGCTAACATTTTCCTATAAATAGAGGGCTAAGTTAGAATTGAAAATCACACTAGAAACAAGTTTTCTCTCTTTCTCTCTCTAGATTATTGAGTGTATTTTGTGAGTATTTAGATACTTTGAGAGTTTCTATTCATCAGAGCAAGTTTCTTTCAGCCTTATACCGGTATTCCGACCAGAAGTACTGATATTTTGAGGTAAGGGATATTATTTTCTTCTTAATGATATTATTTTCTTCAATATCATTATGCTGAAATATTGATATGAGTTTTTATTAAATTTGGAACTTTTTGTGTCTGGGTTACTATTCACGTATACGACACTATTCACGTATATGGTACTATTCACAAATACGGCACTATTCACCGAAAAATAAAATTTTCTCTTTTTGTCCAAGATGTCTATTATGGTTACTATCTTTGATTGTATCCATGTTTTGATCTTTATTTTTGAATTCTGCTTCACAGTTGATTATTATGAAGTATTATTGATCTTGGATAAACTGTTATACGAATCTCTAATATTTGTCCTTCTGTCTCACTGGATTCGTTCTCTTTAAGATATTTTTCATCATCCTCAGTCCTAAATGATGATATTACTGAATATCTTTGGCCTGTAGTGCAAAGATGTATGATTACTTGATGAATATCTTTGGCCTGTAGTGCAAAGATGAACAGATGTTGAGATGAACATGACTGACAGGTGATACAAATGAATATCTTTGGCCTGTAGTGCAAAGATGAATATTTGGATAAAGATGATTATTAATTGATGTTACAGGGATAAAATATTGATGATGGACTTTTAAATCTTAGAAGATAGTAGAATTCTTTCTCTACTTGACTCTTCTAATGGTTTGCTATTTCCGCTGCAGTTGTTGATCTAAAACTTGTTGTCGATTATATTCTATCAGATTTTTCCCTGTTGAAGACTAAAGATAATTTGTTGTATATTATCTTAGTCATAATAATCTTTACTGGGCTAGTTGAGCTCACCCTTTTCCTTTTTGTTCCATTTTTCTTCTCAGGACGTGAGAACATAGCAGGATCTAGTCGGGGTATGGAGTTATGGTTCTAGAAAGATGTTTTAGCAGTCCTCACTATTTCTATAAAATAGTGTTTGAATAATTGTAATGAGGATTTATTTGAGTGTGGATATTATTCAGAAGACAATATTTGTATTTAAACTCACAGTATGTGTTGTCGTATTTTGCACGACAATTGTATTATTGAAGTTGTAGTTTGCTTTCTGTACCATGTATTTGGCGACTCAGAATGGGTGTTGTATACCTATTTTGGGGGCTTCATAGTTGGTATCAGAGCTTAGGGATATGATCCCCGGCTGAGATGTGAGACAAGAACTAGGAGGGGAGAAACGGGGAATTCCTTCGCTAGTATGACCTGACTAAGTTTATTTGGTGTTTATTTGGTCGGTCAAAGTATAGGGATAATATATGACATGACTATTAACCCTTGTTTTATGGCAGCATTTAAGAATAGAAGCTGAGAACGTTAATAATGGAGTAAATCTGACCGTGGAGACACCTTTGATCACCGCCCAGGGGAACGTGCAACAGGAAGGCAATATTCCTCCTGTAAACAACATTACCGAGCAAACGATGAATGATGGAATGTTTAGGAGCTTTTTGCAGTTCATGCAAAATCAGACGAGGGAGACTCGTGCGTAGAATACGGGTGGAAATGATAACAACGCGCGGTTTGTCACAGCTAAGCAGTTCAAAGAATTGGGACCACCAGAATTTAAGGGAAAGCCGGATCCGATCATGGTGAAAATGTGGGTCAAGCAAATTACCAAGATATTCGATGTCTTGGGATGCACGGAGGAACAGAAGGTTCCATTCGCCACCTTTATGTTCCGCGGTGAGGCAGACTACTGGTGGGAGTCTGTGAAGCGTACCCAGCCAGACGCACTCAACATGTCCTTGGAAACATTTCAAAAACTATTCAATGACAAGTACTTTCCTGAAAGTATTCATCATATGAAGGAGGTGGAGTTTATCAGACTGGAACAAAACAACATGACGGTGTCCCAGTACGAGGCGAAGTTTGCAGAGTTATCCAGATTTGCACCTCATTTGGTCGAAAATGAGGAACGAATGACAAGGATGTTTCTGAGAGGTCTAAAACCCGAGATTCAGCAATATCTTATCTCTCATAAATTTTCTTTATATTCAGATGTTGTAAACAGGGCTTAATTATTAGAGCGAGATAATGAGTATGTGCAACCGAGGGACCACAACCAGGATCATACCGGTGGCGGCAGTCATCGAAGCAATGAAAACCAGCAGGGAGGAAAATATTCGGACAAAAGCGGTAACCACTCTAGTGGTAATCGTGGTCGTGATAATAGAAGGAGCGAGTCGGGAGGAGATTTCAAGAAGAGAAGGTACAACAATGATAACGTGAAGACGTCAGAACAAACATCAACTGTTTCTAGGGGAGGAGAACGACCACCGGTCGTATGTTACAAATGTGGGAAAGAGGGACATATCAGCCCAAACTGCCCACAACAATCCAAGGTATGTTATAACTGTGGAAAGGAGAGTCATATAGCTCGAGAGTGTTCTGTAGCAAAACCAAGTTCAGCGGGGTTGGTGACTCCAAAAGTTGTCCCGGATAAGTCAAAATCAGCGGTTCCTGGAAAGGCGTTTGTCGTGACTGCCCAAAACGCGAGAAACCCGAACGAGGTGATCACGGGTAAGCTAATCTTGAATTCTTGCGAAGTTTATACTTTACTAGATACCGGTTCTACCCATTCGTTTATCTCTCCTGCTTGTGCTCAACGTTTAAACTTGACTCCGGAGAAATTGGACTTTAACTTATTTGTTGAAACTCTGTTGGGTGAAACCTTCGTTACATCTACAGTTTATAAATCTCGCATGATCCAAGTTGGCACTATCACATTACCTGTTGATCTTATCTCTTTAAGGATACTTGCTTTTGATGTGATTTTAGGAATTGATTGGTTAATCACTCATCATGCTAAAATTGATTGTTTTCGTAAGGTTGTTAGTTTTCATATTCCTAACCAACCTGTCATACGAATTTAAACTACTAAACCACTAAAATCAGTCACTGTCATATCAAGTCACAAAGCTATTCGTTTATTGAAAAACGGATGTCAAGCTTTCTTAGCCCATGTTATGGATTTGAACAAAGACAAGTCAGATTTGAATAATATTTCTATTGTTAGAGAATTTCCCGATGTATTTCCTGAAGAACTTCCTGGTCTACCCCCAGAACGTGAAGTTGAATTCTTTATTGACCTTGAACCCGGTACAAAGCCCATTTCTAAAACTCCATATCGAATGGCTCCTGTTGAACTTCAGGAGTTAAAAGTCCAACTACAGGAGTTGTTGGACATCGGTTTTATTCGTCCTAGTACATCTCCTTGGGGTGCTCATGTGTTATTCGTAAAGAAGAAAGGCAGGAGTATGCGACTTTGTATTGACTATCGAGAATTGAATCATCTCACTATTAAGAATAGGTATCCGATACCTCGCATTAATGACCTGTTCGACCAGTTACAAGGAACACAATTCTTTTCAAAGATTGACCTTCGTTCTGGATATCATCAGCTGAAGATTAAAACTGAGGATATTCCAAAGACTGTCTTCAGAACTCGGTACGGGCATTATGAATTCTTAGTCATGTCTTTTGGATTGACTAATGCTCCTGCTGCCTTCATGGATATGATGAACCGTGTATTCAAAGAATATTTGGATCAGTTCGTTGTTGTCTTTATTGATGACATCCTCATCAATTCCAAAAGTCGTGAAGATCATGAGCGCCATTTGAAGCTGGTACTGCAAAGGCTTCGTGAAAATAAGCTATATGCCAAATTGAAGAAATGCGAGTTCTGGCTTGAGGAAGTAGCATTCCTTGGGCACGTGGTGTCAAAACATGGAGTATCTGTCGACCCGGCGAAGATTGAAGCCATACAAAGTTGGGAGCAACCGAAGTCGGTAACCGAAGTACGTAGCTTTCTGGGCTTAGCTGGTTATTATCAGAGATTTGTGGAAGGATTTTCTCGAATCGCTACTCCGTTAACTCAGCTGACTCGGAAAGATACAAAATTCGTATGGAGTGAGGAATGCGAGAATAGTTTCCAAAAACTCAAGAGGAGACTCATTTCGGCACCTGTTCTGACAATACCATCTGGTACGGATGGATTTGTTATCTACAGCGATACTTCAGGCAAAGGGTTAGGATGTGTTCTCATGCAACATGGGAAAGTCATAGCCTATGCCTCACGACAACTCAAAGAATATGAGAGGAATTATCCTACTCATGATTTGGAGTTGGCAGCAGTCGTTTTTGCGTTGAAGATCTGGAGACACTACCTGTATGGGGAGAAAGTGGAGATCTATACAGATCATAAAAGCCTCAAATATTTCTTCACCCAAAAGGAACTCAACATGCGGCAGCGACGTTGGCTCGAGCTGTTGAAAGATTACGATCATTCCATCCAATATCATCTTGAAAAAGCAAACGTAGTAGCTGACGTATTGAGTAGAAGATCATATGCGGGTATGAGTACAATGTTGTTGGCACAAAGGCCCATTTTGTATGACTTGCAAAGGATGGAGATAGAGGTGAAGGCTCCAAGTACCCACATGATGATATCAAATATACGAGTAGAACCGACTTTAATCGATAAAGTTAAAGCTGCTCAAGCTACGGACATGGAGCTGATGCGTATGAAGAAGAAAGTGCAAGAAAGTGCTATTCCAGAAGCAAGAATCGATGAAGAAGGAATACTTCAAGTCAACTCCAGACTTTGTGTTCCTAACAATTTTGACTTGAGGCATAGAATAATGATGGAGGCACACAACACACCGTTTGCAATCCATCTTGGGAGTACCAAAATGTATCACGATCTTCGACATACATTTTGGTGGAGCAATATGAAAAGAGAGATCGCGGAGTTTATCTCGAGATGTTTAACTTGTCAACGTGTAAAAGCGGAGCATCAAGTACCAAAGGGTCCATTGCAACCACTTGAGATTTCGAAATGGAAGTGGGAACACATTACTATGGATTTTGTTACGGGCCTTCCCAAGGTTTCTCAAGGCATAGATGCTATTTGGGTTATTGTTGATAGATTAACCAAGTCCGCTCATTTCTTGCCGATACGTGAGACTTATTCCCTTGAACGTCTTGCTAGTATGTACGTGAACGAGATTGTGAGATTGCATGGTATGCCAGTATCCATAGTTTCGGATCGTGACCCAAGATTCACTTCACGATTTTGGGTTAGCTTGCAGAAAGCTATGGGCACGGATTTACGATTCAGTTCGGCATACCATCCTCAAACGGACGGACAATCAGAGAGGACTATTCAAACTCTTGAAGATCTATTAAGACTTTGTGTCCTAGATCTCAAAGGGAGTTGGGATAAGTACCTACCATTGGTGGAATTCTCCTACAACAACAGTTATCAGGCGAGCATAGGTGTGGCTCCATTCGAGGAGTTGTATGGAAGAAAATATCGTTCTCCAGTATGCTGGGACGAGGTGGGTGAAGCAACATTGTTGGGACCAGAGTTGGTACGCATTACTACAGAGAAGATCCAAACGATTCGACAACGTATACAAACGGCACATGATCGACAAAAGAGTTATGCGGATCTTCATCGGAAGGACGTGGAATTTAATATTGGGGATCATGTATTATTACGTGTTGCACCATGGAAGGGAGTTACAAGATTTGGGAAGAGAGGAAAGCTCAATCCAAGATTTGTTGGTCCATTTGAGATTCTTGAGCGAATAGGAAATGTGGCATATAGACTCGCATTACCTCCAAGCATGTCTCGTGTTCATAATGTTTTTCACATATCTATGCTTCGTAAATATGTTAAAGACCCGAACCACATTATTGAGTTAGAACCAGACGAGATAGCTGAAGATTTAACGTACGAGGAGGTACCTGTTAAGATCTTGGATAGGAAAGAGCATGTCCTACGCACGAAGGTTATACCACAAGTTAAGGTTTTGTGGAGAAACCATGCTATTGAAGAAATGACCTGGGAGTTGGAATCAGAAATGAAAGCGAGGTATCCTCAACTTTTTGAAACATCAGGTACGTACGTCAATTTCGAGGACGAAATTTCATAAGGAGGGGAGGTTGTAAGACCCCAACTTATTAATGAATAAAATCAAATTTTCTCTAAATATTATTGTGAATAATAAGGGGTTAATTTGATATAATACTTTGGTTATGGGTGAAATGTGCAAATTTTGCAAAATAAGCAAGTGGTTATAAAATATTCATTTTGTCGGGGAATATTCGTTTGGTCGTGGAATATTCTTGCTGTCGGGGAATATTCATACGACGGCGCAGCCTTGTGTGGGCCCCATAACGAAAAGCGATTGGATGAAGAAAACGACAAGTATAAGTTATTTATAAATAACGGCGTAGTTGTTACCGTTAATACTGTTGGAATACCCGGTGGTTAAAATACAGTAGCACACGGTATTGCACCAATTATTGATTCTTACGTAAGAAGGCACTACTCAATAATTGTTACAGTAGTTATTGTTCAATATTTTATTTTATTGATTCAATAATTGTTGCGTTGATATTTTATATTATTATTGTTTCAATAATTGTTGCTGCACAGTATTTTCCATTATCAGATCAATAATTCATATTATTTGAATAATATTATTAGATAACATTATTGGAAATGTCTAGAAAGTTCTGTCTAAGGAGAAGTTTGGTCATCTAATTGCGCGCCAGTAAGGAGAAATCCTTATTCGAAAGCCCCCTCTTTCTTGGGAACGGCCTGGTTGTCATAAATGTGATTCTGTAATATTATTTGTGAATAATTAATTATTGATTCATATGATAAGGAAATATTTATTTTATGTGGATATAAATGAGGGATATATTTTTGTGGTTAAAAATGAAGGAGTTAATATTGAGGTTTTTAACAGTATTTTTGTCGGAATGGAGGTATTAAAATCAGGATTTTTGAGATATTTTGCGGGGGTTATAATTTTTAATCCGACCGTTGGATCGTGGTAATTTTTGGATATGTTATACATATATAAGTTGAGTATATGTCCACAAATTTTGAACCGTTAAAAATGAACGTATGATTTATTATGAATTTTACGAGATGACTGGTTCAGAAATTGTTGAATTTTTGGAGTTTATCATTTTGATAGAAAATTCTAGAATTGGTGGACCCCACTCTTGGTTGGTGAAGAAATGTACTGAGATTTTTATTCAAATGTGGTGGGTGGGAATAGTAGCATGTAAAGCCATCAGGTTGCAGGTTAAGTTTGCTTCGGCGTGCTAACATTTTCCTATAAATAGAGGGCTAAGTTAAAATTAAAAATCACACCAGAAACAAGTTTTCTCTCTTTCTCTCTCTAGATTATTGAGTGTATTTTGTGAGTATTTAGATACTTTGAGAGTTTCTATTCATCAGAGCAAGTTTCTTTCAGCCTTATACTGGTATTCCGACCAGAAGTACTGATATTTTGAGGTAAGGGATATTATTTTCTTCTTAATGATATTATTTTCTTCAATATCATTATGCTGAAATATTGATATGAGTTTTTATCAAATTTAGAACTTTTTGTGTCGGGGTTACTATTCACGTATACGACACTATTCACGTATACGGTACTATTCACGAATACGACACTATTCACCGAAAAATAAAATTTTCCCTTTTTGTCCAAGATGTCTATTATGGTTACTATCTTTGATTGTATCCATGTTTTGATCTTTATTTTTGAATTCTGCTTCACAGTTGATTATTATGAAGTATTATTGATCTTGGATAAACTGTTATATGAATCCCTAATATTTGTCCTTCTGTCTCACTGGATTCGTTCTCTTTAAGATATTTTTCATCATCCTCAGTCCTAAATGATGATATTACTGAATATCTTTGGCCTGTAGTGCAAAGATGTATGATTACTTGATGAATATCTTTGGCCTGTAGTGCAAAGATGAATAGATGTTGAGATGAACATGACTGACAGGTGATACAAATGAATATCTTTGGCCTGTAGTGCAAAGATGAATATTTAGATAAAGATGATTATTAATTGATGTTACAGGGATAAAATATTGATGATGGCCTTTTAAATCTTAGAATATAGTAGAATTCTTTCTCTACTTGACTCTTCTAATGGTTTGCTGTTTTCGCTACAGTTGTTGATCTAAAACTTGTTGTCGATTATATTCTATCAGATTTTTCCCTGTTGAAGACTAACGATAATTTGTTGTATATTATCTTAGTTATAATATTCTTTACTGGGCTAGTTGAGCTCACCCTTTTCCTTTTTGTTCCATTTTTCTTCTCAGGAGGTGAGAACATAGCAGGATCTAGTCGGGGTATGGAGTGATGGTTCTAAAAAGATATTTTAGCAGTCCTCACTATTTCTGTAAAATAGTGTTTGAATAATTGTAATGAGGATTTATTTGAGTGTGGATATTGTCCAGAAGATAATATTTGTATTTAAACTCACAGTATGTGTTGTCGTATTTTGCACGACAATTGTATTATTGAAGTTGTAGTTTGCTTTCTGTACCATGTATTTGGCGACTCAGAATGGGTGTTGTATACATATTTTGGGGGCGTCACAAAATGTGTCGTATTGTATATGTCATTTGATATTTAACTTTGGTGAACCAAATAAGGTGAGGTGAACCCAACTTTGGAAGGGTGTTTTGCCACTATCATACAAGATGTCTAATGACATACAACCTCTTGTTATCATAAGACAGGGTTGTGCACATCCACTTACTGAGTATATCTACGAGCACTACCTATATGATCTTGGAGTTTATGTGAAATATAATTTCCACTTGGAGACAGTGGAGATAGTTATATGCCAAGAGAAGACTCACCATTGGAAAGAAGATGATAGTAATCTTCTCATTTTTCTTTGGGGTCTATTGGGTCAACCAAGGATAATTCTGTGGACATATGACATCTATCATAACCTAGACGCATGGCCTCCCATGTACGAAGGTTTCCTTGAGCACTTCCCAAAGATTTTAATTTCTAAAACAGTTTTTGACTGTACCTTTATAGAAGGTGCAATCATGACATGAGTCAGAGTTGGTATATGTATTTGTATTTAAACTCACAGTATACATGTCGTTGCATTTTGCACTACAGTTGTATAAATGAAGTTGTATTTGATTTTTATAGTGAATTTTTCTGGCGACTCATAATGGGTGATGTATACCTATTTTTGGGGGCGTCACATATATGATTACTAATATATATATTATAATATTAATCGAAGGAATCTTATTAATTTTATAATTAAAATAAAGAGTTTATTTTAATCTTGAAATTGGATTTCATGCAACATAAAATTGCCCATTTAATGATACTTATATATATATGGAATGATTTTATTTATTGATACATATGATGATATGTATGATAATAAATGGGATTGATTATGGACTATTGACCAATATGATTGAATTTATTTTGGTTGGATGTTTGAATGAATGGGTTTTATACCTCGTCTTTTCTGGTTTTCTTCTTGATGTAAAATCTATTTCTCTCCTATGTACATCCCCTTGACTGCTGATCAAGGTTTCTATTTAAATTAAATAGTTTAATTGTATAGGATTAGTTAGAATTTTTGAAGAATCGGAGATCAAGGAACAAGGAGCGCTCGAAGACCCGTTTGTAATGGAGCTCGGGTTTAAATGTAATAGTTATATTTAAATGTTTATTCTTCCACCCTAGGGTTTGACCTTTTGGGTCACTTGGTGGCTCTAGTGAACCAAACTAGAATAAAAGTCCATAATCAATCCGGATAGAATATAGTATTCTATATATGCATGCTAGTATTATACATATTATATATTATGCAAACATGCATCACATGTTTAATAATATGACGCGTATTTTATATATATATTTGCATGCGCGCTAAACAAGATGATACTAATAATAACAAACCCCTCAATGGAATTATATTAAGTTGTAACGTTCAAAGATATTTGGAATATCGAACGTCGCATTCTAGCATGATAAAAATAATAGAGCATTGAATATTTAATATGAGTTTATTGTGGACACACAAGGCGAGTATTAAATATTTGAGATGTTTTTTTTTACATTTGATGTTTATAAGGAATTTAACATTATCGCTTTGTTGTGCACACACAAGGGCTGTAGTTTTCTCTTCACTTATATGGAAATGTTGGGTATGACTTAACTTAAATCATTTTAGTTCGGATGTGCACACACTTGACCATTATGATTTAAGAGGTAAAATATAAGGAGTTACATGATGATGTAATTGACAATAGTTGTCTACCTATTTATTTATATATAGTTTGTTGTGCACAAAAAAGGCTATATACATTTGAAATAAGATCCTTATTCTCACTAGCAAATCTTTAATTAGATATTGCCGAACTATATTCATGAGGGTAATAAAGTTTGAAAAAAATAGTGGGAGATACCAATATAAAATAAGACCTAATTTATTTAGGTAATTAATTAAATAAATGTTTGCTAAAATATTGCCTTTTTACATGCAAAATTTTTAAAATGTCACACTCACTAATTTCACTGCGTAGCATACTTGATGCTAACAAACTGACCGGACCGAATTACACGGACTGGTTAAAGAATCTGAGAATTGTTCTCACTGTTAAAAAGATTTCTTATGTCCTAAATTCGCATGTACCTACAAAAGTTGTAGAAATAGCCTCTGAGGAAGAGATTGCTACTTTTAAACAGTGGAACGATGATGCATCAGTGGCTCAATGTATCATGCTCACATCCATGAGTAACAAGCTTCAGCGTCAACATTAAAACATGGATGCTCCTACTATGCTACTGCACCTTCAAGAGTTGTATGGTGAGCAAAGTAGGACTGCTAGATATGAAATATCTAAGGAGCTCTTTCGATCTCGGATGACCGAGGGCACTACCATTGAGACTCATGTCTTAAAGATGATCAATCTGATTGAACGTCTTAGACAACTTGGGTTCGTCATGGATGGGGAGTTGAGTCAAGATTTAGTCTTGCAGTCACTCCCAGACACCTTTTCACAATTTGTTATGAATTTTCACACGAATAAGTTAGATGTCAGCTTGCCTGAATTTCTTAACATGTTGAAAACTGCTAAAGGTCACTTCCCATCCAAGAAGAACCATGTCTTATTGGTGGATGTTGGTCGGAAAATTGATCACTAAACACGCGCATGTATATGCGGTCTAACAAGTAATATAGTGATAAGGAGAGTGTCGTACCCACGAGGAACTATGACTAATATTTACCAAGTACCGATTGTTTATCGCTAAAGTCTTATTCGAACAGCACTAAATGGAAGGGTGATTGATCTAATTATACTACTTAACAAAGCAAGTAAATAGATAACGAATGGAAATCTAAGGAATTACAAGCTAAGGTCGCAACTTCACCCCCACACAGGCATTCTGTCGAACACCTAGCGTGTTATGCTTCATCAAACTAGCTACCCTTTCTCTCTTTGGTCTTAATGGTCACGACAATTTGTCGACCGAGAACACACAGTTGCTAATGCACCTCTGTCGAGGTATGCACAAGCATATCCTCTCCAGATCCACCCAAAAGGGAATAGAACAGAAAAGAACTTCCAAGCTAGATGCAATCCTACATATGTCTATGCGAATTAGTCATAACAAGGAATTAAGCATAAGTTCTCTACCAGGTCGCACGTGGTGCACAAAGATATGTCTATTCTATGCGCAACTTATGCAGTCAAAACCCACAATCACATGCTAATATATTTAGGTGTAAATCTACAATTCTTCTGTCGATATCATGCAGATTACCAAAATCATCACTAATGTCTTACCGAGAATCATAAAGCACAAATATATTAAACCAAATCATATGGTGCCAACCAAAGAGATAAAGACAATCAATTCAAGTAACAAAGGGATCCATTATAACCTTAAAGCAAATATTCAGTTCATAGCTATTAAACCAAATACAAGTAGCAAATAAGACAACATTTATGGATTACAATAATAGATGAAATAAATGGATAAGAAGGAACTCTGTCAAAGCCCTTCAGTCACAAAGTAATCCGCTCCTTTCAAGCTTTCCAATCCGTGTCGCTCGTTGCTCTTGTGCTCCAAAGAAATCTCAGACCTCTCCCTAATCCACCTAATCTATATTTACAAACATGAGAAAGGAACTAGAGAGAGAAATACAGAAGAAAACTAACCTAATCTAAACTCTTCAATTCTAAGTTCTATGTTCTCCGATTTTAGTTATGCAGTTGCCTCCCTCTTCTATCCGTTCTCTGCCTTCAAGCTAGGTCAAAAGCACTTGGTTTCTGCCTAGGCACCGGGGGTCGCGCTGCGGCGTGGGCAATAGACTTAAAGATGGCGCTGCAGCGCCACGTATGCAACAAGGAACCGGAGCTCGCGCTGCAGCGCGAGTCCATATAGGGAGAGTGGCACCGCAGCGCGGTGCTGACATCAGGTTACACAAGTAATGTGGCGCTGCAGCGTGGCCAGTATGCTTGACATTGGCGCCGCGGCGCAGCTTTACGATAAAATGCCCGTTTTGCTCCTGAATGCTAGAAAACACCTGAAAAGCCCTGCAATATGTCAATTAAGCACAACAACACTATAATCATATAAAAATATCTAAACTCTACGAGAACATGCAACTATTTAAGTCATAAAATATTCGAGTATAAATTCCACTCATCAAATACCCCCAAACTTAAGTCTTTGCTTGTCCTCGAGCAAACTATCAAAGACAACACTACTAATAAAACACACGCGAAAGAAAACTAAAATTGTAAAATAGTAGTATCATGGCTTCAAAGCTCGATCATAGCCACTCCCAGATAATAGGGCAAACACAGAAATGAATAAGGGTTCATTCAATTTCAAGCATAAGACTGTATTCGATCCATTCTATGTGTGTGTGTGGAAACCAACCATCCTAACTAATCATAACTCAAATAAGCTCGCTCAGCCGATTGCTAATATCAATAAGCAAACTTCGCAACTTACACATTTAACAAGCATTAAGAATAGAACGCAAGTGCAGGAAAAAGATCAAAAGACTCTAGCATGAGGACAGTAAAATATGACTCGGACAGTACTTAATTACCTTAGGCTATTCAGAACTACCCATGAATGAGCTTTTGATCAGTGACTCCCAAGCCAGACGACTTTAGGGCAATAGGTGTAGAAAACCCCTATGAATCTAATAACTTGAGCAGTAAAGGCCACGTAATCAACATAAGCCATTGAGATTCTACAACAAAAATGAACTTTATTAAGCGAGTGCATTTTATGCTCCATCTCGATATCGGTTCTACGTTTATGGGCGAGTGCATTTTACGCTCCATCTCGACCCACCGCAAAAGTTTCGATACAAACTCATCTGTTCTATTTTTATTGTTATTTCAATCATTTTTTTATATGTCAACATGCCAGAAACCAAGATCCAAAAATGTAAAAACGTGTAAGTCTTTTATTACCTTATAAAAATGAAAGTTTATAAAAGTGAACAAATTCTCCAAACAATAAACAAGGGAACTAAATTCAAAAAATAACAAGTTAACACAGTTGGTCGGTGCTTTCTAAGAAGGACGGATCAATAATAGTCTAAACTTATCAATTGAACAACCCCTAGCTCATACATGCTTGACACGACTCTAAGAGATAGGCATAAATACTTAACGCTTGTCATCAGCCACAATCAAAAATTAATGATAACTATAACCCTTGCTAAATAGAAGCTCAAAATAGGGTAAAAAGGTCATTCATATGGCACAAGCATATAATCTGTAAAAGCCCCAAAAAGATGGCTATAAACCACAATTATGTTGATAATAATCAAGCATTAAATAATAAAAACCAAAAACAGTTCATGGCATAATAATAGAAATCCAAACATAATCCCGCAGTTCAAAACGACTGCACCATAATACTGAAATAAAACATAATAAAGTCTAAAGTATGCAATCCTAACATGGCAGTACAAAAATAGATAGATAATAGCCCAAAACACCCCCAAACTTGAGGTGAGCAATGCCCTCTTTGCTAAACATAAAGAAATTGATATAAGAGGGCTTTCCTGAAGTGGGCTCACTCAGCAGCGGTGTCGTCCTCGTCAGCCTCGGCGGGCGGTGATGGGGGAGGGTAGGGTGGGAAAATTAGAGGCTCCGGAAACTAGAATGGCGTGAACTCATCATTCTCGCCACTGTACATGGTGTAGATGCACTGCATAGTGTTTACCAGCTCAGTCTGGTACTACATCGCTATCTCCTACCTCTGAGCCACTGCAGCTATATGCCTCCACTGCCTCTGCGCCTCGGCATCCTGTTTCTGGTACAACAAAGTGAGGGATGCCATAATGTCAGTCAATAGCCCCTGTCCAGCTGGGTCGGCGTCTGAAGTCTGTGCCTGCTCTGGCTCTATTATAGGAGGCGGCGCTGTAGGAGGTCCGTAGCCTTCGCCTCTGCTATTCGACTATGCCCCGTCCCACACAACAAAGCGTGAGATCGTCTGATGGTCAATGACTGACATGGGTGGTAGAGTTATTTCTTCAGGCCCCCACTGGATACCTGCCCTCTTGCATAGCCAGGTGATCATGGATGGATGAGGGAGTCTCAAAACAACTGTGCTCTTGATCGCTTTTATGATGGCCTCGTGTATGAGAACCCCGATGTCCACTTTCACGCCCGTGACAATAGCAAATAACAAGATCGTTCTATCCTTCGTCACGTTGCTCAGGTGACGGGTCGAAATCATATTAGCACAGATGAAGCTAAACCACGCCTTCCCATAGCAACTGAGCGCGGAAGAAGGGAAACTGGTCTTTTCCCCCTTGTAGTCGTTCTGTTTCCATGAAGTCCCGGGCTTGCAGAGCCTCCTGATAATATCCTCTAAATCATAGCTGTGGATCCCCAGCTCCATATAGTCCTTGCCCTCAGAGTTGGGCGTAGCAAACAGTTCATTAATAGCTAGGCTTCCAAAATCCATTGTTTTCCCCCTGACTTGGACAACCGTTGGACCTTCGGCACTGGCATTGGCATAGAACTCCCGAACCATAGATACAACAGCCGATTCGGGCAACCTCATGAAGTAGATCCACTGGCGCCCCGAGATCATGGTCACCAACTCACCATCATTTTTGCTTGGCCTCAAACCCCGCTCGGGAATCAAGTTTCGCCCAGGCAAAAGAGCTTTTATACCTTTTCCAGACCTCCTCATTGGTGAATTTGGCTCTGTCCCATGGCGTTGGTGCAGCGGATGAGGAACCGCCGACGCTAAGGCGTTGTCGCTTTTGTGCCATTTCTGAATTTGAAACAATTGATATAAACAACGGCAGAAAACCCTAACTTAAACTCCCCTAATCCTTTTTCAGACAAACCCAATGCAATTACAAGATCAAAACAGCCCAAATCAGTAAACTTCTTCTCTCAGGACTTTTATCAAACACCTGGTATGCGCTTTGAAAACTTGATTTGGACAGCCTTGGTTTGCACGTGCTCTAACCAGATTTCCCCAGTGGAAATCACACAAACAGATGACAACAAACGCCCCAATAAAACCAACAAAAATGTTTGCTTGAATGAAATCCAATAAAGATACCTTGACTTGGAAACCCTAGTTTGAGTCTGCCCCCTTTTGTTTTCTGTGTGCACTGGCTTTGGCTTTACAAGGAAGACACTTGTCGGGATTGCTCTCTTGGAATTGATCGAAGGCTATGGGTTTGATGTGAAGCAATAACGTTTTGGGACAGTGGTTATAAGACGCTTGCTGATTTTTGCTGAGAGAGATAGGAAAGAATGGGCACAACAGCTGGCTAAAAACTGCTTTAATCAACGAAAACTCACTACCGGCGCCGCGAGGCGAGACGACCTTTGTTATGTGGCACTGCGGCATGAGTTTGTAGGGGGCTAAGCTCTGTTTTGGCGCCGCGACGTGAAGGTGACTATGTTATTCGGCGTTGCGGCGCGGAGGAGATAGATTGTCCATTTTACACTGGCGCTGGGGCGCGAAAGTTGGAGCTAGGGCGCGAAGCTGGCACCGCGACGCGGATGGTAGTACATTTGGGTGGCGCCGCGGCGCGAGACACCGTTATCTGAAATTTTACAGACTGCTATCTGCACATGCCAAGATAGTATAAAAACTACACTACAAAAGTAAACAAGCATTATAACTGGCTATATACTAACTATCTACAGAGTAAACTAGATATGGGTAAAGGAAAACTAATAAAATTTATATCAAGATGGAGGTGCCTCCCCGCCAAGTGCTTGTTTTAAAGTCGTCAGTTTGACTATACCGACGCCGTTCATTCCGGCTCATAAGCGAAAATGACCTTTTCATGCCGCCTATTCGTCAATTCCTTTGGATTGGCAGACATAGATGATTGGTCATTCATGCTCTCTTTATCCTTTGGCACAAAGAATCTTTCACCAGTGGAATTATCTACTAATTCCCCTTGTTCATTAATTTGAAAACGTTCTTTGTGCGCTATTGGGTCCTCACAGATTTCCACAGTCGGGAGCGTGGGTTCAGGTTGTTGATCAATCTTGACAATGTACCCACTCTTGATCCTATTGTCTCCAACTTCAGACTCCACCGGTTAGCCAGTCTGCACTGCGACGTCTCCCTCAACAACTGTGTTAGACTCACTGCATTTTCCTTGCATATCCACCATGCAATGCTCTACTGCTTCATCGTCGAGATCAATTACGACCGGAAGATTGCCTTGCAGTGGATTTGTGATTGCACTAACGAGTTTCCCCAATTGCTTCTCAAGGCTGTGCAATGCGGCTTCTTGGCTTGCCATCCGAACTTCATTGCTTTGAATAAAGTCGGTGAGAAGCTCCTCAAGCCGGTTCTCTACTTTTCGTGCTGAGGTCTCATAGAAGCTCTCATTGGGTTGAGACATCCACTCATAATGCGGCGAAGACTGATAGTCAAACTGAGAGGCATGATTCAGATCATAATATTGCTCGTGACTGTAGTCCCATGAGTTTGGATAACCCTGGCAGTTTGGATGATAGGAGATCGGTTCAAAGTCAGCTCGTTCTTGACAGTAGACATTCTGAGTGGACTGACACTCAAGATTGTCATAAAATCTCAAGGAATTAGCAATTTGAAGTTGAAATTTCTCGAGTCCTTCTTCTGAGCTTGGTTGTGTTGTCCCCTCATAAGGCCATTGATAACATTGATAGTCCATGATCTGTAAACTTAAAAACAAAAAGAAAGGAAGATCAAACAAATAAAAGAAATAAATATATACACGCTCAAAGTAAGACTCTATTGATTGAAATCAATATTGGACAATATTAGAATAATAGTTCCCCGACAGCGACGCCAAAAACTTGTTGGTTGGAAAATTGATCACTAAATACGCGCAAGTATACGCGGTCTAACAAGTAATACAATGATAAGGAGAGTGTCGTACCCACGAGGAACTATGACAAATATTTACCAAGTACCGATTGTTTATCGCTAAAGTCTTATTCGAACAACACTAAATGGAAGGGTGATTGATCTAATTATACTACTTAACAAAGCAAGTAAATGGATAACGAATGGAAATCTAAGGAATTACAAGCTAAGGTCACAACTTCACCCCCACACAGGCATTCTGTCGAACACCTGGCGTGTTATGCTTCATCAAACTAGCTACCCTTTCTCTCTTTGGTCTTAATGGTCACGACAATTTGTCGACCGAGAATGCACAGGTGCTAATGCACCTCTGTCGAGGTATGCACAAGCATATCCTCTCCAGATCCACCCAAAAGGGAATAGAACAGAAAAGAACTTCCAAGCTAGATGCAATCTTACATATGTCTATGCGAATTAATCATAACAAGAAATTAAGCATAAGTTCTCTACCAGGTCGCACGTGGCGCACAGAGATATGTCTATTCTACGCGCAACTTATGTAGTCAAAACCCAGAATCATATGCTAATTTATTTAGGTGTAAATCTATAATTCTTCTGTCGATATCATGCAGATTTCCAAAATCATCACTAATGTCTTAGCGAGAATCATAAAAAACAAATATATTAAACCAAACCATATGGTGCCAACCAAAGAGATAAAAACAGTCAATTCAAATAACAAAGGGATCCATTATAATCTTAGAGCAAATATTCAGTTCATAGCTATTAAACCAAATACAAGTAGCAAATAAGACAACATTTATGGATTACAATAATAGAGAAAATAAATGGATAAGAACGAACTCTGTCAAAGCCCTTCAGTCACCAAGTAATCCGCTCCTTTCAAGCTTTCCAATCCGTGTCGCTCGTTGCTCTTGTGCTCCAAAGAAATCTCAGACCTCTCCCTAATCTACCTAATCTATATTTACAAACATGAGAAAGGAACTAGAGAGAGAAATACAGAAGAAAACTAACCTAAGCTAAACTCTTTTATTCTAAGTTCTATGTTCTCCAATTTTAGTTATGCAGCTGCCTCCCTCTTCTATCCGTTCTCTGCCTTCAAGCTAGGTCAAAAGCACTTGGTTTCTGCCTAGGCACCAAAGGTCGCGCTGCGGCGCGGCCAATAGACTTAAAGATGGCGCTGCAGCGCCAGGTATGCAACAAGGAACCGGAGCTCGCGCTGCAACGCGAGTCCATATAGGGAGAGTGGCGCCGCGGTGCGGTGCTGACATCAGGCTGCACAAGTAATGTGACGCTGCGGCGCGGCCAATATGCTTGACATTGGCTTCGCGGCGCGGCTTTACGATAAAATGCCCGTTTTGCCCCTGAATGCTAGAAAACTCCTAAAAAGCCCTTCAATATGTCAATTAAGCACAACAACACTATAATCATATAAAAATTTCTAAACTCTACGAGAACATGCAACTATTTAAGTCATAAAATATCCGATTCGCGGGTATAAATCTCACTTATCAATGGACGATTCTTCCAAGAAAAGGAAGAGGCCCAAAGTATCTTTTGAAAAGAAGAAATCCAAGAAGGCTAAGGGAAAGGCGAAAGTGAAGGATCAAAAGAAACCTGATCCAACTAGCAAAGGAATTTGCTTCCATTGCAACAAGTCAAGTCACTGGAAGAGGAACTGCAAGGATTATCTTGCGGAACGAAAGCAGAAGAAGCTTGGAGAAGCTTCGAATTATAATCAAGGTTTGTTTGTGATTGAAATTAATTTTTCTGAAAGTCAATCTTCTACTTGGGTATTGGATATCGACTGTGGTTCTCACATATATAATAATATGCAGGGACTGGTCAGAAGTAGAAAGCTGAGCAAGGATGAGGTAGTCCTACGAGTGAAAAATGGAGCAAAGGTTGCTGCATTAGCTGTAAGAACTTATTGTTTAGCAATGCTTACGGGCAAGTCCATTAGTTTAAATAATTATTATTTTGTTCCGTCACATATTAGAAACATTATTTCAATATCTGTATTGGATATAGATGGTTTTGACATTATAATAAAGAACAATAGTTGTTCTATTTATAATAATAATATTTTATATGGTGTTGGTAATTTACGAAATGGACTTTACATTCTTGACTTGCATGAAAATATACTTCAAAATGAACAAACTAAGAAAAGGATAAGAGATGATGTTAATTATACCTATATGTGGCACTATAGACTTGGTCATATTATTGAAACAAGATTATCCAAATTGTATAAAGATGGGCTCCTAGAGCTATCAGATTATGAATCATATCCAACTTGTGAATCTTGTCTCATGGGAAAAATGACTAAATCTCTTTTTAGCGGAAAAGGAAAAAGAGTTACAGAGTTGTTAGCGTTGGTACACATAGATGTATGTGGACCTATAACAACGAATGCACGAGGAGGGTATTCTTATTTTATTACATTCACTGACGATCACTCAAGATTTGGATATGTGTATTTAATGAAATACAAATCTGAATCATTTGAAAAGTTCAAAGAGTTCAGAAGTGAAGAAGAGAAACAAACGGGCAAAAGTATTAAGATTCTTCGATCAGATCGAGGTGGTGAATACTTAAGCAGTGAGTTTTTCAATTGTCTCAAAGAAAATGGTATAATCTCACAATGGACTCCACCAAGGACGCCACAGCTGAATGGTGTATCTGAAAGGAGAAATCGAACACTGTTGGACATGGTTCATTCCATGATGAGTTTTACCGATCTTTCGGTGTCATTCTGGGGATATGCCCTAGAAGCGGCTACATATCTACTAAATAAGGTTCCCTCGAAATCCATCCCTAAGACTCCATATGAGATTTGGACAGGGGGGAAACCTAGTCCTAAGCATGTTAAGATTTGGGGATGTCCAGCTTATGTGAAAAGGTTTCAGAATGATAAGCTTGGGACAAGATCTTATAAGTGTACTTTTGTGAGATATCCTAAAGAAAGTTTAGGATATTATTTCTGCAATCCTACTGAACAAAAGGTGCTTGTTGCCAAACATGCTGCCTTCTTGGAAAAGGAGTTTATCCTTGAAGGGGTCAGTGGGAGGAAAATAGATCTTAAAGAAATTCAAGAACCACAAACCACTATAGATCAAATGGATGAACCTATCCAAGTAGAGATTCCTTCTGTACCATACCCTATTCATAAATTTGGAAGAGTACCAAAGATACCTGATAGGTATGGACTTGTTATAGAGGATGACGATGAGGTATGCATCATAGATGATGATGATCCATTGAATTACGAACAGGCTATGAGTAGTAAAGACTCAGAGAAGTGGCAAGAATCCATGAAATCTGAGATGAACTCCATGTATGAAAACCAAGTATGGACTTTGGTTTCAGCACCTGAAGGCATTAAGCCTATTGGGTGTAAATGGGTCTTTAAAAGAAAGACTGGAGCAGACAGTAAGGTAGAAAACTATAAGGCCTGACTGGTCGTAAAAGGTTTCAAACAAAAATAAGTAGTTGACTATGACGAAACCTTCTCACCAGTAGCAATGCTCAAGTTCATTCGGATTTTTCTTGCGATTGCAGCTTACCATGACTACGAAATTTGGCAGATGGACGTGAAAACTGCCTTCCTCAATGGGAAACTTGAGGAGGATGTGTATATGACACAGCCAGAGAGATTTATTTCAAAGGTTGGAACAAATCAAGTATGTAAGCTACAACGATCCATTTATGGATTGAAGCAAGCTTCTCGTAGGTGGAACATCCGTTTTGATGAGACAATCAAAGAGTTTAATTTTATCAAAAAATGAGGATGAACCATGTGTGTACAAGAAGGTTAGTGGGAGCACTGTTTCATTCCTCATATTATATGTTGATGATATATTACTGATAGGGAATGATATTCCTATGCTACAATCAGTTAAAATCTGGTTATCTAAACACTTCTCCATGAAGGACTTGGAAAAAACATCCTATATTTTGGGGATAAAGATCTATAGAGATAGATCTAAAAGGATGCTTGGCTTATCCCAAGGAACTTACATTGACTCGATGCTAAAGAAGTTTAGAATGGAAGATTCCAAAAGAGGTCTCATGTCGATGAGCCATGGAGTACATCTCTCCAAGAAATAGGCCTCAAAGACACCTAAAGAGAGAGACCGTATGAGTAAGATTCCTTATGCTTCAGCAATAGGATATATTATGTACGGTATGATATGTACTAGACCAGATGTCGTTCATGCACTTAGTGTAACAAGCAGATATCAGTCGAATCCAGGACTGGAAGGCAGTGAAAAATATCCTAAAGTACTTAAGAAGAACTAAGGATGTATTTCTTGTCTACGGTGGGTATGAATTGAAACTAGAGGGCTTCACAGACTCAAGTTTTCAAACGGACCAAGATGACAATAAATCCATTTTGGGGTATGTGTTTACCTTAAACGGTGGCGCAGTGACTTGGAAGAGTTCCAAACAGCAAACAGTTGCTGATTCAGTGACAGAGGCAGAGTATATAGCTGCAAGTGAAGCTGCAAAGGAAACTGTTTGGATGAAGAAGTTCATTACTAAACTTGGTGTGGTTCCTAGCATTACAGGACTAGTATCTTTATTCTATGACAACACCGGAGCTGTTGCGCAAGCTAAGGAACCCAGGTCTCATCAGAAATCCAAACACGTGTTGCGACAGTTTCATTTGATCAGAGAGATCATTGAAAGAGGAGACGTCATCCTAGAGCGTGTGGACTCTCAAAACAATATTGCAAATCCATTTACTAAAGCGTTAACACAACAGCAGTTCGATCGTCACTTAGAGAAGATGGGTATGAGATACGACGGCGATTGGCATTAGTGCAAATGGGACATTGAAAGTAGTATGCATACAAGCCAATCATGTATGATGATAAAGCATATACTTTGTAATCAATCTTATTTATTTATTAATAAAAGAATTATTTATTAAAGGCATTTATTATCTACATGGTGCTATTTTAATAATATGTGATAAACCCATAGTTTTAATCAATACTTATAGAATCATGACGAGATCATGCTAATGAGATCTAAATTCTTAGATAGCTTAAAACTAAAATATTCCTAATCAATAGATTACTAAAAAAGGGATTAGTGAATCCGGATAGATTGGTACGTACGTTGCTTGCTCATTAGATGAGGATGATTGATCTCATGATCATTTGTGTGGATACACTAAAGCAAGTATGTATGTGCTTATTAGAGAATAAGTTCACTGAACGTGACTCATTAAGGAATACCTAATGGAGTTTTATTTACCTGTCAATAGGAATTCCTGTAGTGATAGTAGTACAAATGATCCTTAGACTTGAGATCATCATAGTATCTTATATATAATGAATTACACTTTGACTTATTCCTTAAGACTCTTAGAGTATATCAAAGGGTATGCTTGGGTGTAATAAATTATATATGAAGATAGTGAATGATCAATAAAGAATCTACCACTTCTAGTAAAAGAGGAAAAATGTCCTATGTGATTCGATAAATGACAATCCAAGAATCCTTGGCCAAGGTGGAATGAAATTAGAAAGTAGTTTCTAATTTGCATTCATCAGGAGTTGTGCATTTAGAAATCGAAATACATATAATTAAATAAAATAAGACTTGACAGTAATTTCATGTCTTATATTTAATTGGAACATTGTATGGTGGAAGGATTGAAATGTACGGTAACTATTAACTCAAAGGTTCTTTTATGATTAATATTAAAATCTATATTATCTGGAAAGTCGTTGATCGCTAGGGAGATTTATCCCTATTGTAGAATAAATATTATTTATTTAAATAAATTAATTGTTTAATTTATTTATTTAAATAAAATTAGAATTGTTCTAGTTGATTTATTCACAACCGGTTTAATATGGAGAACCTAAAGGGTCACACCATAAAAGGAAGAATAATTATTTAAGAAGTTAATGGCATAATCGTAATAATATGTTAAGTATATTTAAATTTAATTTATGGTGATAGAATAAATTAAATATCTTAATATTTATTAGTTAATATTTTAGAAATATTAAATATAAATTAATAAGAGGAGTCTTATTAATATTATTACAATTATTATTATTTTAATTTTTAAAAGAGTTTAGGAATTAATTTAATATAAGTACTCTCATTTATTCATAATAGGATTAGGAGAGAAAATTAGTTAAATGAGTTTTATTAATTATCCTTAATAAGATTAGGGAGCCCATTTAATTAAAAGAGTTTAATTAAATAAATAATACCTTATTTTAAATAAATAGGGTTACCTGATATCTTTATAAGAGGAGCCTTATATCAGATATCAAATATACGTAATTCCAATAGTTAGAGAGTACGCCCCCTTTTTCTATAGAGATAGGAAAAACTTGGGTTTGAGCCAATACACCCCTCTTCTTGAAAATTATTCTTCCTTGGTGGATCACCTCTAGAGACCATACACTTGGGTGGCTAACATTGATCAAATGAAGGAATCTACCCAGAGATTCAAGGAGATCGCGGAGAAGTAGGAGGTGAACTCGTACATGTGGAAGCTCGTATCTACAAGGGTATGATTCCATAATTTCTTGTTCTTCGTTTAATTAATAATATGCATAAATGATGATCCGGCTAATTGGTTTGTGAAATTTTTTTTAAAATCTAATGTTATTATGCTTCTGCTATTTTTGTAATTTGATTGCTACTTTGATTTTCATAAAACCTAACAATATAAAATATGGCTGCCTACGTACTCCCGAGTATCGGGGAGATCAGGTCGACGTAGTTCGCCCCTCAGGACAATTTGTAGCCGATGATAAGTTTGATCCCATGTGCAGGACAAATTGCAGGGGAGAAGAAAGTTTGATCCTAAGTTCAGGATAAACTGCAGGTGTGAAAAAGTTTGATCCCATGTTTGGGACAAACTGCAAGTGTGAATGGTTCAATCCCTAGTGGGATAACCGAAGTTGTATGAAAGGTTTGAAATGGAGTGAAGCCAGGCTGTTGGCTTGAAGAGTACGTTTCCCTGAGGGGCGGAGTGTGAAAAAGAGTTATATGTAGTGAAGGGTTAAAGAACCGAAATGACTGGTGATCTGATGATCCAACACCAGGATGTTTGCTTGATGGTAACCTCAGACATAGTACCGTTTCACAGTGTCCGAGTAGATGAGTTGTGGAAATTCACCGCCATTCATTTTCTGTAATCTGAGAGCGCCTCCTGTCAATACTTCCTTGACAACAAACGGGCCTTCCTAGTTTGGAGTGAATTTTCCCTTGGACTGATCTTGGTTGTCAATGAAATTCTTTAATACCAAGTCATATTGTTTAAACTGCCGTAGCCGGACTTTCTTGTTATAGGATCTGGTGATCCTCTGTTGATATAACTGACCATGGAAGATAGCCGCGGTTCGCCTTTTGTCTATTAGAGACAATTGGTGATACCTGTCTTGTACCTATTGGTCTTCATCCAGCTGAGCGTGTGACGCCCCCAAAATTAGGTATACATCATCCATCTTGGGTCGTCAGATACATGGTACATAATACAAATACAACTTACTAATACAACTATCGTGTACAATACGACAAAACATAACTGTGAGTTTGAATACAATTATTGTCTACTAGAGACTATACAAACTCAAAAGGAGTTCTCATTACAATTATTATCACACTATTTAACAGAATAGTGAGGACTACTAATACTATCATCTGGTCCATCACTCCGTTTCCCAACTCGTCCCTGCTATATTCTCATTTCCTGAAGAGAACAGTGAAAGAAAGGGTGAGCCCAACTAGCCCAGTAAGAAATATTATGACTAAGATAATGCAGAATAAATTATCATTAGCCTTCAACAGTGTTAAACTGACAAAATTAACGGACATCAAGTTTAACTACAGCGGAACAAGCAATCCATTAAAAGAGTTAAGTAGAGAATAAAATCTACTATCTTCTATGATTCAAAAGGTTTTTCAACACTGTTATCGCTGAAACTCAGCTTAACAAAATAATCCACATCATCGAATCACCCCTGCACTACGGCCAAGGATATTCTTTAGTATCACAACCACAATTATCCATGCACTACGGGCCAAGAATATTTGTGTATTCATTAATGGTCATGATCATGCCAACAACTGTCCATCAATGCACTACGGGCCAATGAGGACTTTTACCACATCATTTGTAACATTACGGTCATGATTATACCGAATAATCCCTAGTCGTAATCATACCAAGTCCATCTATGCACTACAGGCCACAGATGACTTTCAACATTTTATAAACATGAGGATGATGACAATGATATAAGAATTCAATAAAACAAGTTCAAGAATTAATTTATCCAAGAATTAACAACGTCCAAATTGTCAACATGATACTGCTTTGTGGAGTAAAATTCAAGAATACTTAGAACAATATTTTCATGAAAAGATACTGGATGAAACGTAATTATCAAGGATATTCCACTAATTTCATGGAGTATAGAAGTTAAAACTTAACCAACTGAGTATAATAAAGAATGGAATAACAAAAGAAATCATCCGGCATGCGATAGACCGCACAGACAGGTTATTCTAACATAATAATAAATAATGGAACCAGGTCCGGCGTAAACGCACATACAAGATATTCCGACAGAATAATAAATAATGGAACCAGGTCCGGTGTAAAACACACAGACAAGATGTTCCAACAGAATAATAACAAGACGGAACCAGGTCCGGTGTAAAACATACAAACAGGATGTTCTAACAGAATAATAATAAAGACGGAACCAGGTCCGGTGTAAAACACACAGACAGGATGTTCCAACAGAATAATAATAAAGACGGAACCAGGTCCGGTGTAAAACACACAGACAGGATGTTCCAACAGAATAATAGAAGAATGTCACCAAGTATAGTGTAGACCGCGTATACAGGTTATTCCAACAGAATAAGAAGAAATGGAATAACAACAGTTCTCTTCATGAATAATAAAGAATAACACCCCTTACCGTGTTAAAGAAGAACTGAAATAAGGAAGTAGTTAAGTAGCAGAATACTTTTCTTCTCTCTCTCTATAGTTTCTCTTAGTTTCTCTCTCTAGAGTTCAGTGAATTCGTAAAAAATGATGAAGGAATGAGCTGCTATTTATAGAAGAATGGACTCCATAGTAACTAATTCATGAACGATCCAGATTGATTATTTTAATCTGACGGTCCATATTTAAAGAAAAATCTTTTAAATAAAATATAATATATTTCATTTATAGAATAACTTTAATAAAGTATTCTGTTTTATATAAAAAGATGTTTCTGTTTTATTACGTTAATAATACGAATAAAACAAAACTTCATTATCGCTAAATAATTCATATTATTAACTGATAATAACTGAATCAAACTGAGTGACTTCTCACATAAGCATTAATAATCAATACAGTGTGCTACTATGCAACCATACATATTACTGTACTTTTACTACCGAGTAGTTCAACAATATCAATGGTAAAACTTCCGCCGTTATTTTTAATAAAATATTTTTGTCGTTTTCTCAATTCGACAATAATTTCGTTGTGGGGTCCACCAATGATTGTGCCGTTGTACGAATATTTCCTGTTAAAACGAATATTCCCCGACCAATCGAATATTATATAACAACTTGCGTACTTTGCAAAATTTATAAATATTACCCACAACAATAACATTATATCAAATTAACTCCATAATATTCAAAAATTATAATTATAGAAAATTCATCTTTATTTATAAAAGTTGGGGTCTTACAGAGAGTCTATCAAAACTCGGCGGGATTCCAATTCCACCTCTATGGGTAGCACTGATTCCATCCCATAGGTTAATGAGTAGGGGGTTGCCCTAGTAGAAGTGCGCATTGATGTTCTGTAGGCTAACAGAGTAAGAGACAATAAGTCAGGCCATCCTTTGTGGTTGGCAGACATCTTTTGCATGATCTTCTAGATGTTTTTGTTAGTCGCTTCAACAACACCATTCATCTTTGGACGGTAGATGACGGAGTTAAGGTGTTTGATGTGAAAATTGCTGCATAACTCCTCCATCATTTTGTTGTTGAGGTTCTTAGCATTGTGTGACGCCCCCAAAATCAGGTATACATCACCCATCTTGGGTCGCCACTTACATGGAACAAAATTCAAATACAACTTAATTATACAACAGTCGTGTACAATACGACAGAACATAAACTGCGAGTTTGAATACAAATATTATCTTCTAGAGAGTATTCATACCCAAAAGGAGTCCTCATTACATTTATTAACACACTATTACATAGAATAGTGAGGACTACTAACTAATACTATCATTCGAACCATCACTCCGTTTCCCGACTTGCCCCAGCTACGTTCTCATTTCCTGAAGAGAACAGTGAAAGAAAGGGTGAGCTCAACTAGCCCAGTAAGAAATATTATGACTAAGATAATGCAGAATAAATTATCATTAGCCTTCAACAATGTTAAACTGATAAAATATAATAGACATCAAGTTTAACTGCAGCGGAACAAGCAATCCATTAAAAGAGTCAAGTAGAAAATAAACTCTACTATCTTTTATGATTTAAAAGGTTTTTCAACACTGTTATCGATGGGACTCAACTTAATAAAATAATCCACATCATCGAATCACCCCTGCACTACGCCCAAGGATATTCATGTATTCATTAATGATCATGATCATGCCAACAACTGTCCATCAATGCACTGCGGGCCAATGAGGACTTTTACCACATCATTTGTACATTACGGTCATGATTATACCAAATAATCCCTGGTCATAATCATACCAAGTCCATCTATGCACTACAGGCCACAGATAACTTTCAACATTTTATAAACATGAGGATGATGACAATGATATAAGAATTCAACAAAAAAAGTTCAAGAATTAATTTATACAAGAATTAACAACGTCCAAATTGTCAACATGATACTGCTTTGTGGAGTAAAATTCAAGAATGCTTAGAATAATATTTTCATGAAAAGATACTAGATGAAACGCAATTATCAAGGATATTCCACTAATTTCATGGAGTATAGAAGTTAAAACTTAACCAACTGAGTATAATAAAGAATGAAATAACAAAAGAAATCACTCGGCATGCGATAGACCGCACAAATAGGTTATTCTAACAGAATAATAAATAATGGAACCAGGTCCGGCGTAAACGCACAGACAGGATATTCCGACAGAATAATAAATAATGGAACCAGGTCCGGTGTAAAACACACAGACAAGATGTTCTAACAGAATAATAACAAGACAGAACCAGGTCTGGTGTAAAACACACAGACGGGATGTTCCAACAGAATAATAATAAAAACGGAACCAGGTCCGGTGTAAAACACACAGACAGGATGTTCCAACATAATAATAGAAGAATGTCACCAAGTATAGGGTAGACCGCGTATACTGGTTATTCCAACAGAATAATAAGAAATGGAATAACAAAAGTTCTCTTCATGAATAAGAAAGAATAAATTATCATTAGCCTTCAACAATGTTAAACTGATAAAATATAATAGACATCAAGTTTAACTGCAGCGGAACAAGCAATCCATTAAAAGAGTCAAGTAGAAAATAAACTCTACTATCTTTTATGATTTAAAAGGTTTTTCAACACTGTTATCGCTGGGACTCAGCTTAATAAAATAATCCACATCATCGAATCACCCCTACACTACGGCCAAGGATATTCATGTATTCATTAATGGTCATGATCATGCCAACAACTATCCATCAATGCACTACGGGCCAATGAGGACTTTTACCATATCATTTGTAACATTACGGTCATGATTATACCGAATAATCCCTGGTCATAATCATACCAAGTCCATCTATGCACTACAGGCCACAGATGACTTTCAACATTTTATAAACATAAGGATGATGACAATGATATAAGAATTCAATAAAATAAGTTCAAGAATTAATTTATCCAAGAATTAACAACGTCCAAATTGTCAACATGATACTGCATTGTGGAGTAAAATTCAAGAATACTTAGAAGAATATTTTCATGAAAAGATACTGGATGAACCACAATTATCAAGGATATTCCACAAATTTCATGGAGTATAGAAGTCAAAACTTAACCAACTGAGTATAATAAAGAATAGAATAACAAAAGAAATCACCATACATGCGATAGACCGCACAGACAGGTTATTCTAACAGAATAATAAATAATGGAACCAGGTCTGGCGTAAACGCACAGACAGGATATTCCGACAGAATAATAAATAATGGAACCAGGTCCGACGTAAACGCACAGACAGGATATTCCGACAGAATAATAAATAATGGAACCAGGTCCGGTATAAAACACACAGACAGGATGTTCCAACAGAATAATAATAAAAACGGAACCAGGTCCGGTGTAAAACACACAGACAGGATGTTCCAACAGAATAATAGAAGAATGTCACCAAGTATAGGGTAGACCGCGTATACTGGTTATTCCAACAGAATAATAAAGAATGGAATAACAGAAGTTCTCTTCATGAATATAAAAGAAATAATATTCCCTACCTTAAAAGAACTTGATATTGGAAAAGTGAAGTAGCAGAATACTTTTATTCTCTCTCTTTTATTCTCTCTATACTTTCTCTCTCTATAGCTTGAATGAATTCGTGAAAAATAATGAAGCCCTAGGCCTCTATTTATAGAAAAACTGAGGGTGGCTCTTGGTCTTAACGAAGGGTCAAATGACTCTTGGTCTTAACGAAGGGTCAAATGACTCTTGGTAATATTGAAGGGACAACTACTATTGACGAAAGTAATTACTATTGACCAAGGTAAATACTATTGACGAAGGTAATTACTATTGACCAAGGTAAATACTATTGACCAAGGTAAATACTATTGACGAAGGTAATTACTATTGACCAAGGTAAATACTATTGACCAAGGTAAATACTATTGACGACGGTAATTACTATTGACGACGGTAATTACTATTGACGAAGAGACTCTTAGATGATGACATATGACCCCCATAAAAATAACCAAACTTACCACAACCTCTCAATTATTGATTTAATAATATAACATATTATACAGATGATACTATGACAATAATTTAAGAGATATGATACAGCAATTACTGTAGCAATAATTGAGTATAGCTGAGTGACTTCTCACGTAAGCATCAATAATCAATACCGTGTGCTACTATGCAACCACGCGTATTACTGTACTTTTACTACCGGGTAGTTCAACAGTTTTAACCGTAACACCTCAGCCGTTATTTTCATAAAGTATTTTTGTCATTTTCTCAATCCGACAATAATTCCGTTGTGGGGTCCACCAATGATTGTACCGTCGTATGAATATTTCCTGACAAAAAGAATATTCTCCGACCAAACGAATATAATATGACAACTTGCATACTTTGCAAAATTTATAAATACTACCCATAACTATTATATCAAATCCACACCATAATATAAAAAATTATTTCGAGAAAAAATTAAATATTTATTCATAAAATCTGGGGTCTCACAATTGTCTGACACAATGACCTCTGGTTGTCCATATCGACATATGACATTATTTCTGATGAAAGCAATGACAACTTCTTTGGTAACCCTGGGGAATGAGGCTGCTTCTATCCATTTGGTGAAGTAGTCGATCATAGTGAATATAAAGCGATGCCCATTACTGGCTTTGGGCTCGATAGGCCCGATCACGTCCATTCCCCACATTGAGAAGGGCCAGTGTAACAACCCCAAAATAGGTCCATTCCACCCAACCCATTCTGAGTCGTCAAATACATAGTACAGAAAACAACTACAACTTTATTACAACAATTGTCGAGCAAAATACAACAACACATATGCTGTGAGTTTGGATACAAATATATACCAAATGTGACTCATGTTCCAACCGTGGACATCACCTCACAATGACACCTTACATAAAGGTATAGTCAAAAACTGTTTTAGAAATTAGAATCTTTGGGAAGTGCTCAAGGAAACCTTCGTACATGGGAGGCCACGCGTCTAGGTTATGATAGATATCATATGGCCACAGAATTATCCTTGGTTGACCCAATAGACCCCAAAGAAAAACGAGAAGATTACTATCATATTCTTCCCAATGGTGAGTCTTCTCTTGACTTATCATTATCTCCACTGTCTCTAATTGAGAATTATACTTCAAACAAACACCAAGATTATATAGGTAGTGCCCATAGATATACTAAGCAAGTGGATGAGCACAACCCTGTCCTATGATGACACGAGGTTGTATGTCATTAGACATCTTGTATGATAGTGACAAAACACCCTTCCAACGTTGGGTTCGCCTCACCCTATTTTCTTCACCAAATATAACTACTAAATGATGACCACCGTTTTATTCCCTTGTTACCCCCGCTCGACCCAGCTACACTCTTATTACCTGAAAAGAATTGTGAAGCAAAAGGGTGAGCACAACTAGCTCAGTAAAGAATATCATGACTAAAGATAATTCAATTATCAATAGCCTTCATCAACAATAAATCAGAGATTTAGAACATATGGTAAATGATAAAAATTTCAACCATAGTTGCAGCGGAACGAGCAATCCATTAGAAGAGTCAAATAGACTATAAAGTCTATTATCTTCTCCATGTTAAAAATCCACCAATAATGTTTTATCCCTGTAACATCAATCAACAATTCTGGTCCACAATCATATGAATAACTCATAATCATAACTGTAGTTCTAAATTCTTCTTCTCATCCAGGACGATGATAATTTTCATCACCTATCTTTACCTGAAACATCAAAGATCATGGTTACACCAAATCACATTTCCTGTTCATAATCATACTAATAACTTCATCTTTGCACTACGTCCAAAGATATTCATTTGTATCATCAGTTGGTCATGTTTATCTCAACATCTGTTCATCTTTGCACTACTGGCCAAAGATATTCAACAACATGTCATCTTTGCACTACGGGCCAAAGATATTCATCAACAATTCATCTTTGCACTACAGGCCAAAGATATTCATCAATATTTCATCTTCGCACTACAGGCCAAAGATATTAATATCTCAAAGAAATATATAATCATTTCAGAATTTATATAAACAATAACTATAACCATGTTGATCAATTCACCTTTGCACTTAAGCTAAAGATATTCACTTATAAATTTAATGGTCATGATCATACCAATCAACGATTCAACTTTGCACTACTGGCCAAAGATAACCCATAGTCATGATCATACCAAAAATCTACCCATCTTTACACTCAAGTCAAAGAGAAATATCATCATTAGGGTTATAAAAACGTTATATATAATAATAAAAATAATATGATCAACATCTAGTTTTAATCTCAAGAGTAATATTCGTAAATCAACTATAATTTGGTTAGAAAAAGAAACTAATTTTTATCGTGAATAGTAACTTGTAAATAGTAACTCATGAATAGTAACTCGTGAATAGTAACTCATAAATAGTAAACCCGACACAAAAAGGTAGAAATTCCACAATAAAATTCATACCAGTATTTCGGTATAATGATATTGAAAGAATAATATTTTTTAAGCTTATAAACAATTTATTTAAATTGTTTACACTTTACTAAATAATGCATTTAATCATTCTAAAATACCAAACTCATAAGATTTTATCACCAATAATCAAAACCCTCATCAAAAATCTGCATATACCTCATATAGAATTCTCAAGCCATAAAATCCTATTTTTCAATTTTCTTACTTCACATAACATATTTAATTCATTTACTCACAACTAGACTATTTTCATGAAAAATACCAAATCAGTTCTAAAAATATTTTTTTTCTGAGATTTAGCATAATATAGTCCCATAGTGAACATATATTTTTCTCAAAAATTTTAAAAGTCATTTACTATTTTTCATATGGCCAAAACAGCCGAATATTTAGACATTTATCAAAAATTATACTTTTGTCCAAAAATTCTAAAATTTACAGAGTATACTTCTATCATATACATGTACTCCCAATAAAAATTTCATCAATTTTGGAGTTAACCACAAGGAATTATAAGCTGTTACTTCTAAAATAGTCTTTTCTCATAAAATTCATAACTCTCAATCTATACATCCAAAAATCACCATTTTTGGACACAATCAAGAAAACTCATCAAAATATCATTTCAAATTTTTCCAGAATTTTTGAAGATCAGAAAAATTACGAAACTGAAAATCATAACAACCCTTAAAATCCCTTAATATCCCTTACCTCAAAAGAGCAGTACTTTTGACTGGATATCGGATATGATGCTGAAGAAAACTTGCACTAATGAATAGCAACTCACCAAGTATCTAAAAACTCACAAAATATGCTTCATAATATAGAGAGAGAAAGAGAGAAAGCTTATGTTTTTGGTGTGATTTTCAATTCTAACTTAGCCATCTATTTATAGGAAAATTTTGGTAGGTTTGACCTGCAACCTGATGGCTTTACCTGCTACTATTCCCACCCACCACATTTGAAATATAATTCAGCACATTTCTTCACCAACCACAAGTGGGGCCCACCAATTCTAGAATTTTCCACCAAAATGATAAACTCCGAAAATTCAACAATTTCTGAACCAGTCATCTCGTAAAATTCATAACAAATCATACGTTCATTTTTAACAGTTCAAAATTTGTGGACATATACTCAACTTATATATGTATAACATATCCAAAAGTTACCACGATCCAACGGTCAGATTAAAAATTATAACCCCCGCAAAATATCTCAAAAACCCTAATTTTTAATACCTCCATTCCGACAAAAATACTGATAAAAACCTCAATATTAACTCCTTCATTTTTAACCACAAAAATATATCCCTCATTTATATCCACATAAAATAAATATTTCCTTATCATATGAATCAATAATTAATTATTCACAAATAATATTACAGAATCACATTTATGACAACCAGGCCGTTCCCAGGAAAGAGGGGGCTTTCCAATAAGAATTTCTCCTTACTGGCGCGCAATTAAATGACCAAACCTCTCCTTAGACAGAACTTTCTAGACATTGTCAATAATGCTATCTAATAATATTATTTAAATAATATGAATTATTGATCTGATAATGGAAAATACTGTGCAGCAACAATTATTGAAACAACAATAATATAACATATCAACGCAGCAATTATTGAATCAATAAAATAAAATATTGAACAGTAATTACTGTAACAATTATTGAGTAGTGCCTTCTTACGTAAGAATCAATAATTTCAAAAATACTGTGCAATACCGTGTGCTACTGTGCAATAACGCGTATTACTGTATTTTAACCACCGGGTATTCCAACAGTGTTAACGGTAACAACTACGCCGTTATTTGTAAAAACTTAATTTGTCGTTTTCTTCACCCCGACAGTTATTCTGTTATGGGGCCCACAAATAGCTGCGCCGTCGTACGAATATTCCCCGACAGAAAGAATATTCTACGACCAAACGAATATTCCACGACAACAATGATTATTTTATAACCACTTGTTTATTTTGAAAAATTTTCACATTTCACCCATAACTTTAACTTTTTATCAATTTAACCATTTACTGAATTGTAATTATAAGAAAAATTGAATACTTTTATTTCATAAAATTCGGGGTCTTACAATCTCCCCTCCTTATGAAATTTCGTCCCCGAAATTTACGTACCTGATATTTCAAAGAGTTGAGAATACCTTACTTTCATTTCAGATTTCATCTTCCCTGTCCTCATGATTTCTCCATTGCTCATCTCCTGTATTTCAGATATCATTCTAGAATACAGCTTCAAAACAAGGGTTAATTTAACAAATTAACATATCACATAATATCCCGATATTATGACTGACCAACAAATAAGCTTAGGTAGGACACACTAGCGAAGGATTTACTCATCTCTCCCCTCCTAGTTATATTCCCCGATCTCCGCCAGAGATCATATCCCTAAGCTCTGATACCAAATGTAACAACCCCAAAATAGGTCCATTCCACCCAACCCATTCTGAGTCGTCAAATACATAGTACAGAAAACAACTACAACTTTATTACAACAATTGTCGAGCGAAATACAACAACACATATGCTGTGAGTTTGGATACAAATATATACCAAATGTGACTCATGTTCCAACCGTGGACATCACCTCACAATGACACCTTACATAAAGGTATAGTCAAAAACTGTTTTAGAAATTAGAATCTTTTGGAAGTGCTCAAGGAAACCTTCGTACATGGGAGGCCACGCGTCTAGGTTATGATAGATATCATATGACCACAGAATTATCCTTGGTTGACCCAATAGACCCCAAAGAAAAACGAGAAGATTACTATCATATTCTTTCCAGGTGAGTCTTCTCTTGACTTATCATTATCTCCACTGTCTCTAATTGAGAATTATACTTCAAACAAACACCAAGATTATATAGGTAGTGCCCATAGATATACTAAGCAAGTGGATGAGCACAACCCTGTCCTATGATGACACGAGGTTGTATGTCATTAGACATCTTGTATGATAGTGACAAAACACCCTTCTAACGTTGGGTTCGCCTCACCCTATTTTCTTCACCAAATATAACTTCTAAATGATGACCACCGTTCTATTACCTTGTTACCCCCGCTCGACCCAGCTACACTCTTATTACCTGAAAAGAATTGTGAAGCAAAAGGGTGAGCACAACTAGCTCAGTAAAGAATATCATGACTAAAGATAATTCAATTATCAATAGCCTTCATCAACAATAAATCAGAGATTTAGAACATATGGTAAATGATAAAAATTTTAACCATAGTTGCAGCGGAACGAGCAATCCATTAGAAGAGTCAAATAGACTATAAAGTCTATTATCTTCTCCATGTTAAAAATCCACCAACAATGTTTTATCCCTGTAACATCAATCAACAATTCTGGTCCACAATCATATGAATAACTCATAATCATAACTGTAGTTCTAAATTCCTCTTCTCATCCAGGACGATGATAATTTTCATCACCTATCTTTACCTGAAACATCAAAGATCATAGTTACACCAAATCACATTTCCTGTTCATAATCATACTAATAACTTCATCTTTGCACTACGTCCAAAGATATTCATTTGTATCATCAGTTGGTCATGTTTATCTCAACATCTGTTCATCTTTGCACTACTGGCCAAAGATATTCAACAACATGTCATCTTTGCACTACGGGCCAAAGATATTCATCAACAATTCATCTTTGCACTACAGGCCAAAGATATTCATCAATATTTCATCTTTGCACTACAGGCCAAAGATATTAATATCTCAAAGAAATATATAATCATTTCAGAATTTATATAAACAATAATTATAACCATGTTGATCAATTCACCTTTGCACTTAAGCTAAAGATATTCACTTATAAATTTAATGGTCATGATCATACCAATCAACGATTCAACTTTGCACTACTGGCCAAAGATAACCCATAGTCATGATCATACCAAAAATCTACCCATCTTTACACTCAAGTCAAAGAGAAATATCATCATTAGGGTTATAAAAACGTTATATATAATAATAAAAATAATATGATCAACATCTAGTTTTAATCTCAAGAGTAATATTCGTAAATCAACTATAATTTGGTTAGAAAAAGAAACTAATTTTTATCGTGAATAGTAACTTGTGAATAGTAACTCATGAATAGTAACTCGTGAATAGTAACTCATAAATAGTAAACCCGACACAAAAAGGTAGAAATTCCACAATAAAATCCATACCAGTATTTCGGTATAATGATATTGAAAGAATAATATTTCTTAAGCTTATAAACAATTTATTTAAATTGTTTACACTTTACTAAATAATGCATTTAATCATTCTAAAATACCAAACTCATAAGATTTTATCACCAATAATCAAAACCCTCATCAAAAATCTGCATATACCTCATATAGAACTCTCAAGCCATAAAATCCTATTTTTCAATTTTCTTACTTCACATAACATATTTAATTCATTTACTCACAACTAGACTATTTTCATGAAAAATACCAAATCAGTTCTAAAAATATTTCTTTTCTGAGATTTAGCATAATATAGTCCCATAGTGAACATATATTTTTCTCAAAATTTTTAAAAGTCATTTACTATTTTTCATATGGCCAAAACAGCCGAATATTTAGACATTTATCAAAAATTATACTTTTGTCCAAAAATTCTAAAATTTACAGAGTATACTTCTATCATATACATGTACTCCCAATAAAAATTTCATCAATTTTGGAGTTAACCACAAGGAATTATAAGTTGTTACTTCTAAAATAGTCTTTTCTCATAAAATTCATAACTCTCAATCTATACATCCAAAAATCACCATTTTTGGACACAATCAAGAAAACTCATCAAAATATCATTTCAAATTTTTCCAGAATTTTTGAAGATCAGAAAAATTACGAAACTGAAAATCATAACAACCCTTAAAATCCCTTAATATCCCTTACCTCAAAAGAGCAGTATTTTTGACTGGATATCGGATATGATGCTGAAGAAAACTTGCACTAATGAATAGCAACTCACCAAGTATCTAAAAACTCACAAAATATGCTTCATAATATAGAGAGAGAAAGAGAGAAAGCTTATGTTTTTGGTGTGATTTTCAATTCTAACTTAGCCCTCTATTTATAAGAAAATTTTGGTAGGTTTGACCTGCAACCTGATGGTTTTACCTGCTACTATTCCCACCCACCACATTTGAAATATAATTCAGCACATTTCTTCACCAACCACAAGTGGGGCCCACCAATTCTAGAATTTTCTACCAAAATGATAAACTCCGAAAATTCAACAATTTCTGAACCAGTCATCTCGTAAAATTCATAACAAATCATACGTTCATTTTTAACGGTTCAAAATTTGTGGACATATACTCAACTTATATATGTATAACATATCCAAAAATTACCACGATCCAACGGTCAGATTAAAAATTATAACCCCCGCAAAATATCTCAAAAACCCTAATTTTTAATACCTCCATTCCGACAAAAATACTGATAAAAACCTCAATATTAACTCCTTCATTTTTAACCACAAAAATATATCCCTCATTTATATCCACATAAAATAAATATTTCCTTATCATATGAATCAATAATTAATTATTCACAAATAATATTACAGAATCACATTTATGACAACCAGGCCGTTCCCAGGAAAGAGGGGGCTTTCCAATAAGAATTTCTCCTTACTGGCGCGCAATTAAATGACCAAACCTCTCCTTAGACAGAACTTTCTAGACATTGTCAATAATGCTATCTAATAATATTATTTAAATAATATGAATTATTGATCTGATAATAGAAAATACTGTGCAGCAACAATTATTGAAACAACAATAATATAACATATCAACGCAGCAATTATTGAATCAATAAAATAAAATATTGAACAGTAATTACTGTAACAATTATTGAGTAGTGCCTTCTTACGTAAGAATCAATAATTTCAAAAATACTGTGCAATACCGTGTGCTACTGTGCAATAACGCGTATTACTGTATTTTAACCACCGGGTATTCCAACAGTGTTAACGGTAACAACTACGCCGTTATTTGTAAAAACTTAATTTGTCGTTTTCTTCACCCGATAGTTATTCTGTTATGGGGCCCACAAATAGCTGCGCCGTCGTACGAATATTCCCCGACAAAAAAGAATATTCTACGACCAAACGAATATTCCACGACAACAATGATTATTTTATAACCACTTGTTTATTTTGAAAAATTTTCACATTTCACCCATAACTTTAACTTTTTATCAATTTAACCATTTACTGAATTGTAATTATAAGAAAAATTGAATACTTTTATTTCATAAAATTCGGGGTCTTACAGCAAGGGCGAACTCATATTGTGGAGTTCCCTTGGAGGGGTGTGGATGGCATTTCCATGAATTTGGCATTGGTAGCACCTCTTAACGTGATCATCACAGTCAGCCTTGAGGGTAAGCCAGTAATGTCCTATTCTGAGGATCTTCTTTACAAGTAGGGGGCCGCTCATGTGTGGGCCACATACTCCACTATGGACCTCATCCATGAGCCTCTGAGCTTGGTCCTTGTCCAAACATCGGAGGAGACCTAGTCCTGCATCTCTTTTGTAGAGTGCATCTCCGCTCAGGTAGAATTTCATAGCAAGTCGATGGATCCGCCTTTTCTCAATCGGGCTCGCCTCGGCGGGTGTAGATCTATCCTGTAAATACTCCTTGATGTGCTGAGACCAAGGATGTTGGATGGGAGGTAGTTCATCCGATACTTCTCCAACATAGTTCCCATAGGCTGGTGCCTTTTGTAGGGCAAATATAATGCTTGGCATGCGTTCCTTGTCGGGTATGTGAATCAAGTAGGCCAAAGTTGCTAGCGTGTCTGTAAAGTCATTCTTGTTAAGGGGAATGTGTAGAAAGGAGATCTCTTCGAACTCTGAAGCCATATGTAAAACTTACTAATGGTAAGGCGACAAATGTAGGTATTTGGTTTTATAGATTCTGATGGATTATTTGATCACCAAATCTGAATCCCCAAAGATAGTTAGCCGCCTGATGCCCATTGAATGAGAAAGTTTTAGCCCCATGATACAACCTTCATACTCAGCTGTGTTATTGGTGTTGACAAACTATAATTTGACGGCGACGGGATACTGCTCCCCCGTACCAGACACTAGAACTGCTCCAACTCCAGAGCCTTCCATAGTAACAGCTCCATCGAAATACATTTTTTATGTACGGCATGTATCGTACTGATGGTGTTGCTGAACTGCCATTACCTGTTCATCGGGGGAGTATATTTCTAAGGGTTTGAAGTCCCCTAAAGGTGCGGCGGCCAGTTGATCTGCAATTCCTTGACCTTTGATGGATTTTTGCATTATGTAGACGATGTCAAATTATTGTAGAATCAACTGCCATCTGGACAGCCGACAATTTAACATGGGTTTACTGAACACGTACTTGAGAGGATCCATGCGGGATATGAGATGGGTTGTGTGCCCATGGAGGTAATGTTGTAACCTCATGGAAGCCCATGCTAAAGAACAACAAGTCTTCTCTATAAGAGTGTACTTGTGTTCACTGCTGCTGAATCTTTTGCTGAGGTAGTACATAGCTCGTTCTCGGCCTCTATCGTCTTTCTGTCCCAGCATGCAGCCAATGGCATTGTCACTTATGGACAGGTACATGAACAAGGGAACATCATCCCTGGGTGGTACCAAAATGGGAGCTTTAACTAGCTGTTCTTTGATTGTAAGGAAGGCCTTTTGACACTCATCATTCGATTTCATGGAGGAGTTCTTCCTTAACAACTTGAAGATGGGCTCACAGGTTGCTATGAGTTGAGAAATAAACCTGCTAATGAAGTTGATTCATCCCAAAAATCCCCATATTTCCTTCTCTGTCTGAGGAACGGGCATTTCAATGATGGCCTAGATTTTGGTGGGATCCAGCTCAATCCCCTTGTGGCTGACTAGGAATCCTAGCAACTTGCCTGATTTAACGCCAAAGGTGCACTTGGCTGGATTCAACTTCAAGTTATACTTACGCAACCTGTTAAAAAGCTTTCTGAGATGGTCTAAGTGATCTTCTTCCCTTCAGAACTTGACAATGATGTCATCCACATAGATCTCTATCTCTTTGTGCATTAAGTCATAGAAAAGAGCCATCATAACTAGCTGATAGGTGCTCCGGCATTGATGAGGCTAAAACACAGTCGTCTATAGCAAAAGGTTCCCCAAGGCGCGATGAACGCAATTTTCTCACGATCCTCCTCAGCAACCATAATCTGGTGGTACCTCGTGAAACAATCCGCAAAGGAGTACATGTTGTATTGAGCAGTATTGTCAATGAGAATATGGATAAATGGCACAGGAAAGCTATCTTTAAGGCAACCTTTATTTATATCCCGATAATCCACGTAAACTCGCACCTTTCGCTCAGGTTTAGGTATGGGATGTAACACCCCCAGTTCTACATCGAAAGATAAGGGAAAAATTTATCTCTATATAAAGAAATAAGTTACTACCAATAGTACCTTCAAGTCATGACCTTTTGGGAGCCTGTGGTGGGCTAAGATGACCCAAGAAGATACAATTGGACCAGTGGTTTGAGGCCTTATTTTGATGGATTTGATTCGATTCGGACTTAGGATTTTACCCGAGATTTGTTTCGGACTAGGGATTTGACCCAGGTTGTTTCTTATGGTATCAAAGTCGACTCTCAAAAGCTCGGGTCGGGTCATCCGATCGGGTTGTCGGAGGTGGGGACACAAAGGCTGGTGGTATTATCCCGCAATGGAGAGATGGAGGTCCGGAGGTGGGGACAGGAAGCCAGCCGGTATTATCCCATAATGGCTAGAGAGGCAAAGATCTTTGGGCTGTGTGTGTGATCGGTTCTGACGGGAACATCAAAAATTTAAGTGGGAAAGTTTGTAGCACCCCAGTCCCACATTGAAAGATAGGAGAAAAAGTTATCTCTATATAAGAAAATAAGTTACTACCAATAGTACCTTTAAGTCATGACCTTTTGAGAGCCTGTGGTGGGCTAAGATGACCCAAGAAGATACTATTGGGCTAGTGGCTTGAGGCCTTAATTTGATGGATTTGATTCGATTCAGACTTGGGATTTGACCCGAGTTTTGTTCTGGACTCGGGATTTGAACCAGGTTGTTTCACGGGAACTATGTTGGATATCCATTCAGGATATGTGGACATCATGATAATGCCAGCTTGAAATTATTTCATAATTTCTTCTTTAACCTTTAAACTCCACTCAGGTTTGAACCGCTGAGCTTCTGCTTGACTGGCTTGAATCCCTCTTTATTGGGAAGGTGATGAAGGACAATATCAGTGGACAAACCCACCATGTCCTCATGAGACCATGCAAACACATCCTAGAATTGGGTTAGTAGTGTTACCATGTCATTCCCTGGTTTAGAGTGAGGTCTGAACCAATCTGGATTAACTTAGGGCTATTTAAGGTTCCGAGATTGAAGGAAGTGGTTTGATAAAGGTTGGGTTTAGGTTTGTCTTAGACCCATTCTTTGATCTCCTGAGGTATCTCAATGTCCTCTTGTATTTTCGTCAAGGCTGAGTCCAACTTTTCATCAAAGTTACAATCCTTGTGGTGAAAAGGCACCTTATCGGCAAGAACAGTCACATCTAAATTCAGAGTCCTAAAATAAAATATGTTTTCACTTAATATATGAAACCGTTTAATCATACAAAGTGTTAGCATGTATTGACAAATAACTGCTAATACTGTACAAAAAAGTAAGCAGGTAATGATATCTACAGGGCAGAAGGAGTTTCTGCCCGTTTTACCCTTGTCAACCAATGCAATGAGTGTTGCTCCAATTGTCGAGGGCAAAGTCCTGATGGACTGCAGTGATGGAGGGGTTGTCATCGTTTTCCTTCTCCTGAATGATGACCATTATGTCTGGGTAATCATTGTCTTGGGTGCATCTGTTTGTATGCTCATCATGGACAGTGATGCGTATGTTGGACATCATCCTGGCGATGTCTTGCTTACGTCTTCGTTCCCCTTCTTCCACTTTGAGATCATGAACTAGGACTTCTTTCCCCTTGACAGGTATCGGCTTGGGAAATAGCATAGCCATTACGTTGGCTGGCACCTTTACCAGATATTGTGCGGGCTCAGGATATACATGTGGAGATAATCGTCGTGTGGCTGAAGCTAGAGGAATCTGCTTGTGCTTATGAGGATTCCTGTGACTACAAGTGGCAGAATAGCCTAGTCCGGCTGTCCCAATTTAACTGGACATTTGAATTGGATGCTTAATGCCCTAATGATTTTCACCCAGCCCTTGTCCAGGCTGATGACCCAATAACATCATTTCTTAAGTAGCTGCCATCACTTCGGCAGAAATCTTGGGTGTGAGAGGTGGCACCCCAATAGGGTGGTAGTGAGTGTTGCTCACCTCCAGGGTATGAAAACGGACCTGCTCAACTTCTGAATTAAAGTTGATGAGTGGTATGTCACCTTGTTTAGGACATTCCGGTTCATCGTTAATCGTGACTAGGCTATCGTTAATGATGTATTTAAGTTACTGGTGAAGAGTGGAAGGGACGGCCCCAGCCATATGAATCCACAATCTTCCCAATAGCAGGTTATATCCTGAATCTATCTTGAGCACGTGAAAAGATACCCAGAATGTATGGGGACCAATCTCAATTGGCAGTTCAATCTCTCTGTCTAAATTTTGGCGGGATCCGTCAAAATCATTAATAACCGTATGGCTGTTTCAAATCAATTTGAGATTGATGTTCATCTTCACAAAAGTAGCATAAGGACAGATATTCAGAGACGAACCTCCATCTATCAAGACTCTAACTAGCATGTATCCAGTGGACAAAATCGCAATGTGAAACGGCTTGCAATGACCGGTCCCTTCGGGCGGTATGTCATCATCAATGAAAGATATCACATTGTTGTTAAAAATGTGATCAACCAAATGTTGAAATTTTTTCACATCCACTGATTTCGGCAAATAGGCTTCTTCCAAAACTTTCAGTAAGATCTTCCTGTGATCCTCAAAAGAGAAAACTAAGTCTAGTATTGAAATTTGATGTGGAGCTTCTCTTAAGCTTAAAACCACCTTGGCTTCATTATGGACTATAGTACGGAGGAATTTTTTAATTTTCTCCATGGGAATTTTCCCCTTTGATTTGATGGTAGGCTTCATCACCCGTTGGGGAAAATACAGTGGATTCTCCTTCAACACTGCAGTAATTGTATGAGAGGTGGATCCTTCAGCTTCTCCATAATTCCATGAGACTTTTTGTAAGCTGATAATAGGATATTATGATCTGAATGGTAAGCTAATTGGCTCTAGTGTAGCCAATTTCAAAAGGATTGTCAACTCCTTTAAGCTGAATTGCTTGTATTGTGAATGGTTTGACAGTCCCATTAGCCTCAGCAGATATAACTGCTACCAATCCCTTCCATTTAGTAGGACCGATATTCTCACTCTCAACCAGCACAGTATCATCGTCTGCTAGCTGTAGGACACCGCTGTCAATTAGATTCTGAATAAGGTGGCGGAGTGCCCAATATTCTTCCGTGCTGTGACCACGAGAATGGGAGTGATATTGACATACTCCATCATAATTGAACCGTCCTGAACGGGGATTAATTGGAGGTAGAAGGGAGGTGATCATTCCTTCATTGATCAGCATCTAAAATATCTCCTCCATAGGTTGGCCATGTATATAAATTCCCTTCTATTGGTAAAATCCCGACAGGCTTTGACATTTGCTCTCTTCACAACTTTGTCTTCCAGTGTTTCATTTTCTGAAGGCAAAGATGGAGTATTCATAACAAAAGGGAAGAGACTAACATGCTCCTGGCTGACTAATTGGCGTGTGACTTGATGCTGATGGGTCACCAGTTCTGCCAATTGCTCAATTTGCTTACATAGAGCTTTCGTCTTTCGTTCCATCACAAACTTGAACTTTGCATAATCCCATTTGTCAACACCGTTTTTGATGGTCTGGGATGATTCACCATTAAAATTGGAACTCTGTCCACTACTCTAATTAATCATATTGACTTCTTCCTCTTTGTGTTGAGGAAGAGGGTTATCTTGTACGTGAGGATGATCTGGCTTGGTGACCATGATCTCACCGTTACCTATTAAGTCTTGGATCTTGTGTTTCAAGGCCCAATAATCCTGAGTATCATGTCCAAGTGCCCTGGCATGATAAGCACACTTCTGAGTAGCATTGAAACCCTTCCCATTCGGGTTGGCTGGTGGAAGAAGATGTGTGATTTTCTTTTGAGTCGTCAGAAGAGTGAGAATGTTCTCGAGTGAGTCCCCTAAGGGTGTGAACACTCGAGGGCGTTTGACTTTTCCACCTTTAGGCATTGGAGGGTTTGAAGGCTGAGCTTGAAAAGGGGAGTAATTTTTCCTCTGGATAGGCATATTTTGATTGCCTTTCTGACCTTGTAGTATCATGGAAACATCCTCCTCTTTCTTTCTATGGACCCTTCGAGGGTTATTTCTATAAGTTCTGAACTGGATGTGCTCAGCAACAGCTTTAAAGGGCAGCTAGGTCTTGAATCTTTCCTGACTTCAATCCCATCTCAGCCATCTCCCCATGTTTGATCATTTCAAAGAATGGTTTGCCAATACTAGCTAAGACTCTCTCATAGAAAGGAACTTTTTGTATGTCTATGAAGGTCATAACCATTTCTGACTCTGTCATAGAAGGAATAACTTGAGCATCAAGGCGTCTCCACCTTTGAGCATACTCTCTGAAAGACTCATTGGACTATTTCTTGACCTTGGTAATCTGTTGCCGGTCAGGAGCCATCTGAGATTGGAAGCTATATTGGGTGAGGAAGGCATGAGCTAGCTCTTCCCAACTATGGATCTTTGAGTTGTCTAGTCTGGTATACCAAGAATGGGCTTCTTTAATCAGACTCTTTTAGAACAGCTGCATTCTGAGCTTCTCGCCCTCTGCATAAGATCCAAGTTCTCCAATGAACACCTTCAAATGTGTGTAAGGATCTCCTAACCCATCGTACTTTTCAAAGTCAGGAGTTTTAAACTTTTCTGGATAATGAACCCCATGGAATATACAAAGGTCAGCATATGAGACACTCCCGTGTACTCCAATTCCATTGATAGAACGAAGGATTTCTTCCATTTGAAGGACCTTTTTCCTGATATCACCGGTGTCTAGATCTCTTTTGAGATGGGTGTTTTCAGGGTTTTTATCTGTTGTAATCAACTAAAGTTCCGAATTTGTTTTATTCGAACCTCTGGTTCCTCCCTGTGCAGAGGATTCTATATGTGCTGGCATTTTTGGGCCCTGAGTAGACTAATGTAGTTCTTTAAGCAGAACAACCAAATATGTAATCTGTTTACTTAATCAATCGAATTCTTCGCGGGAAACGGGATTAGATTAGTCAGATGAAGACATGATTGGTTGTAGGCTCGTGGCCTTTTTGGACTTTGAACGGGTAATAGGTCCGATTGCTTCCCAGCAAAAGACTTGCATAGTTTAGTCTTAGGGAATGTGTAAATGTTTACATGCTATATAATGTATCTGTTTTAGGAATATTATTCTGCAAAACGGATGTTAGCTGTTTTTAATACAGGATAGCATATGAATTAAATATGCATGTACACATATTTCTTCATATTTCCCATTACAATGAGATTGACATGGAATGAAATTACAAGTAAATGTTCTTTACAAGTAATTGAAAAATGGAAAGTATGAAGAGATTTTCAACCGCATTTGGTTTATCATAGGTTGACCTATCTTAGGTTTACTCTCACGGCTTTTTGGCATGAAGGTTCCCAGATCATCGCAATCTACTTGACGGGAAGTTAATCTGGTCTTTCAACTGGAGCGAATCTCGGTGGTGCCTTTCCTGTGCCTCGTTGGAATTAGTCTCCCTACGAGTACAGTAATCAAACACCGACAGGATAGCCTCCTGGTGGAGGAACCACACAACATACATTCACATACAATGTGTCTCATCGTTTATAAAAATGATGACATGTTCGAAGCACTAATATCACAAGCAGATATAATGTAAAGCATTAAGCGCGGTAAATATATGCATTCGTACACATTCATCATAAATGTAAATGCAACATCTACACACAAGCATATAACAGTTTTGAAAAGATTGTAGTAACGGCTTAAGCCCTCTTACTTGTGTCCCTAGCAAAGTCGCCACCTGTTGACGTCGGGATTTTTATTTGTCCCCTTTCTGTTCTTGTTCTTTGGTGTTCTTATGTTTGGCAAGATTTGTTTGAATAAATACGTTTTGAAAAGGTCCAACATGTATATGTCGACGATTGGACTATAAGAGTCGCCAGTTGGTTTTTTATATAGTTGTACCAACACAATCGAGAAAAGGTTTGCACATTAACCTAGTGATGTGACACTACTAAACGGGTTTGTGAAACAGAGATTCATTAGGGTCCAGGGGTTTGATTATGCGGAGGGAAGGTGTTAGGCACCCCCCCCCCGACATTCGTGTTACCACAGTGATCGCCACTTTTCAAGAAATTTTTATATGAATGTGTGTGTCAATGTGTGTAACAACCCAATATTTTCGATATAATAAAATTAAAAATTTTGTGTATAATTTTTTTTATTTTAAAGATGAGGATTTGTACAAGATAAATCGTAAGTAATTATGTGATAAATAAAAATGTATTTATTACATTATATATTGGCAAATAATTTTATGTTAGAATTATTGATTATCATAAAGTATATTCTTATAATAATTAATTTTATAGTAGAAATGTTTTAATTAAATATTTTCCATAAAAATATAATTATATATTATTTAAATAACATATGTAATGATTATAGAATAATTATAATAATTATTTTATCTTATTATATGGAATTATTTCAGATTAGTTTAGTTAATTATTTTTCTAACTTATTTAATAATGTCATTTATGTAGGATAAATCAGTTATGGAATTCAAACCCTAATTTTGGATTTTGATCAAGGCATGAGAATAATAATATAATATTAATTATATTTTCATTTTTCAGTGCTATAATATGTAATGTATGTACGTATTGATAATGGTTGGTCAATTATGGATATTATGACCAAACCCTAGCAATATTTTTACAAACCCTAGTTTTATTGTGCTAAACCCTAATTTGAAACCCAAATTAGAGTACAAGATTGTTTTGTAATTGGGTTATGTGATTACTTTTAATTATTAAAAATTTGTTTAGGTAAACCCTAATTAAAATTTAGAAACCCTAATTATAAATTAGAAACTCTAATTTCCAATTTAAAACCCTAATTTACTAATTGGTGCCCTAATTGCTAAATTAGTGAGGTTAATTATAATTAGTAAATTCTTAATTTAATTTTCAAGTTTATATAATTAGATACCTAATCTAATTAGGGAAACCCTAATTTTATTTTTAAAAACTAAATTTTTAATATTTTTAAACCCTAAATGCAAAGCCTAGAAATCCATTTTTGTGCTAAACCTTAGGGTTAAAACCTAAGAGTTTGCCAAATGACCAAGGTGCCATTAAAATCACACGGCCAATGACCAAATTACCCCTCTTGCATTATTTAAGGTAACATGTAGAATTTGGTCTGGGTGGAGTTGTTGGCCAACCCTAGAGTAGCCATGTGACTTAAATATTGCCAGCAATCAGCCTCTGGATCATCCAATACATGCATCTAAGACTTGTATATATAGATCGGGAGAGAGAGAATTGCATTTGTTAGCCATTTTGTTCTCCAACACCCAACTAGACTCTCTCAACTCAAAACCCTCAAAATCATTTCCTAATATCAATCACAAACCAAGCCCCACGATCACCTTTAACAAAATCAGAAGCTAGAATCAAAAAAATTTCAAAGTGCAGTATAAACCCTAACTAGAAATCTGACCTTTGACTTGTTGTTAGATGTTAATTTTTTTGTGTTAAAAATGTTATATATAGTATATAATGATGATATGGGTTGCTAGATGTTAGATCCATAACATCTAGAGGCTCGAATTTGAAGTTTTATAAAATCTGGAAAAATTTTGTTTTGTGTCCTGACAATGAATGTCAGAGGCTGTAGATCTTTGGTTTATGTTTTTGGTTGTTTTATGTTTTAGATATGTAGTATGTTATGTGCTCTTTGATCTGGATCAGGAATCAAACTTAGATCGGGTCCAGAATGCAAGTTATTCGTGGTCAAACCACGTTGACCGACATTGACTGGTTGAAATCTGAGCATCCATGAACTTGCTCAGAAAGCTCTGACAACAAATTCATGGGCCCAGATCTTTCTATTGTTAGTTGTTTTGTTTTTGTTGTTGTAACAATGTTGTAGAATGGTATATGGACTTCAGATTAAGACTTTTAGATCCCTGAATTCATCAATATATTGAACACTATGGATGGTCAAACTAGCTCTGATAATCACGAATTTGGTTTTCTGGAATTTCCAGAAAATCAAGAACATGATTTCTGACAATAGTTGACCGGCACAGATCTTGTTTATGTAATGTTGTTAGATGGGTTTTATGTGATAGATCTACTCTCTTGCATGCTGGCTACAACCTGGAAGTCTTAAATCACATAAACATCAACAGGGTTTCAAGTTGTGGAAGCCCAAATATGAATAGTCGAACTGTTCTTCATTTATGGGCAAACCTAAAAATGAAGAACAGCTCTGACAGCTTGTTCTTGAGCCTAGATCTTGCTTTAGGTTCATGTTTTGACCCTATTTATTGTTAGATCTTGTAGTAATATAGTAGTACTACAACATCAAACCATTATCTTGCCCGGATAACATTAAGATCAATGTTTAAATAATGATCGAAGTAGCACCCTTGAAACTGCCTTTGAATGTCTAGGTTTACTGTAGAACACCTATAGTGACAGTTTTGTCACTATAGGTACCTTTAGCGACAGATTGTGCAATTTTAATTAATTTAATTTCTGAAAATTATTTAAAAATAGTAATTAATTTTTGAAAATTATAAAAATTATTTTAAGTTATAAAAATTAACTTTTAATAATTTGAAATATTTTTAATAAATATTAGTATTTATTTAAATATTATTTATATTTAATTAATTTAATAAATGCATTAAATAAATTAATTAAAAATGATTTTATTATATTAAAAATCATTTTAAATGATAATAAGTTATTTTAAAATATTTTAAGTTATAAAATATAACTTTTAATATTTTAAAGCAAATTTTATTAATTATTTAATATTAATCATATTAGATTTATTTAATAATTATATTAATTAAATTAATTTAAAAATGATTTTAATATTAAAAAAATCATTTTAAATTAAAATAAAGAGTTTAAAAATAATTTAAGTTATAAAATATAACTTTCAATATTTAAAAGTAAATTTCACTAATTAATTATTATTAAAGTTATTTAATAATTATATTAAATAATTTAGTTTAAAAATAATTTTATTATTATAAAAATCATTTTAAATAAAAATAAAGTGTTTAAAGATATTTTAAGTTATAAAATATAACTTTTAATATTTAAAGGATAATTTTATTAATAATTTAATATTAATGATATTAATTTAATATTAATGATATTAAATTTATTTAATAATTATATTAAATAAATAGTTTTAAAATGGTTTTATTAATTTAAAAATCATTTAAAAAGGATATAAATGAATTAAAAATATTTTAAGTTATACTTAATGACTTTTAATATTTTGAGGAATAGTACATTAATATTTAAATATTAATGGTAATTATTTAAAAATGATTTTAAATGTTTTAAAAATCATTTAAAGGCAATATAAATGATTTAAAAATATTTTGAGTTATTATAAATAACTTTAATATTTTGGCAATGGTTTTATTAATAGTTTAATATTAATTAAATGTTAATGATAATAAAATTGTTTAATATTAAAATCATTTAATAATGATTCTGGTGTTTGAAAATTCATGATAAATTATAATAAATGTTTAAAAATTATTATAAGTCATTTAGAAATAATATGACTGATAATTACAGATATTGAACTTCATATTAGAGTCTTAGACTCGATAATTACCCAATAAAGTTGTCGGTACACCGACATATTTCAGAAAATGATCTGGATTTAGATATTTTGACTGTATTAATATTTGTTTGTGATTCAATGACTGTTGAATATGTGTGACAATGTGATTAGGTTATGTGCTGACTGTAAAAAGTAGTATTATGTGTTGTGATATGTTATTCTAATAAATAAAATGATCTTATTACTGATAGGTTGTTATATAAAAGATAAAACTAAGTTGTGAGTTGTAAGCAGCGTACCAGGCAAGTATCCTACCTTTGCATTTTCTTTATGCAATGGACATGAGGAAGAAAGGTTCAGAATTATATTATTATTGTACCAGATTATTAACCCTACTGTTATATATATTATATCTGATCATTGATTATCAACATGGTATTATATTATTATTCAGATATTTATTCTGTTCGTTAATTTCTAATTATGGTTATACAAGTGTCCTCACTTGGATAATCATTGTATTTAATCACATGTATATATATATATATATATATATATATATATATATATATATATATATATATATATATATATACCTATTGATTGTCAATATGTATACATTGAATAAAAATCATCTAAGCTAATTGATCAACTAGACACAGATTTAGCAATATCGTTGAATATGATAAAACCTTTTTGTATCCAATCAAATTATTTTGGTTCGGATTCTCGACTAAGTATGAACATCCCGATCATGGGAAAACTTTTATGCACCCAAGGCAGACAGAGTGAACGATAACATCGTTCTTGCATGTAGAATTAATCAATACAGGACATAACGGGCTGATCACCCCACGTGCCCGTAAGTTATGACGATTTGCGGATGAAGTTCTGCTAAACCTATTCGAAAATTGAAAATAATATTCATAGTATGTCACCTTAACCCTATTTATAGTCAGTATGTAGTTTCAAAAATTTGATAGAGAGTTGTTATGTTATTATTGTCGGTTCAGATTACTTCACAACTATTGATTGTTATAGAAGGGTAGGGTAAAGAAAACATTTAATTCTTTCAGCTAATATTTATAATTGTTGTTACTTGTTGGGCACTCAAATGCTCATCCTTACTTAATTTAAATGTTTTCAGCTAAGTGTGAACAACTAGAAGGCTTATACAGAAACAAAGGAAAAGGGAGAGTTGTTGAATAAGTGTTATGCTATATATTATGTAATAGTTTGGTTTTATTAAGATGAGAATGATATATATCTATCATGTATTGTAATGAATGTTTAAAGGTTGCGTACTTGGGAATAGACTCTAATATGTAAATTAAGTTTAATATTTAAATTATTATTATTAGTATTAGTGTTATTCCGCTCATAGAAATGGTATCGTGAAACACCGAGTTCAGGTTTTAAGTACCCGAATTTGGGAGCTTTATAGGTTGGTATCAGAGCTTAGGGTTAGAAATTTTAGGTGCGATAGACCTTAGGCTATAACCTTAGAATAGAGGGAAACGTTGAAAATACAAATAACTCATATAGAGTTTAAAAGGAGATGAATTGGATAAGTTCATCATTAAACAAAATAAAAGATAACTTATATAAAACTATTATTTGCTGTGTGTATATACTATATGCTAATCAAGATAATTTATGTGTGTAGATGTCTGGTGGAAAAGGCTTGTTATATGCTTATAGCGTGAAGAAGGATCAAATCCATACACCCGAGCTAATATCGAAGCCAATAGCTGAAATAGAGGCTCACAATGAAAACAACTCTGACGAGGTGGTTATTTTGGAAAACGTAGTACCAGATCCAAAAATAGTGGAGCTGACAGATAATGATTCAGACACTAAAGTTGAAGCTAATCAAGCATCAACGGAGGTGCAGAATCTGAGGAACAAAGTTTCTTCTCTGGAAAAGCTGTGGGAAATAGAAAAGCTGTTAAATAGTCAGTTGCGAAAAGCCTTACTAGAAACAATGGAAGAACAAGATAAGCTTAAAATCCAAATTGATCAGATGGGAGCCACAAGTAACACATCGTGTGTAGCTCCGAGCAATAAGGGAAAAAGAAGACCATGACTTAGGAAAATCCGATAAGATGAAATGGAAAAAGATATGTTATCTTTGCGGCTATGAAGGACATACCACTCTGTATTGTCCCGACTATAAACCAGGTGCATGTTTTATCTGTGGGATAGAAGGTCATCAGGCGAAAGGTTATCCAAGAAAAAGGCATAGTAAATAGGTAGTATAGGTTCTGTTGTGTAGGTCTGTTTAATGTAATATATATGATAAGTATGTCTGTGTAATGTAATGTTTCTAACTTTTGTATTAATTAAGGTTGTAAATCCTGACTTTTATGGTCACAAAGGGATAGTTAATGTTTAAAGCAGTATGTGCTATGCTATGTAAAGTATTCACGAAATGAATATGAATCTATGATTGAGTAATGAAACAAAGTTTAATATATTAAACTTATGCGATAAGGTTTAGAATGTAAGTTAATAAAATATAATTTATGGTTTTACTTAACCAGATAATGCCGCCAAGACGTCAAACTCGAAACCAAAGGGCAGAAGAATTTGTCAACATTGCTGAGGGACAACAACAAGCAGACCCGATGCAGCACTTTGCAAACATGGTAGCACAAGCTATGCAACAAGGAATGCCAGCCGCAGGGAACCAGCCGTATAATCGCCTGGAGAACTTTAAAGACTTTAAGGCTATAGGGCTACCAGAATTTAGAGGTACAACTAACCTTGTTGAAGCCCAAACTTGGGTTGAAGAGATTGAAAAGGCGTTCATGATTGCTAGGGTAGCTGAGGGGAAAAAGATAACTTTTGAAGCCTACATGATGAAGGGGGAGGCAAACTTTTGGGGGGAAGCAACTCAGGTGAGGGGAGGAGAAGGAATAGTTACTTGGGATAGGTTCAAAACTTTGTTTTTCAAAAATTATTTTTTAGCTAGTATGCAGGCTAGGATAGAGGTGAAATTTTTAGAGTTGAAGCAGGAGAATATAACTATTACGGAGTATGCCGCAAAGTTCAATGAGTTGGCTAGGTTTACTCTGCATCAAGTTGATACGCAGGCTAGGAAAGAGAGAATGTTTGAGCTAGGATTAAAACCATGACTCTATAAAAAGGTGGCGGTGTTGCAGATTCCTACATTTACAGCACTCATGGAAAAGGCTATAATAGTTGAGGAGGGGAGTGAGGTCATGAGCCTCTACAACAAGGAGAGAAAGAACAAGGGTAAGGTCAAAGGAGCTGGGAAGGTAAAAATTAATAGTGGAAGTAAAAGTGGTAGTAGCAAGAGGAAGGGGAACTATTTTGGCAATGTCCAGGTGAAACAAGAAGGTGTTAAGAAGCCAGTTGTACAGTGTAAGACTTGTGGAAAGAACCACTCTGGGAAATGTTTGAAGGGAAAGTTTGTGTGCTACAAGTGCGGGCAGAAGGGCCATATCTCTCCTAACTGCCTCAATCCTAGGATGAACAGTGGGTGTTTTCTATGTGGGTCGATTGAGCATAAGGTAAAGGATTGTCTGAAAAGAAGGATGGAGGCAGGAAGTGTGACTACTGGCAAGGTTAGCGTGACTTTAGCAATCATAGGACCAACGTCATCAAGCAAGCCAACAATATCTACTTTGAGAGCTTACAACATGATGAACCAGGATACCATAGCAGCTGGTGGTGCAATTTCAGGTATTATTCGTATAATTTTTATTTTCTTTTACATGATTTTCCTATATGTTGACATCGGGATTTTTATTTATCCCTTTTCGTTATCTATTTTTTTATGTTCTCATTTTAGGTGAGATTTATTTAAAAAAATAAGTGAAAAAGGTCCGACATGTGTCATGCCGACGATGGACTGTTAAGAGTCGCCGGTTGGTTTTTTAACTGGTTGTACCAACACAACCGAGAAAAGGTTTGCACATTGACCCAGTGACATGACACTGCTAAACGGGTCTGTGAAACCAAGATTCATTTAGGGTCCGGGGACTTGATTATGCGGAGGGAAGGTGTTAGGCACCCCCCGACAACCGTGTTTCCACGGTGACTGCCACTTTTTAATAAACTGTTATATGAATGTGTGTGTGTGTATGGGTCAATGTGATGTTATTTAGAAGTAATGCTATGCCTCGTTCGCACCTATATACATAGGGTTTGAATTTTGTATAAAAATTCAATTTTAACAAGATATAGCAGTGATGTTTTAAAAGAGGTTTTTTAAACCCTGTGCTCAATAGTAATTGAGGCCTTTGATACTTTCATTTTATTAAATGTTTGGCTTGATTGCTTTTATTTTTGAGATGCGAAGCATCTTCGAGAAAATAATGTACAAAGTAGTGCCGAACTCCTCATGGGTATGGAAACCATCGGAGAAAATCTAAACACCGTGAATAAATTTATAGACTGCTTACAGCTAAAAATGTCCATCACGGGAATCGAATCTAGATTCAGTGGACTGAATCTGTGATCACATGATTCCTATGCTCACATGATGTCGCAATTGATATAAATGCAGTAAACAGGTATATATATAAAAGCTGTAAATATATATATACAGACATGATCGACCACCACGAAGCACCTCCATGGGGGATCAAAAATGTAAATAAGCTGTAAAAGCGATCAACCACCACGGAGGAAACTCCAGGCGGGACGAAATGTACAGAAAGCCGTAAAAACGGTCCACCACCACGAAGTAAACTCCAGGTGGGACGAAATGTAAATATATATATATATATATATATATATATATATATATATAAAAGTGAAACGCGCCAGATATAAAATTCAGGCTCATCGAACAAAGTTTGACAACAGTTCATATACAGAAATATATATATACTAAAGCAGTAAACGCACCAGATGTAAAATCCAGGCTCATTGAACAAAGTTCGACACACAGTTCATATATATAGGTATATATATACGACACCATTTAAACACATTAGACATAATTCTAGGCTCATCGAACAGAGTTTGACACATAATTCATATATATAGGTATATATATATATACGAAAGCCATTAAACGCTCCAGACATAAGTCTAGGCTCAATCGAGGCATAACTCGATGATGTTAGTCCATATATATATATATATATATATATATATATATATATATATATATATATATATATATATATACAAACTAAAAAAAGAAATCACGGACCCAAGTCCGGGCATACACACGCAACACGACTCTCAACGTGAAGAATAGTGTGTGCAAAGATGAAGAGAAAGGCTTTAAAGTGTGTAAGAAGGCTTATAGTGGGCTGCCAAAGAATACTTCAATAACTTGAAATGGATGAATATTCGGCTTCCACCGATAAAAAGTAGCTATATATGAGCTTACAAGTGCTTAAAATGAGAAAATACTCAGTTTGAGGTGTGTACAAAACAAATTGGACAGGGTTTCCTCGCCTTCTTCTTTTAAAAATGGCCACCCCAAGTCCTCTATTTATAGAGGGGGGAGCCGCAGGACTTGCGGCTCGATCGCAGGTGTATTTGAGGCTGCCCGGGGTGCCCTGGGCTTCCCGGGTCCCGCCGTTTGGAAGTACGTGCCCACGTGCAACGTGATGTCCGCTTGAACTTTCAGAATTACAGTCTGGGCATCTTACTGAGGTATGTAGGACATGGGATTAGAGGTTGTACGAAGTCAGGAAGATGGGATGATGCCCTCCGATCTTTAAGCTTCAAATTCTATATATTACCCTACGTAATAGTCACTCGGGATTGAACTTCCTTGGTTCTTGTGGGACATTGCTGTGTAGAAATGTATGTATGAAATATTGAGACGGCGTAATGTGGCGTTAAGGTGGAAAGATGACGACATTTCCCCTCGGGGTTATCTCCAGTTTGGCCTGATAAAGCAGACGTTGCTCAAGGTTATCTCTGAGATTAGACTGTTACAAGTGTTGAAGGTCCTCAGTGTCATCTCTGAGGTGTGCCTGTCTTCCTGGTGTTATTACCAGACCTTATACTGAGTGCCTCAGTGTAAGCGTCGAGGTTGAAGCTGATTGCATTCATTTGAAACAAGTATTTTTGGGGTTATCTCCAGAACTGCAACTGCCTTCCTTGGGGTTATCTCCAAGGTTGGAATCTGCTATTCCCAGTATTGGGACTGAGACTGAACATCTCGGGGTTATCTTCGGGATGAATCAATTTTCTCCGGTGGAATTTCCGGTATTAGAACTGCAGGCCTCGGGGTTATCGTCGAGGTTGGAAATGATGCTCCCGGTGTGTGTTCCGGGGTTAAAACTAAGCTTTTGATAGTATGTAAAATGGATGTGAGCTGTCTTCCAGGGTTATATCTGAAAGACGAATCTGCCCTCCTGCAATGTCAGTAACAGATGTGCAGAAAATTTCGAATGTCTACAGATGCCCCTCTTTATTATATTCATGCAATGTAATGGCATGGATAGGATAAAGAATCCTAAACACTTGAAATGAAACAAGATAAACATGATGTAATATGGAGCAATATGATGCAAGTGGATGACGCATATGAATTGCTTTCCAATATACTGGTGATGATTATCGGCTCCCTATTGCTTCTACCGGTGATGGTAATGACGACAAGCTTGGATGTATGATCCAAACCTATCAGGATGTTGACGTTGGGGCTATCACCAAAGTTCTTAATCCTAAATACAGACTTTACTCCAAAGATGTGCCTCTCGTGTGCAAGAGATCTGTGGGGATAAAACTTCGTCTGTTTGAGGATGTGTATAACATATTCCATCATCGATCCTCCTCGATGATGTTGATCCTCCCTAGTTTGTATCGCCAGGACATATCATTGTTCTGTTGGATTTACTGCCAATAGTATGTGTTGTCAGGGCTGCCCGACCTTCGTTGATGTGTACATCAACGGTTGACCAGGCGTTGTAGCCCCCGCTGGGGATCCTTTCGATCCTATGCTGACGTGTATATCAACGGATGAATTCCCTGCTGGGGCTGAATGCTAAGGCTGCTTGGAGTTTGTTGATGTGTGTATCAACTGATGCAATCATCGGATGGCTTCCGATGTGACGTTGAGTTTACTTGCCAATGGCTGAACTGACGTCAAGGTTGGTTGACCTTTCCTGACATGTGTATAAACAGAAAATATGCGTTGTAACCCCCGCCGGGTACCTGTTTAATCCTTACTAATGTGTGTATCAGTAGAACATGAATTGTAACCCCCACCGAGGACCTGTTTGATCCTTGCTGATGTGTGTATCAGCAGAACATGCATTGTAACCCCCGTCGGGGATCTGTTTGATCCTTGCTGATGTGTGTATCAGTAAAACATGCGTTGTAACCACCGTCGGGGATCTGTTTGATCCTTGTTGATGTGTGTATCAGCAGAACATGCGTTGTAACCCCCGCCGAGGATCTGTTTGATCCTTACTGATGTGTGTATCAGCAGAGCATGCGTTGTAACCCCCGCTGGGGATCCATTTTTTTGAGATTGCGTTGTAACCCCCGCCGGGGATCCATTTTTGAAAAGATTAGGGTGACAACCCTGTATTGACAGCATTAGACCTCTATACGGCATTACCGAATGTGAACTGCAATGGCTTATATCATTGGTATAGTAAACCCTATTTTCGGGCGAATACCAATGGATGAAAAGAAAGTCATAGCCGAGTCCAGAAAAACCAGGATTTCATGTTATTCTGATTAATCGCGTAGCGTTTTTATCCTTGATTTGGCCTTTTTAGGTTATGAGAACTCCTTTGCAACTCGAACTGGATCGGGCCAGAAGGGTGGAACCCACGTAGGGGTGCCGCGGGTACACCTGCTGCAGCCGCAGATGGACCTGCGGCCAACCGTGGACATTAAAGTCTTGCAGCTTGCTTTCATAAGTCATTTTCAAGTTACGTCGCGAAGGAAATTCGAGAGCTCTTCTTCAGATCTACTAAGTTCAGAAGTCTTTCTGCAAATTCTATCACCGTGCATGTGTTCTACAATGTCCTGGTAACGTATGCATGTACTTTTTTTCTAGTTTTTATCAGTTGGAAAATGACTTATCATATGAAATGCATCTAAACACATAGTAGTGATTATGTATGCTCAAATGACTGGATAAAAAATATTCAACATAGTAAATGTTAGTATTAAACCATGTAGAACATAATGATGTGAAAAAATTTAACTTTTGAGGCACTCAAATTGACACCCTTTTTTTGCTATTTCTTATCCTATTTGAGCACAGGTGAAAAGGAAAAGTAATCCTGGTAATTAGGCCTTATGGATTGATGACTTTGATTTTTTGATGCGAATAGGATTTATGTGACTGTGGGCAGGTGTGCTACTGAATGGCCACCTAGTCATGCCTATGTGCATGTGGATAGTCCTATTTATAGAGGAAACTATGACATAATGTTTCCAAAATATAGGCATTGAGTAGTCATGTTTAACTCTACTGTAGATGTATGTTAAAATGATGCATGCATGCATGTAGTCATTAGATGCATTTTGAAAACAAATCTCCAGGTTAGAAGATACCACACCCCTTCTGAGGTGATTTGGAGACTTGTTGTCCAGATATTATGGATTCGGATCAGCCGAGTAGTTCCCACAGGACCACTTCTGGTGTACGGAGGAGGTCTTCTGAAGTGCCTCGACCCCGTTCCGTTAGACAGCCTCGTTGGTTGGTGGAGGCGGTGATACGTCCAATTCGAGTTGATGTACCGAACGTCGAGGACGAGGAGGAGGATGTTCCGATTGTAGACCCCGCTCCTGCTACACATATTCCCCATAGGGACCTCCCGAGTATTCAGATGGCAAATCCAGAGCTTTTAGGTAATTTGAGCAGACATCCCTCGATGTATTTGCACTTCAACGAGGTATAACATTAGATCTTAATCTTCCTTCTATCCTATTGATGAGGAGTAAAGATTCTGATGTCGATCTACATCTTCCAGGTTCCCGGCTTTACACAGCCTTGAGGGAACTGGTTCAACATTCACTCCATGTACCAGGCGCTTCATCCTGACTATAGAGCGATTGTGCATGACTGGGGATTTGGAGCATTCTTTTCCATGCTTCCCCGCCGTTGTCCCTGGGGTTACCTCAGGGCATTGTCTGAGTGCTGGTTTTACCAGACCCAGTCTCTTCATTTACTGGACTGTGAGGTGATGATGATGCCGATGGATTGGCAGTTTATCACAGGCATGGAATTTGGAGGGGCGCCAGTGCCTTGCACGGCAGATATTACCCCCACTGCCGTCAAATCCTTCTTAGGAGTTCCAGTGGAGGCGCTCAAGGGCAAGACTATCCGTACAGGTCCTTTGACCGTGGATGATATGAGTGGGCTATTGAGTGAGCCAATACCAGATGATGTCAGAGTCAGGGATCGCATTCTTCGGCGATTGTTTTTTATTATCATTAGGGGCTTCTTTATAGCAGATAACTCTTCTACGGTGTCGTTCGCTTTGATTAGCGCTACTTGACATGTGGACCATATAGGAGAATACGATTGGGGTTCTTATACCTTTGCCAATTTCCTCAAGAGCATGCGTATGCGCTCGCAGGGCTTGACCGAGGCTTGGTTAGGTTTCTACTGGTAAGTATGTCTCTTATCATTTACCATGTTCAGGTTAAGAGTGTTAAGTGACAGCAGATGGTTGCCTTTGTGTTGGCAGTTTTGGGCCTATGAGAGGCTTCCATGTTTACGTCCGGTGAGTGTGTTAGGGTTCGATACCTACCCATGAGGACGACGATGGCATCATTCCATACTGGCAGAGATCCCTGTACCTGAGGGTTTCACTCATTGCCGCCTACTGTTGGAGTTGTTGACAGTGGATGTCATCACATGGATTCTATATTTTGGGGAGCATTTGGCCACTGGATTAGAGGATGGGAACCCGATTGGTGTTAAGTACGTGATTTCCACCCGTAGGGTTCCTCTCTTCATAAATAGAGGATGAGAGCTCAATTTAGGAGAGCGTGCTATTAAGAGCACCAGAGGGGAGATTCGTATACCAATATTGCCTCCTGCCAGGCGTTATTGGCCTGTGTCGCAGTCACCCCTCATTAATATCCCATTGTTGGGTGTTGACGGTTTTGCATTGTCAGAGGGTCCTTGCACTCAGGATATATTCCAGCATTGGTGGATCCCTCGTACCATTGGAGCCTAGACCCGCGCCACTTAGTTGATGGGGGATATGGTTCCAAGATCCGTGATGATGATGAATTGGCTAGCCTGTGTTCGAGATCTGACTCATGTGACACAGATTGACAGCTTGACCCAGCGACTGGACCGGCCACATTTCTTTATCCGGCATTTGGGCAGAGATCCGGTAGAGGTAGATTCGTTTGATCCTTCTCGCACAGGAGCTGGCCCCTCAGATGACCCATTTGGTTTTACCGGCGCAAATCCTCCTTTGTATAGGCCTGACATCCCTGTTAATAGAGATCCAGTGACTTAGGAGGAGTTACATCAAGTGGACAGGATTGATGATGTAGATATTGACACGATTGTCTTCTTCTGATGTGTATTCTCGTTATCTCTTTTGATAGGCCTCTGTTAGCTATTGGGTGGCTATGCCCCATTCTCGCTATATCTTTTGATAGGACTCTGTTAGTAATAGGGCGTTTGTGCCCCATTTCCCTGTATTTTTAGTTGTACAGAGATGATGCATTAGATGATGATATACTTAGGAATGTATGTACAATTTTTCCATTCCCTATATCATATTGCCATCTATTATCTGTTATGCATGTATCATGTTATGCATATGTATATATGTCCAGAGATATTCAGCATTGACCATGGATGGTATTATGATACGGCCCACACAGATGTCTTCTTCGACAATCAGCCGCATAGATCACACCCCGCCATTATTGGTGGCATCCCGTCTGAGATACTGGTATGATAGTATGTCACCCTCAGATAGAGTAACCGTAGATCAGCTGTTACAGCATACCATGACCCTTTTGATGTTTCAGGTTCCCACAGGATTCATGGAGAGCATGTTGGAGCACTGGATACCAGAGAGACAGGTTTTTCGATTTGGGACCCAGAAGTTGACTCTAACTCTGAAAGAGAATGCACGGTTGACGATGTTGTGACTGGACAGACCTTGCATGCATATGGCTTTGGGGGACTTGAGTCGACGGTTCATGACCCTCACTGGATTGAGGCGTAGGGTGGTGCATGATGAGCTGACATCTGGCCACATTATATCCCAGCGTTTTCTGTTTGACAGATTTGGCTCTGAGGATAGTTATAGATGGCATTTCATGGATTTCACCACACCGGAGGATCATTGGCATCTGGCCAGGGTTGATGTACTGCTATTGTGCATACTGTCATATGTCTACATGCTACGGTATATGGATGAGTTGGACATAGGAGTTATCATGGCGGTGAGAGCTCTCAGGGAGGTTCATACCATCATACCGATGATTATAGTCGAGACATTGAGGTCAGCTACATACTGCTGCACTTATTCGACAGGAGTATTTACGGGTAGTTCGGTCATGCTATACGTGTGGTTCATGTCACACTTAAGACCGATTGACACTTTTAGATGGCATGGGTATTGTTTCACCCATGATATAGACATGTCATATTTATTTCAGCCTGCGAAGTGTACTGATGCTATGTCTTGGTCCGCTTTCTTAGTTGATATTGTAGACCCGTTTAGTATATTGTCGTGCTCAGGGCTCAGCTCACCTTACAGCTTTATTACTCATGCTCCGGGTATGGATTACATCCCTCTAGCTGGTTTGAGGGGCATGATTACTTACCATCCACTGGCCGTGATGTCGCAGTTTGACCAGTTTCAGGATTTTCATCCTTTTGAGGGGGCGCTGGGCCAGCATTTAGCTTCTCGCTATCTTTTGGTCGAGGACCGATCCTGTGTGTATGCATGTTGGGATCAACGCGAGATAGTTGCTTTCTCCATTAGTCATCCAGGTTATTCTGTAGAGTATTCCGCATGGATGGAAGCAGAGACTACATCGGCTGAGGTGGTATCCACATTGCCGAGTATTGACTCAGATGGTGGAGAGCCCATGGAGGATATTGATTCTCACACCAAGGATGATCCATCTACTGGGTTGCTAGTATTTCCTTTAGATTCTCCTAGTACTAGCACTGTCGTGATTTAGCATTCAGCACAGTCCTTTGAGCGGAGTCTTCATCTGATGATCTTTGAGATAGATCAGGCTAGATCCCTGATATTGACAGCTCTTGATGGGAGAGACGTAGCCTTGTTAGAGAGGGATGAGGTAATAGCTCGTAGAGATGCCACTGTTGTTGAGCGGGATGAGGCCAGATCAGTCAGAGATGCAGTGATAGTTGAGCGGGATAGCGCCATATCTGCCCGGGATGTAGCCGTCACAGATAGTACTGCAGTGAGGTCCCTTACCACTGGCATGCTTGCAAAGATGAGCACTTACATCTATGAGCATATGGTCACCATGCAGATGGCTGCAGATCTGTTGGGTCGTGTGGATATCCTCGTACAGGAGACCACAGCTTTGCCTCCTTCTTCGGAGAGGGATGCCATGTTGGGCTTGTTAGCTCGTATATACACCGATTTGTAGATGGACTTGTATTTTCCTGCACATACTAGCTTAGCCATTTTGTCATGTACAGTTTACATCTGTACACCAAACAACATTATATATAGCAAAGAAATATATTTTTGATCACTTCCCTTTTAGATATGCTCTGATACTTGCTTGATATTTGCATGCTTCTTCAGGGCTTGTGCTCTTGATATATTCTGAATTCCTCCTTGCTGGATAGACATTGAGTTGTCTCTGCATAGTTCAGAATAGATCATGGATCTGTGTGTATCCCTACCATCTTTGGTGTCTTGGGACTGGTTTCTGTATGGAAATATGGAGAGGAGTGTGGCTTTCCTCTCTGAGATTGACCGCACCACAGATGGTCGCCAGTACTCCTATTTAGGAGGAGCCTAGTTAATTCCATCTCTTATGGATTGGTGTTTCTCTTCAAGGAACAACCGCATCTTAGATGGTCGCCGAATCTCCTATTTAGGAGGAGTTCAGGTAATTCCATCCCTTTGGTCTGAAGCCAATGAAATGTAGTGGATTGAAGGATGATCCCAATACCATTGACAGATATTTGTGTTTTGGTAGGGGGTTTGATCAAACCATAAATGGCTGCCTACGTACTCCTGTTGAAGAGGAGATCAAGCCTACGTAGTTCGAACCTGGTGTAAGAGGTTCAATGCTGTTTATGAAAGGCAAATGGGTGTAGAAGGTTTATTGATGAAGAAGGTTGTAGAAGTATTTTTGTGGTTTTTGTTTTTGTAGAAAAGGGTAGAAATTTTTTTATTTATTTTTTGTTTATTGCGACCGGGCCATATAGAATATGGTTGTTTACGTACTCCCGTGTATCAAGGAGATCAGGTCGATGTAGTTTGCCCCTCAGGACGTGTTGAAAAGCTTAATCCCATGTGCAGGTCATACTGCGGGGAAGAGAAAATTTGATCCTAGGTTGACGATAAACTGCATATGTGAAAAGTTTGATCCCATATTTGGGGGGACAAACTGTAAATGCAAGAGGTTCAATCCCTATTGGGATGACCAAAGTTGTAAGAGCGTAGTGAAGCCAGGCTGCTGGCTTAAAGAGTATGTTTCCCTGAGGGGCAAAGTGTGGAAAAGAGTTGTATGTAATGAAGGGTTAAAGAACCAGAATGACTAGTGATCTGATGATCCAACACCGGGATGTTTGCTTGATAGCAACTTTAGACATAGTACTGTTTCACGATATCCGAGTTGATAAGCTGTGGAAATTCATCGCCGTCAATTTCCTGCAATTTGAGAGCACCTCGTGTCAATACCTCCTTGACAATAAATGGGCCTTCCCAGTTAGGAGCGAATTTTCCCTTGGACTGGTCTTAGTTGTCGAAGATCTTCTTCAAAACCAAGTCATGTTGTTTAAACTACCGTAGTCGGACTTTTCTGTTGTAGGATCGGGAGATCCTTTGTTGATATAACTGACCATGGAAGATAGCTGTTGTTCGCCTTTCATCTATTAGAGATAATTGGTGATACTTGTCTTGTATCCATTGATCTTCATCCAGCTACGCATCCATCAACACTCTGAGGGATTCCATTTCTACTTCTATGGGGAGTACTGCTTCCATCCCATAGGTTAATGCGTAGGGGGTTTCCCCAGTTGAAGTGTGCATTGATGTTTTATAGGCTAATAGAGTAAGAGGTAATAAGTCAGGCCATCCTTTGTGGTTGGCGGACATCTTTTGCATAATCTTCTTGATGTTTTTGTTAGCCGCTTCAACAAAACCATTCATCTTTGGATGGTAGATGACGAAGTTAAGGTGTTTGATGTGGAATTTACTTCATAGTTCCTCCATCATTTTGTTGTTGAGGTTCTTAGCATTGTCTGATACAATTACCTCTGGTTGTCCATATCGACAAATGACATTATTTTTTAGGAAAGCAATGATGACTTCTTTGGTAACCCTAGGGAAGGAGGCTGCTTCTACCCACTTGGTAAAGTAGTCGATCATGGTGAAGATGAAGCGATGTCCATTACTGGCTTTGGGCCCGATCATGTCCATTCCCCATATAGAGAAAGGCTAAGGTGAGCTCATATTGTGGAGCTCCCGTGGAGGGGCGTGGATAGCATTCCCATGAATTTGGCATTGATAACATCTCTTGACGTGATCATTGCAGTCAGCCTTGAGAGATAGCCAGTAATATCCTGTCCGGAGGATCTTCTTAACAAGGAGGGGGCCACTTATGTGTGGACCACATACTCCACCATAGACCTCATCCATGAGTCTCTGAGCTTGATCCTTATCCAGGCATCTGAGGAGACCTAGTCCTGCATCTCTCTTATAGAGTGCATCTCCGCTCAGGTAAAATTTTATAACAAGTCGATGAATCCGCCTTTGCTCAGTTAGGCTCGCCTCAGCGGGTGTAGATCCATCTCGTAAGTACTCCTTGATATGCTAATACCAAGGTTGTTGGATGGGAGGTAGCTCATTCGATACTTCTCCAACATAGTTCCCATAGGCTGGTGCCTTTTGCAGGGCATATGTGACGCTTGGCATGTGTTCCTTGTCAGGTATGTGAATTAAGGAGGCCAAAGTTGTTAATGCGTCTTCGAAGTCATTCCTATTACGAGGAATGTGTAGAAAGGAGATCTCTTCGAACTCTGAAGCCATTTGTACAACTTGCCGATGGTAAGGCAGCAAGCGTAGCTCTTTGGTTTGATAGATTCCCGTGGATTGTTTGACTACCAACTCTGAATCCCCAAAGACAGTTAACCGTCTGATACCCATTGAACGGGCAAGTTTTATCCCCATGATACAACCTTCATACTCAGTTGTATTGTTGGTGCTGATAAACTACAATTTGACGGTGACGGGATACTACTCCCCCGTAGCGGATACCAGAATTGCTCCAGCTCCAGAACCATCCACATTAACAGCTCCATCAAAATACATGTTCCATATTTGACGTGCATCGTACTGATGGTGTTGCTGAATTATCATTACCCCTTCATCGGGGAAGTATGTTTCCAAGGGTTTGAAGTCCCCTGAAGGTGCGGCGGCCAATTGATCGGCAATTCTTTGACCTTTAATGGACTTTTGCGTCACGTAAACAATGTCAAATTATTACAGAATCAACTGCCATCTGGAAAGCCGACAATTCAGTATGGGTTTATTGAACACATACTTGAGAGGATCCACGCGGGATATGAGATGGGTTGTGTGCCCATAAAGGTAATGTTGTAATCTCATGGTAGCCCATGCTAAAGCAAAACAAGTCTTCTCGATCAGAGTGTACTTGTGTTCACTGCTGCTGAATCTTTTGCTGTGGTAATAGATAGCTCGTTCTTGGCCTCTATCGTCTTTCTGACCCGGCATGCAGCCCATGGCATTGTCACTTATGGACAGGTACATGAACAGGGGAACATCATCCCTGGGTGGTACCAAAATAGGAGCTTTGACTAGCTACTCTTTGATGGTAAGGAAGGCCTTCTGGCACTCATCATTCCATTTCATGGAGGAGTTCTTCCTTAACAGCTTGAAGATAGGCTCACAGGTTGCTGTGAGTTGAGAAATGAACCTACTAATGAAGTTGACTCTTCTCAAAAATCCTCATATTTCCTTCTCTGTCTGAGGAATGGGCATTTCCGTAATGGCCTGGATTTTGGTGGGATCCAACTTGATTCCTTTATGGCTGACTAGAAATCCTAGCAACTTGCCTGATTTAACGCCAAAGGCACACTTAGCTGAATTCAACTTCAAGTTGTACTTACGCAACCTGTTGAAAAGATTTTTGAGATGGTCTAAGTGGTCTTCCTCCTTCCGGGATTTGACGATGATGTCATCCACGTAGATCTCTATCTCTTTATGCATTAAGTCGTGGAAAAGAGCCATCGTAGCTCTCTGATAGGTAGCTCCGACATTGATGAGGCCGAAAGACAACCGTCTTTAGCAAAAGGTTCCCCAAGGCGTGATGAAAGTAGTTTTCTCACGATCCTCTTCAGCAACCATGATCTAATGGTACCCCGCAAAGCAATCGGCGAAGAAGTACATGTCGTATTGAGCAGTATTGTCAATGAGAATATGGATAAAAGGCATGGGAAAGCTATCCTTAAGTCAAGCTTTATTTAGATCCCGATAATCCACACAAACTCGCACCTTTCCTCCAAGCTTAGGCACGGGCACGATGTTGGATATCCATTCAGGATATGTGGACACCATGATAATACCAGCTTGAAATTATTTCACAATTTCTTCTTTCACTTTTAAACTCCACTCAGGTTTCAATTGCCTGAGTTTCTGCTTGACTGGCTTGAATCCCTCTTTGATGGGAAGGCGATGAAGAACAATGTCGGTGGCCAAACCCACCTTGTCTTCATGAGACCATGCAAACACATCCTGGAATTGGGTTAGTAGCGTAACTATGTCATTCCTCTAGTTTGGGGTAAGGTCTGAACCAATCTGGATTAACTTAGGGTTTTCTAAGGCTCCAAGATTGAAGGAGGTGGTTTGATTAAGGTTGGGTTTAGGTTTGTCTTCGACTCATTCTTTGATCTCCGGAGGCACCTCAATGTCCTCTTGTATTTCCAGCAAGTCTGAGTCCAACTTTTCATCAAAGTTACAATCCTTGTGGAGAAGAGGCATCTTATCAGCAAATACATGCACATCTAAGTTCAGAATCCTGAAACAAAATATGCTTTCACTTAATATATATGAAACTGTTTAATCATATATAATGTTAGCATGTACGGACAAAACAACTGCTAATACTATACAGAAAAGTAAGCAGTTATGATATCTACAGGGCATAAAGAAGTCCTGCCCATTTTTCCCTTGTCGACCAATGCAAGGAGTACTGCTCCAATTGGCAAGGGCAAAGTCCTGGGGGACTGCAATAATGGAGGGGCTGTCATCATCTGGGGTATATCTGTTAGTATGTTCATCATGGACAATGATGCGTACATCTGACATCATTCTGATGATGTCTTGTTTAATTCTGCGTTATTCTTCTTCCACCTTGGGATCTGGAACAAACACTTCCTTCTCCTTTACCGGTATCGGCTTAGGAAATAACATAGCCATTATGTTGGCTGGCACCTTTACCGGAGATTGTGAGGACTCTGGATGTACAAGTGGAAATAATAGCCGTGTGGCTGAAGTGGAAGGAATCTGCCTATGTGGATTCCTGTAACTGGTACTGGCAGAATAGCCTAGCCCGGATGTCCCAGTTTGACTGGACACTTGAATCGGGTACTTAATACCATGATGACTTTTTCCCAGCCCTTGTCCCGGCTGGTGTCCCAATGACATCATTTCTTGAGTAGCTGTCATCACTTCGGCAAAAATCTTGGGTATGGAAAATGGTGTCTCAATAGCATGATATTGAGGGTTGCTTACTTCCAAAGTATGGAAACTGATCGGCTCAACATCGAAATTGAAACTGATGAACGGTATGTCACCCGGTTGAAGGCATTTCGGTTCAGCGTTGATTGTAACTAGGCTATTGTTGATAATGTATTTAAGTTGCTGATGAAGAGTGGAGGGGACTGCCCCAGCCATATGAATCCACGGTCTCCCTAGTAGTAGGTTGTATCCTGTATCTATTTTGAGCACGTGAAAAGACACATAAAATGTATGAGGACCAATCTCAATTGGCAGCTCAATCTCACCAACTGAATTCCGGCGGGATCCATCAAAAGCTTTGATGATCGTATGGCTACTTCGGATTCGCTGGAGATTGACATTCATTTTCAGTAACGTAGCATAAGGACAGATATTCAAAGATGAACCTCCATCTACCAAGACTCTAGCTAACATATATCTGGAGGATAAAACCGCAATGTGTAACGGCTTACAATTACCGGTTCCTTCGGGCGGTATGTCATCATCAGTGAAAGAGATCACATTGTTGTTGAAAATGTGATCAGCCAGATGTTGAAATTTTTCCACATCCACTGATTTCGGCAAGTAGGCTTCTTCCAAAACCTTTAGTAAAATCTTCCTGTGATCTTCAAAAGTTAAGACCAAGTCTAATATTGAAATTTGATGTGGAGCTTCTCTTAAGCTTAAAACCACCTTGGCTTCATTATGACCCATAGCACGGAGGAATTTTTCAATCTTCTCTATGGGAATTTTCCCCTTTAATTTAACAGCAGGCTTCATCACCCGTTGGGGAAGATACAATGGATTCTCCTTCGACACTGCAGCAGTTGTATGACATGTGGATCCTTCAGCTTCTCCATAATTCCAGGGACTTTCTGTAAGCTGACAATAGGATATTGTGGTCTGAATGGCAAAATGAGGGACTCTGGAGCAGCCACTTTTAAAGGATTGTTAATTCCTTTGAGCTGAATTGTGAGTGATTTAACAATCTCATCGGCCTTAGAGGATATAACTACTACCAGTCCCTTCTATTTAGTGGGACACGTATTTTCACTCTCTAATAGCACAGTATCATTATTTGCCAGTTGCAGGACACCGCTATCGATTAAGTTCTAAATAAGGTGGCGGAGTGCCCAGCATTCTTTCGTGCTGTGACCGCGAGAATGGGAGTGATACTGACATACTTCATCAGGGTTAAACCGTCCTGAACGGGGATTGACTGAAGGTAGGAGGGAAGTGATTCTTCCTTCATTGATTATCATCTGAAGTATCTCCTCCATAGGTTGGCCCAGGTATGTAAATTCCCTTCTATTGGAAAAATCCCGACGGGCATTGGCAGTCGCTATCTTCGTCACTTTATCCTCCATTATTTCATTTTTTAAAGGTGACAATGGAATATTCATAATCAAGGGGAGGATACTAGCATGCTCCTAGTTGACTAATTGGCGTGTAACTTGATGCTGATAGATCACCAGTTCTACCAATTGTTCAATTTGTTTGCATAGAGCTTTCATCTTTCATTCCATCGCAAACTGGAACTTTGCATAATCCCATTTGTCAACACTGTCTTTAATGATCTGGAGGCTTCGTAGTTGAAATTGGAACTTTGTCCAGTGCTCCAATTAATCTTGTTGACCTCTTCCTCTTTGTGTGGAGGAAGAGGGTTGTCTTGCACATGAGGTTAATCTATTTTGGTGACCACAATCTCACCGTTGTCTATTAAATCTTGGATCTTATGTTTTAAGGCCCAGCAGTCTTGAGTATCATGTCCAGGTGCCCCGACATAATAAGAACATTTTCGAGCAGCATTAAAATCCCGTCTATTAGGGCTGGCTGGTGGAAGAAGATGCGTGATTTTCTTTTAAGTGGTCAAAAGAGTGAGAATATTCTTGAGTGAGTCTCCTAAGGGTGTGAACACTCGAGGGCGTTTGACTTCTCCAACTTTTGGTATTGGAGGGTTTGAAGACTGTGCTAGAAAGGGAGTATAATTTCTCCTCTGGATAGGCATGTTCTGATTGCCTTTTTGACCCTGCAGTATCAAGGAAACATCCTCCTCTTTCTTTTTATGGACCCTCCGGGGGTTGTTTCCATAATTTCCGGATTGGATGTGCTCAGCAATAGCTTTAAGGGTAGCTAGGTTTTGAATCTTTCCTGACTTCAATCCCATCTCAGCCATTTCTCCATGTTTGATCATTTCAGAGAATGGTTTACCGATACCAGCTAAGACTCTTTCATAGAAAGGAGATTCTTGTATGTTAATAAAGGTAATGACCATCTCTGAGTCTGTCATAGAAGGTGTTACTTGAGCAGCAGGGCGCCTCCACCTTTGAGCATATTCTCTAAAAGACTCATTAGACTGTTTCTTGACCTTGGTAATCTGGTACTTGTCAGGAGCCATTTGAGACTGGAAACTATATTATGTGAGGAAGGCGTGAGCTAGCTCTTCCCAGCTATGGATCTTTAAATTGTCTAATCTGGTATACCACGAACGGGCTTCTCTAGTCAGACTCTTTTGGAACAGCTACATTCTGAGCTTCTCGTCCTCTGCATAAGATCCAAGTTCTCCAATGAACACCTTCAAATGTGTATAAGGATCTCCTAACCCATCATACTTTTCGAAGTTAGGAGTTTTGAACTTTTTTGGATAATGAACACCAGGGAATATACAAAGGTCGGCATATGAAACACTCCCGCGTGCTCCAATTCCTTTGATAGCACGAAGGGTTTCTTCCATTTGAAGAACTTTCTTTCTGATGTCACCGGTGTCTGGATCTCTTGTGAGATGGGCGGCATCATGACTTTTGTTGGTTGTATCCAACTGCAGTTCAGGTACTGTAATGGCTTGTCAGAACCTTGAGTTCCCCCTTGTGTGGAGGATTCAGCATGTATGGGTATCTTTGGACCCTGAGTAGATTGATGTAGTTCTTTAAGCAGAACAGCCAAATCTGTAACTTGTTTACTTAGTCCATCAAATTCTTCACGAGAAACCGGATTAGACTGGTCAGATGAAGACATGATTGGCTGTAGGTCTGCGGCCTTTTTGGACTTTGATCGGGTAATAGGTCTGAATGCTTCCCTATGATAAACCTGGCATAGTTTAGTTCTAGGGAGGGTGTAAATGTTAACATGCTATGTGATGTGTCCGTTTTAGGAATTTTATCCTGCAAAACAGATGTTAGCTGTTTGTAATACAGGATAGCACGTTAATTTAAATATGTATATGCACATATTTCTTCATATTTCTCATTACATGGAGATGAATATGGAATGTAAATTACAAGTAATTTGACTTTACGAGTAATTTGAAATGAGAAAGCATGAAGATACTTTCCTCCACGTTTGGTTTATCAGAGGCTGTCCCTGCTTTTTGGCATGAAGGTTCCCAAATCATCGCAATTTACTCAACGAGAAATTAATCCGGTCTTTTAACTGCAGTTAATTTGGGTGGTGCCTTTCCTGAGCCTCGTTGGAATTAGTCTTCCTACGAGTCCAGTAATCAAACACCGACAGGATAGCCTCCTAGTGGAGGGACCACACAACATACATTCACAAACAACGTGTCTCATCACTTATGAAAATGATGACATGTGCGAAGCACTAATATCACAGGCAGATATAGTGTAAAGCATTGATTGCAGTAAAGATATGCATCCGTACACATTCATCATAAATGTAAATGCAACATCCACACACAAGCATATAATAGTTTTGAAAAGCTTGTAATAGCGGCTTAAGTCCTCTTACTGGGGTCCCCAGCAGAGTCGCCACCTGTCGACGTCGGGATTTTTATTTGTCCTTTTTCGTTACCTATTTTTTTGTGTTCTCATTTTAGGTGAGATTTGTTTAAAAAAACAAGTGAAAAAGGTCCGACATGTGTAATGTCGATGATGGACTGTTATGAGTCACCAGTTGGTTTTTTAACTGGTTGTACCAACACAACCGAGAAGAGGTTTGCACATTGACCCAGTGATGTGACACTGCTAAACGGATCTGTGAAACCGAGATTCATTTAGGGTCCGTGGACTTGATTATGCGGAGGGAAGGTGTTAGGCACCCCCCGACATCCGTGTTACCACGGTGACAGTCATTTTTCAAGAAACTATTATATGAATATGTGTGTGTGTGTGTGTGTGTGTGGGTCAATGTGTTGTTATTTGGAAGTAGTGCTCTGCCTCGTTCGTACCTATATACATAGGGTTTGAATTTTGTATAAAAATTCAGTTTTAACAAGATATAGCAGTGATGTTTTAAAAGAGGTTTTTCAAACCCTGTGCTCAATAGTAATTGAGGCCTTTGATACTTCTATTTTATTAAATGTTCAGCTGAATTACTTTTACTTTCGAGATGCGAAGCATCTTCGAGGAAATAATATACAAAGCAGTGCCGAACTCCTCATGGGTATGGAAACCATTAGAAGAAATCCAAACACCGTGAATAAATTTACAGGCTGCTTACAACTGAAAATGTCCATCACGGGAACCGAATCTAGATTCAGTGGACAAATTCTGTGATCACATAGTTCATATATATGATGTAAAATCCAGGCTCATCGAACAGAGTTCGACACATAGTTCATATATATAAGTATATATATATACGAAAGCAATTAAACACTCCAGACGTAAGTCTAGGCTCATCGAACAGAGCTCGACACACAGTTTATATATATATATATATATATATATATATATATATATATATATATACACGAACGCAAATAAACGCTCCAGACATAAGTCTATGCTCAATCGAGGCATAACTCGATAATGTTAGTCCATATATATAAATATATGTATATACAAACTGAAATAAAACCATAGACCGAAGTCCGGGCACACACACGCAACACAACTCTCAACGTGAAGAATGAAGAATGATGTGTGCAAAGATGAAGAGAAAGTCTTTAAGGTGTGTAAGAAGGCTTACATTGGACGGCCAAAGAAGACTTCTATAACTTTAAGTGGATGAACACTCAGCTCCCGCCGATAAAAATAGTAGCTATATGTGAGCTCACAAGTGTTTAAAATGAGAAAGCACTCAGTTTCGGGTGTGTACAGAGCAAATTGGGCAGGGCTTCCTCTCCTTTTCTCTATATAAAATGGCCACCCCAAGCCCTCTATTTATAGAGGGGGGATCCGTAGGTGTACCTGCGGCTGGCCGTAGATGTACCTGTGGCTGTCCGGGGTGCCCCGGGCTCCGTAAGTACCGCCGTCTCGAAGTACGTGCACGCGTGCATTGTGATGTCCACTCGAACTTTCAGAACTGCAATCCGGGCATCCGATTAACGTGTATAAGACCTATTTTGGACCGCCATTATCGAGAGCTACACCATTACATGGGATTAGAGGTTATACGAAGTCAGGAAGATGGGACCATGCCCTTGGTCTTCAGGCTTCAAATTCTATCCGGTGTGCTACCTTGAATAGTAGTCACTCGGGATTGGACCACCTTGGTTCTTGTGGAACATTGCTGTATAGAAATGTATGTATGAGATGTTGAGATGGCGTGATGTAGGATCGAGGTGGCAAAATGATGATTTTACCCCTCACCGGGGTTATCTCTGCTTTGGGCTGATAAAGCAGACGTTGCTCAGGGTTATCTTTGAGATTGGACTGCTGCAAAAACTGAAGGTCCTCAGGGTTATCTTTGAGGTGTGCCTGTCTTCTCGGTGTTATACCTGGGTCTTGTACTGAGTGCCTCGGGGTGAGGTCTGAGGTTGAAGCTGATGTTGGGTAAAATCTAATTACGCACAACACGCAAGTATACGTGGTCAACAAGTAATAAAGTGAAGGTAGAGTATCGTTCCCACGAGGAATTGTTTAATAAAAATCACCAAGTACTAACCCGTAACCAACTCAATCTTATTTAAACGAATGAATTTCAATTTATAAGTAAACTAATTCTAATTACCACTAGTTAAATTAAGATTACGAAGATTCAAAATCACAACTTCACTTATTGCTTCATTTAAGTTAACACACCTCTCATCAATTATTCTCTATCCCAAATTGTTAATCAAGAACACTAAAGCAGATAAAACCACCTCTCGATGCATAAGACCCATACTCACTTAAATCCACAGATGATAGAATTAAGCAAGACACCCTAATTAACTAAACCACTATATCTCTATGTGAATTACAATTAAAAAGGATTTAAAGCACAAGTTCTCTATAAGATTACATATGGTGTAAAGGCATATCTCTATCCTAAACATGAATCATGAATTCCATCTTTGCAGAAATCACAAACATGTGATATCATGATCAGATCTAAATCTAAACTTCATCAATCGAGTTCATATAGATTATCACGGTAATTGATGGCCAATCAATTAAACAATTAAGTCCAAATCACAATAGACAATCCTCATAATAGAACATAATAATTGATAGCGAAATATATTAAAATAAACTACACAATAAGATCCGTTGTAATCTCAAACAAAGAATTAGTTCATTAAATTAAAACTAAGAATCCACACTTAAATACACATTAAAAGACAAAAATAGAAGAAGATGAGAAGATAAAATCTATTGTCTGTAGATTTGAAGCTCCCTCCTCGCTCCTACTTTGAATCTTCAATGGTCTCCAAGTTGCTTCAATCTCCAAATCTAATAAGAACAAGGGTTTTGATCTAATCTACTCTAATCTAATCTAATGGAATCCTCTTTATTTTATGCCTCCCATTATGTATTTATAGGTTACAAGTCTAATTTTTAGCTTAGGAACAAACCCAATCCAATTTGGAGTCAAAAAGGTATCTAAATTCGAACGCATAAAAAATGTGTTATGGCTCGTATCCCCGCCCCGGTTGGCTATAGTACTATTTTGTTGCCCGTACCCCCACCCCGGTGTGGGTTTTCCTTAGTAAAAGCCCGCCCCGGCGGGAATCATTTTTTTACTGCAGTGTCCTCTGGTAAAATGGTCATAATATTTGATCCGGGAAGAGTTACAAGGCCCGCCACCTATCAAATCGAAGATATCGACGAGCTCTACAACTTTCATTCTTTAAGAAATGAGAAATAACGGATGGATGAAGGTTGAAATTGGGCTAGAAGTGACTACTATGCAAATGACCACCCAAAATAGTGAAGTTCAACGTCCATTGGTACAAAGATCATATCTCTTGCATCCGAACTTCGATTGGAATGATTCAAGATGTTCCGAAAAGCTAAGAAGAAGCTCTACAATATAATCAAAGTTCCAAGCCAAGAACATGAAATAAACATGAAAGACCAAACGATGTCCGGATTACTTTTCTTTGCGATTTCATACCAATAATCGCCCACACAACTCCCAAGCGTATAATCTACAAAATGAACACAAAATGCATGAAAAGTAACTAAGAAACATGAGTTTAAGCAACTAATTCAAGTAATAGATATCGGATAAGTAGGTATAAAAACTACTTATCAAATACCCCCAAACTTAAACATTTGCTTGTCCTCAAGTAAAAACATAAAATAACAATGCTATGCAATGCAACTAATCTACATAACTACGAATCTAGTAGTAATGATAGAAAAAAGTCTATTCAATCAGCCTTAGTAAAATCAAGTAAACACGATAATAAATCATATCAAAACAAATCATTAACTTCCCAATTAATCATCAAATCTTAGACTTTTATCACTAATATAGTGCGTGCGTGCTCCACAACAATGTTAATTGATATAAAATCAAATTTAACACATAATAAGTCTCTTCAAAGGAATCATACAGTGTAAACTCAAGAAATCTAAAAACAAGCTAGATCCAACTAAAATTAAATAATTACCAATATCGAGGGTCAGCATGAGATACTTATGCTTCATTTTTCATCTACGGGGGCTTTTTGCTCTTATTTCCCGTTTTATACATTTTTTTCCTTTCTTTTGGTTTATATACACATAGCTATGCAATGTCTTATTCCCTTAGGCTTTTCAATGCTACCTTAACGAGCTTTCGACCAACGACTCCCAAATCATTAAGACCTTAGGGCACTAGGTGTAAAGACAATCTCCTTGGGCTTACTTACTCAAGTAACAAAAGCCACAAAACTAGACAAGCACGCCACGGTGATTATTCATACTTTCTTTTTTTTTTCTTTTTTTTTTCTTTTTTTTTATAGCTTATATACCCCAAATATTCTCTCAAACTTAGGTTCTTGTCTAACTTTAGCTATCACTACTTGTTCTTGTCATTCTTTCATTCAAACTAGCATTATCCTTTAGAGTCCCATTATGTATCAATTTAAACTCAATCAATCAACAAGTTATTTTTACTGTGATATCCTTATTATACCAGTTTTAAACAGAAAAAGACTCAATTCATAACAAGAAATCACATCAAAGCTCTAATAGTCAATATTATACTTGTCTACCCAATTCCAATATCATCATTGGCCAAAACAAACTGTAAATATCAAACAGCTGGACTCATGCAAGATGTACTAGATGCTATATAAACATAGTAAACTAACTACTAATTTTTCAATTTTTAATTTTTTTTTATTTCAAGAAATTGAATGCAAAAACTAAATGTAACTATATGAACTACAATGTAAATAACTAACTATATGTAATATGACACTAAAATGCCCCCAAACTTAAACTAGACATTGTCCTCAATGGCTTAAATAGAAAAATGTAAAGCAGAGGACTTCTCTAAAAATATAGCAATCCTCCTCCTTGTCCGCTAAGTTTGGAGAATGGTTTAGGCACATGGAACAAATTGGGCACCACACTTGAATTAGACTTGAATAACCTTTTCATAATCTTGTGCCTATCCATTGAACCTCCAATACCTTCAATGAAGAGAGACAACATGGATTAGAATAGCACTTGGATTGGTAAGAGAACTTAATAAGCAAATTAATTCCTATCTACTAAATAAACTAGTAAAGCATATAAATATAAAAATTCCTGGGTTGCCTCGCAGTTAGAGCTTGAATTGTAGTCTTTTAGCCTGACTTTGTCTGGTCAACGCTATCCAATTCCTCTTCGATAATTGAGGAACCCTCCTCCATCCATCGAAAATAATATAGCTTTTGGTAGGTGCCCATTTGTGATGGCCAATGCATCAAAGTCACCTAGCATGCTTTAATTTGGTATGATCTTATGCTCTGATTTGGTATGATCTCAATCAAAAACATCCCACAGCTAGGTGTTTTCTCCATTGTGTATATGATCACTTTGGGCCATGGAAGCTTGTCACACACAATGGGCTCTTTGTCTATCTTCTCTTTCTCGTTCCACTATGGATTCAAAATTATACTCGCTTTTATGTCATCAAGAGCTTCGCCGACGACATGACTACCAAGTGGGCATGATTTTACAAATCTAACTGACTCTTTGATCTTTGGTGGAGACCCATTTAGATCTTTGTCGACCTCTATTTCATCATCCCCAATTATCTCCACACTTCCGATATCTTGTGGCTCATCCAGTCGCAGATTTGGTTCAGGTTCTCTGTCAATTTCGTCATCCATGTCATAAAGCCAAGTGTTTGGAGGAAGGTTGCTTACGGCTTTGGTTATTTGCTCTATTTGATCCGTAAGATTTTGATTTGACCTCACTTGATTACTCATCTTCTCCTCATTGCTATGAACTTGGACAATAATTCCCCCAGCCTTGAATTTTCTGTTTCAGTCTCGGAAGCCATGTATTGAGGACCATTGATTGAGGTAGTGACGAGATATTCCATCCGATTATTAAAATTTTGGGTTGACAGCTCTTGGCTAATCCTCATCTCCTCTAGGTTTGCTATGCCCTTCAATATTACATCCCTTGGATTTGGCTTTTCTTCTTGTGGCAATGAAGGTGGACATGAAAATTCGGGTGTGTATGATGGATTTGGAGCGAAACATTGGTCATCATATAGGTAGCTCCCTGAAGAATCCAGGTGACACCCCTAATCTCAGTGATAGTTAGGCTCAGCATAGTTGTTGAGGTAATCACCACTGTATGGTACCGCCTCAAAACTGACGATGCATTGATGACTCAAATGATTTCCAGCACAATAATCACAAGTAACTGCCACACTTTGACGACGTTGTGCCGCAAAAGCGTCCAACTTCCTCGAAAGTGTCTCAATCTGTGCTGACAATGCAAAAAATGCATTGAGTCCATCAATTCATGTGTCCCTTGGTGGAGTCATATTTGTGTATGGCCATTGATAATTGCATCCATCCATGGTACCTGAAAGAAAGAAAAATAGGGAGAGAATTAAATAAAAAGAAAAAAAAAGTTTAAATTAAGACTAATTTGATTGAAGCTAATATTGGCAAAAAAAATAAAAAAATATTAAACTAATTCCCCGGTAACGGCGCTAAAAACTTGTTGGGTAAAATCTAATTACGCACAGCACACAATTATACATGGTTAATAAGTAATAAAGTGAAAGTACAGTATCGTTCCTACGAGGAATTGTTTAATAAAAATCACCAAGTACTAACCCGTAACCAACTCAATCTTATTTAAACGAATGAATTTTAATTTATAAGTAAACTAATTCTAATTACCTCTAGTTAAATTAAGAGTACGGAGATTTAAAATCACAACTTCACTTATTGCTTCATTAAAGTTAACACACTTCTCATCAATTATTCTCTATCCTGAATTGTTAATCAAGAACACTAAAGCAGATAAAATCACCTCTCGATGCATAATACACATACTCACTTAAATCCATAGATGATAGAATTAAGCAAGACACCCTAATTAACTAATCCACTATATCTCTATGTGAATTATAATTAAAAAGGATTTAAAGCACACGTTCTCTATAAGATTACATATGGCGTAAAGGCATATCTCTATCCTAAACATGAATCATGAATTCCATCTCTGCAGAAATCACAAAAACATGCTATCATGATCAGATCTAAATCTAAACTTCATCTCTCGAGTTCATATAGATTATCACGGTAATTGATGGCAAATCAATTAAACTATTAAGTCCAAATCATAATAGACAATCCTCCCAATAGAACATAATAATTAATAACGAAGCATATTAAAATAAACAACACAATAAGATCTATTGTAATCGCAAACAAAGAATAAGTTCATTGAATTAAAACTAAGAATTCACACTTGAATACACATTAAAAGACAAAGATAGAAGAAGATGAGAAGATAGAATCTATTGTTTGTAGATTTGAAGCTCCCTCCTCACTCTTACTTTGAATCTTCAATAGTCTCCAAGTTGCTTCAATCTCCAAATCTAATAAAAACTGGGGTTTTGATTTAATCTAATCTAATGGAATCTTTATTTTATGCCTCCCATTATCTATTTATAGGTTACAAGTCTAATTTTTAGCTTAGGAACAAACTCAATCCAATTTGGAGTCAAAAAGGTATTAAAATTCGACCCAAAACGCATAAAAAACATGTTCTGGCCCGTACCCCCACCCCGGCTGGCTATAGTACTATTTTGCAGCCAGTACCCTCGCCCCGGCGGGGGTTTTCCTAAGTAAAAGCCCACCCCGGCGGGAATCATTTTTTTTCTGCAGTGTTCTTTGGTAAAACGGTCATAACGTTTGATCCGGGAATAGTTATGATGTCGGTCACCTATCAAATCGAAGATATCGACGAGCTCTATAACTTTCATTCTTTAAGAATTGAGAAATAACAGACGAATGAAGGTCAAAGTTGGGCTGGAAGTGACTACTATGCAAATGGCCACCCAAAACAGTGAAGTTCAACGTCCGTTGATATAAAGATCATAACTCTTGCATCCGAACTCCGATTGGAATGATTCAAGATGTTTCAAAAAGCTAAGAAGAAGCTCTACAATATAATCCAAGTTCCAAACCAAGAACATGAAATAAACATGAAAGCCCAAACGATGTCCGGATTGCTTTTCTTTGCGATTTCATACCAATAATCGCTCACACAACTCCCAAGCGTATAATCTACAAAATGAACACAAAATGCATGAAAAGCAACTAAGAAACATGAGAACTCCAAGCATACGAGAACTCCAAGTTTTATAAAGAAAAGGTTAAGAAGTGGCATGACTGTAAAATTTTGAACAGGAAGTTTGAACTGGGCCAAGCTGTGTTATTGTAAAACTCTCGATTGAGACTGTTTCCTGAGAAACTCAAATCCAGATGGTCAGGGTCAATCACCATCAAAATAGTCTATCCATATGGCGTCGTTGAATTGTATAGCTGGAATCCTATGGAAACCTTCAAAGTAAATGGACAACGCTTAAAGCAATATTGGGGGTGGTGACCTCGATCACCATGCAACCTCAATCACTCTTGTCGATGCACCATGAAACAGGGAGTATGTGACTCCCCTAAAATAGGTATACATCACCAATTCTGAGTTGACAAATACATGGTACAGAAAAAAAATATAACTTCATTACTATAATTATCGTGCAAAATACGACAACATATAAACTGTGAGTTTAAATACAAATATTATCTTCTAGACAATATCCACACTCAAATAAGTCCTCATTATAATTATTAAAATAATATTTTACAAAATAGTGAGGACTGCTAACACAACTGACTAGAAACATCACTCCACACCCCGACTAGTTCCCGTTATATTCTCGCCTCCTGAGAAAAATAGAACAAAAAGGAAAAGGGTGAGCTCAACTAGCCCAGTAAAAAGTATTATGAGTAAGATAATATACAATAAATTATCATTAGTCTTCAACAGGAAAGAATCTGATAAAATATAATAGACAACAAATTTTAGATCAACAACTGCAACGGAAACAATAATCCATTAGAAGAGTCAAGTAGAGAATGAATTCTACTATCTTCTAAGATTTAAAAGTCCATCATCAATATTGTATCCCTGTAACATCAATCAATATACATCTTGAATCAGTATTCATCTTTACACTACAGGCCAAAGATATTCATTTGTATCACCAGTTGGCCATGTTCATCTAAACACCTACTCATCTTTGCACTATGGGCCAAAGATATTCATCAGTTTATCATTCATCTTTGCACTACAGGCCAAAGATATTCAGTAATATCATCATTTACGACTGAGGATGATGAAAAATATATTAAAGAAAATGAATCCAGTGAGACAAAAGAACAAATACTAAGGATTCGTACTACCGTTTATTCAAGTTCAAAAACGCTCCATAATAAACCATAATGGAGTAAAATTCAAGAATGAAGATCAAAACATGGATACAATCAAAGATAGTAACCATAATAGACATCTTGGATAAAGAAAAGAAAATTTCATTTTTTTGTGAATAGTGTCGTATTCGTGAATAGTGCCGTAAACGTGAATAGTACCGTATACTTGAATAGTAACCCCGACACAAAAAGGTAGAAATTCCACAATAAAATTTATATCAATATTTCGGCATAATGATATTGAAGGAAATAATATCATTTACGAAGAAAATAATATCCCTTACCTCAAAATAACAGTACTTCTGATCGGGATATCGGATGTAAAGCTGAAGGAAACTTGCACTGAATAGCAATTCTCAAAGCATCTAAATACTCACAAAATACGCTCGATAATATATATATATATATATATATATATATATATATAGAGAGAGAGAGAGAGAGAGAGAGAGAGAGAAAAAAAAAACTTATTTGTGGTGTGATTTTCAATTCTAATTAAACACCCTATTTATAGAAAAATGCTAGAACGCCAAAGGAGACTAAATAATAAAATATTAATACTTTATTATACCAATTCTACGCATGCCAATGACCAAGTCCAGCACTCCACCATTGGACAAAAAAATTTCAACACATTTTTTCCACTAAAAACAAAAGTGGTTCCCACCCATAATTTTAATAAAAATATTTAATTTCTGAAACTTCAATAATTCATAATAAATAGCCCTTTTATCAAAAAAAATATGAATTTTATGTCCATTCCATAGAAAATTAAATTCTCTACAACTTTGTAGCTTTAAGTTTTTTCAAATTCCAAACGAAAAATGCCCTAAATCCATATACGGACGATTTTTAATACCTCCATTCCGACAAAATACTGATAAAATACATCAACATTAATTCCTTCATTTATATCCTGTAACGCCCGAGAAAAATCGAATTTTTATGACAATTAAATTTTTATTTGATTATGTGAATTAAATAAATTTAATTGAATTCTTTGTGAAGTAAACTATGTGAAGGTCGTTCTATGACCTAGAATGCGCTAACGTGGTTAGTATTCTGGCTACATGGTAGAAATAGTTGTTTGGAATTTCCAAGACGATAATAATTGTTTTCTGAGAAGTTTCCGTAAAAACACTATTCATCCGTTTCTGTCCGAGGAATTATTTTGAAATTCTGAGAAACGCGTAATGATAGAATATCGTGATGAGATGGAATAGCTGATAATATTTTATTTATGGCTAAAACAAAGTTTTCGCCTGCAGACTTAAAACCTAAGGGTTGAGTATATCGATTTCCGAGAAGGAAATAATATGCGTAGAAGGAATGGCGTTAGGTTTTATTCAAGGGTTATACAATTGGTGGTGCTAGTTAGTACCTATGTATAATACGTTAAGTAAATACAAGGTACAATATGCTTATTGTACTTATGGTATATGAAAGGAATACGTGAATCATATGTGTAGAATACGATACGTATTATAGAATTAAGTTATGACTTAATGATTTTATTCATTGAGTTGGGTTATAAGTTAGTCCAACTAATTGAAGGACTAAGCCCAATGAGTCAAGTGGGTTAAGTCAAAGTCAATGCCCAATATTTATTTAATTAAGCCCAATTCATAAAACTAAACCGTGGGTCGAACCGGTAGGTCACCCAATGGGTATAACCCATGGGGCAACCCATGGGATGTCATAAAGGGGAGGTGGGCCGGCCACCTTGGGGTGGACTCCAAGTATAATACTTGGACACCAAGTGTTTTACTTGGTGACCACACATGAATAGTAAGGAGGTGGGGGTATATTGACCATTAAGCCCTCCATTTTCATTTCCTATAAATAAGAAGCTAGGTTGTTGCATTTTAGAGTTTCAAAGTTGGCAACCTAGATTATATTGAGAGAGAAAAGATAGCTAGACTTATAAGTCCTTCACTTGGGAAGCTTTGACAATTATTCTTCCAAGAGATTTTCTTAAGGAACTTGAGGTAATACTTCTTGTTCTTCATTATCCATCTCTTTGATTTTCTTTTTTTATGGAGAGTCACAAAGGGGTGGTATATGCCTTGTATGAGGGAGTAAAGATGACTTACCATAGATTCAATCTCTATAAGTCATAAGCTTTCAAAAATAATAAGGTTTAATATAGTTGTTAAACCATGAAAATATTAATTTTGGAGGATCGATTGTTGATAAACGATTGAGCTCCATCAATATGATAGTTATGCATCTTGTTTGGTTAGGGGCTAGATATGAAATCCATGGAATATTCCATGTGATTTGGCTTAGAGAATGTTAGTAACGAAGTTATGGCGAATTTTACGGAATTAGACGTTAATCGTCTAAAACGTAGAAATTCCGGATGGGTAGTCAAAAGTTGTCGTGAGACTTGAAAATGTTGGTTTTCAATGTCAACACGTGAGATAGGGTGATTAAGAGTCGTGGGTTCGAGAATCATCGGATTCTGACTTAAAACGAAGAAAACGAGCATTGAACGCTCATTAACGTTTACGAACGTATAGAAAATGAACTCAATAGTGAATTTTGAGTTAACGGATTTGAAAGGGTTAAATTCTAATATGAACATGTAGAGTATGTCATTCATGACGTGTAGGCTTTTGAACGGACCAAATCGGGCGTATAACGAAGAATTTACAGCCCCGGGAATCTCATATAGATTTTCAAAACTGTCAACAGTCTGGTATTAAAGTCTGGCGCCGCGGCGCCAGACGTAGTGTAAAATGGCCACGCTGCAGCGCCAGTTGTGGCCGAGAGAAAAATATAGTGTCTGTAGTTTCGCGCCGCAGCGCGAGAGTTTGTACATAGGACTCGCGTCGCAGCGCCAGACTCGGCCGAGCCCTCTGCAGACTCGCGCCCCAGCGCCAGGTGCCGCGCCCCAGCGCCTGTGTGGTGCCAGTGTCGCGCCCCAGCGCCAGGTGCCGCGCCCCAGCGCCTGTGTTGTGCCAGGGCCGCGCCCCAGCCCCAAGATGCCGCGCCGCAGTGCCGGCAGTAAGAAAAAAAAACTTGACCCAGCTGTGCTTTAGACTTCAGTCGGTTAGGGATCAATCAGAGTTGAGTTTATATACTCAATGAATGTATAAAGACTAATCCTATACTACCTATACTAAAGTATATGGTATGAAATTTAGGAGTCTAATGTAAGTAAACAAAATATGTAAAATAAACAAAGTAATACTTTATTAATGAAGATGAGTCTAGTTAATTAAACGTCCATAGGGAGGTAAACCGGGACGAAGGGTAATAAGTCATGTTGACTTTAATAAAAATATTATGTTAACAAAGACATAGAAGAGAAAGAAACTGGTAGGAACAATGTGAAGAGTTGTTTGATAGCTAATTACGGTGTGCTATGTGAATATATCATGTAGATTCTGTAAAGGTTGTGGTCAGTCGAGTAAGTTATTTGAAGACGCTGAAAGGCAAATTTTCTTAACGCTTGTCTAACTTCTGAGTTAGCCAAGTTTTATGTGATTCATTGAACTGAATTGCAAGCTTTATTTTAAAAGAAAAGGTCGATGCCAAATTTTAACTCGGCTAGACTATTCGTAAGATATAGATTGATGATTTTCCATATCATTCTATATAGAAATGTTAACGCTATCCTATGCCAAGTAATTGGTACGGATGTGAAGGTAAGGTTTGTCTATGAACAAACAAAAGTATTTTCATCGATATTTCGATGGGCACGCGAGTTTGCCAAAAATATTAAACGTAAATACGTTTAATGAATGTAATGTTGATCAACATAGAGTACTATAGGCTGATCACCTAGAAGTGCTCGTAAGTTATACAGATGAACGGCCTTAGTGCTGTGGACTCCTTTTCAAGTATGAAAACTGAAATTTACTGTTCATGGTCTATCGACTGGTTCAGAATTCCTAATCTATTCTATACATTGGGAATTGATGTTATATACTGTTATGGTAGTATTGATTCATAATACTTCATAACTATTGTTCAGTTATGTTGGAATTGTTATATAATTCACGAATGTGGTATTTCTGTTATCCTTGATTAAACTTGCTGAGCTGTCATGCTCACTTCTTGCGTGAATTATGTAACTGCAGTTAAAGGTGAACGTACTGAGAATGCCAAGAAAGATAAGGGCAAAGCTAAGATGGATGCTTAGGCATTGTGTAATAGTTTAGTAAGTTGTATGTATTATACCTTATGAACAATGAACGATGTAACCAGTTTATGAACCTGGGAAGGAGTATATTTTGATTTTAATAAGAATATATTAATTACTCTCATTTTGTTGTATTTCAATGGAATGATGGTATGGATGTTAGTATAGTGGAGCACCATCTGTCGGGTTGGAAGATACCCGAATTTGGGGGCGTCACATATCCACATAAAATAAATATATCCATTATTTATATCCACATAAAATAATTATTTTCTTATCATATAAATCAATAATTAATTATTCTGAAATAATATTACAGAATCACAATTATGACAACCAGGTCGTTCCTAGGAAAGAGGGGGCTTTCCAATAAGGATTTCTCCTTACTGGCGCGCAATTAGGTGACCAAACCTTTCCTTAGACAGAACTTCTTTTGACATTGTCAATAATGCTATCTAATAATATTTTCAAATAATATGAATTATTGATCTGATAATGAGAAATACTGTACAGTGATAATTATTGAAATAACAATAATATAAAATATCAATATAGCAATTATTGAATCAATAAAATAAAATATTGAACAGTAATTACTGTAACAATTATTGAGTTGTGCCTTCTTACGTAAGGATCAATAATTCAACAATACTGTGCAATACCGTGTGCTACTGTGCAACCACGCGTATTATTGTATTTTAACCACCGGGTATTCCAACAGTGTTAACGATAACTACTACGTCGTTATTTGCAACCACGCAATACCGTTTTTCATTATGGGGCCCACAAATGGATGCGCCATCGTACGAATATTTCCCGACATCAAGAATATTCCACGACCAAACGAATATTCCCCGACAACAATGAATATTTTATAACCACTTGGTTATTTTGAAAAATTTATACATTTCACCCATAACCAAAGCATTATATCAAATTAACACCTTATTATTCAAAATAATAATTAGAGAAAATTCGATATTATTTATAAAAAAAATTGGGGTTTCACAACCTCCCCTCCATATGAAATTTCGTCCTCGAAATTGACATACGTACCTGGTGTTTTGAAAAGGTGAGGGTACCTCGCTTTCATTTCTGATTCCAACTCCCTGGTCATTTCTTCAATAGCATGGTTCCTCCACAAAACCTTAACTTGTGGCATAACCTTGGTGCGTAGGACATGCTCTTTCCTATCCAAGATCTTAACAGGTACCTCCTCGTACGTTAAATCTTCGGCTATCTCGTCTGGTTCTAACTCAATAATGTGGTCTGGGTCTTTCACATATTTACAAAGCACATATATGTGAAACATATTATCAACGCGAGACATGCTTGGAGGTAATGTGAGTTTATAGGCCACATTTCCTATTCAGTCAAGAATCTCAAATAGACCAAAAAATCGTGGATTGAGCTTTCCCCTCTTCCCAAATCTTGTAACTCCCTTCCATGGAGCAACACGTAACAATACATGATCCCCAATATTAAATTCCACGTCCTTTCGATGAAGATCCGCATAACTTTTTTGTCGATTATGTGCCGTTTGTATACGTTGTCTAATTGTTTGGATCTTTTATGTAGTTATGCGTACCAATTCCGGTCTCAACGACGTTGCTTCTCCCACCTCATCCCAGCATACTGGAGAGCGACACTTTCGTCCATACAATGCTTCTAATAGAGCCACACCTCTACTTTCCTGATAACTGTTGTTGTAGGAGAATTCCACTGATGGTAGGTACTTATCCCAACTCCCTTTGAAATCTAGGACATAGAGTCTTAATAGATCTTCAAGAGTTTGAATAGTTCTTTCTGATTGCCCGTCCGTTAGAGGATGGTATGCCGAACTGAATCGTAAATCCATGTCCATAGCTTTCTGCAAGCTAACCCAAAATCGTGAAATGAATCTTGGGTCACGATCCGAAACTATGGATACTGGCATGCCATGCAATCTCACAATCTCATTCACGTATATACGAGCAAGACGTTCAAGGGAATAAGTCTCCCATATCGGTAAGAAATGAGCAGACTTGGTTAATCTATCAACAATAACCCAAATCACATTTATAACTTGAGAAACCTTGGGAAGACCCGTAACGAAATCTATAGTAATGCGTTCCCACTTCCATTTCGGAATCTGAAGTGGTTGCAATGGACCCTTTAGCAGTTGATGCTCCGCCTTTACACGTTGACAAGTTAAACACCTCGAGATAAACTCCGTGAGCTCTCTCTTCATATTGCTCCACCAAAATGTATGTTGAAGTTCATGATACATTTTGGTACTCCCAGGATGGATTACAAACGGTGTGTTGTGTGCCTCCATCATGATTCTATGCTTTAAGTCAGAATCATTAGGAACACAAAGTCTGGAGTTGACTCGAAGTATTCATTCTTCATCGATTCTTGCTTCTGGAATAACACCTTCTTGCACTATCTTCTTTATACGCATCAGCTCCAGGTCCGTAGCTTGAGCAGCTTTAACTTTATCGATTAAAGTCGGTTCTACGCGTATGCTTGATATCATCACGTGGGTACTTGAAGCCTTTACCACTATCTCCATCCTTTGCAAGTCATACAAAATGGGCCTTTGTGTTGACAATATCGCACTTGTACCCGCATATGATCTTCTACTCAATGCGTCAGCTACAACGTTCGCTTTTCCAGGATGGTATTGGATGGTATGATCATAATCTTTTAACAGCTCAAGCCAATGTCGTTGTTGCATGTTGAGTTCCTTTTGGGTGAAGAAATATTTAAGGCTCTTATGATCCGTATAAATTTCCACTTTCTCCCCATACAGGTAGTGCCTCCAGATCTTCAACACGAAAACGACTGCTGCCAACTCCAGATCATGAGTAAGATAATTCCTCTCATATTCTTTGAGTTGTCGCGAGACATAGGCTATGACTTTCCCATATTGCATGAGAACACATCCTAACCCTTTGTCTGAAGCATCACTGTTGATAACAAATCCATCCGAACCAGATGGTATTGTCAGAACAGGTGCCGAAATGAGTCTCCTCTTAAGCTCTTGGAAACTCTTCTCGCATTCCTCACTCCATATGAATTTTATATCTTTCCGAGTCAGCTGAGTTAACGGAGTAGCAATTCGAGAAAATCCTTCCACGAATCTCCGATAATAACCAACTAAGCCCAAAAAGCTACGCACTTCGGTCACCAACTTCAGTTGTTCCCAACTTTGTATTGCTTCAATCTTCGCCGGGTCAACAGATAGTCCATGTTTTAACACCACGTGCCCAAGAAATGCTACTTCGTCAAGCCAAAAATCGCATTTCTTCAGCTTGGCATAAAGCTTGTTATCACGAAGTCTTTAAAGTACCAGCTTCAAATGGTGCTCATAATCTTCACGACTTTTGAAATAGATGAGGATGTCATCAATAAAGACAACAACGAACTGATCCAAATATTCTTTGAACACATGGTTCATCATATCCATGAAAGCAGCAGGAGCATTAGTCAATCCAAAAGACATGACTAAGAATTCATAATGCCCGTACCGAGTTCTAAAGGCAATATTCAGAATATCCTCAGTTTTAATCTTCAGCTGATGATATCCAGAACGAAGATCGATCTTTGAAAAGAATTATGCTCCGTGCAACTGGTCGAGCAGGTCATCAATGCGAGGTAGTGGATACATATTCTTGATGGTGACATGGTTTAATTCCTGATAGTCAGTACAAAGTCGCATACTCCCATCTTTCATCTTCACAAATAAAATAAGAGCACCCCAAGGAGATGTACTAGGATGAATGAAACTGATGTCTAATAATTCCTGTAGTTAGACTTTTAACTCCTGAAGTTCAATAGGAGCCATTCGATATGGGGTTTTAGAAATGGGCTTTGTACAAGGTTCAAGGTCAATAAAGAATTCAACTTCACGTTTTGGGGGTAGACCGGGAAGTTTTTTGGGAAATATGTCAGGAAATTCACTAACAACAGAAATATTATTCAAATTTGACATATTTTTGTTCAAGTCCATGACATCAGCTAAGAAAGCTTGACATCCGTTTTTCAATAAACGAATAGCGTTATGGCTTGATATGACAGTGATTGACTTTAGTGGTTTGGCTATTTGAATTCACATAAAAGGTTGGTTAGGAATATGAAAACTAACAACCTTACCAAAATAATCAATTTTAGCATGATGAGTAGTTAACCAATCAATCCCTAAAATCATATCAAATACAAGTATTTTCAAAGAAATAAGATCGACAGGTAATGTGATGGTACCAACTTGGATCAAGCAAGATTTATAAATAGTAGATGCAATGAAGGTTTCTCCTAACGGAGTCTCAATAGATAAGTCAAAGTATAATTTCTCCGGAGTCAAGTTCAAACGTTTAGCACAAGCAGGAGAGATTAAAGAATGGGTAGAACCAGTATCTAATAAGGTATAAACTTCGCAAGAGTTTATGATTAGCTTACCCGTGATCGCCTCGTTCGGGTTCCTCGTATTTTGGGCAACCAGGAACCACCGACTTTGACTTGTCCGGGATAGCCTTTGGAGTCATCATCCCCGCTGGACTTGGTTTTGCAACAAAACAATCTCGAGCTATATGACCTTCTTTTCCACAGTTATAACATACCTTGAACTGTTGTGGGCAGTTTGGGTTGATATGCCCCTCTTTCCCGCATTTGTAACATACGATCGGTGGTCGTTCTCCTCCCCTAGAAACAGTTGGTGCTGACGTCTTTACGTTGTCATTGTTGTACATTATCTTCTTAAAATCTCCTCCCGACTCAATTCGTCTATTATCATGGCCACGATTACCACCAGAATAATTACCTCTTTTGTCTGAATGTTTTTTTTCCCACTGGTTTTCATTGCTTCGATGACTGCTACCACCGGTATGACCCTGGTTGTGGTCCCTCGGTTGAACATACTCATTATCTCACTCTAATAATTGAGCCCTGTTTACAACATCTGAATATAAAGAAATTTTATGAGAGATAAGATATTACCGAATCTCGAGTTTTAGACCTCTCAAAAACATCCGTGCCATTCGTTCCTCATTCTCTACCAAATGAGGTGCAAACCTGGATAACTCTGCGAACTTCGCCTCGTACTGAGACACAGTCATGTTGTTTTGTTCTAGTCTGATAAACTCTATCACTATCATATGACGAATACTTTCAGGAAAGTACTTATCATTGAACAGTTTCTGAAACGTTTCCCAAGACATGTTGAGTGTTGCAGGCTGGGCATGCTTCACAGATTTCCACCAGTAATCTGCCTCACCACGAAACATAAATGTGGCGAATAGAACCTTCTATTCCTCCGTGCATCCCAAGGCATCAAATATCTTGGTAATTTATTTAACCCATGTCTCCGTCTTGATTGGATCCGGCTTTCCCGTAAATTTTGGTGGTCCAAACTTTTTGAACTGCTTGGTTGTGACAAGCCGTGCGTTGCTGTTGTGATGCCCCCAAAATAGGTATACATTACCCATCTTGAGTCGTCAAATACATGGTACAAAATTCAAATACAACTTAATAATACAACTATCGTGTAAAATACGACAAAACATAAACTGAGAGTTTTAAAACGAATATTGTACTCTAGACAGTATTCAACTCAAATGGAGTCCTCAATATAACTATTATCACACTATTTCATAGAATAATGAGGACTACTAATGCTATCATCTGGATCGTCACTCCATTCCCCGACTAGTCCTGGCTACGTTCTCATTTCCTGAAAAGGACAATGAAAGAAAAAGGGTGAGCTCAACTAGCCCAGTAAGAAATATTATGACTAAGATAATGCAGAATAATTTATCGTTAGCCTTCAACAGTGTTAAACTGATAATATATAACAAACATCAAGTTTAACTGCAGCGGAACAAGCAATCCATTAGAAGAGTCAAGTAGAGAATAAAATCTACTATCTTCTATGATTTAAAAGGTTTTTCATCACTTTTATCGCTGAGACTCAGCTTAATAAATAATCCACATCATCCCTACACTACGGCCAAGGATATTCATCAGTATCACAACCATAAATTATCCATGCACTACGGGCCAAGGATATTCGTGTATTCATCAATGGTCATGATCATGCCAACAACTGTCCACCAATGCACTACGAGCCAATGAGGACTTTTACAACATCATTTGTAACATTACGGTCATGATTATACCGAATAATCTCTGGTCATAATTATACCAAGTCCGTCTATGCACTACAGGCCACAAATGACTTTCAATAGAATATAAACATGAGGATGATGACAATGATATAAGAATTCAATAAAACAAGTTCAAGGATAAATTTTTAAAGATTTATAATTTAATTTATCCAGAAATCAATAACGTCCAAATTGTCAACATGATTGTAGACACTCGAAACTTTCTATACACCTGTTACTAACATTGCAGGAGGACAGATTCATCTTTCAAGAGGGAACCCTGGAAGACAGTTCATATCCAGTCCAGATACTACCGAAAGTTCAGCATCAACCCCGGAGTATACACCGGTAGTAACAAATCCAACCTCAGAGATAAGCCCGAGGCATGCAGATCCAATACCGGAACACACACCGAAGAAGACCGATTAATCTCCAAGATAACCTCGAGGTATCCAGTCTCAGTCCCAACCATGGGAGTAGCTACCAACCTTGGCGATAACCCCAAAGAATGCAGTTCCGGTGATAACCTCGAAAATGCTTGTTTCAAATACAATCAGCTTCAATCTTGGTGCTCACAACGAGATACTCAGTACCAACCCAGATATAACACTGGGAGGATAGGCACACCTCAGAGATGACACTGAGGACCTTCAACCATTGTAGCAGTCCAATCTCAGAAATAACCCTGAGCAACGTCTGCTTTATCTGCCCTAACCGGAGATAACCCCGGGAAGGGGCTAAGTCGTCATCTCGCCACCATAACGCCACATCACATCATCTCTACATTTTTATACATACATTTCTACATAGCAATGTTCCACAAAAGCTCAGAAGAACCAATCCTGAGTCACTATTGCACAGGATAACGGATAGAATTTTAAGCTGAAGACCGGAGGGCATCGTCCCATCTTCATGACTTCGTACAACCTCTAATCCCATGTCATTGCGTAACTCTCGGTAATGGTGGTCCGAAATAGGTCCTATATACCTCAGTCGGATGCCCGGATTGCAATTCTAAAAGTTCGAATGGACATCACGTTGCCCGCGTGCACGTACTACGAGACGACGCGACCCGCAAAACCAGGGGCAACCCGGGTAGCCTCTGGTACACCTGCGGCTCCCCCCTCTATAAATAGAGGGCTTGGGGTGGCCATTTTAAGACGAGAAAGAGCGAAGAAGCCCTGTCCAATTTGCTTCGTACTTGCAATATACTGAGTGTTTTCCTATTTTAAACACATGTGAGCTCACTATAGCTACTTTTGTACCTACAAAAGCCAGTGTTTATCTACTTTAAAGATATTGAAGTCTTCTTTGGTAGCCCACTGTAAGTCTTCTTACACACTTTAAAGCCTTTCTCTCCATCTTTGCACACACCCTTCTTTAAGTTGAGAGTCGTGTTGCGTTTGTTTGCCCGGACTTCGGTCCGTGGTTTTATTTTAGTATGTATATACATATATTTATATATATATATATATATATATATGGACTAACATTATCGAGTTACGCCTCGATTGAGCCTAGACTTCGGTCTGGAGCGTTTACTTGCTTTTGTGTGTATATATATATATATATTACCTGTTGTCGGACTTTGTTCGTTGAGCTTGGATTTTACATCCGGTGCATTTATTGCTTTAATATATATAAACTTATATATATTAACTGTTGTCAGACTTTGTCCGATGAGCTTGGATTTTATATCCGGTGCGTTTATCGCTTTTATATATATATATATATATATATATATATATATATATATATATATATATATATATATATATATATATATTTACATTTCGTCCCACCTGGAGTTTATTTCGTGGTGGTTGACCGTTTTTACTGCTTTTTGTACATTTCGTCATGCCTGGAGTTTCCTCCGTGGCGGTTGATAGCTTTTACAGCTTTATTTACATTTCTGATCCCCCATGGAGGTGCTTCGTGGTTGGTGATCATGTCTGTTTATATATATTTACGGCTTTTATATATATATACCTGCTTACTGCATATATATCAATTGCGGCATCATGTGAGCCTAGGAATCATGTGATCACGGATTCAGTCCACTAAATCTATATTCGGTTCCCGTGATGGACCTTTTCAGCTGTAAGCAGCTTATAAATTTATCTGCGATGTCTGAATTACCTCAGATGGTTTTCATACCCACGAGGAGTTCAGCACCTTTTGTACATTATTTTCATACAGATGCCTTACATCTGTAAAATAAAATTAATCCAGTCGAATACGGAATAAAATGGAAGTATCAAAGGGCTCAATTACTATTGAGCACAAGGGTTTGAAAAAACCTTTTTTCTAAAACATCATTGCTATATCTTGTTTAAAATTGAATTTTTACATAAATTCAAACCCTTTGTATATAGGTGCAAACGAGGTATAGCACTACTTCTAAATAACAGCACATCTCTCCCATCATGGGCAGTCAACATCAAAGATCGAGCCTGATCTCTCTCAAAGGTCATCAGATGAAGACGCTGCTCAAATTATTGTGCTGGATGCTGAATCACGATAGTGCTGGTATTGGGAGAATCTAAAAGAGATGTTGGCAACCCAGCACCTAACTCCTCCTCGGTGTGAGAATTAATATCCTCCATGGGCTCTCCACCATCTGAGTCAATACTCGGCAATATGGATACTACCTCAGTCGGTGCAGTCTCTGTCTCTTTCCATGCGGAATACTCTGCAGAATAACCTGGATGACTAATAGAGAAAGCAGCTATCTCGCGCTAATCCTAACAAGCATACACACGGGATCGGTCCTTTGCTTAAAGATAGCGAAAAGCTAAACGCTGGCCCAGCGCCCCCTCGAAAGGATAAAAATCCTGAAACTGGTCAAACTGCGACATCACGGCCAGTGGATGGTAAGTAGTCATACCCCTCAAACTAGCCAGAGGGATGTAATCCATGCCCAGAGCATGAGTAATGAAGTTGTAAGGTGAGCTGAGCCCTGAGCACGGCAATATACTAAATGGGTCTTCGATCCCAGCTAAGAAAGCGGACCAAGATGTAGCATCCGTACACTACGCAGACTGAAATGAATATGGCATGGCTATATCATGGGTGAAGTAATACCCATGCCCTTTGAAAGTGCCAATCGGTCTCAGGTGTGACATAAACCACACGTATAGCATGACCGAACTGCCCGTAAATACTCATGTCGGATAAGTGCAGCAGTATATAGCTGACCTCAATGTCTGGGCTATAATCATAGGTATGATGGTACGACCCTCCCTGAGAGCTCTCACCACCATGATAACTCTTATGTCCAACTCATCCATATGCAATGGCATGTAGACATATGACAGTATGCACAATAGCAGTACATCAACTCTGGCCAGACGCCAATGAGCCTCCGGTGTGGTGAAATCCCTGGAATATCATCTATAACTATCCTTAGAGCCAAATCTGTCAAACAGAAAATGCTAGGATATATCGTGGCCAGATGTCAACTCATCCTGCACTACTCTACGCCTCAAATCTAGTGAGGGTCATGAACCGTCGACTCATGTCCCCCAAAGCCATATGCACGCAAGGTCTGTCCAGTGGCAGCATCATCAACCGTGCATACTCCTCTAGAGTGGGAGTTAACTCCTGGGTCCCAAATCGAAAAACCTACCTCTCTGATACCTAGTGCTCAAGCATGCCATCCACGATTCTGTGGGAACCTGAAACATCAATAGGGTCATAGTATACTGCAATAAATGATCTACGGTCACCCTGTCTGATGGTGACATGCTATCATACCAAAATCCCATACTAGATACCACCAATAATGGTGGGGTATGATCAATACGGCTAACTGTCGAAGAAGACATCTGCACGGGCCGTGTCATAAGACCATCCAGGGATCAATGCTAAATATCTCTGGACATACATACATATGCATAACATGATACATGCATTACAGATAATAGATGGCAATATGATATAGGGAATGGAAAAATTGTACATACATTCCTAAGTATATCATCATCTAATACATCATCTCTGTACAACTACAAATACAGGGAAATGGGGCACAGACGCCCTACTGCTAACAGAGGCCTATCAAAAGATATAGCGAGAATGGGGCACAGCCACCCAATAGCTAACAAAGGCCTATCAAAAGATATAATGAGAATACATATCAGAAGAAGACAATGGTGTCAATGTCCACATCATCAATCATGTCCGCCTGATGTAACTCCTCCTGAGTCACTAGATCTCTATTAACAGGGATATCAGACCTATACAGAGGAGGATCTACGCTGGCCAAACCAAATGGGTCATCTGAGGGGCCAGCGCTTGAGCTAGAAAGATCAAACGAATCTACTTCTGCCGGATCTCTGCCCAAATGTCGGATAAAAATATGTGCCTGGTCTAACTGCCGGGTCAAACTGTCAATCTGTGTCACATAAGTTGGATCTCAGACACAGGCTAGCCAATCTGTCATCATCACGGATCCTGGAACCATATCCCCCATGAACTGAGTGGCTCGCGTCTGGGCTCCAATAGTCCAAGGGAACTGCCAACACTAGAATACATCCTGAGTACAGGGACCCTCTAATAATGCAAAACTGTCAACAACCAACAATGGGATATCAATGACGGGTGACTGCGACACAGGCCAATAATGCCTAGTAAGAGGCAAGATCGGCATACGGATCTCCCCTGTGGTGCTCCTAATAGCACGCTCTCCTAAATAGAGCTCCCAGCCTCCATCCGTGAAGAGAGGAACTCTCCTTATGGAAATCACGTACTCGACTCCAGTCGGGTACCCATCCTCAAAACCGATGGCCAAATGTTCCCCAGAATAGGGAATTCATGTGATAATGTCAGCTGTCAACAACTCTAGCTGCAAGCGACAGTAAGTGAAACCCTCAGCTACAGGGACCTCCGCCAATATAGACTGATGCCATCATCATCCTCGTGGGTAGGTATTCGATCCTAACACACTTACCGGGCGCAAGCATGGGAGTCTCTCATAGGCCCAAAACTGCCAACACAATGACAAAATATCTGCTGTCAGTTAACACTCTTACCCTATACATGGTAAATGACAAGAGAAGTACTCACCAACAGAAATGGGTAAAATCCTAGCCAAGCCTCCGTCAAACCTTGTGAGCGCATACGCATGCCCCTGAGGAAATAGGCGAAGATGTAGGAACCCCAATCATACTCTCCAATACGATTCACATGACGTGTGGCGCTGATTAAAGCGAACAACACCGTGGAAGAGTTATTTGCTATGAAGCAGCCCCTAATGATCATCAGGAATAATCACCGAAGAATGCAATCCCTGACTCTAACATCATCTAGCATGGGCTCACTCAATAGCCCACTCATAGCATCTATGCTCAAAGGACCTACACGGACAGTCCTGCCCTTGAGCGCTTCCGCCAGAACTCCTAATAAGGATCTGACGGTAGTAGGGATAATATCTGCCATACAAGGCACTGGAGCCCCTCCAAACTCCATACCTGTGATAAATCGCCAATCCATTGGCGTCATCATCACCTCACAGTCCAGCAAATGGAGTGACTGAGTCTGGTCCCCAGTCACGTACTACTGCTTTATAGTCAGGATGAAGAGCCTGATACATGGAGTGTATGCTGAACCAATTCCCTTGAGGTTGTGTAAAGCCGGGAACCTGCATACAATGCAGATCAACATCAAGACCCTTTAATCCTCATCAAATAGGAAAGAAGGAAGATCAAGTTTTAACATCATACCTCGTTAGCGTGCAAATACATCGAGGGATGTCTACTCAAGTCACCCAGAAGCTCTGGGTTTGCCACCTAAATACTCGGGAGGTCCCTACTTGGAACATGTGTAGCAGGAGCGGGGTCCGCAACCAGAACATCCTCCTCGTCCTCGACGTCCGGCACATCAACCCGGACTAGACGTATCACCGCCTCCACCAATCGACGAGGCTGTCTAACAGAATGGGGTCGAGGCACTTTAGAAGCCCTCCTCCATACACCAGAAGTGGTCCTACGGGAACTACTCGGCTGATCCGGATCCATAATATCTGGACAACAAGTCTCCAAATCACCTTCAAAAGGGTGTGGTATTTTCTAACCTGGAGGTTTTCTAAATGCATCTTATGACTTCATGCATGCATGCATTTACTTTAACATACAATAGAGTTAAAATGCATGACTACCCAATGCCTACATTTTAGAAAATTTTGCCATAGTCTCCTTTGTAAATAGGATTATCCATATGCACATAGGCATGACTAGGTGGCCATTCAATAGCACACCTGCCCACAGTCATATACATACTATATGCATTAAAAATCAAAATTTTCAACACATAAGGTTAACCTCAATGCTAGGAGTACTTTTCCTTCTTACCTTATGCTCAAATGTCCTCAAATAGGATAAAAATAGCAGAAAAGGTGCCAATTTGACTGTCTCAAAAGTCAAATTTTTTTACATCATTATGTTCGGCATGGTCTAACACTAACATTTACTATGTTGAATATTTTTTATCAAGTCATTTGTGCATACATAATCACTACTATGTGTTTAGATGCATTTCATATGATAAGTCATTTTCCAACGGATAAAAACTGGAAAAAAGTACATGTATACGTTACTAGGACAGTGTAGAACACTTGTATGGTGACCGAATTTGTAGAAAGACATCCGAACTCAGTAGATCTGAAGGAGGCTCTCAGATTTTTCTTCGCAATACAAGTTGAAAGTGACTTGGGAGACCAACCTGCAAGATATTAGTATCCACGGTTGGCCGCAGGTCCATCTGCGGCTGAAGCAGGTGTACCTATGGCACCCCTATGTGGCCCCATCCCTCCGGCTAAGTCCAGTTCGAGTTGCAAAGGAGTTTTCACATACTGAAAAGGTCAAATCAGGAATAAGAACGCTACGCAATTGAGCAAAATAGCCTACAATCATGGTCTTCTCAAATAGAACCTTGAGTCTGTACATCCCTCATTGGTATTCGCCCGAGCACGAGGTATACTATGCCAATGATCTCTGTTGTTACAAAATACAGTCGACAATACCATGCACAGGTCCAATGCTGCCAGCTCCTGGTCATTACCCTAAAGACCAACGTCAATCCCCGACGGGGGTTACAACGTCAATCCCCGACGAGGGTTATAACGTCAATCCTCGACGGGGGTTACAACGTCAGTCCCCGACGGGGGCTACTACGCATATCTTCTGTTGATACACATATCAATGAAGATCAAGCAACCTCGATATCAGTTCAACCGTTGGCAAGTAAACCCAACGTCGCATCAGAAATCATCCAATAATTGCATCAGTTGATACACACATCAACAAAGTCCAAGCAGCCTTGGCATTTATCCCCGGCGGGGGTTACAACACATGGTCAATCGTTGGTTCACACGTCAACGAAGGTTAGGCAACCCTGATAACATTTGTTATTGGCAGTAAAACCAACAGAACAGTGACATACTCTAGCGATACAAACCAGGAAAGGTCAACGTCATCAAGGAGGATTGATGACGGAATATGTTATACACATCCTCAAAGGTTTGGATCATACACATCCAATCTGGTTATCATTACCAATCTCCGGCAAAAGCAACAGGGAGCCGACAATCATCCCCAGCTTGTTGGAAAGTAATGCATATGCATCATAAACTTGCATCATATTGCTCCATATTACGTCATGTTTATCTTGTTGCATTTCAAGTGTCTAGGATTCTTTATCCTACTCATGCATCGCATTGCATGAATATGATAAAGAGGGGCATCTGTAGACACTTGAAATTTTTTGTACACCTGTTACTAATATTACAGGAGGACAGATTCGTATTTCAAGAGGGAACCTTGGAAGACAGTTCATATCCAGTCCGGATACTACCAAAAATTCAGCATCAACCCCGGAGTACACACCGGGAGTAACAAATCCAACTTCAGAGATAACCCCGAGAAATACAGATCCAATACCGGAACACACACCAGAGAAGACCGATTAATCTAGAAGATAACCCCGAGGTATCCAGTCTCAGTCCCAACCATGGGAGTAGCTACCAACCTTCACGATAACCCCAAGGAATGCAGTTCCGGTGATAACCCCGGAAATGCTTGTTTCAAATACAATCAGCTTCAATCTCGGTGCTCACAACGAGATACTTAGTACCAACCCGAATATAACACCGGGAGGACAGGCATACCCAGAGATGACACTAAGGACCTTCAACCATTGCAGCAGTCCAAACTCAGAGATAACCCTGAGCAACGTCTGCTTTATCAGTTCTAACCAGAGATAACCCCGGTGAGGGGCTAAGTCGTCATCTCGCTATCATAACGTCACATCACATCGTCTCAACATTTTAGACATACATTTCTACGCAGCAATGTCCCAGAAAAGCTCAAAAGAACCAATCCCGAGTGACTATTACGCAGGATAACAGATAGAATTTGAAGCCGAAGACCAGAGGGCATCATCCCATCTTTATGACTTCGTACAGCCTCTAATCACATGTCATTGCGTAACTCTCGACAACGGTGGTCCGAAATAGGTCCTATATACCTCAGTCAGATGCTCGAATTGCAATTCTGAAAGTTCGAGTGGACATCACGTTGCCCGCGTTCACGTACTACGAGATGCCTCTGGTACACCTATGGCTCCAGCCGCAGGTACACCTGCGGCTCCCCCCTCTATAAATAAAGGGCTTGGGGTGGCCATTTTAAGAAGAGAAAGAGCGAGGAAGCCATGTCCAATTTGCTCCGTACTTGCAATATACTGAGTGCTTTCCCATTTTAAACACCTGTGAGCTCACATATAGCTATTTTTGTACCTACAAAAGCCAGTGTTTATCTACTTTAAAGATATAGAAGTCTTCTTTGGCAGTCCACTGTAAGCCTTCTCACACACTTTAAAGCCTTTCTCTCTATCGTTGCACACACATTTCTTTAAGTTGAGAGTCGTGTTGCGTTTGTTTGCCCGGACTTCGGTCCGTGGTTTTATTTCAGTTTGTGTGTGTATATATATATATATATATATATATATATATATATATATAATAACTGTTGTCGAACTTTGTTCGATGAGCCTGAATTTTACATCCGGTGTGTTTATTACTTTAATATATATATACTTATATATATTAACTGTTGTCGGACTTTGTCCGATGAGTCTAGATTTTATATCCGGTGCGTTTATCCCTTATATATATATATATATATATATATATATATATATATATACATTTCGTCACACCTGGAGTTTACTTCGTGGTGGTTGACCTTTTTACCGCTTTCTGTATATTTCGTCCCGCCTGGAGTTTCCTCTGTGGTGATTGATAGCTTTTACAATTTTATTTATATTTTTGATCCCCCATGGAGGTGCTTCGTGGTTGATGATCATGTCTGTATATATATATATATATATATATATATATATATATATATATATATATATATATATATATATATATATACCTGCTTACTGCATTTATATCAATTGTGGCATCATGTGAGCCTAGGAGTCATGTTATCACAGATTCAGTCCACTGAATCTAGATTCGGTTCTCGTGATGAACCTTTTCAGCTGTAACCAGCTTGTAAATTTATCTGCGATGTCTGAATTACCTCAGATGGTTTTCATACCCACGAGGAGTTCAGCACCTTTTGTACATTATTTTCATACAGATGCCTCGCATCTGTAAAATAAAATTAATCCAGGCGAATGCGGAATAAAATGAAAGTATCAAAGGCCTCAATTACTATTGAGCACAAGGGTTTGAAAAAACCTCTTTTCTAAAACATCACTGATATATCTTGTTTAAAACTGAATTTTTACATAAATTCAAACCCTTTGTATATAGGTGCAAACGAGGCATAGCACTACTTCTAAATAACAGCACATTGACCCACACACACACACACATTCAGATAATAGTTTCTTGAAAAGTGGCGGTCACCATGGCAACACGGATGTCGGGGGGTGCCTAACACCTTCCCTCCGCATAAGCAAGTCCTCGGACCCTAATTGAATCTCGGTTTCACCGACACGTTTAACAGTGTCACATCACTGGGTCAATGTGCAAATCTTTTCTTGGTTGTGTTGGTACAACCAGTTAAAAAACCAACAGGCGACTCTTATAGTCTAATCGTCGACATTATACATGTCGGACCTATTTCACTTGTGTTTTCAAACAAATCTTACATAAAATGAGAACAAAAAAAAACATGTAACGAAAAGGGACAAATAAAAATCTCGACGTCGACAATGATACTGCTTTGTGGAGTAAAATTCAAGAATAATATTGTACCAAAAATAATTTGGACCGAAAATGAATTAATTTTTATCATGAATAGTACCCGGGTGAATAGTACTCGAGTGAATAGTACCCCGTGAATAGTACTTCGGGAATACTAACCCCGTGAATAATGCTCCGGCATGAAAAAGTTATAACTTATCAAGAATGCTCAGAATAATATTTCCATAAAAAGATACTGGATGAAGCGCAAATATCAAGGATATTCTACTAATTTTATGGAGTATAAAAGCTAAAATTTTAACAAAACGAGTATAGAATTCGAAATCTGAAATGAAATAATATTACTTACATACTACAGAGTATGGAAGAAAATATTATTTCAAGCGAATATTGAACAAAAATAACATCCCTTACTCAAAATAATAGTATTTCTGATCGGAATATCGGATGTAAAGCCGAAGAAAACTTCCACTGAATAACAACTCTCAAAGTATCTAAATACTCACAAAAATACGCTCGATAATATAGAGAGAAAGAAAACTTGTTTCTGGTGTGATTTTTAATTCTAACCTAAGCGCCTATTTATAGGAAAATGCTAGAACGCCAAAGGAGACTAAAATAATAATATATCATTTCTTTTCTTCTACGCACCAACCATCCAAGACCAGCCATCTAAGTCTGCCAATTCTAAAAAAAATAGCAGCCCATTTGTTCAAAAAAATAAAAATGGGTCCCACCCAATTTTAATAAAAATTATATTATTTTTCGAACTTCAAAAATTTATAATAAATAGCCCTTTGTTCAAAAAAAATTGAATCACATGTCTATTCCATAGGAAATTTAATTCTCTACAACTTTGTAAGTTTAAGTTTTTCCAAATTCCAAACAAAAAATCTCCGAATTTCACAAACTGACAATTTTTAACACCTCCTAAAAATCATAACAAATCATATGTTAATTTTTAACGGTTCAAAATTTGTGGACATATACTCAACTTATATATGCATAACATATCCAAAAATCACAACGATCCAACGGTCGGATTAAAATTATAACTCGCGCAATAGAGCTTTAAGAACACCGATTTGATTTTTTAATACTTTCAATCCGACAAAATACTGATAAAACACATCAACATTAATTCTTTCATTTATAACCACATAAAATAAATATTTTCCTATCCATCATTTATGTCCACATAAAATAAATATTTCCTTATCATATAAATTAATAATTAATTATTCACAAATAATATTACAGAATCACAATAATGACAACCAGGCCGTTCCCAGGAAAGAGGGGCTTTTCGATAAGGATTTCTCCTTACTGGCGCGCAATTAGTTGACAAAACCTCTCCTTGACAGAATTTTCTAGACATTGCCAATAATACTATCTAATAATATTATTCAATTAATATGAATTATTGATTTGATAATGGAAAATACTGTGCAGTGAGAATTATTGAAACAACAATAATATAAAATATCAACGCAGTAATTATTGAATCAATAAAATAAAATATTAAGCAGTAATTATTGTAACAATTATTGAGTAGTGCCTTCTTACGTAAGAATCAATAATTTAAAAATATTATGCAATACCGTGTGCTACTGTGCAACAACGCGTATTACTGTATTTTAACCACCAGGTATTCTAACAGTTAATGGTAAAACTTTTGCTGTTATTTTATAAAAAGATATTTTTGTCATTTTTTCAATCCGACAATAATTTCAGTGTGGGGTCCACCAATGATTGTGCCGTCGTACGAATATTCCCTGTTAAAACGAATATTCCCTGACCAATCGAATATTATATAACAACTTGCGTACTTTGTAAAATTTATAAATATTAGCCACAACTATAACATTATATCAAATTCACTCCATAATATTCAAAAATGATATTTATTAAAAATTCATCTTTATTCATAAAAGTTGGGATCCTACAGCTATCATTTTCACCCATATTTTGTATACGAGTCTCCCTTGTCTGATTTTGCATGAACTGCAAAAAGCTTCTAAACATTCCATTATTCATCATTTGTTCAGTAGTGTTGTTTACATGAGGAATATTGTCTTCTTGTTGCACGTTCTCCTAGTTTGTAATTAAAGGTATTTCCACGGTCTCATACACTCCATTGTTAACGTTATTAGATACCATTCTTAAATACTTCCATAAAATAAGGGTTAATTAAACAAATTAACATATCACATAATATCCATATATTATGACCGACCAATAAATAAGCTTAGGTAGGACACACTAGCGAAGGATTTACTCGTCTCTCCCCTCCTAGTTCTATTCTCCGATCTCCGCCAGAAACCATATCCCTAAGCTCTGATACCAACTGTGACGCCCCAAAAATAGGTATACATCACCCATTCTGAGTCGCAAAATACATGGTACAGAAACAAATACAACTTCATTACTATAATTGTCGTGCAAAATACGACAACACATAAACTGTGAGTTTAAATACAAATATTGTCATCTAGACAATATCCACACTCAAATAAGTCCTCATTACAATTATTGAAATATTATTTTACAAAATAGTGAGGACTGTTAACACAACTGACTGTAAACATCACTCCACACCCCGACTAGTTCCGGCTATATTCTCACCTCATGAGAAAAATGGAACAAAAAGGAGAAAAGGGTGAGCTGAACTAGCCTAGTAAAGAATATTATGACTAAGATAATATACAACAAATTATCATTAGTCTTCTACAGGGAAGAATCTGATAAAATATAATAGACAACAAATTTTAGATCAACAACTGCAGCGAAAACAACAATCTATTAGAAGAGTCAAGTAGAGAATGAATTCTACTATCTTCTAAGATTTAAAAGTCAATCATCAATATTTTATCCCTGTAACATCAATTAATAAACATCTTAAATCAATATTCATCTTTGCACTACAAGCCAAAGATATTCATTTGTATCACCAGTTGGTCATGTTCATCTAAACACATGTTCATCTTTGCACTACGGGCCAAAGATATTCATCAGTTAATCATTCATCTTTGCACTACAGGCCAAAGATATTCAGTAATATCATCATTTAGGACTGAAGATGATGAAAAATATCTTAAAGAAAATGAATTCAGTGAGACAAAAGAACAAATATTAAGGATTCGTACTACTGTTTATCCAAGTTCAAAAATGTTCCATAATAAACTATAGTAGAGTAAAATTCAAGAATGAAGATCAAAACATGGATACAATCAAAGATAGTAACCATAATAGACATCTTGGACAAAGAAGAGAAAATTTCATTTTTCTGTGAATAGTGTCGTATTCGCGAGTAGTGTCGTATACTAGAATAGTGATATATACGTGAATAGCATACATGAATAGTAACCCCGACACAAAAAGGTAGAAATTTAACAATAAAATTCATATCAATATTTCGGCATAATGATATTGAAGGAAATAATATCATTTATGAAGAAAATAACATCCCTTACCTCAAAATAACAGTACTTCTGATAAGGATATCAGATGTAAAGCTGGAGGAAACTCGCACAGAATAGCAATTCTCAAAGTATCTAAATACTCACAAAATACGATCGATAATATAGAGAGAGAGAGAGAGAGAACTTGTTTCTGGTATAATTTTTAATTCTAACTACGCACCCTATTTATAGAAAAATGCTAGAACGCCAAAGGAGACTAAATAATAAAATATTAATATTTTATTATACGAATTCTACGCATGCCAATGACCAAGTCCAGCACTCCACCATTGAACAAAAAATTTTCAGCACATTTTTTTCAACTAAAAACAAAAGTGGATCCCACCCATAATTTTAATAAAAATATTTAATTTTCGAAACTTCAATAATTCATAATAAATAGCCTTTTTATCAGAAAAATACGAATTTTATGTCCATTCTATAGAAAATTAAATTCTCTACAACTTTGTAGCTTTAAGTTTTTCTAAATTCCAAACGAAAAATGCCCAAAATCTACATACAGATAATTTTTAATACCTTCATTCTGACAAAATACTGATAAAATACTTCAACATTAATTCCTTCATTTATATCCACATAAAATAAATATATCCATCATTTATATCCACATAAAATAATTATTTCCTTATCATATAAATAAATAAATAATTATTCACAAATAATATTACAGAATCACAATTATGATAACCAGGTCGTTATCAGGAAAGAGGGGGCTTTTCAATAAAGATTTCTCCTTACTGGCGCGTAATTGGTGACCAAACCTCTCCTTAGACAGAACTTCCTTAGACATTGCCAATAATGCTATCTAATAATATTATTCAAATAATATAAATTATTGATCTGATAATGAGAAATACTGTGTAGTGACAATTATTGAAACAACAATAATATAAAATATCAACATAGCAATTATTGAATCAATAAAATAAAATATTGAACAGTAATTACTGTAACAATTATTGAGTAGTGCCTTCTTACATAAGGATCAATAATTCAACAATATTATGCAATACCGTGTGCTACTATGCAACCACGCGTATTACTATTTTTTGACCACCAGGTATTCTAATAGTGTTAACGGTAACTACTGCGCCGTTATTTGTAAAAACTCAAACTTGTCATTTTCTTATTCCGATCATTTTTCGTTGTGGGGCCCACAAATGGCTGCGCCATCATACGAATATTTCCCGACAGCAAGAATATTCCACGATCAAGCGAATATTCCCCGACAACAATGAATATTTTATAACCACTTGCTTATTTTGAAAATTTTACACATTTCACCCATAACCAAAGTATTATATCAAATTAACACCTTATTATTCAAAATAATAATTAGAGAAAATTTGATTTTATTTATAAAAAAATTGGGGTCTTACAGAGTAGTCAGGTAGAAAGACTTAAACATAAGCGCTTATTGGGAGGCAACCCAATTTTCATGTTATTGCAGTATTTATTTTCAATTATGCAATTCAGCGGACTAGTTATCAGTGTTAGTATGTAGTAGTCAAAAAAATTTTCAATTCATAGGAAAGTTAGTTAATTAGTAGTTAGTCATTGTGTGTTAATCATAGCTTTCTTGCTCAATCTCCATGGGACTAGATCTAATTATGGGTTTTATTTGATTTCAGGAACTAAGGATGAAGTTTACGCACGTCCAGGACAAAATCAGAAGCAAAAAGTATGTCTGGCAGGAAACTAGACCCTGCCCCGGCGGGGGTGGTCTCTATTCTATCCCACCCCGGCGAGTTCCTAAAGAGCAAAATGACCCGCCCTAGCGGGGGGTCCTCAGTCCTATCCCGCCCCAGCGGGGGTTTACAATGTAAAAGGGGTCCGCCTCGACGGGCGTCACGGATCTCAATTTTTAAAAACCCATCTCAGATGCAACTCTTCCCACTACTAGCATACATAACCGAACCTCAAACACACGAAATCCTTCTTTAACTTCCATTCCCCACCAGATTCAGCCCTCTATCACACTTCTATACATAACCCAGCCACAATTTTATCAAATCCACACTAGTTTCATCTTTCCATCACAAAATTAGGGTTTCATCACCATTGTTAAGCTTTCAAGCAAAGCATAGGAGAGAGGGTTCTGTAATTGAAAGAGAAACATCATTGTTCACCAACACCAATGAATTCAACAGTGGGTAAGCATTCTCGATTGATATTCCAAATACTTGGTATTTGTTTTGCAAATTAGGGGTGGATTTTATTCTCTATGGCCTTATACACCAATTGTTCGACAAAATGCCCAATTAAAAAAGTTTGGGGGATTTTTCCTGAATTGATACAACCATGGCTCCTAAAACATCGGTCAAGCAACAACGGAGTGAAGGCTCCTCACCACCTGTGCGAAGTTTTGATAAAAGAAAATTTGTCAATGCCGCGGCGGCAGACAAATTTGACTATTTAGCCACGAATGTATTGACACCAAAGCGTGGATTGAGACCATAATCATTTGATGGGCAGATGTGGCTATAAATTTATGAGCAGGGCTGGGACACATTTACTTATCAACATAAACCAGCAGTGGTAACGGTAGTTAAGGAGTTTTGTGCGAATGTGGAGGATAAGGCACCATTTATAGCATTCGTACGAGGAAAGTAAGTGTCATTTAGTTCAGAGGCGATTAATGAGTTTTATGATGTGAGGGCCCTAGCCGTATGTTAATATGCCCAGTTGAGAAATGGTAATCTCAATTATGACCAAATTCTGACAGAGATTTCGAAGCCCGGTAGACATGGGTCAAAGGGAAGAGAGGAGGAACATTATTCATGAGTAAAGATTTGAGCTTATACGGGAAGATTTGGAACACTTTTTTGTGTGCAAAATTGTTTCCATCCCAGCACACGAGCGAGGTTACAAAGGAGAAGGTTTTGTTGCTTTATTCTATCACGAAGGACTTTGATATCAACATTGGAGAGGTCATCTGTAAGACCCCAACTTTTATAAATAAAGATAAATTTTTTATAAATATCATTTTTGAATATTATGGAGTTAATTTGATATAATTTTATAGTTATGGGTAATATTTATAAATTTTAAAAAGTACGCAAGTTGTTATATAATGTTCGATTGGTCGGAGAATATTCGTTTTAACAGGAAATATTCGTACAACGGCACAATCATTGGTGGACCCCACAACGGAATTATTGTTGGATTGAGAAAACGACAAAAATATTTTATTAAATATAACGGCGAAAGTTTTACCATTGATACTGTTAAACTACTCGGTAGTAAAAGTACAGTAATACGTGTGGTTGCATAGTAGCACACGGTATTGATTATTAATGCTTATATGAGAAGTCACTCAGTTTGATTCAATTATTGTCAGTTAATAATATGAATTATTTAGCGATAATAAAGTTTTGTTTTATTCGTATTATTAACGTAATAAAACAGAAACATCTTTTCATATAAAACAGAATATTTTATTAAAGTTATTCTATAAATAGAATATATTATATTTTATTTAAAAGATTTTTTTTTAAATATGGACCGTCAGATTAAAGTAATCAATCTGGACCGTTCATGGATTAGTTATTATGCATTCTATTTTTCTATAAATAGCAGCTCATTCCTTCATTATTTCTTACGAATTCACTGAACTCTAGAGAGAGAAACTATAGAGAGAGAGAAGAAAAATATTCTACTACTTAACTACTTCCTTATTTCAGTTCTTCTTTAAAACGGTAAGGGGTGTTATTCTTTCTTATTCATGAAGAGAACTTTTGTTATTCTATTTCTTATTATTCTGTTGGAATAACCTGTATACGCGGTCTACCCTATACTTGGTGACATTCTTTTATTATTCTGTTGGAACATCCTGTCTGTGTGTTTTACACCGGACCTGGTTCCATTTTTAATATTATTCTGTTGGAACATCCTGTCTGTGTATTTTACACTGGACCTAGTTCCGTCTTGTTATTATTCTGTTGGAACATCCTGTCTGTGTATTTTACACCGGACCTGGTTCCATTATTTATTATTCTGTCGGAATATCCTGTCTGTACGTTTACTCCGGACCTGGTTTCATTATTTATTATTCTGTCGAAATATCATGTCTGTGCGTTTACGTCGGACTTGGTTCCATTATTTATTATTATGTTAGAATAACCTGTCTGTGCGGTCTATCGCATGCCGGGTGATTTCTTTTGTCATTCCATTCTTTATTATACTCAGTTGGTTAAGTTTTAACTTCTATACTCCATGAAATTAGTGGAATATCCTTGATAATTGCGTTTCATCCAGTATCTTTTCATGAAAATATTATTCTAAGCATTCTTGAATTTTACTCCACAAAGCAGTATCATATTGACAATTTGGACGTTGTTAATTCTTGGATAAATTAATTCTTGAACTTGTTTTATTGAAGTCTTATATCATTGTCATCATCCTCATGTTTAGAAAATGTTGAAAGTCATCTGTGGTTTGTAGTGCATAGATGGACTTAGTATGATTATGACCAGGGATTATTCGGTATAATCATGACCGTAATGTCATAAATGATGTGGTAAAAGTCCTCATTGGCCCGTAGTGCATTGATGGACAGTTGTTGGCATGATCATGACCATTAATGAATACACAAATATTCTTGGCCCGTAGTGCATGGATAATTGTGGTCGTGATACTAAAGAATATCCTTGGCCGTAGTGCAGGGGTGATTCGATGATGTGGATTATTTTGTTAAGCTGAGTCCCAGCGATAACAGTATTGAAAAACCTTTTAAATCATAGAAGATAGTAGATTTTATTCTCTACTTGACTTTTTTAATGGATTGCTTGTTCTGCTACAGTTAAACTTGATGTTCGTTATATTTTATCAGTTTAACATTGTTGAAGGCTAATGATAATTTATTCTGCATTATCTTAGTCATAATATTTCTTACTGGGCTAGTTGAGCCCACCCTTTCTTTCACTGTTCTCTTCAGAAAATGAGAATATAGCTGGGACGAGTCGGGGAATGGAGTGATGGTCCAGAGGATAGCATTAGTAGTCCTCACTGTTTTGTGAAATAGTGTAATAATAATTGTAATGAGAACTCCTTTTGAGTTTGTATAATCTCTAGTAGACAGTATTTGTATTCAAACTCACAGTTTATGTTTTGTCGTATTGTACACGACAGTTGTATTAGTAAGTTATATTTGTATTCTGTACCATGTACCTAACGACCCAAGATGGGTGATGTATACCTAATTTTGGGGGCGTCACATCATCAGTTTCTCCATCAGGCGTTATTTGCGAGGCCTATTTTTAGGGGTGTTGCCTCACCCATCGCTGATTTATGGACTATGTCATCAATTAGGCGTGCGATGGACGAAAGATGAGCATGTGCAGCAGCCCCTGTAGTTGCTAGACTCGTAACTAATTGCAAGATATTCGATCTAGCCAAGAGACGAATCACATCCTCGTGGGCTAGGTTTTATATTTCCAGATGCTCCGGAGGAGGAGGCAGAAGCAAGTTCAGAGGATGATGAGTTTTGGGCTGATGAGATGTTTGAGGGTGAAGATGTTGCTGCACCTGGTACTTTTAGGCCGATAAAATATATGTTCAGTACATAATTTCAAAGCTTGCAGCGCCATATAAATGCCAGAGACAAGATAGAGGATCGAAAGCTTAAAAGGATTACAGCGCGGCAGGACCATGCCTTTGCTACACAAAATGAGTTCAATGCATCCTTGGTAGAGGCATTCGCTCTTCTGAACCCTGCTGTTGAACCTTTCCAGTTCCCCATTCCTCAGAAACTGCCTGCTTATCCACCTTCTGACTCGGATGTCGAGGTGATGCCGCCTACTACTTAGCCAATGCAGGGAAGTGCTCTGTACTTTATTTCCATATATTTAACAATGAGGACATTGTTAATTTTAAGTTTGGGGGTGTTTTGTTATGTGCATGTGCATATGTAGATGCGCATTGTTAGTGTAGTTTTGCATTTTTTAGTTCATATTTAGTTTAATTTTGCATTACATGTTAGTTATCTGTGTTAAAATAGTATAGTTTTAGTTTTTGTGAATAGTTTTGTAAATATTTTTCATTTTTGAGTTATTTAAAAAAAATAAAAAATGGAAAATCATAAAAATAGTAGTTAGCATTGACAACCAGGGCGTAGATGTAATTTCATATCATGAACTAAATCTTTGCCTATTTGAAACTGATGTAATTAGAATAGCACAAAAGAATGTCTATGTTGACTGACTTAATTTAAATTTACACATAATTGACTTCTTAAAGGGAATTTAGATCTAATGAAAGAAATTCAGTGAATTAGTGGTGAAGGCTAAGATTAGGCAAAAACCTAAGTTTGGGGGAAGATATGGGATCTATCTAAAGGAAAAAAAAAGATATGAAAAATGAAAAAAATATATGAATAAACACCGTGGCTAGTTTATTTTTGTGGCATTTGTTACTTGAGTAAGTACGCCCGAGAGGATGTCTCTACACCCAGCGCCCTAAAGCCATCTAGTTTGGGAGTTGTTAGTCGAAAGCTCGCTAATGGATAGCACTGAAAAGCCTAAGAGGACTAGACATTGCACAGTCATGAGTAAAAATAAAAAAAAATACGGGAAAAGAGCGAAAAGCCCCCATAAGTGAATAAGAAAGAAACAATATACTATATTGACTTCTATTTAGGTATCTACTGAGTTTTAACCGGATCTTTGCTTGTTTACGAATTTCTTAACATTGAACTGGTTTTTCTCCTATAAAGAAGCATATTATGTGTCTTATTTGATTTATAGTCAGTTTTCATGGTTGTTGAGCACACACGCACTATGTCAGTAATAACATGGATTGATTTGTAGATTGATATGAGGTTATTGGCATGTCTTGGAAGGATTTGATGTTCATGTTTATTGTGATTTCTCAAAGGTAATTTAATTAGACTTTGTACTATCTGATAGCTAGACTCGTAGGCATGTAGGTAGTTGCATTGCATTGAATTTTGTTGTGCTTGAGGACAAGCACTGTCTAAGTTTGGGGGAATTTAATGAGTGGGTTGCATACCTACGAATTGGATACTTCTCAGACTTAAACGGTTGCTAATCTGTATGTTTTAGTACTATTTTATGCGTGTGTATTGTGTTTGTGTTGCATGATTAGTTTATATTGGCTAAGGAAAGGTTTAATTGGAAAGGTAGAGAAAGCGGCAAAATCAGTAAAAGTACAGAGCATAGGCCCGCCGGGGCGGGGGTCCACGTCTGAAATAACTTTGACACCCGCTAGGGTGGAGGTGCACGCTATGATTGGTAGTCTTCTAATGTAATTCTACTTTTGATGTTGCGAAGCTTGTTAACTTAGTACGTGATTGGGACAAGATAAGAAGGCTATGTAGTTACAAAAATGAGATATCATCAACTGCAATCATCATTCAAAATCCCAATTACAAACCCTAGCTTTGGAGAGGATTTTGGAGGAATTAACACAAGGACGTGGGAGCATGAAATTTCAAAGTGAATTAAAGAAAAGAGTGGTTCTATTTACTGTTTTCATTCTTTAATTTCAGTTTTGTAATCAGGATGCTTGATTCTTTGATCTTTTTAGTTTTTAATTCATTAGCTATGAACTAAATTCTCTTATTAAGCCTATGATGGATCTTTTTGCCTAATGAAGATTTTCATGCTTCAATTTTAACTTAATGATGCTATTTTTAGTTCATCTATTATGCTTTATGCGTAATTTATGAGTTGATTGATCACCAATTCTTAGTGAACCTATATGAACTCGAGAGATAAAATATGAGTTTAGACTTAATCTTAATAGCATGTGATTGTGATTTCTGCATTTTATTGGGATTCATAACTTATGTCTAGGATAGAGATATACATATACATCGCATGTAATCTTGTGAGAACTTGGGATTAAACCTTCTTTAATTGTAATTCATATAGAGATATAGTGAATTAGTTAATTAGGATAGTTTTGATGACGAGAATTCGATGATGGTAGTTTTGTTTTCTTGAAAATGTCTCCCTAGAAGGGGAAAATTCGATTTGGCACTAGGTTTATAAGACCTTTTGAAGTGCTTCGACGAGTTGGTGAAGTGGCGTACGAGGCAGCTTTACCTCCAGAATGAGGACATATTCATAACATTTTCCATGTGTATGTATTAAGGCCATATAAGCCTGACTATAAGCATGTTATAGAATATGAGCCAGTACAGTTTGAGAAAGACTTGTCATATAAAAAAGTCCATGTTTAAATTATCGACAGGAAAGAGCAACTACTAAGGAATAAAGTGATACCTTCTGTTAAGGTAATATGGAGGAACCATAATACTGAAGAAGCTACGTGGGAACTTGAAGATGTTATGATGAGGAATTATCCTCAGTTATTTACTTAATCTTGTATAATGATTCTGGGGACAAATTCATGTTAAGGAGGGAAGAATGTGACGAATGAATTTATCGAGTCGTGATTCTGGGGACAGAATCCTTTTAAGGAGAGAAGGGTGTAACGATTGAGAATTTTGTAATTTATTTTAAATATTTGTTTAATATAAAAATTTTAATTAATTTATTTATGGACATAAATTAATATTTGATGAATTGTGATGTAATAATTTAGTTGAGTGTGTATGCTAACTAAATTAATGAATGGTAATTTTATTATTTGAGGATTTAATTTAATGAAAATGATTAAATTAAATGAATTGTTTAATATTTAATGAAATAATTAAATTAAATAAAGTGATGTTCTAGTCTAATTTAATAATTAAATTAGATATATTATAATTTATTAATCATAAGTATAATTCTAATAAGAGTTATAATTATTATAATTATAATTGTAAGTTATTTAAATTAACTAAATTAAAGTGTGACATAAGAACTATAGTATATAAAGATTATAAAAATAAATTGAAAAGGGGGAGAGAGTTGTGTAAACCAAACAAAGCCTTGTGGCTTTTGGTTAATGTAACAGCCAAAGACGTTTGGCCTAATAAACTGATAACCACGATTATCAGTGTTTAAGCGCTCAGTTGGGGTTATATCACGTTTTTTTAAGGACTAAGAACAGAGGAAGAGAGAGTTTGGTGAGGAAGAGAGAAATTCTCTATAATTTTTCCAAGAAGAAGGAGTTAACAAGCATTCCTTAACAATTTTCTTCCCAATAATCAAAGATTCAAGGTATAAAATTGCTCCTAATATTGTACGTTTTGATTTTTAGTGTTTATTTTCTGAAAATGGATAAGTCCCATTAGATTGAGATATAAACATGTATGCATGATTTTATAATATTTTATTGTCAATATATACACAATTGTTGGTAATCAAATACATGAAAATTGGGTTTGAAGAAGAAAATTGAATAACAGTGTTAGGTTTATGTAAATGGCTTGTGTAAGTACAAAGTTTGATGCTCAATATGTGATATAATGTGTAAATTGATATTAGATTGTGTTAATATGTCAAGAAATGAATACAACGTAGTTTGAATGGTGTAAATTGGTTAAAAATGAAGTTTTGGTGATTGGATTCGCTAAGTGTGTCGAATATGAAGGAAATAGCAAAAATGTGATTTTAATCCTCTAAATTTGATTATGTGAATTGTTTTAGGTATTAGAATGACTAATTATATGTGTTATTAGGCCTTGGTTAAGGTTGTAGTGTAAGGGTTTGTCTATGTTGCTGTAGAAATTAAGAAATTAGAGTTTTTGTATAAGAGCAGAGTCTGTGATCGTGTCTCTGGAAAACTAGTTCTGGTGCCGAGCGTGAACGCGCTACCGCGCGGGCGCGCCGGATTCAATAGGAGACATGGCACGGCCGCGCCAGTAGTCAGTCAAACCTGGAAAAGAGCTGCTAATAGCATAACTTGGAAATTTTTAACTTAACATATTTTAATGATTGTAAAGGACCTAAAACATGTTATAAGACATAACATATTGTAATCACAACGTTGAAACTATAAATTATGAACTAATAAGTTGTGAGAGTTTGGAATGTGATATCATAAGAATTGGAATTATTTTGCAATCATCGTGTCGTATACTATGATATAATTGAGAATTCAGTTTCGTGTTACATGAATGATTAGGATAATCAAGTCCTAAGTTAAGGATTATAGACTTGATTAAAATGAAAACTAAACTAATGAAGTTAATATTAATATAACTAATTGGTATTGTGATTCTAATGGTATATGTAGGGTAATTGGTGAACGTTTATTATATTTGTGTAGCTTACACCCGAGGCAAGTTCTCTAACTTCATTCTCTTTATAATAAATGCAAGTTTCATAATTCCGATATTTGTTATTTTCAATCAATCTTTCTAGTTCTAAATTATCATTATGCAAATCCTATATTAAAGTTGAGCAAGCCTATTGATTCTATCTTATGTATGGTTGAATATGCTCTTGTAACCTAATTCGTTACATCGAGCGAGTTTCGCATTTCTATTTCTTGTTATTGCTATTCAAAGCATATACTGTTTTAAAACATTGATTCAAATGAGATTGTTCTAACTCTTTTGAATATAGTACTTTGCACATATATACCATGTCTATTCAAATGTATATTGTCGTCACTCAATCTTTGACTTAAATAATCGTGTTCAATTCTATATTATCGTGTCGAACCTTCAAATAGTAAGTGAACTATTATTGATTGAACTAATCTATGATGGAATAGTGTTCTAAAATTCTAGAACCACTGATAAGCTAGTTCCGAGCTAAACTTTCTTTAGTGCGAAAATCCTAAATTCAAACTGAGATGAACAACCCTAATATATGGGATTATGTACGTGTTAACGTTTAGATGTTTGTGCACAATACATTGTACAAAGGGGTGATCCCCCTGAGTAAGAAAGTAAAAGTCTATATAGTCTAATGACTGTTAAAAGTTAAAGTAGGAATACTTAATAACCTCGGGACATAGTTCATAGTCTTAAAGACCCTTAGATATTAAATTCAAACTTGTTTTCTATTCTGATTTGTAGAACAAGTTCACCATTATTCATCATTCGTTGTTCATACTCTTGTTGATAGTGTTATTACTCTTATATCAATGAGCAGCTGTTTGCTCACTTTTGCAATTAACACTGCAACTAAAGTTGAGAGGGTTGATGATGTAAGACCCCAAATTTTATGAAATAAAAGTATTCAATTTTTCTTATAATTACAATTCAGTAAATGGTTAAATTGATAAATGTTAAAGTTAAGGGTGATATATGAATTTTTTTCAAAATACACAAGTGGTTATAAAATATTAATTGTTGTCGGGAAATATTTGTTTGGTCGTGGAATATTCTTTTTGTCGGGGAATATTCGTACGACGGCACAGCCATTTGTGGGCCCCATAACAGAATAACTGTCGGATGAAAAAAACGACAAATTTGAGTTTTTATAAATAACGACGTAGTTGTTACCGTTAACACTGTTGGAATACCTGATGGTTAAAATACAGTAATTAGCGTAGTTGTACAGTAGCACACGGTATTGCACAGTATTTTTTTTTAATTATTGATTCTTACATGAGAAGGCACTACTCAATAATTGTTACAGTAATTACTGTTCAATATTTTATTTTATTGAATCAATAATTGTTGCGTTGATATTTTATATTATTGTAATTTCAATAATTGTCACTGTACAGTATCTCCATTATCAGATCAATAATTTATATTACTTGAATAATATTATTAGATAGCATTATTGGCAATGTCAAGAAAGTTCTGTCTAAGGAGTGGTTTGGTCATCTAATTGCGCGTCAGTAAGGAGAAATCTTTATTGGAAAGCCCCCTCTTTCCTAGGAACGGCCTGGTTGTCATAAATGTGATTCTGTAATATTATTTGTGAATAATTAATTATTGATTCATATGATAAAGAAATATTTATTTTATATGGATATAAATGAGGGATATATTTTTGTGGTTAAAAATAAAGGAGTTAATGTTGAGGTGTTTTATCTGTATTTTTGTCGGAACGGAGGTATTGAAAATCAAATTAGGGTTTTTGAGATATTTTGCGAGGGTTATAATTTTTAATCTGACCGTTGGATCGTGGTAATATTTGGATATGTTATACATATATAAGTTGAGTATATGTCCACAAATTTTGATCCGTTAAAAATGAACGTATGATTTGTTATGAATTTTACGAGATGACTGGTTCAGAAATTGTTGGATTTTCGGAGTTAATCATTTTGGTGGAAAATTCTAGAATTGGTGGACCCCACTCTTAGTTGGTGAAGAAATGTGCTGACTTGCAGGTTAAGTCAGCTTCGGCGTGCTAACATTTTTCTATAAATAGAGGGCTAAGTTAGAATTGAAAATCACACCAGAATTCATAAGTTTTCTCTCTTTTTCTCTCTAGATTATCGAGTGTATTTTGTGAGTATTTAGATACTTGGTGAGTTGCTATTCATCAGTGCAAGTTTCCTTCAGCGTCATATCCGATATCCAGCTAGAAGTGTTGCACTTTTGAGGTAAGGGATAGTAAGGAATTTTAAGGGTTGTTATGTTTTTTAGTTTCGTAATTTTTCTGACCTTCAAAAATTCTAGAAAAATTTGAAATGATATTTTGATGAGTTTTCTTGATTGTGCCCCAAAATGGTGATTTTTGGATGTATAGATTAAGAGTTATGAATTTTATGAGAAAAGACTATTTTAAAAGTAACCGCTTATAACTCCTTGTGGTTAACTCCAAAATTGATAAAATTTTTATTGGGAGTACATGTATATGATAGGAGTATACTCTGTGAATTTCGGAATTTTTGGATAAAAGTACAATTTATCATAAATGTCTGAATATTCGGCAGTTTTGGCCATATGAAAAATAGTAAATAAATTTTAAAAATTCCGGGAAAAATATATGTTCAATATGGGACTATATTCTGCTAAATCCCAGAAAAAAAATATTTTTGGGACTGATTTGGTATTTTTTATGAAATTGGTCTAGTTATGAGTAAATGAATTAAATATGTTATGTGAAGTAAGAAAATTAGAAAATATGATTTTATGACTTGAGAATCATATATGAGTTATATGCAGACTTTTTATGAGGGTTTTGGTTATTGGCGATGAAATCATAAGAGTTGGCATTTTATGATGATTAAATGCATTAATTAGTAAAGTGTAAACAATTAAAATAAATTGTTTATAAGCTTAAGAAATAGTATTATTTCAATATCATTATACCGAAACATTGGTATGAATTTTATTGTGGAATTTCTACCTTTTTCATGTCGAGTTAATATTCATGAGTTACTATTCACGAGTTACTATTCACGAGTTACTATTCATAAGTTACTATTCACGAGTTACTATTCACGACAAAATTGGTTTCTTTTTCTGACCAAATTATCTTTGATTTATGATTGTTGCTCTTGAAAATAAATGCAGTTGTTGATAATATTATTTTTATCATCATATATAACATTTTTATAACCCTGATGTTGAATTTCTCTTTTACTTGAGTGTAAAGATGAACAGCTATTGAATATCTTTGGCCTATAGTGGAAATATGAACTGTTGATGAATATCTTTGGCCGTAGTGGAAAGATGAACAGTTATTGAATATCTTTGGCCTATAGTGCAAAGATGAATTGTTATTGAATATCTTTAGCTTAAGTGCAAAGGTGAATTGATTAACATGGTTATAATTATTGTTTATATAAATTCTGAAATGATTATATATTTCTTTGAGATATGAATATATTTGGCCTATAGTGCAAATATGAACTGTTGAGGAATATCTTTGGCCTGTAGTGTAAAGATGAATTGTTGATGAATATCTTTGGCCCGTAATGCAAAGATGACCTGTTGTTGAATATCTTTGGCCAGTAGTGCAAATATGAACTGTTGACGAATATCTTTGGCCGTTGTGTAAAGATGAAGTTATTAGTATGATTATGAACAGGAAATGTGATTTGGTGTAACCATGATCTTTGATGTTTCAGGTAAAGATAGGTGATGAAAATTATCTTCGTCCTGGATGAGAAAAGGAATTTAGAACAACAATTACGATTATGAGTTATACATGTGATTGTGGACAGGAATTGTTGATTGATGTTACAGGGATAAAACATTGTTGGTGGACTTTTAACATGGAGAAGATAATAGACTTTATAGTCTATTTGACTCTTCTAATGGATTGCACGTTTCGCTGCAACTATGGTTGAAATTTTTTTATCATCTACCATATGTTCTAAATCTCTGATTTATTATTGATGAAGGCTATTGATAATTTAATTATCTTTAGTCATGATATTCTTACTGGGCTAGTTGTGCTCACCATTTTGCTTCACAATTCCTTTCAGGTAATAAGAGTGTAGCTGGGTCGAGCGAGGGTAACGGGGAAATAGAACGGTGGTCTCTAGCTGTGGAGGTTCTCCCGAAGCAGTATAGAAAAGTTCATTTAGTAGTTATATTTGGTGAATCATCTAGGGAGAAGCGAACCCAACGTTGGAAGGGTGTTTTTCCACTATCATACAAGATGTCTAATGACATACAAACTCGTGTCATCATAAGACAGGATTGTGGTCATCCACTTGCTGAGTATATTTATGAGCACTACCTATATAATGTTGGTGTTTGTTTGAAGTATAATTCTCAATTAGAGACAGTGGAGATAATGATAAGTCAAGAGAAGACTCACCATTGGGAAGAATATGATAGTAATCTTCTCTTTTTTCTTTGGGATATATTGGGTCAACCAAGGATAATTCTGTGGCCATATGATATCTATCACAACCTAGAACCATGGCCTCCCATGTACAAAGGTTTCCTTGAGCACTTTCCAAAGATTCTAATTTCTAAAACAGTTTTTGACTATACCTTTATGTAAGGTGTCATTGTGAGGTGATGTCCACGGTTGGAACATGAGTCATATTTGTTATATATTTGTATCCAAACTCACAGCATATGTGTTGTTGTATTTTGCACGACAATTGTTGTAATAAAGTTGTAGTTATTTTCTGTACCATGTATTTGGCGACTCAGAATAGGTTGGATGGAATGGACCTATTTTGGGGTTGTCACATTTGGTATCAGAGCTTAGGGATATGATCTCTGACAAAGATCGGGAAATATAACTAGGAGGGGAGAGATGAGTAAATCCTTCACTAGTGTGTCCTACCTAAGCTTATTTGTTGGTCAGTCATAATATCGGGATATTATGTGATATGTTAATTTGTTCAATTGACCCTTGTTTTGAAGCTGTATTCTAGAATGATATCTGAAATACAGGAGATGAGCATTGGAGAAATCATGATGACGGGAATCTGAAATGAAAGCAAGGTATTCTCAACTCTCTCAAATACCAGGTACGTAAATTTCTAGCACGAAATTTCATAAGGAGGGGAGATTGTAAGACCCCAAATTTTATGAAATAAAAGTATTCAATTTTTATTATAATTACAATTCAGTAAATGGTTAAATTGATAAATGTTAAAGTTAAGGGTGATATATGAATTTTTTTTTAAAATACACAAGTGGTTATAAAATATTCATTGTTGTCGGGAAATATTCGTTTGGTCGTGGAATATTATTTCTGTCGGGGAATATTCGTACGACGGCGCAACCATTTGTGGGCCCCATAACAGAATAACTGTCGGATGAAGAAAACGACAAATTTTAGTTTTTATAAAAAACGGCGTAGTTGTTACCGTTAACACTGTTGGAATACCTGATGGTTAAAATATAGTAATTCGCGTAGTTGTACAGTAGCACACGGTATTGCACAGTATTTTTTTCAATTATTGATTCTTACGTGAGAAGGCACTGCTCAATAATTGTTATAGTAATTACTGTTTAATATTTTATTTTATTGAATCAATAATTGTTGCGTTGATATTTTATATTATTGTTATTTCAATAATTGTCACTGTACAGTATCTCCATTATCAGATCAATAATTCATATTATCTGAATAATATTATTAGATAGCATTATTGGCAATGTCTAGAAAGCTCTGTATAAGGAGAGGTTTGGTCATCTAATTGCGCGCCAGTAAGGAGAAATCTTTATTGGAAAGCCCCCTCTTTCCTGGGAACGGCCTGGTTGTCATAAATGTGATTCTGTAATATTATTTGTGAATAATTAATTATTGATTCATGTGATAACGAAATATTTATTTTATGTGGATATAAATGAGGGATATAATTTTGTGGTTAAAAATGAAGGAGTTAATATTGAGGTGTTTTATCTGTATTTTTGTCGGAACGGAGGTATTGAAAATCAAATTAGGGTTTTTGAGATATTTTGCGAGTGTTATAATTTTTAATCCGATCGTTGGATCGTGGTAATATTTGGATATGTTATACATATATAAGTTGAGTATATGTCCACAAATTTTGAACCGTTAAAAATGAACGTATGATTTGTAATGAATTTTACGAGATGACTGGTTCAGAAATTGTTGGATTTTCGGAGTTAATCATTTTAGTGGAAAATTCTATAATTGGTGGGCCCCACTCTTGGTTGGTGAAGAAATGTGCTGAGATTTTTATTCAAATATGGTGGGTGGGAATAGTAGTAGGTAAAGTCATCAGGTTGCAGGTTAAGTCTGCTTCGGCGTGCTAACATTTTCCTATAAATAGAGGGCTAAGTTAGAATTGAAAATCACACCAGAATTTAAAAGTTTTCTCTCTTTTTCTCTCTAGATTATCGAGTGTATTTTGTGAGTATTTAGATACTTGGTGAGTTTCTATTCATCAGTGCAAGTTTTCTTCAGCGTCATATCCAATATCCAGCCAGAAGTGCTGCTCTTTTGAGGTAAGGGATAGTAAGGGATTTTAAGGGTTGTTATGTTTTTCAGTTTCGTAATTTTTCTGACCTTCAAAAATTCTGAAAAAATTTGAAATGATATTTTGATGAGTTTTCTTGATTGTGTCCAAAAATGGTGATTTTTGGATGTATAGATTAAGAGTTATGAATATTATGAGAAAAGACTATTTTAAAAGTAACCGCTTATAACTCCTTGTGGTTAACTCCAAAATTGATGAAATTTTTATTGGAAGTACATGCATATGATAGGAGTATACTCTGTGAATTTCGGAATTTTTGGATAAAAGTATAATTTATTATAAATGTCTAAATATTCGGCAGTTTTGGCCATATGAAAAATAGTAAATGAATTTTAAAAATTCCGGGAAAAATATATGTTCAATATGGGACAATATTCTGCTAAATTCCAGAAAAAAAATATTTTTGGGACTGATTTGGTATTTTTTATGAAAATGGTCTAGTTATGAGTAAATGAATTAAAAATGTTATGTGAAGTAAGAAAATTAGAAAATATGATTTTATGGCTTGAGAATCATATATGAGTTATATGCAGATTATGAGGGGTTTGGTTATTGGTGATGAAATCTTAAGAGTTGACATTTTATGATGATTAAATGCATTAATTAGTAAAGTGTAAACAATTAAAATAAATTATTTATAAGCTTAAAAAATATTATTATTTCAATATCATTATACCAAAATATTAGTATGGATACTATTCACGAGTTACTATTCACGAGTTACTATTTATAAGTTACTATTCACGAGTTACTATTCACGACAAAATTGGTTTCTTTTTCTGACCAAATTATCGTTGATTTATAATTGTTGCTCTTGAAAATAAATGCAGTTGTTGATAATATTATTTTTATCATCATATATAACATTTTTATAACCCTGATGTTGAATTTCTCTTTTACTTGAGTGTAAAGATGAACAGCTACTGAATATCTTTGGCCTATAGTGGAAAGATGAACTGTTGATGAATATCTTTGGCTGTAGTGCAAAGATGAACAGTTATTGAATATCTTTGGCCTATAGTGCAAAGATGAATTGTTATTGAATATCTTTAGCTTAAGTGCAAAGGTAAATTGATTAACATGGTTATAATTATTGTTTATATAAATTCTGAAATGATTATATATTTCTTTGAGATATGAATATATTTGGCCTATAGTGCAAATATGAACTGTTGAGGAATATCTTTGGCCTGTAGTGTAAAGATGAATTGTTGATGAATATCTTTGGCCCGTAGTGCAAAGATGACCTGTTGTTGAATATCTTTGGTCAGTAGTGCAAAGATGAACTGTTGACGAATATCTTTGGCCGTTGTGTAAAGATGAAGTTATTAGTATGATTATGAACAGGAAATGTGATTTGGTGTAACCATGATCTTTGATGTTTCAGGTAAAGATAGGTGATGAAAATTATCTTCGTCCTGGATGAGAAAAGGAATTTAGAATAACAATTACGATTATGAGTTATACATGTGATTGTGGACAGGAATTGTTGATTGATGTTACAGGGATAAAACATTGTTGGTGGACTTTTAACATGGAGAAGATAATAGACTTTATAGTCTATTTGACTCTTCTAATGGATTGCACGTTCCGCTGTAACTATGGTTGAAATTTTTTTATCATCTACCATATGTTCTAAATCTCTGATTTATTATTGATGAAGGCTATTGATAATTTAATTATCTTTAGTCATGATATTCTTACTGGGCTAGTTGTGCTCACCCTTTTGCTTCACAATTCCTTTCAGGTAATAAGAGTGTAGCTGGGTCGAGCGAGGGTAACGGGGAAATAGAACGGTGGTCTCTAGCTGTGGAGGTTCTCCCGAAGCAGTATAGAAAAGTTCATTTAGTAGTTATATTTGGTGAATCATCTAGGGAGAAGCGAACCCAACGTTGGAAGGGTGTTTTTCCACTATCATACAAGATGTCTAATGACATACAAACTAGTGTCATCATAAGACAGGATTGTGCTCATCCACTTGCTGAGTATATTTATGAGCACTACCTATATAATGTTGGTGTTTGTTTGAAGTATAATTCTCAATTAGAGACAGTGGAGATAATGATAAGTCAAGAGAAGACTCACCATTGGGAAGAATATGATAGTAATCTTCTCGTTTTTCTTTGGGATATATTGGATCAACCAAGGATAATTCTGTGGCCATATGATATCTATCACAACCTAGAACCATGGCCTCCCTTGTACAAAGGTTTCCTTGAGCACTTCCCAAAGATTCTAATTTATAAAACAGTTTTTGACTATACCTTTATGTAAGGTGTCATTGTGAGGTGATGTCCACGATTGGAATATGAGTCACATTTGTTATATATTTGTATCCAAATTCACAGCATATGTGTTGTTGTATTTTGCACGACAATTGTTGTAATAAAGTTGTAGTTATTTTCTGTACCATGTATTTGGCGACTCAGAATAGGTTGGATGGAATGGACCTATTTTGGGGTTGTCACATTTGGTATCAGAGCTTAGGGATATGATCTCTGACAAAGATTGGGAAATATAACTAGGAGGGGAGAGATGAGTAAATCCTTCACTAGTGTGTCCTACCTAAGCTTATTTGTTGGTCAGTCATAATATCGGGATATTATGTGATATGTTAATTTGTTCAATTGACCCTTGTTTTGAAGCTGTATTCTAGAATGATATCTGAAATACAGGAGATGAGCATTGGAGAAATCATGATGACGGGAATCTGAAATGAAAGCAAGGTATTCTCAACTCTCTCAAATACCAGGTACGTAAATTTCTAGCACGAAATTTCATAAGGAGGGGAGATTGTAAGACCCCAAATTTTATGAAATAAAAGTATTCAATTTTTCTTATAATTACAATTCAGTAACTGGTTAAATTGATAAATGTTAAAGTTAAGGGTGATATATGAAATATTTTTTAAAATACACAAGTGGTTATAAAATATTCATTGTTGTCGGGGAATATTCGTTTGGTCGTGGAATATTCTTTCTGTCGGGGAATATTCGTACGACGGCGCAGCCATTTGTGGGCCCCATAACAGAATAACTGTCGGATGAAGAAAATGACAAATTTGAGTTTTTATAAATAACGGCATAGTTGTTACCGTTAACACTGTTGGAATACCCGATGGTTAAAATACAGTAATTCGCGTAGTTGTACAGTAGCACACGGTATTGCACAGTATTGTTTTTAATTATTGATTCTTACGTGAGAAGGCACTACTCAATAATTGTTACAGTAATTATTGTTCAATATTTTATTTTATTGAATCAATAATTGTTGCGTTGATATTTTATATTATTGTTATTTTAATAATTATCACTGCACAGTATCTTCATTATCATATCAATAATTCATATTATTTGAATAATATTATTAGATAGCATTATTGACAATGTCTAGAAAGCCCTGTCTAAGGAGAGGTTTGGTCATCTAATTACGTGCCAGTAAGGAGAAATTTTTATTGGAAAGCCCCCTCTTTCCTGGGAACGGCCTGATTGTCATAAATGTGATTCTGTAATATTATTTGTGAATAATTAATTATTGATTCATATGATAAGAAAATATTTATTTTATGTAGATATAAATGAGGGATATATTTTTGTGGTTAAAAATGAAGGAGTTAATATTGAGGTATTTTATCTGTATTTTTGTCGGAACGGAGGTATTGAAAATCAAATTAGGATTTTTGAGATATTTTGCGAGGGTTATAATTTTTAATCCGACCGTTGGATCGTGGTAATATTTGGATATGTTATACATATATAAGTTGAGTATATGTCCACAAATTTTGAACCGTTAAAAATGAACGTATGATTTATAATGAATTTTACGAGATGACTGGTTCAGAAATTGTTAGATTTTCAGAGTTAATCATTTTAATGGAAAATTTTAGAATTGGTGGGCCCCACTCTTGGTTGGTGAAGAAATGTGCTGAGATTTTTATTCAAATGTGGTGGGTGGGAATAATAGTAGGTAAAGCCATCAGGTTTCAGGTTAAGTCTGCTTCGGCGTGCTAACATTTTCCTATAAATAGAGGGCTAAGTTAGAATTGAAAATCACACCAGAATTCAAAAGTTTTCTCTCTTTTTCTCTCTAGATTATCGAGTGTATTTTGTGAGTATTTAGATACTTGGTGAGTTTCTATTCATCAGTGCAAGTTTTCTTCAGCGTCATATCCAATATCCAGCCAGAAGTGCTGTTCTTTTGAGGTAAGGGATAGTAAGGGATTTTAAGGGTTGTTATGTTTTTCAGTTTCGTAATTTTTCTGACCTTCAAAAATTCTGAAAAAATTTGAAATGATATTTTGATGAGTTTTCTTGATTGTGTTTAAAAATGGTGATTTTTGGATGTATAGATTAAGAGTTATGAATATTATGAGAAAATACTATTTTAAAAGTAACCGCTTATAACTCCTTGTGGTTAACTCCAAAATTAATGAAATTTTTATTGGAAGTATATGTATATGATAGGAGTATACTCTGTGAATTTCGGAATTTTTGGATAAAAGTACAATTTATGATAAATGTCTAAATATTCGGTAGTTTTGGCCATATGAAAAATAGTAAATGAATTTTAAAAATTTCGGGAAAAATATATGTTCAATATGGGACTATATTATGCTAAATTCCAGAAAAAAAATATTTTTGGGACTGATTTGGTATTTTTTATGAAAATGGTCTAGTTATGAGTAAATGAATCAAATATGTTATGTGAAGTAAGAAAATTAGAAAATATGATTTTATGGCTTGAGAATCATATATGAGTTATATGCAGATTTTTGATGAGGGGTTTGGTTATTGGTGATGAAATCTTAAGAGTTGACATTTTATGATGATTAAATGCATTAATTAGTAAAGTGTAAACAATTAAAATAAATTGTTTATAAGCTTAAAAAATATTATTATTTCAATATCATTATACCAAAATATTAGTATGGATACTATTCACGAGTTACTATTCACGAGTTACTATTTATAAGTTACTATTCACGGGTTACTATTCGCGACAAAATTGGTTTCTTTTTCTGACCAAATTATCGTTAATTTATAATTGTTGCTCTTGAAAATAAATGCAGTTGTTGATAATATTATTTTTATCATCATATATAACATTTTTATAACCCTGATGTTGAATTTCTCTTTTACTTGAGTGTAAAGATGAACAGCTAATGAATATCTTTGGCCTATAGTGGAAAGATGAACTGTTGATGAATATCTTTGGCCGTAGTGCAAAGATGAACAGTTATTGAATATCTTTGGCCTATAGTGCAAAGATGAATTGTTATTGAATATCTTTAGCTTAAGTGCAAAGGTAAATTGATTAACATGGTTATAATTATTGTTTATATAAATTCTGAAATGATTATATATTTCTTTGAGATATGAATATATTTGGCCTATAGTGCAAATATGAACTGTTGAGAAATATCTTTAGCCTGTAGTGTAAAGATGAATTGTTGATGAATATCTTTGGCCCGTAGTGCAAAGATGACCTGTTGTTGAATATCTTTGGTCAGTAGTGCAAATATGAACTGTTGACGAATATCTTTGGCCGTTGTGTAAAGATGAAGTTATTAGTATGATTATGAACAGGAAATGTGATTTGGTGTAACCATGATCTTTGATGTTTCAGGTAAAGATAGGTGATGAAAATTATCTTCGTCCTGGATGAGAAAAGGAATTTAGAACAACAATTACGATTATGAGTTATACATGTGATTGTGGACAGGAATTGTTGATTGATGTTACAGGGATAAAACATTGTTGGTGGACTTTTAACATGGAGAAGATAATAGACTTTATAGTCTATTTGACTCTTCTAATGGATTGCACGTTCCGCTGCAACTATGGTTGAAATTTTTTTATCATCTACCATATGTTCTAAATCTCTGATTTATTATTGATGAAGGCTATTGATAATTTAATTATCTTTAGTCATGATATTCTTACTGGGCTAGTTGTGCTCACCCTTTTGCTTCACAATTCCTTTCAGGTAATAAGAGTGTAGCTGGGTCGAGCGAGGGTAACGGAAAAATAGAACGGTGGTCTCTAGCTGTGGAGGTTCTCCCGAAGCAGTATAGAAAAGTTCATTTAGTAGTTATATTTGGTGAATCATCTAGGGAGAAGCGAACCCAACGTTGGAAGGGTGTTTTTCCACTATCATACAAGATGTCTAATGACATACAAACTCGTGTCATCATAAGACAGGATTGTGCTCATCCACTTGCTGAGTATATTTATGAGCACTACCTATATAATGTTGGTGTTTGTTTGAAGTATAATTCTCAATTAGGGACAGTGGAGATAATGATAAGTCAAGAGAAGACTCACCATTGGGAAGAATATGATAGTAATCTTCTCGTTTTTCTTTGGGATATATTGGGTCAACCAAGGATAATTCTGTGGCCATATGATATCTATCACAACCTAGAACCATGGCCTCCCATGTACAAAGGTTTCCTTGAGCACTTCCCAAAGATTCTAATTTATAAAACAGTTTTTGACTATACCTTTATGTAAGGTGTCATTGTGAGGTGATGTCCACGATTGGAACATGAGTCACATTTGTTATATATTTGTATCCAAACTCACAGCATATGTGTTGTTGTATTTTGCACGACAATTGTTGTAATAAAGTTGTAGTTATTTTCTGTACCATGTATTTGGCGACTCAGAATAGGTTGGATGGAATGGACCTATTTTGGGGTTGTCACATTTGGTATCAGAGCTTAGGGATATGATCTCTGACAAAGATCGGGAAATATAACTAGGAGGGGAGAGATGAGTAAATCATTCGCTAGTGTGTCCTACCTAAGCTTATTTGTTGGTCAGTCATAATATCGGGATATTATGTGATATGTTAATTTATTCAATTGACCCTTGTTTTGAAGCTGTATTCTAGAATGATATCTGAAATACAGGAGATGAGCATTGGAGAAATCATGATGACGGGAATCTGAAATGAAAGCAAGGTATTCTCAACTCTCTCAAATACCAGGTACGTAAATTTCTAGGACGAAATTTCATAAGGAGGGGAGATTGTAAGACCCCGAATTTTATGAAATAAAAGTATTCAATTTTTCTTATAATTACAATTCAGTAACTGGTTAAATTGATAAATGTTAAAGTTAAGGGTGATATATGAATTTTTTTTTAAAATACACAAGTGGTTATAAAATATTCATTGTTGTCGGGGAATATTCGTTTGGTCGTGGAATATTCTTTCTGTCGGGGAATATTCGTACGACGACGCAGCCATTTGTGGGCCCCATAACAGAATAACTGTCGGATGAAGAAAATGACAAATTTGAGTTTTTATAAATAACGGCGTAGTTGTTACCGTTAACACTGTTGGAATGCCCGATGGTTAAAATACAGTAATTCGCGTAGTTGTACAGTAGCACACGGTATTGCACAGTATTTTTTTCAATTATTGATTTTTACGTGAGAAGGCACTACTCAATAATTGTTACAGTAATTACTGTTCAATATTTTATTTTATTGAATCAATAATTGTTGCGTTGATATTTTATATTATTGTTATTTCAATAATTGTCACTGCACAGTATCTTCATTATCAGATCAATAATTCATATTATTTGAATAATATTATTAGATAGCATTATTGGCAATGTCTAGAAAGCTCTGTCTAAGGAGAGGTTTGGTCATCTAATTGCGTGCCAGTAAGGAAAAATTTTTATTGGAAAGCCCCCTCTTTCCTGGGAACGGCATGATTGTCATAAATGTGATTCTATAATATTATTTGTGAATAATTAATTATTGATTCATATGATAAGAAAATATTTATTTTATGTAGATATAAATGAGGGATATATTTTTGTGGTTAAAAATGAAGGAGTTAATATTGAGGTATTTTATCTGTATTTTTGTCGGAACGGAGGTATTGAAAATCAAATTAGGATTTTTGAGATATTTTGCGAGGGTTATAATTTTTAATCCGACCGTTGGATCGTGGTAATATTTGGATATGTTATACATATATAAGTTGAGTATATGTCCACAAATTTTGAACCGTTAAAAATGAACGTATGATTTATAATGAATTTTACGAGATGACTGGTTCAGAAATTGTTGGATTTTCAGAGTTAATCATTTTAGTGGAAAATTTTAGAATTGGTGGGCCCCACTCTTGGTTGGTGAAGAAATGTGCTGAGATTTTTATTCAAATGTGGTGGGTGGGAATAGTAGTAGGTAAAGCCATCAGGTTGCAGGTTAAGTCTGCTTCGGCGTGCTAACATTTTCCTATAAATAGAGGGCTAAGTTAGAATTGAAAATCACACCAGAATTCAAAAGTTTTCACTCTTTTTCTCTCTAGATTATCGAGTGTATTTTGTGAGTATTTAGATACTTGGTGAGTTGCTATTCATCAGTGCAAGTTTCCTTCAGCGTCATATCCGATATCCAGCCAGAAGTGCTGCTCTTTTGAGGTAAGGGATAGTAAGGGATTTTAAGGGTTGTTATGTTTTTCAGTTTCGTAATTTTTCTGACCTTCAAAAATTCTGAAAAAATTTGAAATGATATTTTGATGAGATTTCTTGATTGTGTCCAAAAATGGTGATTTTTGGATGTATAGATTAAGAGTTATGAATATTATGAGAAAATACTATTTTAAAAGTAACCGCTTATAACTCCTTGTGGTTAACTCCAAAATTGATGAAATTTTTATTAGAAGTACATGTATATGATAGGAGTATACTCTGTGAATTTTAGAATTTTTGGATAAAAGTACAATTTATGATAAATGTTTAAATATTCGGCAGTTTTGGCCATATGAAAAATAGTAAATAAATTTTAAAAATTCCGGAAAAAATATATGTTCAATATGGGACTATATTCTGGTAAATCCCAGAAAAAAAATAGTTTTGGGACTGATTTGGTATTTTTTATGAAAATAGTCTAGTTATGAGTAAATGAATTAAATATGTTATGTGAAGTAAGAAAATTAGAAAATATGATTTTATGGCTTGAGAATCATATATGAGTTATATGCAGATTTTTGATGAGGGGTTTGGTTATTGGTGATGAAATCTTAAGAGTTGGCATTTTATGATGATTAAATGCATTAATTAGAAAAGTGTAAACAATTAAAATAAATTATTTATAAGCTTAAGAAATATTATTCTTTCAATATCATTATACCAAAATATTGGTATGGATACTATTCACGAGTTACTATTCACGAGTTACTATTCACGACAAAATTGGTTTCTTTTTCTGACCAAATTGTCGTTGATTTATAATTGTTGCTCTTGAAAATAAATGCAGTTGTTGATAATATTATTTTTATCATCATATATAATATTTTTATAACCCTGATGTTGAATTTCTCATTTACTTGAGTGTAAAGATGAACAACTATTGAATATCTTTGGCCTATAGTGGAAAGATGAACTGTTGATGAATATCTTTGGCCGTAGTGCAAAGATGAACAGTTATTGAATATCTTTGGCCTATAGTGCAAAGATGAATTGTTATTGAATATCTTTAGCTTAAGTGCAAAGGTGAATTGATTAACATGGTTATAATTATTGTTTATATAAATTCTGAAATGATTATATATTTCTTTGAGATATGAATATATTTGGCCTATAGTGCAAATATGAACTGTTGAGGAATATCTTTGGCATGTAGTGCAAAGATGAATTATTGATGAATATCTTTGGCCCGTAGTGCAAAGATGACCTGTTGTTGAATATCTTTGGTCAGTAGTGCAAATATGAACTGTTGACGAATATCTTTGGCCGTTGTGTAAAGATGAAGTTATTAGTATGATTATGAACAGGAAATGTGATTTGGTGTAACCATGATCTTTGATGTTTCAGGTAAAGATAGGTGATGAAAATTATCTTCGTCCTGGATGAGAAAAGGAATTTAGAACAACAATTATGATTATGAGTTATACATGTGATTGTGGACAGGAATTGTTGATTGATTTTACAGGGATAAAACATTGTTGGTGGACTTTTAACATGGAGAAGATAATAGACTTTATAGTCTATTTGACTCTTCTAATGGATTGCACGTTCCGCTGCAACTATGGTTGAAATTTTTTTATCATCTACCATATGTTCTAAATCTCTGATTTATTATTGATGAAGGCTATTGATAATTTAATTATCTTTAGTCATGATATTCTTACTGGGCTAGTTGTGCTCACCCTTTTGCTTCACAATTCCTTTCAGGTAATAAGAGTGTAGCTGGGTCGAGCGAGGGTAACGGGGAAATAGAACGGTGGTCTCTAGCTGTGGAGGTTCTCCCGAAGCAGTATAGAAAAGTTAATTTAGTAGTTATATTTGGTGAATCATCTAGGGTGAAGCAAACCCAACGTTGGAAGGGTGTTTTGCCACTATCATACAAAATGTCTAATGACATACAACCTCGTGTCATCATAAGACTGGATTGTGCTCATCCACTTGCTGAGTATATTTACGAGCACTACCTATATAATCTTGGTGTTTGTTTGAAGTATAATTCTCAATTAGAGACAGTGGAGATAATGATAAGTCAAGAGAAGACTCACCATTGGGAAGAATATGATAGTAATCTTCTCATTTTTCTTTGGGGTATATTGGGTCAACCAAGGATAATTCTGTGGTCATATGATATCTATCACAACCTAGAAGCATGGCCTCCCATGTACAAAGGTTTCCTTGAGCACTTCCCAAAGATTCTAATTTCTAAAATAGTTTTTGACTATACCTTTATGTAAGGTGTCATTGTGAGGTGATGTCCACGGTTGGAACATGAGTCACATTTTTTATATATTTGTATCCAAACTCACAGCATATGTGTTGTTGTATTTTGCACGACAATTGTTGTAATAAAGTTGTAGTTGTTTTCTGTACCATGTATTTGGCGACTCAAAATAGGTTGGATGGAATGGACCTATTTTGGAGTTGTCACAGATGAGCCGTCTACTAGCAAAGGAAAGGGCAAAGTGTCCAAGTGATGAAGATTTATTTGAATTTATTTAAATTAAACTATGTTATAAGACTTATGATATTTTATGATGTATTTCGCAGACTTATGTAATAGTTTAAGGTTAGATTACCTGGGAATGTTTTTATTGATGTAACATTTTAATGGGAAGATTATTGTTTAAGTTTTTTTTAAAATTATGTCTTTATCCTTTATCATGGGTAGTTAGATGTAATAGTTTTGGATAGTGAGCACCAAATCCTATGGGAATGGAGTACCTAGATTTGGGGGTGTCATAGGTTGGTATCAAAGCTTTAGGTTATGAATCTTAGGTGGGGGGAAACCTTAGGAAGTAACCTTTAAGAAGACAGAAAACATAGTGATGTCAAACTCTTATCGAGTTCTAAGGAATGAATTGAGAAGGTTCATTGAAGCTAAACAATAAAAGACATTATGTGCTATGTGTGAATAACTTATGTGATCACGAGTATCGAAGATTGTCTTAAAAATATTTCGTTGTCAGGATGTCTAGCGTTGGAGGATCCAATCAAGCTAGGGAGGAGATACCTCAGATACCTAGAGGTGTGGAACCCCGAGGTGTCCACGTTGTGCGGGAACAGTTGACTCAGAGGGAGCCTTCTCTATTGATTGCTAAGGAAGAATAGGAAGATGAGCCAGTGTCTGATCCTGAGAAGGAGGACTCTGAGGAGATAGAGATGGAAGATGAGGAAGAGGATCCTGTGGAGTTTCCACCAAACTCCATATCAGCTGAGATGTATGATGCGCTGTATGATCGAAACATAGAATTACAGAATAATATCAAGGAGCTGAAGCAATGTGTAAGACCCCGAATTTTATGAAATAAAAGTATTCAATTTTTCTTATAATTACTATTCAGTAAATGGTTAAATTGATAAAAGTTAAAGTTAAGGGTGATATATGAATTTTTTTTCAAAATACACAAGTGGTTATAAAATAATCATTGTTGTCGGGGAATATTCGTTGGTCGTGGAATATTCTTTCTGTCTGGGAATATTCGTACGACGGCGCAACTATTTGTGGGCCCCATAACGGAAAACGGTCGGATGAAGATAACGACAAAAATTGAGTATTTATAATTAACAGCGTAGTTGTTACCGTTAACACTGTTGGAATACCCCGTGGTTAACATATAGTAATACGCGTTATTGCACAGTAGCACACGGTATTGCACAATATTTTTGAAATTATTGATTCTTACGTAAGAAGGCACTACTGAATAATTGTCATAATAATTACTGTTTAATATTTTATTTTATTGATTCAATAATTGCTGCGTTGATATTTTAAATTATTGTTGTTCAATAATTGTCACTGCACAGTATCTCAATTATCAGATCAATAATTCATATTATTTGAATAATATTATTAGATAGCATTATTGGCAATGTCTAGAAAGTTCTATCAAGGAGAGGTTTGGTCACCTAATTGCGCGCCAGTAAGAAGAAATGCTTATCGGAAAGCCCCCTCTTTCCTGGGAATGGCCTGGTTGTCATTATTGTGATTCTGTAATATTATTTGTGAATAATTAATTATTGATTTATATGATAAGAAAATATTTATTTGATGTGGACATAAATGATGAATTTATTTATGTGGTTATAAATGAAGTAATTAATGTTGAGGTGTTTTATCAGTATTTTGTCGGATTGGAAGTATTAAAAGATCAAATCGGTATTCTTAAAGATATATTTCGTGAGTTATAATTTTGATCCGACCGTTAGATCGCTGTAATTTTTGGATATGTTATACATATATAAGTGGAGTATATATCTACAAATTTTGAACAGTTAAAAATGAACATATGATTTGTTGTGAATTTTAAAAGGTGTTGAAACGATGTTTAAAATCATCCGTTTGTGAATTTCAGATATTTTCGGTTTGGAATTTGGAAAAACTTTCTTCTACAAAGTTGTAGAGAATTGAATTTCCTATATAAAATCGCAAGATTCGTATTTTTCTGATAACCGGACTATTTTCTATGAATTATTGAAATTTCAGAAAATAAAATAATTTTTATTAAATTATAGGGTGGGACCCACTTTGGTTGGTGTTAATACACATGGGCTGCTGAATTTTCTTGCTCCAAGTTGGCTGGCTGATCAGTTGGTGAAGGAGGCATAGGAGAAGAAAAGAAAAATTAATATTTTATTAATTTAGTCTCCTTTGGCGTTCTAGTATTTTTCTATAAATATGTGCTTATGTTAGAATTGAAAATCACACCAGAAACAAGTTTTCTTTCTCTCTAGATTATCAAGCATATTTGTGTGAGTATTTAGATACTTTGAGAGTTACTTTTCAGTGCAAAGTTCTTTCGGCTTTTCATCCGATATTCCAGTCAGAAGTACTGCTCTCAGAGATAAGGGATAGTAAGGGATTTTAAGAGTTGTTATGTTTTTCAGTTTCGTAATTTTTCTGACCTTCAAAAATTTTGGAAAAATTTGAAATGATATTTTGATGAGTTTTCTTGATTGTATCCAAAAATGGTGATTTTTGGATGTATAGATTAAGAGTTATGAATTTTATGAGAAAAGACTATTTTAAAAGTAACCGCTTATAATTCTTTGTGGTTAACTCCAAAATTGATGAAAGTTTTATTGAAAGTATATCTATATAATATCAGTATACTCTGTGAATTTCGGAATTTTTGGATAAAAGTACAATTTATGATAAATGTCTAAATATTCGACGGTTTTGGCCACATGAAAAATAGTAAATGAATTTTAAAAATTCTGAGAAAAATATATGCTCAATATAGGACTATATTCTACTAAATCCCAGAAAAGAAATATTTTTGGAACTGATTTGGTATTTTTCATAAAAATGGTCTTGTTATGAGTAAAGGAATTAAATATGTTATGTGAAGTAAGAAAATTAGAAAATATGATTTTATGGCTTGAGAATCATACATGAGTTATATACAGATTTTTTATGAGGGTTTTGGTTATTGGTGATGAAATCTTATGAGTTTGACATTTTAGATTGATTAAATACATTATTTAGTAAAGTGTAAACAATTAAAATAAATTGTTTATAAGCTTAAGAAATATTATTCTTTCAATATAATTATACCGAAATATTGGTATGGATTTTATTATGAAATTTCTACCTTTTTCATGTCAGGGTTACTATTCACGAGTTACTATTCATTAGTTACTATTTATGGGTTACTATTCACGAGTAACTATTCATGGCAAAATTGGTTTCTTTTTCTAACCAAATTATAGTTGATTTATGAATATTACTCTTGAGATTAAAACTATATGTTGATCGTATTATTTTTATTATCATATATAACATTTTTATAACTCTAATGATGATATTTCTCTTTGACATGAGTGTAAAGATGGGTAAATTTTTAGTATGATCATGACTATGGGTTATCTTTGGCCAGTAGTGCAAAGTTGAATTGTTGACTGGTATGATCATGACCATTGAATTTATAATTGAATATCTTTAGCTTAAGTGCAAAGGTGAAATGATCAACATGGTTATAATTATTGTTTATATAAATTTTGAAATGATTGTATATTTCTTTGAGATATTAATATCTTTGGCCTGTAGTGCAAAGATGAATTGTTGATGAATATCTTTGGTCCGTAGTGGAAAGATGACATGTTGTTGAATATCTTTGGCCTGTAGTGCAAAGATGAATTGTTAATGAATATATTTGGCCCGTAGTGCAAAGATGACATGCTGTTGAATATCTTTGGCCAGTATTACAAAGATGAACAGGTGTTGAGATGAACATGACCAACTGGTGATACAAATGAATATATTTGGCAGTAGTGCAAAGATGAAGTTATTAGTATGATTATGAACAGGAAATGTGATTTAGTGTAACCATGATCTTTGATGCTTCAGGTAAAGATAGGTAATGAAAATTATCTTCGTCCTGGATGAGAAGAGGAATTTATAACTAAAATTATGATTATGAGTTATTCATATGATTGTGGACCAGAATTGTTGATTGATGTTACAGGGATAAACCATTGTTGGTGGATTTTTAACATGGAGATGATAATAGACTTTATAGTCTATTTTACTCTTCTAATGGATTGCTCGTTCTGCTGCAACTATGGTTGAAAATTTTTATCATCTATCATATGTTCTAAATCTCTGATTTATTACTGTTAAAGGCTATTGATAATTTAATTATCTTTAGTCATAATATTCTTTACTGAGCTAGTTGTGCTCACCCTTTTTGCTTCACAATTCCTTTCAGGTAATAAAAGTGTGGCTGGGTCGAGTGGGGGATAACAAGGGAATAGAATGGTGGTCTATAGCTGTTGAGGGTGAGGCGAACCCAACGTTGAAAGGGTATTTTGTCACTATCATACAAGATGTCTAATGACCTACAACCTCGTATCATCATAAGACAGGGATGTGCTCATCCACTTGCTGAGTATATATACGAGCACTACCTATATAATCTTGGTGTTTGTTTGAAGTATAATTCTCGATTAGAGACAGTGAAGATAATGATAAGTCAAGAGAAGACTTACCATTGGGAAGAATATGATAGTAATCTTCTCGTTTTTCTTTGGGGTCTATTGGGTCAACCAAGGATAATTCTGTGGCCATATGATATCTATCATAACCTAGACGCATGGCCTCCCATGTACGAAGGTTTCTTTGATCACTTCCCAAATATTCTAATTTTTAAAACAGTTTTTGACTATACCTTTATGTAAAGTGTCATTGTCAGGTGTTGTCCACAGTTGGGACATGAGTCACATTTGATATATATTTGTATTCAAACTCACATCATATGTGTTGTTATATTTTGCACGACAATTGTTGTAATAAAGTTGTAGTTATTTTCTGTACCATGTATTTGGCGACTCAGAATAGGTTGGATGGAATGGACCTATTTTGGAGTTGTTACATTTTGGTATCAAAGTTTAGGGATATGATCTCTGGCGGAGATCGAAGAATATAACTAAGAGGGGAGAGATGAGTAAATCCTTCACTAGTGTGTCCTACCTAAGCTTATTTGTTGGTTAGTCATAATATCGGGATATTATGTGATATGTTAATTTGTTTAATTAACCCTTGTTTTATGGCAGTATTTGAGAATGGCTGCTGAGAATATTAACAATGGAGTGAATGAGACCGTGGGGATACCTCTAATCACCAACCTGGATAATGTGATGTCAGGCGAAGAAGGAATTAGAGAAATCCATGTGGTGAGTGAAGAATTGATAGTTGCACCCGAGCTAGTCGCAGAGGTAGCAGCTGAGAGTGAGGAAGAAGAGGTATCTGAGGAGAGTTTATTAGAGGTATTATATGATCAAAATGTAGAATTTTAAAATCGTATTCATGAGTTAGAAGAGCAAGCTGAAGAACGACAGGCGGTCGTGGAACAAAAGGATGCAACAATTCAAGCTTGTGTTACCCGATATGTGATGCTTGAACAGAAGCATTCTTTGGCAGAGTATAAGATGATAAAGATAGAATCTGAACTGAAAGAAGAAAAAACTGAACAAGTAAGAATGAGTGATGCATGGGTAAAAGCCGCACGACATGTGGATATTGTGGAAAGAGATGTCCGATCTAAGAAGGCTAAAATAGATGATATAAATTTCTTTTTTTGGACAGCAATTGGGAGAACCCAACATCGAGTTTTGAATTACCCTGTACATAGCGGTCAACCTGAATCTGATATGAATCGAAGATTGATGATTCAGATCATGAATGAGGAGTACGGCGAGGCAGTTGAGGGAGGATATGCCCTATAGAAAAGTATATTATAACGGTAGTAATGACGCCAAATGCTACTCCAGACAAGTCAAAGCCGAGTAGTTCGAGGGATGGCAGTTGTCATGACTTTCCAACAAGTGAGGAACCTAAATGAAGTTATCACGGGAGATGAGCAATGGAGAAATCATGATGACTGGGGAGATAGAATTTGAAATGGAAGCAAGGTATTCTCAACTTTTCGAAATATCAGGTACGTAAATTTCGGGGAAGAAATTTCATAAGGAGGGGAGATTGTAAGACCCCGAATTTTATGAAATAAAAGTATTCAATTTTTCTTATAATTACTATTCAGCAAATGGTTAAATTGATAAAAGTTAAAGTTAAGGGTGATATATGATTTTTTTTTTCAAAATATACAAGTGGTTATAATATAATCATTGTTGTCGTGGAATATTCGTTGGTCGTGGAATATTCTTTCTGTCTGGGAATATTCGTACGACGGCGCAGCTATTTGTGGGCCCCATAACGAAAAACAGTCGGATGAAGATAACGATAAAAATTGAGTTTTTATAATTAGCGGCGTAGTTGTTACCGTTAACACTGTTGGAATACCCGGTGGTTAAAATACAGTAATACGCGTTATTGCACAGTAGCACACGGTATTGCACAGTATTTTTGAAATTATTGATTCTTACGTAAGAAGGCACTACTGAATAATTGTCACAATAATTACTGTTCAATATTTTATTTTATTGATTCAATAATTGCTGCGTTGATATTTTATATTATTGTTGTTCAATAATTGTCACTGCACAGTATCTCAATTATCAGATCAATAATTCATATTATTTGAATAATATTATTAGATAACATTATTGGCAATGTCTAGAAAGTTCTGTCAATGAGAGGTTTGGTCACCTAATTGCGCGCCAGTAAGGAAAAATCCTTATAGGAAAGCCCCCTCTTTCTGGGAACGGCCTGGTTGTCATTATTGTGATTCTGTAATATTATTTGTGAATAATTAATTATTGATTCATATGATAAGAAAATATTTATTTAATGTGGACATAAATGATGAATTTATTTATGTGGTTATAAATGAAGTAATTAATGTTGAGGTATTTTATCAGTATTTTGTCGGATTGGAAGTATTAAAAGATCAAATCGGTGTTCTTAAAGCTATATTTCGTGAGTTATAATTTTGATCCGACCGTTAGATCGCTGTAATTTTTGGATATGTTATACATATATAAGTGGAGTATATATCCACAAATTTTGAACCGTTAAAAATGAATATATGATTTGTTATGAATTTTAAAAGGTGTTAAAACGATGTTTAAAATCATCCATTTGTGAATTTTGGATATTTTCGGTCTGGAATTTGAAAAAACTTTCTTCTACAAAGTTGTAGAGAATTGAATTTCCTATAAAAAGTTGTGAGATTCGTATTTTTCTGATAACCGGGCTATTTTCTATGAATTATTGAAATTTCAGAAAATAAAATAATTTTTATTAAATTATAGGGTGGGACCCACTTTGGTTGGTGTTAATACACATGGGCTGCTGAATTTTCTTGCTCCAAGTTGGCTGGCTGATCAGTTGGTGAAGGAGGCATAGGAGAAGAAAAGAAAAATTAATATTTTATTAATTTAGTCTCCTTTGGCGTTCTAGCATTTTTCTATAAATATGTGCTTATGTTAGAATTGAAAATCACACCAGAAACAAGTTTTCTTTCTCTCTAGATTATCAAGCATATTTGTGTGAGTATTTAGATACTTTGAGAGTTACTTTTCAGTGCAAAGTTCTTTCGACTTTTCATCCGATATTCCAGTCAGAAGTACTGCTCTCAGAGGTAAGGGATTTTAAGAGTTGTTATATTTTTCAGTTTCGTAATTTTTCTGACCTTCAAAAATTTTGGAAAAATTTGAAATGATATTTTGATGAGTTTTCTTGATTGTATCCAAAAATGGTGATTTTTGGATGTATAGATTAAGAGTTATGAATTTTATGAGAAAAGACTATTTTAAAAGTAACCGCTTATAATTCCTTGTGGTTAACTCCAAAATTGATGAAAGTTTTATTGAAAGTATATCTATATAATATCAGTATACTCTGTGAATTTCGGAATTTTTGGATAAAAGTACAATTTATGATAAATGTCTAAATATTCGACGGTTTTGGCCACATGAAAAATAGTAAATGAATTTTAAAAATTCTGAGAAAAATATATGTTCAATATGAGACTATATTCTACTAAATCCCAGAAAAGAAATACTTTTGGAACTGATTTGGTATTTTTCATGAAAATAGTCTAGTTATGAGTAAAGGAATTAAATATGTTATGTGAAGTAAAAAAATTAGAAAATATGATTTTATGGCTTGAGAATCATACATGAGTTATATGCAGATTTTTGATAAGGGTTTTGGTTATTGGTGATAAAATCTTATGAGTTTGGCATTTTAGAATGATTAAATGCATTATTTAGTAAAGTGTAAACAATTAAAATAAATTGTTTATAAGCTTAAGAAATAATATTCTTTCAATATCATTATACTGAAATATTGGTATGAATTTTATTGTAGAATTTTTACCTTTTTCATGTCAGGGTTACTATTCACGAGTAACTATTCATGAGTTATTATTCACGAGTTACTATTCATTACAAAATTGATTTCTTTTTCTAACCAAATTATAGTTGATTTATGAATATTACTCTTGAGATTAAAACTATATGTTGATCATATTATTTTTATTATCATATATAACATTTTTATAACTCTAATGATGATATTTCTCTTTGAAATGAGTGTAAAGATGGGTAAATTTTTAGTATGATCATGACTATGGGTTATCTTTGGCCAGTAGTGCAAAGTTGAATTGTTGACTGGTATGATCATGACCATTGAATTTATAATTGAATATCTTTAGCTTAAGTGCAAAGGTGAAATGATCAACATGGTTATAATTATTGTTTATATAAATTTTGAAATGATTGTATATTTCTTTGAGATATTAATATCTTTGGCCTGTAGTGCAAAGATGAATTGTTGATGAATATCTTTGGCCCGTAGTGCAAAGATGACATGTTGTTGAATATCTTTGGCCTGTAGTGCAAAGATGAATTGTTAATGAATATATTTGGCCCGTAGTGCAAAGATGACATGCTGTTGAATATCTTTGGCCAGTATTACAAAGATGAACAGGTGTTGAGATGAACATGACCAACTGGTGATACAAAAGAATATATTTGGCCGTAGTGCAAAGATGAAGTTATTAGTATGATTATGAACAGGAAATGTGGGTGTAACCATGATCTTTGATGCTTCAGGTAAAGATAGGTAATGAAAATTATCTTCGTCCTGGATGAGAAGAGGAATTTATAACAAAAATTATGATTATGAGTTATTCATATGATTGTGGACCAGAATTGTTGATTGATGTTACAGGGATAAAACATTGTTGGTGGATTTTTAATATGGAGAAGATAATAGACTTTATAGTCTATTTGACTCTTCTAATGGATTGCTCGTTCCGCTGCAACTATGGTTGAAAATTTTTATCATCTACCATATGTTCTAAATCTCTGATTTATTACTGATGAAGGCTATTGATAATTTAATTATCTTTAGTCATGATATTCTTTACTGAGCTAGTTGTGCTCACCCATTTTGCTTCACAATTCCTTTCAGGTAATAAAAGTGTAGCTGGGTCGAGTGGGGGATAACAGGGGAATAGAATGGTGGTCTATAGTTGTTGAGGGTGAGGTGAACCCAACGTTGGAAGGGTGTTTTATCACTATCATACAAGATGTCTAATGACCTACAACCTCGTATCATCATAAGACAGGGATGTGCTCATCCACTTGCTGAGTATATATACGAGCAATACCTATATAATCTTGATGTTTGTTTGAAGTATAATTCTCGATTAGAGACAGTGGAGATAATGATAAGTCAAAAGAAGACTCACCATTGGGAAGAATATGATAGTAATCTTCTCGTTTTTCTTTGGGGTCTATTGGGTCAACCAAGGATAATTATGTGGCCATATGATATCTATCATAACCTAGACGCATGGCCTCCCATGTACGAAGGTTTCCTTGAGCACTTCCTAAAGATTCTAATTTTTAAAACAGTTTTTGACTATACCTTTATGTAAGGTGTCATTGTGAGGTGTTGTCCACGGTTGGGACATGAGTCACATTTGGTATATATTTGTATCGAAACTCACAGCATATGTGTTGTTGTATTTTGCACGACAATTGTTGTAATAAAATTGTAATTATTTTCTGTACCATGTATTTGGTGACTTAGAATAGGTTGGATGGAATGGACCTATTTTGGGATTGTTACAGAATGGCTGAGATGCATCAAGCTACTATAGAGTAGAATGAAGCGGAGATTCAAGAACTCGACTCACGACTTGGAAATATGGTGTGGGACCTAGTTCATACAAAAGGTCAGTATGAGGATCTATTGGCTGTGAACGAGAAGATGAAGACTGATGTGGAGAAGTTAAAAGATGACTTGAAGGATGAGCCATCTATACGTGAAATGGCAGAGGACGCTTGGATGAAGGCGACTCATCGTGCAAACCGTGCTGAAGCTAAGGTCCAAACAAAGAAAGCTAAGATGAACGAAATGGATCATGCCTTTAATTTTGCGATTGATAGGTTCTAGGATCGAGTCTTTTATTACCCACCTCAGTTTGAAGATTCGTCATGGTTCGTGATGGATCGTAGGACGGCGTACCGTATTATGGAGGAAGAGTATAGGGAAGCCTTTCGACGTCTTAATATGCCCAGATAGAAAGAATAAGAATAATAATAATAGGTGATTAGGTATGTGAATAAATAAATTGTAAATCCCTTATTTTGAGATAAATAAAGGGGTAGTATGAGTATGTAATCCTAAAACTTGTCTAGTTCAGGAAAGTGGATGTTAATAGCGGTTATGCTATCTTTATTATGTTTTAAAAATGTTATGAAGGAATAAAATATCAAAGTTTATTTGAAATGTTATGTGTTATAGCTTTAATTTTAGAATGTTTAAGTTAAAATTCAAATACTCAAGAAGTTGGGTAATGAACTAATAAGCGTATATCTTAATAGAAAATGCCTCCTAGAAGATGATAACCACGTCAACAACCACCTCCTGAGGGGTCTACTAACAATAATAACGAGGCCAATGCTAACCCGGTTCAGCAGTTGGTAACTTTGTTAATGGGAGCACTTGCGAATCAACAGCAAGCTCAAATCACAACCTTCAAGGAATTTAAAGCGATTGGACCGCCAGAGTTTCAAGGGTCTATGAATCCAGTTGAAGCCCAAACCTGAATCATGAAAATGGAGAAGGTGTTTGATGTTTCTAGGGTTAACGAATATCAGAAGACTTTGTTCGCAACGTTCATGCTGAAGTCTGAAGCTAGCTACTGGTGGCAGGCAAATAAGGTTCGTGGGGGACAAGGAGTGATAGCATGGGATAGATTTAAGGAGATGTTTTTCGAAATGTACTTTCCAGCGAGTTCTCAGAATCAGTTGGAGGTGCAATTTTTGGAGCTAAAACAAGGAACCATGACGGTGCCAGAATATGTTGCGAAGTTTAACGAGTTGGCAAGGTTTGTCACTTATCAAGTTAATACCGACGAGCATAAGGCAAGAAGGTTCGAACAAGGATTAAAGCCCTAGCTATATAGCAAGGTTTCAATGTTCCAGTTAAACACATTTGCAGTTGTACTGGAAAAGGAAATTACCGCGGAGGGTAGAAGCGATGCCTTAACCAAGTATAACCAAGAACATAAGAAGAAAAAGAATGAGACTGAAAACAAGGCTGGTGGAAGCAGTAATGGGAGTAACAATCAATAGAGAAAGTGGAGTGAGAACTCGAATATGGGAGGACAACAAGGAAGTCAACAAAAGAAGAAATTTAAAGCTTGTGCTACTTACGGAAAGAACCATACTGGTGTGTTTGAAGAGAAAGCGGGTGTGTTTTACTTGTGTCCAGGAGGGGCACATTGCACCGAACTATTTTAGTCCAAAGAAGGGAGCATTTTCACCTGCGGGTCGAAGGATCACATGGCTCGTGATTACCTTGAAAAGACAGCGGGAAATGCAAGCAGAGGAAAAGGAAACAACGGTGGTGGTACTTTAACTATCACTGGACCAGCACAATCTAGCTGACCTACTGCGAGAACTTTCAATATGATCGTGCAGGATGCTGTGCAGTCTAAAGATGTGGTGTCAGGTATCATTTCGATTAATGGTATTAATGCTTATGTGCTATTTATTTTGGGTGCTACTTGTTCATTTATATCCAATAATTTTGCTCAGAACTTAGATTTTCCTCAGGATGAATTAGATTACCCTTTGAGCATAGAAATTGTGAATAGGGAGGTGATTCCTGTTAGATGCATATATAAGAATTATAGAGTGGTTATAAAAGGCCACGAGATGATGGTAGATTTGATATCAATTAAACTTAGTGAATTCGATGTTATACTGGGAATGGATTGGTGATGCAATTACGGAGTAGTAATTGAGTGCCAAAAGAAGTGTGTTAACCTTATGACTCCGTCAAAGGTAGTATTTTATGGCAGCAAGTCACCTCGACAAGCAAGTTGTCTGACGGTGATGCAGGCTAAGTAGTTGTTGAAACAAGGATGTGTAGGATACTTAGCCTACATAGTCGATACATAGAAGAAGAGTGCGAACCTAGAAGAGATACCGATAATAAGAGATTTTGCAGATGTATTTCCAGACGATTTGTCGGGTCTTCCGTCATATCGAGAAATCGAGTTCATGATTGACTTACTACCAGGAATGGCCCAGATATCTAAGGCACCATACAGAATGGCCCCAGTAGAGATGAAAGAGTTGATGGTGCAGTTGTAGGAATTACTCGATAAGAAGTATATCCAGCCAAAGTATCGCCATGGGGAGCACCGGTGTTTTTTGTTAAAAAGAAAGATGGATCGATGCAGCTCTGCATTGATTATAGATAATTGAATAAGGTCACGATCAAAAACAAGTATCCGTTACCGAGGATCGACTACTTGTTCGATCAATTGAAGGGAGCAAGATATTTCTCAAAGATAGACTTGAGAAGTAGTTATCATCAGCTGAAGGTGAGGCCGGAGGATGTACCAAAAATAGCGTTCAGAACTCGGTATGGTCACTACAAGTTTCTAGTTATGTCATTTGGTTTAACCAATGCACCTACAGCGTTCATAGATTTAATGAATAGGGTGTTTAAACCATTCTTAGACAAATTTGTGGTGGTGTTTATTGATGATATATTGGTGTATTCGAAGACCAAGGAGGAACATGTTGAACACTTAAGAGTGACATTGGAGACATTGAGAAAAGAGAAGTTGTGCGCTAAATTCTCAAAATGTGAGTTTTGGTTGGAACTTGTACAGTTTCTCGGGCACGTTATTGACAAGGATGGAATTTTGATAGATCCATCAAAAGTTGAAGCTGTATTAAATTGGGATCAGCTGAAAACACCGTCAGCGGTAAGGAGTTTCTTGGGATTGGTAGGTTACTACATGCGTTTTATTCAAGACTTTTCCAAAATCGCGACCCCGTTGACGAATTTAACTAGGAAGGCGGTTAAGTTTGTTTGGACGGAGAAGTGTGAGGAAAGTTTTCAAGAATTAAAGAAGAGGTTGAGTTCGGCACCTTTGTTGTCATTACCTAATAATACAAGGAATTTTGTGGTGTATAGTGATACATCGCATAAAGGACTAGGCTGTGTGCTAATGCACAATGGCAAAGTTATTGCGTATGCATCACGTCAATTAAAAGATTATGGGAAAGGGTATCTGACTCATGACTTAGAGTTGGCTGCGGTGGTGTTTGCCCTGAGGATTTGGAGACATTATCTTTATGGAGAGAGGTGTGAGATATATACCGATCATAAAAGTCTGAAGTATATCTTTACATAGAAAGATTTGAATATGAGACAGAGAAGATGGTTGGAATTAATTAAAGATTATGACTAGGAGATTTTCTATCATCCCGAAAAGGCGAATGTTGTTGTTGATGCCTTAAGTAGAAAGGGACGGGAGAAGTTAATGATGTTGACTGCTCAAGAGAAACTTGTAGAAGAAATGGCCAAGATGGACTTGGAAATCAAGCATTCGACAGAGTCAAACGAAAAATTGTTCCAAATAGGAAATAGTTCAACGTTGGTAGATAAAGTGAAGAATGCACAACTTCAAGATGAAGACTGTGAAGAGATAAGACAGAAAGTATCTGAAGGTGAGGAAAGCAAATTCAAAAGCAATTCGAAAGGGTTACTTCGATTCGAAGGAAGAATTTGGGTTTCGCCAGTACCGAAAGTTAAAGAGGAAATTTTAACTGAAGCTCACAACTTAAGATATTCGATTCACCCTGGAAGTACGAAAATGTACCAAGATCTCAAACATCATTTTTGGTGGCCGAATATAAAGAAGGACGTAGCTGAGTGTGTGGCGAAATGCTTAACATGTCAAAAAGTTAAAGCTGAACATCAACGACCAAGCGGATTGTTGCAACCATTGGAAATACCAGAATAGAAATAGGAACATATCACACTGGATTTTGTGGTAGGTCTTCCAACAACACATCAAGGTTACGACACCATCTGGGTGATTGTCGATATATTTACGCAGTCGAAACACTATTTTCCAATCAAGATTAGATTTAACCTAGATCAGTTGGCAAAACTGTACGTGAAGGAAATTTTTTCAAGACACAGTGTTCCGGTGTCCATTGTATCAGATAGAGATCCATGTTTCACATCTAATTTATGGAAACGACTACAAGAATGCTTGGAAACACAGTTGAGAATAAGCACAGAGTACCATCCTCAGACCGACAGACAAAGTGAGAGAACTATCCAGACACTAGAGGATATGGTCAGAGCATATATTATAGATTTCAAAGGAAATTGGGATGATCATTTACCATTGGTTAAATTTGCCTACAATAATAGTTATCACGCGAGTATTGGCATGTCGCCTTACGAAGAGTTATACGGCAGGAAGTGTAGAACTTCGTTATGCTGGAACGAAGTAGGTGAACGTCAACTATTGGGTCCAGAGTTAGTACAACAAATTGTCGAGATCATCAAGGTGATTCGAACAGATTGATAGCTGCACAAGATAGACAGAAGAAATATGCCGATCAACATCGACAAAATCGGGAATTCAATGACGGTAGCTTTGTTTTCTTGAAAATGTCTCCCTAGAAGTGGAAAATTCGATTTGGCAAAAAGGGGAAATTAAGCCCTAGGTTTATAGGACCTTTTGAAGTGCTTCGACAAGTTGGTGAAGTGGCGTACGAGGTAGCTTTACCTCCAGAATTAGGACATATTCATAACATTTTTCATGTGTCCGTATTAAGGCCATATAAGCCTGACTATAAGCATGTTATAGAATATGAGTCAGTACAGTTTGAGAAAGACTTGTCATATGAAGAAGTCCCTGTTCAAATTATCGACAGGAAAGAGCAACTACTAAGGAATAAAGTGAAACCTTCTGTTAAGGTAATCTAGAGGAACCATAATGCTAAAGAAGCTACATGGGAACTTGAAGATGTTATGATGAGGAATTATCCTCAGTTATTTGCTTAATCTTGTATAATGATTCTGGGGACAGAATCATGTTAAGGAGGGAAGAATGTGACGAATGAATTTATCGAGTCGTGATTCTGGGGACAGAATCCTTTTAAGGAGGGAAGGATGTAACGATTGAGAATTTTGTAATTTATTTTAAATATTTATTGAATTATATAAATATTTTAATTAATTTATTTATGGAGATAAATAAATATTTGATAAATTGTGATGTAATAATTTAGTTGAGTGTGTATGCTAACTAAATTAATGAATGGTAATTTTATTATTTGAGGATTTAATTTAATGAAAATAATTAAATTAAATGAATTGTTTAATATTTAATGAAATAATTAAATTAAATAAAGTGATGTTCTAGTCTAATTTAATAATTAAATTAGATATATTATAATTTATTAATCATAAGTATAATTCTATTAAGAGTTATAATTATTATAATTATAATTGTAAGTTATTTAAATTAACTAAATTAAAGTGTGACAAAAGAACTATAGTATATAAAGATTATAAAAATAAATTGAAAAGGGGGAGAGAGTTGTGTAAACCAAACAAAGTCTTGTGGCTTTTGGTTAATGTAACAGCCAAAGACGTTTGACCTAATAAACTGATAACCACGATTATCAGTGTTTAAGCGCTCAGTTGGGGTTATATCATGTATTTTTTTTTCTAAGGACTACGAACAGAGGAAGAGAGAGTTTGGCGAGGAAGAGAGAAATTCTCTATAATTTTGCCAAGAAGAAGGAGTTAACAAGCATTCCTTATCAATTTTCTTCCCAATAATCAAAGATTCAAGGTATAAAATTGCTCCTAATATTGTATGTTTTGATTTTTAGTGTTTATTTTTTGAAAATGGATAAGTCCCGTTAGATTGAGATATAAACATGTATGCATGATTTTATAATCTGTTATTGTCAATATATACACAATTGTTGGTAATCAAATACATGAAAATTGGGTTTGAAGAAGAAAAATGAATAACAATGTTAGGTTTATGTAAATGGCTTGTGTAAGTACAAAGTTTGATACTTAATATGTAATATAATCTATAAATTGATGTTAGATTGTGTTAATATGTTAAGAAATGAATACAACACAGTTTGAATGGTGTAAATTGGTTAAAAACAAAGTTTTGGTGATTGGTTTTGGCTAAGTGTGTCGAAATTGAAGGAAATAGCAAAAAATGTGATTTTAATCATTTAAATTAGATTATGTAAATTGTTTTAGGTATTAGAATGACTGAGTGTATATATTATAAGGCCTTGGTTAAGGTTGTAGTGTAAGGGTTTGTCTATGTTGCTATAGAAATTAATTAATTGGAGTTTTTGTATAACAGCAGAGTCTGTGATCGTGTCTCTGGAAAACTGGTTCTGGTGCCCGCGCGGGAGCGCCGGATTCAAAGGGAGACATGGCGCGGCTGCGCCAGTAGTCAGTCAGACCTGGAAAAGTGTTGCTAACAGCATAACTCGGAAATTTTTAACTTAACATATTTTAATAATTGTAAAGGACCTAAAACATGGTATAAGACATAACAACATATTGTAATCACAACGTTGAAACTATAAATTATGAACTAATAAGTTGTGAGAGTTTGGAATGTGATGTCATGAGAATTGGAATTGTTTTGCAATCACCATGTCATATACTATGATATAATTGAGAATTCAGTTTCGTGTTACGTGAATGAGTAGGATAATCAAGTCCTAAGTTAAGGATTATAGACTTGATTAAAATGAAAACTAAACTAATGAAGTTAATATTAATATAACTAATTGGTATTGTGATTCTAATGGTATATGTAGGGTAATTGACAAACGTTTATTATATTTGTGTAGCTTACACCCGAGGCAAGTTCTCTAACTTCATTCTCTTTATAATAAATACAAGTTTCATAATTCTGATATTTGTTATTGTCAAGCAAGCTTTCTAGTTCTGAATTATCATTATCCAAATCTTATATTAAAGTTGAGCAAGCCTATTGATTCTATCTTATGTATGGTTGAATATGCTCTTGTAACCTAATTCATTACATCGAGCGAGTTTTACATTTCTATTTCTTGTTATTGCTATTCAAAGCATATACTGTTTTAAAACATTGATTCAAATGAGATTGTTTTAACTCTTTTGAATATAGTACTTTGCATATATATACCATGTCTATTCAAATGTATATTGTCGTCACTCAATCTTTGACTTAAATAATCGTGTTCAATTCTATATTATCGCGTTGAACCTTCAAATAGTAAGCGAACTCTTATTGATTAAACTAATCTATGATGGAATAGTGTTCTAAAATTCTAGAACCACTGATAAGCTAGTCCGAGCTAAACTTTCTTTAGTGCGAAAATCCTAAATTCAAACTGAGATGAACAACCCTAATATAGGGGATTGTGTACGTGTTAACATTTAGATGTTTGTGCACAATACATGGTACAAAGGGCTGATCCCCCTAAGTACGAAAGTAAAAGTTTGTATAGTCTAATGAATATTAAAGGTTAAAGTAGGAATACTTAATAACCTCGGGACATAGTTCATGGTCTTAAAGACCCTTAGATATTAAATTCAAACTTGTTTTCTATTCTGATTTGTAGAACAAGTTCACCAATATTCATCATTCGTTGTTCATACTCTTGTTGATACTGTTATTACTCTTATATCAGTGAGCAACTGTTTGATCACTCTTGCAATTAACACTGCAGCTAAAGTTGATAGGGTTAATGAGTCGTCTACTAGCAAAGGAAAGGGAAAAGTGTCCAAGTGATGAAGATTTATTTGAATTTAATTAAATGAAATTATGTAATAAGACTTATTATATTTTATGATGTATTCCGCGGACTTTTGTAATAGTTTATGGTTAGATTACCTGGGAATGTTTTAATTGATGTAACCCTTTAATGGGAAGATTATTGTTTATGTTTTTTTTTTAAATTATGTCTTTATCCTTTATCATGGGTAGTTAGATGTAATAGTTTTGGATAGTAAGCACCAAATCCTGTGGGAATGGAGTACCTGGATTTGGGGGTGTCACAATGGGGCTATGCCCTAGAAAATGCAGCGTATCTACTAACTAAGGTCCCCTCGAAATTCGTCTCAAAGACTCCATATGAGATGTGGACAGGGAGGAAACTTAGTCTTAAGCATGTTAAGATTTGGGGATGTCCGACTTATGTGAAAAAATTTCAGAATGATAAACTTGGGACAAGATCTGATAAGTGCAAATTTGTGGGTTATCCTAAAGAAAGTTTAGGATACTATTTTTATAATCATACTGAGAAAAAGGTGTTTGTTGCCAAACACGCAACCTTTTTGGAAAATGAGTTTATCCTCGAACGGGCTAGTGGAAGGAAAATATATCTTGAAGAAGTTCAAGAACCACAAACCACTACAGGTCAACTAGATGAACCTGTCCAAGTAGAAATACCTTCTATACCACAGGCAACTCGTAAATCTGGAAGAGTATCGAAGATACCTGATAGGTATGGATTCATCATAGAAGATGATGGAGACGTATGTATCATAGACGATGATGATGATCCAGTTACATATGATGAGTTAATGAGTAATAAAAATTCAAGGAAATGGCAAACCGCCATGAAATCTGAAATGGACTCCATGTTTGAGAACCAAGTGTGTACTTTGGTTGCTCCACCGGAAGTCATAATACCTATAATGTGCAAATGGGTCTTTAAAAGAAAGACTGGGGCAGATGATAAGGTGGAGACCTATAAGGCCAGACTGGTGGCAAAAGGTTTCAAACAAAGACAAGCAGTTGACTATGATAAAACCTTCTCACCAATTTCTATGCTCAAGTCCATTCAAATTTTGCTTGCGATTACGGCTTACTACGACTACGAGATCTAATAAATAGACGTGAAAATGACCTTCCTCAATGGAAAACTTGAAGAGGATGTATATATGATGCAGTTGGAGGGTTTTATTTCAAAAGTTGGAATAAATCAAGTCTGTAAGTTACAATAATCCATTTATGGATTGAAGCAAGCTTCTCGCAAATGGAATATCCGTTTTGATGAGACAATCAAAGATTTTGATTTTATCAAAAATAACGATGAACCTTGTGTGTACAAGAAGGTTAGTGGGAGCGTTGTGATATTCTTAGTACTATATGTTGATGATATACTACTGATAGGGAATCACATACCTATGCTACAATAAGTAAAGATATGGTTGTCTAAACACTTCTCTATGAAGGACTTGGGAGAAGCATCTTATGTATTAGGGATAAAAATCTATAGAGATAGATCTAAAAGGATGCTCGGCTTAACCCAAGGAACATACATTGAAACGATGCTAAAGAAGTTTGTCATGTCTGACTCCAAGAAAGGGCTCATATCGATGAGTTTTGGAGTGAATCTTTCCAAGAAAATGTCCCCAAATACACCTGAAGAGAGAGATTGCATGAGTAAGATGCCTTATGCTTTGGCAATAGGGTCTATCATTTATAGGATGATATGCACGAGACCTGATGTTGCTTATGCACTGGGAGTGACAAGTAGATATCAGTCGAATCCTGAAGAAGAACCCTGGAAAGTCGTAAAGAACATTCTAAAGTACTTAAGAAGGACTAATGATGTGTTTCTAGTGTATGGTAGGTCTGATTTGAAACTAGAGGGCTATACAGACTCAAGTTTTCAGACTGACCAATACGATAGCAAATCCACCTTAGGTTATGTATTTATCCTAAATGGTGGTGTAGTGAGTTGGAAAAGTTCCAAGTATCAAATGGTTGCTGATTCAATGATAGAAATGGAGTACATAGCTGCAAAGGAAGCTGTTTAGATGAAGAAGTTTATTGCTGAACTTGGAGTGGTTCATAACATACAAGGACCAGTGCATGTATATTGTGATAACAAATTGGTTGTTGCACAAGCCAAAGAACCCAGGTCTCATCAGAAATTCAAGCATGTATTGAGGCGCTTTCATCTGATTAGAGAAATCGTTGAAATGGGAGATGTCAACCTGGCGAGAGTCGACTCCCAGAATAACATTGCAGATCCATTTATTAAGGCGTTAAATCAACGGCAGTTTGATCGTCACTTAGAGAAGATGGGTATTAGATACCAATTGTCTCTATAATTAAGTATTTCTCCAAATACTTAATTATAAATATTATTATTTCTCAAAATACTATATTATTATTATTTAGTCAATATAATAATAATAATAATAATAATAATAATAATAATAATAAGATGGCTAATCTTATTAATTTATAATATTAGTATTTCTCCAAATACTTGATTATAAATATTAAGCTATTTAATTTATTCCACTAATAAATTAAAAACACTTAATTTATTATTATTAAGCCAATCAATTCTAAAATCATATTACTCTCTTTTGTGGTATGACCCTCTAGGTTCAATAATAAGCCAGTAATAGAATAAATAAATTAGAATAATTCCAATATTATTTATAATGAATTAAACTCCTTTAAGTCAAATATAAATAAATAATATTTATTCTAGATCATTAGTGACACCTTATAAATAATGTATCATGACTATCCGGATAATATAAATTCAACGTAAATCACAAATATTATAACAAAGAATACAAAGAACATATTCTATGAATAGTTACCGTTCAATTCAATCATTCTACCATACAATATCCCAATCAAATATAAAATATGAAATTATTGTCAAGTTTTATTTATTTGATTATATGTATTTTGATTCTAAAATGCAAAACAATAGTTAATGTAAATTAGAACCTCCTTTCTAATTTTCATTCAACCCTGGCCAGGGATTTCCATGCTGTCACTTTATCGAACCACATAGGACATTCTCTCCCTTTACTAGAAGCGGTAGATCCTTTGTTGATCATTCACCTATCTCCATATATACTTTATTATATTCGAGCATACTCTATACTTTACGACATACTTAAGAGTATTAAGGAATATGTCAAAACATAATTCAGTATATACAAGATACTATGATGATCTCAAGTCCAATGATCACTTGTATTACTATCACAATAGGAACTCCTATTGATAAGCAAGTTAGTTAGGGTTCCTTTATTAGTCACGTTCAGTGAACTTATTCTCCAATAAGCACCTGCATACTTGCTTTAGTGTCTCCACACAAATGATCACGAGATCAATCATCCTCTTCAACAAAGCAAGCATAGTATGTACTAATATATCCGAAATCAGTAACCCCACATTAGTGATCCATACGATTAGGAACATTTTAGTATTGAGCTATCATAGAATTTAGATCTCATTAGCATGATTAACATCATGATTCTAAAAGTATTACTCAATAACTATGGGTTTATCTCATTTATTAATTCATCTAATTAACATGGATAAAGAAGCCTTTTATTAAATAAGTTCTCTTATTGATAAATGAATAAGATTATAAAGTATATACTTATTACATCAAATGTAATTGGCTTGAGGGCATACTACTTTCATCTTATTATTATTATTATTTTATTTAGTTCCTAATTAGAATGGAAATTAAATTAAAACCCTAACTTCTAAAAGGTTTAGGATTAGGGTTAGTCTTTAAATAAGAGGAGTCTTATTGTGGGAAAAACTAATACTCATGCATATTCCTTCTCTCTTACAAGTATTCTCTAAACCATAAGTTGCTAGAGTAGTGAGAATTAGGACTAGCCATCCAAGACCTAGTTGAGTCTAAAATCAATCTTCAATCTATTACTCTTGGTGGATACCTCTTGGGCATTACATACACTTGTGACGAACGTGTGATCCGGAGATTGGAGAGATCGCGAAAGATCAAGGATTGGAATTTGAAGTCTTCATCAAAGGTTGACAAGCTTCAAAGGTATTTTTTTATCCTTCCTCAATTAATGATGTTTCATAAGTTTATACATTGGGATTGCTGAAAATTTTAAATTGTTATTTTATATGCTTCCGTTGTTATTACAATTTGATTGTATGCTTTGATTACGTTTTAGAAATCCTACACAAAGTTCACCGGAAACTAATTGTTTCTCAATAATTCTAATACTACTATAATATAAGGCTGGTCTGGTTCAGTAATATTTAAAAACTCTAATTAATTTAATGTACGGAAACCATATTTTTTTAATAGTATTATTGATTTAATGTTCAGGTGTAGATCTTTTGGATATTAATTTGATATCATGGTTATTCTAGAAAAAAATTGAGGTTAATTTTGTCTAGAAAATTTTATTCCCAAATGGTGGGGATTATAATACCTAATTGAACATGGTATTAAATAGTCTCACATATTAAGTCATTTTATAATCTCTGGACTAGTAGTCCCAAGTTAAAATTTGAAAATAAACAAAATACTTGGGATTAATAGTCATATTCCAAGTGTAATACTTGCAAACAAACATAGCCTAAGTGATCTATCAAAAATATTTATATAAACATCAATTGTGAAACTTTAAATTTGATCAGTTTTAGATACCGTAATTTGGAGGTATTCTTTAAATAAGAATATTATTCAAATGGTGTTTAAAGTTCTAAGTGATCTTACTGAATATTCGCATAATAGATAAAATATATTATTATATATATTTTGAGTTAAACATATTTATTTGTTATATCAAGTACTATTTAATTGATAAATTTATTATACTTGATATCTGTCATTACAAGTATTCTCATATAAAATCATTTGTTCTTAAATACTTGTTCCATAATATAAAAGTTATTTAAACTTTTATATCACAAACTTTAGTCATTTTATCTGCTTAAAAAGAAGCATATCACTGACTATAAATTTATTTAAACTTTTATATCTGAAATTAAATTTATATAAATTTAACATAGAAACACATTATTTATTTAAAAAGAGAAAACTAATCTTTAAAAATTTGGACATAAATTAATATCTACTTATACGGAAACATATTTGATTCAAGCTTAAATTTGAACATCAACTTACTAAGAAGCATTTTGTTGATTGATTTCGCAATCAATGAATACGCGCAAGTATACACGGTCAACAAGTAATAAAGTGAAAGTAGAGTCTCGTTCCCACGAGAAATTATTTAATAAAAATCACCAAGTACTAATTCTTAACCAAATCAATTTTATTTAAACAACCAATAATTATGATTTCTAGATTTAAGAAAACTAAATTAAACAAAACAAAAAGATTATTCTAAAGGAAAGCAAATAAACAACTAAGAATTGATGGAATTCAGATAAATAAGAATTAAGACTCCAATATCCCCAATTATGAATTATAAATCAATTATTCAACTATCCCAATTATTATATCTACTGAATTGATAACAGAAATTCTCAAATGCCAAAAGCCCTCTCTCGAGTGATCAATTGCCTTCTATTTAACCCAGATTAATTTTGATATATCTCTATGCAAAATAATTGAATTAAACTCGTTACAAATCCAATTCCTTTTATGTTACATGCGGCAAATAGATATTCTCATTCTATTCACAAACCGAATTATTCACTGTGCAAATAACTAAGTCACATGTCATCATGCCCAGTTCTAACCCTAGAATTCCTTTCTCAATTCCTTCTAGAGTAACAAGGTAATTATTGATCAGATAATTAATCAATAAGCTCAAAGCAAGATGAACAATTCACTTCAACATAAATTATTAGAATAAATTAAATAATCAATTCATAACCATAAAAAGTTCAATTTAAATCTTAATAAAAGAGTTAGTTCATAATTAATGAATTAAAACCAAGAATCTACAATTGAATAGACATTAAAAGATAAAAGTATGATAAGAGAAGATAATAGAATCTGTTGTCAGCAAATTTGATGCTGCCCTCTTGCTCCTACTCTTGATCTTCAATGATCTCCAAGTTGTTTCAATCTCCAAAACTAATAAGAACTAGGGTTAATGTCTAATCTAATGGAGTGTTTAATCTAGCCTAAGCTATGTAATCCCCCTTTATTTTATGTCTTACATCAAGTATTTATAGATTACAAGTCCAATTTTGAGCTTAGGAACAAACCCAATCCAATTTAGAGTCAAAAAGGTGTTAAAATTCACTCAAAACTCGTCAAGGCCGCACCAACCTCTTCCCCCAGCGCCCCAACGCTGGGCTTGACGCTCAAAGTCTGCCTTATAGTACCCCGGTGCTGGAAATTGCTTTGAAATTAGCACCCCGACGCTAGTGTTTTTTTTGGAAATTTTCTGCTCCGACGTCCTTTGGAAAAATGGCCATAACTTCTTTGTCTGAACTCCGATTTTGACGATTCAAGATGTTCCGGAAAGAGGAGAAGTAGATCTACAACTTTCATTTTTTAAGTTTTTCGAAATAAGGTCCGTAGAAATACTCAAATTGGCTCTGAAGTGACCATTGTGTAAATGGCAAGCCAAAAACGTGAATCTAGCCACCCCGAACGTCGATCCACGTAACTTTTGTCCCAATTCCTATAAAACAATGTAAAACATGCATGAATAGACACAAATACTTAAAAACTATTCTAAAAGACTTGAGAATAACAATAAATTAAGCCCGAATGTATCCAATTCATGTGTATAAAACTCACTCATCAAATACCTCCAAACTTAAACATTTGCTTGTCCTCAAGCAAAAACACAAAAGAACTAAAAAATAAACAAACAAACTCAACTACATGAATGCATATGCATGATCTACTTTATAATATACCTACGAACCCAGTAATAAATCAGTATGATATTTAGCAACAGGCCTCAAAGTTACCATTGGTACTCAAACAATATATCCAATCAAGTAAAAATCCATAACTCTAACTAATTAGTCAATCCAAACCTGTCATCACCCATGTTGTGTGTGTGTGCTTGTTAACCATTCTAACCAACCACAATTCAAGATAATCACATAACAAACTTCTTAGAAGGAAAATTTCAGTTCCAATTTAATTACTTTTGTGAACATGACAACTCCGGTTAAAACTAAGCAATTACCAAGTCTAAGGGTAAATACAAGATTTATTTATACTTTTATTCAACCACGAGGGCATTTTTGCTCTTTCTCATATTTTTTTCATTTTTTTTTCTCATGGCTGTGCAATATCTTATTCCCTTAGGCTTTTCAGTGCTACCTTAACGAGCTTTCGACCAACGACTCCCAAGCCATTAAGACCTTAGGGCGCTAGGTGTAAAGACAATCCCCTCGGGTTTACTTACTCAAGTAACAAAGGCCACAAAACTAGACAAGCATGCCACGGTGTTTATTCATTTTTTTTTCTTTTTCTGGATTTTCTATTTTTTTTTCTTTTCATCATTTTTTCCCTTTTTTTTTCATTTTCATTTTTTATATATATACCCCATAGATTCCCCCAAACTCAAGCTTTTACGTCATTCCAACCTTTACCGTCAGTTCACTAATTTCCTTAAATTTTAACCAAGATTGTCCCTCAGAAACAAATTATGAAACCCTTGAACCAAGTGGATTAAAACAGTTAAACTTTAAGTGCTAACCGGTTACATAAGTTTCAGACATGCTCAGATTGTCATCATGATTAAAATTAGAACTCATCATCAATTATCAACATTGTTCAAGTTAACAATTAATACCAATCTTCTCATAGGCCGAGCTAAGACCACACCAACTAATCGCACAGATTCATGCAAAAAAAATGCAATTATACTACACGAACACATACTAATGCAACACATATATGAATATGCAATATACTACCATGTACTATATGCAACCTAAAAAAACACAATGCTAACACATAAAAAAAATGAACTACTATGCAAATAACTAACTATATGCAATACGACACTAAAATGCCCCCAAACTTAAACTAGACATTGTCCTCAATGGATGAAATATAAACAAGTAAAGCAGAGGACTTTCCTGAAAATATAGCAATCTTCCTCCTTGTCCGCTAAGTTTGGAGAATAGGCTAGGGACATGGACAAATTGGACACCACACTTGAATTTGACTTGAATAACCTGTAAATCATGATAGAAACACTTTTATTAAATCCTAAATAAATGCAAATTCAAAACTACTAATATAAAACTTAATAAAAACTAAAAAAAAAATAAACTTGGGTTGCCTCCCAATAAGCGCTTGTTTTATAGTCTCGGCCTGACTTCTTCAATTCTCTATCCAATTCCTCTTCGAAAGTTGAGGAACCCTCCATCCATCGAAAATAATATAGCTTTTGGTAGGTTCCCATTTACGATAGCCATTGTATTTAAGTCACCTAACATGATCTTTTTAGATAGGATCCCCATTAAGTACGTCCAACATCTAGGTGTTTTTTCCATTGTGTTTACGAATAGATTCTGGCATTGAGGCTTGTCAGACACAACAATCTCTTCTTCTATCTTCTCCAACTCATTGAACCATGGCTTCGAAGTTGTACTCGCTTTTACATCACAAGGAGTATTGCCGACGACATGACTACCTAGCGGACATGGTTTTGCAAAACTAACCGGATTCTTGAACTTTGGTGGAGAAGGTACATGGGACACTATCAAAATTGGCTCATCTTCGTTGGTACTCAAAGTTAGATCTTTGTCGATCTCTTTTTGTTGGTCTCCAAGTCTTTCCTCTCTTTCAACATCTATATCATTTGGCACATCCGATTGCAGATTTGGTTCAGGCTCATCATCAGTCTCGTCATCCATGTCATAGAGCCAAGTGTATTGAGGACAGTTGTTCAACGCATGTGCTATCTGCCCCAATTGATTTTCCAGATTCTTTAACGATGCTCCTTGGCTTTGCAAATGCAGCTCTATTTGATTAAATCTTTTGTCTTGTTCCTCGTTCTTTTTTTCAGAAGCTTTAATAAATTTTTCAAAGGCTTCCTCCCAATTTGAATGTTCTTCCTGTTGTAGTGGAGGTGGACACGAGAAATCTGGTGGGTATGTTGGACTTGGAGCATAAAATTGATCTTGATTGTTACTCTATGAAAATTTCGGGTGATACCCCCAATCCTGATGATAGTTGGTGGGATAGACATAACTGTTGGGGTAATCACCACTATAATGTACCGGCTCGAAACTGATGGCGCATTGATGACTCATATGATTTCCAGCATAATAATCACAAGTAACCGCCACACTTTGACGACGTTGAGCTTCAAAAGCTTCAAGCATCCTCGAAAGTGTCTCCATCTGTGCTGACAATACAGAAAGTTTCTTAAGTCTGTCAATCTCCGCTCCCCGTGGTTGAGTCATGTTCGTGTATAGCCATTGATACGCAAAGTCATACATGGTACCTAAAAAGAGAGAAAGATAGGAAGAGAATGAGAAATAAAAATAAAAATAAAAATGTTTAAATTAAGACTAATTTGATTGAAAATAATATTGGTAAATAATTATTAAATTAATTCCCCGGCAATGGCGCCAAAAACTTGTTGATTGATTTCGCAATCAATGAATACGTGCAAGTATACACGGTCAACAAGTAATAAAGTGAAAGTATAGTATCGTTCTCACGAGGAATTATTTAATAAAAATCACCAAGTACTAATTCTTAACCAAATCAATTTTATTTAAGCAACCAATAATTGTGATTTCTAGATTTAAGAAAACTAAATTAAACAAAACAAAAAGATTATTCTAAAGGAAAGCAAATAAACAACTAAGAATTGATGGAATTCAGATAAATAAGAATTAAGACTCCAATATCTCTAATTATGAATTATAAATCAATTATTCAACTATCCCAATTATTATATCTACTGAATTGTTAACAAAAATTCTCAAATGCCAAAAGCCCTCTCTCGAGTGATCAATTGCCTTCTATTTAATCCAGATTAATTTTGCTATATCTCTATGCAAAACAATTGAATTAAACTCGTTACAAACTCAATTCTTTTTATGTTACATGCGGCAAATAGATATTCTCATTCTATTCACAAACCTAATTATTTACTGTGCAAATAACTAAGTCACATGTCATCATGCCCAGTTCTAACCCTAGAATTCCTTTCTCAATTCCTTCTAGAGTAACAAGGTAATTATTGATCAGATAATTAATCAATAAGCTCAAAGCAAGATGAACAATTCAGTTCAACATAAATAATTAGAATAAATTAAACAATCAATTCATAACCATAAAAAGTTCAATTGAAATCTTAATAAAAGAGTTAGTTCATAATTAATGAATTAAAACTAAGAATCCACAATTGAATAGACATTAAAAGATAAAAGTATGATAAGAGAAGATAATAGAATCTGTTGTCAGCAAATCTGATGCTCCCCTCTTGCTCCTGCTCTTGATCTTCAATGATCTCCAAGTTGTTTCAATCTCCAAAACTAATAAGAACTAGGGTTAATGTCTAATCTAATGGAGTGTTTAATCTAGCCTAAGCTATGTAATCCCCCTTTATTTTATGCCTTCCATCAAGTATTTATAGATTACAAGTCCAATTTTGAGCTTAGGAACAAACCCAATCCAATTTGGAGTCAAAAAGGTGTCAAAATTCGCCCAAAACGCGTCCAGTCCGCACCAACCTCTTCCCCCAGCGCTGGGCTTGATGCTCAAAGTCTACCTTATAGCGCCCCGGCGCTGGAAATTGCCTTGAAATTAGCGCCCCGGCGCTAGTGCTTTTTTTGGAAATTTTCTGCTCCGACGTCCTTTGGGAAAATGGTCATAACTTCTTCGTCTGAACTCCGATTTCGACGATTAAAGATGTTCCGGAAAGAGGAGAAGTAGGTCTACAACTTTCATTTTTTAAGTTTTTCGAAATAAGGTCTGTAGAAATACTCAAATTGGCTCTGAAGTGACTGTTGTGTAAATGGCAAGCCGAAAACGCGAATCTAGCCACCCCGAACGTCGATCCACGTAACTTTTGTCCCAATTTCTATAAAACAATGTAAGACATGCATGAATGGACACAAATACTTAAAAAATATTCTAAAAGAATTGAGAATAACAATAAATTAAGCCCGAATTTATCCAATTTATGTGTATAAAACTCACTCATCACATTTTCACTTAAATATAAAAGTATACAACTTTTATAACTGTGCATAAATTCACATATTTGCTTATTCAAAAGCATTTTTAATCTAAGAATAAATTTAATATCTGCTTACAAAGAAGTATATTAATATAAATATAAAAGTCTTTGAACTTTTATATGATCTTTAATTGTTATCTACTTATTTGAGAAGTATCAAATATAAAAGTTATTTAAACTTTTGTATAACTGTACTAAATCTTATCTGTTTATCTTAGAAACAAAATTTCTCCCAATCATTTGTGAAAAGGAAAAAGGTAGAGTTAGTTTATTTTATGTACATGTGAGAAAGACAAATAATTCTTTGACCAAGACCAGAGTCTTAGAGAGGTCAGTTGGGAGTTGGATCTCTAGTGTACTTATGAGGTCTGTCGTTTCATGATCAGATCATAAAATAGAACTGAACTCAAAGGAAATGTGCAACTAAGCTTGAGGAAGGAGCTGGGAGCTTGTTGTCTAAGATAGTTAGTTGTGTATAGTTGGAAGTTTGTGTTTAGAACTTTGTAAATGCTTCTCTGCCTGTTGAAGGAGTATTTATTACTGGGAGTAATAGGATCTCAAGTCCTAGAGAAGAGCTTGAGACTGGATGTAGCAATATACCCGTTATGTATGTTGTGAACTAGACAAATCTCTGTGCGTTGTGTGATTAAATTTTTACTATCCTGCATATTAATTTATTTTATTGCAAATTAATTAATCCAAAATTCAAAAAAGCCTAAGATAAATTTTAAACAGTAATAATCTATTCAACCCCCTCTAGATTATTATTGGACTTTCAAATTATTTAAATTGTCATAGTATACACTCCTTGCCTATATTTTTAGTTCTCTAAATAAATCTCTTTAGAGCAATATAGCTTGCAATTGAAGAAGAAAAGTTGGTCAAAAGCTTTCTGAGGTAAGTTTTTGAGTTGGATAATTTGTTTAAATATTAACTGTTATATTCTGTGATTAAATAACTGCATATATCAAGTATTAGTTAAATGATTTGAAATTCAGATAGGCACACTTAGAAAGGGGGGTTGAATAAGTGTGAGAACAAAATATGACCAATTTTTATTTTATGTTAAATTTGTTCTCTATACTCAATTCAACTTTGCTGAATTAATGAATTCAGGTTACTGGATTAACAATGCAATTTACTAATCTATAAATACAGTTTGTTGAATTGACAATCTTAACAAAATTTTAGATTACTATATCTTTTGTGAATTTCATTAAGACTGTTAACATATCCAATTTATGATTTAGAATTCAATTTAAATAATTTTTTGTGAGCAAGGAAATTAAGCACAATCAAATAAATAAACACCAAGAATTTTTACGTGGTTCAACTACCACTCTCTATAACAGTAGTTTACTCCACGTCCAATACTAACTAGTATTGTAGACTCACTTTATTTATTTTTTTCAATTACAAATTGACACTTTTACAAAGCAGATTCTTTCAAAAACTTAAATACTTAATTCTCTTGAGCACTTTTGCTCCTTGTGCACCTATGAATCCTTAAGCATCTTTGCTTCCTTGAACCTATTTGTAAAATACCCTAATCCATACATGATTAGATACCTTTAGACTACACTTAGTCTAATTAAAATCAGATTACAAATATAGAGGTCTATGATCAAAGTAAATAATCAATTAACAATGCAAGGCTTAATTATGAATGCAATGCAATGATCAAAGAGTAAGAGGTATCACCAATTTAAAGCTCACGAAAATAGGCTGAAAAATATCAGAGTTTAATTGCACAGCAGATTATGACCGCACCAAAATAATATAATAACTTTTTAGTTTCTATTTCAGTACAGTGTATATTTCGTAAATGAAACTGATTTGGGCCAAATATATTTATAGCCTAAAATTATTACCGTTGAGAGCTAAGATATAATATATCCCCAATCTTTTAAAATAATATCCATTGAAAGAAAAAATAAGATCATGATATATGTATATATAACGGATGTCTACAAGTCAAGTATTTTACTTTGCTTGATTTCTTCAAAGATAACCCATTAAAGTGATTTGAGAATGAGTCAGTGATATGATGTCAGTTCCGTAATAATTGCCAAGAGATAACACATGTATACATATCACACGGCTTAGACTTTTTTTAAAAGTAAACCACTTAGGAGATTTGTTACTATTAGAGAAATAAACGTAACAAGGATTACTTATCTCTACAAGCAATCATGATTTAAAGTTCTAAGATTATAGCACACTTCCAAATATATTCTAATTAGCTTATTCAATCAACGACCCCATTAAGTTAGGATAGATAGATATCCGAGATAGAATCCCTAAGATTTTACACTGTTTCCACATGTTTGATTTATCAACAATCCCATTAAAGTATAATAGATAAACATTTCAGCATCAACCAGATCAAATATGATACAACTAGAAAAATGTTTACTTAAGAATCGTTTATGTAATACTTAATATAACACCTAGAGAAAAAAAAATTAAATACCCAGATTTTTTTTCTTTTTATGAAAAACAGTTTTAAACATTTGAAAATCATTTTTTGTTTAATTTAATTTAACCATTTTTCATATTAAATGCATATAACATGTCCAAGAGCCTTGATCGAGAATTAATTAATGCAATTGACCTTATATTAATTCCTAATGAAAAAAAATCTTCAATCCTTTGAACAAGCCACCAAAGATATTTTTATCGAGTTCCTGAAATTTCACAGTAAAAGATTTAGTACAAAAATCAAGTTATCATCAAAACAAAAAAGTTCAAATATGAACAAGTCAACATGATTTATCTTTTATACTTGATATACATTATATCATAAGTATATATGTTTATATAATTTATATAATTTTTTATCCAAGACTAGAGTCTTAGAGAGGTCAACGGGGAGTTAGGTCTCTTGTGCACTTGTGAGGAGAAAAAGAGGCTCTCTGTTCAAGACCAGACGTTAAAGGTAGAACTAGACTCAGGTACAGGTACAACGAAGTTTGAGGGAGCAATATGGAGCTACTGTCCAAGATAATTAGTTGTCGGATGAGGTCAACGGGGAGTTAGGTTTCCACTTGTTTGATTAATCAACAATCCCATAAAAGTATAATAGATAAACATTTCAACATCAACCAGATCAAATATGATACAGCTAGAAAAATGTTCACTTCGTTTATCTAATACTTAATATAACACCCGGAGAAAAAAATTAAATACCTAGATTTTTTTCTTTTTATGAAAAATAGTCTTAAACATTTGAAAATCATTTTTCTATTTAATTTAATTTAACCACTTTTCATATTAAACGCATATAGCATGACCTAAAGCCTTGATTGAGAATTAATTAATGCAATTGACCTTACATTAATTCCTAGTGAAATAAAAATCTTCTATCCAACAAGCCACCAAAGATCTTTTTATCAAGTTCCTGAAATTTCACAGTAGAAGATTTAGTACAAAAATCAAGACATCATCAAAACATAAAGGTTAGAATATGAACAAGTCAACATTCTCTCCCTTTTTGATGATGACAATACCAAAAATTATAGCCCCCCTAAATCCATGCATATATTTAAAATAAATATTTCAGGAATTTAAAATACCCATCATGCCTCTTTTAAGCATCAATAAGAACCTGCAGATATGTTAGTTCTAACATTCCAGCAGATACTAGACATTAAACAATAAAAAAATGCAGCAATATATCATCCCAAAATTTAACTATAATGTCTAGTGCAGGAATGATATCAAAGTCTTAAAATCAACAAAGTTTTTAAAATCAATCATAAACAATAAATAAAAACACATAAACCATAAACAAAAACATGAATTCAGTAGACCAGCTTCCCCATTTGGCATCCATAAAAAAGGTAAGGAAGAGAAAATACAGTCGAGGTCCACAACTTGAACATTATTTTCGGCACGTTAAGTGAAATAAGGACGATGATTTGCTCGATGAACAGGTTCTTCCATTGAGTTGTCATTAGCAAAGCGAGGTGGTCGAGGAATGTGTAAGGTTTTGTAAAAATCAAAGTAATTGTAAAATTAGCGGAAGCGAAATAAAATTAGATTTTAAAAATTTTCACAAACTAATTACCCGGATCATCCTTTATGCATATTATTAATTAAAATGAAGAACAAGAAATTATGGAATCATACCCTTGTAGATACGAGCTTCCACAAATACGAGTTCAGCTCCTACTTCTCTGCGATCTACTTGAATCTTCTGGTAGATTCCTTCATTTGATCAATGTTAGCCACCCAAGTGTATGGCCTCTAGAGGTGATCCACCAGGGAAGAAGAATTTTCAAGAAAAATGGTGTATTGGCTCAAACCCTAATTTTTCCTATCTCTATAAAAAAAGGGGGGGCGTACGCTCCAACTATTGGAATCACATATATTTTTGATATCTGATATAAGACTCCTCTTATAAAAATATCATGTAACTATTTAATATAATAAGGTATTATTTATTTAATTAAACTTCTTTAATTAAATAGGCTCCCTAATCTAATTAGAGATAATTAATTAAACTTTTTTAATTAATTTACCTCCTAATCGTATTAGGAATAGATGAGAGTACTTATATTAAATTAATTCCTAAACTCTTTTAGAAATTAAAATTAATAATAATTGTAATAACATTAATAAGACTCCTCTTATTAATTTATATTTAATATTTCTAAAATATTAAATAATAAATATTAAGTTATTTAATTTATTCTATCACCATAGATTAAATTAAATATACTTAACATATTGTTACGATTATTCTATTAACTTCTTAAATAATTAATCTTCCTTTTATGGTGTGACCCTTTAGGTTCTCCATATTAAACCGGTTGTGAATAAATCAATTAGAACAATTCTAATCTTATTTAAATAAATAAATTAAACTATTAATTTATTTAAATAAATAATATTTATTCTACAATAGGGATAAGCCTCCCTAGCGATCAATGACTTTCTAGATAATATAGATTTCAACATTAATCATAAAAGAACCTTTAAGTAAATAGTTACCGTACAATTCAATCATTCCACCATATAATGTCCCAATTAAATATAAGACATAGAATTACTGTCAAGTTTTATTTTATTTAATTATATGTATTTGGATTCCCAAATGCACAACTCTGAATAAATGCAAATTAAAAACTACTTTCTAATTTTATTTCACCTTGGCCAAGGATTCCTGGGTTGTCATTTACCGAATCACATTAGACATTTCTCTTCTTTTACTAGAAATGGTAGATTCTTTATTGATCATTCATTATCTCCATATATAACTTATTACACCAAAGTATACCCTTTGATATACTCTAAAAGTCTTAAGAAATAAGTCAAAGTGTAATTCACTATATATAAGATATTATGATGATCTCAAGTTTAAGGATCATTTGTACTACTATCACTACAGGAATTTCTATTGACAGACAAGTAAAACTTCATTAGTTATTCCTTAGCGAGTCACGTTCAGTGAACTTATTATCTAATAAGTACCTACATACTTGCTTTAGTGTCTCCACATAAATGATCATGAGATCAATCATCCTCATCCAATGAGCAAGCAACGTATGTACTAATCTATCCGGATTCACTAAGCCCCTTTTTAGTAATCCATTGATTGAGAATATTTTAGTTTTAAGTTATCTAAGAATTTAGATCTCATTAGCATGATCTCATCATGATTCTAAAAGCATTGCTTAAAACTATGAGTTTATCACATATTATTAAAACAACACCATGTAGATAATTAAATGCCTTTAATAAATAATTATTTTTTTAATAAATAAATAAGATTGATTACAAAGTATATGCTTTATCATCATACATGATTGGTTTGTATGCATACTACTTTCAATATCACACTTGCACTAAAGCCAATCGTCGTGGTATCTCATACCCATCTTCTCTAAGTGACGATCGAACTGTTGTTGTGACATCTCTTCTTTCAATGATCTCTCTGATCAGATGAAACCGCCTCAACACGTGTTTGGATTTTTTATGAGTCCTGGATTCCTTAGCCTGCGCAACAGCTCCGGTGTTGTCACAGAATAAAGGTACTGGTCCTCTAATGCTAGGAATCATATCAAGTTCAGTTATGAACTTCTTCATCCAAACAGCCTCCTTTGCAGGTTCACTTGCAGCTATGTATTCTGCCTCTGTCATTGAATCAACAAATGTTTGTTGTTTAGAACTTTTCCAACTCACTATGCCACCGTTTAAGTTAACACATACCCCAAAACAGATTTACTATCATCTTGGTCTGCTTGAAAACTTGAGTCTGTAAAGCCCTCTAGTTTCAATTCAGACCCACTGTAGACAAGAAACACATCCTTAATTCTTCTTAAGTACTGTAGGATATTTTTTTACTGCCATCCAGTGTTCTTCTCCTAGATTCGACTGATATTTTCTTGTTACACTAAGTGCATGAGCAACATCCGGTCTAGTACATATCCTACCGTACATGATAGATCCTATTGCTGAAGCATAAGGAATCTTACTCATACAGTCTCTCTCCTTAAGTGTCTTTGGGGCCTATTTCTTGGAGAGATGTGTTCCATGGCTCATCAGCATGAGACCTCTTTTGAAATCTTCCATGCTAAACCTCTTTAGCAATAAGTCAATGTACATTCCTTGGGATAAGCCAAGCATCCTTATAGATCTATCTCTATAGATCTTTATCCCCAAAATATAGGATGTTTCTCCCAAGTTCTTCATGGAGAAGTGTTTAGATAACCAGATTTTAATTGATTGTAGCATAGGAATATCATTCCCTATCAGTAATATATCATCAACATATAATACAAGGAAGGAAACAGCGCTCCCACTAACCTTCTTGTACACACATGGTTCATCCTCATTTTTGATAAAATTAAACTCTTTGATTGTCTCATCAAAACGGATGTTCCACCTACGGGAAGCTTGCTTCAATCTATAAATGGATTATTGTAGCTTACAGACTTGATTTGTTCCAACCTTTGAAGCAAATCCCTCTGGCTGTGTCATATACACATCCTCCTCAAGCTTCCCATTGAGGAAAGTCGTTTTCACGTCCATCTGCCAGTTTTCGTAGTCGTGGTAAGCTGCAATCGCAAGCAAAATTTGAATGAACTTGAGCATCGCTACTGGTGACAAGGTTTCGTCATAGTTAACTCCTTGTATTTGTTTGAAACCCTTTGCGACCAGTCAGGCCTTATAGGTCTCTACCTTGCCATCTGCTCCAGTCTTTCTTTTAAAGACCCATTTACACCCAATAGGCTTGATACCTTTAGGTGGTGAAACCAAAGTCCATACTTGGTTTTCATACATGGAGTCCATCTTGGATTTCATGGCTTCTTGCCAATTCTCTGAGTCTTTACTACTCATATCATGTTCGTAATTCAATGGATCATCATCATTTATGATGTCTACCTCATTGTCATCCTCTATAACGAATCTATATCTATCAGGTATCTTCGGTACTCTTCCAAATTTACGAATAGGGTGTGTTATAATAGATTCTCTTACTTGGTTAGGTACCTGACTTTGATCTGTAATATTTTGTGGTTCTTGCACCTCTTCAAGATATATCTTACTCCCACTGACCCCTTTAAGGATAAACTCCTTTTCTAAGAAGGCAGCATGTTTGGTAACAAACACCTTTTGATTAGTTGGATGATAGAAAAAATACCTTGATGTTTCTTTAGGGTATCCCACAAATCTACATTTGTCAGATCTAGTTTGTAGCATATCGTTTTTAAACATTTTAACATAAGCTAGACAACCCCAAGTCTTAACATGCTTAAGATTTTGTTTCCTCCCTGTCCATAACTCATATGGGGTCTTGGGGATGGATTTTGTAGGTACCTTATTAAGTAGGTATGCAATCAACTCTAGAGCATATCCCCAGAAGGAAACTAGAAGATCGGTAAAACTCATCATTGATCAAATTATGTCCAACAATTTTTGATTTCTCCTTTCAGATACACCATTGAGTTGTGGTGTCCCTGGTGGAGTACATTGTGAGATTATATCATTTTCTTTGAGACAATTGAGAAACTCACCACTTAAGTATTCATCTCCTTGATCTGATTGAAGAATCTTAATACTCTTGCCAGTTTGTTTCTCTACTTCACTTTTGAACTCTTTGAACTTTTTAAATGATTCAGACTTATATTTCATTAAATACACATATCCAAATCTTGAGTGATCATCAGTGAATGTAATAAAATAAGAATAGCCTCCTTGTACATTCGTTGTCATAGGTTCATATACATCTATGTATACCAATGCTAACAACTTTGTAACTCTTTCTCCTTTTCCACTAAAAGGAGATTTAGTCATTTTTCCCATGAGACAAGATTCACAAGTTGGATATGATTCATAATTCGATAGCTCTAGGAGCCCATCTTTATAGAACTTGGATAATCTTGTTTCATTAATATAACCAAGTCTACAGTGCCATATATAGGTATAATTAACATCATCTCTTTTCCTTTTCTTAGTTTGTTCAATTTGAAGTATATTTTCATGTAAGTCAAGTATATAAAGTCCATTTCTCAAATTACCAACACCATATAAAACATTATCATTATAAATAGAACAATTATTGTTCTTTATTATAATGTTAAAACCATCCATACCCAATACAGAGATAGAAATAATGTTTCTAATGATATTCGGAACAAAAAAATAATTATTTAAATTAATGAACTTGCCCATAGGTAGTGCTAAACAATAAGTCCCTACAGCTAATGCACCAACCTTTGCTCCATTTTCCACTCATAGGACGACCTCATCCTTGATCAGCTTTCTACTTTTGACTAGTCCATGCATATTATTACATATGTGAGAACCACAACCGGTATCCAATACCCAAGTAGAAGATAAACTTTCAGAAAAATTAATTTCAATCATAAACAAACCTTGATTAGGATTCGAAGCTTCTCCAAGCTTCTTCTATTTTTGGTCTGCAAGATAATCCTTGCAGTTCCTCTTCCAATGACCCAGCTTGTTGCAATGGAAACAAATTCCTTTGATAGCTAAATTAGGTTTCTTTTAATCCTTCACTTTTGCCTTACTCTTAAACTTCTTGGATTTCTTCTTCTGAGAAGATACCTTGGGCCTCTTCCTTTTCTTAGAAGAATCATCCACTATTAAGACACGGTTCTTCTTGGATGGGAAATGACCTTCAGCAGTTTTCAACATGTTAAGTAATTCAGGCAAGCTGACATCTAACTTATTCATGTGAAAATTCACAGCAAATTGTGAGAAGGTGTTCGGGAGTGACTGCAAGACTAAATCTTAACTCAACTCCCCATCCATGACGTTCAATCAGATTGACCATATTTAAGACATGAGTCTCAACGGTAGTACCCTCGGTCATCCGAGATTGGAAGAGCTCCTTAGATATTTCATAACTAGCAGTCCTACTTTGCTCATCATACATCTCTTGCAGGTGCAGCAACATAGTAGGAGCATCCATGGTTTCATTCTGACGCTGAAGCTCGTTACTCATGGATGCGAGCATGATGCATTGAGCCACATATGCATCATCTTGCCACTGTTTAAAATTAGCAATCTCTTCCTCAGAGGCTGTCTCAGCAACTTTTGCAGTTACGGACGAATTTAGGACATAAGAAATCTTTTCAGTAGTGAGAAAAATTCTCAAATTCCTTAACCAATTCGTGTAATTTGGTCAGGTCAGTTTGTTAGCATCAAGTATGCTACGCAGTGAAATTAGTGAATGTAACATTTTCAAATTTTGCATGTAAAAAGATAATATTTTAGCAAACATTCATTTAATTAATTACCAAAATAAATTAAGTCTTATTTTAAATCGGTATCTCCCTCTATTTTTTTCAAACTATATTACCCTCATTATATAGTTCAGCAATATCTAATTAAAGATTTGCTAGTGAGAATAAGGATCTCATTTTAAATGTATATAGTCTTGTGTGTGCACAACAAACTATATATAAATAAATAAATAAATAGACAACTCTTGTCAATTACATCATCATGTAACTCCTTATATTTTACCTCTTAAATAATAATGGTCAAGTGTGTGCACATCCGAACTAAAATAATTTAAGTTAGGTCTAACCTATCACTTTCATATATTTAAAAAAGAAAAATATTGTCCTTGTGGTGACACAACAAAACTATATTGTTCAATGTTCTTTATAAGCATCAAATTTGATAAATTAACATCTTAAATACTTAATACTTGCCTTGTGGTGACACAACAAACTTATTTTAAATATTTAATACTCTATTAATTTTATCATGTTAAAAGTCGACGTTCAATATTCTAAATATCTTTGAACGCTTAAGACTTAATATATAAAAATTTTGAGGGATTTGTTATTATTTGTCTCATCTTGTTTAGCACGCATGCACACACACACACACACACACACACACACACACACACACACACACACACACACACACACACACACATATATATATATATATATATATATATATATATAATATGCGACATATTATTAAACATGCGAAATATGTTTGTATAATATATAATATATATAATAATAGCATGCATATATAGAATAATAATATCATCCTTTATGCATAATATTAATTAAAACGAAGAACAAGAAGTTATGGAATCATACCCTTGTAGATATGAGCTTCTACATGTACGAGTTCAACTCCTACTTCTCCGTGATCTCCTTGAATCTTCAGGTAGATTGCTTCCTTTGATCAATGTTAGCAACCCAAGTATATAGCCTCTAGAGGTGATCCACCAAGGAAGAAGAATTTTCAAGAAGAAGGGTGTATTGACTCAAACTCTAGTTTTTTCTATCTCTATAGAAAAAGGGGGCGTACTATCCAACTATTGGAATCACGTATATTTTTGATATCTGATATAAAACTCCTCTTATAAAGATATCATGTAACCGTATTTAATATAATAAGGTATTATTTATTTAATTAAACTCCTTTAATTAAATAGGCTCCCTAATCTAATTAGGGATAATTAATTAAACTCTTTTAATTAATTTACCTCCTAATCTTATTAGGAATAGATGAGAGTACTTATATTAAATTAATTTCTAAACTCTTTTAGAAATTAAAATTAATAATAATTGTAATAATATTAATAAAACTCCTCTTATTAATTTATATTTAATATTTTCAAAATATTAAATAATAAATATTAAGCTATTTAATTTATTTTAGCACCATAGATTAAATTAAATATACTTAACATATTATTACGATTATGTCATTAACTTCTTAAATAATTATTATTCCTTTTATGGTGTGACTCTTTAGGTTCTCCATACTAAACCGGTTGTGAATAAATCAATTAGAACAATCCTAATCTTATTTAAATAAATAAATTAAACTATTAATTTATTTAAATAAATAATATTTATTCTACAATAGGGATAAACCTCCCTAGCGATCAACGACTTTCTAGATAATATAGATTTCAACATTAATCATAAAAGAACCTTTGAGTAAATAGTGACCGTACAATTCAATCCTTCCACCATACAATGTCTCAATTAAATATAAGATATGGAATTACTGTCAAGTCTTATTTTATTTAATTGTATGTATTTCGATTCTCAAATGCATAACTCCTAATAAATGTAAATTAGAAACTACTTTCTAATTTCATTTCACCTTGGCCAAGGATTCCTGGGTTGTCATTTATCGAATCACATTGGACATTTCTCTTCTTTTACTAGAAGTGGCAGATTCTTTATTGATCATTCATTATCTCCATATATAACTTATTACACCCAAGCATACCCTTTGATATAATCTAAGAGTCTTAAGGAATAAGTCAAAGTGTAATTCATTATATATAAGATACTATGATGATGTCAAGTTTAAGGATCATTTGTACTATTATCACTACAGGAATTTCTATTGACAACCAAGTAAAACTCCATTAGTTATTCCTTAGTGAGTCACGTTCAGTGAACTTATTCTCTAATAAGCACATACATACTTGCTTTAGTGTCTCCACACAAATGATAATGATATCAATTATCCTCATCCAATGAGTAAGCAACGTATGTACCAATCTATCCGGATTCACTAATCCCCTTTTTAGTAATCCATTGATTGAGAATATTTTAATTTTAAGCTATTTAAGAATTTAGATCGCATTAACATGATCTCATCACGATTCTAAAAGCATTGCTTAAAACTATAGGTATATCACATATTATTAAAACAGCACCATGCAGATAATTAAATGCCTTTAATAAATAATTATTTTATTAATAAATAAATAAATAAGATTGATTATAAAGTATATGCTTTATCATCATACATGATTGGTTTGTATGCATACTACTTTCAGAATGAATGTAGCATCAAGCAGAGGTACGTCCAAGAAATCTCCAATATACTCATCCATCCAGTTACATTGAGGCCACTCTGTGACAGAAGATTACTTCCTTTGAAAATGTAACTTTTGTGCCACATCATTCATTCTGCTAGAAGAAAATTTTGCTAGTTCTCCAACCTAATTGCTAACAAATTTGATCTTTTGGCTTAATTGAGACGTATTTTTGTTCATTTTACGTTGCATACCTACAACCATTGTTGTAGTGTGCAATTCAAAACCTACTTGGAGATCTATAAATTCATCCTCAATACTGTTATACAACTTATTTACCTCATCAGCACCCAAAGGAAATTTCCCCTTTACCAAAACAGTAAGCCGAATCTTTATATCAGATAAATCAGTTTCCAAAGACTGTTGCTTTTGTAAGATGGTATTCAGCAACCCAATAATTTCAGGAGAAGGAGTGGTGTTTGGCAGAGTGGAGGAAGACAGATTGTTGACAGGTAAAACCGGAGGAGGAGGAGGATCATGAACAATACGGACAAACTTACCATCAACAAGAGTCAGATGAGATAATTTCAAATTTCTCGAATCAATGGACTCATTAACAAGCACTGAGATTTCATTTGCAAAAGAAATGTTAAAGTGTTGAAAAATTTTGTTAAAAAGCCACTATAGGGTAGACATTTTTTAGCTTGACGCAGACAACTGAGCATGTGTTGTAACATCATTAGAGAAAAGTTAAACGATAATCCTTTAAGAATCATAGCTACAAGTACCAAATCATGATACGTAAAATATGTGCCTCCACCTATTCGGGGCAACAAATTATATCGTACCAATTTATTAAAGACACATGCAGTGGGGGAAACATCGACAGTTTTTGGTGTAACCAAATCAAGAAAAGTATTGTTATCCATCACAATTTGAAGTTGTTCAAGAGCAGAAAAAAGGAGTATTTACAGCACCCTTAAGTGTAAAAGGACAAACACCAGAAGATGGAATACTTAGAATACTACCAAAATCCACAACACTGAAGAACAAAGGTTTTCCCTTAACAAACGAGGTGTAACAATCACCATTGTTTTCTAGATTTGTATAAAATTGTTGGACTAGTCTAGGATATGCTTTGGACAGAGAGGAAACCATAGAGGATATGTCACATGATTCAAAAAGATGTTTCAAAGGAGACTCTTGATAGTAAACTGTGTCAACGGATTTTTCATATATAAATTATTTATGAACTATAGAAGTTTTAAATTGATCCTCAAAATGATGACCATGAAAAAAAATTCAATTTCTCCTAGAACAGGGATGAAAGAATTTACCACAGGAGGTGGAGAATCCGACTGATGTGGAAGAGGGTTTTCTGAAACCTTTTGCTGCTTTGATTTCCTTGGTCGAGATGGTTCAGGCAATTGCAAGAAAGAAGAACTAGTGTTTGACTCATTGGAGGACATCAAGTGGTCAGAGGATGATCATACAGACGCACCCTTCTTGATTCCTTTAAATTTCCTCTTTGCTCCTGCAGTTGGCTTGGATGAAGGAGATTCGAAGGAGTGATCTTCATCTTCGGATACAAAAGGATGTTTACCAGTACGAGTTCTCATAGTTTTAGAAAATTTGAGAGGAAATAAGAAAATGGAGAAGGATTTAGAGATGAAGAGAAATAGACGAGGGTTTAGAGAGGATAAGGATCAGGCATCTGAAGAGATAGGAGAGTAAGAAAGAGAAGGAAAATGAGGAGTCTGACTCCAGTAATCATGTTGTGTCTTCCCAAGATGAAGATAAAATGGTTTGGCTTCTCTTTTTCAAATTTTGAAGAGATGTCGATACGGTTTACGATAACCGGCATTAATTAAGTACGTGAATTTAGGACACGATTTATTCAAATAGAGATAAAATTTTGCAATTAGATAAATCTTATTTAAGACATGCATATTACGATTAAAGTTTTATTAATAATAAATTCTACCTGTATGGCCAATATTTATTATGCACGAAATTAAATATCCCTAACTGTCTTAATTATGCATGTCACAATATTCAAATATGCAGACAAAAATTATACCATGCACATTCCAAGCTCCCTTCTTAACATATAAAATCTTTCTTCACTTAATGGTTTTGTAAAGATATCTGCCAATTGATTTTCTATGGGAATGAAAATTAATTTAATTAAATCTTTCAAAACATTATCCCTTAAAAAAATGATGTCTTACCTCTATGTGTTTGGTACGTGAATGGAAAACAAGATTTATATATATATATATATATATATATATATATATATATATATATATATATATAGTGCTAGAATTATCACAGTTTATGGGCACACAATCACATAAAATATCAAAATCACATAGGGTTTATCTCAACCATAAAATTTGAGAACAACAACTCCCTGCAGCTAAATATTCACCCTCAGTGGTTGATAGGACAACTAAAGTTTGCTTTTTACTATGCCAAGTCACAAGACTTTGTCCCAAAAATGTGCAAGCAACACTTGTGCTTTTTCTATTAATTTGACATCTTGCATAGTCAGTATTTGAATAACCCATTAGTTCAAAGTTATCGCACTTTGGATAAAACAACCTTAAATTTATAGTACAAGTTAAATATTTAAAAATTCTTTTAACAGCTTGTAAGTGGGATTCCTTGGGTTTTACTTGAAAATGAGCTCAAAGACATACAATATACATTATATCATGTCTAGATGAAGTTAAATATAATAAGCAACCAATCATACCTCGGTATTTTGTTAATTCTACATCTATACCTTTTTCATCTGATGTAAGCTTTATTGATGTGCTCATGGGTGTAGCCTTTGAATTGGATCCTTCAAAGCCAAATCTTTTTAGTAGCTCTTTTGTGTATTTGGTTTGATGGATATAAATTTCTTCCTTTGTTTGTTTGATCTGAAGTCCCAAAAAGTAATTTAGTTCTCTCATTAAGCTCATATCGAATTCCTTATGTATACACTTGGAAAACCACTCACAAAGAAAATCATTAGTAGCACCAAATATTATATCATCTACATATATTTGTACAATAATTATTTCTTTATTTGCATGTTTGATAAATAATGTATAATCAATTTTACCTCTAATGAAACCATTTGAAAGAAGATACTTACTCAACCTCTTGTATTAAGCCCTTGGATCTTGTTTGAGACCATAGAGAGCTTTCTTTAGTTTATAGACATGATTTGGATACTTTTCATGTTCAAATCTGGGAGGTTATTTGATGTACACTTCTTTATTGATGTATCCGTTAAGGAATGAGCTTTTTACATCCAATTGTTGAAGTTTGAACTTTTTGTAACATGCAAAAGCCAACAATATTTGAATTGACTCTAGCCTTGCAAATGGAGCAAAAGTTTCTTCGTAGTCGATCCCTTCTTGTTGGTTATATCTTTAAGCTACTAATCTAGCTTTATTGCGAGTGATTGTCCCATGCTCATCAAGCTTGTTTTTAAATACCCACTTTGTTCTAATAATTGAGACATCTTTAGGAGGAGGCATTAGTTCCCATACTTGGCATCGTTCAAACTGTTGAAGTTCCTCTTGCATTACCAATAACCAACTTTCATCAAGAACAACTTCTTTAGCATTCTTTGGCTCAACTTGTGATAAAAATGTAGAGAATGCACAATAATTTTGTAAACCTCTTCATGTGGTTATCCCTTTGTTTATATCTCTAATGATATTTTTTGGAGGATAATTTTTGAGATAACTTGATGTCTTTGGCCTCTAGATATTATGGATCTATTCTTCTTGTTGGTTTAGATCATCATGAACATCTTCTTGTGATGTTTCTGGTTCCTGCTCTTGCTGAACGTCCAATTTGGTTTGCTAAGTTTGTTCATTCAGATTGTTGTTTTGGGCTTTTTGGTTTGTTGGATTCACAGCAATGTCCAAATTTCCTGCATCCTCATCTCTTTCTTTTGGAAGATCATTATTAGTCTCATTAAATTTAATATGGACAGACTCTTCAACACATAACTTTTTAATATTGAATATACAATATGCCTTGCTATTTTTTGAATAACCAATGAAAATACCTTCATAAGATTTAGCATCAAATTTTCCCAAGTTATCACTAGTATTAAGAATAAAACATTTAGACCCAAACACTCTAAAATAACTTATATTAGGAATCTTAATATTTAAGAGCTCATAAGGTATTTTCAAAATAATTGGATGAATGAGTACTCTATTTAGAACATAACATGATGTGCTTACCGCCTCAGCACAAACTTTCTGTGACGCCCCCAAAATTAGGTATACATCACCTATTTTGGGTCGTCAGATACATGGTACAGAATACAAATACAACTTACTAATACAACTGTCGTGTACTATACGACAAAACATAACTGTGAGTTTGAATACAATTATTGTCTACTAGAGACTATACAAACTCAAAAGGAGTCCTCATTACAATTATTGTCACACTATTTAACAGAATAGTGAGGACTACTAATACTATCATCTGGTCCATCACTCCGTTCCCCGACTCGTCCCAGCTATATTCTCATTTCCTGAAGAGAACAGTGAAAGAAAAGGTGAGCTCAACTAGCCCAGTAAGAAATATTATGACTAAGATAATGCAGAATAAATTATCATTATCCTTCAATAGTATTAAACTGATAAAATATAACGAACATCAAGTTTAACTGCAGCGGAACAAGTGATCCATTAAAAGAGTCAAGTAGAAAATAAAATCTACTATCTTCTATGATTTAAAAGGTTTTTCAACACTGTTATCGCTGGGACTCAGCTTAATAAAATAATCCACATCATCGAATCACCCCTGCACTACGGCCAAGGATATTCGTGTATTCATTAATGGTCATAATCATGCCAACAACTGTCCATCAATGCAATGCGGGCCAATGAGGACTTTTACCACATTATTTGTACATTACGGTCATGATTATATCGAATAATTCCTGGTCATAATCATACCAAGTCTATCTATGCACTACAGGCCACAGATGACTTTTAACATTTTATAAACATGAGGATAATGACAATGATATAAGAATTCAATAAAACAAGTTCAAGACATAATTTATCCAAGAATTAACAACGTCCAAATTATCAACATGATACTGCTTTGTGGAGTAAAATTCAAGAATGCTTAGAATAATATTTTCATGAAAAGATATTGGATAAAACGCAATTATCAAGGATATTCCACTAATTTCATGGAGTATAGAAGTTAAAACTTAACCAACTGAGTATAATAAAGAATGAAATAACAAAAGAAATCACCCGACATGCGATACACCGCACAAACAGGTTATTCTAATAGAATAATAAATAATGGAACCAGGTCCGGCGTAAATGCACAGACAGGATATTTTGACAGAATAATAATAATAGAACCAAGTCCGGCGTAAACGTACAGACAGGATATTCCGACAGAATAATAAATAATGGAACCAGGTCCGGTGTAAAACACACAGACAGGATGTTCCAACAGAATAATAGAATAATGTCACCAAGTATAGGGTAGACCGCGTATACAGGTTATTCCAATAGAATAATAAGAAATGGAATAACAAAAGTTCTCTTCATGAATAAGAAAGAATAACACCCCTTACCGTTTTAAAGAAGAACTGAAATAAGGAAGTAGTTAAGTAGCAGAATACTTTTCTTCTCTCTCTCTATAGTTTCTCTCTCTAGAGTTCAGTGAATTCGTAAGAAATAATGAAGGAATGAGCTGCTATTTATAAAAAAATGGAATGCATAGTAACTAATCCATGAACGGTACAGATTGATTACTTTAATCTGACGGTCCATATTTAAAAAAAAATCTTTTAAATAAAATATAATATATTCTATTTATAGAATAACTTTAATAAAGTATTCTATTTTATATAAAAAGATGTTTCTGTTTTATTACGTTAATAATACGAATAAAACAAAACTTCATTATCGCTAAATAATTCATATTATTAACTGACAATAATTGAATCAAAGTGAGTGACTTCTCACATAAGCATTAATAATCAATACCGTGTGCTACTATGCAACCACACGTATTACTGTACTTTTACTACCGAGTAGTTCAACAGTATTAATGGTAAAACTTTCGCCGTTATTTTTAATAAAATATTTTTGTCGTTTCCTCAATCCGACAATAATTCTGTTGTGGGGTCCACCAATAATTGTGCCGTTGTACGAATATTCCCTGTTAAAACGAATATTCCCCAACCAATCGAATATTATATAACAACTTGCGTACTTTGCAAAATTAATAAATATTACCCACAACTATAACATTATATCAAATTAACTCCATAATATTCAAAAATAATATTTATAGAAAATTCATCTTTATTTATAAAAGTTGGGGTCTTACACTTTCTTTGGAAGCTTACTTTCTTGTAGCAGTGTTTTAGCAGTTTCTTGTAGTGTCATATTCTTTCTTTCCACCACACCATTTTGTTGAGGGGTCCTTGGGGCCGAGACCTCATGACTGATTCCATTTTTATCATAAAATATTATGAAATCTTTTTGAAATTCGATGACATGATCACTTCTAATTTTTATGAGTTTAAGAATATATTTTGTTTCCAGATTTCTTATTAATTTCTCAAATTCTTTAAATTTTTCATCTTTAGTTCTCAGAAACAATACCCATGTGTATCTAGAGATATCATCAACTATTACAAATGCATAAAATTTACCATTAATACTAGTATGTCTTTAGTCAAAATAAATCAAGATAAAGTAATTGCAAGGGAGAAGAAGTTGATACCATGTTCTTTGTCGTGAAAGATATTCTTACTTGTTTTCCAAGTTGACAAGGAACACATATCCCTTTCTTTTCAAACTTTATTTTTGGCAATCCTTTGACTAGATTTTTCAAAGACAACTTCTTGATCAAATCCATGTGAGCATGTCACATCCTTTTATGCCATAGATTAGCCTCATCTTGTATTGTGGAAAGACATAGTTCTTCATCCTGTTGCTCAAAATCATAAGTATATATATTTCCTTCCCTTTGTGCAACTAGAATAGTATTGTTAGTACCATGAAATATTATACATTTATCTTTTTCAAAATTTACTTGATGACCATTATCCATCAATTGACTAACACTTATAAGATTGAATTCAAGATCATTAACAAGATGAACATTATTAAAATTAACCTTACCATTACCAATTTTACCTTTCTCGATTATTTCACAAGTTTGATTATCTCCAAATGTGACTGTTCCATTTTTCTTCTTAAGATTTAGCTCATCGAACTTTGATTTGTCACCGGTCATGTGACGAGAGCATCCGCTATCAAGAATCCATTTTTGAGATGGAACCCTTGCCTTGAAACACACATGTTAAGAAAAAATAATTCATCATTTTGGTACCCATATCTTTTTGGGGCCACCTGTGAGCTCATATATAGCCCTTTTGTACCTACAAAAGTCTGTGTTTACTCACTCTAAAGATATAGAAGTCTTCTTTGGCAGCCCACTGTAAGCCTTCTCACACACTTTAAAGTCCTTTCTCTTCATCTTTGCACACACCCTTCTACACGTTGAGAGTCATATTGCTTGCTTTTGCCCGAACTTCGGTCCGTGGTTTCATTCCAGTCTATATATATATATATATATATATATATATATATATATATATATATATATTGAAACATTATCGAGTTATGCCTCGATTGAGCCTAGATTTCGGTCTGGAGCGTTTATTTGCTTTTCTATATATATATATATTTATATATATGAACTGTATGTCGAACTTTGTTCGATGAGCCTAGACTTCGGTCTAGAGCGTTTACTACTTTAATATATATATATATATATATATATATATATATATATATATATATATATATATATATATATATATATATATATATATATTAACTGTGTGTCGAACTTTGTTCGATGAGCCTAAACTTCGGTTTGGTGCGTTTACTTGCTTTCCTATATATATACTTATATATATTAACTATGGTCGAACTCTGTTCGATGAGCCAGGATTTTACATCCGGTGCGTTTATATGCTTTTATATATATATATATATATATATATATATATATATATATCTTTACATTTTGTCCCCCCTGGAGTTTACTTCGTGGTGGTTGACCGTTTTTACAGCTTTCTGTATATTTCGTCCCACCTGGAGTTTACTTCGTGGTGGTTGATCGTTTTTACAGCTTTCTTTACATTTCGTCCCTCCTGGAGTTTCCTCCGTGGCGGTTGATAGCTTTTACAGCTTTATTTATATTTCTGATCCCCCATGGAGGTGTTTCGTGGTTGGTGATCATGTATATATATATATATATATATATATATATATATATATTTACAGCTTTTATATATATACCTGCTTACTGCGTTTATATCAATTGCGGCATCATGTAAGCCTAGGAATCATGTGACCACATATTCAAGCCATTGGATCTAGATTCGGTTCCCGTGATGGACATTTTCAGCTGTAAGCAGCTTGTAAATTATATCTGTGATGTTTGGATTTCCTCAGATGGTTTTCATACCCACGAGGAATTCAGCACCTTTTTGTAAATTATTTTCATACGGATGCTTCGCATCTGTCAAATAAAATCAATCAAGCCGAGCACTTAATAAAATGGGAGTGTAAAAGGTCTCAATTACTATTGAGCATCAGGGTTTGAAAAACCTCTTTTATAAAATATCACTGCCATATCTTGCTTAAAATTGAATTTTTACATAAAATTCAAACCCTGTGTATATAGGTGCGAACGAGGCCTCGCACTACTTCCCAAATAACAGCACATTGACCCACACACAGACACATTCAGATAACAGTTTCTTGAAAAGAGGCGGTCACCGTGGTAACACGGATGTCGGGGGGTGCCTAACACCTTCCCTCCGCATAACCAAGTCTCTGGACCCTAATGAATCTCGGTTTCACCGACCCATTTAGCAATGTCACATCACTGGGTCAATGTGTAAACCTTTTCTCGGTTGTGTTGGTACAACCATTTAAAAAACCAACTGGCGACTCTTATAGTCCAATCGTCGACATTATACATGTCATACCTTTTTCACTTGTTTTTTCAAACAAATCTCACCTAAAATGAGAACACCAAAGAACAAGTAACGGAAAGGGACAATTAAAAATCCCGACGTCGACAGGTGGCGACTCAGCTGGGGACTCCAGTAAGAGGACTTAAGCCGCTATTACAATTTTTTTTAAAATTGTTATCTGCTTGTGTGTGGATGTTGCATTTACATTTTGTGATGAATGTGTACGAATGCATTTCCTTAGTTAGTGCTTCGCACTATAAACTGCTTGTGATCTTAGTGCTTCGCACTATAAACTTCCTATGATATTAGTGCTTCGCACTATAAACTGCTTGTGATAATAGTGCTTCGCACATGTCATCATGTCATACGGTGAGACGCGATGTATGTGAATATATGTTGTGTGCTCCCTCCACCAGGAGGCTATCCCGTCGGTGTTTGATTACTGGACTCGTGAGAAGCCTGATTCTCCGAGGCTCAGGAAAGGCACCACCCAAATTCACTCCAGTTGAAAGACCGGATTAACTTCCCGTCAAGTAGATTACGATGATTTTGGAACCTTCATGCCAAAAAGCCGCGAGAATAACCTAAGATAGGTCAGCCTCTGATAAACCCAAAACGGAGGAAAGTCTCTTCATGCTCTCATTTCAAATTACTTGTAAAGTACAATTACTTGTAATTATCTTCCATATCTATCTCCATGTAATGAGAAATATGAAGAAATGTGTACACATACATGCTATAAACAGCTGACATCCGTTTTGCAGGATAAAATTCCTAAACTGGACACATCACATAGCATGTTATTATCCACCCTAAAGACTAAACTATGCAAGTCTTTTGCAGGGAATCAATCGGACCTACCACCTGTTCAAAGTCCAAAAAGGCAACAGGCCTACAGTCAATCATGTCGTCATCCGACCAGACTAAACTTAATCCAGTTTCTCGCAAAGAATTCGACGGATTAAGCAAACAGATTACAGATTTGGTTGTTCTACTAAAAGAATTACACAAGTCTACATAGGGTCAGAAAATACCCGTACATGCTGAATGCTCCACACAAGGAGGAACCCAGGTCGTTACAATACCTGAACTGCAGTTGGATCCGACCAACAAAACTCATGATGCTGCCCATCCCACTAGAGATCCAGACACTGGTGATATCAAAAAGAAAGTCCTCCAAATGGAAGAGACTCTTCGCACTATCAAAGGAATTGGAACACATGAGAGTGTTTCATATGCTGATTTATGTATTTTCCCTGGTATTCATTATCCAGAAAAATTTAAGACTCCTGACTTGGAAAAATATGACGGGTTAGGAGATCCTTACACACATCTAAAGGTGTTTATTGGAGAACTGGGATCTTATGCAGAGGATGAAAAACTCAGAATGCAACTGTTCCAAAAAAGTCTAACTAGAGAAGCTCGTTCGTGGTACACAAGATTAGACAATTCAAAGATCCATAGTTGGGAAGAGCTAGCACACGCTTTCCTCACCCAATATAACTTTCAATCTCAAATGGCTCCTGATCGGTATCAAATTACCAAAATCAAGAAACAGTTTAACGAGTCTTTCAGAGAGTATGCTCAGAGGTGGAGACGCCTGGCTGCCCAAGTTAGTCCTTCCATGACAGAATCAGAGATGGTCATGACTTTCATAGACATACAAGAAGCACCTTTCTATGAAAGAGTTTTAGCCGGCATCGGCAAACCATTTTCTGAAATGGTCAAACATGGGGAGATGGCTGAAATGGGATTGAAATCCAGAAAGATTCAAGACCTAGCTGCACTCAAAGATGTTGCTGATCACATCCAATCTGGAAATTATGGGAACAACCCCCGGAGGGTCCATAAAAAGAAATAAGAGGATGTTTCCCTGATACTACAGGGTCAAAAAGGCAATCAGAACATGCCTATCCAGAGAAGAAATTACACTCCCTTTTAAGCACAGTCTTCAAATACTCCAGTTCCAAAAGGTGGAGAAGTCAAACAACCTCGAGTATTCACACCCTTAGGGGACACCCTCGAGAACATTCTCAATCTTCTAACAACACAGAAGAAAATCACGCATCTGCTTCCACCAGCCAGCCCTAATGGTCGGGGTTTTAATGCTGCTCGAAAATGTACTTATCATGCCGGGGCACCAGGACATGATACTCAGGATTGTTGGGACTTGAAACACAAAATCTAAGACCTGATAGACAATGGTGAAATCGTGGTCACCAAACCCGATCAACCTCACGTTCAAGACAACCCTCTTCCTCAACACAAGGAAGAAGAGGTCAACGTGATCAATTGGAGCAGTGGACAAAGTTCCAATTTCAGCTGTGAATCCTCCCAGACCCCCAAAGATGGTGCTGACAGATGGGATTATGCCAAGTTCCAATTCACAATGGAACGAAAGATGAAAGCTCTCTGTAAATAAATTGAGCAATTGGCAGAACTGGTGACTTATCAGCATCAAGTGACTCGTCAGCTAATTAGCCAGGAGCATACCAGTCTCCTACCTATTGTCATGAATATTCCCTCTTCGCTTTCAGAAAATGAAATGCCGGAAGATAAAGTGATGAAGAGAGCGAATGCTAAGGCCTATCAGGATTTTGCCAACAAAAGGTAATTCACATATTTGGGCCAACCTATGAAGGAAATCCTTCATATTTTAATCAATGAAGGAAGGATTAGTTCCCTTCTACCTCCAATCAATCCCCGTTCAGAACGATACAACTCTGAGGGAGTATGTCAATATCATTCTCAAGCTCGCGGTCACAGCATAGAAGAATGTTGGGCACTCCGCCACCTTATTCAAAATTTAATCGACAGTGGCGTACTGCGTCTGGCAGATAACGACACTGTGTTACGGGCAAGTGAGGATTCGTGTCCTACTAAGTGGAAGAGTGTAGTAGCAGTCATATCCGCTGAAAATGATGGAGTTAGCAAATCACTTGTCATGCTAGTAATTCAACTCAAGGGAATCAACAATCCTTTGAAAGTGGCCGCTCCCGAGCCAATCAACTTGCCGTGCAGAGCACAATATCCTATTGTTAACTTACGCGCAGTTCCATGAAATTATGGAGAAGGTGAAGGATCCACCTCGCAAATAACTGCTGCAGTGTCGAAGGAGAATCCACTGTATCTTCCCCAACGGGTAATGAAGCATGTCATCAAGTCTAAGGGGAAAGTACCCATTGAGAAGATTGAAAATTTCCTCCGCACTATGGGTCATAACGAAGACAAGGTAGTTTTAAGCTTGAAAGAAGCTCCACAACAGATATCAATCTTGGACTTGGTCCTGACTTCGGAGAATCACCAGAAGGTCTTGTTAAAGGTTTTAGAAGAAGCCTATCTACCGACATCAGTTGATACAGAAAAGTTTCAACATCTGGTTGATCACATTTTCAACAACAATGTGATATCCTTCACTGATGATGACATACCGCCCGAAGGGACCGGTCATTGCAAACCATTGCACATTGCGGTCTTGTCCTCCAGATATATGGTGGCTGGAGTTTTAATAGATGGAGGTTCCTCTCTGAATAATTGCCCATACGCTACCTTGGTGAAGATGAATATCAATCCCAAACGAATTCGGAGTAGCCATACCATTATCAAAGCTTTTGATGGAGCCCGCCGTAACTCGGTCGGAGTAGTTGAGCTGCCAATTGAGATTGGTCCTCATACATTCTACGTATCCTTCCATGTGCTCAAGATAGATTCAGGATACAACCTGCTCTTGGAACGACCATGGATTCACATGGCAGGGGAAGTCCCCTCCACTCTTCACCAACAGTTGAAATATATCATCAACAATAGCCTGGTCACAGTCAACGCTGAACCGGAGATTTCTCAGCACGGGGACATGCCGCTCATCAATGCCAATAAGGATGTTGAGCTAATTAGTTTTCATGCTTTGAAAATAAGCAATACCCAATACCATGCTATTGGAACACCACTGCCCGAACCCCAAATTTCTGTCGAGGTAATGTCGGCCACACAAGAAATGATGTCGTTGGGTCATAAACCGGGACAAGGGTTGGGTAAAGATTGCCAGGGTGTCAAGTATCCTATTCGCTTAACCCAGCAAATTGGGATAGTTGGACTAGGCTATTCTACCAGCTCTAGTCACAGGAATCCTCATAAGCATCAGCAGATTCCTGCAGCTTCAACCATGCGGTGTTTAGCTTCGCCTTCAAGTTCTGAGTCTGCACAACCTCCCGTAAAGGTGCCAGGCAATATAATGGCGATGTTATTTCCCAAGCCGGTACCGGTGAAGGAGAAAGAAATCTTTGTTCCAGATCCCACAGTGGAGGAAGAGGAACGAAGAATCAAGCAAGACGTCATCAGGATGATGTCCGGCATACGCATCATCGTTCATGATGAGCATACCAACAGATACACCCCAGACGATGATTGCCCAGACGTAATGGCTATCATTCGGGACAGGGAAGATGATGATAATCCCTCTATCACTTCGGTTCACCCGGAATTTGCTCTTGCCAATTGGAACAGCATTCCTTGCATTGGTCGTAAAGGGTAAAGCAGGCGGAAACTCTTTCTACCCTGTAGATATAATAATTGTTTACTTTTCTATATAGTATTAGTGGTTTATTTTTTCCAGTATATGCTAACACTGTGTATGATCAACACATTTCATATATACTAAGTGAAAGCATATTTTGTTTCAGGACTCTGAATTTAGATGTGCCTGTACTTGCTGATACGGTGCCTCTTCTCCACAAAGATTGTACCTTTGATGTAGAGATGAATTCAGCCTTGGTGGATATACCAAATGACATTGAGGTGCCTCCAAAAATTCAAGAATGGGTCAAAGACAAACCCGAACCCAACCTTGATTAAACCACTCCTTTCAATCTCGGAACCTTAGAAAACCCTAAGTTAATCCAGATTGGTTCAGACCTTACCCAAAACCAACAGAATGACATGGTTACGCTACTAACCCAGTTCCAGGATGTGTTTGAATGGTCTCATGAGGATATGGTGGGTTTGTCCACTGACATTGTCCTTCATCGCCTTCCCATTAAAGAGGGATTTAAGCCAGTCAAGCAAAAGCTTTGGCGATTGAAACCTGAATGGAGTTTAAAGGTGAAAGAAGAAATTGTGAAACAGTTTCAAGCCGGCATCATAATGGTGTCTACATATCCTGAGTGGATATCCAACATCGTGCTCGTACCTAAACCTGGAGGGAAGGTGCGAGTTTGCGTGGATTATCGGGACTTGAACAAAGCTTGCTTAAAAGATAGCTTTCCCGTGCCATTTATCCACATTCTCATTGACAATACTGCGCAATACGAAATGTACTCCTTTGCAGATTGCTTTGCAGGGTATCATCAGATCATGGTTGCCGAGGAAGATCGTGAAAAAACTTCTTTCATCAATCCTTGGGGAACTTTTTGCTATAAACGGTTGTCATTCGGCCTCATCAATGCTGGAGCTACCTATCAACGAGCTATGATGCCTCTTTTCCACGACTTAATGCATAAAGAGATCGAGATCTACGTGGATGACATTATTGTCAAGTCCCGGAAGGAGGATGACCATATAGACCATCTCAGGAAATTGTTCAACAGGTTGCTTAAGTACAACTTGAAGTTAAATCCAGCTAAGTGTGCCTTTGGCATTAAATCAGGCAAGTTGCTAGGATTTCTAGTCAGCCACAAAGGGATAGAGCTGGATCCTGCAAAAATCCAAGCCATCACGAAAATGCCCATTCCTCAGACAGAAAAGAAAATACGGGGATTTTTGGGAAGAATCAACTTCATTAGCAGATTTATCTCCCAACTCACAGCAACCTGTTAGCCAATCTTCAAGCTGTTAAGGAAGAACTCCTCCATGAAATGGAATGAGGAGTGCCAGAATGCCTTCCTTACAATCAAGAGACAGCTAATCAAAGCTCCCATCTTGGTACCACCCAGGGATGATGTTCCCCTGTTTATGTATCTGTCCGTAAGTGACAATGCCATGGGCTGCATGCTGGGACAGAAGGACGATAGAGGCCTAGAACGAGCTATCTATTACCTCAGTAAAATATTCTACAGCAGTGAACACAAGTACACTCTGAATGAAAAGATGTGTTGTGCTTTAGTATGGGCTGCCATGAGGTTACAGCATTATCTCCATGGTCACACAACCCATCTCATATCCCGTGTGGATCCTCTCAAATATGTGTTCAGTAAACCCATACTGAATTGTCGACTATCCAGATGGCAGTTGATCCTACAACAATTTGACATCGTATATGTGACTCAAAAGTCCATCAAAGGTCAAGGAATTGTGGATCAACTGGCCGCCGCACCATCTGGGAATTTCAAACCCTTGGAGACATACTTCACTGATGAAGGAGTAATGACAATTCAGCAACACCATCAATACGATACACGCCAAACGTGGAAGATGTATTTCGATGGAGCTGTTAATATGAAAGGTTCTGAAGCTGGAGCAGTTCTAGTATCTGATACGGGGGAGCAGTATCCCATCGCCATCAAATTACAGTTTGTCAGCACCAACAATACGGCTGAGTATGAAGGCTATTTTATGGGGCTAAAACTTGCCCATTCAATGGGCATCAGGCGGTTAACTGTCCTTTGAGATTCGGAGTTGGTAATCAGACAATCCACCAGAATCTATCAACCAAGGAACTATATTTGCTACCTTACCATCGACAGGTCTTAAAGATGGCTTTGGGATTCGAAGAAATATCCTTTCTACACATTCCTCGTAATAGGAAAAATGTCGCAGACGCGTTAGCAACTTTGGCCTCCTTGATTCGCATATCAGACAAGGAACACTTGTCAAGCGTCATAATTTTCCTGCACAAGGCCCCAGCCTACGGGAATTACGTTGGAGAAGTATCGGATGAGCTACCTCCCATCCAACATCCTTGGTATCAGCATATCAAGGAATATCTGCGAGATGGATCTACACCCGCTGAGGCGATCCCGACTGAACAAAGGCGGATCCACCGACTGGCTATGAAATTCTACCTGAGTGGAGATGCGCTCTACAAAAGAGATGCAGGATTGGGTCTCCTCAGATGTTTAGACAAAGATCAAGCCCAAAGGCTTATGGATGAAATCCATGGCGGAGTCTGTGGCCCCCACATGAGTGGCCCCCTCCTTGTCAAGAAAGTACTCAGGACGGGACATTATTGGCTATCTCTCAAAGCTGATTGCAATGACCATGTCAGGAGATGCTATCAGTGCAAGATTCATGGGAATGCTATACACGCCCCTCCATGGGAACTTCACAATATGAGTTCACCTTGGCCCTTCTCAATGTGGGGAATGGACGTTATCGGGCCCATTAAGCCTAAAGCCAGTAATGGTCATCGATTTATCTTTACCATGATCGACTACTTCACCAAGTGGGTAGAAGCAGCCTCCTTCCCCAGGGTTACTAAATAAGTCATCATTGCTTTCATCAGAAACAATGTCATTTGTCGATATGGACAACCAGAGGTGATTGTATCAGACAATGCCAAGAACCTCAACAACAAAATGATGGGGGAATTATGCAGTAAGTTCCACATCAAACACCTCAACTCAGTCATCTATCGTCCGAAGATGAATGGTGCTGTTGAAGCGGCTAACAAGAATATCAAGAAGATTATGCAAAAGATGTCCACCAATCACAAAAATTGGCTTGACCTATTGCCTCTGACTTTATTAGCCTACAGAACCTCAATGCGTACTTCCACTGGGGCAACCCCCTACGCATTGACATGTGGGATGGAAGCAGTGCTCCCCATAGAAGTTGAGATGGAACCCTTCAGAGTATTGATAGGCGCTCAGTTGGATGAAGACCAATGGGTACAAGATAGGTATCACCAATTGTCTCTAATAGACAAAAGGCGAACTGCGGCTATCTTCCATGGTCAGTTATATCAGCAAAGGATCGCCCGATCCTATAACAAAACAATCTGGCTACTACAATTCAGACAACATGACTTGGTTTTGAAGAAAATACTGGACAACCAAGATCAGTCCAAGGGAAAATTCGCTCCTAACTGGGAAGGCCCGTTTATTGTCAAGGAAGTATTGACAGGAGGTGCTCTCAGATTGCAAGAAATGGACGGCGATGAATTTCCGCAACTCATCAACTCAGACGCCGTGAAACGGTACTATGTCTGAAGTTACCATCAAGTAAACATCCTGGTGGTAGACCATCAGGTCACCAGTCATTCCGGTTCTTTAAACCTTTACCACAAACAACTTTTCTACACTTTGCCCCTCAGGGAAACATACCTTTCAAGCCAGGATTAAAACTCTCTCCTCCCCGCACTCTGACCTGCACATGGGATTACGCTTTTCATCTCGCCCTGAGGGGCGAACTACGTCGACCTGATCTCCTCTTCAATAGGAGTACGTAGGCAACCATTTCATATGGCCTGGTAGCAATAAAACAAAAACAACAAAAACATTCCCATACCATTCCTGCCACATACAGCGTTGAACCTTTTACACCAGGTTCGAACTACGCAGACCTGATCTCCTCTTCAATAGGAGTACGTAGGCAGCCATTCATGGTGTGGTCTCACCCCCTACCAAAATACAAACCCTTGTCAGTTGGTACTGGGATCATCCTTCAATCCACTACATTTCATTTGGCTTCAAACCAAAGGGATGGAATTACCTGAACTCCTCCCAAATAGGAGATTCGGCGACCATCTAAGCGGCGGTTGTACCTTGAAGAGAAACACCAATCCATAAGAGATGAAATTAACTAGGCTTCTCCTGAATAGAAGTGTTGGCGACCATCTGTGGTGCGGTCAATCTCAGAGAGGAAAGCCACACTCCTCTCCTCATTTCCATATAGAAACCAGTCCCAAGACACCAAGAGATGGTACGGATATATACAGATCGATGATCCATTCTGAACTATCCAGAGATAACTCAATGTCCATCCACCGAGAAGGAATTCAGAATACATCACGATCACAAGCCCTGAAGCAGCAGGCAAAATATCAAGCAAGCAGCAAGGCATATCTAAAAGGGAAGTGATCAAAAATATATTTCCCTGTCATATATATAATGCTGTTTGATATACACAATGTAAACTGTACATGACAAAATGGCTAAGCTAGTCTGTGCTGGAAAATACAAGATCACCTACAAGTCAGGGTATATACGAGCTAACAAGCCCAACATAGCGTCCCTCTCAGAAGATGGAGGTAAAGCTGTGGTCTCCTGTATGAGAATATCCATACGACCCAACAGATCTGTAGCTATCTGCATGGTGACCATATGATCATCAATATATGTGCTCATCTTTCCTATCATGCCAGTGGTAAGGGAGCTCACTGCAGTACTATCTGTGACGGCTACATCCCGGGCAGATATGGCGATATCCCACTCAACTATCACTGCATCTCTGGCTGATATAGCCTCATCCCGCTCAACGACGGCAGCATCTCTACGAGTCAAGGCCTCATCTCTCTCCAATAGAGTGGTCTCCCTCCCATCAAGAGCAGTCGACATCATAGATTGAATCTGATCTCTCTCAAAGGTCATCAGATGAAGACTCTGCTCTAAGTACTGTGCTGAATCACAACAGTACTGGTACTAGGAGAATTCGAAAGAAATGCTGGTAACCCAGCAGTAGGCTCCTCCTCGATGTAGGTATCAATGTCCTCCATGGGCTCTACATCATCTAACTCGTGCTCCGGTACTGCAATCACTGCTGCACCCGATAAAATCTATGTCTCCATCCACGCGAAATACTCTGCAGAATAACCAGGATGACTGACAGAAAAAGCCGTTATCTCGCGCCGATCCCAGTAGGCGTATACCCGAGATCAGTCCTCTGCTGAGAGGTACCGAGAAGCTGAACGCTGACCTGTCGCCCCCTCAAAAGGATGAAAATCCTGAAACTGGTCGAACTGCGACATCACGGCTAATGGGTGATAAGTGGTCACTCCCCTCAAACCAGACACAGGGAGATAGTCCATGCCCGGAGCATGAGTAATGAAGTTGTATGGTGAGCTAAGCCCCGAACACAATAATATGTTGAATGGATCTTTGATATCTGCCAAGAATGTGGACCAGGACAGAGCATCTATACACTCTAATGGCTGAAAAGAGTATGACATAGCTACATCATGGGTGAAGCAGTACCCATGCCGTCTAAAAGTGCCAATCGGTCTCAAGTGTGACATAAACCACACATATAGCATGATTGAGCTACCTGTGAACACTCATGTAGGATACATGCAACAATATGATGCCGACCGCAGGGTCTCTGCTACAATCATAGGTACAATGGTATGACCCTCCTTGAGAGCTCTCACGGCCATGATAACGCCTATATCTATCTCATCCATATACTGCGGTATATACACATATGACAATACACATAGCATCAATACGTCAACTCTGGCCAAGCGCCAATGAGCCTCCGATGTGGTGAAATCCCCGAAATATCGTGAATAGCTATCCTCCAAGCCAAATCTGTCGTACAGAAAACGCTGGGATATCACGTGGCCAGATGTCAACTCATCATGTACCACTCTGCGCCTCAATCCTGTGAGAGTCATGAATCGTCTGCTCATGTCTCCCAAAGCCAGATGCACGCAAGGTCTGTCTAGAGGCAGCATCGTCAATCGTACATACTCCTCCAGAGTGGGAGTCAACTCGTGGGTGTCGAATCAGAATACCTGCCTATCCAGTAGCCAATGCTCTATCATCCCGTCCACAAATCCTGCGGGAACCTGAAAAGTCAAAAAGGTCATGGTATGCTGCAATAAATGATCTACAGTCACCCTATCTGATGGTGACATGCTATCATACCACGATCTCATACCCGACACCACCACTGACGGTGGGGTATGATCTATGCGACTAACTGTCGAAGAAGACATCTGTGCGGGCCGTGTCATAAGACCATCCAGGGGTCAATACCAAATATCTCTAGACATACATACATATGCATAACATGATACATGCATAACAGATAATAGATGGCAATATGATATAGGGAATGAAAAAAAATAGTGCATACATTCCTAAGTATATCATCATCTAATACATCATCTCTGTACAGCTACAAATACAGGGAAATGGGGCACAGCCACCCAATATCTAACAAAGGTCTATCAAAAGATATAGCGAGAATTGGGCACAGCCACCCAATATCTAACAGAGGCCTATCAAAAGATATAACGAGAATATACATCAGAAGAAGATAATGGTGTCGATGTCCACATCATCAATCCTGTCCACCTGATGTAACTCCTCCTGAGTCACTGGATCTCTATCAACAGGGATGTCAGGCCTATATAGAGGAGGATCTATGCCGGCAAAACTGAATGGGTCACCTGAGGGGCCAGCGCCGGTGCTGGAAGGATCAAATGAAGCCGCCTCTGTCGGGTCTCTGCCTAAATGCCGGATAAATATATGTGCCTGGTCCAATTGTCGGGTCAAACTATCAATCTGGGTCATATGAGTCGGATCTTGGACACAAGCTATCCAATTCGTCATCATCAAAGATCCTGGAACCATATCCCCCATAAACTGTGTGGCGCGGGACTGAGCTCCAATAGTGCGAGGGGACCACCACCGATGGAACGTCTCCTGAGTACATGGGCCCTCTGACAATGTAAAACCGTCAACCCCTAACAATGGGAAATTAGTGACGGGTGACTGTGATACAGGCCAATAACGCCTGGCAGGAGGTAAGATCGGTATACGGATCTCCCCTGTGGTGCTCCTAATAGAACGCTCTCCTAAATAGAGCTCCCAGCCTCCATCTGTGAAGAAAGGAACTCTCCTGGTGGAAATTACATACTCAACTCCAATTGGGTATCCATCCTCGAAACCCATGGTCAGGTGTGCCCCGGAATAGGGAAGCCATGTGATGGTGTCGGCCGTCAGCAACTCCAGCTGCATACGGCAATGAGTGAATCCCTCAGCTACAGGGACCTCTAGCAGAATCAAATGATGCCATCGTCGTCCTCGTGGATAGGTGTCTAAACCTAACACACTCACGGGACGCAAGCATGGAAGCCTCTCATAGGCCCAAAACTGCCAACACAAAGGCAAACATCTGCTATCAGTTAACACTCTTAACCTATACATGGTAAATGACAAGAGAAATACTCACCAGCAGAAATGGGTAAAATCCTAGCCAAGCCTCGGTCAAACCCTGTGAGCGCATACGCATGCCCCGGAGGAAATAGGCAAAGGTGTAGGAGCCCCAATCATACTCTCCAATACGGTCCACATCACGTGTAGCGCTGATCAAAGCGAAAGATATTGTGGAAGAGTTGTCTGCTATGAAGCAGCCTCGAATGATCATCAGGAACAATCACCGCAGAACGCGATCCCTGATTTTGACATCATCAGGCATAGGCTCACTCAATAGCCCGCTCATAGCATCTACGCTCAAAGGACCTGAACGGGCAGTCCTGCCTTTGAGCGCCGCCGCCGAAACTCCTAATAAGGATCTAACGGCAGTAGGGGTAATATTTGCCATGCAAGGCACTGGCTCCCCTCTAAACTCCATATATGATAAATTGTCAATTCATAGGCGTCATCATCACCTCACAATCTAGCAGATGGAGTAACTGAGTCTGATGAAACCATCGCTCAGAAAATTCTCTAAGGTAACCCCAGGGACAACGACGGGGAAGGATGGAGAAAAATGCTCCAAATCCCCACTCATACACTACTGCTCTATAATTAGGATGAAGCGCCTGATACATGGAGTGAATGCTGAACCAGTTCCCTCGAGGCTGTGTAAAACCAGGAACCTGCATGAAATGCAGATCAACATCAAAACCCTCTAATCCTCATCAATAGGAAAGAAGGAAGATCAAAGTCTAACGCCATACCTCATTAGCATGCAAATACATCGATGGATGTCTGCCCAAATCACCCAGCAATTCTGGGTTCACCACCTAAATGCTCGAAAGCTCCCTGCGAGGGACATGTGCAGCAGGAGCGGGATCCTCTATCGAAATATCCGCCTCCTCGTCCTCAACGTCTGGAACATCTACCTGGACAGGACGTATCTCGGCCTCCACCAATCGTCAAGGCTGTCTGACAGAACGGGGACGAGGTACTTCAGAAGCCCTCCGCCGTACACCAGAAGTGGTCCTATAGGAACTGCTCGGCTGATCTGGGTCCATAGTATCTGGACAATAAGTCTCCAAATCACCTCAGAAAGGGTGTGGTATTTCCTTACCTGGAGCTTTCTCGAATGCATTTTATGACTATATGCATGCATGCATTTACTTTAATAGTAGAGTTAAAATGCATGACTACCCAATGCCTATATTTGGAAAAATTTTGCCATAGTCCCCTTTGAAAATAGGACTATCCACATGCATACAGGCATGTCTAGGTGGCCATTCAGTAGCACACCTGCCCCAAAGTCATATACATAATATATATATTAAAAATTAAAATCGTCATGCATCAGGCCAACCTCAATACTAGGAGTACTTTGTCTTGCTACCTTATGCTCATTGGACCTTAAATAGAACAAAAAATAGCAGAAAAAGGTGCCAATTTGACTGTCTCAAAAGTCAAATTTTTTCACATCATTATGTTCAGCATGATTTAATACTAACATTTACTATGTTGAATATTTTTTATCTAGTTGTTTGTGCATACATAATCACTACTATGTGTTTAGATGCATTTCATGCGATAACTCAAGATCCAACGGACAGAAATGAGAGAAAATACAGGCATATGTTACCAGGATAGTGTAGAACACTCATACGGCGACAGAATTTGCAGAAAACAGCCCGAACTCAGCAGATCTGAAAGAGGCTCGCGTATTTTCCTTCGCGCAACAAGTTGAAAGTGACTTGTGAGACCAACCTGCTGAAATTTATCATCCACGGTTGGCCGCAGGCCCATCTGCGGCTGCAGCAGGTGCATCTGCGACACTCCCATGCAGGTCCCATCACTCCGGCTCGGTCCAGTTCGAGTTGCAAAGGAGTTCTTACAAGATGAAAAGGCTAAACCCGGGATAAAAACGCTACGCGATTAAGCAGAATAGCCTGAAACCTTGGTTTTTCTGGATCCAACTGTGGCTTTTTTTTCATCCATTGGTATTCGCCCGAACACAGGGTTTACTATACTGATGATTCAAGTCTTTGCATACCACATTCGGCAATACCGTACAGAGGTCCGATGCCGCCAACGTAAGGTTTTCACCCCAATCTTTTCTCACAAGAAATCCCCGACGGGGGTTACGACGTGGAATCCCCGGCGGGGGTTACAATGCATGCTCATCCGTTGACATATAAATCAATGAAGGTCAAGCAGCCTTGACGTTGTTTTAGCCGATGGCAAGTAAATCCATTGAAGCATGGAAAGTTGTTCAATCATTGCGTACGTTTATATTCATCACTCCCCAGTGGATCCCCGGTGGGGGTTACAACGCATGCTCATCCGTTGACACACAAATCAATGAAGGTCAAATAGCCTTGACATTATTACAGCCGATAGCAATTTAAACCTATTAGAGCTCTGGAGCTATTCGAGGTTTTCACACCCAACCGCTCAGATCCCTGGCGGGGGTCACAACGCAATGTTCTGGAGATCTACACGACAGCGGAGGTCAAGCAGCCTTGACAGTATATCCCACAGGATTTTTCAGTCATTGATGCACATGTTGGTGAAGTACACGTCAACGAAGGTCAGGCATCTCTAACAGCATTTACTGTTGGTAGTAAACCCAACAAAATCTTGGCATATTCTGGCGATACTAACCAGGAGAGGTCAATGTCATCAAGGAGGATTGATGATGGAATATGTTATACACATCCTCAAATAGATCAAGCTTTATCCCCGCAGATCTCTTACACCTAAGAGGTACATCTGCAGGATCAAGTCATTATCCAAGAAAGTGGTGATAACTCCAACATCAACATCCTAACAGATTCAGATTACACATCAAATCTGGTCATCGTTGCCAACCCCCAGTTGAAGTAACAGGGAGCCAGCAATCATCCCCAGCGTGTTGGGCTACAACCTCGTACACATGCATCATACATTTGCATCATGTTGCTATCCATAGTACCATGTTTATCTTGTTGCATTTCAAGTGTCTAGGATTCTTTATCCTACCCATGCATCGCCATGCATTAGTATGATAAAGAGGGGCATCTGTAGACACTCAAAATTTTCTGTACACCTGTCACTAACATTGCAGGAGGATAGATTCATCTTTTAAGAGGGAACCCTGAAAGACAATCCATATCCATGCCGGATACTACCGGAAGTTCAGCATCAACCCCAGATCGCAATCTGGGAGTAATAATCTCGGAAATAACCCCGAGGCATACAGATACAATACCGAAACACACACCGGAGAAGACCGATTAATCTCGGAGATAACCCCGAGGTATCCAGTCTCAGTCCCCACCATGGGAATAGCCACCAACCTGGTGATAACCCCAAGGAATGCAATTTCAGCGATAACCCCAGAAATGCTTGTTACAAGTGCGAGCAGCTTCAATCTCGGCGCTCACAACGAGATCCACTGTACCAGCCCGGCGATAACATCGGGAAGAAAGACACACCTCAAAGATGACAATGAGGACCTTCAACAAATTGCAATAGTCCAATCTCAGCGAAGCTGAGCAACGTCTGCTTTATCAGCACAATCCGCCGATAACACCGGTGAGGGGCAACATCGTCATCTGACCAACACGATGTCATGCCACGTCTCCTCAACATATCTACGCAACAATGTCCTACAAGACTAATCAATCCCGAGTGACTATTGTGCGGGATAACGGATGAAAGTTGAAGCTTGAAGACCGGAGGGCACCGTCCCATCTTCAATGACTTCTCACAAACTCTAATCATATGCCATCGTATAACTCTCGACAACGGCGGTCCGAAATAGGTCCTGTATACCTCAAACGGATGCCCGAATTGCACTTCTGAGAGTTCGAGTGGACATTACAGTGCTTGAGTGCACGTACTTCGAGACGACCCGAGCCAAAAAACTCGGGCCCACCCGGGTTGCCTCTGGTACACCTGCGGCTCCACCCTCTATAAATAGAGGGCTTAGGGTGGCCATTTTATAAGAGAAAATGGCGAGGAAGCCCTGCCCAATTTGCTCTGCACTCATCCCAGGCAGTGTACTTTCCCCTTTTAAACACCTGTGAGCTCATATATAGCCCTTTTGTACCTACAAAAGTCTGTGTTTACTCACTCTAAAGATATAGAAGTCTTCTTTGGCAGCCCACTGTAAGCCTTCTCACACACTTTAGAGTCCTTTCTCTTCATCTTTGCACACACCCTTCTACACGTTGAGAGTCGTATTGCTTGCTTTTGCCCAGACTTCGGTCCGTTTTTTCATTCCAGTCTGTATATATATATATATATATATATATATATATATATATATATATATATATATATATATATATATATATTGACTAACATTATCGAGTTATGCCTCGATTGAGCCTAGATTACGGTCTGGAGCGTTTATTTGCTTTTCTATATATAAATTTATATCTATGAACTGTATGTCGAACTTTGTTCGATGAGCCTAGACTTCGGTTTGGAGCGTTTACTGCCTTAATATATATATATTATATTTATTAACTGTGTGTCGAACTTTGTTCGATGAGCCTAAACTTCGGTTTGGTGCGTTTACTTGCTTTCCTATATATATACTTATATATATTAACTGTGCTCGAACTCTGTTCGATGAGCCTGAATTTTACATCCGGTGCGTTTATATGCTTTTATATATATATATATATATATATATATATATATATATATATATATATATATATATATATATATATATATCTTTACATTTCGTCCCACCTAGAGTTTACTTCGTGGTGGTTGACCGTTTTTACAGCTTTTTGTATTTTTTGTCCCACCTGGAGTTTTCTTCGTGGTGGTTGATCATTTTTACAGCTTTCTTTACATTTCGTCTCTTCTGGAGTTTCCTCCGTGACGGTTGATAGCTTTTACAGCTTTATTTATATTCCTGATCCTCCATGGAGGTGCTTCGTGGTTGGTGATCATGTATGTATATATATATATTTACAGCTTTTATATATATACATGCTTACTGCGTTTATATCAATTGCGGCATCATGTGAGCCTAGGAATCATGTGATCACAGATTCAAGCCATTGGATCTAGATTCGGTTCCCGTGACGGACATTTTCAGCTGTAAGCAGCTTGTAAATTATATATGTGATGTTTGGATTTCCTCAGATGGTTTTTATACCCACGAGGAATTCAGCACCTTTTTGTAAATTATTTTCATACGGATGCTTCGCATCTGTCAAATAAAATCAATCAAGCCGAGCACTTAATAAAATAGGAGTGTAAAAGGTCTCAATTACTATTGAGCATCAGAGTTTGAAAAACCTCTTTTATAAAACATCACTGCCATATCTTGCTTAAAATTGAATTTTTACATAAAATTCAAACTCTGTGTATATAAGTGCGAATGAGGCCTCGCCCTACTTCCCAAATAACAGCACATTGACCCACACACACACACATTCAGATAACAGTTTCTTGAAAAGAGGCGGTCACCGTGGTAACACGGATGTCGGGGGGTGCCTAACACCTTCCCTCCATATAACCAAGTCCCTGGACCCTAATGAATCTCGGTTTCACCGACCCGTTTAGCAGTGTCACATCACTGGGTCAATGTGCAAACCTTTTCTCGGTTGTGTTGGTACAACCATTTAAAAAACCAACTGGCGACTCTTATAGTACAATCGTCGACATTATACATGTCGGACCTTTTTCACTTATTTTTTCAAATAAATCTCAGCTAAAATGAGAACACCAAAGAACAAGTAACGGAAAGGGACAATTAAAAATCCCGATGTCGACACATTATTTAAATAATTTACCTTATTAAAAAGTATTTTGTTATAATTGTCTAAATAATCATTCTTTGCAATCAAAATCTTTTCCTCTTTACATGATGATTCTTTTTCAATTTCTTTCTTTTCATCTATTAAGGAATCAACTTCACTCATTAATGTATTTAATAAGTCTTTTAGATATGCAATCTTTTCTTCTAATTTTTTATTTTCTTGTTTCAATGAATTAAACTCATAAAGAGATACCTGATTTGATTCACCTTCAATTCCCACGAAGCATACTTGAGCTATTTCATCTTTTGCATCGATCTCTATTTTAGACTCTTCCTCACTCCAAGTAACAAAGGCTTTGTTCATTTTATTATCCTTGTAGCTTGTTTTCCCTTTATTCTTTAATTAAAAGCAATCTTTCTTGAAGTGGCCTGGACGTCTGCACTCAAAGCATGTCTCTTCGGTTTGCTTTCCTTTGAACTTATTTGAGTTGAAAGTATTCCTCCTATTGTTCTTCCTTTATAGTAGTCCTTTAAGTCTTCTTGACATCATTGTTATTTCTTCATCCGATTCATCGTCAAGCTCTTCTTCATTTCCTGCATTAAGAGCTAGGACTGTTCTTCGAGGAGTTTCCTCCTTATCATAATATATCTTTAATTGATGTTCTAATTCACCAAAAAGAGTTAAAGTATCCATAGTGGAAATAGTAATTGTGACAACTCGAGAATTTAGAAAATTTTTAAAATCATAATTAATTGATTTAAGGTTCAATATTAGAACCTAGACAGAAAATAAGTGTATGCGTTTGATATTTTTGGAAAGGAATTTTGAGAATTTCAAAATTTTGTGAAGGATTTTGGTGAATTATTCAGTATTAAGAGTATATGTGAATATATTTTATGTATATGGTCATTTATGTGTTCAGAATGTGGACATTTATGTGTTCAGAATGTGGTTAAGGGTCAAGGTTTGACTAGATAAATTTTATCAGTGTCAAATGTAACGACCCCAAAATAGGTTCATTCCATCCAACCTATTCTGAGTCGCCAAATGCATGGTACAGAAAACAACTACAACTTTATTACAACAATTGTCGTGCAAAATACAACAACACATATACTGTGAGTTTGGATACAAATATATACCAAATGTGACTCATGTTCCAACCGTGGACATCACCTCACAATAACACCTTACATAAAGGTATAGTCAAAAACTGTTTTAGAAATTAGAATCTTTGGGAAGTGCTCAAGGAAACCTTCGTACATGGGAGGCCACGCGTCTAGGTTATGATAGATATCATATGGCCACAAAATTATCCTTGGTTGACCCAATAGACCCCAAAGAAAAACGAGAAGATTACTATCATATTCTTCCCAATGGTGAGTCTTCTCTTGACATATCATTATCTCTACTGTCTCTAATTGAGAATTATACTTCAAACAAACACCAAGATTATATAGGTAGTGCTCGTATATATACTCAGCAAGTGGATGAGCACATCCATGTCTTATGATGACACGAGGTTGTATGTCGTTAGACATCTTGTATGATAGTGGCAAACCACCCTTCCAACGTTGGGTACACCTTACCCTATTGGATTCACCAAATATAACTACTAAATGAACTTTTCTATACTGCTTTGGGAGAACATCCACAGCTAGAGACCACCGTTCTATTTCCCCGTTACCCTCGCTCGACCCAGCTACACTCTTATTACCTGAAAGGAATTGTGAAGCAAAAGGGTGAGCACAACTAGCTCAGTAAAGAATATCATGACTAAAGATAATTAAATTATCAATAGTCTTCATCAATAATAAATCAGAGATTTAGAACATATGGTAAATGATAAAAATTTCAACCATAGTTGCAGCGGAACGAGCAATCCATTAGAAGAGTCAAATAGACTATAAAGTCTATTATCTTCTCCATGTTAAAAATCCACCAATAATATTTTATCCATGTAACATCACTCAACAGTTCCTTTCCACAATCATATGAATAACTCATAATCATAATTGTGACTATAAATTTTTCTTCGCACCCAGGACGAAGAATATTTTCATCACCTGTCTTTACCTGAAACATCAAAGATCATGGTTATACCAAATCACAGTTCTTGTTTATAATCATACTAACAAATCCATCTTTGCACTACGGGCCAAAGAGAACCCTAGTCATGATCATACCAATAATCTACCCATCTTTACACTCCAGTGAAAGAGAATTTCAACATCAGGGTTATAAAAATGTTATATATGATGATAAAAATAATATGATCAACATATAGTTTTAATCTCAAGAGTAATATTCGTAACTCATGAATAGTAAATCGTGAATAGTAACTCATGAATAGTAACCCCGACACAAAAGATAGAAATTCTACAATAAAATTCATACCAATATTTCGGTATAATGATATTGAAAGAATAACATTACTTAAATTTATAAACAATTTATTTTAATTGTTTACACTTTACTAATTAATGCATTTAATCATCATAAAATGCCAACTCTTACAATTTCATCATCAATAACCAAAAGCCTCATCAAAAATCTGCATATACCTCATATAGGATTCTCAAGCCATAAAATCCTATTTTCCAATTTTCTTTCTTCACAAAACATATTTAATTCATTTACTCATAACTAGACCATTTTCATGAAAAATACCAAATCAGTTCCAAAAATATTTCTTTTCTGGGATTTAGCATAATATAGTCCCATAGTGAACATATATTTTTCTCAGAATTTTTAAAAGTCATTTACTATTTTTCATATGGCCAAAATAGCCGAATATTTAGATATTTATCAAAAATTGTACTTTTGTCTAAAAATTCTGAAATTTACAGAGTATACTTCAATCATATACATGTACTCTCAATAAAAATTTCATCAATTTTGGAGTTAACCACAAGGAATTATAAGCGGTTACTTTTAAAATAGTCTTTTCTCGTAAAATTCATAACTCTCAATCTATACATCCAAAAATCACCATTTTTGGACACAATCAAGAAAACTCATCAAAATATCATTTCAAATTTTTTCAGAATTTTTGAAGATCAGAAAAATTACGAAACTGAAAATCATAACAACCCTTAAAATCCCTTAATATCCCTTACAATCCCTTACTATCCCTTACAATCCCTTACAGTCCCTTACTATCCCTTACCTCAAAAGAGCAGTACTTCTGATCGGTATAAGGCTGAAGGAAACTTGCACTGATGAATAGTAACTCACCAAGTATCTAAAAACTCACAAAATATGCTTCATAATATAGAGAGAGAAAGAGAGAAAGCTTATGTTTCTGGTGTGATTTTCAATTCTAACTTAGCCCTCTATTTATAGGAAAATTTTGGTAGGTTTGACCTGCAACCTGATGGCTTTACCTGCTACTATTCCCACCCACCACATTTGAAATATAATTCAGCACATTTCTTCACCAACCACAAGTGGGGCCCACCAATTCTAGAATTTTCCACCAAAATGATAAACTCCGAAAATTCAACAATTTCTGAACCAGTCATCTCGTAAAATTCATAACAAATCATACATTCATTTTTAACGGTTCAAAATTTGTGGACATATACTCAACTTATATATGTATAACATATCCAAATATTACTACGATCCAACGGTCGGATTAAAAATTATAACCCCCGCAAAATATCTCAAAAACCCTGATTTTTAATACCTCCATTCCGACAAAAATACTGATAAAAACCTCAACATTAACTCCTTCATTTTAACCACAAAAATATATCCCTCATTTATATCCACATAAAATAAATATTTTCTTATCATATAAATCAATAATTAATTATTCACAAATAATATTACAGAATCACATTTATGACAACCAGGCCGTTCCCAGGAAAGAGGGGGCTTTCCAATAAGGATTTCTCCTTACTAGCGCGCAATTAGATGACCAAACCTCTCCTTAGACAGAACTTTCTAGACATTGCCAATAATGCTATCTAATAATACTATTCAAATAATATGAATTATTGATCTGATAATGGAAAATACTGTGCAGCAACAATTATTGAACAACAATAATATAAAATTTCAACGTAGCAATTATTGAATCAATAAAATAAAATATTGAACAGTAATTACTGTAACAATTATTGAGTAGTGCCTTCTTACGTAAGAATCAATAATTTCAAAAATACTGTGCAATACCGTGTACTACTGTGCAATAACGCGTATTACTGTATTTTAACCACCGGGTATTTCAACAGTATTAACGATAACAACTACGCCGTTATTTGTAAAAACTCAAATTTGTCATTTTTCTTCACCCGACAGTTATTCGTTATGGGGCCCACAAATAGCTGCGCCGTCGTACGAATATTCTCCGACAGAAAGAATATTCCACGACCAAACGAATATTCCCTGACAACAATGATTATTTTATAACCACTTGCTTATTTTGAAAAAAAATTCATATTTCACCCATAACTTTAAACTTTTATCAATTTAACCATTTACTGACTAGTAATTATAAGAAAAATTGAATACTTTTATTTCATAAAATTCGGGGTCTTACAATCTCCCCTCCTTATGAAATTTCGTCCCCGAAATTTACGTACCTGGTATTTCGAAGAGTTGAGAATACCTTGCTTCCATTTCAGATTCTATCTCTCAGATCATCATGATTTCTCCATTGCTCATCTCCCATGATAACTTCATTTGGGTTCCTCATTTGTTGGGAAGTCATGACAACCGCCATCCTTCGAACTACTCGGCTTTGACTTGTCTGGAGCAGTATTTGGCGTCATCATTACCGTTGGAATATACCTTTCTATAGGACATATTCCTCCCTCAACTGCCTCTTCGTACTCCTCATTCATGATCTGAATCATCAATCTTCGATCCATATCGGATTCAGGTTGACCGCTATGTACAGGGTAATTCAAAACTCGATGTTGGGTTCTCCCAATTGCTTTCCAAAAAGAGAAATTCATATCATCTATTTTAGCCTTCTTAGATCGAACATCTCTTTCCACAATATCCACGTGTCGTGCGGCTTTTGCCCATGCATCACTTATTCTCACTCGTTCAATTTTTTCTTCTTTCAGCTCAGATTCCATTTTTATCATCTTATACTCTGCCAAAGAATGCTTCTGTTCAAGCATCACATATCGGGTAACACAAGCTTGAATTGTTGCATCCTTTTGTTCCACGACCGCCTGTCGTTCTTCTGCCTGCTCTTCTAACTCATGAATACGATTTTGAAATTCTACATTTTGATCATATAATACCTCTAATAAACTCTCCTCTGGTACTTCTTCTTCCTCTTCTTCCTCAGTCTCAGCTGTTACCTCTGCGACTATCTCGGGTGCAACTATCAATTCTTCACTCACCACATAGATATCTCTAATTCCTTCTTCGTCTGACATCACATTATCATGGTTAGTGATTAGAGGTATCCCCACAGTCTCATTCACTCCATTGTTAGCATTCTCAGCTGCCATTCTCAAATACTGCCATAAAATAAGGGTTAATTAAACAAATTAACATATCACATAATATCCCAATATTATGACTAACCAACAAATAAGCTTAGGTAGGACACACTAGCGAAGGATTTACGCATCTCTCCCCTCCTAGTTATATTCCCCGATCTCCACCAGAGATCATATCCCTAAGCTCTGATACCAACTGTGACACTGGACACCATCATGTGTCAGCACCTCACAAGGGTACCTATCAGCTTGCCACCGTAGAACGGCGTCCCCTACGGAGAGTCTGGCTTCGGTGCATCCCCCATCAACAGGAAGTCACCAGCGAGAGGCTCGGGGCTCTTTACTTATAGCTCTGATACCAACTGTAACTCTGGACACCAACCTATGTCAGCACCTTACATTGATACCTATCAGTTTGCCACCGCATAACGGCGTCCCCTACGGAGAGTCTGGCTTCGGTGCATCCCCCATCAACAGGAAGTCACCAGCGAGAGGCTCGGGGCTCTTTACTTATAGCTCTGATACCAACTGTAACGACCCCAAAATAGGTTCATTCCATCCAACCTATTCTGAGTCGCCAAATGCATGGTACAGAAAACAACTACAACTTTATTACAACAATTGTCGTGCAAAATACAACAACACATATAATGTGAGTTTGGATACAAATATATACCAAATGTGACTCATGTTCCAACCGTGGACATCACCTCACAATAACACCTTACATAAAGGTATAGTCAAAAACTGTTTTAGAAATTAGAATCTTTGGGAAGTGCTCAAGGAAACCTTCGTACATGGGAGGCCACGCGTCTAGGTTATGATAGATATCATATGGCCACAAAATTATCCTTGGTTGACCCAATAGACCCCAAAGAAAAACGAGAAGATTACTATCATATTCTTCCCAATGGTGAGTCTTCTCTTGACATATCATTATCTCTACTGTCTCTAATTGAGAATTATACTTCAAACAAACACCAAGATTATATAGGTAGTGCTCGTATATATACTCAGCAAGTGGATGAGCACATCCATGTCTTATGATGACACGAGGTTGTATGTCGTTAGACATCTTGTATGATAGTGGCAAACCACCCTTCCAACGTTGGGTACACCTTACCCTATTGGATTCACCAAATATAACTACTAAATGAACTTTTCTATACTGCTTTGGGAGAACATCCACAGCTAGAGACCACCGTTCTATTTCCCCGTTACCCTCGCTCGACCCAGCTACACTCTTATTACCTGAAAGGAATTGTGAAGCAAAAGGGTGAGCACAACTAGCTCAGTAAAGAATATCATGACTAAAGATAATTAAATTATCAATAGTCTTCATCAATAATAAATCAGAGATTTAGAACATATGGTAAATGATAAAAATTTCAACCATAGTTGCAGCGGAACGAGCAATCCATTAGAAGAGTCAAATAGACTATAAAGTCTATTATCTTCTCCATGTTAAAAATCCACCAATAATATTTTATCCATGTAACATCACTCAACAGTTCCTTTCCACAATCATATGAATAACTCATAATCATAATTGTGACTATAAATTTTTCTTCGCACCCAGGACGAAGAATATTTTCATCACCTGTCTTTACCTGAAACATCAAAGATCATGGTTATACCAAATCACAGTTCTTGTTTATAATCATACTAACAAATCCATCTTTGCACTACGGGCCAAAGAGAACCCTAGTCATGATCATACCAATAATCTACTCATCTTTACACTCCAGTGAAAGAGAATTTCAACATCAGGGTTATAAAAATGTTATATATGATGATAAAAATAATATGATCAACATATAGTTTTAATCTCAAGAGTAATATTCGTAACTCATGAATAGTAAATCGTGAATAGTAACTCATGAATAGTAAACCCGACACAAAAGATAGAAATTCTACAATAAAATTCATACCAATATTTCGGTATAATGATATTGAAAGAATAACATTACTTAAATTTATAAACAATTTATTTTAATTGTTTACACTTTACTAATTAATGCATTTAATCATCATAAAATGCCAACTCTTACAATTTCATCATCAATAACCAAAAGCCTCATCAAAAATCTGCATATACCTCATATAGGATTCTCAAGCCATAAAATCCTATTTTCCAATTTTCTTTCTTCACAAAACATATTTAATTCATTTACTCATAACTAGACCATTTTCATGAAAAATACCAAATCAGTTCCAAAAATATTTCTTTTCTGGGATTTAGCATAATATAGTCCCATAGTGAACATATATTTTTCTCAGAATTTTTAAAAGTCATTTACTATTTTTCATATGGCCAAAATAGCCGAATATTTAGATATTTATCAAAAATTGTACTTTTGTCTAAAAATTCTGAAATTTACAGAGTATACTTCAATCATATACATGTACTCCCAATAAAAATTTCATCAATTTTGGAGTTAACCACAAGGAATTATAAGCGGTTACTTTTAAAATAGTCTTTTCTCGTAAAATTCATAACTCTCAATCTATACATCCAAAAATCACCATTTTTGGACACAATCAAGAAAACTCATCAAAATATCATTTCAAATTTTTTCAGAATTTTTGAAGATCAGAAAAATTACGAAACTGAAAATCATAACAACCCTTAAAATCCCTTAATATCCCTTACAATCCCTTACAATCCCTTACAGTCCCTTACTATCCCTTACCTCAAAAGAGCAGTACTTCTGATCGGTATAAGGCTGAAGGAAACTTGCACTGATGAATAGTAACTCACCAAGTATCTAAAAACTCACAAAATATGCTTCATAATATAGAGAGAGAAAGAGAGAAAGCTTATGTTTCTGGTGTGATTTTCAATTCTAACTTAGCCCTCTATTTATAGGAAAATTTTGGTAGGTTTGACCTGCAACCTGATGGCTTTACCTGCTACTATTCCCACCCACCACATTTGAAATATAATTCAGCACATTTCTTCACCAACCACAAGTGGGGCCCACCAATTCTAGAATTTTCCACCAAAATGATAAACTCCGAAAATTCAACAATTTCTGAACCAGTCATCTCGTAAAATTCATAACAAATCATACATTCATTTTTAACGGTTCAAAATTTGTGGACATATACTCAACTTATATATGTATAACATATCCAAATATTACTACGATCCAACGGTCGGATTAAAAATTATAACCCCCGCAAAATATCTCAAAAACCCTGATTTTTAATACCTCCATTCCGACAAAAATACTGATAAAAACCTCAACATTAACTCCTTCATTTTAACCACAAAAATATATCCCTCATTTATATCCACATAAAATAAATATTTTCTTATCATATAAATCAATAATTAATTATTCACAAATAATATTACAGAATCACATTTATGACAACCAGGCCGTTCCCAGGAAAGAGGGGGCTTTCCAATAAGGATTTCTCCTTACTAGCGCGCAATTAGATGACCAAACCTCTCCTTAGACAGAACTTTCTAGACATTGCCAATAATGCTATCTAATAATACTATTCAAATAATATGAATTATTGATCTGATAATGGAAAATACTGTGCAGCAACAATTATTGAACAACAATAATATAAAATTTCAACGTAGCAATTATTGAATCAATAAAATAAAATATTGAACAGTAATTACTGTAACAATTATTGAGTAGTGCCTTCTTACGTAAGAATCAATAATTTCAAAAATACTGTGCAATACCGTGTGCTACTGTGCAATAACGCGTATTACTGTATTTTAACCACCGGGTATTTCAACAGTATTAACGATAACAACTACGCCGTTATTTGTAAAAACTCAAATTTGTCATTTTTCTTCACCCGACAGTTATTCGTTATGGGGCCCACAAATAGCTGCGCCGTCGTACGAATATTCTCCGACAGAAAGAATATTCCACGACCAAACGAATATTCCCTGACAACAATGATTATTTTATAATCACTTGCTTATTTTGAAAAAAAATTCATATTTCACCCATAACTTTAAACTTTTATCAATTTAACCATTTACTGACTAGTAATTATAAGAAAAATTGAATACTTTTATTTCATAAAATTCGGGGTCTTACAATCTCCCCTCCTTATGAAATTTCGTCCCCGAAATTTACGTACCTGGTATTTCGAAGAGTTGAGAATACCTTGCTTCCATTTCAGATTCTATCTCTCAGATCATCATGATTTCTCCATTGCTCATCTCCCATGATAACTTCATTTGGGTTCCTCATTTGTTGGGAAGTCATGACAACCGCCATCCTTCGAACTACTCGGCTTTGACTTGTCTGGAGCAGTATTTGGCGTCATCATTACCGTTGGAATATACCTTTCTATAGGACATATTCCTCCCTCAACTGCCTCTTCGTACTCCTCATTCATGATCTGAATCATCAATCTTCGATCCATATCGGATTCAGGTTGACCGCTATGTACAGGGTAATTCAAAACTCGATGTTGGGTTCTCCCAATTGCTTTCCAAAAAGAGAAATTCATATCATCTATTTTAGCCTTCTTAGATCGAACATCTCTTTCCACAATATCCACGTGTCGTGCGGCTTTTGCCCATGCATCACTTATTCTCACTCGTTCAATTTTTTCTTCTTTCAGCTCAGATTCCATTTTTATCATCTTATACTCTGCCAAAGAATGCTTCTGTTCAAGCATCACATATCGGGTAACACAAGCTTGAATTGTTGCATCCTTTTGTTCCACGACCGCCTGTCGTTCTTCTGCCTGCTCTTCTAACTCATGAATACGATTTTGAAATTCTACATTTTGATCATATAATACCTCTAATAAACTCTCCTCTGGTACTTCTTCTTCCTCTTCTTCCTCAGTCTCAGCTGTTACCTCTGCGACTATCTCGGGTGCAACTATCAATTCTTCACTCACCACATAGATATCTCTAATTCCTTCTTCGTCTGACATCACATTATCATGGTTAGTGATTAGAGGTATCCCCACAGTCTCATTCACTCCATTGTTAGCATTCTCAGCTGCCATTCTCAAATACTGCCATAAAATAAGGGTTAATTAAACAAATTAACATATCACATAATATCCCAATATTATGACTAACCAACAAATAAGCTTAGGTAGGACACACTAGCGAAGGATTTACGCATCTCTCCCCTCCTAGTTATATTCCCCGATCTCCACCAGAGATCATATCCCTAAGCTCTGATACCAACTGTGACACTGGACACCATCATGTGTCAGCACCTCACAAGGGTACCTATCAGCTTGCCACCGTAGAACGGCGTCCCCTACGGAGAGTCTGGCTTCGGTGCATCCCCCATCAACAGGAAGTCACCAGCGAGAGGCTCGGGGCTCTTTACTTATAGCTCTGATACCAACTGTAACTCTGGACACCAACCTATGTCAGCACCTTACATTGATACCTATCAGTTTGCCACCGCATAACGGCGTCCCCTACGGAGAGTCTGGCTTCGGTGCATCCCCCATCAACAGGAAGTCACCAGCGAGAGGCTCGGGGCTCTTTACTTATAGCTCTGATACCAACTGTAACGACCCCAAAATAGGTTCATTCCATCCAACCTATTCTGAGTCGCCAAATGCATGGTACAGAAAACAACTACAACTTTATTACAACAATTGTCGTGCAAAATACAACAACACATATACTGTGAGTTTGGATACAAATATATACCAAATGTGACTCATGTTCCAACCGTGGACATCACCTCACAATAACACCTTACATAAAGGTATAGTCAAAAACTGTTTTAGAAATTAGAATCTTTGGGAAGTGCTCAAGGAAACCTTCGTACATGGGAGGCCACGCGTCTAGGTTATGATAGATATCATATGGCCACAAAATTATCCTTGGTTGACCCAATAGACCCCAAAGAAAAACGAGAAGATTACTATCATATTCTTCCCAATGGTGAGTCTTCTCTTGACATATCATTATCTCTACTGTCTCTAATTGAGAATTATACTTCAAACAAACACCAAGATTATATAGGTAGTGCTCGTATATATACTCAGCAAGTGGATGAGCACATCCATGTCTTATGATGACACGAGGTTGTATGTCGTTAGACATCTTGTATGATAGTGGCAAACCACCCTTCCAACGTTGGGTACACCTTACCCTATTGGATTCACCAAATATAACTACTAAATGAACTTTTCTATACTGCTTTGGGAGAACATCCACAGCTAGAGACCACCGTTCTATTTCCCCGTTACCCTCGCTCGACCCAGTTACACTCTTATTACCTGAAAGGAATTGTGAAGCAAAAGGGTGAGCACAACTAGCTCAGTAAAGAATATCATGACTAAAGATAATTAAATTATCAATAGTCTTCATCAATAATAAATCAGAGATTTAGAACATATGGTAAATGATAAAAATTTCAACCATAGTTGCAGCGGAACGAGCAATCCATTAGAAGAGTCAAATAGACTATAAAGTCTATTATCTTCTCCATGTTAAAAATCCACCAATAATATTTTATCCATGTAACATCACTCAACAGTTCCTTTCCACAATCATATGAATAACTCATAATCATAATTGTGACTATAAATTTTTCTTCGCACCCAGGACGAAGAATATTTTCATCACCTGTCTTTACCTGAAACATCAAAGATCATGGTTATACCAAATCACAGTTCTTGTTTATAATCATACTAACAAATTCATCTTTGCACTACGGGCCAAAGAGAACCCTAGTCATGATCATACCAATAATCTACCCATCTTTACACTCCAGTGAAAGAGAATTTCAACATCAGGGTTATAAAAATGTTATATATGATGATAAAAATAATATGATCAACATATAGTTTTAATCTCAAGAGTAATATTCGTAACTCATGAATAGTAAATCGTGAATAGTAACTCATGAATAGTAACCCCGACACAAAAGATAGAAATTCTACAATAAAATTCATACCAATATTTCGGTATAATGATATTGAAAGAATAACATTACTTAAATTTATAAACAATTTATTTTAATTGTTTACACTTTACTAATTAATGCATTTAATCATCATAAAATGCCAACTCTTACAATTTCATCATCAATAACCAAAAGCCTCATCAAAAATCTGCATATACCTCATATAGGATTCTCAAGCCATAAAATCCTATTTTCCAATTTTCTTTCTTCACAAAACATATTTAATTCATTTACTCATAACTAGACCATTTTCATGAAAAATACCAAATCAGTTCCAAAAATATTTCTTTTCTGGGATTTAGCATAATATAGTCCCATAGTGAACATATATTTTTCTCAGAATTTTTAAAAGTCATTTACTATTTTTCATATGGCCAAAATAGCCGAATATTTAGACATTTATCAAAAATTGTACTTTTGTCTAAAAATTCTGAAATTTACAGAGTATACTTCAATCATATACATGTACTCCCAATAAAAATTTCATCAATTTTGGAGTTAACCACAAGGAATTATAAGCGGTTACTTTTAAAATAGTCTTTTCTCGTAAAATTCATAACTCTCAATCTATACATCCAAAAATCACCATTTTTGGACACAATCAAGAAAACTCATCAAAATATCATTTCAAATTTTTTTAGAATTTTTGAAGATCAGAAAAATTACGAAACTGAAAATCATAACAACCCTTAAAATCCCTTAATATCCCTTACAATCCCTTACTATCCCTTACAATCCCTTACAGTCCCTTACTATCCCTTACCTCAAAAGAGCAGTACTTCTGATCGGTATAAGGCTGAAGGAAACTTGCACTGATGAATAGTAACTCACCAAGTACTTAAAAACTCACAAAATATGCTTCATAATATAGAGAGAGAAAGAGAGAAAGCTTATGTTTCTGGTGTGATTTTCAATTCTAACTTAGCCCTCTATTTATAGGAAAATTTTGGTAGGTTTGACCTGCAACCTGATGGCTTTACCTGCTACTATTCCCACCCACCACATTTAAAATATAATTCAGCACATTTCTTCACCAACCACAAGTGGGGCCCACCAATTCTAGAATTTTCCACCAAAATGATAAACTCCGAAAATTCAACAATTTCTGAACCAGTCATCTCGTAAAATTCATAACAAATCATACATTCATTTTTAACGGTTCAAAATTTGTGGACCTATACTCAACTTATATATGTATAACATATCCAAATATTACTACGATCCAACGGTCGGATTAAAAATTATAACCCCCGCAAAATATCTCAAAAACCCTGATTTTTAATACCTCCATTCCGACAAAAATACTGATAAAAACCTCAACATTAACTCCTTCATTTTAACCACAAAAATATATCCCTCATTTATATCCACATAAAATAAATATTTTCTTATCATATAAATCAATAATTAATTATTCACAAATAATATTACAGAATCACATTTATGACAACCAGGCCGTTCCCAGGAAAGAGGGGGCTTTCCAATAAGGATTTCTCCTTACTAGCGCGCAATTAGATGACCAAACCTCTCCTTAGACAGAACTTTCTAGACATTGCCAATAATGCTATCTAATAATACTATTCAAATAATATGAATTATTGATCTGATAATAGAAAATACTGTGCAGCAACAATTATTGAACAACAATAATATAAAATTTTAACGTAGCAATTATTGAATCAATAAAATAAAATATTGAACAGTAATTACTGTAACAATTATTGAGTAGTGCCTTCTTACGTAAGAATCAATAATTTCAAAAATACTGTGCAATACCGTGTGCTACTGTGCAATAACGCGTATTACTGTATTTTAACCACCGGGTATTTCAACAGTATTAACGATAACAACTACGCCGTTATTTGTAAAAACTCAAATTTGTCATTTTTCTTCACCCGACAGTTATTCGTTATGGGGCCCACAAATAGCTGCGCCGTCGTACGAATATTCTCCGACAGAAAGAATATTCCACGACCAAACGAATATTCCCTGACAACAATGATTATTTTATAACCACTTGCTTATTTTGAAAAAAAATTCATATTTCACCCATAACTTTAAACTTTTATCAATTTAACCATTTACTGACTAGTAATTATAAGAAAAATTGAATACTTTTATTTCATAAAATTCGGGGTCTTACATCAAACCCTAGGTATATATTAAGAACGTCAATGTTCAGTTAGAAAATTCTTAAGAAACCCTAAAACCGGTTCTTGAAATCCTAATGTCAGTTCCGAGAATTCGAAACCCCAATTCAAAAATTGAAAACCTAATTTGAGAATACAAATGCTAGTATAAGGTTTAAAAGTTATTAATTATATTTAATTAGGGATAACCCTAATTGATTTTTAGAAAACCCTAATTTCTGGATTAGAAACCCTAATTTATAATTAGGAAAAACCTAATTGTTAATTTAATAATTTTAATATTAATTAGGAAACATTAATCCTAATTTTCAAGTTATTAGTAATTAGAAAACCCTAATCTAATTAGGAAATCTAATTTCTAAATTAGAAAGATTATTTTTCTATTTAAAGCCCTAATTTTTGGGTTACAAACCCTAATGTACCATTTTAACCCTAATTACTTAATTAGCAATTTTAATTAGGAATAATAATCCTAATTAGCAAGATTTAATTTATGATTAGGAAATCTTAATATAATTATAGAATCCTAATTATAATTTAAAAATATTAATTTTCTATTTTGAAAACCTAAAATGGAAAATCATATAAATTGATTTTTGTGAACCTTAGGTTTTAACCCTAAGGGTTAAACCCTAAGGGTTGGCCAAGTACCATTTTGCCATTAAAAATTTAAAAGCCAAAAGACTAGAATGCCCTTCTTGTATTTTTTATATGTTGAGTGCAAATCTTGTCATGATCTTGAGTTGGTGACTAACTCTAATTATCTCATGTGCCTTATATCTAACAAATCAACCACCTTGTGCCACCTAGCAACACTTGGTGCAATGAATCAAGAAATATAAAAGATTAAAGTACACTTTATTTCTCATTTTCTCCAAGACCCTTCTCTCTCTAAAAATTTGAAATCTAGAGTGAGAGAGAGTGAAGAACAAAGCCATGATCAGTTCATAGCATCCCAATATCAGATCACTAAGATTAGAATCAAGGATCAAAGTTAGAAAGGTATAAAAACCCTAAATTTTGAAAATCATGTGATCTATGTTGTTTGATGTTGTTAGATGTTTAATATTATGTATTAATGTGTCTTTGAGTGATCTGGATTGATAGATCATGGATCTATAACATCTAGATGCACGAAATCAAGTTTTAAACAAATTTGGAAAACTGGGAAAAAGTAGCCTGACAATCGAAAGTCAGAGCCTCTAGATTCTTCTCTGTTAATGTTTTTGGTGTTTTAAAGTTTTGTTTTTGTAGTATGTTGTAAGGTCTTGGATCTGGAACTGAAATCAGGTTCAGATCATATTTATATCACAAGTTATGAACGGTCAAACCTAGTTGACCGATCACGAAACTGACCTCTGGGCAACCCAAAAAATTCCCAGAATTTCTGACAAGATTTTCAAGGTCATGAATCTTGCTACTGTTAATACGTTTGTCCATGTTGTTGTTACATTTATGTAGACTGACATGTAGGCTACCCATTCATGCCTCTAGAACTCCCAGATCGTACACGGAATCGGATTAAATTAGGGTCAAACTAGCATTGACCATCATGCCGGAAGAAGATTCTAGGTAACCCAGATCTTCAACGGGCATTTCCTGACAGGTAGTTTGACTGGATCAGATCTTCATTGAGTGTAGTTGTTATACTGATATGATGATATAGTATTGTACCCTGACATGAGGACTATATGATTGAACCTTAAGATCACATAAACAGAATACAGAAAGTTATGATTTAAGGCTGCAAAGTAGGACCCTAGCACTGCTTGAGTTTCTGGGCAACCCAGAAACTCAAGAACAGCGTTGTCAGAATGTTTGGAGGCTTTGATCTCTCTGATGAATTGGCTTATGGATCTGAACTTAGTTTTTTATTGTAGTATTACATTAATAATACATGTTTATAACATCAAGCAGCCCAGAAACTTAAAGATTTAAGATTTATAGATGGACAAACCATGCCCCTCGGTGACTGACATGCATTTCTGGGTTCTTGCTCAAGAACACCAAGAACACCTATAGCGACAGTTTCGTCGCTATAGGGCCCTTTAGTGACACTTAATTTCGAAAAATGAATTATTTTATTAAATTAATAGATAAAAATGTTTTTAATTATTAAAAATATAAAATAAATTACCAAAAATTATTTTAAAGTCTGAAAATTAATTTTTAATTATTTTGAGTATATTTCATAAATATTTAATATTTTTAGAATATAAAAAGTATTTAATTTATTTAATTAAAATATTAAATAAATTATTTAAAAATAATTTTAATTCATGAAAAATCATGAAAAATTATATTAAGGTATATGAAAATATTTTAAGTTATTTTTAATGACTTTTAATATTTTGTGAGGAATTTCATTAATTAATTAATATTAATGATAACTAATTTATTTAATAAATATATTATATAAATTATGAAAAAATAGGATTAATGATTTACAAATCATATAAAAATGATTTAAGTGTTATAAAAATATTTTCAGTTATAATATATAACTTTTGATATTTTGTCATGAAAATATTAATATTTTAATATTAAAAGCAATTATCGGATAATAGATTTAACGGTTTACAAATCATATAAATATGATTTTAAGGTATTAAAAATACTTTGATATATTATAAATATATTATAATATTATATCGTGATTTTCATTAATATTTGATAATAAATAAATACTAATGATAAAAGAATTATGCGGTATTTAATTTATTTAAATACGAGTTTAATGATTGAAAAATCTTGATAAATGATAATAATTACTTAAAAATTATTACGAGCTTATGAAAAATATTTTGACTGATAATAAATTATCTTAAATAATGGTTAAGTGTTTAGACAGAGTTTAATTGAACTTAGACTCGAAATTTTGTCTGACTAGACCGTCGAGATGTCAGAATTGTACCGAACATGATTCAGACTGTAAAAGTTTGACTTGAGGCTAAGTCTTATGTGTGTTATAGACGGATAGGATTATGTGATAATGTGTTTAGGTTATTTTAATACTGTAATGATATTATTCTAATTTGTATATCGATATTATTTATATTAGGTTCAGACAAAGCTTATTAATTGCATAACGGTAATCAACGGTTCAGGCAAGTCTTTTTTTAACTCGACCTCGAGTTGTATTATTCAATTATATTTATGGTTAATCATTTCTGATTGCCATGTCTAAGAATTATTAAATTGCATCCTGTGCATATGACATGTATTTATCAGGTATGAAAGGCTGATCACCTTCATTAACATTTGGTCCAGATATATTTGTTCATGTTAAATGCTTGTTCAGTCATAAAATTTGTTCGTGCTAATTCACAACTATATTGTTGAATTATAGCCAGCTTATTATTCAAACTCTTTCAATCATGATATATCCTCAAATAAACTTATACTTACTGGGCAAACATATGCTCACCCTTGTTATATCATGATAAACATTGCAGATTAAGGCAAATACGTCAAATACAAGGAAAGGTTAAAGACAGTTCCAGCTTTAAGTTTATGTGTGCAGCTAAATTTGTATAAGTATTGTATATTAATGTTATGGTAAGTCATATAAGTTATGATTTGTGTATTAAGTTAAGGTTACTCGACCTTGGAAAAATAGTGTGTAATGTAATGTATAAACAATTTATGTTTATATCTTTCGCAATAGTTATAGAATGATTGTACCAGATCCGCAGTGATTTAGGACCCGGATTTGGGGTCGTTATAGTTGGTATCAAAGCTGTAGGTTATGAACCTTAAGTATGAATACCTGAGACTAATAACCGCAGTGATTAGGATAAGTACTAACTCACATAGAGTTATTAAGTCGGTAAGATTCAAAGACTAATCTCAGTGAGTTATAAAATACAGAGTTTCCTAACTCTGATAATAAAGTTGAACAGTAGTGGTGAATATAAAGAGTCTAAAAGACTAATAATGCAATGATAGAAGATTGAAAAATAAAATGATTAAGGCATAGAAATGAATCGTAATATATACGATGAGATCACCCCGTGATCGAATAAGGTTATAGTATGGAGAAGGATCAAGCGAGTGATTGAAAAGTTTAAAGCAAGATTGTTGTGTGTCAGTGGTACTATGAATTGGTACAGATTTAGGAAAGGATTATGTATACGGATTAAATGAAATTCGTATGGAGAAGGGAGTTAAGGTTAGGTGGAGATTTCAATTGAGGACTCATGTCAGCAGCTAAGTTGTATGATTCTTCGTATGGGAGCTGAATTGTACTTGGTGCAACAACCACTTAGTTTTTGGCACTGATAATCATTGAAATGTTTGTGTCGCGCTATTGATATATGCATGTTAAGAGAGTGATTCCTTTCTCATGTATATAACAAATAGATAGGTTATAGGTAGAGAATATAAGGTTAAGTACGAGTTCTTAAAACTCATACTTATGGTATGTTCATGACTCATAGTTATATGAAATATTTATGAACTCCTCAGCGAATGGACACCAAAGGTATGACTAAGGTAAGTTCTTAAACTCATATGATTGTGGAAAGTTCTTGAACTCATGAGTGTGGTTTGATGAACTGAGAATAGTTATGTGCAAACGGAATATTAAGGATAATAGGAATAAATAGAATACTAAGCAACTGATCATTAGTGAAGACATAAGTTTTCCAAAACTCCTAGGTATGCTAGACTTCAAAATTTTGATATCAAGCTAAAAACGCACTTTGTGCTTTTGAAAAAAAAATATATAGACTCGTAATAATTTTTTGAACGGTTTAAGGTATAGTCTATGCTACTTATTTCGGCTAAACGCAAATGATTTGAAATATCAAAATATATTTTTATTTATCACTTATGTACCATGTAACCTGGTGCAGTGATGATAAAAGTTGATAGAGTTATAAACGCAGGAATACTTAGTGTGAATTCGATCCAAAAATTATTGTTCCACTATTGTATGATGTGTTATGACAAAGTCATACGATGACGGCATCCTCAAATGGACTGTTAATACAGTACGGCATCATGACGTCATTCTCAAAAATATTTTCAAAAATTTTAATTGCCAACGGGGTTTGGCTACACTTAAATAATTCGATTGAATTGAATTATTGATATGAATCTATGCTATTCGATTCAGCTAGACCAACGTTTATGAAAATTCTAAGCATTCTTTGAAATATTCCCGAACCAAATTATTTTGGTGCGGAATCCAATAAGACTGAGGTAAAATTTTTGTGCCTTTGGCGGTGACGAGAAATAGAGTCGACCAGCAGTACTTAATAAGTACAGGGCATACCGGGCTAATTACCTACTATGTCAGTAAGTTATGACGATTTGCGGATGAACTTCCATAAAACCTTTGCAAAAATGACAGACAATAGTCTATAAACTCCTCAGCACAATTTTAAAATTTTTACTCTTGTGAGTGGTGTATTGGGTAGCATGTGATGATGTGTAAGGAATGGTGAATGGTGTATGGTGTAAGGTAAATTTCAGGGACGAAATTTTTAGAAGAAGGGGTGAATGTGACAACCCGAGAATTTAGAAAATTTTTAAAATCATAATTGATTGATTTAAGGTTCAATATTAGAATCTAGACAGAAAATAAGTGTATGCGTTTGATATTTTTGGGAAGGAATTTTGAGGATTTCAAAATTCTGTGAAGGATTTTGGTGAATTATTCAGGATTAAGTGTATACGTGAATATGTTTTGTGTATATGGTCATTTATGTGTTCAGAATGTGGTTAAGGGTCAAGGTTTGACCAGATAAATTTTATCAGTGTAAAACCCTAGGTATATATTAAGAACGTCAACGTTCAGTTAAAAATTTTTTAAGAAACCCTAAAACCGATTCTTGAAACCCTAATTTCAGTTCCAGAAATTCAAAACCATAATTCAGAAATTAAAAACCCTAATTTGGGAATACAAATGCTAGTATAAGGTTTAAACGTTATTAATTATATTTAATTAGGGACAACCCTAATTGATTTTTAGAAAATCCTAATTTCTGAATTAGAAACCCTAATTTATAATTAGAGAAAACCTAATTGTTAATTTAATAATTTTAATGTTAATTAGGAAACATTAATCCTAATTTTCAAGTTATTAGTAATTAGAAAACCCTAATCTAATTAGAAAATCTAATTTTTAAATTAGAAAGATTATTTTTCTATTTAAAACCCTAATTTTTGGGTTATAAACCCTAATGTACCATTTTGACCCTAATTGCTTAATTAGCTATTTTAATTAGGAATAATAATCCTAATTAGCAAGATTTAATTTATGATTGGAAAATCTTAATATAATTATAGAATCCTAATTATAATTTAGAAATATTAATTTTCTATTTTAAAAACCTAAAAAGGGAAATCCTAGAAATTGATTTTTTGTGAACCTTAGGTTTTAACCCTAAGGGTTCAAACCCTAAGGGTTGGCCAAGTACCATTTTGCCATTAAAAATTTAAAAGCTAAAAGACTAGAATGCCCTTCTTATATTTTTTATATGTTGAGTGCAAATCTTGCCATGATCTTGAGTTGGTGACTAACTCTAATTATCCCATGTGCCTTATATCTAGCAAATCAGTCACCTTGTGCCACCTAGCAACACTTGGTGCAATGAATCAAGAAATATAAAAGATTAAAGTACACTTTATTTCTCATTTTCTCCAAGACCCTTCTCTCTCTAAAAATTCGAAATCTAGAGTGAGAGAGAGTGAAGAACAAAGCCATGATCAGTTCATAGCATCCCAATATCAGATCACTAAGATCAGAATCAAAGATCAAAGTTAGAAAGGTCTAAAAACCCTAAATTTTGAAAATCATGTGATACATGTTGTTTGATGTTGTTAGATGTTTAATATTATGTATTAATGTGTCTTTGAGTGATCTGAGTTGATAGATCATGGATCTATAACATTTAGATCCACGAAATCAAGTTTTAAATAAACTTGGAAAATTGGGAAAAAGTAGCCTGACAATCGAAAGTCAGAGCCTCTAGATTCTTCTCTGTTAATGTTTTTGGTGTTTTAAAGTTTTGTATTTGTAGTATGTTGTAAGGTCTTGGATCTGGAACTGAAATCAGGTTCAGATCATATTTACATCACAAGTTATGAACGGTCAAACCTAGTTAACTGATCACGAAACTGACTTCTGGGCAACCTAGAAAATTCCCAAAATTTCTGACAAGATTTTCAAAGTCATGAATCTTGCTACTGTTAATACGTTTGTCCATTTTATTGTTACATTTATGTAGACTGACATGTAGGCTACCCATTCATGCCTCTAGAACTGCCAGATCGTACACGGAATCGGATTAAATTAGGGTCAAACTAGCATTGACCATCATGCAGGAAGAAGATTCTAGGTAACCCAGATCTTCAACGGGCATTTCCTGACAAGTAGTTTGATCGGATCAGATCTTCATTGAGTGTTGTTATACTGATATGATGATATAGTATTGTACCCTGACATGAGGACTACATAATTGAACCTTAAGATCACACAAACAGAATCCAGAAAGCTATGATTTAAGGCTGCAAAGTAGGACCCTAGCACTGCTTGAGTTTCTGGGCAACCCAGAAACTCAAGAACAGCGTTGTCAGAATGTTTGGAGGCTTTGATCTCTCTGATGTATTGTCTTATGGATCTGAACTTAGTTTTTTATTGTAGTATTACATTAATACTACATGTTTATAACATCAAGCAGCCCAGAAACTTAAGGATCTAAGATTTATAGATAGTCAAACCATACCCCTCGGTGACTGACATGCATTTCTGGGTTCTTGCTCAAGAACACCTATAGCGACAGTTTCGTCGCTATAGAGCCCTTTAGTGACACTTAATTTCGAAAAATGAATTATTTTATTAAATAAATAGGTAAAAATAGTTTTTAATTATTAAAAATACAAAATAAATTACCAAAAATTATTTCAAAGTCCGAAAATTAGTTTTTAATTATTTTGAGTATATTTCATAAATATTTAATATTTTTAGAATATAAAAGGTATTTAATTTATTTAATTAAAATATTCAATAAATTATTTAAAATAAATTTTAATTCATGAAAAATTATATTAAGGTATAAGAAAATATTTTTAGTTATTTTTAATGACTTTTAATATTTTGTGAGGAATTTCAATAATTAATTAATATTAATGATAATTAATTTATTTAATAAATATATTAATTAAATTATAGAAAAATAGGATTAATGATTTAAGTGTTATAAAAATATTTTAAGTTATAATATATAACTTTTGATATTTTGTCATAAAAATATTAATATTTTAATATTAAAAGCAATTATCGGATAATGGATTTAACTGTTTAAAAACTATATAAATAAGATTTTAAGGTATTAAAAACACTTTGATATATTATAAATATATTATAATATTATATCGTGAGCTTTAATAATATTTGATAATAAATAAATATTAATGATAAAAGAATTATGTGGTATTTAATTTATTTAAATATGAGTTTAACAATTGAAAAATCTTGATAAATGATAATAATTACTTAAAAATTATTACGATCTTATGAAAAATATTTTGACTGATAAAAAATTATCTTAGATAATGGTTAAGTGTTTAGACAGAGTTTAATTGAACTTAGACTCGAAATTTTGTCCGACTAGACCTTCGGGATGTCAGAATTGTACAAAACTTGATTCAGACTGTAAAAGTTTGACTTGAGGTTAAGTCTTATGTGTGTTATAGACGGATAGGGTTATTTGATAATGTGTTTAGGTTATTTTAATACTGTGATGATATTATTCTAATTTGTATATCGATATTATTTATATTTGGTTCAGACAAAACTTATTAATTGTGTAACGGTAATCAACGATTCAGGTAAGTCTTTCTTTAACTCGAGCTCGAGTTGTATTATTCAATTATATTTATGGTTAATCATTTCTAATTGCCATGTATAAGAATTATTAAATTGCACCCTGTGCGTATGACATGTATTTATCAGGTATGAAAGGCTGATCACCTTCATTACCATTTGGTCCAGATATATTTGTTCATGTTAAATGCTTGTTCAGTCATAAAATTTGTTTGTGCTAATTTACAACTATATTGTTAAATTATAGCCAGCTTATTATTCAAACTCTTTCAATCATGATATATCCTCAAATAAACTTATACTTACTGGGCAAACATATGCTCACGCTTGCTATATCATGATAAACATTGCAGATTAAGGCGAATACGTTGAATACAAGGAAAGGTTAAAGATAGTTCCAGCTTTAAGTTTATGTGTGCAGCTAAATTTGTATAAGTATTGTATATTAATGTTATGGTAAGTCAAATAAGTTATGATTTGTGTATTAAGTTAAGGTTACTCGACCTTGGAGAAATAGTGTGTAATGTAATGTATAAACAATTTATGTTTATATCTTTCACAATAGTTATAGAATGATTGTACCATATCCGCGGTAATTTGGGACCCAGATTTGGGGCCGTCACAGTAATAGAATCTTGAAGAGTAGTAATCTTAGAAGCAAACATTTTGGGCATAGCCCGAAGTAACTTACGGTTGATCTGACTTTCTGGAATTGATATATCAAGTAGCTTCAAGTAATTTATAAGGACTAGGAATCTTGCTTGAGTCATTTTTATGGTTTCATTTTTTCAAGTTTGAACATTTCATAATCATTCATGAGCATGCTTAGCTTGACTGTTTATACCTTGGATGTACCTTAATGGCTCACTACTAGAGTATCTTATATCTCATTAGCTGTGTTGCATGAAGAAACTTTGTTTATCTCAGATTGAACCATGCCGCTAAGAAGTGTGTTCATAGCCCTTGAGTCATATGAAACCATATAGGTTTTGGTTGAGTCCATATCTAGTAGAGTCTTTGGATTCCCATCATCTTTCCTTGGAATAACTGGTCCATTTTCTACGACCCATAATTCCCAAGGATCTCTTTTAAGGTAGATCCTCCTTCGAAATTTCTAAAAATTGTAATTTTTGGTTCCATGCAACAGTGGAGGTCTATTAGTTGATTGACCTTCTTGATAGTAGTTCCCAAACTGTGTCATGTCAGAATCTTTCCCTACAAGTCACCTTTAAGACCAAGATAAGTAGAGCCAAGCTCTGGTACCAAATAAAATTCAGATAGGCACACTTAGAAGGGGAGGTTGAATATGTGTGAGAACAAAATATGACTGATTTTTATTTTATGTTAAACTTATTCTCTACACTCAATTCAGCTTGCTGAATTAATGAATTCAGGTTACTGGATTAACAATACAGTTTGCTAAATTGACAATCTTAACAAAATTTTATATTATTAAATCTTTTGTGAATTTCCTTAAGACGATTAAGATATCTAATTTATGATTTAGAATTCAATTTAAATTATTTCTTGTGAGCAAGGAAATTAAGATAATCAAATAAATAAACACCAAGAATTTTTACGTGTTTCAACTACTACCCTCTATAATAGTAGTCTACTCCACGTCCAATACCAACTAGTATTGGAGACTCACGTTATTTCTTTCTTTCAATTACAAATTGACACTTGTACAAAATAGATTCTTTCAAAAACTTGAACACTTAATTCTCTTAAGCACTTTTGTTCCTTGTGCACATATGCACCCTTAAGCACCTTTGCTTCATTGAACCTGTTTGTAAAATACCCTAATCCACACAGGATTAGATACCTTTAGACTACACATAGTCTAATTAAAATCAGATTACAAATATAGAGGTCTATAATTAGAACAATTAATCAATTAACGATGCAAGGCTCAACTATGAATGCAATGCAATGATCAAAGAGTAACTGATATCACCAATTTAAAGCTCACAAAAATAGGCTGGAAAATATCAGAGTTTAATTGCACAGCTGCTGATTATGACCGCAACAAAATTATATAATAACTTTTTAGTTTCTATTTCAGTACAGTGTATATTTCGTAAATAAAACTGAGTTGGGACAAATATATTTATAGCCTAAAATTATTACCATTGAGAGCTAAGATATAATATATCCCCGATCTTTTTAAATAATATCCGTTGAAAGAAAAAATAAGATCATGATATATGTATATATAACGGATGTCCACAAGTCAGGTATTTTACTTTGCTTGATTTCATCAAAGATAACCCACTAAAGTGATTTGAGAATGAGTCAGTGATATGATGTCAGTTCCGTAATAATTGCAAGAGTTAGATAACACATGTATACATATCACACGGCTTAGACTTTTTTCAAAAGTAAACCACTTAGGAGATGTGTTACTGATAGGGAAATAAACGTTATAGGGTTTACTTATCTCTACACGCAATAATGATTTAAAGTTCCAAGATTATAGCACACTTCTAAATATATCATAATTACATTATTCAATCAACAACCCCTTAAGTTAGGATAGATAGATATTTGAGATAGAATCCCAAAGATTTTACACTGTTTCCACAGGTTTGATTTATCAACAATCCCATTAAAGTATAATAGATAAACATTTCAGCATCAACAGATTAAATATGATACAACTAGAAAAATGTTCACTTAAGAATCGTTTATCTAATACTTAATATAACACCCGGAGAAAATTAAATTAAATACCCAGATTTTTTTCTTTTTATAAAAAACAGTTTCAAGCATTTAAAAATCATTTTTTTGTTTAATTTAATTTAACCACTTTTCATATTAAATTTATATAACATGTCCTAGAGCCTTGATCGAGAATTAATTAATGCAATTGACCTTATATTAATTCCTAATGAAATAAAAATCTTCAATCCCTTGAACAAACCACCAAAGATATTTTTATCAAGTTCCTGAAATTTCGCAGTAAAATATTTAGTACAAAAATCAAGCTATCATCAAAACATAAAAGTTCGAATATGAACAAGTCAACATGATTTATCTTTTATACTTGATATATATTATATCATAAGTATATGTGTTTATATAATTGATATATCTCACTTATGATATTATCTCCTGATCTAAACATCTATATATTTGCTTATTGAACAATCAACTATTTGAAATATAAAAGTTAATATACAAATTTTATATTTGATATGAAATTCTATATCTACTTAGCTAAGAAGTATTTTATTAAAACATAAAAGTTAAGTAAACTTTTATATTTGTGTTAATATATATATATATATATATATATATATATATATATATATATATATATATATATATATATATTATATATATATATATATATATGCTTATATGAAGAAGCATTTGTTTAAATCACTTTTTGAAAAAGTGACTTGGGGGGTTAGTTTACTTTTATGTTTTATGTATCTATGAGGAAGATAGTAATTTTTTGTCCAAGACTAGAGTCTTAGAGAGGTCAACGGGGAGTTAGGTCTCTTGTGCACTTGTGAGGAGAAAAAGAGGCTCTCTGCTCAAGACCAGATCTTAAAGGTAGAACTAGACTCGGGTACAGGTACAACGAAGTTTGAGGAAGCAGTAGGGATCTACTGTCCAAGATAATTAGTTGTCGGATAATTTGAAAGTTTTGTTTTAAAAAACTTTATGAAAGTTTCTCCACCTATTGAAGCAGTGATTTTTATTACGGGTAGTAATAGGATCTCAAGTTTTAGAGATGAACTTGAGACTGGACATAGCAACATATCCTGAATATATGTTGTGAACCAATTAAATCTTTGTGTCTCGTGTGATTGCTTTTGTGTCTCTTCATTTATATATGCTTAATTTAATTATCAAATTGCAAATAATTAAATTAAAATTTAAAAAAAAAGACCAAGGTAAATTTTAACCGATAAAAATCTTTTCAACCCTTCCCCTTATATATTATTATTGGACTTTCATGAAGGTGGATATTTTTTTTAATTAATATCATTCTTTTTAATTTGAAATATTCTTTTATTATAATTTATTAATAATTTAAATTAAAGACTAGAATACTTAAAATATTAGAAAATATTAAAAGATAAAAATTATAAATGGTAAACCTTTATGTTTGTATATTTTAGGACATAATATATCGTTTAGCTTGATATCATATTCAATTGATACTCCACAATATAATTAACTTGGTCCATCTAATTCAAATTTATATCTATTTTTGACTTCAAATCAATTCACGAATTTTAAGATTCAAAGTAAATAGGAAACAATTTAGTCAATAAAATTTCAAATATTGTAAAGTACACAAGAATTGCCAATCACAATTTTTTAAATTTTAGAGCTTAATATATATATATATATATATATATATATATATATATATATATATATATATATATATATATATATATATATATATATATATATATACGGGGAGGATCTAAAGCGGACCAAATAAGCGGACCAAAGAACGGACCAAGGTAAAAACACGCGGGTTTCAGGGTTAACCCGCGGGTTGGTCCCACCCGGACCTTGAAACCCGCGTGTTTTTGCCTTGGTCCGTTCTTTGGTCCCCTTATTTGGTCCGCTTTAGATCCTCCCCGTATATAATATATATATATTATATATATATATATATATATATATATATATATATATATTATATATATATATATCAAAATTTAGAAATTTAGAAATTTATTATTACAATGACTGATTAAATATATTGAAATAATTTACATTTTACGAATATAATTGATAGAGATTTGTTTTTTTATTGGTCGACTTTTAAGCTTAAGGCTAAAATGGACAAGTGTTGAACAATTTAATTGACTTTCTATTAATCAGGGTAATATTATCTCTTTCACATAAAAGAGTGTGCAGGTGTGTATATATCACCGCCCAACAAATTTTGTTACAAAATAAAATGGGCAAAAAAGTACTTTTATCCTATTGTGATTGTAATGTTTTAAGTAATTAGTCATTTTACTTTAAAAATATTCAATTCACCCACTGTGATTTTTAAAATGTTCAATCAAGTCATTCCGTCCAATTTGACTAACAGGTGTCTAAAAATATCCTACGTGGCTTTTTAAAAAAAATAAAATATTACGTGTATTTGCTGACTGGGCGGGAGGAAGCTTGGTTATCCTACGTGACTTTTTTCTTTTTTTTTATCTCTTTTCCAAATAATACAAATAATGTATCAAAATTTTTGTATCAATGAGATCTATTACAACATTATATTAATTTCTATAAAAAGTAAAAATAAAAAACCATTAATTATGTGGCAAAAAATAATTGAAATAATAATAAAATTAAAATAAATATTTTAATTCATTTTTTTTATTTGCATTCTTTTCCTTATCTCTTTTCCTTTCTTTTTAAAATTATTTTTATTTTAAAAATTAATACTAATATATATTTTAATGATGTAAAAAAGGTAAGTTCATAATTAACATAAAATAGAAAATTTGATACAATTAGCAAAAATTAGTTAAACAAATGACATAAAAATTAAAATTAATTATACAATCAAAACCTCATTATTTTTTTATAATTTTTCCTTTATCTCTTTTCCTTTGTTTTAATTATTGTAATTCTAAATAATACAAATGCCGTGGGCCAACGCTGCCCCGGTGCCTCCCTCGCCAAGACCTCCACCCAGTCTCGTCACAAAATGGAGAAGCTCCGCCAGCGCTATCGTGTCGAGAAGCAGCGCTCCCTCTCGTACCCCGGTCGCTTCTTCTCTTCCTGGTTCTACTTCGACAGCATGGATGCCATGGAAAATGGATCTCCCTCCGCTCCTGGATCCGATCAGCAAGACTTGATTGATCAAAATTCTGTACCTTTAGGGTTTAATCTAAAGAACGGTGAAAAAATTGATGGGATTTTTTCAAACCCTAAACTAGGTGTGGTTCATGAAGGTGTTCATTCTGGGGTTGGGTTTCGTGTGAAAGGTGTACATGATCGTAATTCATCTCCTTTAGGGTTTAGGTTTAAAAATTCTAACAAGATTGATAGCAAATCAAATCCTAATATTGCTTATAGCGTTTCAAATGATTATTCTTCGTATCTGGATGGTGGTTCGGATGAAGATGCCGACAACGATGGCCAATTTGGTGGTGGGCCAACAGAATTTAGTGCAAAGAAGTTTGCTAGTACTGGGATTAGGATTAAAATGCCTACGGATCAGTCAATGCAGCCTGCATTTAAAACTAGAAAGTTTAAGAACGAGGTGAAGTTGGATTTTGATTTTGATTTTGGTGAGGAAGAAGATGAACAGTAGGGTTTGAGTTTGAATTAATTAGAAAAACAAATAAGGATAAATAATGTTTTAATGAGTTATATTTGTAATTTGTATTATTTCTTTTTTGTCTAAAAATTTCAAAAAAAAATTTGGTCTTATACCGTCAAATATAATCATGTACATGCCAAAATTGTATTTTTATTTATTGTTTTATTTTAGGCTTATTTATTCATTTTGAAGGAGAAAGAAAATATGAAATAAAAAAATTATTAAAAAATAAATTAAAATATTTATTTTAATTTTATTATTATTTTAATTATTTTTTGCCACATAATCATTAATTTTATTTTATTATTTTTTTTGTGTTGCCACATCAGAAAATAATTTTTTTTTATTTTTTTTCAATGCCACGTGTGTAATTATTTGACGTCCGTCCAAGAAATTGGACGGAATGACTTGATTGAACATTTTTAAAAATCACAATGGGTCAATTGAATATTTTTAAAGCACAGTGGCTATGGGTGCTTATCGGTAAAAAACCGAATCGGTATCGAAAAAATTGAACCGGTACCGAACCGAAAAACCCAACAAATTAAGAACCGGTACCGGTACCGGTACCGAATAACCGGTTCGGTACAAAGTCGGTACCGGTTTTTTCGGTTCGATTTTCGGTTATACCGCAATAATTAAATAATTTTTTTATATTAACAAATTTTATTAAACTAAGAAATGAGACTAGTAAATTACATTCTTACAAATATTAATTACAATTATTAGTCTAAGGTGCTGTTTATTTACATCTGATTGCCTCTTAATGGACTGCCTCTTATTCGCTAAGAGGCATGATGCTGTTTGTTTTATTTTTTGTTACCTCTGAATGCCTCTTAATCGGTAAGACAGAAATAAAATCTTAATAATTAAGAGGTACCTCTTAATGAAATTTTTTTGATAATTTTTTTTATATAAATATATTCAACAATATTATGCACTCATTTTTATTAAATTGAATATTTAAAATTATTAAATAAAATTTTACCCTTTAAAATGGTAAAATAGTGTCATTAAGAGACAACTTACTTTTTTGTTATCAAACAATTTTTTAGATTCAGACCTCATAACCATTCAGATGATCTAATTTATTAAGACATCATAATCATTCAGATCTTAATTCTCAGATTTATCAAACACAACCTAAGAGTATTTAACTATCATAGTTGTAGTAAATAGTAATTGTAGTTTGAAATTTTTGTTAATTCTTTTGATAATTATTAATTTGTTACCTTCTCTTTTTTCCAGTTATTGAATGTATGTACATTTATAATTTAATTGTTGTTTCATTTGATTGATTGGCTCTAGGGACGTTCAATGGTGATGATTCATATTTATTTCGATTATTATGTGCAAAATTTATAATTTTAAGAATTTCTTAATAGGTCTGCTATATATTAAATTAATTTAGTTTAGTTTAATAATGATGATATATAGTATAATAATTAATTAATGATATTATAATGATAAACTTATGGTCTATGGATATTGTGTCATCAAAAGAAATTGTACAGTACTCATTCTATACAACAATAACTAATTAAACTTATGATCGGTTTATACAACAGTACTCATTCTATACAAAATTTTCGGTTTATGTATATTTAGGTTTTTCGGTTTTATGGTATTTACCGAATTCAAAATTTTCATTACCGTTACCGGTACCGAAAAGTATAAAAAAATCGAAAAATCGGTACCAAAAAAACCAGTACCGTCGGTGCCGGTTTCAACCGGTTCGGTAAAAAAACCGAAAAAATTGAATTTTTTTAGCACCTCTAACAGTGGCTAATTGCTTAAAACACTACAACCACAGTGGGGTAAAAGTGTTTTTTGCCGAATAAAATGTAAAATTTTAATTTACAGTGTTGTATCATTTACCTAAATTTAATATCCCTCCGTTCCAAGATAAAAATCTTTATTACTATTTTACGTCGTTCTAAGTTAAATGTTTACTTGTCTAAAATAATCTATTTTTACAATATTTTGTTTATAATACCCTTAGTATTAATTATCATATTTTTATTCTCTATACATATTTATGGAGTATCAATAGTTGTGTAAAAAATTATGTAATTAAATAATAATTTAAATATGAACAATTTTATCATTTTATCATCTTTCTAAATATGCGCAATCCTAAAAGGGAGGGAGTAGTATATAAATTTTTTGAGCAAGTAGTATTTTAGTAATCACCTATTTTTTTTATCAAAAAATTCATAACTTATTCTTTAGTTCGTGTTGGGGTATAAGCTCAATTACCAAAGTTCGAGCTTAATGTTTTAAAGGCATAAATAATGTTACTATCACATAAAAAAAGGTCACATAATACTCACATACACACACATGCATATTGCGGGGGCCCACAGTATGCATATGTATGTTTGTGAGTATTATGTGACATCTTTTTTATGTGATAGTAACATTTTTTTTAAAGGCCTATTCTCAAAAGTTTGAAAGACGTATTCAAAAGTGACACGTGTCCCGATAGTTCAATATTGAAAGAACAACTTCAGATTTGTCACTCTTCCTTGGGATCCACAAGATGACACATGTCATCCACGCAGCGTGAGGTTTAGGGCTAGTGCATGTTAGACACGTTCGGTTTTCGGTTATATCGCATGATAATATATATAATTATTAATAATAATTATATAAATTTTTTTATATATTAACAAATTTTTTAAAAACTAAAAAATCATTAACTATTAATAATAATTAATATATAAAATAAAACTACAAAACATTATTAATATATATATAAATTTAATAAAACTACTATTATATAAAAATTATTAATATATAAGTAGTAAAGACAATTGACCAGGCTTCGATCCACAACCTTATGGTACAATCGCCTTTAAAAAGTAGGCTCATGCAGGACGCACATGATTGTTAGAATTTGAGTTTAAATTAATATGGGTGTCATTAATTATTTGTAATGATTTCACAAATTAATGTGTCCTACTCCATGAGTAGATTAAATTAAGTATTTGAAAACTCAAATCCATGGAGTAATGAATGAGATATTAACTCCTAAAGATCACCCTTGAAAATGACAAATAATAATAAATACATTTGGAAAGTCAAGTTCTACATCGGTTAAGAACTAAAGAATTAATAGGTTTATATACATTAAAGTTGTTTTTAAGTTTGGGCTCAATGGGACACCCCACTTTTGTGGAAGGGAGAGGACCTAGCCAAGGCTTAGTTCGAACTCACACGCGCCGCTGCCGATCAGCCTGGCTCAAGGGTCCTTGTATATAAATTTTTAAACAAAATTTATTTAAATTTTTAATTAAAATTTATTTAAATTTTATATTATTTAGTTCTATTATCAAAACTGTGTCGTTTTGATAAAAAGTCCTTATTATTATACTACGTCGTTTTGGGAAGTGTTACCTGTCGAACGAACGCGTCTAAACTGTGTCATTTTTGGGAAAGACTATCTGCCTACGTCGTTTTTTGTCTGAACGAACGCGCCTTTTCTGCTGAAGACTAAAATTACGCCGTTTTTGTTCTGATAAGACTAAAACTATGTTGTTTAGTAGTCCGAATGGGCGTGCCCTGTGGTGCCCCTAAAATAGGTATACATCACCCATTCTGAGTCGCCAAATATATGGTACATAATATAAATACAAACTTAAATATACAACATGAGCTGTGAGTTTTAATACAAATATTGTCTTCTAGACAGTATTCAAACTCAAAATAAGTCATAAATACATTTATTATCACATTATTTCATAGAATAGTGAGGACTACTAATGCAAACATCTGGACCGTCACTTCGTTCTCCGACTAGTCCCAGCTATATTCTCATTTCTTGAAGAGAACAATGAAAGCAAAGGGTGAGCTCAACTAGCCCAGTAAGAAATATTATGACTAAGATAATGCAGAATAAATTATCGTTAGCCTTCAACAGTGTTAAACTGATAAAATATAATAGACATCAAGTTTAACTGCAGCGGAATAAGCAATCCATTAGAAGAGTCAAGTAGAGCATGATATCTACTATCTTCTATGATTTAAAAGAATTTATCATCAATTTTATCGCTGAGACTCAGCTTAATAAATAATCCACATCATCAAATCACCCTGTACTACGGCCAAGGAGATTCATTAGTATCACGACCATAAATTATTCATGCACTACGGGCCAAGGATATTCGTGTTTTCATCAACGATCATGATCATGCCAACCACTGTCCATCAATGCACTACGGGCCAATGAGGACCTTTACCACATCATTTGTAACATTACGGTCATGATTACACCGAATAATCCCTGGTCATAATCATACCAAGTCCATCTATGTACTACGGACCATAGATGACTTTCATCATAATATAAACATGAGGATGATGACAATGATATAAGAATTCAATTACAAGAAAGCAAAGGATAAATTTTTAAAGATTTATAATTTAATTTATCCAGAATTCAATAATATCCAAATTGTCAATATGATACTGCTTTGTGGAGTAAAATTCAAGAATAATATTGTATCAAAAATGATTTGGACCGAAAAAAAATTAATTTTTATCATGAATAGTACCCTGAGTGAATAGTAACTTTGGGAATAGTACCCCGTGAATAGTACTCCGTCATAAAAAAGTTAATACTTATCAAGAATGCTCAGAATAATATTTTCATGAAAAGATACTGGATGAAGCGCAAATATCAAGGATATTCTACTAATTTTATGGAGTATAGAATCCAAAACTTTAACAAAATGAGTGTAGAATTCGAAATCTGAAATGAAATAATATTACTTTCATACTACAGAGTATGGAAGAAAATATTATTTTATACGAATACTGAACAAAAATAATATCCCTTACCTTAAAAAAGAGAGTATTCCAACTAGTATAGTGGGGATATTCTTGAAGAAAACTTGAACTGTTTTCTATGCTCAAAGCTTCCTTAAACTCTAAAGAAATACGCTCAATATTATAGAAGAAGAATTCTCTAATTTTGGTGTGATTTTCAATTCTAACTAAGCATCCTATTTCTAGGAGAATGGAAGGGGTACTGTTTAAGAATTTTTTTCACGAACGAAATAATTCAAAATCACGGACGTCTTACGCAACATTGCAGGCAAATGAATTTCATTGCAATTATCAAGTACAAACAAAACTAATAATACACAAGTTTGGGGGAAGGAACTTCTGTGCACACCAAGTGTTTGAGAATTTATGTGAACCAAGTGTGAAGGGAAGGTAATGTGTTGACAGTGAGTTCAGACATTCGAATTCGATGGCGTCTCAACCAACATCTAAACGACAACTGGGAGAAAGTTCAAGGCCAACTCCACCATCACGAAACTTCGACCGTCATAAGTTCAAAAGTGCCGCCGCCGCCGCCGACAGGTACGACTACATGGTCACAAAGGCTCTTACACCAGAGCGGGGGCTGGCACCAGATGCTCACGACGGCGAAATGATGCAACAGATCTATCTATCAGAAAGGGTGGACCAAGTTCACTGAGGAGCCCGAGGCCGCCACTGTCAACATGGTCAAAGAGTTCTATGCTAATGCCGAGGACAAGGCACCTTTCAACGCATATGTGCGGGGTCATTTGGTCCCATTCAGTGTCGATGCCATCAACACATATTATCAGTTACGGGTACCTCGACAGTGCCAATAAGCTCACTTAAGGGATTTCGATCCTGACTTTGAGGAGGTTATTAAAGAAATGACTAAACCGGGAACACCGTGGATAAAGGGTCGAAAAGGAGGCACGGTGTTTCATAGCAAAGATCTCAGTCGATATGGGAAAATTTGGTACGCCTTCTTATGTGCGAAACTGTTGCCATCCACGCACACCACAGACGTGACCAAGGAAAAAGCACTACTTTTATTTGCAATTGTGCAAGACTTCATCATCGACGGCGGAGCAATAATCAATTTTTCTATTCTCCGATGCCTACGGGGCAATTTTTCAGGTGGCTTGCCACACCCATCCTCATTTATGGTTGTGTCGCCAAGCAAGAGTTCGATGGTCTGATGATGAACCAACCCTAATGCCAGTGCAGCTGCTAGATTCAAGAATGATAGCACGATATTCGGTGTGGATGAAGGACGAAGCTTCGGAGGACGAAGCTGACGCTGAAGATACCTCGCATGATGAGGACGAGACTATGGGAGAGTAGGGAACTGAGGCGACACCATCTTTCGATGCCATATCTAGCCCTCAGTTTCTTGAATTTCAACGACAAATGGAGGAGCACAACAAAGCATCAAGAAGGGAGATGAGGCGGCTCGCAGCGAGACAAGACCATATGTTTGATGAAATGAACCTGTCATTCGCATCCCTAAACACGACACTCCAAAGCTTTAATCCAGCTGCACAATTTCCATATCAACAGCCGGCCCCAATGCCATGATTTCCACCAAGTGACTCCGATGAAGAAGAACACCACACACCACCACCCCAGGCATGAAGAGATTACAGGGAAGTCCTCATGTTTTTATCGCTATATCATTACAATAAGGGCATTGTAACTGTCAAGTTTGGGGGATTTACATTCATGTTTGCATATTCATTAAACTAGGCTTGCATAGTAGTTTGTTATTATTTCTAGGTTGATCAATTGTTGCATATTTATGTGTTCATGCATTCGCATAGTAGTTTAGTTACATATTTAGTTTTTATTTATGTACGTTTCATGTTATGTGCATTCATGTTATGTCTACCATCAGTATTAATATATATATATATATATATATATATATTGTGTTTGCATATGTCCAGCGGTGTTGTGGTTCATTTTATTATGGCCAATGATGAAAATGAGATTAAGTAGACAAATACAGCACTGAGTTTTAGAACTGTGATGTAGTTTTCAATCATGACTCGGATCTTGTGCTTGTTTGAAACTGGTATAAAAAGGATAGCACGTAATAACTTTTGTGTTGACTGATGAGTTTAAATTAATACATAAACAGTTTCTAAAGGATATTGTTAGTGTAAATGAGAGAATGACGATAATAAGCAGTGAAAACAATAAATTAGGCAAGAACCTAAGTTTGGGGTAAAGAGTAGGGTATAAAAGTTTAAGAAAAAAAATAATATAGATTGTGACTAGTCTTGTGTCGGGGCCTTTGTTACTTGAGCAAGTACGCCCGTAGGGGTATCTTAACACCTAGCGCCCTAAGGTCTTTTATGGTCTGGGAGTCGTTGGTTGAAAGCTCGCTAGGGGTAGCACTGTTAGCCTAATGGAATGAGGCATTGCACAGTCATCTAAAAAAAAGAGAGAAAAAGAAAAATAAAGAGAAGACGGGAAATAAAGGCAAAGAGCCCCCGTAATGGAAAAAGAAAGCATGAATACCCAATTCAGATCCCTACTCTTGGTAATTGTTTGATTTGAGTTAGAACTTGTTTGTTTTTGAATTTTTCGAGTTTATCATGTATGAATCCTAATAAGAGATTGGTTATGTGTGGAATTTGAATTTAAATTAGTTGGCATGGATGTTGATCACACACACACGATATTAGTGATGATACGTATAAGATTTGAGGAATTGATGAGAAATTATTGATGGTTTTTACTACAAAGTATTGTAGTGTGTGCTTAATTGTTCTAAGGCCGAAGGAATAAGTTTGATTCTGCGATACTGTTGGATTCGTAATCATTTAGTTAGTTACATTACATATCATTGCATTACATAGCATGTAGTTGTTTTGTGCTCGAGGACTAGCACGGTTTAAGTTTGGGGGATTTTGATAAGTGGATTTTATATCCACGAAACGATGTCCATTTCAAGCTTAATTCGTTGTTACTTTCTTGTTTTCGTGTTCGTTTTTACTCGTTTGGTGTTCTTTTATGTGTAGGATGGTTGTTGTGGCAAGTCGTGAAGAAAGGAAGTCGTTTGGAGCAATTTTGGAAACAAACATGAAATAAGCAAAACTGGTTAACAGTGGCCATGCCCGCCGGGGCGGGCCTATTATGCCTATACACCCCTGCCGGGGCGGGGGGTCATGAATTCTGGGCAGTTCTGGTTGGTTTTGAATACTGCTGGAACACGGATTAGAGACTTGGCATGGCACTTGGACTCTATACAGATATGGGATGTTGACCAGACGTGAGGGGGAGAGATATTCATCAACAAACAACGAATTAGGCATCACGCACAAGAGAAATTACAGAGATTAATTTTAGTTTTTCATAGCAAGCTTTGAAGGAGTATTTTGAAGAGATTTTCGTGACGATTGCAGATTAAGGCTACGTGAAGGGTGTCTTGCATTATTCTTCATCTTAGTTCTATATTTGTAATTGAAAGGATGTTTCCTTTAAATTTTTTAGTTTTTATTTTATTCATTATGAACTAATTCACTTTTTAGGCTTATGGTGGATCCTTAAGTGAAACAATGATTTTATAACTTTGACTTCCAGTTCAATAAGCTATTTTCCAGTTTATCTATATTAATTTGAGCTTGAATTTATGAATTGCCTGATCAACAATTCTTTGTGGATTTTTATGGAATCGAGAGAGGATATACGAATCTAGACGTAGTTAATATAGCGTGTGTTCATGAATTTTGTGAGTAGCAGATTCTTGATGAATGTTAAGATAGAGATATGCTTGATATCTCATGTAATCGGATAGAGAACTTAATCTTAAACCTTCTTTAATTATAATTCACGTAGAGATATAGTGAGTTAGTTGATTGAGGTGTTTAACTTGTTTCTATCTAATTTGTGGATTTAAGTTAATACGGTATTAGTGCATCGAGAGGTGGCTAGTACTACATTCATGTTCTTGATTAATGAACTGGGATAGTGATTTGAATTGGATTAAAGGTGTAGAAATCAGAGTGAAGCTTAGGTGAAATCATAAGTCTAATTCTCCATTAATTGTTTGAAATTTCAGATTTTGATATATGTGATTGTTTTGAGGTAGTTTATTTGTTTCTTAATTTAGTTCTCTTTAATTTTCATCATTGAATTGAATAGTTTAATAAAATTAGGATTAATAGGAAATTGGTAATTGTAAGGTTAAGTTTCTTACTAAATTGTCTCTGTGGGAGCGATACTCTACTCATTACTATATTACTTGTTGACCACGTATACTTGCGTGTTGTGCGTATATAGATTTTACTCAACAAGTTTTTGGCGCCGTTGCCGGGGAATAATTTAGTATAGATCTTAATATTTTTACAATATCAGTTTAATTAGTCCAGTTTTACTTAAACAATTTTTATTTTTGTTTTGTTCCTCTTATTCATTTTGGTTTTTGAAGTAGTTTATGCAAACTCGGTCCAAAAATCCAGACTTGTTTTCTTTTGAGGATGACATTGAGAGACAGTTTCAGAGGTTAAGTAAGTGGATCAAGGAAACAAGGGAAGACTTTGAAAATTCTGAAAAAGAAGAGGCAATGGCAACTAAAGATCAGAAAACGTTAAGGGACTTCGCCACACCCAAGGTGACTGAACTGCAGTCGAGCATCACCAGGCCCACAATTGTGGTAAATACTTTCGAAATCAAGCTTGGGACGATTCAGATGATCCATAATTCAGTTCAGTTTGGGGGATTGGAAAATGAGGATCCGAATGAACATCTAGTTAGCTTTCTGGAAATTTGTGACACCTTCATGTATAAAGGGGTGTCGTATGATGCGGTGAGACTTCGCTTGTTCCCATTCACTTTACGGGACAAGGCGAAGAGTTGGTTACATCTCTACCGCCGGGTTCGATAACGACATGGGAAGATCTTGCTCAGAAGTTTCTTACAAAATTTTTCCCACCAGCAAAAACTGCAAAAAAGAGGAATGAGATAACGATATTTGAACAACAACATGGGGAATCACTGTACGAGGCATGAGAGAAATACAAGGAATTGCTCAGAAAGTGCCCGCATCATGGATTGCCTAAGTGGTTGCAAATGAATACTTTCTATAACGGACTACATAGGAATCTCAGGACCAGTATTGATGCAGCGTCGGGTGGAGCGTTCATGGCTAAGAGTTATGAAGAGGCCTACAATTTGATTGAGACAATGACAGCTAACAACTATCAGTGGCCCACGGCAAGAATGACACAGGCAAAGGCAGCTGGGAGTGTTAGAAGTAGATGGTGTAACGACAATACAAGCGCAGATTTCAGCACTGTCTAAGAAGTTGGATGCTATGTCGGGACATAAATACAGGCACAGGCACAGGTACAACAGGTTGCGGTCGTATATGAATTGTACGCTGGTGAGCATCCTATAGATCAATGTGTAATCAACCCAGCGTCCGTGCAATTCGTGGGTAGCTACAATAGGATTCCATAGAATATGTACCAAAATAATTACAGCCAAGGGAATAGGAATCACCCAAATTTCTCGTGGAGTAATAATCAGCAACACTAAGCTCCACAACCATCATATCCCCCTGGTTTTCAGAATCACCAACAACCAGCTCAACATCAGGAAAGAAAAATAGATTTAGAGGACTTGTTGTCGAAGTACATAACAAGCAATGAGGCAGTGATGAAAAACCAAGCAATGGCCATCAAGAATTTAGAAAATTAGATGGGGAAAATTGCCTTAGAATTAAATAACAGGCCACAAGGGACCCTACCGAGTGATACCGAGAGAAATTCGAAGGGAAACCACGAACAGTGTCAGGCAATTACGTTGAGGAGTGGAAAACATCTCGTTGGTAAAGATGCAAAATATTCAGCGATATCGGATGAAAAAGTTGATGACAGTAAAGTGGTTGAAGGAAACAAGGGTGAGGATATACAACAGTAAAATTGTTGGATGCCGGTATCATCTACCTGATTTTCGACAGTAAGTGGGTTAGTCCGGTTCAGTGTGTGCCAAAAAAGGGAGGAATGACTGTGGTACAGAATGAGGATAACGAGTTAATACCTGCAAGAACAGTGACAGGTTGGAGGGTTTTTATGGATTATAAGAAGTTGAATAAGGCAACCAAAAAAGATCATTTTTCGCTGCCATTTATCGATCAAATGTTGGACAGATTGGCGGGACATGAGTACTACTGTTTATTGGATGGATACTCGGGCTATAACCAGATCGTCATCGCTCCTGAGGATCAAGAGAAGACTACATTACATGCCCTTACGGCACATTCACGTTCAGGAGAATGTCATTCGGGTTATGTAATGCACCTGCTACCTTTCAACGGTGTATGATGGCCATCTTCTCAGACATGGTGGAGAAAAACGTGGAAGTCTTCATGGACGACCTTTTCCGTCTATGGGGACAATTTTGATACTTGCCTAGGGAATTTGGTAATGGTGTTACAGCGATGCAAGGATACGAACCTTGTACTTAACTGGAAAAAATGTCACTTCATGGTTGAGGAGGGCATAATTTTGGGCCATAAGGTATCGACTCAAGGACTAGAGGTTGACAAAGCTAAGCTGGAAACAATCGAGAAACTACCTCCACCAAGCTCAGTAAAGGGAATTAGAAGTTTTTTGGGACATGCTGGGTTCTACAGAAGATTCATAAAGGACTTCTCTAAAATTGCAAAACCTTTGTGCAGTCTTTTAAAGAAGGACTCTATTTTAATTTTGATAAGGAATGTAAGTTGGCTTTCGAGTTGTTAAAGAAGAAGTTAACTACAACCCCCGTGATCGTCGCACCGGATTGGAATATGTCTTTCAAGCTAATGTGTGACGCAAGTGACTATGCAGTTGGGGCTGTTTTGGGATAACGCCAAGAGAAGGTATTTCACGCCATATATTACGCAAGCAAGACACTCACGGAGACTCAAATGAATTACATAACTACGAAAAAGGAATTGCTTGCAGTGGTGTATGCGTTCGACAAATTTCGGGCATACTTGATCGGAACTAAGGTGATAGACTACACTGATCATTCGATTTGGTACCTAATTGCGAAAAAAGATGCTAAGCCACGCCTTGTCCAATGGATTCTTCTTCTTCAAGAGTTTGATCTAAAAATAAAGGATAGAAAGGGGACGGAGAATCAAGTCGCTGATCACTTGTCTAGGCTGGAAAATCAAGGGAATTGAAAGAGGACAAGTGTGAAATCAACGACTCATTCCCGGATGAGCAATTGTTTGGGATAAATACAGAATTCCCTTGGTACGCGGATTATGCAAATTATCTAGTGAGCAACGTTCTTCCACCTGATCTTACAAGACAACAGAAAAAGAAGTTTCTTCATGACGTAAATGGTAAATGTGGGACGAACCTTATTTATTCAAGTAGTGCGCCGACAAAATGATTAGAAGGTGCGTGCCCTACAGTGAAGTGAAGAACATACTGCATGAGTGGCACTCATCTGCATATGGCGGTCATTATGATAGTGAGAGGACAGCAGCAAAGGTGCTACAATCTGGGTTTTATTGGCCTACACTATTCAAGGACGCCCACCAGTTTGTCAAAACATGTAATAGATGTCAAAGGGTGGGCAACATTTCGAAAAGGAATGAGATGCCTCTACAAACAATTATTGAAGTTGAAATTTTCGATGTATGGGGCATCGATTTCATGAGGCCATTCCATTCGTCACTTAACAATTAGTACATTCTACTCGAAGTGGATTACGTATCAAAGTGGGTTGAAGCTGTATCACTCCCATCTAATGATGCCAAGGTGGTTCTTAAATTCCTACAAAAGAACATTTTCACGAGGTTTGGCACGCCAAGAGCAATTATAAGTGACGAAGGTAGTCACTTTTGCAACAAATCATTTACAGCTCTATTGGCATGGTATGGGGTCAACCACAAGGTAGCTACAGCTTATCATCCCCAAACCAGTGGGCAGGCTGAGGTGTCGAACAGGGAAGTCAAGAAAATCTTGGAAAAAGTGGTGAACCCAAATCGTAAGGATTGGTCGCTCCGGTTGGATGATGCGTTATGGGCATATCGGACTACGTATAAGACACCGATCGGGATGTCACCATATTAACTACTGTACAGAAAGGCTTGTCACCTACCAGTCGAGTTACAACATAAGGTTTATTGGGTGATTTAGAAGCTCAATTTCGATTAAGCAGCTGTAGGGGAAAAGCGATTACTACAAATAAACGAGCTCGACGAATTTTTCCTTCACACCTACGAGAACTCCAAATTATACAAGAAAAAAGTCAAGAAATGGCACGACAAGAAGATCATGCACCGTACGTTCGAGCCGGGGCAATCAGTACTGCTGTTCAACTCACGATTGAGGTTGTTCCCAGGAAAGCTTAAGTCAAGGTGGTCGGGACCATTTACTATCAAAACTATTTTCCCACATGGCACGTTGAACTCTACAGTCGAAATCTTTTGGAAACGTTCAAGGTCAACGGTCAACGGTTGAAACACTATTTGGGTGGTGGCGAGTCCAATTGGGACGTCATCGCAATCACTTTGACCGACGCATTATAAACAGGAAGTAGTCAGGCTGAATGACTTAAAATAAAGCGCTAATTGGGAGGCAACCAATCATTTCTTTTTAGTTATTTTATTTTTATTATTATTATTTTATTTTTCTATTGATATTCGTACTATTTAGATTATAGCTTAGAATAATAGTTAGGAAATAATGATGTCATTAGGTACTTATTTCATTATATGATTCTTGAAATTTTCTCAATCGTGCTCCAATCGATCAACAATATACTCACTTA